>OY821774.1:24800000-27200000 GCA_963682175.1 Triglochin maritima | reverse complement strand
AAGAAACATTGTTTTGATGGGTTTTGCCATAGCATTTAGTCACCTCCCATGCTTACCTTTGTTCTTCACATGAGTTTATGGTTTTTGATGTGTCTTGCCATATCTTTAGACACTGCTCATGCAGAGCCTAATCTTATGTTAATCAAGTAGTAATTGCCGATACGTTGTGTGAATGGATTGATAGGTTTTGCCACATCTTTAGACAATTCCTATGCATGAAGACACACACACAACACACACACATACATGCTTACATGCATCTTTTGTCACTTATTTCACTTCATATATGCACACACTCACCCCTTAGGGGTTTCTCTATCTTATTTCCAATTTTTAGTGCTTTCTTTTGTATTTAGTACTTATTAGTTTAGTGTAGTTTAGCATTAGCGTAATCACATCTTTTCTCCCTTTATTCGCCATCTGACATCGGCCATACCAGAGGCTGCTCACCTCCCTGTGGACGACCCGTACTTGCCCTGTCTTCACCGACGGCTGTGCACTTGTTGTCTAAATTTAAAACGAACAAACAGTGTGAGAAGGAGAATTGAAAGAATATGACAAGGAGAGATAGTGAGGAAGAGACACAAGAGACTGAGAGAGAGAAAGAGAAGGAGGAGAGACAGAGGGAGATAGAATGAGAAAGAGAGAAGTAAGATAACGAAGGAGGGTGATGGTACTAAAGAGAAGGACAAAAGGAGAAAGAGAGAGAGAAGGAGATGGAGAAGGAGAAGGGCAGAGAAGGGGAAAGAGAGAGTGAGATAAGGAGAAGGAAAAGGAGAAGGATAGAACGGGCGAGAAGTAAGTAGAAGGACAAGGAGAAGGAGATGCAGAGGGTTAGAAAGAGTGAAAAGCGGAGAGAGGCAGAGAAGGAGAGAGAAGGAAAGAGATAAGAAGGAGAAGGAGAGAGAGTGAAGCAGAAGGAGATGGAGAGGAGAAGATAGAAGGGGAGAGGTGGAGAGAAACAGAGGAGAGATAGAAGGAGAGATGGATAGAGGAGGGAGAGAGCAAAGAAGGAAAAGGAGATGGAGGGAGGAGAGAGAGGGCGAGAGAGAGAAGGAGGGAGAGAGAAGGACGAAGGTGAGGGAAATGGGGAAGCAAGGAGAGAGGGGGAGGGAAGAAGAAGAGAGAAGGAGATGGAGAGAGAGGTAGAAGAGACGGAGAGGGAGAAGGAGAGGTGGACAGAGGGGGAGACAGTGATAAGGGCAAGGTGAGGGAGAGAGGCACGACAGAGAAGGAGAAGCAAAGAGAACTATAGAGAAGGAGAGACAGAGGGATGGAGAGAAGGAGGGAGTGAAATTGAAAAGGAGAGAGAGTGAAGGACAACAAGAAGACGAGAGAGGAGAGAAGAAGAAGAACAACAAGAAGAAGAGAGTGGGAGGAGAGGGAGACGGAGATAGTCTGTAAGATAGCTAGACGGAGAAAGAGAAAGAGAGTGAGGAGGAGGAGGAGAACAGAAGGGAAGGAGAGAAGGACAATGAGCGAGAGGCGGGAGAGAAGGTAATAAGAGAGAAAAGTAGGGAGAAGGAGAGAGAACAGGGACGGAGAGAAGGGGAGAAGGAGAAAGAGAGAGATGGAACGAGGGGAAGAGAGAGAGGAGAGAGATAAGGAGGAGAATGAGAGGAGTGAGGGAGGATGAGAGAGAGTGAAGGTGAGGAGAGGAGATGAAAATGGGCGAGGATAGAGATGGAGAAGCGAAGCAGAAGGTGAGGGATGCGACAAAGAGAAGGAGAGAGAGGAGGAAGAGAAGGAGGGGAGAGAAGAAGGATAGAAGCAGAGAGGAGTCGACGCGACTGCGAAGTCGAAGCTGTCGTCACCGGAATCGTCACGGCTAGAAAGCCAGAATCGTTTCGAAAGTTGCACACCTTCTCCTTCGTCTCACCTACTCTTCTCTTCTTTCCTCACGTTTCTTGTCTTTGATGTGTATGCCGTAACTTATTTTTCTCTCTTCCCCTCACTTTGGTGTATATCTCCTGTGTACGTATGGGTTTTTGGTGGGTGTATGTATGGAGTTGTAACCCTTGAGATGGAGCAACGGAAGGGTATTTATAGTGAATTGAGATGAGGAAGTGGATGAGCATCATGGGTGGTTATGTGCGATCGTGAGGGGAAGTGGTTGGGTGGAGATGGGCATAAGAAGGAGATGGGGTCAATGTGGAGTTTGGTGTCGTGTGTGTATCCGTCTCTCATGATCAGGGAATGTCTCTTTATAAGGTTGAATTAGCATGGGAGATTAAGGTTGATGTGGAGGATCATGGGTTAACGTGGAGTATGGTATTGGTCTGTTGGACGTGGGTATGAGGTGGAAGATTGCATGCATGAGCGTGCATGACCTTTTCTCCTTCTTTTGTTCTGAAAATAAGATAGTAATCCACGTCTTCCTCATGTTACGTGACTTAAAATTCCAAATTTTTATTTGATTCTTATTTAATGGAAAATTTTATTTTCACCTTTGAATATCATGATATTCCACATCTATTAATGTTCTGACTATTTCCATGTCCAATCTAATAAGCATAGATCAAGAAATTAATAATTCCTTAATTTTCATTTTGATACTATTGCTTAGTCTACATCTCAATAGAGTTCCAAATTGCATATATTTCCACTAAGTTGAGATGACAATTGGTCGACCGTCATTAGGAAACTTGCTTTCATTTGAGATGTATTTTTTTTGTGTCAATAGTTTGCCCCCTGAAGAAGATATGATGAATATTGTGAATCATAACTTCTTGAGAAAATTACTTCCAATATTTCAGAGGTACACATTTGTATTGTATACGAGGCCACGAAACATGTGAAGTTTAAATAGGTATTTTAACATGTATACGAGGGTAATGGATTTTCTCATATGAATCATATCTAACTACATATCAATATGTTACTATGTAGAAAGGTATATACTCAACCCAATGAGACATTTGACGTTTGAGTATCACCAATGGTAGGGGCGACAATAAAGATTCCTTTATCAGTTTATCTTGAATTTTACTGGATACTCGCATTTCATATGGTTGTTGACCAACAATTTAAATGTTCTTACAACTCTCTTATATGTTTCGAAGATTTGTAGATTAGCAAATGCTTCATTTTAACATACCTTTTGTTAGAACCCAAACCCTAGATTAGGGTTAAACTTGGATTAGAGGTGATTAGAGGAGGGGGTTTGCATAGGGAAGGTGTGTGTGAACAGTGGGGTCGTGGGAGGTATGGGTCGTGGGTAGGGTGATGGTGTAGGGTTGTGGTGAGGTGAGAGGGGTGGGTTTTTATAACGAAAATCTCTCTCTCTCTCTCTTCCATTCGTTGCTCCCTCTCACTCACTCC
This sequence comes from Triglochin maritima, assembly GCA_963682175.1. NCBI lineage: Eukaryota > Viridiplantae > Streptophyta > Magnoliopsida > Alismatales > Juncaginaceae > Triglochin > Triglochin maritima. The sequence continues at coordinate 27,196,679 of OY821774.1, read as the reverse complement.
TTCCCTTTCCTTTCTGACGACCAGAGGAGGAGGCATCGGTGTGAAGCTCCAGGAGGCGATCGTGCGAGGAGGTGGACGCGCGGGGAGGTCACCGGAGACGGCGTGCGCGAGCGGTGCTCCGGCTTTGTTCGTCGTTCTCGTGAGGTATGCCGCTCTCTAGTGTGGTTTTGTTGTTGACACTCATGAGAGGGTCGTGTTGGTCGGTCGGAGGAGGTCGGAGGCCTCTCCGACGTCGCGTTTGGGCGAAGAAACCTCGGCTGGCGCGAGGTTGAAGACGACCGGACGGTCGACCGGCCCTTGGGCGGTCGACCGAATGCATGTGTATTTTTACTGCCTGTTACGTTTCGGTCGACCGAGGCCTTGTGTTCGGTCGACCGGAACTTAAATATATTGGATTTTTATAAGCTGTGGTTCGACCGTGGTATGTGTTCGGTCGACCGTTATATGACGTAGAAATATTAAGTTGACCCTGTAAGTTCGGTCGACCGAGACCCCTGAGACGGTCGACCGATGGATTAAAATGATGTGGAAGATGTACTGTTAGTTTTCGGTCGACCGGGACCTGAGTCGGTCGACCGATAGACTGGATTGTAATGTTGACCAGACTCCGGATTTTGACCTCGTTCGGTCGACCGGTTTTAGACCTTCGGTAGACCGTTGGGGGATTGTGTTCTGTGCGCAGTGGTAGACCGTGTTAGGGACGGTCGACCGATTCCTTTCTGGAAACGGTCGACCGAATTACCTCTTACGGTCGACCGTTTGGGCCCAGGACAGAATTCCTGGTTCCCTTTTTCAACGCCAACTTTGCCACGGAAACCCGTGTCCTCGCCTTGCGCGTGAGCCGGGAGGTGACGGTGGGCGGGTGATGCGTGCCTGCCCAGGGACCGCCGTTGGGAAGAGTGTGGGTGTTCGGGACGCGTCACCTCCATGTATGGACCGTGACTTTTGAGATGATTGTTGGCACTTTGTAGTATAGCAGGCCTGAGGGATCGCGGATCCCAGTGTTGACGTTGTGCGGGCTACGGAGGTCGCTGCCCTGCTTTTATAGCGGCGCGGTTGGTGTTCGCGGCTCGAGGAGCCCGATGACCTGGCAGACTTCGGTCTGGATCTGTCCGATGCTGTGCCGGACTGTTGTGATGGACCACCGATGCTGTGCCGGTGATGCCGCCGAGGTTGTGCCGGCGATGATGATTGTTGGGCCGAGGTTGTGCCGGCTATGTTGTTTTCCTCGGCTGGGCACCTACCGAGATGATGTTGTTATACCTTCCGGGCGACGGCCCCGTTGGTCCCTGTGGCCCCGACCACTGAGATTTACAGATCTGTTTCTATCGGCGCGTAGACGTGACAGAGGCTCCCTGCCGAACCCTTGAGTAGTGTAGCTGCGTGTGGGGGGTGCGATGTCGCGGGCTGCTAGACTGCATGTGCCTGCAGTAGGTCTCTTCGGGAGACCCGATGATTGATTGTCGGACTGATGTCCTGTTTTACCCTTCGGGGGAACTGTTTTCCATTTCTGTTGATGCCATGACATGCTACTAGTATGATAGGTTCATTATGTGATGCATGCATATAGGTGAGTTGGCATACGGGGTTTCCTTCTGGAAACTCAGGCATTGTTGTTGCATCTTTTTCAGGATCGCAGTAGGTCCGGGTGGGTGGTGACCAAGGACGGAGCGCTTTGGAGTCGGATCCTCTTCTGCAGTTGCTAGACCGTACGACTACTTGTATTCTATTCCATTGTATCAGTATTGTAGTTGTACTTCTTTTGGAAACTCCTTGTATTTTGGGTGCACCCGGATTTATATATTTATATATTAGTGACGTTCCCGCGTGAGTTGTCTGTTATGTTGGTTATTTTGAAATTTTAAATCTTCCGCTGTTTCGGGACGTTACACCTTTACCTCAAGAACTCTCTTATAGTAGACAGTTGACCTGAAGGTTATTCCACCGTAGTTAAAAAGAAATTGAGTTGTTCCCATACAAACCTCATATATCTTCATATATTTGTAGTGTGTGTTTGACGGAAAGATAACCTCTTTGGAGGATTTTGTATATTAGGATTTTATGTTTTTTTATTTAAGTTTATATAAACTCCTCTAACAACAAGAGAGAGGGAACCCGAGATCCAGCTCGACGTGCATCTTCCCTTATTATTAGATTCGTTTACATGTGTTATATGACTTATGAGAATTACGTTATTTTTATTTTATTTTATTTTTACCGAGATTCATGATTCATACGAATTTAGATATGCTTCATGAATTCGTAGAACAAATTTGTCATACAGTTTTACCTTATTTTAAGGAGGACGGGAATTTTTTACATCATGGCAACCATCAATTGTGGAGCCACTATAAGGATTTCATCTTAGAAATCGTACCGGATGCTCGCTCTTCATATGGATGTCACCCAACATAGTTGGAAAGTTCTTACAAGTCTCAGATATGCTTCATAAATCTGTAGAACTTTGATAACCCTTTTTGCCTCAAGAACCCTCATATGAGAGAGTGACCGAAAGTCGTTCCGTCGTCGGGGAAAGTTTTTATTGTCATCATTTTTTCCTATTCATACAAATCTCAGATATACTTCATAGATTCGTAGAATGTTTCTATCGAAAAGTTTTACCTCATATTCAGGAGGAGAGGATATTTTACATCATGACAACCATCAGTTGTGGAGCCACAATAAGGATTTCATCTTTGAAGTCATACCGGATGCTCGCTCTTCATATGGATGTCATCCAACATAGTTGGAAAGTTCATACAAATCTCAGATCTGCTTCATAAATCTGTAGAACTTTGATAACCCCTTTCGCCTCAAGAACCCTCACATGAGAGGGTGACCCGAGGGACGTTCCATCGTCGGCGAAAGTTTTATATTATTATTGTCCTTACAAATCTCAGATGTACTTCATAGATTTGTAGAACATTTCTATCGAAAAGTTTTACCTCTTATTCAGGAGATGGAAATATTTGAGTGCATTATTCTCGTGACTCGCGAGATCGAATATATTTGGATAAGTTTATCCTAGTTATTCAGGAGGATTTTGTTGCGCGAGTAAGTTGATCATTATTACTCTAGAGATTGAATATATTTGGCAAGTAGACTTATGGTTACTACTCGACAATTAGGCCATATGGATAAGTTTAGCCTAGTTAGCCGGAAGGATGGCGATATACCTGGGTAGACTTATCATTGCCACCTACGAGATGAAGATATATATGTATATGCGAATAAGTTTAACCTCGTTATTCGGGAGGACTTTGTTGATTTGATTGTTTTTGTTTGTTTGTTTATATATTTAATTTTTTACAAAACTCCTCTAACAACAAGAGAGAGGGAACCCAAGATCCAGCTTGGCATGCATCCTCTCTTACTATTAGAGTTCTTTGCATATCCTGTTTTTTTTTCAATTTTTTTTTGTTTCTTCTATTTTTTTTAAATTTTTTTATATGATTTGTAAATTTGTAGAACAAATGTGGCGAACACCTTCACCTAATATTTGGAGCAATTCCGATATATGTGAGCAGGCTTATCGTTGCTACCCATGAGATTATGATATATTTGTATATATGAATAGGTTTGGCCTCATTATTTGGGAGGACAATATATGAGGTGAGTAGACTTATGTTACTGAATAAGTTTATCCTTTTTATTCGGGAGGATTTTGTTGTATGAGTAAGTTTACCCCGCTACTCACGTGGTTGAATATTGATGCATTGCATACATTGCATCATATGTCTTTCATTTAGATTACTTTTACATCAATAAATGCTACTAAGGTATGTGTTTAGTCTTATTTACAGAATACAGGGACCTGAATGCAATTTACCCACATCCCGAGCATAAACGCATGCAAAAGACTCATTTCTATCATAAAGACCAAGTTCAAGATTATCGGGTTACGAATGGAAATGTATCCAAGCATAAAAGCATTCAAGTCCTAATTGCAAAAAGAACAATGACTTAAGCACAAAAGTAGCCGGGGACTTAACTGCAAAAAGTCAAGGACCTAATTGCAAATCACGAGTAGCTTTTATTCTCTTGGAAAAAATATATAGAAAAATCAATGTATATCTCCAAATATGTGAAGGAATTAATCCGGAGCTCAAAAGAATGGAAAGAATCAATCCAGACGCGTAAAGGAGGATCAAATCATACCATAAACATTCAACCAAAATCTGGACCAAATCAGAGCATGATGTGCGGCGATTCCGCCGCAGATCACACACACCATGCGGCGATTCCGCCGCCCCCTAGTCGATCCGTGTGCTCCAATTTCGTCCAGTCGTGTCTGGACACGTGTACTTTCCAATATTATACCTAGATCCCGTGTAGCAACTATAAATATACCCGAGAACGATGTTAGAAGGGTCCTTAGTCTTTGGTGGTAGTTTTTATTTTTAATCTTAGTTTTGTATTCTTCCTTTTCATTAATAAAATTCTGTCTTTTATTTCTTACTTTTAGTTTTCTTTTGTAATGTCTCAAGGACCCCTTCTTCCTCCCTCTATGAGTTTCTAACTCCTTCCAAAGGGTGGAGGTGACGGATTTAGGGTGAAGAGAAGATGAATGAATGTTATTATTTTAATTTCGTGTTAGTATTTTTGATTACTTGAGTTTATGTTAAATCATTTATCATGTAATGCTTTATAACTAATATGATTTATTATAAGTTTCTGAATTCTCTAATCTAAACCATAAATCTAAACCTCCACCCGACGGAATTCACCTCTTTGGTCTTGTTTTAATTTTAATTGTTCTTCTTCTTGCTTTAGATAATTAAAACCCAAAAATCTCAAAACCCAATTATTTCTTCTCTCCTTCTTTCCCCCAATCGAAATCACACTAATAACAAAATCTCTCCCTCCTTGTGTTCGACCCGTATTTGCCACGTCTCCATTGACGACGTGCACTTGCGGTATAAATTTAATTCTCATCAAGTTTTTGGCGCCGTTGCCGGGGAGGCGACGCAGATTTTATTTTTTGTTGATTTCGATTCTATTCTGTTTATCTGTGCGCGATCTAACTATTTGGATTTGTGTTTCAGGAGACAACAGAGCACGCGGCGAAATCTGAGCGCAGTCTGAGCAAAAAGGGCGACGGAATCGCCGCACATCAAGAGGAACCTACGGCGGAATCGCCGCACAAGTGAAGCATCTGGGCTTCAAATTTTTCTGGGGTTAGCACCATCTCTGGGTGGACGCGTGGAGCTACTGAAATTTCGAGAGCGGGCGGCGAACCCGACTGAGCATTGCGTAGGTAACCTTTGTTGCCTTTTTCCTCGTAATTTCTAGTTTCAGAAAACTTCCTTTTATTAGAATTGCATGTGTTAAGCTTAAATTCCATAATTAGCAATAATTCAACTCTGACCTAAAAATTGGCAAAACTAGAAGAACTTAGTGCATGCATCATATAATGTTTTGTTTGCATTATTCTTGCTAAATTCTTGCAAATTATTTTTATTGTTGAAGAGTGCTGGAGGCAAGGTACGTATCGCGTTTTAACGATTGCATTTAAGCATATAATTTAGTTTGCATACAATCTTGCAATTGCCCCCCACTAAAGACCATTGTTTGACTATCTTTGCTAGATCAAAGTTAAACTATCTTAAGGGCAACTCCATAGGCAAAGATACAGTGGGGATTTCATCACCCTTCCGTGGCCCACAAATCACAATCCTAAAGTGTCACCTAAGCCTTAAATTTAAAATCAATTAGACATTGGCCCCTAAGGACTCGGACTCATTTAAGGAGAAGAATTGGTTTGACTTGCTATGACCTGAAGCCGATTGAATTTAATTTGGTGTCTAGAAAGTGTTTTTGTGTTGACGTAAGTCTTCCAAGCGAAGTGGTTGTCTAATTGGCACTGACTCTGTCGGAAGCGCCCCCACTAGCTATACACGGCCTGGCCAAGTTGGTTTGATTAGTGAGGGAGGTGAATCAAGCGAATCAATTCGACTCAACAAGTTAGGAGTCGTCTAGAACTAAGCGACACTAGGTCTAGGATTATTTGAACCGTGCTTTCTTAGGAATTTTCTGACCAACCCTCTTTCTATCTTTAGAGTTAGGTTTCCCTTCTCATCTGAGTCTTCTTTCTCTTCTCACCTAAATTCTCTAGATTAGGATTCATTTCTCATCTTTCCCCATTCTATTGTTTGTTTCCCTTCTGGAAAAAAAAACAAATATATATATATATATATATATATTAAAAAAAACGAAAATATTAATAAAAAAATTTAATTAATTCTTGAACTTAAATTTGGAATTTAAATTCCAAATTTGAATTCAAAAATTGATTCAACCCGGTGCACTCAGATTTGGATTCGGGACTTGAGTAATCGACTCTCACGAGTTCATCTAGATTCCAGTCTGGAACATAACCCCAATCCACCTGTGGCACCACCTCACCCGGATCCAATGGGTGAGAACGTAGTGGACCCGCCTGTTGCACAACCTATAACTCTGAGGGATCGATGCTATCCAGCGATGGCTGCTCAGCCATCGTGCATCGTTATGCCCACCATCCTGGGTCGCGACTTCGAACTTAAGGCACAATACATGAGTATGTTGCCTAAGTTCACCTCTAGGGAAGACCCATATCTCTTCCTTAGAGAATTTGAGGAAATCTGCTCTCTTATGCAATACCAGCATATCCCCGAAGAGGCAGTGCGTCTGAAGTTTGTGCCTCTTGCACTAAAGGACGACGCTAAGAAATGGCTATATAGTCTAGCCGAAAGATCCATTAGAAGTTGGGCTGAGTTTGTTCAAGTATTCCTAAAAAATATTTCCCCAACCATAAGACTATGAGGATTAGGAATGAAATTGTTGCATTCGTTCAGTCTGAGAGCGAGTCGTTCTATTCCTATCTAGAAAGATTCAAAAGTGTTCTGACCCAATGCCCTCATCATGGAATTCCGAGATGGCAATTATGTAAAATTATTTATGAGGGATTGACACCCACATCTAGGGTTATGGTAGAATCCGTAAGCCAAGGGAACTTTATGTCGAAAAATGAAAATGATGCCTGGACTTTCCTTGAGGATTTAGCTGAAAACAGTATGCAATGGGACAATGCTAGAACACCGCTTAACCCGAGTATTGGATATAGAATAACAAGTCAACCCAGACCGGGTGTCTTAGCTATAGATGCCAATATAGCGGCTGAAGCAAAACTAGCTACCCTTATGCGCAGAATGGAAAGTTTAGAGCTACAAACCCAAAACCGAGTGAATCAAGCCTCGTCTATCCCTTGCTCTAGATGTGGTCAGACTGGTCATGTAATGGAGGGCGGAATGGGACCAAGTTAATGCCATGTATAACCGTGCTAGAAATGACCCATACGCATCAACCTATAACTAGGGTTGGCGTAATAATTCCAATTTCTCATCAAACCAACAGGGTCAACTGCCTAGACAACAACCAAACCCGTATAACCAAAATAATACATCATCTGGGTTTAATAACAATAACGATCATGAGGTTAGGTTGACAAGCTTGGAAAATTTGATGAAAACTTTTATACAAACAACCAACCAGACCTTCCAAAGGCTTGAGACACAAGTCAGCCAACTAGCACAAATAGTAGGTGAAAGAGAAAAGGGTCGGTTTCCAAGTCAACCTGAAGTGAACCCTAGATCTAATAATAATTCATATCAATCCTATCAAGCACCTTCAGGAAATAACAACCCTAGACCGGTTCAAATGGTTAATGAGGAAGGACCGTTCCAACAAATAAATGCAGTAGTATCATTACGGTCCGGAAGACAAGTTGATAGCAATGTGGTAAATCCTAGAGTGTCCAATCAATCTAGCCATCAAGCACCCACATATGACCTGACCATTGAACCTGACGTCCAATCTGAAATGCCCAACCCACCTACTCAACCTGAACCCATAGCTCAACCTGAACCTGAGCGAGTCTATGTTCCTAAAGCTCCATTCCCTAATAGACTCAAAAAGAACTCAAGTACACAAATAGAGAAAATCTTGGAAGTATTTAAGCAAGTTAAGGTGAACATTCCACTCTTAGACATGATTCAACAAATACCTGCTTATGCTAAATTCTTAAAAGATTTGTGCACTAAAAAGAGAAAAACGAACGTACCAAAGAAGGCATTCTTAACTGCAAACATAAGTTCTATTTTGTCCAACACATCACCTATAAAATATAAGGATCCTGGATGTCCCACAATTTCATGTGTAATAGGAGATACTTTTATCAACAAAGCCCTTCTAGACCTTGGTGCTAGTGTTAACCTACTCCCGTACTCTGTCTATGAGCAAATGAACCTTGGTCCACTAAAACCCTCTAAGACAACCCTTCAATTTGCTGATTGTTCTATTAAGAAACCAAGAGGTATAGTCGAGGATGTTTTGATCAAGGTTGGTGACTTCATTTACCCAGTGGATTTTGTCGTACTAGATACTGCACCTGTTGTAAATCGTAATCGACAAATCCCTGTAATTCTAGGCAGACCCTTTTTAGCCACTTCGGAAGCATTGATAAACTATCGAAATGGGCTCATGCAATTATCTTTTGGGAACTTAAAAGCTGAATTTAATATCTTTCATATTGATAGTGAGCCAGAAATAACATGCAATCAAAGTGATGTTGTGATGAAATCGCATATCTATAATAATTCTGAATCATCACAAAATCAAAAAGGAAGTAAGAAAAAGGGGAGGAATTCATCTACACACCCACCGTCACTCGAGCAAATAAGAGAACCAATTTATGTGAGGGGTGTGGAACCTGTAACTCAGGATGCTCATTGCAACATGAGGAACAATTCAACTGGATACATGCACCAATATGGTGTCATTCAATCCAGTTCTGACTATGGTTGACTTTGAGCAAATTCCATCCGTCCACCGCAGTTCATCAAGGTAATAAGTGCATTTGCTTTATATTTGCATACATTGAATACAATGCATGATTTAGGTGTGGGGGGTGTTTATGTATATATTTATCTATATATTCTGTCTTTTATTTAAAAAAAATAAAAAATTTAATGTTTCATGACATAGCTTAAGATTGAACTGCCAAAACCCGTGTACAAATTGCATTGAGTTTTTGTTCCTTATTATATAGTTCTGCTTGTAGAAATTATGACATAAATCTAAGTTCCAAAGAAATAACTCATTGCCCTTTAAGACATGTATGCACTTAAATTGGATGAATCAAATCTTTGAAGTGGTTGATAAAAAGCAGAGGTTGAGGAAAATATACCGGGAAGTGTGGACTTCTAATAGCAATTAAGCCTTGAGGAAAATAAAAATAAAAATAAAGGAATAAAGTGAAGAAAACACATTTTGCAAAATGATTACAAAAGCCCAAGCCTTTGAGTCACTGGTCCGTAGGGGTATCTTGAAACCCGGTAACATGAGTCTACCAGCTCGGGATTATCGACCAAACTCGCTACACGAATGCAAAAAGGGTAAAAGTGTCAAAAAGCAAATGTGTTGAATCACGGAAGAAAAGAAAAGAAAAGAAAAAAATAATAATACTCAAGGCCCAAAGCTAAAAGAATGATCCATGCCATGGTTGATCCGAATGATACTTCACCACCAGAGGAGGCGTGCAAAATAATTCAAGTGATAAACATGTGTAGAAGGGTTAGTGGTGTGAATGTTGGCGGAATAAAGACCAAGTCATATTTTTAATGAGTTAGATTCATATAATGAGCATACAAGAATTCTAAGTGAGATGTATAAGGTTAAGGTGGAGATATTAAGAGCTATTAATGGAATGTTGATTTAAGACTTTGTGGGTGTGTCAACTGAAAACCCTCACGAGACAAAACTCGTCCTCTAAGGAAACTTGGAGGTTTAAAGGCTTGTTGCACATGCTAAGTGCAACCGTGATTCCTACGAAAGTGAGTTAGGATTTCCCTGTTTTTATTTTTCATATCTTCTGTTTTGCTAGGAACTACCAAAATCTAGGTGTGGGGGTATTTGATGCATTGCATACATTGCATCATATGTCTTTCATTTAGATTACTTTTACATCAATAAATGCTACTAAGGTATGTGTTTAGTCTTATTTACAGAATACAGGGACCTGAATGCAATTTACCCACATCCCGAGCATAAACGCATGCAAAAGACTCATTTCTATCATAAAGACCAAGTTCAAGATTATCGGGTTACGAATGGAAATGTATCCAAGCATAAAAGCATTCAAGTCCTAATTGCAAAAAGAACAAGGACTTAAGCACAAAAGTAGCCGGGGACTTAACTGCAAAAAGTCAAGGACCTAATTGCAAATCATGAGTAGCTTTTATTCTCTTGGAGAAAATATATAGAAAAATAAATGTATATCTCCAAATATGTGAAGGAATTAATCCGGAGCTCAAAAGAATGGAAAGAATCAATCCAGACGCGTAAAGGAGGATCAAATCATAGCATAAACATTCAACCAAAATCTGGACCAAATCAGAGCATGATGTGCGGCGATTCCGCCGCAGATCACACACACCATGCGGCGATTCCGCCGCCCCCTAGTCGATCCGTGTGCTCCAATTTCGTCCAGTCGTGTCAGGACACGTGTACTTTCCAATATTATACCTAAATCCCTTGTAGCAACTATAAATAGACCCGAGAACGATGTTAGAAGGGTCCTTAGTCTTTGGTGGTAGTTTTTATTTTTAATCTTAGTTTTTTATTCTTCCTTTTCATTAATAAAATTCGGTATTTTATTTCTTACTTTTAGTTTTCTTTTGTAATGTCTCAAGGACCCCTTTTTCCTCCCTCTATGAGTTTCTAACTCCTTTCAAAGGGTGGAGGTGACGGATTTAGGGTGAAGAGAAGACGAATGAATGTTATTATTTTAATTTCGTGTTAGTATATTTTGATTACTTGAGTTTATATTAAATCATTTATCATGTAATGCTTTATAACTAATATGATTTATTATAAGTTTCTGAATTCTCTAATCTAAACCTCCACCCGACGGAATTCACCTCTTTGTTCTTGTTTTAATTTTAATTGTTCTTGTTCTTGCTTTAGATAATTAAAACCCAAAAATCTCAAAACCCAATTATTTCTTCTCTCCTTCTTTCCCCCAATCGAAATCACACTAATAACAAAATCTCTCCCTCCTTGTGTTCGACCCGTATTTGCCACGTCTCCATTGACGCCGTGCACTTGCGGTATAAATTTAATTCTCATCAAATATATTCAGAAAGTAGTCTTATGATTACTACTCAGACGATTAGGATATATGGATAAGTTTAGCCTCGTTACCCAGGAGGACAAGATTTTTTTACATCATGACAACCATCAGCTGAGGAGCCACAGTAAGGATCTCATCTTTGAAATCGTACCGGATGCTCGCTCTTCATATGGATGTCACCCAACAAAGTTGGAAAGTTCTTACAAATCTCAGATATGCTTCATAGATCTGTAGAACTTTGATAACCCCTTTCGCCTCAAGAACTCTCATATGTTGGAGAGTGACCCGAGGGACGTTCCATCTTCGGCGAAAGTTTTATATTATTATTATTGTCCTTACAAATCTCAGATGTACTTCATAGATTTGTAGAACATTTCTATCAAAAAGTTTTACCTCTTATTCAGGAGGATTTTTTATCAATTGCACCGCCCTTTTGGGTTTTCGCCACAATTGACTCCCACTTGTTTTTTCCTACAAGTCCTTTCGGGTTTTCTTGTAGAGGTGTACTGATTGATCTCGTTTCATATTTAACCGCAAGTGCACGGCCATGTTGAAGCGGTGGCAAATATGGGTCGTCCACTGGGAGGTGTGTCGACACTTGGTTTGTGCAAAGGCGAGAGGTAAAGAAAGGGAAGAAAGGTTGGTTACACTAAACTACACTAAGGTGCAAATGGAAATGGAAGAAAAGCAAGAAAACTGAACCCCAAACGGGGTAGAGAAATAATGTGAACATAAAGAAGTGTGTGTGTGTTCATTAAGCTCCTCACAACATGTAGTGCATGAAATCATAAAACAATATCCAACTTTGCCTCTACATGAATTAAGAGAAGACTACATCATTAAAACAAACAAGACAATAATTGGAATGAAGCTACATGAACTCAAGTATAAAGACTATACCCTACTATGCCTCTACATGAATTAAGATTTCACTACATCATTAAAACATACAAGACATTAGCTAAGGTAAAGGCAACAAGAGCACATACACTACAATTTGTGTTTCCAATATTAACTTCATCCATATCCTAACCTTATCATTCCCCATAAAATAGGTCCACTAATCAAAGCATAAGCTAATCTTCATTCAAGAGCATTAGCATATCAAAGATAAGAGTGAAAACCCATTAGATGGTTATGGAAATCATATAAAGCTCAAGGGATAAAGATAACACACACTTAATACACTACATGATTATATCACATATTTCTCCACCCCCCAAATGGGGATGGAACTACTCACTACTCATTACACTACTAATTAGACTAAGTAAAGAAAACATTTAACTAAGATACTAAAATTACTAAACAAGAGATTAAACAAAGTAAAGCAACCCACACAAAACAAGCAACATAACAAAACAAGATTAAAAGAAACAAATAAACTTTTATTAACAATGACTCACATTGAAGGTAGCATTCTTCTCCACCTTGAGTTATTGCTTCAAGGCTCACTCCTTAGTAGAGAGAATGCCACCAAACAATGGGTGATTACAATGGAAGGTGAAGAGTTCTATTTATAGGCATGGAAAAAGCTAATCCGGGACAATCCCCCGATGTGGGACTAAACCAACACCAAAAATGGACTAAGAATACACTAATACACGTGCCCCACAAATATGAGATGATCCAGACCAATATGGACCGCCAATTAGCTGTCCAAGACCGCCAATTGGCGGTCTATATGATCTAGATCGAGTTGGTTTTGATTGTGGGCTTTTCTGGGGGTCTTTGTTGGTCTTTGATGCATCTACTTTGTTTATTGGAGCTCCGACCCGAATCGAATTGCCAAAATATTCCCCATGATGGTGTGGAGTTTCCTGTTTTGCTCTTAGGTCCTTCGGTCTTACGATCAGGTCATTCTCCATTGCATCTTAGTCCCCATGTCTCACAATTAGGTCCTTTTTCCTGCTTTTGGGTCCTTTCATGGCTCTTCTCTTCAAATCCCTTTATTCCTAAAAACTAAACATAAAACTTGTCACGTAGCATTGCTTAGGTGTAAGATAATGGATATAAGGTACAAATATGAGCATGAAATGATGTCAATCAGGTACCCAATTTTGCTTGTTGCCGACAGCCGAGTTTTAACTTTTTTATCCTTAGCGCCCTTTAGGGTTTTCGCCAAGTCCGTAGGGTCTCATTTTTTTAAACCCTTTTTTTATATTTTTATCAATAATATGGCTTGAGGAATTTTCCATTTAGTGGGGGGTATGGCCTTTTCCCTTCATCATCGGTTAGAGATATGCCCCATTGTCATATGCTAGCTCAACAATATATAGACCTTTCCATTTTGGGTCTAATTTCTTTCCATGACCCTGAGCCATGCAATCTTTGGACATCACCCAAACAAGTTGACCTTTCTTGAATGCTCGGGGGCGAACTTTCTTATCAAAAGCTTTTTGCATTCGGGCTTGATATAGCTCAAGGCTTTGTTGTGCTTTAAGTCTCTTTTCATCGGCGTCTAACAATTCTTCGAGCCTTACTTTGATGTTGAGGTCATTAGTCAAGTCAGTCATCAACGCTACACAGAGGGATGGTATTTCAATTTCTAATGGTAGTACAGCTTCTGCCCCATATACCAAGGAATACGGTGTACAACCAGTTGGAGTTTTGTAGGTGGTTCGGTAGGCCCGGAGTGCTTCATACATACGGTCATGCCAATCTCGCCTATTTGACTCTACAGTTTTAGCTATTATAGAACAAAGAGTTTTATTGAAGGCTTCTGACAACCCATTTGCAAATGGGTTATAAATAGTGGAATAATTCCAATTAATACTATATTTATTAGCAAAGCGATATACTTTTTGACTTCTGAAATTGGTTCCGTTATCATATTGGACTCTATTTGGGATTCCAAATCGATGAACAATATTGTTGGTGAAGAACTTGACGACCGCATCAGCTGTGACTTCACGAAGAGGAACCAATTCCACCCATCTAGAGAAGTAATCTGTTGCAGCTAGTATGAATTTGTAACCCTGGGATGTAGGAGTGAAGGGTCCAACGACATCTGTTCCCCACTCCGCAAATGGCCAAGATGCAATTGTTGGATGAAGTTTTGAGGGCGGCATGTGAGATAGATTACCATGTTCTTGGCATTTGACACATTTCTTTGCATACTCTAAGCAGTCTTGAGTCATAGTGGGCCAATAATAGCCCATAAGTTTAATTCGATGTCGCATTTTTGGTCCAGCTTGATGGCCGCCACATTCTCCTGAATGAATTTCCTCAAGGATCTTTCGTGCTTCGTCCTTTGAAAGGCATCGAAGTTACACAAAGTTGTGGTTACCGGGTGCTAATCTATAAAGTGTGTCATTTTCAAACACGAATGATGGAATTTGCCTTTTCAGTTCCATTCAGTTGGCTCTATCAATAGGTTGTTCACCATGCTTAAAGAAGTCCACAAACACTTGTCTACAATCATCATCTCGTTCATCATTTACAACGAGGACTTCTTCTATTGCTTCGTCTTCACGTAGCGTCGCTATACTTGGAAGAAGACGACAATCTTTTATAACAACTTCCATTTCTCCTAGGGGTGGAAGGGTCAGACTAGTCGCTAATTTTGCAAGGGCATCCACGTCAGAGTTATTGCCTCTTGGAACATGTGATATTTTCAAACTATCAAACCTTCGAATCAGACGAAGCACTGCATCGTGATATTGTATCGGCTCTTCTTTTCGAACTTCATATACAACGTTAACTTGTCGAACAACAAGTAAAGAATCACCTTATGCTTCAAGAGGTTTGATGTTCATATCGAGGGCCATTTCTAATCCAACTATTAGAGCTTCGTATTCGGCTTCATTGTTGGACTTCTTTTTAGATTTGACTACCATATCATCTACATAACATTCAACTTGTTTATGCAGCAAATCGCTGAATATTTGTGTCAGCTCGTTGATATGTCGCACCAACATTTCTCAACACAAAAGGCATGACTTTATAAAAGAAAACCCCCTTCGGTGTACGGAACGCTGTATGTACTTTGTCATCCTCGGCCATCATAATTTGATTATATCCAGAATATCCGTCCACGAAACTAAGGATTTCGTACCCAGTTGTAGCATCCACCATCTGTTCAGTGATGGGTATGGGGAAATCATCTTTTGGACAAGCTTTGTTGAGATCACGAAAATCTACACAAACCTGAATCTGACCATTTTTCTTTCGCACCGGGACAATATTTGATAACCACTTGGTATACATCATGGGTTCGATGAACCCAACATTGATGAGCTTATCAATCTCTGCAATCACTAAATAACGAATATCTGGATGCATCCTGCGAGGCTCCTGTTATACTCCTGGATGTTTGGGATCGATGGATAAACGGTGCTCAGCGACATTTCGGTCTACACCTGGAATTTGTTTATAATTCCAAGCGAAACAATCATGATTTTCTTTAAGAAGAGTTATGTATTCTTCCCTTTCTTTAAGGCTAAGAGAAGCACTGATAAATGTTGGTTCTGGGTCATCATTAGATCCCAAGTTTACTTCTAAAAGTTCATCGACCGTCGCTTGCCCCCCTTCTTCCATTTCTCGTGGAGCTGGGAGAATACCCTCGTCATCAGACTGACCTTGAAGCAATATCTCTTCACCCTCTGATCCACTATTAGTCTGATTTTCATCAACCTGTGATTGTTGAGTACCGAAAGATCCTTCGACTTGCGCAACATCCTTTAACTCAATATCTGCAGAGCTTACCGTTATATGTAATGTTGTTTGCTTCTTGAAGTGGTTTCAGCACCCAAGACCCCTGCGATCTTTCCCTTGCCGCGTACTATCACGTCCCTTGTCATCTTTCAGACGCCATATTTGTTCATATTTTTGTTGTTCCTTCTTCTTATAGGGACAATTCTCTCTTCTATTTCTGAAAGCTGTCAAGACCTTCGGATTGATGGTGAAATCATCCAAATCAGCATGATCATCAACTTCATTTGTTTTGCCAAAGGGAGTATTCGACTCGACATGTTGTGGTTCACCTTTATAGAAAGTTATCTTCCCACTATTTTTCTTTGATGGAACAATGAAAGTCTTCAAAGACTTTACTACGTCCACTTCTCGCTTTTCGAGTGCCTTTATAGTGCATGGTGGCAATATCATTACCGTATTAGAGTCTATTGTATATGTTGCCTTCACCTTCTTACTATCTGATTTGATAGTTGGACATGAAATCGTAACCTGCTTCTTGGTGTTTAGAGATTGTTTCATTCCGTCCACTCGCTTGGAAGGTGTAACAACTTTGAATGCAGGTTCTTCATCATCATCATCACCGAGTTCTGTTATTTCCGGCAGTATATTACTCCTCATTTTGAACTTTTGTACGAGAGGAGGGGCTTTGCCTTCTTTAGGTTCATCGAGAAAATAGCGAGCATCATGGAAATGTACTTCATGTGCTTCAAATGGTTGGCGTTCTCCAAAGAATTTGTGCTCCTTCCCATTGTGTATGTATTTGAAGCATTGGTGGACGGTGGAGGGAACAACAAAATTTTTGTCAAGCCAAGGACGTCCCAACAATGCTTTATATGATGTTCCGACATTCAGCACATAGAACGTTGCATCGGTCTCAAATTCTCCAAAGACGAGTTTCAACACTACCATGCCAATGGGAGTTTGTGAATGTTGATCAAACCCATGTATGACTATATCGGATGGGCTTAAATCTGTCCTTGCGATGGAAAGCTTTGCTAGAGTGTTCATCAGTATGAGGTTTACTGAAGAGTCAGGATCAATGAGTATGCGCCCCGGAGAATGACCTTCCATGGTTCCTTTCCAATAAAGAGGGCTATTATGATCTATATGTTTCAGAAGCATATCTTCCTTTCTGAAGGTGATTGGCACGATTCCTTGCTTGAATACGGATTGGGTCTCGGCCAGATGAGCTTCATATATTGTTGATCTTTGCAAAGCTTGAATGAGAGCATCCTTCAATTCGGGTGATAGTTGCAAAGCATCATGTATACTAAGGAGAGCGGGGATCTTCTTCAAATGAGCGATGACATCGTAATTGACTTTCAATTTGGTGTCATTAGATTCATTGCTTGAAGATTGTTTCGTTCCTTCAACTGCTTCCTGATCATTATTTTTGTTTTCGTCGGCTTCACTAACCAACTGCTTGGATGAATTAACTTCTTTACTTTTGGGTTGTTTTGGAGTAGATGATAGGATTTTACCCTTCCTTAGTTGGATGAAATTTATTCCTTCATCTTCATCACTAGGCTCATCGCTGCACGAAAACATTTCCTTGATTCCTGTAGGTGAACCAACACTGTCGATTGGAGATGAACCCACCATTCGACACTCGTATACAATTGGTTCTGTCTTATCTTCAAGTTCTTCACCCGAGGACTCGTCTCTTTCCTTTTCCGTTAATAGTTCCCATGGTATATAATCTCCCAAAGTTACATTTTTCCGGGTACCCTGCTCGAACTCCTTCAACTTGTTAATTAGTTTTTGCAATCTTTCCAACGGGCTTAGCTCATTTGGTATTTTCTTTGGTTCCACTGGCTTCTTTGCTTTACTTCTTTTCCTTAGGTATTTGAGGGCTCGACGAAGATGTTGTCTTGAATGTTGCTTTTGTGGCAGCAGTGGCGGTGCTTGAGGCTGAGATGATTTCTTTGGACGTGTCACAACTTCCCAACCTTCGTTGTCGTCACGTTTTGATGTTGCCCCATATGTGGTAGAACCAGGACTAGTACAAATGCACCCCTCCATCTCGTTAACAATATCTTCCATACTATCTTTTAGTTTCTGGATTACATGAATTGTTTCTTTGGTGTTGGTTGGTTCCTTGACAATAGGAGCCTTATCTTTCCTCGGATCCCGAACATTTTCCTTCACTGACGTTTGATTAGTGGGAGTTACTTCTTCTTGTTGAACAGTCACCCGAGGCATGAATTTCATCATTTGACAGATTAAATCTTCAATATGGCATGGTGGAAAAGTAACGTGAGTAGATTCAACAACATGAACAATTTCTTTTTCACCAGGATGATGACGAGGTTGCGGTGGATCAACCCTAATTGAGTTATTGAGCTCAATTTCGGCCTTTTCTATCATATTCTGCATTATATCTTTAAAGACCCAGTAATCTTCAACTATGTGACCTAACATCCTATGGTACATGCAATAATTTGGTTCACTTGATTTGTCGAAATCTCTTGTCCATTTTGGTTCCGGAAGGCGAAGCTTTCCCACTTCTACTGCGCGTTGAAAGAGTTTCTTTACTTTATCTCTTCGGAAAGAGTAAGGTTTGTTTCTTCACTCTTCTACGGTGGTTCTGGGTCTTGGAGCTTGTTGAGGTGTTTCCTGTTTCCCTTCCATTCTCCTTCCTTGGGCGAATGTGTTGTGACTCTCCTTAACCTCCTTTCTCTTTTCATCCTTTTTGACTTTGGAGGTCCCCGAATATGAGGAGTGGTCGGAAAAATGTTCGGATATTGCTGTAAGAATAATTCGACGTCTCGAGCTTTAGTGTTCAAACGCTCGAAAGTTCGTATATCTTCTCCGACCAATTTCCACCCAAGTTCAGGCCTGATGTTACTTTGACAAAGACGAACGGCTTCAGCCTGTTCAATTTCCTGTGAGCAATACATCGAAGTATTCCTCCATCGTAATATAAAATCGGTGGATGATTCTCCGATTCTTTGTTTAAGCATGCTCAATTCTGCGATTGAGACTTTCCTAATGGTAGTGAAAAATCATTGAATAAACAGTGTTTGCATGGTACTCCAATTGGGGACAGAGTTTGGTTTTAACATCCCATACCATTCAAAAGATGCTCCACTCAATGAAAGGACGAACAACTTTAGCAAGTACGACTCGTCGTTTGCGAGGTCTCCACACTAAGCTCTAAAATGAGCTAGATGTTCTCGTGGTTCTCCCGTCCCATTATATTTTGTGAATTTCTGTTGTACATGTCCGACGGGTAGTCTGGTCTCCAAATGCTTTATTGGATATGGAACTGTGTAAGGGTTTAGGAGATTTAATGACCTCTGATCAGTGTTGCTCATCTCGGAGAATCGAGCGTTCACAGCTTGTTCGACCATGTCCCTTTGTCCAGCTACTTCTCGTTCTTTTTCCAAGTTCATTGACTCGATGGTTGCAGACAGTTGCAAGACCATTTGTTGAAGGTCTTCTATTTGTTTTTTGAAATGTTCTTCTCTTGAAGATTCTTCAGTTGTATACACAGTCTGAACTGGTACTTCTTCTTTGCCGCTAGCATAACCCTTCGATATTTGCTCATCCACAAAAGCTGGGGTGTCGTCCTGCCTTGAATTCCCAAATTCTTCTTGGGGTATTGATTGTTTTTCTAGATTTCTCAACTTCTGCCTAGCCATTTCTTTCCTCTTGTGTCCACACCTGGTTGGGAGACTATGTCTTGGAGTTGTTCTATAGTATTCCGCAGGTCGTCATTTTTTTCTCTCCTCATTTTTTTGTAGGGATTTTCAGTTCTTTATACCATATAACAACTGTGAGTAAGGGTATCACTATCAGCTGTAGAGCCTGTACCCTCCAATTGATCATCAGATTTGACGAACACTGTTAGAACTTGCCTTTTGGATAAATTAATCCGTTTAATTTCCAACTTACTTGACTTTTCTTTTCTTCGTACCACAGGATTTGTTTCGATTTCGAGATTTCCATCCCACTACATTCTAACAGTCCGGGTTTCAGACCTTGTCTTCGGATGACGAGAAATGCGTTCGAATACGGACGGACGCGATGTGCCGCTACTGATCCTGTCCCAAACAGAAGTCCGGGCATATTTATTTTTTCTTAACATAGGCCTTTCCTCATATGTTCTCCTCAAAATATCATACCGATTATTCGTCGATATACTCACGGAATAGTCCGGTTCCATTATTTCTAGTTCGTCGCCAGTCAGACTGAAATGACTCCCATTGATTAAAGCTGATTTCCCACTTTGGGAAACTTTCATCCTCTTAGGATATGGCCTAAAAGGATTTCCGATAAGTGGGGAGGACGAGATAACTCTACACTCCATTGGGATGGGAGAACTACTAAAAAAAGGCGAAGATGTTAGGTTGACACCCAATTTCTGCGCTCTCATTCTCAGTTTAATTGCACATACCAACACGCGAGCTGGAATTGTGAAGCAATCATTCATCGAAATGTTTTCGGTCATGCGTACTCCAGTAAGACGGTAGATGTCTCTACTAGAGAGAATCATCATCTCATAATCATTAATTTTATTCACGATGAGCGACATTTGTTTGTCGTTAAGTGCCTTCGGGTTTCCTCCAACCCTTTTATGAGCCTTGAAATTTCCCAATAACGACTTTTGGGGTCGTACATGACACTTAACTAGTTTGCTTGGTGAACCAGGCATGCAAGGACTCTTTGGTGACTGATTGGACGATGATTTGGCTTCTTTCACCTTTGGCTTGCGTGTCTTGTTCCTTTTCTTCTTCGAAATTTTGGCATGTGCTTCAGGAATTTCAGCAATTGCAAACTCAGGATACGTCCTTTCCAATCGTTCCTTTTCTAAAGCGACAACGATGTTGCCCACCGGACTAAGAGTTGAGGGCTTGATGGGTACTTCAATCTCATAACCCGTCACGAGGCTGTGTTCAAAAGAATACTTGAACAACGCTGGCTCGAAGGAGCCAAAAGAGACGGGCGCCGTAAATATCATCTTCATGCTAGTTTACATCGCAAATTTTTGTTCCTGTACAATGTCGAAGGTTTTATGTTAGATTAATGACACGAGACATGACTACGAGGATGAGAGATCCCACCAGGCACGCCATACTGTTTAACGTGGGTTTTTTGTTCTTTTGTATTTATATATTTGGTGTTGCGAAGAGCTCTCAAGAATTCATGGTGGAATTCCGCACCTTACAACTTCGTGTAGACGAATGCCTCATCGTGTCATACTCATATCATTCATTTGTACATGAAATTAAATAAATGTGAATAACTAGCCAGAAAGTAAATAAGTGCAACATTTTCTTTCATTTCATTAAATAGAAGGAATAAATATGAAATACAAGGGTTGACATATTTATGCATTGCACAAATGGAAGATACATAAGCATCCTTTTGTGAACTATAAACCAAAATTGTTGTTATTTTTACAATTTCAGATATATTTTATTAATAGGACTTTTATATTTCGATATATTAGGGACGGGGATTTATCGCCTCGTGCTTTGATCGATTCGATAATGATCTCCCTTTTGTTGTGATATATTGTCACAATAGGGTCAATTTAGCCTCGTAACCTAGGAGGGTTTTGTATATGTTTAGGTTCTTCAACTTTATGATGAATACACCATGTTAATTTATCAACGATAATTCTGATATTAGAATATCGTCAAAACGGTTAGTTTAGCCTCATAACCTAGGAGGTGTTGTATATAATTTGATTTAGACAATTATTCATAAATCATAATGTTTTGGTCAATTTAGCCTCGTAACCTGGAGGAGATTTATGTTTGATTTGTCAACGATAATTCTTATATTAGAATATCATACAAACGATTAGTTTAATCTCATAACCTAGGAGCTGTTTTGTATATATGGATTTATTTGGACAATTATACTTTTGATATGGGTATTATGATGTTTTGGTTAGTTTAGTCTCATAACCCGGTGGGTTTGTATATATATTTTGTTATATTGGCAACGATTCTTATATTTAAATATCATCAAATAGTTAGTTTAATCTCATAACTAAGAGAATATTTTATGTATATAATTTGTTAAGTGTGTTGGACAGTTTAGCCTGATGACCCGGAGGGTTTGTATATATATTTTTGTTTTGTTTATTTGATTTGTTAAATGAAGACTCCATCGCCAATAAGGGAGAGGGAACCCAAGACCAAGCTTGGCGTGCATCCTCACTTACGACTAAGGTAGCCCGTATTTTAATTTCTGACCACTCTAATGATAAGAGAGAGGTAACCCAAGATCAAGCTTGGCGTGCATCCTCTCTTACTACTAAAGTAGTCAATGTTTATATTTTGAATTTATTTTCACATTTTAAAGTTGGTTGACATATTTTACAACTTTAAAGATTTGTTTTGCAATTTATCCAACTTGAGAGGTGGATTTATGATTTTGTCCATTTAGGTAGACTATTTGTATTTTAGGATTGACTTTGTAAATCAATTGGTACAACTTATATATTGTTGTAATTTATGCACATTTGTCGGTGGATTTGCAGTTTTGTCCATTTAAGGGGAGTATTTGAAAACTTGTTTAAGGTGTTTATTGATTTATTACTTGTGAAAGATTAATATCATATCCTTCCATTATATAGTTACGTAGGGCTTAGCAAGCAATTTTTTTTAAACAAGTTTGCATGGTGTTCCATACTTCCATGCACGTAGGCACGACCATTTTTTTAAATATATATATAAAGACAACCCATTTCATCTCCTTAAATTCTTTGAGAGATTGAGTAATGCTTCTTAATTTATAAATCACCATTCTTATCCAAATCAGTGATAACTATATTAAATGATCACTAATATTTTCCATAGTTAAAACAGCATGCTCATGATTCGTTGGTATAGTCAATAGACCCATTTTTTATATATTTGTTTAGATAGAAGTCACTTTCGCAATTTAATCACAATGTTAAGTTACACTCCTTGTGATCATAACTAAATACGACATCACCATCGCAAGATCTATGCGGTTACGGCAGTAGTAATTTCTTTTTTATTTAATTCTGAAAATTATGGATCTGAAGTATTTGATTTTAGGTCACAATTATATGATATATTTCCCGTTGATATATTATGGGTGTTTTTTTTGTAATGTGAAGGAGAAGTATAGAAAATTCCCGCCATCAGTAGTTCAGTACCAATCGTTTGGTCATACCTTGTTGTCAATCAAAATATTTCATGGGGAAGGTTTGCAAAACTCCCACTCATGGGCATGGAACCACATGCACGTAGATGACCATTTCGTATGGCATCCAACCAACGCATATGTGAATAAATATGAGGTTAATTTATATACCTCAAATCATGTTTAATCATACCATTACATATATATTTTACTTGTTTTATGATGATTATCCAACTTCGAGTTCAAACGTTGAAGAAGTTAATTTTACCTTATCAGGGACCGCATGTTGAGATATTATTGTTTTTATTTGGTCTAATGACGGATTTTTATTCCAGACCACATCATAGACATTGTCTTCATAACCTTCGTTTATAAAAAAATTTTATGCACATATATTTGAATTTCCAAATTTGTGACAACACCATTCCTTATTTTTAGAATGGTGATTAATCATGAACTCATGTGTTTGTTTGGTTCGAGTTTCGTAATTTTTCTGGTTAAAATTCCACAGCCTTCCGGCGTTTCCTTATTTTTTTTGCCAAATTATGAACGATCAAACCGGATACAATTCCTCAAATGGAAAGTGGCCGGAATGACATGTAGGCAACCGCCCGGATACAATTCCTCAAAAGGAAAGTGGCCGGGATGATTGTGTTATCGGATGATTACCCGGATACAATTCCTCAAAAGGAAAGTGGTCGGAATAACCATGTTCGGCAACAACACGGATACAATTCCTCAAAAAGAAAGTGGCCGGGATGATTGTATTATCGGATGATTACCCGGATACAATTCCTCAAAAGGAAAGTGGCCGGAATAACCATGTTTGGCAACCACCCGGATACAATTCCTCAAAAGGAAAGTGGCCGGGAATGGTTGTGTATGTTTATTATTATTATGTATAGATATTTGGATGAAGTAAGTGCTATTGCACTTGCCGGAGTCGTTATTGGAGTCGACGCGACTGCGAAGTCGAAGCTGTCGTCACCGGAATCGTCGCGGCTAGAAAGCCAGAATCGTTTCGATAGTTGCGCACCTTCTCCTTCGTCTCACCTTCTCTTCTCTTCTTTCCTCACGTTTCTTGTCTTTGATGTGTATGCCGTAACTTATTTTTCTCTCTTCCCCTCACTTTGGTGTATATCTCCTGTGTACGTATGGGTTTTTGGTGGGTGTATGTATGGAGTTGTAACCCTTGAGATGGAGCAACGGAAGGGTATTTATAGTGAATTGAGATGAGCATCATGGGTGGTTATGTGGTTGAGGTGGAGATGGGCATAAGAAGGAGATGGGGTCAATGTGGAATATGGTGACGTGTGTGTAACCGTCTCTCATGATCAGGGAATGTCTCTTTATAAGGTTGAATTAGCATGGGAGATTAAGGTTGATGCGGAGAATCATGGGTTAACATGGAGTATGGTATTGGTCTGTTGGACGTGGGTATGAGGTGGAAGATTCCATGCATGAGCGTGCATGACCTTTTCTCCTTCTTTTGTTTTGAAAATAAGATAGTAATCCACGTCTTCCTCATGTTACGTGGCTTAAAATTCCAAATTTTTATTTGATTCTTATTTAATGGAAAATTTCATTTTCACCTTTGAATATCATGATATTCCACATCTATTAATGTTCTGACTATTTCCATGTCCAATCCAATAAGCATAGATCAAGAAATTAATAATTCCTTAATTTTCATTTTGATACTATTGCTTAGTATACATCTCAATAGAGTTCCAAATTGCATATATTTCCACTAAGCTGAGATGACAATTGGTCGACCGTCATTAGGAAACTTGCTTTCATTTGAGATGTATTTTTTTCGTGTCAACAATTACCCTCATTCTCAGTCTCTTCTTCACCATCATTCCCACTGACGGCTGCACAAATGGTGGTGGTGGTGGCAAGGAAATGTGATTATCAACCTGTTTTCCATTCCTTAAGGTTACAATGCCATTGACGTGGTGAACAAGTTCCTCTACATGGTTCACGCTCCTTCTCTAATAATGTAAGAAACTTTCGTGTCCCAAGGCACTCCCAACTCATAATGTAACCGTTCCCCCAACTTTCACATTGAAACGGTTCTCCACACCAAGGAAATTGGAAGAAACGGATCTTTTTGCCATTTCCCACCTCGTATTGGATGTGCCATCTCGCTATGTCTCGGACTCTAAGTAGCCCCCTCCACACCCATGAGGAAGTGAGTGGGGGTCGTGCAAGCCAAATGGATCAGATCTTCAAGTATTTCCGCCACACACTCTTAACCCAAAGAGAGTTTCCTTCCTCCACCACAAGCCAAAATAAGCGTAGTAGACCACATCATTCCATTCCATTAGGTGTTTGAGACCAAGCCCGCCTTCATCCTTTGGTGTACATATATCTCTCCAAGCTACCGCAACCCACTTCTTCAGACCTTCCCATATAAAGTGACACATAAGACTCTCGATCTCTTGCATGGTTTTCCGAGGGATTTGGAAAACGGAGGCCCAATATACGCTAAGGGACACAAGGATGCTCCTCACAAGTTCCACCCTTCCCGCATTGGATAAAAAATTCTGCTGCCAATTACTAAGTCGTGCCTTTACCTTGTTCACAAGTGTCGTGCAATGGGTTCTCCCCATCCTCCCGGAGAACAAAGGCAGCCCAAGATAGGTGACGGGAAAGTCTTTTCGCTCCGTACGAACGTGTGCTGCAATCCATGCACCATGTCGTGCTTCACCCCCCATAAAGATTTGGCTTTTTGACACACTAAAGTTCAACCCCGAGCAAGATGTGAATTCCTCGAGTACACTCCTAATAGCTCGCGCATTCTCCTTTGTGGCACTCACAAATAATAGGACGTCATCAGCAAATAGTAGATGCGATACTGTGATATCTCCACAAGTAAGCAGCTGAATGCGTCCATCTATAACCGCCTTCTTCACCATCTCACTCAAGACTTCCATACACATAACGAACAAGTAGGGAGCCAAAGGATCGCCTTGTCTCAACCCATTTCTGGCCACGAAAGGGGAGGAGTTTGCACCATTTACCATCACCACGAAATAGGCTCGAACACAATTAATAATGAGACGTCTCCACTTAATCGAGAAACCAAATCGTTCGAAAACTACATCTAGAAAAGCCCATGGTATGGAGTCATACGCTTGCCAGATATCAAGCTTGATACACATTCGTCCCTTTCCTTTGTCGAGATGGAGATCATGATAAAGCTCATGTGCAAGAAGAATGTTGTCCCCAATTCGTCGGCCTTTGAAAAAAGCACTTTGATTTTCTCCAATAAGACGTGGGAACAACCCCTTCAAGCCGTTTGCAAGCACTTTGGATGTGAATCTACACGTAATATTACACAGCGCTATGGGTCAATAATCGTCTACCGAGAGCGGAGCTTTCTTCTTTGGGATGAGCATGATTGATGTAGAGTTAAATTGGGCCAGCACCTTCCCACTGTCCATATAAGAATGTATGGCCGTAAACACGTCTCTCTTGATGAGCTCCCACGCAGCCTTGAAAAACTTTTCATTGAAGTCATCGGGACTCGATGCTTTATCCACGTTTGCGTTCAACATCACATCCTCCAACTCCTTCATGTCAAGGTCACATGTCATCTCGGTCCCCTCCACCGGAAGGAGTTGTGGTAAAATGAGGGAAGGGGGGAATAGGGGTCACCTGCAAATCATTAGCAAACAAGTTAGTAAAAAAACGCCGGAAGGTGTCCCGGATCTCTCCCTCCTCTTCTACGATGGTGGCACCCTCACACACTCATCTCACTTGGTTGGTGGCTCTCCTCACTCGAAGGTGTGCATGGAAAAACCTAGTGTTCCGGTCCCCTACTTTTAACCACTTCACCCTTGATTTTTGTCTAATAATAGACTCCTCCCAAGGAAGTGTTCGTGTAAGAGACTCGTTTGCTGCCCCTTCAGTGAGGGAGAGGCCAGCATCAGGAGGACGGTCTAACCATTGCCGCCTCACTTCCTCTAGCGCAGCCCGAGCCTCTCCCACCTTATGCGTAACGTTCCCAAAAGTTGATCCACTCCACCGTTCAAGCATCTTCTTTAATTCTTGTAGTTTTGCTGCCACCCCAAACATGGGAGTTCCCCTCACGTACGTAGACCAAGCTCTTCCTACTATTCCACGAAAGTCCTCATGTTCAGCCCAATGATTTTCAAATCTAAACATCTTCTTTTCCGCCTTCCGTTGCCTTCCGTCTTCATGATAAGTGTTGTGCTTGATCACTCAAATATTTTTTCACCCACAAGGTAGTAGGATTCCGGGAATAACTCAAGCCACTCATTATTAATTAAGATCTGGTCAATCCGCGTCTCAATACAAGCACTTCCATTTGATGAGTTCGACCACGTGAACTCCCCACCGGTGGATGGCATCTCAAGGAGTTCAAGGGCATCAATACAATCATTAAACTCCACCATCGCAACCTCCTTTCCAGCAGCTCCTCCTCTCTTTTCACTCGCCCGCCGAATGCAATTAAAGTCCCCCCACCATCCACGGCCTATGCGCGGGTGGTGACACTTGAAGAAGGTCATTACTAAATTTCACCTATCCACATGCCCATTATCACCGTAGACAGCCGTGAGGTCGAATTCGATTCCATCTCTCTTTTGATGTGCCTTGAAATGTAGTAGTTGTGATGTTTCGAAAGTTACACTCATATCCATTATTTGGTCATTCCATAGCACCAAAATCCACCTGGAGTCAACAACCATACTATTTGACATCCAAGCACAAGACCAAATCACTCTCTTGAAATGCTCAATCTTCTTAAGCTTGACCTTATGCTCCACGAGGCACACCACATCCGGGTTTACCTCATTTATTCGACCCCTAATCATGAGTGGACAGTTGGGTCCATTTGCTTTGCGCACATTCCACACTAGGATATTCATGGGTTTAAGGTGCAGGGTCCCCCCTTTACCTCCACATCGAATTGTTTTACTACTCATCGTCCTCTTGGAGCGCCTATGTGTCGGTGTTGGGGAGCTAGCTTGTTTCATGCCTCCCTCCCTCACTTCTTGATCCCCCACCACCGAAATCCCCTCACTTCTAAGGAGCTCAAACCTCCCCCACTTTGCATTTTGACTGCCTTCAAAAGTTCCTTTCCTCGAGCCACTCTCGAGGGAGATGTCCAACCCGTCTCCTCATGCATCAATGAAGCTAGCCCACTTGGCTCACATGCCCCATCCTTGGATGTACTTGTCCTCACCCCACGCTCTTCCAGTCTAATAGCCTCTTGCGTAGGTTTCAGCTTCTCCCCCATTCCAATTGTGGTTTTTCCATGAGTGGTCCCTCTCACACAAGCCACCCCATCACGTGTAGCATGTGTTCCCAAACAAAGCACACAAGCCACTTTACAATGTCCACTCCCTTCAACTTGAATTGCCTCCACTAAGTGTCCCCCAATCATATCCACTCCCATCATCACGTGTAGCATGTGTTCCCAAACGAAGCACACAGGCCACTACACGTTTCTTACTCCCTAGAACTTGAACTTCCTCCACTAAGGATCCCCCAATCATATCTACCTGGTCCGCCATTTTGTCCTTTCCAAAGGAGCTGGTCCTATTCTCATTGGCCCAACTATGTGTAGAGCACTCAACGCCATCCTCATTGGTTGTTCCAGAAATGGGTCTAGCACTTTCCCCACCCACTTCTCTTTGCGCTTTTTGTCCACCAAAGGACTCCCTCCCTTGTATGCTCAAGCTAGAAACCGTTAGAACAATGGGACATGAATCCATATTGTCTTGACAAGTATTTTGTCTCATGCCACATGTCCTGTCCTCATTTGCTCCCTCCAAACGAAAATTGTCATCAACTAAATGATTACCTTCCATTGCACCTTGCTCCACCTCACAAGCCCTTCTACATGGCACCTCCTTACTCGCACCTTGCTCCACCTCATCTCCTCCTCCCTCCACGTCATCATCCCTTCCACCTTCTCTTTTCTCCTCCCTCTCCGGTCAGCCATCTCTAGGCCCCAGGAAATGTCCCCATCTTCAAGCCTTTGTCCATACAACCTCTAGATTGAGCCCCCACCCTCCTTCCACTTCCATCCCCATTCCTAACCCCTCCTCGGCTAACTATGACCCATCTCGCAGTCTTCTCCTTGGGGGCCTCCACATGCATCATTGCAGCCACTTGTTTCCTCTAACACTTCTCCATAATGTGACCAAACTGCCTACAATCAAGGCAATAACCAGGTCTCCATTCATACTCCACATACACTATATGTGTTTCATCCACATCCACCCAACTCGGATATGTGAAGTCATGAGCCACTTCCACACAAACCCTAGCAAAGGTCAACCTCCTCCCCTATGTGGTGTGCTTATCTATGTATAACGGCCTCCTGAGGACACTTACAATGTTGCTTAACATCTTGCTTGACCATAAACGGAGGTCTAGCTTCTGGCGACGAATCCAAATTGGTACGGTGGTGATGCTGGCCCTCTTTAACACTAAATCCGGAGCCCACTCTTGAACCACAAGGGGGCACCCATGAATGAACCATGGTCCCCCTTCAAGCACACGTTTTCTATCCTCTCCATGTGTGAACCGGAAAAGGATGGAAACCTTGACTCCCCTTGATGATCTCCATGCGTCCAACCAAACCCCACATCTTGTGTAGGTTCTTATCAAGCGTTCACAAATGTGGTTTTAAAGCAATAAAGTAACAAACTAATACCTTATCCCATCTCTTCAAAGCATCGACCACTTCTTTCTTGGAGCACAAAGCCATTTTTTCTCCTCCCATCAACGCCAGGGGGATGAACTCTAGTGCCGTGGAAACCATTGGTCCGGCCTTGAACAAATCACTCCACGTCCTTGGGGGAGTAGCAGTAATCCGTAGAGGTGGGGCGTGAGCTTCACCACCCAAGTTTCAGGTCGAGACAGGAAAAGTTGGTGGATGCAGATCCTCTCTTGCGCCACAATCTCCCTCCTACTTCATTCTCTATTCTTACCTTCCTTCTCTCCCCCTTCCCTTTCGTTCTCTCTTGCCTTCTCGTTGTACCTTTCTCCTTCTCTCCCCTTCTCATTATCTCTCCCTCACCTTCTCCCTTTCGTTCTCTCTCCCATTCTCACTCTCTCCCCCTCTCCTTCTCCCTTTTCTTCACTCACTCTTGTCTCTCTTCTCTCTCTCCTTCTCACCCCCTCTCTCTGATTCTCTCTTTCCATCTATCTTCTCTCTCTCCTTATCCTTCACTCTTTGTCTCCAATCTCCTTCCTGCTGCCTCCTTCTCCTCTACCTCAATCCCTCTCCTTCTTTCCCATTTCTTTCTCTTTCTCTCTCGCTTGCCTTCTCCTTCTCTCTCTCCTTCTACTCCTGCTTCTCTCTCACTCCACCTCCTTCTCTCTCCTCCCCCTCCTTCCTCCCGTCATCTCCCTCTCCTTCTTTCTCCTTGTCCTTCTCTTTTCCCTTTTGTCTCACTGTAGTTCTCCTTTTTCTCTCTATCTCTTTCCTTCTCTCTCCTTCTCCTTCCCTCTCCCTCCTTCACTATCTCGCCGTCTCTCTCCTCCCCCGATCTCCTTCTCCTTCTTCCCTCTCTCCCTCCTCTATCCATCTCTCCTTCTAGCTCTCCTCCTTTTCTCTCCACCTCTCCCATTCTATCTTCTCCTTCTCTCCATCTCCTTCTCCTTCACTCTCTCTCCTTCTCCTTCTTATCTCTGTCCTTCGCTCTCCTTCTCTGCCTCTCTCCGCTTCTCACTCTTTCTAACCCTCTGCATCTCCTTCTCCTTATCCTTCTACTTCTCTCCACTCTCTCCTTCTCCTTATCTCACTCTCTCTTCCCCCTTCTCTACCCTTCTCTGTATCCTTCTCTCTCTCTTTCTCCTTTTGTCTTTCTCTTTAGTACCCTCACCATCCTTCGTTATCTTAGTTCTCTCTTTCTCCTTCTATCTCCATATGTCTCTCCACCTTCTCTTTCTCTCTCTCAGTCTCTGATTGACATCATATCATGCATATATTTGTGTCTCATATCCATTATTTTTAGCCTAAGCAATGTTGCGTAACGAGTTTTATGTTGAAGTTTCAGGAATAAACATGTTTGAGAAGTAGAGACAAAAAAGGACTTAAAAGCAAGAAAAAGGACTAAGTTGCAAGACTAATGGACTGAGGTGCAAGAGAGAACGACCCGGATATAAAACCAAAAGGACTAATGACGATATCAAATAGCTCCACATCATTATGAGGTGTAGTTTGACAATTAGATCCATGCCCAAACATCAACAACCAAATTGGGTTCATAAAACATGAAGAAATCAAGCCAGCAACAAACCACCGAAATCCAGACTCAATCAAAGATATCTAGACCGCCAATCAGCCGTCCATATGTGTCCAAATGCCACATTCTTTGGTCGGGTTGTGTACTATGTTGTTTTATGACCATTTATAGTATGTAATTAGTCCCATACCGGGAGATTGTCCCGGATTACCTTTTTTCATACCTATAAATAGAACTCTTCCTCTCCTTTTGTATTCACCCATTGCTTGGTGGTATTCTCTCTACTTGGAGTAAAGCCTTGAAGCAAAACTCAAGTGGAGAAGAATGCTACTTCTAATGTGTCATTTAATAAAATAATTTTTCATAGTTTTGTTCTCATGTTGTTACTTTTTCTTGCATGCTTAACTTAGTCTTGTTTCTTTAATCTTAGTCTAAATTAGTTAGAATGTCTCATTTTCTTTCTATGAATGACTGCTTAATTTGTAGTGAGTAGATCCATCCCCTTTGGGGGTGCAGATGATGTAGATATATGTTGTGAAGTTTTGATGTTTGATGAATTTTTGATTGTGTAGACTTGCATGTTTATATGTTAATGGGGGTATTTTAATCATATACATGTTGGGGGATTTTTGATGAGTTTTGCTATAAGATTTAGACACTTCCCATGCTTAGTTTCCTCATGTTTATTGATTGAAATTTCCTGTTGAATATGCTACATGTTAGTTAAGTGTTTGTATTTGTGATTGCTTGCTTGATTGATTGATGAAACTTTGTTATGATGGGTTTTGCCATAAGATTTAGACACCTCCCATGCTTACTTTTGTTCTTCACATGACTTTATGGTTTTTGATGAGTCTTGCCATATCTTTAGACACTTCTCATGCTGAGCCTAATCCTATGGTAATCAAGTAGTACTTGCCGATACGTTGTGTGAATGGATTTATAGGTTTTGCCACAACTTTAGACACTTCCTATGCATGAAAACACAGACACGACACACACACATACATGCCTACATGCATCATTCATCACTTATTTTCACTTCATATGTGCACACACTCCACCCCTTAGGGGTTTCTCTTCCTGATTTCCAATCTTTCATTGCTTTCTTTCCCATTTCTTACTTACTAGTTTAGTGTAGTTTGGCTTTAGCATAATCAAATCTCTTCCCCCCTTTATGCCACTTGATTTCAAACAAACCAGAAGCTACTCACCTCCCCGTGGATCGACCTATTCTTGCCGCGTCTTCACCGACGCCGTGCACTTACGATATTTTAAAACGTTTAAATAGTCTCTTGTCTCTCTTCTTCACTATCTCTCCTTATGCTATTCTTTCACTTCTACTTCTCCTTCCCTCACTCTCCTCCTCCTTCTTCTATCTTTTCCTTTCTCTCTCACACTCTCCATCTCATTCTCCTTCTCTCTCTTGATCCTTTCTCTCTCTTCCCCCTCTCATCTGTCTCACTTTCCTCCATCTCCTTCTGTTTCTCCTTCCCTGTCTCTCCTTCTCCCACTCCTTCTCCTTCTCTCTCATCTCTCTCCCCCTCTCTCCATACTTTCTCGCCCCCTCCTACTTCTTTCTCTATTCTTATCCTTCCTTCTCTCCCCTCTCTTCCCTTACGTTCTCTCTCCCCTTCTCGTTGTCTCTCTCTCCTTCTCTCTCCCCTTCCCATTCTCTCTCGCTCTCCTTCTCCCTGTTCTTCACTCTCTCTTGTCCCTCCTCTCTATCTCTTCCCTTCTCTTTCTCTATCTCTCCTCTCTTCGTCTCCTTCTCCTTCTCCCACTCCTTCCCCACCTTCTCCTTCCCTTTGTTGTCATTTTCTCTCTCCTTATCCTCTCTCCTCTCTCTCCGTCTCCCTTTCTCCGTGGGTACGTATTCTTCTCTCTTTCGTTCACCTTCTCGTTCTATCTCCTTGTCCTCTCTCTTGTTCTAGTTCTCCTTTCTCTCTCTGCTTCTCTCCGTCTTCTCTCCTCCTTCTCTTCTACCCCTTTCTCCTTCGCTTTTTCTCATCCCTCACCTTCTGCTTGGCTTCTCCATCTCTATCCTCCCCCTTTTCTTTTCCTCTCCTCACCTTCACTCTCTCTTATCATCTCTCACTGCTCTTGTCCACCTCCTTATCTCTTTACTCTCTCTTCCTCTCTCTCTCCTCCTCTCACTTTCTCCTTCTCTCTTTTTCTCTCTCTCCGTTCTCTCTCCTTCTCCGTCTCGCTACTATTCTCTCTTCTTACATTCTCTCCCGCCTCCTCGCTCATTGTCCTTCTCTCCTTCCCTTCCGATCTGCTCCTCCTCACTTTCCTTCTCCTTCTCTTTATCCGTCTTGCTAACTTACGGACCATCTCCTTCTCCCTCTCCTCCCACTCTCTACTTCTTCTTCTTCTTCTTCTTCTTCTCTCCTTTTCATTATTTCTCCCCTTTTCTTTAATACACAGTCTCCTTCTTTCCCTCCTCTCTCGTCTTCTTGTTCTCCTTCACTCTCTTTCCTTCTCCATTTCACTCCCTCCTTTTCTCTCTTATCCTTCTCTCAATCTCCCTCTCTCTCCTTCGCTATAGTTCTCTTTGCTTCTCCTTCTCTATCAAGCCTCTCCGCCTCACGTTGACCTTCTCACTCTCTCCCCCTCTGTCCACCTCTCCTTCTCTCTTCTTCTTCCCTCCCCTTCCCTCCTTGCTTCCCCATTTCCCTCACCTTTCCTTCTCTCTCCTTCTCCTCTCTTCCTCCTTCTCTCTCTCGCCCTCTCTCTCCTCCGTCAATCTCCTTCTGCTTCCTCTCTCTCTCCCTCCTCTATCCATCTCTCTTTTTTTGCAACGCGAAAAGGGAGGCTTAACCTCGAGGTATATTAAGTAAAAAGCTTTGTACAACCTACAAAACCGAATTGAAAGTGTGCGGGCCATACTTAGTGTATAAGCCGGCATCCTACATGGAATACAAACACATACATGCTACGTTATATCCGTATTACAAACCAAGTATACATGTACACTCTTATATTCCTTTGTCGTATCTTTAAATCAGCTCCATTCTCTCTCGAAGTTTCGTAGCCTCCCAACGTCCTTTGCAAGCTCTCCAATCCACACACCCATGCCCCGAATTGAGTCTTTTACTACTCCAAACACTTCCTCCCGCATTCTCTTCTCGTCCTCAAAAATTCGTCAGTTCCTTTCTTGCCAACACTCATAAATTATTGCATTAGAAGCCCACTTGCACGCCACCCTACTGATTTGGCCTCCGTTCGTACCTTGGACCCTACTCGCCTCGCGCTCAAGGTTCCTAGCAATTCTGGTGCTCAACCAGAGCTTCCGTAGGGCTGCACCCCACACATGCCTCATGAAATCACAACCCAAAAAGAGATGGGAGATGTCTTCTTCCTCCTTATTACAAAGGACACATAACGGGGAATGGTGGGCACCTCTTTGTCGCATAAGTTTCTTCGTGACTAGCCGGCCCCTCATTGCCTCAAAGATGTGATTGTGTGTTTTGGGATGTGGTATTTGTGCCATACAACTTTTTCCCTTTCACCCAACCCCACGCCTCCTTGATCATGAACTTCTCACCCCTTCCCGTCACCCTTCTAGGCTCATCTTCTCCTCCATAATTTTTTATCTCCAAAATCTTGGACCACAACGCCTCCATATCGCGCGACCTTGGTGGTAGGAGGTTCCATTCCCCATTCCTTACAAAGTAGGATACCTTAGTGTCCCCATGGACCCCCAAATCGTAGTGAAGCCTATCACAATGTTGAGACGTTGGAGAGGTTCCCCACACCACGGTTGTTGGAAGAATCGAATGAGTTCACCATCACCCACTCTATTTTGAATATACTTGCTTGCAATATCCCGTGAGCCATGAGCAGCTTGATGGGAGACGTGCAAGCCATATCGAGAAATTCCTTAAGTATTTCCTCCTCATGTTGATGACCCACAACGAGTCCTTGTTCTCCACCACAAGCCAAAGAAGGCACCATTCCCACATCATTCCAGTGTGTGAGGCTTTTTAGCCCCAAGCCCCCTTCACTCCTTGGTGTACAAACATCTTTCCAGGTGACCGCAACCCATTTCCTTGGCCCTCCCCAAATGAACCGGCACATAAGGCTCTCCACTTCCTTTAGCACTCGCCTTGGAGCGACGAATGCCGAAGTCCAGAAGAGGCTCATGGACACCAACACGCTCCTTACAAGCTCTACGTGACCGCCCATAGAAAGGTGTGATTGCGTCCAAGTGCTCAGCCTTGCCTTTATCTTCTCCATAAGGGGCATGTAATGCGTTTGACCCATCCTTCCTGTGTATAAAGGCAACCCAAGGTATATGACCGGGAACTCAACCCTCGGCATCCCAAGATGCTCACAAATCCACACCCCATGCTCCACACCACCTCCCAATAAAACTTGACTCTTCGAGTTGTTGAAATGAATTCCCGAGCGTGCTGTGAACTTATCCAACACTTTCTGAGTCGCTCGAGCATTTCTCTTTGTGTCCTTTGCAAACAATAAAGGATCATCCGCAAACATCAAGTGGGAGACTGGCACATCCTCACATACCGACGGCTACAACCTCCCACCTTCCACATCCTCCTTAATCATCCCACTCAACACTTCCATGCAAAGTACAAATAAATATGGTGCCAAGAGATCACCTTGTCTAAGTCCATTGGTTGCTTGAAAGTGGCTCGAATTTTCTCTATTGACGGTCACAACAAACAATGCTTGCATACATGCCATTATAAGCTTCTGCCAATGCAAGGTAAAACCGAACCTCTCCATAACAAGAGTAAGGAACTCCCAAGACATCGAATCGTAAGCCTTCCTTTGATCGAGCTTCATACACATACGTCCATGTCCCTTCTCCAAATGCATATTATGACACACTTCATGTGCGAGGAAGATGTTATCGCTGATCATTCTCCCTTTCACAAATGCACTTTGTGTTTATCCCACAAGCCTTGGAAAGATCACCTTTAACTGGTTAGCTAGGATCTTCGCTAGGAATCTATACGTCATGTTGCAAAGAGAAATCAGCCTATAGTCATCAACGTTGTAGGAGTCTTCTTCTTCGGTATCAAGGTAATAGATGTATAGTTCACTTTCTTCAATAGCTTCCCACTCTTTAGAAAGTCATCGAAAGCTTTGAACATGTCTCTCTTCACAATGCCCCAAGCTCTCTTGAAAAACACGCATTCATCCCATCCGGCCCCGGTACTCGATCCCCATTTCCCACCATGATCACTGCTTCCACCTCCATCATCTCTAGCTTCCGTATGAGCAGCTCCACATCACTTTGTCCCACTTGAGGTAGGACTACGTTATGTGTGCCAGAGTTGACCTGAAAAGAGATAGCAAACAAATTAGAGTAATGACACCTAAACACCTCCCTAATCTCCCCCCTCCTCGAAAAGGTGGCCCTCCTCACAAACTCCTCACATTGTTGGTCGCTCTCCTCACACGTAGGGAAGCATGGAAGAACTGGGTATTCCGGTCTCCTTCTATCAACCATTTAACTCTTGATTTTTGCATCACAATGGATTCCTCCCACACCAACATTCGAGCAAGTTCTTCTTTGGCGACACCTTCCTCAGCAAGCAAGAAGGTATCACTTGGTCTATCTCTCCTTTCCAATCTAATCCTCGCAAGATTTGTTCGGGCAGTCACCACTCGCTTCTCTACATTCCCAAACTCCTTGTCGCTCCACACTTTGAGCACATGTTTGACCATGTGTATATTTGCTGTCAACCGATACATCTGTTTCCCCTCAACATGCCCCCCATGCATCCTCAACAACCCTCATGAAGCCCTCATGCTTAACCCAGAAGTTGGAGAAGAGAAACATTCTCTTCTTCTTGTGCTCCATAACCTCTGTGAAAAGGTTTAACATGGCTTGATCACTTAGATCATGATCCCCCACCACATAGTAGGATGCCGGGAACGCCTCAAGCCGAGCATGCGACATGAAGATGCGGTCAATCCGAGTTTCGATGCATGCTTCTCCTTCCGAGGAATTTGTCCAAGTAAACTCCGCACCGGTAGAAGGGACCTCTAGTAATTGTAACGAGTCCACACACTCGTTAAACTCCTACATTGCGGCCAAGTTTATCCCCGCACCTACTCACTTCTCCCCTCCATGCCTTATATAATTGAAGTCACCTCCCACCAGCCATGGGACACTCAAAGCAGGGACCACACTCCCTAGATCCTCCCAAAGTTCTCTACGATCCAGGTGCCCATTTTCCCCATAAATTGCCGTGATAGCAATAGATCTCCCGTCTTGCTTTACACACCCCTCCAAGTAGAGAAGCTGTGTAGTCTCAAATGTGACCTTGAGATCCACTACATTCTCATTCCATAATACAAGGATTCTCCCCAAATCTCTAATCATTCCATTCGATGCCCACACATGTGGCCAAATTGTCTTCTTAAAACGTTCAATTTTCTGCAACATCACCTTATGTTCCATTGAGCAAACAACATCCATTTTTGCCTCCACAAAATGACCCTGAAAGATGTCTACACGGCCGGGTCCTTTTGCGCCACGCACATTCCAAAATTGGACATTCATATTTTTGAGTCATGGGGCCACGACCCCTTGCCCCCACGAGCTTTTTGTTGCATCGATCCTTTCTCTCGAGTCACTTTGATAACCCCGGGTTGAGGTGAGGAGGACTTACTATCCACGAACCGCTTGAACCTCCTCGGGTTTTGGAAGAACAGATTCACCCCTTCTTTCCCCAACTACCGCACTTACCACACACCCCTCCGCACTATCCCCCAAACAACCCTCCTCCCCTCCAAGAGCCTCAAACCTTCCACCCTCACCCATCCTCCTATCCTACACATGCCCTTTCTCCACCCTCTTGGGCTACACCCATCCATGATCTACCCCAAGCACCGTGGTCACACCCATCTTACACGTTCCCTCTCCTACTCCCTCGACAACATCCCTACTCATACCCGGTGCAGTCTTCTCACGGATTCCAATTCTGGCCCTCCTCCCATGCATACCCTCCAAACCACGAGACACACAATTCTCAAGCCCCTTGCCATGCAAAGTCCCATGCACCAAACCCTCCTCATATGAGAGCCCAGCAATCCTCCCCACTTTATGTTGGTCCCCCACTCTCCAAGAATTCCTCCCCCCACTAACCACCATTCCTCTTGTAATCTTTTCACTAGCTCCACTACTTGCATGCTTTTCACAAAAGCTGATTTTGTCTCATCTCTTTTCCATTGTCCTTATCCCGTCTTCTATTTGCAAACCATGAATTTATCCTCCTTTATCCTCTCCTAACTACTCCCCCTCCTTCCACGTCCCATTCCCTCACTATCCACTTCAAAATTTGAAGCACACACCTTCTCTATTCCGTCCTCCCTTGTTTCCTTCCCCTTGCCACATGGCACCTCCTCAAGGGCCTCACCCTCCACATCATCCCCAACCTGCAATGCCACGTCATCATCTTCCTCACCACCCACATCTCCTTCTCCAGCCTTGTCGCCCCCAACCTCCTCTTCCGCCTCCACCACCACCTGAAACACCTCCTCCTCCCTAACTCCTACCCCCACCCCAACATCCTCCCTTAACTCCCCCGGATCCCTACCCTCTCTTGCCGTCTCCAAAGCCCCACTCGCACCCTCTCCACCTTTCCCCACCCCATCACGGCGACCAACCAGCACCCATGTCGATGCTTTCTTCACCATATCGGTAGTAGGTGGTGGTCCTCTCCTTGGACACTTCTCCAGCTGATGCCCTAACTCCTTGCACTCACTACAAAATGCTAGCCTCCATTCATATTCCACATACACCCTCTCCATTTCTCCCCTTCAATCTGAACATCCACCCAACTTGGATAAGACAAATCAAGACTTTCCAAGTAGAGAGGCATTCTAAGCACGCTCACGATATTGCTCAACATCTTTGCCGACCAAACCTTGAGGTCCAACTCCGGCAAGCGAATCCAAAGAGGCATAGTGACTATCTTAGCGCGTTTCATCATGACCTCGGGGGACTATGCTTGCACAACCAAGGGGGTGCCTCAAATGAACCAAGGCCCTCCTTCAAGCACCCTTTGCCGGTCCTCCCCATGAGTAAACTAGAACAACAAAAAGTCTTGCCTCCGGCGAAGCACTTCCAAACCACCTACTAAACCCAATAATTTGTGGAGGTGTTTCTCCAACGTGGGTAAATGAGGCTTTAAAACAATGAAATAACCAAGTAAAACTTTTTCCCACCTCTTAAGTGCTTCACACACGTCCACTCTAGAACAAACCGCGACCTTCTCTCCTCCTATCACCTCCGGCTCAACAAAAGAGAGTGTTGTTGCTGCCCTTGCACCGGATTTGAATAGGTCCGACCACCTCTTTGGTGAGGCCACTCCGCCCCCCTGAGATGGTGAAGAAACTGGCCCTCCACTCTCCAAACCCCAACGTGGAAGGTGCTTTGGTGCTTCATGGGTGTGATCAACGTTGCCACCACTCCAAATCAGCTCACCCACTTGCAAAGAACTAGTTGTAGGATCCATTTTGATGATGAAATCAAGAGTTTTGGTGGAAGAAAAGAGGTTTAGACCCTAGGAACCCCCATGGTTTCCCCAGACCTTCTCTCTCCTACTTTTCTTTTTCCTCCCCTTCTCCTTTTCTTCCCCTTCGTCTATCCATCCGTCCATCTATCACTCCTCCTTTTCTCTCCACCTCTCCCTTTCTATCCTCTCCTTCTCTCCATCTCCTTCTCCTTCTCCTTCACACTCTCTCCTTCTCCTTCTTATCATTTTTCGTCTCTCTCCTTCTCCCTCTTCTCCACTTTTCAGTCTTTCTAACTCTCTACATCTCCATATCCTTCTACTTCTCTCCCACTCTCTCCTTCTCCTTATATCACTCTCTCTTTCCCTTTTCTCTACCCTTCTCCATCTCATTCTCTCTCTCTTTCTCCTTTTGTCCTCTTTAGTACCCTCACCCTCCTTCGCTATCTTACTTCTCTCTTTCTCCTTCTATCTCCCTTTGTCTCTCTTCCTTCTCTTTCTCTCTCAGTCTCTTGGGTCTCTTCCCACTATCTCACCTTATCCTATTCTTTCACTTCTACTTCTCCTTCTCCCACTCTCCTCCTTCTTCTTCTTCTTCTTCTTCTATCCGTTCCCTTCTCTCTCACAGTTCCATTCGTTGTCCATGCATGTGACCAAATTTCCTTCTTAAAACGCTCAATTTTCTTCAACTTCACCTTTTGTCTGTGTGCCCTTATTCATCTCTCTTTCATTCACCTTCTCCTTCTATCTCCTTGTCCTCTCTCGCGTTCTCGTTCTCCTTTCTCTCTCTGCTTCTCTCCTTCTTCTCTCTCCTACTTCTCTTCCTCCTCTCTCTCCTTCTCTTTGTCTCCTCCCTCACCTTCCGCTTTGCTTCTCCATCTCTATCCTCCCCCATTTTCTTTTCCTCTCCTCACCTTCATCTCTCTCATCCTCTCTCACTCCTCTCCGTCTCCTCCTTATCTTCTCTCTCTTCCTCTCTCTCTCCATCTCTCTCTTTCTCCTTCTGTCTTTCTCTCTCTCCCCGTTCTCCATCCTTCTCCTTCTCTCTACTTTTCTCTCTTCTTATCTTCTCTCCGGCCTCCTCGCTCATTGTCCTTCTCTCCTTGCCTTCCAATCTCCTCCTCCTCTTTTTTTGCAAAGCAAAAGGGAGGCTTGGCCTCTAAATATATTAAATGAAAGAATCGAGTTTACAACTAGAATATTCGGAAAAAAACTCGAAGTCCGTGGGCATGCTAACATGCATAACCGGCCACAAACACTTCAAGTATTACAACGCTCAAGCTATGTAGTTAAGAACATTTCTGAGTATCCCCAAACTAACACCACGTGTTCTGAAAAATCTGCTCGTCGCTATCTTTATCCGCAAGTTTCTTGACTTTATCCCAAGGACACCCAACCATGTCCTTAATTGCAACCACGATGTCTCCTGGCTTCTTCTTCTCTCCCTCGAAAATCCGTCGGTTCCGTTCCAACTAGCACTCATGAATCATGGCACTAAGAGCCTACTTTCGCACCACCTTCTCAATTCAGCTTCCTCTCGCGTGTGAGTGGCGTGTAGCTTTGCCTTCGAGGGATCTTGCTATCCGAGTTCCCAGCTTCATGAGAAGGAGTAGTGTTGTCCACACCTCCTTTATGTATGAACACCTCCAGAATAGATGGTCCATGTCCTCTTCCGCCTTCTCACAAAGGCTACAAACTGGGTCAGGCTTTGCTCCTCGTAAGTTCATAAGCTTCTTTGTTAGGAGGCGCCCTCTATTGCACGTGAAGCTGTAATAGCATGCTTGGGAATTGCATGTTTGTGCCAAACCACATCCGCCCAAGTGACCTTCCTCCCCGGTTCCACCACCCATTTCCACACTTCCTTGATTCCTAATGTAGCCCCATTTCCTTCTATGCGCTTTGGCTGGTCCATTCCTCCATGAATGTGTGTATTTGTGATCTTCAAGTGAACTTCCTTCGTTATCGTTGATCTTGGGGGGGGGGGGGGGGGGAGGTTCCATTTCCCCTCTCTTATGAAGTAGGATACTTTGGTATCCCAAGGCACTCCCAATTCATGATGAAGTTGAGCCCCCCAACTCTCGCATTGAAATGGTTCGCCACACCACGAATATTGGAAAAACCGTATCTCTTGCCCACTTCCCACCTCATATTGGATGTATCTTCGGGCAATGTCGCGAACTCAGAGAATCCCTCGCCATGCCCATGATGATGTTCATGGTGGCCTTGCTAGCCAAATAGATCGGTTTTAAGGTATTTTCGTCTTACACACTTCACGCAAAGGGAGCTTCCTTCTGCCACGACAAGTCATAAGAGACGAAGGAGGCCCACATCATTCCAAGTTGTTAATCTTTTCAGATCGAGCCCTCCTTCATCCTTTGGTGTACACACATCCTTCCACGCCACAACAGCCCACTTCTTTTGCCCTCCCCAAATGAAGTGAGCCATGAGGCTCTCCATCGCTTGTGACACCTTGCGTGGAATGAGGAAAGTGGAGGTCCAATAGATACTAAGGGAGACAAGCACGCTTCTCACAAGTTCTACCCGGCTGGCAATGGATAGGAAATTCTGCTTCCAAGTGCTTAGACGTTGCTTGACCTTGTTTACAAGTGACATCCAATGAGTTCTCCCCATCCTCCCAGAGAATAATGGCAGCCCGAGGTACACCACCGGAAATTCCTTTCGTTCCATACCAAGGTGGGTTGCGATCCAAGCTCCATGTGGCACGTCCCCTCCCATGAAAACATGGCATTTCACCGTGCTAAATCTCAGCCCCGAACATGCCGTGAACTCCTCTAGCACAACCCTTATGGCTCGACCATTTGCCTTTGTTGCATTAGCAAAGACTAGGAAATCATCGGTGAAGAGAAAGTGAGAAACGGGCACATCCCCGCAAGATAAGGGCTCAATCCTTCCATCCATAACCGTTTTTTTACCATCTCACTTAAGACTTCCATACACATAACAAACAAGTAGGGTGCCAATGGATCACCTTGCCTCAAGCCATTTCTCGCAGCAAAAGTGGTGGAGTTAGCTCCATTTACCGTCACCACAAAAGATGCTTTGACACAACTCATAATCAGCCTTCTCCACTTCTGAGGCAGACCAAAGTGACTCATCACCTCATCAAGGAAGCACCACGAGATGGAGTCATACGCTTTCCGAATATCAAGCTTTAGGCCCATGCGTCCCCTCCCTTTGTCAAGGTGTAGATTGTGGTATAGTTCATGTGCAAGGAGATTATTATCACCAATTCGCCTTCCTTTGACAAAAGCACTTTGGTTCTCCCCAATCAACCTTGGTAGCAGCCCCTTTAAACGGTTTGCAAGCACTTTGGATGTGAACCTATAGGTCATGTTGCATAGAGCGAAAAGGTGGTAATCCTCTACCAAATTTGGTGCCTTCTTCTTCGGGATAACTGTAATTGAGGTAGAGTTCCATTGGGTTAACACTCTTCCGCTGTCCAAAGAAGAATTCATGGCCTGGAATACGTCTCGTTTGATGGTGTCCCACGTGGTCTTGAAATTTTTTGCGTTGAAGCCATCAGGGCCCGGTGCCTTGTCTACATTTGCATGTAACACCACCTCTTAAATTTCTTATAATTCCAGCTTTCGTGTGAGATTTCTCCCTTCCTCCGACGGGATCTGTGGGAAAATGAGTGAAGGATCAAGTGGTTGTACCTGAAAATCATTAGCAAATAGGATAGCATAAAAATGCCAAAAGGCGTCCCTAATTTTGCTTTCCTCCTCCACGATATGCGCTCCCTCACATACTCTCCTCACTTGATTGGTGGTTGTCCTCACTCGGAGTTGCGCATGGAAAAACCTAGTGTTTCGATCCCCCTCTTTCAGCCACTTCACCCTTGATTTTTGACGGATAATAGACTCCTTCCGAGCAAGGGCACGCTCAAGTTCCCCCTTTGCTGTCCCTTCAGCAGCGGCTAGAGCTTGGTCATTTGGTCGGTTTTGCCTTTCCTTCCTCACCTCCTTAAGGGCAATCTGGGCCTCACCCACTTTGTTTGTAATGTTTCCAAAGGTTCTTCCACTCCATCCTATAAGTGCCTTGTTGACTTCTTTCAGCTTTTCAGCAACACGAAACATAGGCGTGCCAATCACAAAAGTAGAACAAGCTTGATCCACTACGGCTTGAAACTCCACATGCTCCGCCCAATGGTTTTCGAAACAAAACATCTTCTTTTTCCGTCTCTCATTTCCCTCCGTCCTCATTACTAGCATGGCATGGTCACATAAATCCTTATCACCGATGATGTAGTAGGATTTCGGAAACATCTCGAACCACACATTGTTCATAAGTATATGGTCAATCCTTGTCTCAAGAGTAAACCGCCTCGGGGTGGAGATTAGCCTTTGCAAGGGTATGTGTGGAAGTGGCTCACGATTTCACATATCCGAGTTGGGTTGATGTTCAAGTAGAAGGGGCCGGAACACATAGAGTGTATGTGGAGTATGAATGGAAGCTCTGTTATTGCACAAATTGTATGGAGTTTGGTCACGTTATGGAGAAGTGTCCGAGGAAACAA
Source organism: Triglochin maritima (assembly GCA_963682175.1). Classification (NCBI taxonomy): domain Eukaryota; kingdom Viridiplantae; phylum Streptophyta; class Magnoliopsida; order Alismatales; family Juncaginaceae; genus Triglochin; species Triglochin maritima. The sequence goes on along the minus strand of OY821774.1, from coordinate 27,152,420 downwards.
GTGGCTGCAAAGAAGCATGTGGACACGCCAAACATGAAGGCTGCGAGACAGATAGTAGTTAGCTGAGGAACGGTTGGAAATGGGGATGCAAGTGGAAAGCGGGTGGAGGGGTCAATCGAGAGCTTGGATGGCCAAAGGCATGAAGATGGTAACATTTCCCCGGAGGTAGAGGTGGCTGACCGGAGAGGGAAGGAGAAAGGAGAAGGTGGAAGGGATGATGACGTGGAGGGAGGAGGAGATGAGGTGGAGAAAGGTGCAAGTGAGGAGATGCTATGTGGAAGGGCATGTGAGGAGGAAGTAATGGAAGGTATTAATTTATTTGAGGCACATTTTTGCTCCTTAACAATTTTCAAGGGAGCAAATGAGGCTACGCCATGTGGCACGAGACAAAATACTTGTGAAGACAAATTGGATTGCCTCCCCAAAGCTTCAACAGTTTCAAACATGAGTACACAAGGGAGGGGGACTATTGGTGGACAAAACGAGCAAAGAAAAATGGGAGGGGAAAGTGCTAGGCCCATTTTTGGAACAACCAATGGGGACGGAGTTGAGTGCTCTAGACATACTTGGGCCAATGATAAGAGGACCATCTCGTTCGGTAAGGACAAAGTGGGGGACCAGGTGGATATGCTTGGTGGACACTTAGTGGAGGAAACTCAAATTGAAGGGAGTAGGAAATGGAAGTGGGTCATGTGCTTGGTTTTGGAACACATGCTACACGTGATGATGCGGTGGCTTGTGTGGGAGGGGCCACTCATGGAGACACCACAATTGGAATGATGAAGGATATGCAACCTACGCAAGGGGTTAAGCTGGAAGGGTGTGGGGCGAGGACAAGTACCTCCACGGATGGGGAAAGTGAGCCAAGTGGGCTAGCCTCATTGGTGCACGAGGAGACGGGTTGGGCCACTCCCTCGAGAGTGGCACGTTGAAAGGAAACTTTGAAGAAAGTAAAAATGCAAAGTGGGGGAAGGTTTGAGATACTGGGCAATGCTACGGATTCGGTGGTGGGGGATCAAATAGAGAGGGAGACAATCATGCAAACAGCAAGCTCCCAACCACTGACAATTAGGCACTTCCAGAGGAAAATTAGTAGTGAAACCATTCCATGTGGAGGTAAAGGGGGTCACCCCGCACCTTAAATCCATGAATATCCTAATGTGGAATGTGCGCAGAGCAAATGGACCCGACCATACACTCATGATTAGGGGTCGAATAAAGGAGGTGAACCCGGATGTGGTGTGCCTTGTGGAGCATAAAGTTAAGCATAAAAAGATTGAGTGTTTCAAGCGAGCAATTTGGCCTAGTGTTTGGATGTCAAATAACATGATTGTTGACTTCGGGTGGATCTTGGTGCTTTGGAATGACCAAATGATGGATATGAGTGTTACGTTTGAAACATCACGACTCCTACACTTCAAGGTGAGACTAGAGAGGGATGGAACCAAATTTGACCTCACGGCTGTCTATCGTGATAATGGGCATGTGGATAAGCGAGCCTTGTGGAATGACCTCCTTGAAGTGGCACCACCCGTACCAAGGCTGTAGATGCTGGGGGGACTTTAATTGCATTCGGAGGGTGAGTGAAAAGCGAGGAGGAGCTGCTGGAAATGAGGTTGTTATGGTGGAATTTAATGATTGCATTGATGCCCTTGAGCTCCTTGAGAAGCCATCCACCGGTGGTGAGTTCACTTGGTCGAACTCATCCAATGGAAGTGCATGTGTTGACACGCGGATTGACCGGATCCTAATAAATAATGCGTGGCTTGAGTGGTTCCCGGAGTCCTACTATCTTGTGGGCAAAAGGACTTGACTGATCACGTAATGCTCATCATGAGGGTGCCACCATCGTGGAAGAGGAGGGAGAGATCCAGGATGCCTTCCGGCGTTTTTATACTAACTTGTTTGCTAATGATTTGCAGGTGACCCCCTTCCCCCCTCCCTCATTTTTCCACAACTTCTACCGGCGGAGGGGACTGAGTTAACAGGTGAACTTGACATGAAGGAGTTGGAGGATGTGGTGCTGAACGCAAACATGGACAAAGTGTCGGGTCTCGATGGCTTCAATGCAAAGTTCTTCAAGGTTGCGTGGGATCTCATCAAGAAGGATGTGTTCACGGCCATACGTTCTTGTATGGACAGTGGGAATGTGCTAACCTAATGTAACTCCATATCAATCACGCTCATCCAAAGAAGAAAGCTTCGTTCTCAGTGGAGGATTCTCGACCCATAACACCGTGTAACAAGACCTATAGATTAATAGCCAAAGTACTTGTAAACCACTTGAAGGGGTTGCTACCACGTCTCATTAGAAAAAATCAGAGTTCTTTTGTCAAAGGAAGGCGAATTGGGGACAACATTCTTATTTCACATGAGCTTTGTCATAACCTCCATCTCGACAATGGGAAGGGACGAATGTGCATAAAGCTTGACATCCGGAGAGCGTATGACTCCATCTCGTGGGCCTCTCTAGATAAAGTGTTGAAACGATTTGGCTTCCCGATTAAGTGGAGGAGACTCATTATGAATTGTGTTCGCGCCTCAAATGGTGCCAACTCCTCCCCTTTCGTGGCCAGAAATTCTTTGCGACAAGGTGATCTGTTCGCTCCCTACTTGTTTGTTATTTGTATGGAAATCTTGAGGGAGATGGTGAAGAAGGCGGTTATAGATGGACGCAATCAGCTGCTTTCTTGTGGAGATATCATCATATCGCACTTACTATTAGCTGATGATGTCCTATTGTTTGCGAGGGCCACAAAGGAAAATGTGCGAGCTATTATAGGTGTACTTGAGGAATTCACAACTTGCTCGGGGATGAGTTATAGTGTGTCAAAAAGCCAAATCCTTATAGAGGGTGAAGTGCGACATGGTGCATGGATTGCAGCACACCTTGGTATGGAGCGAAAGGAGTTCCCTATCACCTACCTCGGGCTGCGTTTGTTCTCCAGGAGGATGGGGAGAACCCATTGCATGACACTTATGAACAAGGTGAAGGCACGACTTAGCACTTGGTAGCAGAATTTCTTATCCATTGCGTGAAGGGTGGAACTTGTGAGGAGCGTCCTTGTCTCCCTTAGCATATATTGGTCCTCCACCTTCCAAATCCCTCGAAGAATCTTGCAAGAGATTGAGAGATTTATGTGTCACTTTATATGGGGGGGTCCAAAGAAGTGGGTTGCGGTAGCTTGGAGAGATATATGTACACAAAAGGATGAAGGCTGGCTTGGTCTCAAATGCCTAACGGACTGGAATGATGTGGGCCTACTACGCTTGTTTTGGATTGTGGTGGTGGAAGAAAACTCTCTTTGGGTGAAGTGTGTGTGCTGAAAATACTTGAAGAACCACTCCATTTTGCCTGCATGACCTCCACCCACCTCCTTTTGGGCTTGTAGGGCGCTACTTAGAGTCTGAGACAATGCTAGACGGCACATCCAATATGATGTGGGGAGTGGCGAAGAGATCCGCTTCTTCCAATTTACTTGGTGTGGAGAACCGTTTCAATGTGAGAGTTGGGGGGAGCGGTTACACTATGAATTGGGAGAGCCTTGGGACACGAAAGTTTCATATTTCATTAGAGAAGGAGAGTGGAATCTCTCACCCCCAAGATCCACCTTGTTGGAGGAAGTCCACTTGAGGATAAAAAATACACGAATCCATGGAGGCACGGACCAGCCCAAGAGGATTGACAGAAAGGGCGTCGCGCTTGGAATAAAATAAGTGTGGAAATGGGTGAAGCCACTGGGAAGCAAGGTCGCATGGGCTAGTATGGTGTGGCCTAAGCACGCTATTCCCAAGCATGCACTCACAACTTGGAGGGCATTGAGGGGTCGCCTACTCACCAAGAGACTTATGAACCAAAGAGGAGCAAAGTACGACCCGATTTTCAGCCTTTGTAAGAGGGACGAGGAGGACATGGAGCATCTATTTTGGGGGTGCACATATATAAAGGAGGTTTGGGCAGCTCCACTTAACCTCTTGAAGCTCAGCACTAGAGTGGCACGATCTTTAGAAGGCAAAGCTACACGTCTCTCACACGCTATGAGAGAAGGAGAGAAGATAAGGAGAGAGAAGAGGACAACAAAGTGAGGGAGAGGGAAGAAGGAGTGGGAGAAGAGAAGGAGACGAAGAGAGGAGAGATAGAGAAAAGAAAGATAACTAGAGTGAGAGAGGAGGGGAAGAGAGAAGAACAAGGAGAAAGAAGCAGAGGGAGATAACAAGGGGAAAGAGGGAGGAGAGAGAAGGAGGCAGAGAGAGAGAAGAGAAGGAGATAGAGAGAAGCAAGAGGAGGAGGGAAGAAAGAGAAGGCATGTGAGAGAGAAGGAGAAGGACAATGGGAAATAGAAGGAGAGGGATTGAGGTAGAGGAGAAGGAGGGAGCGGGAATGAGATTGGACACGAAGAGTGAAGATTAAGGAGAGAGAGAAGATAGAAGGGAATCGAGAATAAGAGAGAGGAGTAAGAAGGAGAGAGAGAGAGTGAAGAACAGGGAGAAGGAGCGGAAGAGAGAATGAGAAGGGGAGAGAGAAGGACAGAGAGACAACGAGAAGGGGAGAGATAATGAAAGGGAAGACAGGGGAGACAAGGAAGGATAAGTATAGAGAAAGAAGTAGGAGGGGAGCGAGAAAGTAAGGAGAGAGGGAGGGAGAGAGATGAGAGAGAAGGACAAGGATAGACAAGGAAGGAGAAACATAAGTAGATGGAGGAAAGTGAGACAGAGGAGAGAGGGAAGATAGAGAAAGGACGAGAGAGAGATGGAGAATGAGACGGAGAGTGTGAGAGAGAAGGGAACGGATAATAGAAGGAGAGGAGAGTGAGAGAAGGAGAAGTATAAGTGAAAGAATATGAAAGGAGAGATATTGAAGAAGAGAGACAAGAGACTGAGAGAGAGAAAGAGAAGGGGGAGAGACAGAGGGAGATAGAAGGAGAAAGAGATTAGTAAGATAGCGAAGGAGGCTGAGGGTACTAAAGAGAAGGACAAAAGGAGAAAGAGAGAGAAGGAGATGGGGAAGGAGAAGGGTAGAGAAGGGGAAATAGCCTATATTAATGTAATGCATAACATGTAGTGTAGAGGCCGGGTATGCATGTACCATACCCTGCAGACTATGCATTTTAATTTTTTTCTTGGTAGGTTGTAAACTTTTTCAATCCATAAACATAGAGGCCAAGCCTCCCTTTTGCTTTGCAAAAAAAAGGAAAGAGACAGTGAGATAAGGAGAAGGAGAGAGCGGGAGAGAAGTAGAAGGATAACGAGAAGGAGATGTAGAGGGTTAGAAAGAGTGAAAAGCTGAGAGAGACGGAGAAGGAGAGAGATGGAAAGAGATAAGAAGGAGAAGGAGAGAGACTGAAGGAGAAGGAGAAGATAGAAGGGGAGAGGTGGAGAGAAAAGGAAGAGAGATAGAAGGAGAGATGAATAGAGGAGGGAGAGAGCGAACAAGGAGAAGAAAATGGATGGAGGAGAGAGAGGGCGAGAGAGAGAAGGAGGGAGAGAGAAGGACGAAGGTGAGGGAAATAGGGAAGCAAGGAGAGAGGAAGAGGGTAGAAGAAGAGAGAAGGAGATAGAGAGAGCCAGAAGGCGAAGGAGAAGGAGAGGTGGACTGAGGGGGAGAAAATGAGAAGGGCAGGGACAGGGAGAGAGGTGCGATAGAGAAGGATAAGAAATGAGAACTATAGAGAAGGAGAGAGAGATGGAGATGGAAAGAACGAGAAGAGAGATAAGGAGGGAGTGAAATGGAGAAGGAGAGAGAGTGAAGGAGAACAAGAAGACGAGAGAAGAGGGAAAGAAGGAGACTGTGTTGTAAAGAAAAGGAGAGAGATAATGAGAATGAGAGAAGAAGAAGAAGTAGAGAGTGGGAGGAGAGGGAGAAGGAGAAGGAGATAGTCCGTAAGTTAGCTAGACGGAGAAAGAGAAGGAGAAGGACAGTGAGGAGGAGGAGGAGATCGAAAGGGAAGGACAGAAGGACAATGAGCGAGGAGGCGAGAGAGAAGGTAAGAAGAGATGAAGATAAGACGTCATTCACCGGCGAAGGGGTTTTCTCCTATTCCGGTTCACTTCGGAGGAAGATAAGAACCACGTGTTGCACAGAGGGCCCTACTTCGTTAAGGGTCACCTTTGGTGGTGCAAAGTTGGACCCCGGAGATGGTGTTGCGAAAGCTGGATAAAACTTTTTGACCAATTTGGGTTTGCTTCCCCGATTTGGATTTGAGATTTTGGTCGGCTGAAAATCTGAGCACGATTGCGAGTGTGCTAGGGAGGCCACTATACATTGATGAAAATACAGCATTAGGGAGGAGGTCAGCTTATGCAAGAGTGTGTGTGGAGGTGGATAGAGATTTCGACTACCCATCCTCCATTGATATCCAAATTGAATGGGTCGGCAAGGAGGAGGTAAATCTTGAATACGAATGGCGTCCTGGGTATTCTGGAGAATTTTCAAGTCGTTTGGGCATGTGTCGGAGAGGTGCCCAAGCAAGCCCATTGTGAAGAAGGATGGACATGGTGGTAAAGCTCAGAAGGAATGGGTTGTAGTGGGCAACATGCGAGGGGGCCAGCGGCATATAGTCGAGGTTTGTGGGGAAGAACGTGAAAGTGTTGTGCAAGTGGCTAGCATGAATGGCGAGAGAAATGTTCTAGGAAGTGCATCAATGGAGGTTGTGTTGGGAGGGAGTGATGGGCTCGCACAGGAGCTGAATGGAGAGGAAGGAGAAAAAGTACCAACGGTGGTTGCTGGAACTGTAACGGAGCTAGGTACTATAATCCAAACGGTGGGGGGACAAATTGCAAAAAGCAAAAGCAAGGTCTGCTCTACAGCTGCACCAATGAGAGGAGAGGAAGGAGATACTGGTCTTCTTGGTCATAGTGATCCAAGAGTTGGGGAGGAGTAGGCAAATTTGGATATTCAAATCGGTACAATTGCTAGTATGGCAAAGGAAGTTGTTCCCAGCTTGTCGAATGGAGAAGAGGTATGGTGAAAATGTAGGGGTGCCTCAAGCAAGTGGGGAGCAAAATGTTAGTGCACACCTACCAAATGATCAATGGCTCTCCCCCAAGCATGTGGCACGTGAACCAGTATGTTCGTTTCGTAGGAAATGATGTTTTCGTCCAAATACTACGAAATCGGAGGATTGTCCCGGATTGCCTTTTTCTTTGGCTATAAATAGAACTCTTCACCTTCCATTGTAGATATATCTCTCTCTTGGTGGCCTTCTTCCCTACTAAGAGTGAAGCCTTGAAGCAAAACTCTAGTGGAGGAAGGGCTGCTTGTAATTTGGAGTGAGTAATAATAGAAGTTTTGTAGTTAATTGTTGTTTGCTTTAGTTTTTACTTTGATTAGTTAATTTCAATTTAAATGTCTTGCATGTTTCTTTAGTCTCATGTTCTTTTAGTCTCTTTAATGTTTCTTGCTTGCTTAGATTAATTTCATTTCAGTATTATGTTTCATTTTGTTAATGTAGTTAGTGTAATGAGTAGTGAGTAGATCCATCCCCATTTGGGGGGTGGAGAAATATGTGATATAATCATATAGTGTATTAAGTGTGTGTTATCTTAATCCCTTGAGCTTTATATGATTTCCATAACCATCTAATGGGTTTCCACTCTTATCTTTGATATGCTAATGCTCTTGAATGAAGCTTAGCCTATGTTTTGATTAGTTGACCTATTTTATGGGGAATGATTAGGTTAGGATATGGATGGAATTAATATTGGAAACACAAGTTGTAGTGTATGTACTCTTGTTGCCTTTACCTTGTTTAATGTCTTGTATGTTTTAATGATATAGTCTTATCTTAATTCATGTGGAGGCATAGTAGGGTCTAGTCTTCTTTATACATGAGTTCATTTAGCTTCATACCAACTATTGTCTTGTATGTTTTAATGATGTGATCTAATCTTAATTCGTGTGGAGGCAAAGTTGGTTTTAGTTTTATGATTTCATGCACTACATATTGTGAGGAGCTTAATGAACACACACACACACACTTCTTTATGTTCACATTATTTCTCTACCCCCTTTGGGGTTTAGTTTTATTGCTTATCTTTCATTTCCTTTTGCATCTTAGTGTAGTTTAGTGTAACCAACCATTCTCTCCTTTCTTTACCACTCGCCTTCGAACAAACCAAAAGTCGACACACCTCCCTGTTGATCGACCCGTATTTGCCACCGCTTCAACGCGGCCATGAACTTGCGGTTAAATATAAATGTGGTTTTCTCTTGATCCTCGGGGGCGATGGGAATTTGGTTGTAACCGGAGTATCCATCAAGAAAACAATAATACTCAATACCGGCCAACCTCTCCAACATCTGATCAATGAATGGCAACGGAAAATGATCTTTCCGCGTTGCCGCATTGAGCTTGCGATAATCAACGCAAACTCGCCAGCCAGTTTGCAGGCGTGTCGGGATAAGCTCATTATGCTCATTCTCCACAACCATCACGCCTGACTTCTTGGGAACCACATGGACAGGACTCACCCACGAACTATCAGAGATAGGATAGATTATGCCATGATCCAAGCACTTAAGAACCTCCTTTCGGACGGCTTCTTTCAGTACAGGATTCAATCTCCGTTGTGGGTCCCTGCGGGGCCTAGAATCCTCTTCCATGTGGATCCGATGCTGAACAATACCAGGGCTAATTCCCTTGATATCCTTCAAGGACCACCCGATCGCCTCTTTGTTTTCAAAGAGTACTCTTTTGAGGGCAACCTCTTGATCTTTTTCAAGATCAGAAGCAATAATGAGTGGCAAGGTCTCATTATCCCCTAAAAAGATGTACTTTAGGTTATGGGGGAGCGGTTTAAGCTCGACCAGAGGTGGGTCCTTGTCGGATTCAGAGTTACTTTCAAGTGGCTCAAGGGCCACGGGGTAAGAGGAGCAAGCACCCAGATGTGCCTCCTCATCCGGAGATATGCTGGCGGATTCCTCAAGATCCTCTTCACTCGCAACCTGATCATTAGGCACCTCAATAATATGTCGATGTGAGTCGAACATGCCTAATGAGTCAGGCTCATCCGTGTCCTGGATGAAATTGGCACCGAAAGTGTCGTCGAAGAGCCCAGGTTGCTTACCAAGAGTGAAGATGTTGAAATCCGCCGTCAGGTTTCCAAAAGACAACCTTATCAAGCCTTTGCGACAATTGATCAAAGCATTAGATGTCGCAAGAAGTGGCCTCCCAAGGATCACAGGAATCTGTCCTTGTGGGTTGGACACGGGTTCGGTATCCAAGATGATGAAATCAACTGGAAATACGAACTCACCCACTTTGATAAGGACATCCTCCACACTCCCTCGTGGGATTTTTACGGATCTATCAGCCAACTGGAGGGTTGTCCTTGTTGGTTTAAGATCGCCTATCCCAAGGTTGACATAGACTGAGTAAGGCAGGAGATTCACAGATGCCCCCAAATCCAATAGAGCTTGAGAGATGGTCACATTCCCAATCATGCAAGAGACAGTTGGACAACCTGGGTCCTTGTACTTGACATTCATGGGTTGTGTCAATATGGAGCTCACATTAGCGGCCAAAAAGGGCTTTTTGGGCACATTTGTTTTTCTCTTGGTGGTGCAAAGGGCCTTGAGGAACTTGGCATATGGTGGCATTTGTTGAACAACGTCCAACAATGGGATGTTCACCTTTACTTGCCTAAGTACCTCAACGATCTTATCCCAATGCTCATCACATTTTTAGTCAACCGATGAGGGAATGGTGCCTTGGGGACATAGGAATCACGAGGAGGAGTCTCAGAATTAGGTCCCTTGACAGGCTCAAGACTCTCCTCGGAAGACTCGCCAACAGGGTTGGCTTCAGGCATTTCCACATTGTTGTCAACAGGGTTTAGGGCTCCCAGATAACACAAATTTCACGACTAACTACCAAACAAAATTTCATGGAAAGAAACTCTCACCAGGCCGCCAATTGGCGGTCTTCCACCGCTGATTGGCGGTCTGTTTAGGTCGTCCCTTCCTCAAACTTCTCCAGTAGCCTCCCCTTGATCTTGTGGTTCCCTGAAACTAAGAAAAACTGAAAACAAAAAATTAAAAACCCCTCGAATCGTCCAAACCAAGGTCTGGACAGAGCACCTCCCCGGCAACGGCGCCAAAAACTTGATTGATCGTTTTATATTTAACCGCAAGTGCACGACCGCGTTGAAGCGGTGGCAAATACGGGTCGTCCACTGGGAGGTGTGTCGACACTTGGTTTATGCGAAGGCGAGAGGTAAAGAAAGGGAGAAAGATGTCTTACACTAATCTAAACTACAAAGCTGAAATGAAATGGAGAAGAAACGATAAAACTAAACCCCCAAGGGGGTAGAGAAATAATGTGAACATAAAGAAGTGTATGTGTGTGTGTTCATTAAGCTCTTCACAACATGTAGTGCATGAAATCATAAAACTACATCCAACTTTCGCTCCACATGAATTAAGATTTCACTACATCATTAAAACATACAAGACAATAGTTGGAATGAAGCTACATGAACTCAAGTATAAAGACTAGACCCTACTATGCCTCCACATGAATTAAGATAAGACTACATCATTAAAACATACAAGACATTAGCTAAGGTAAAGGCAACAAGAGCTCATACACTACAACTTGTGTTTCCAATATTAACTTCATCCATATCCTAACCTTATCATTCCCCATAAAATAGGTCCACTAATCAAAGCATAAGCTAAGCTTCATTCAAGAGCATTAGCATATCAAAGATAAGAGTGGAGACCCATTAGATGGTTATGGAAATCATATAAAGCTCAAGGGATAAAAATAACACACACTTAATACACTACATGATTATATCACATATTTCTCCACCCCCCAAATGGGGATGGAACTACTCACTACTCATTACTCTAACTATATTAGCAAAAGAAAGCATAATACTGAAATGAAAGTTATACTAATCAAGCAAGAAATATTTAAAGAAGCATAAAACAAAACAAGCACCAAAGTAAACACATTAACTAAGCAAGAATTAACAAGCTAAAAAAACTTCTATTATAAACTCACTCAGATTACAAGCAGCCCTTCCTCCACTAGAGTTTTGCTTCAAGGCTTCACTCTTAGTAGGGAAGAAAGCCACCAAAGAGAGAGAGATGGATACAATGGGAGGTGAAGAGTTCTATTTATAAGCATGGAAAAAGCTAATCCGGGACAATCCCCCGATGTGGGACTAAACCAATACCAAAAATAGACTAAGCACACATTAATACAAGTCCAGGAGAAAATTAGGTGGATCTGGGCCAATCCAGACCGCCAATTGGCGGTTCCAGACCGCCAATTGGTGGTTCCAGACCGCCAATTGGCGGCCTATATGATCCAGATCCGTCTGGATTTGTTTGTGGGCCTTCCTTGTTGTTTGTTTTTGTCTTGGATGCATCTGGTTGGTTTGTTGGAGTTCCGACCCGAATCGAATTGGCAAAATACTCCCCATGATGGTGTGGAGTATTCTGTTTTGCTCTTAGGTCCTTCTGTCTTGCAATCAGGTCCTTCTTCCTTGCATCTTGGTCCCCATATCTTACAATTCACTACTTTTTCCCAGCTTTTGGGTCCTTTTATGCTTCATCTCTTCAAACCTATTTATTCCTGAAAACTAAACATAAAACTCGTGACATAGCATTGTTTAGGTGAAAGATAATGGATATAAGATACAAATATACGCATGAAATGATGTCAATCACATATCTTTCAAAATCTTCATGTGTTTGCGAAAGAAAATGTCTTGTGGGTTTTGCGTGTGTTTAGCATGTACAAAACCGTTGAAAGGTTAAGTAAACGGAAGCTGCCAAAATTGTCTTGAACTTTATGCATTAGGATATCTTGTATACCGCCTTTAGTTCTTATCTAGTCATAAGGATGCACCCTGGTTTTCCCTCAGGGGGCAAGTACTCGTAGGGTTTCAGTACTCAAAAAATTAAAGAAGTCCAGCCTGATCCTAGTGAGTCAATAATTTGAGTCTGTTAATTTAAGGAAGTTTGTTGTAGTCAAGGACCCTTAAAATGTTGTTGCGAAACTTTAAGTGTAGGGGTTTTGGTTCCCATGTAGATAATAAATAAGTGAGTAGGTGTTCCCTCTTCTCGCACGGCTCCTATCACTCGGGAAATTAGGTCTGAGGGGACTTTGTGGCTGGTGCTTTCGAGTCATCTGACTTGGGATGCACCGACCGAACTCCCGTTACACGGGTGGTAGGGATTGCCCGATGTGGAGAAAGGTGTTTGTGATAGTGTATGTCCTCATAGGCAATGATGCACGAAACCTGACCCTGGGAGAATTACACTCCAACTAGTAAGAAAAAAAAGAAAAAAAATTGTAATGCAAATACGAACCTTTGTGGACTTTACACTTTGTATCACTTGAGGATGTTGAGGTTCTCCATGTCTTTCACTTAAGTCCTTATTTAACTTGCACGAATGGTTCATTAGACTAGGTGTGTGGAATAATACCTATACATAGTCGGCCCGTAGGATTACCATGATCGACAAAAATGAGTCCATCGAGTCGAGTTTCTAGATTGAATAATGCATCAATGTTCGGATTTTATGGGTATATCCGCTGAAAACCCTCAGGAGACAACACTCCTCCTTGGCGACAAGGAGAGTTAATGACTTGTTGCACGTGCTAAGTGCAACCGTGATTCCTACGAAAGTGAGTTCGGATTTCCCTGAACTAAGAATGATTTTTCCTTTCTTTAATTTTTTTCATTTCTTTGTTTTGCTCGGGACTAGCAAAAGCTAGGTGTGTGGGTATTTGATTGACATCATATCATGCATATATTTGTGTCTTATATCCTTTATTCTTAGCCTAAGCAATGCTATATAATGAGTTTTATGTTTAAGTTTTAGGAATAAATAGGTTTGAGAATGAGACACTATAAAATGACTTGAAAGAAAAGAAAAAGGAATAAGTTGCAAGACGTATTGACTGAGATGCAAGAAAGAGGGACTCGAATGTAAAACCAAAGGACCAATGAGCAAATGAAGAAACTCCACACCATCATGAGGAGTATTTTGGCAATTGGATTCGGGTCGCAAGCAACACAACTGATTACGCTGCTTCAAACATGAAGAAATTGAGCAAGACAACCTCACCCCAATACGTGGCCGCTGATTGGCGGTCCAAGACCGCTAATTGGCGGTCTGGGTTGCTCCAGATTTGACACGGTTTAGGCGGGTCATGTATTAGAGTGTTTTATGTCTATTTTTAGTAGTGTATTAGTCCCATATCGAGGATTGTCCCCGATTGCCTTTTTCTATGAAAATAAATAGAACTCCTCCTCCTCCCTTGTATTCTACCCACTGCTTGGTGGCATTCTCTCAACTTAGAGTAAAGCCTTGAAGCAAAACTAAAGTGGAGAAGAATGCTACTTGTAATGTTAGTCATTTAATATATAAAAATTCACAGTTTTGTTCTCATGTTGTCCCTTTTTCTTGCATGTTAGCCTAGTCTTGTTTCTTTAATCTTAGTCTAAATTAGTTACAATGTCTCCTTTTCTTTATAGGAATGATTGCTTAATGTTTAGTGAGTTGATCCATCCCCTTTCGGGGGTGGAGATGACGTACATATATGTTGTGAAGTTTGGATGTTTGATGAATTTTTTATTGTGTAGACTTGCATGTTTGTATGTTCATTGGGGGTATTTTAATCATCTACATGTTGGGGGATTATGATGAGTTTTGTCATAAGATTTAGACACTTCCCATGCTTAGTTTCCTCATGTTAATTGACTGAAATTTCCTGTTGAATATGCTACATGTTAGTTAAGTGTTTGTATTTTTGGTTGGTTGCTTGATTGTTTGAAGAGATTTTGTTTTGATGGGTTTTGCCATAATATTTAGACACCTCCCATGCTTAGCTTTGTTCTTCACACCAGTTCATGATTTTTGATGACTCGTGCCATATCTTTAGACACTTCTCATGTTGAGCCTAAAACTATGATAATCAAGTAGTAATTGACGATACATTGTGTGAATGGATTGATAGGTTTTGCGACATCTTTAGAAAACTCCTATGCATGACAACACACATAAGACACACACACATGCATGCATCATTCATCACTAATTGCACTTCATATGTGCACACACTCCACCCTTTAGGGTTTCTCTTCTTGATTTCCAATCTTTCGTTGCTTTCTTTCGCATTTCTTACTTACTAGTTTAGTGTAGTTTTGCTTAGCATAACCAAATCCCTTCTCCCTTTATTCGCCACTTCATTTCTGAAAAACCAGAGGCTACTCACCTCCCCGTGGATCGACCCGTACTTGCCACCGCTTCATCGCGGTCGTGCACTTGCGGTAATTAATAAATAATTAAACATAAGCCTTTCTTTTGTGAGGAATGGGGGGCACAGTTACAATTTGATATTGGTATGCCAAAAGATATGATGGTATCTCACTTTATCAGGAATGGAAGTTGGAATCTTCCCAGCCCACGCTCATTACAGATGATGGAGTTGTGGCCTAGCATCTTAGAGACGCTTATCCATGGTGGGCAAGATAGACCGACCAGGCTGGACGCAAAGAAGGACACCTTTACTATTTGGGAGGCTTGGACATGGGTGGTGCATCGGGGAGAAACCGTGGGATGGAGTAAGCTCGCTTGGTACAAGCATCACGTCCCAAAGCATGCCATTACAGCATGGTGCGCGCTGAGGGGACGACTCATGATGAAGAAAATGATGGCAGCAAGAGGTGCCAACCATGGGCTAGAATGTGCACTGTGTGCTGCAGCTGAGGAGGGCATGGACCACCTCTTTTGGGCATGTCCCTTTACAAGGGAAATGTGCACAAGGGTGCTGCAAACCCTTGGGCTAAGCATCGGCATCAAGAACATGCTTGAGGAGGAGGTGAGACACATGCAATATATCATGGGAGGCCGAGTAATGGTGACAACAATGAAGTTAGCCTTTAGTGCTGTTGTATATGAGTGTTGGTAAGAACGGAATAGAGGAATATTTGTCCACGAGAAAAGGCCAGCGGCCGACATTGTGAGATTGGTCAAAGACACGGTTTGGGTAATGGGATCGAAGCTCAAAGATCTAGTAGATGACCCGACTACTGCTAGTGCATTCGAAGAGACCTAGAAACGATAGCAATAAATGTAAATACATGTAATAGGGGATATTATATAGAGTGGTGAATTTTGAGTCAAAGGTTGTAAATCATAGTTTCATACTTAATGAAACTTCAAGGAAATGCCTCCTTTTTGCTTTGCAAAAAAAGAAGGTAAGAAGAACGAAAAGTAGAGAGAATGAGAAGGAGAGAGAGAAAGAGAGAAGGAGAAAAAGAGAGATGGAGAGAGAGGAGAAAGATAAGGAGGAGAACGAGCGGAGTGAGAGAGGATGAGAGAGAGTGAAGGTGAGGAGATGAAAAGAAAAGAGGGGAGGATAGAGATTGAGAAGAGAGCAAAAGGTGAGGGATGAGACAGAGAACGAGAGAGAGGAGGAAGACAAGGAGGAGAGAGAAGAAGGAGAGAGCAGAGAGAGTAAAGAGAACGAGAACGAAAGAGAGGACAAAGAGATAGAAGGAGAAGGTGAACGAAAGTGAGAAAAAGAAGGTGAACGAAAGAGAGAAAAATAAGGTGAACGAAAGAGAGAGAAAGAAGGTGAACGAAAGAGAGAAAAAGAAGGTGAACGAAAGATAGAAAAGGAGGCGAAGAGAGAGCAGAGAAGATAAGGAGAGCGAAGGAAAGAGATAGAGAGAAGAAGGAGAACTAGAGCGAGACAAGAGTGGAAGAGAGAAGGACAAATAGAAAGAAGGAGAGGCAGATGACGGGGGAAGGAGGTAGGAGAGAGAAGGAGGCGGAGAGAGGGAAGAGAAGGAGATAGAGAGAAGCAGAAGGAGAAGGCAAGCGAGAGAGAAGGAGAAGGACAATGGGAAAGAGAAGGAGAGGGAATGAGGGAGAGTAGAAGGAGGGAGTGAGATGGAGATTGGAGACGAATAGTGAAGGATAAGGAGAGAGAAGATAGAAGAGAAGCGAGAATCAGAGAGAGGAGTGAGAAGGAGAGAGAGGAGGGACAAGAGAGAGTGAAGAACAGGGAGAAGGAGAGGGAGAGAGAAGGAGAGAGACAATGAGAGGGGAGAGAAGGAAGGATAAGAATAGAGAAAAAAGTCGGAGGGGAGCAAGAAAGTAAGGAAAGAGAAGGGGAGAGAGATGAGAGATAAGGAGGAGTGGGAGAAGGAGAGACAGGGAAGGAGAAATAGAAGGAGATGGAGGAAAGTGAGACAGAGGAGAGAGGGAAGAGAGAGAAAGGGACGAGAGAGAGAATGAGAATGAGATGGAAAGTGTGTGAGAGAAGGGAACGAATAGAAGGAGGAGGAGCAGGAGGAGAGTAGGAGAAGGAGAAGTAGAAGTGAGAGAATAGGATAAGAAGAGATAGTGAAGAAGAGAGACAAGAGAGTGAGAGAGAGAAAGAGGAGGAGGAGAGACAGAGGGATATAGAAGGAGAAAGGGAGAAGTAAGATAACAAGGGAGGGTGTGGGTACTAAAGAGAAGGACAAAGGGAGAAAGAGAGGGAGAAGGAGATGGAGAAGGAGAAGGGTAGAGAAGAGGAAAGAGAGAGTGCGATAAGGAGAAGAACCTTGCGAAGGATGCTGAGGAGGAGCATGACTTCCAGATCATGTGGAGTTAGGAGTTTAGTTTCTTTTCTATTTCGTTAGACTCGTTGTATAAGAAGGAAACCTCTGTTGTCTTTACCTACTATGTTCTTCAGCTCCTACGCACATGAGTAGTAGGTAGAGGCCGGGTATGCATGTAGTATGCCCCGCACCCTTTTGTTTCAGAAAATTTTGGTAGGATGTAATCACTTTACTATAGTAATATACTTCGAGGCTAAGCCTCCCTTTTTGCCTTGCAAAAAAAGAGTGAGATAAGGAGAAGGGAGAGCGGGAGAGAAGTAGAAGGATAAGGAGAAGGAGATGCAGAGGGTTAGAAAGAGTGAAAAGCGGAGAAAGACTGAGAAGGAGAGTGAAGGTGAAGGAGACGGAGACGGAGAGATGGAGAAGATATAAGGGGAGAGGTGGAGAGATGAATAGAGGAGGGAGAGATCGAATAAGGAGAATGAGATGGAGGGAGGAGAGAGAGGGCGAGCGAGAGAAGGAGGGAGAGAGAAGGACGAAGGTGAGGGAAATGGGGAAACAAGGAGAGAGGGGAGAGAAGAAGAAGAGAGAAGGAGATGGAGAGCTAGAAGGAGAAGGAGATAGAGAGAAGGAGAGGTGGACTGAGGGGAGATAGTGAGAAGCGCAAGGAGAGGGAAAGAGGCACGATAGAGAAGGAGAAGAAAAGAGAACTATAGAGAAGGAAATAGAGAGAGGGAGATGGAGAGAAGGAGAAGAGAGATAAGGAGGGAGTGAAATGGAGAAGGAGAGAGTGAAGGAGAACAAGAAGACGAGAGCGGAGGGAAAGAAGGACACTGTGTATTAATGAAAAGGAGAGAGATAATGAGAGGGAGAGAAGAAGTAGAGAGTGGGAGGAGAAGGAGAAGGAGATAGTCTGTAAGTTAGCTAGACGAGGAGTGAGATGAGAGCGAAGTAGAAGGAGTGGGAGACGGAGAGACAACGAAGGAGAAATAGAAGGAGATGGCGGAAAGTGAGACAGACGAGTGAGTGAAGAGAGAGAAAGGGACGAGGGGAGAAGGAGAATGAGACGGAGAGTGTGAGAGAAGAAGAAGTAGAAGTAGAAGTGAAAGAATAGGATAAGTAGAGATAGTGAAGAAGAGACAAGAGACTGGGAGAGAAGGACGAGAGACAGAGGGAGATAGAAGGAGAAAGACAGAAGTAAGAAAGTAGAGGGTGAGGGTACTAAAGATAAGGACAAAAGGAGAAAGAGAGAGATAAGGAGATGGAGAAGGAGAAAGAGAAAGAGAGAGTGAGATAAGGAGAAGGAGAAAGAGAGAGAGAAGTAGAAGGATAAGGAGAAGGAGAAGGCAATGCAGAGGGTTAGAAGGAGAGAGAAGGAAAGAGATAAGAAGGAGAAGGAGATGGTGAGAAGGAGAAGACAAAAGGGGAGAGGTGTAGAGAAAAGGAGGAGAGATGGATAGAGGAGGGAGAGAGCGTAGAAAGAGATGGAGGGAGGAGAGAGAGGGCAAGAGAGAGAAGCACGAAGGTTAGGGAAATGGGGAAGCAATGAGAGAGGGGGAGGGAAAAGAAGAGAGAAGGAGATGGAGAGATGGAGCTAGAAAGAGAAGGAGAAGGACAGAGAGAAGGAGAGGTGGAGAGAGTGAGAAGGGCAAGGAGAGGGAGAGAGGCATGATAGAGAAGGAGAAGCAAAGAAAGATGGAAATGGAGATCGTAGAGAGATAACGAGAGAGAACGAAAGAAAATGTGAGAGAAGAAGAAGAAGAAGAGGAAGAAGAAGAAGTAGAGAGTGGGAGGAGAGGGAGAAGGAGACAGTTTGTAAGTTAGCTAGACGGAGAAAGAGAAGGAGAAGGAGAGTGAGGAGGAGATCAGATGGGAAGGAGAGAAGGACAATGAGCGAGGAGGTGAGAGAGAAGGTTAGAATAGAGAAAAGTAGAGAGAAGAACAAGGAGAGAGAACGGGGAGAGAGAGAAAGAGAGAAGGAGAAAGCGAGAGAGGAAGAGAGAGGATAGATAAGGAGGAGAACGAGAGGGGTGAGAGAGGATGAGAGAGTGAAGGTGAGGAGAGGAAAAGAAAATGGGGGAGGATTGAGAGAAATGGTCATGGAGAGAAGTAAAATTTCATCCATTCCGATATGGATAAGTCTACCGGAGCTAGACCTTCGGTTTTGATCACTGGAGATCTTGCGCACAATTGCTAGTGTTCTTGGAAAGACATTATACATGGACGATAATACGGCTTCGGGAAGGAGGCTATCCTATGCAAGAGTTTGCGTGGAGGTTGAAGGAACATTGGAGTATGAGTGGAAACCTGGGTATTGCGAGACTTGGTTGGAGTTCGGGCACAAGTTAGCCCAATGCTCACGAAGGCCTACGGAGTAAGAAATATTGGTTCGGAAAGTGATAGCAATACCTATACTAAAGACCCACGAATGGATGCAAGTAGATCGAAGAGGAGGGCCAAAGAAGCATGACAAAGGAAAGGGAGTCGGTATGATGGAGAAAAGGGGAGGAGAAAGCCCGGGAAAAATGGTGCAAGAGCAGGGTGAGGCTATGGAGAAGCAAGAGGATGGTTTCGAGGAACAATGGAAGGCCATAATGGAAGTGGAGCTCATAACGGAGGAGGACGCTCAAACGGGAACAGGGAGCCTTGGAACGGAGTTGTTTAGGTACATTCCTTGCAAAAGCAACATAGTTTGTTAAAAGAAGAACCAAACCGAGCTGAGCTTGATAGTGGAGCTTGTTTGAATGCACCAACATTGGAGGAGTTTCGTCTTTTGGGGGGGAACAAAGGCTACGGCACAAAAGGTGCTAGCAGGAGATGTTGTGACCAATAGAGGGGAGCAAACAAAAAGTGGACAACACCTTGGAGTGGAGCACAAACAATTTTATGTTGGGGAGAGTCCTAAAGGGGTGTCTTTTGCTCCAACAGAGGGAAATTTGGTTGAAGAACTGCATGGTGGGAACAAATTTGTGGTTTCAAGGCTAGCACATGATGTGCAAGGGGAAAAGAAGATAGGAGCTGTGGGGAGCAAAATCCGAATGGGATGAGTGGAGTGTATGAGTGCACCTCCGATCCCAACCATGTATGCCTAAGGGGAAATATGATTACTAGATCGAGGGCTATGAGAGATAAAACAATCATGAGGAGCTTCGGTAGGTTGGAAGCTCTTGCTGACCATGAGGGAAGAGGGGATGAGGAAGATATTGCAACCAAGGAAATGGATGTAAGAAGCACAATTGAAGCTCCCATTTAGCGTGTGGGTGGGAAGAAGAGGAATGGCAGCAAGGCCATGTCCCCACCATCTTTGGTGGATCTTGAATTACTTTCTCCACAACCCGAGGCCTTCTGTGCTATTCAAGAGATGGGGTTGGAACAACAAAAAGCGAACCGAGGCGGTAAGGGACGAAAGTTCCATATTGCAAAATCATGAATGTTCTCGTGTGGGTTGTGCATGGCGCAAATATCCCCTGCCATGCACACATGATTCGAGGAAGAATAAAGCAGGCAAAGGTGGACATTGTGTGCCTCGTCAAACATAAAGTGAAGCTTAAGAAGATAGAGCGCTTCCGAAGAGCAATTTGGGGGCAGGAGTGGACATCAAACAACATGGTAATAAATTCTGGGGGAATTCTGGTTTTGTTGAATGAGCTGAAGGTGGACCTGAGGGTCAGTTACAAAACCACGCAAATGTTGTAGCTGGAGGGTAGTGAGAAAAGGAACGGGAAGAATTTGGTTATCACGGCGGTCTATGCTGAAAAAGGGCACCTGGAGTGGCGTTCGCTTTGGGATGATCTTGTCCGAATAGCACCTCTGGACTCGACACCTTGGATGGTTTGTGGTGACTTCAATTGCATTAGGAATGCACATGAGAAGAGGGGATGCGAGGTTAAACATGGTGGCTATGGATGAAATCAATGCTTGTGTAGACCGACTTCTGCTTCTTGAGGTTCCTTCAAGTGGTGCCGAGTTTACATGGTCCAATTCGTCGCATGGTGATTGAACGTTTTTTTTATAACCGCAAGTGCATGGCCGCGTTGAAGCGGTGGCAAATATGGGTCGATCCACAGGGAGGTGTGTCGACTTTAGTTTATTCGAAGGAGAGTGGGAAAGAAAGGAGAGAAAGATTGATTAAACTAAACTACACTAAGTTAGTAGCAACAAGGAAGACAATGAAAGCACAAAACGAACTAAAACTAAGCGACTAAAAAAGGAAGATAGAAATCAGGAATGGAAAACCCCTAAGGGGTGGAGTATGTGTGTACACATGAAATAAGTGTAGTGAATGCATACAATAAGCTCAAGTGTAGTTAGTGTTTGTTAATGCATAACAAGTTTGTTATTAAGAACATAAACAAGCATGGAATGTACCTAAACATATGGCAGAAACCATAAAGTAAAAGTTCTTATTAATTCAAGCAAGCATACTAACATTTCTCACAATCAACAATGTGTAGCATTCATACCATCTACATAACATGTATACACATCTACTCCACCCCCAAAGGGGATGGAACTACTTACACATATTTAAACTAACATTTATACTAAGGAAAGAAAACATGCTTAAACTAATTATAAGAAGACTAAAACAACAAGTTAACTAAGTATGCAAGCATTGAAAAGACAAGACAATATGAAGAAAACTTAACAAAACTTCTATTATTACTCACTCAATTACAAGTAGCTTCTCTCCACCCGGGTTTTGCTTCAAGGCTTTTAATCCTAGTAGAGAGGTTGGCCACCAAGAGAGAGATGGGATACAAGAGAGGAGGGAGACTTCTATTTATAGCCATAGAAAAAGGTAATCCGGGACAATCCCCCGGTATGGGACTAAACATATACCAGAAATAGACTAAATACACTCTAATCCACGCCCCACGGAAATATTAGCAGATCCAGAGCAACCCGGACCGCCAATCAGCGGTCCCAGACCGGTAATTGGTGGTCTACATGGTTTGGATTGGTCTGGGCTTTCTTCTGGGCTTTTCTGGATGGCTTTGTTTGTCTTTGATGGATCTACTTTTCTTGCTGGAGCTCCGACCCGAATAGAATTGCCAAAATAATCCCCATGATGGTGTGGAGTATTCTTGTTTGCTCATTGGTCATTCGATCTTACATTCAGGTCCTTCGATCTTGCATCTCAGTCCTCGAGTCTCTCAACTCAGTCATTTTTTCCTACTTTTAGGTCCTTTTATGCCTCTTCTCTTCAAACCTATTTATTTCTAAAATTCAAACATAAAGCTCCTTACGTAGCATTCTTTAGGTGAAAGATAATGGATATAAGATACAAATGTAAGCATGAAATGATGTCACAAGAAAAGGCCTTCCAAGGATCACTGGAATTTATCCTTGTGGGTTGGACACGGGTTCAGTATCCAAGATGATGAAATCAACTGGAAATACGAACTCACCCACTTTAAAAAGGACATCCTCCAAACTCCCTCGTGGAATCTTGACGGATCTGTCAGCCAACTAGAGGGTTGTCCTCGTTTGTTTAAGATCGCATATTCCAAGGTTGACATAGACAGAGTAGCGTAGGAGGTTCACAGATGCTCCCAAATCCAATAAAGCTTGAGGAATTGTCACATTACCAATCATGCAAGAGACAGTTGGACAACCTGGGTCCTTGTATTTGACTTGCATGGCTTGTGTCAATATCGAGCTCACATTGGCGGCCAAAAATGTCTTTTTGGGAACATTTGTTCTTCTCTTAATGGTACAAAGGTCCTTAAGGAACTTGGCATACGGTGGCATTTGTTGAACAACGTCCAACAACGGGATGTTCACCTTTACTTGCCTAAGTACCGCAACGATTTTGTCCCAATGCTCATCATGTTTTTTAGTCAACCTATGAGGGAAGGGTTCCTTGGGGACGTAACTATCATGAGGAGGAGTCATAGAATTAAGTTCCTTGAAAGACTCACGCCCCTCCTTGGAAGAGTCACCAACAGGATTGGCTTCAGGCATATCCACATTGTTGTCAACAACCCTTCCCGATCTTAAGGTATGGACAACATTAGCATGTTGGGAAGGTTCACTTCCAACATTTGCGTACATTCTGCCTACCATGAGCAGGTTGACCCCTGGGATTTACCACAGCTTTACTCGGTAACTGCCCCTTCTCGCGTTTATGAACTTGATGAGCCAAGTGGCTAAGTTGCATTTCCAATGCTTTGACCGAATTATTGCTGACCGCAAACATGGTTTGTGTGCTCTGCATGAACGCTTGAAGGGTTTGTTCTAGAGTGGGGTCTTTCGGGTCAACCCGTTGGGGTAGTGGAGTTTGGTTAGAATAACCTGATGATGAGGCCTGAGCAGGTTGGTAATTATGGTGCTGAGACCTTTGATGTGGGGGTTGGTAGGTCGCCGATGGGCGTGGAGGTTGATAAGGTGGAGGTTGAGGTTGAGCGTGCGAGCTCTGACCGTGACCCCCACTAGGCCCCTAAGAGAAGTTAGGATGGTTACGACATCCCGGGTTGTAGGAATGACTGTACGGGTCGTTAGGGGGCCTTTGTTGATACATCGCATTTGCATGCTCAGTATCCCTTGGAGCGTAAGCGCATTCCAAGTCATCATGACCCTTAAGTCCAGACCTACTACACCCAGGAGTAGCGACCTGAGCTACAGGAGCTCGATCCAACTCTAAACTCTCAATCCTACGCATGAGAGTAGCCAATTTTGCCTTAGACGCTATAGTTGACTCAACTTGATATGATCCAGCCCGACTAAAAGACCTGGCGGTTGGGTGGCTCTCTGATGGTATCCAACTCAAAGGTACGTTCAGCCATTAACTTAAAATTCCCATGCCTCATTGATGGGTTTCATTTGGAAATCACCCTGATACATCGACTCCAACAATGTGCGTGTGTTGTAGTTGCGGCCCTCATAAATATTTTGGCACAACTGCCATAGCTCAAGTCCATGATGAGGGCACTATTGGAGAAGGTCCTTGAATCTCTCAAAGAAAGCATGAAAAGATTCGGTCTCAGTCTGATACATTTGATGTATCTGGTGCCGTACCTGTTGAGTTTTCCTTTGAGGGAAAAATCTCTTCAGAAATACGGTGACAAAGTCATCCTAAGACCGAATAGAGCTCGCCGGGAGGCTGTACATCCATTTGTTCGCGTAATCCTTCAACGTGAAAGAGATCATCCTCAACCGGACTGAATCCTCATCAAGTTATTGAAGCTTGAACATAGACCATACTTCCTCGATTTCACGTTTAAAAATATACGGATCCTCTTTATTGGCAGTGAAGGTAGGAAGCATGCTCACATATTGAGGTTTCAGTTCATAGTTGTTCCCGCGAGCTGGGGGAAGAACTATGCAAGAAGGTTGCACGACCCGAACATGATGGGTCCTCTCCCACAAAGTCATTGGTCTATCATGTCGAGCTAAAGGTGGTGGTGCACCAAGAAGTCGATCCTGACCGAATCCCTCTTCCTCCTGAGTAAGAGGAGGAGGAGAAGGAGGTCTACGTAGTGGTGGGAGCAGACCGAGGTAATCCATGTATGGAACCCGGTCTCCCCCGTCACTACGAGAAGACTAGGCCTCACGCTCCAAAGGAGCACGAGGTGGAGATGGCCAATCATGTAGATTGTCCATCTCAAAAAAATGCACTCTCTCAAGTCGAGCGCTCTCACCAGAACGAGCCCAAGCTCGCATAAAACACTCGACTCGACTCTAAAAAATACACAACAGAAGGTGTACTCAGAGGAGGAGACTACTCGTAGAATATAGATGAGGAGAGGACTCAGATTAGGAGGGAAGAATCCTTAGAGCTAGCGTGGGTAGTGGTGAAGGTAGAAGCCTAATCTAGCAAGCACGACTCAAACAACTTAAGGTTGTGGCTCCTTAGGCTAGACGACGCCTAACTTCAAGGTCACTAGTCTCGACACGCCTTACCTCCCTGCAATGAAGATCACAATGCCCAGAAAGTGATACCAGATCCGGAAATCCAGTACCTCCTACTATCGACAAGGCAGGCGACGCCGATCAGGTCATGACGGTCTCGACTAGATTACTCTCCTAGTGCGTCCGAAATCCTTAAGGCCAATGTCTACTTGCTTTTAGAATTAAGGCTTTTATTAAGAGTGATTTTTGGGGCTAAGGAAAGGGTGATGAAATCCCCCACCTTATCTTTTATAGGACAGACCCTCCTTAGTAGCGTTTTGATCCTAAATCTAGCAATCAACTCTCCAATCAAACGCTCAACTCACTCTTGTCCCGATGCACCTTACTAACTAATGCATGATCTAAACATGCATGAATGAGAGAATTGGGTGCACGTACCTCACGCGAGTAATCAACAACAAAAATGTAAAGCAAAGAAAAGACAAATGCGTGCAACGTCTACAAATGATGCATGACCTAGATGGCAATCAATATATTCTTTTGCTTTCAGTTTTAAGGTCCAAGTTGATTAAAGGGGATTGATTGTTATTCTAGGAGCAAACTAAAAGTCAGAACATGCTTGATTGTGCTCCCAGACAACTAATATGAAAGCACAAACTACCAGAACAAATCTAGAAGCTAAAGACGCTCACCAAGCCGGCAATTGGCGGTCCCAGACCGCTGATTGGCGGTCACTGTTGAGTTTTTAACTCTCCAATTCCTCCAGTCACCTCCCCTTGATCCTCAGGATCTCTGAAACAAATCAAAACTAAAAAAGAACATCTCCCCGGCAACAGTGCGAAAAACTTGATTGAACGTTTTAATTATAACCGCAAGTGCACGGCCGCGTTGAAGCGGTGGCAAATACGGGTCGATCCACCGGGAGGTGTGTCGACTTTAGTTTATTCGAAGGCGAGTGGGAAAGAAAGGAGAGAAAGATTGATTAAACTAAACTACACTAAACTAGTAGAAACAAGGAAGGCAATGAAAGCACAAAATGAACTAAAACTAAGTGACTAATAAAAGAAGATAGAAATCAGGAATGGAAAACCCCTAAGGGGTGGAGTGTGTGTGTACACATGAAATAAGTGTGGTGAATGCATACAATAAGCTCAAGTGTAGTTAGTGTTTGATAATCTATAAGAAGTACCTAATGGCAAGACCTATCATTTGATGCACTAACCTAGGTGATTAATATGAGCATGGCAAGTTTGTTATTAAGAACATAAACAAGCATGGAATGTACCTAAACATTATGGAAAAACCATCAAGTAAAATTTCTTATTAGTTCAAGCAAGCATACTAACATTTCTCACAAACAACAATGTCTAGCATTCATACCATCTACATAACATGTATACACATCTACTCCACCCCCAAAGGGGATGGAACTACTCACACAAATTTAAACTAACATTTATACTAAGGAAAGAAAACATGCTTAAACTAATTATAAGAAGACTAAAACAACAAGTTATCTAAGTATGCAAGAATTGAAAAGACAAGACAATATGAAGAAAACTTAACAAAACATCTATTATTACTCACTCAATTACAAGTAGTTTCTCTCAACCAGGGTTTTGCTTCATGGCTTTTAATCCTAGTAGAGAGGTTGGCCACCAAGAGAGAGATGGGATACAAGAGAGGAGAGATATTTCTATTTATAGGCATAGAGAAAGGTAATCCGGGACAATCCGCCGGTATGGGACTAAACATATACAAGAAATAGACTAAATACACTCTAATACACACCCCACAGAAATATTAGCGGATCCGGAGCAACCCAGAACGCCAATCAGCGGTCCCAGACCGCTAATTGGTGGTCTACATGGTTTGGATCGGTCTGGGCTTTCTTCTGGGCTTTTCTGGGTGGCTTTGTTTGTCTTTGATGCATCTACTTTGCTTGCTGGAGCTCCGACCCGAATAGAATTGCCAAAATAATCCCCATGATGGTGTGGTGTATTTTTGTTTGCTCATTGGTCCTTCGATCTTACATTCAGGTCCTTCGATCTTGCATCTTAGTCCTCGAGTCTCTCAACTCAATCCTTTTTCCTGCTTTTAGGTCCTTTTATGCCTCTTCTCTTCAAACCTATTTATTTCTAAAATTCAAACATAAAACTCCTTACGTAGCATTGTTTAGGTGAAAGATAATGGATATAAGATACAAATGTAAGCATGAAATGATGTCAATCACATTGGGAGGCATGCATTGAGACACACATTGATAGAATACTCATGTCTCATGCGTGGCTCAAGGCTTCCACTGATTCGTTCTATGTTGTGGGGGATATGGACTTGAGTGATCGCGCGATTCTCGTCATGGCCATGGAGAAAGAGGGCGATCAGAAGAAGCAGATGTTTAGGTTCGTAAATTTCTGGGCTGAGCATGAGAAGTTTAAGGATGTGGTGAAGGAGGCGTGGGCTACAAGGGTGGTAGGCACTCCCACGTTTAGATTGATGGCAAAGCTATGTTGGGTGAAGGAAGCATGAAAGAAGTGGAGTGAGGAGACATTTGGTAATATTGATTGGAGAGTAAGCGATGCCCAGCTCTCGCTTGCTGAAATCAGGAAACAAATGGAGGAATACCCGAGCGATGAGAACCTACTACAATGTGAGGGTTTTTGTAAGGTGGAGCTAGACCGAGCCTTGGTGAGGGAGGAGTCTCTTTTAAGGCAGAAATCAAGGGTACAATGGCTACGTCAAGGTGACCGAAACTCAACATTTTTCCATGCTTCCCTTAGAGTGAGGAGAGCCACCAACACTATGAGGAGAGTGAGTGAGGAGGGGGTGGTTATTGAGGAAGAGGAGGCTATCTGGGAGGCCTTTCAAAGGCATTATTCTAACTTGTTTGCTAGTGGTTTTCAGGTACAACATATTGATCCCATGTTATGTCTTCCTCGGTTTGGGGAGGATGAAAAGCTTACTCTGATCCAACCTTTGGATATGAAGGAACTTGAGAAGGTGGTGATGCATTCGAATGTGGACAGCCCCGGGACCGGATGGGTTTAATGCAAAATTCTTCAGAGCCACTTGGGATTGTGTGAAGGGTGACTTGTTCAAAGTTGACGACTCCTTCATGAGGAGTGGAAAGCTACTGAAGTGGGTCAACTATCATCTATCACCATCATTCCAAAGAAGACGACACCAGCCATGGTTGATGATTATAGGCTCATCTCTCTCGAGTACAAGTTCCTATCGAAGATTCTGGCAAATCGACTGATGGTGCTTCTTTCGGAGCTTGGTTGGAGAAACGCAAAGTGCATTTGTGAGCGGAAGGCGGATCAGCAAAATTTTACTTGCTCATGAGATATGCCATAATATGCACTAGGGAGGAGGAAGGGGTGGATGTGTTTGAAGTTGGACCTTAGAAAGGCGTATGACTCTATATCATGGCAATTCCTCGAGGAAGTGTTGAAGCATTTTGGTTTCCCAGCCCACTGGTGTAAGCTTATGCTGGCATGCGTTCGAGCATCCTTCGTTGTCACGGAGAAACTCTTCTTCCGTTGCACATTATGTTCCAAACTCTTGAGAGGTTCAAGCTCTTTCAGTTTGATCATTTGAATGAGACGCCTTTGTGTCTAATTCACGAACCTCTCCTTCCATGTATGCTTTCTTGTTTAAAATACAACACTTTACTTGATGGGTTTTGCCACAACTCGCAGACACCTCCCATGCTTGTTTAGGTTTTGAAATAACCAAACTTGTGTATGTGAATGTTAATCAAATAGGTTAGTGATTGGATTGATAGGTTTTGGCATGACCATTAAACACCTCCTATACATGAAAGCACTACCTACATTTATGCCTATTGAAATGCATTCTTCACCATCTCTTTGCATGAGTGCACTCACTCCACCCCCTAGGGGTCTCTCCCTTCTTGATTTACAGTTTTGCATTAAGTATTCTTTTGGTTTAGTTTGAATCACTAGTTCTTGCTTTCCTTCATATTTCTTCATACTAGTTTAGTGTAGCTTAGATTAGCATATCTAAAACTCTTCTCCCTTTATTTTCCATTTGATTTTAGTCAAACCAGAAACTACTCAACTCCCTGCGGATCGACCCGTGCACTTGGGGTCTTCACCGATGGCTGTGCACTTGCAATCTAAATTTAAAACGTTTAAACATGTTTTTGGCGCCGTTGTCGGGGAGGTGCCAGTCCAAACTCTGGTTTGGACGATTCAGGTGGATTTAATTTTTGTTTTGTAGTTTTCTTTGTTTCAGGAGACTCTGAGGCTAAAGTAAAGACAACTGGAGTAGTTTGGAGGAGAACAGAGCTAGTTGGACCGCAAACTAGCTATCTGGTACACTCCATTTCCCATTTTCTTGCTTTGTAATGTTGATGTATCTGATAAAGAGGTCTGGGGCTCAATTTGGCATGTTTTGACTTTTAGTTTGCCCCCAGATCAATAATCTATCCCCCTTTAAGCAACTTAGACCCTAAAACCCCAAGCAAAAGATTAGGCATTCTTACTTGTTTAGGTCGTGCATCATATACTTGACTTAGGCACGTAGTTTGTCTTTTGTTTTAGCTTTACTTTTAGTTGTTGAGCGCTGGCATGAGGTACGCATCTCCTACACTCATTCTTGCATTTGGTATAACCATGGATTAGTTAGTAGGAATTGCATTGCAACAAGTGTGAGTTAAGCGTTTGTTTGGAGAGTTGATTTCAAGATTAGGACTCCAAAAACGCTATTAAGGAGGGGTTGTCCCATCTAAGATAAGGTAGGGCTTTGATTAACATCATTTCATGCTTATATTTGTATCTTATATTCATTATCTTACACCTAAGCAATGCTACATGACGAGTTTTATGTTTGAATTTCAGAAATAAGGAGGTTTAAAGAGAAGTGCCATGAAAGGACCCAAAAGCAGGGAAAAATGACTTAATTGTGAGACTTGGGGACTAAGATGCAAAGGAGAAGGACCTGAACGTAAGACTGAAGGACCAAAGAGCAAAACAGAAAACTCCACACCATCATGGGGAGTATTTTGGCAATTCTATTTTGGTCGGAGCTCCAACAAGCGACGTAGATACATCCAAGACCAATAAATACATCAAGACAAGCCCACAACAAAAATGAGCGAGATCCGGATCCTGTAGACCGCCAATTTGCGGTCCGGATCTTCCCGGATCCACTGAAACTTCTGGAGCGCGTGTATTAGAGGATGTTTAGGCTATTTTTGGTATTTGTTTAGTCCCACATCGGGGGATTGTCCTGGATTGTCATCACCCTTTCCTTCACCCCAAAAACCACACTAATCAAGAGCCTAATTTTAAAATCAAGTAGACATTCACCATAAGGATCTTGGGCGCATTAGGAGAGTGATCCGGTCGTGACCATCATTGCCTGATCGGCGTTGCCCACTCTATCGATAGTAGGAGGGACAAGATCTCCAGATCTTGGCTCACTTGCTGGGCTTTGTGGTCCTCATTGTAGGGAGGTGAGGCGTGTTGAGGCCGCGTGACCTCGTAGTTAGGCGTCGTCTAGTTGTAAGGACCTATAGCGACCTTAGGTTGTTTGAGCCTTGTTTGCTTGTGTGCTTCTACCAGGCCTAATTGTCGTAGCATAAGGACTTCTTCCCTTCTCTCCTGAGTCATTCTCTCTTCTGTGTCCTCCACTCTTCTCCCCTACGCACATTCTGCTTCCTTGTTATAAATAAATAAATAATTTGGTTTGTGTGTGTGCACCTTTGTGCATGCTTATGTGGGCACGAGATGAGTGGTCGTTTGACAAGGTGTGTCGTCAATCCTGCCTCAGTAGTCGATTTCTTGATGCCTTCATCTTATCGTGTCGCACACAGTCTGGGTTCCGTGGCTGCTCAGTACCGCGAGGAGGAGCAGTTGCTGGACCCACCTGTCTCACCCGTTCCACCTGTTCTTGTTCCCGTTTCTCTACGAGATCGGTGCTACCCAAGTCGTACTGCTCTACCTTCGTGCATTGTATTTCCAGAGGTGAATGGGATCCACTTTGAGGTTAAGCCTCAGTTTATATTCATGCTCCCTCACTTCACTGGGAAGGGTGACCCCTATATCTTTCTCAGGGAATTTGAGTAGGTTTGTGCTATGTTCAAGCCACAACAACTTAGCACAGACTCCATACGTCTTTGGCTTGTCCCCTTTGCACTAAAGGATGATGTGAAGAAGTGGTTGTACAGGAACCAGGTGAATGCCTGTAGGACTTGGGATGAATTTTAATCTGCATTCCTCAAGAAGTACTTTCCAAATCATCGGACTCAAAAACTGAGTAACGAAATCAATTCGTTTTATCAGCATGAAACTGAATCATTCCATGCATACTTAGAGAGGTTCAAGGAGCTACTATCCCCACGCCCTCACCATGGCATCGAGTTGTAGCACCTATGTTAGATTGTTTACGAGAGTCTTCACATCCCGTCCCGAACGCTCCTTGAGTCCATGTGTCAAGAGGAGTTCTTAGGAAAGGATGAAAGGGAGGCATGGTCTTTCAAGAAGACCTCGATGAGAAGACCATGCAATGTGAGAGTGTGAGGGAACCACCAACATCATCTATGAAAGGAGCGAGGATCGCAAACGCAAACTCGACTAGACCGGGTGCCATGTTTACTGTCAATACCACTACGACCACCGAGGCGCGCATGGCGACCTTAATGCGCTGTATGGATTCGATTGATCTCCAAAACCAACACGATGTGTCACATGTGTCTGCATCTGGTCTAGTCCATGTCATCCATGTGGTAGGATAGGTCATACAGGAGGTGAGTGTGCATCCATTCCTCCTGAGATGGAACATGTCAATGCCATCTATGATAAATCCAGGAATGACCCATATTCATTATCATATAACCCTGGATGGAGGAACCAACCTAATTTTTCATGGAACCATAACAATACACCAGTTGGTCCTTCAAACTCCTCTTGACCATCAAACCGACCACACTAAGCTCCCATGCATTCACAGTCTTATCACCAACCCCAAGCTCAACGTACCAACCCACCAGGTTTACCAAATTCTAACAACTTGGAAATCTGGTTTAATTTGTTTGGGAACATAACTCATGGACTTGAGAACTCTGTTAAAATGTTTATGTCATCCACGAGTCAAGTCCTCACTTCGAATTAGCAGAACTTCAAATCTCTCGAGCTTCAGATGGGCCAACTCGCTCAGTCTGTGCATGAGAGAGAGAGGGGGAGTGAACTATATGGAAGAACCTGTGGACTATGTCAATGCAATTGTGACCGTGAGAAATGGGAAGCAGGTCAATAACCACGTTTCTTTGCCACTAAATCCATCTATGCAGCCCCTTTGTGGGAATGATGGTGAGAAAGAGGCCGAGGGTGAGAGTAATACACCCAACGCCCCATTCTCAGGCACCGCAGAAGACCTACCTGCCAAAAGCTCCATATCCTAGTAGGTTTTCTAAGAAACAGAGTGAAAGTGTGTATAAAATGCTCGAGATATTCAAGAAAGCGAATGTCAACATTCCTTTTTTAGACATGATTCAATAAATACCTTCCTATGCAAAATTCCTGAAGGATCTCTGTACGACTAAGAGGAAAAATAAAGTCTTTTTGGCAACTAATGTGTGCTCGATCATTTTGAACCCAACGTACGTAAAATCGAAGGACCTAGGTAGTCCAACAAATTAATGTGTCATTGGGAACTCTCGCATTAATAATGTCTTGCTAGATCTACGGTCGGCGGTTAACCTCTTACCAACTTCTATGTATCGACGATTAAGCCTAGGCGAGCTCAAGCCTACAAAAACAACTTTATAGTTGGTTGATCGTTCGATCAAAGTCCCGATGGGGGTCATTTAAGATGTCCTAATCAAGGTCGTCCTTGAGACTGAACCAACCAAGACTACCCACTCTAAGATTCCATTGATTTTGGGTAGACCTTTTGTGACGACATCAAATGCCTTAATCAATTGTCGAACTGGACTCATGAAAGTGTCGTTTAGGAACTTGATCGCGACATTCCAAGTGTTCAATATGGCTAGGTAGCTGGCATCTTTAGAGGACCACATGGAAATTAATCTTATGCGGAACGTGGAAGAAGAAATAAAAGAAGAGTACCCCTGATTCATGAAAATCTAAATGCTTACATCATGGATGATTCCGATCATGAAGAGGATGGGGGCGAGTTGAGCAATGATGTGCATGCTATTCAGTACATGCGAGCTCCTCCTATCTTACATCTCAAGCTAGATATCACGCCTCGCCTTGAGGAGCCACCCATAATTGAGCTTAAAGAACTCCCTAAGGAACTGAAACACATGTTTCTTGGTCCCGATAGGTCATTTCCGGTGATTATTTCATCGACATTGACTGGTGATCAGGAACAACATCTGATTCGAGTCCTAAAGGAGCATAAATCAGCCATTGGGTGGTCCTTGAAGGACATTAAATGGGTAAGTCCCGACGTCGTGGAGCACCACATCTTTATGGAGGATGAGACACGACCACGTCATGACCCCCAAAGGCGTCTAAATCCAGCCATGACAGAAGTAGTTAAGAAAGAGAACATCAAGTGTTTAGATCATGGCATCATCTTTCCCATATCGGACAGTGCTTGGGTAAGTCCTGTCGAGGTTGTGCCCAAGAAGTCGGGTATCATTGTTGTCTAGAATGACAGCAATGAGCTTCTACCCACACGACTTCAAATTGGGTGGCGAGTTAGCATTGACTATAGGAAGTTGAACGCGGTCACGCGTAAGGACCACTTCCCTCTACCTTTCATCGACCAGATGTTGAGATACTTGCCGGTCACACCTATTACTGTTTCCTTAATGGTTATTCGGGGTACAATCAAATCCCAGTTGCCCATCAAGACCAAGACAAAACCACGTTCACCTGTCCTTTTGGGACGTTTGCTTATAGACGGATGCCTTTCGGACTATGCAATCCACCAGCAACATTCCAACGTTGGATGTTAAGTATCTTTTCCGACATGGTCGAGAACTTCCTTGAGATTTTCATGGATGATTTCTCGGTTCATGGAACCTCCTTTGATGAGTGCTTGCACCACCTGAGCCTTGTTCTCAAGAGGTGTTCAGAAACGAACTTAGCCCTTAATTGGGAAAAGTGTCATTTCATGGTTACAAAAGGCATTGTATTGGGTCACGTGGTATATCGTGATGGTATCGAGGTGGATAGGGCAAAGATTGAGCTTATTTCTAAGCTTCCGCCACCCACCTCGGTAAAAGAAATCCGGTCATTCCTTGGACACGCTGGTTTTTACTTGCAGTTTATTAAGGATTTCAGCAAGAGAGCTCGCCCCTTGACGAGCTTGCTTGCTAGAGGTACCTCTTTTGAGTTCACACCCGAGTGCATGACTACGTTTGAGTTTCTGAAGTATGAGTTCACCTCCTCTCCCATTATTAAGGCACCAGTGTGGACTCTACCTTTCGAGCTGATGTATGATGCATCTGACTATGTGATAGGAGCAGTTTTGGGTCAGAAAGTCGAAAAATTGCCTCATGTGATCTACTATGCAAGTCATACTCTCAATGACGCCCATCTCAACTACTCCCTTACTAAGAAAGAGTTCTCGCGATCATATTTGCGTTGGAAAATTTTTGCCAGTACCTCATTGGGTTGCACGTCATCATCTACACTGATCACTCACTTCGCTACCTTTTGTCTAAAAAGGATGCGAAACCCCATCTCCTACGTTGAATCTTGTTGTTGCAAGAGTTCGACCTTGAAATACAGGATAAGAAGGGATGCGCGAATGTCGTGGTGGATCACCTCTCTAGCATTCCAGTTGATCTTTCACCGGATCCACTGGTGAATGAGTTCTTCCCTGATGAGAAGCTTATGGCAATACCTCACCCATTGGTTCGCTGACATAGTGAACTATTTAGCAACCGGGGAGGTGCTGGCTCATTGGACACAAAATGAGAAAGTGAAGTTCAAGTTGTTAGTCAAGCATTTCTATTGGGATGATCCCTACTTATTTAAGTATTGTGCCGATCAAATCATAAGAAAGTGATTTCCTAACGACGAGATTCAGAGTGTCATGTCCTTTTGCCATAAGGAGGCATGTGGTGGGCACTTTGGGGTCTAGAAAATCGCTGCCAAAGTGCTCCAATGCGGCTTTTACTGGCCCACGTTGTTCCAAGACGCTTTTGCATTTTGCAAAGCATGCGATAGGTGCCAACGTGTGGGCCGCATTGGAAGACGTGATATAATGTCACTCAATCCTATCTTAGTGGTTAACATCTTTGATGTCTGGGGCATCGACTTTGTGGGTCATTTCCCCATGTCCTGTGGTCATACCTATATTCTTGTGGCGGTTGATTATGTGTCGAAGTGGGTTGAAGCAATCCCCACTCGCACTAACGATCGCAAGGTTGTGATCAAATTTCTTAAAGAACACATCTTTGCGAGGTTTGGGACACCTTGTTGTATCATAAGTGATCGGGGGACACACTTTGTGAACTGATCCCTCGAGGCAGTGTTGAGGAAATTTTCCATCACATACAAGTTGGTCACACCTTATCATCCTCAAACCAGTGGCCAGCTGGAAATTTCCAATCGTCAACTCAAGCAAATTCTTGAGAAAACGGTTAATGCTTCAAGGAAAATTGGTCGGTTAAGCTTAATGATGCATTGTGGGCCTTCCTCACCGCATTTAAAACCGACCTTGGCATGTCCCCCTACCGGCTAGTTTATGGCAAAGCTTGCCATCTTCCGGTAACGCTTGAACATCGGGCATTATGGGCAATCAAACATCTTAACATGAGTCTTGATGTTTCCGGTGCCAATCGCAAGCTGGACCTCAATGAGTTGGAGGAGTCGAGAAATGAGGCTTATGAGAATTCCAAGATCTGCAAGTCCCGCAATAAAATTTTCCACGACCACTTGGTCCGAATCAAAACCTTCACGGTGGGAAAAAGGTCTTGTTGTATGTGGTCACTTGACGTGAAAAAAGGTTCAGATTCAGAACCCAAGGAATGAGGACGTGTTCAACGTTAATGGACAACACCTCAAACTGTACTTGGAAAGGACCACGAGAGAGGTCGAGGAGGAAGCCATGTCTTTACACGAACTCCCCACGGATATGGTCACTTGACGTGATCCATATTTTCATTTGGTTGTACATATCTTTCACAAACAAACAAACAAAAAAGTGAATAAAAAGAAGTGAAAAAGAAAAGAAGAAAAAAGTGCCTTTTGATATTTTTCCATTCCCTTTTCTTAAACACGCGTGATGATTTACCCTACCCATCTTCCACCCCAACCAAAACGCGTCTTTCTCTCCTAGCCACCACCCCCACAAAGTTTGTTCCCAGATCGCACAACCAGACCCCCAATCAACGGTCTCTCACCGCCAATTAGCGGTATGTTGCGTTGATCTACTCTTGGATCTTCGGCTGGGAGTTGATGTTGTTGAGGGCAGTCGGTTTCGGTTGGTTTGGAGATTTTTTGTTACTACTTGCATCGGCGTCTCCACCCCCCGAGCGTCGTGTTCGTCTTCACCACCGCATGTTCCGTCGTTAAAGCTCACCAAGGTAGCTGCAGGTATGGTCAGCCCACATTTAATTCCAAAACTTAATTTTGCCTCCCTCATTCGTGAGTTCAGAGAACCCTTCTACGATAGAATCGTAGCCAAAGCGTGTCATCATTTATTGTATGAGGGTGATGAAACCATGTGCGTAGAACCTCTCGTACATGAGTTTTTTCTAAACTCAAGTGTGACCAGACTGGACAACTCGAGTTTACTGTCACTCTTAGAGGGGTGAAGCACACCGTGAGACCCCAATTCATCTCCGACGCGATTGGGATCCCCTTAGTCGATGATCTCGTGCCCACCTATGACATTAATTTTTATCAATCTATGCTTGGGCATGGGTAACCCATTTCATCACATGAGGGAATACCCAATGCGCACATCTACTCCAATGTGCACATTGTAGCCAGGTGGTGTGTAGGAATGTATTGGGTCAAGAGCGGACCTCCATATTCTTCACACCTAGTTTGCGAATAGTGTATAGTCTCATGGATTGTTCACCTCACTGCATTTGTCGAACGTTGTTCGTCGTTTTGGTGAACACCAAGCTTAAAGAAATACATTGTTTGCCTACTCTGGTGACCAAATTGTGTGCCATGTTGGACATCCCACAATTTGAGCGCTTACTGCATCACCAAGGCATCGACCTCGAGGTTGGAAAGATGACCCCGTCATTTCGCCACTGCCTTCGAGAGGCATGGGTGCCTGATTACATGGAGGAGGATGTTAGAGCCAGTTCCCAAACTCATCTATGAGTTCGGGAACACTCTTTAACACCGACATATCTTAGATGGCGGTTGAGCAGGAAAATGTCATTTTAGCCATGCAAAACCGAAACATTTATAGGAAGTTGTCGGCTCTTGAGCGAGGTGCCTCTTCGGGCACCTCTGGCCGCCGTCATTAGTTCGATACACCCTATCCATGCATTAGCGTCATTTTGCCATACATTAAGGACATTACATGGATTAGGTGTGGGGGGTGTTTTCACGTTTTTACATATTTTGCGTGTCTTTTGTTTTATTTTGTTTTCTCTTATTTACATTTCTAGGGTCTTGTTACTGTGCTACATTTTAAATTGATATATTTGCTTGGCATGATCCTTGGGGGACCTGTCTTCTTTTGCTTGCCTAGTGCTTTAAAATTTTAACATTTCTTTCAAAATCTCCATGTGTTTGCGAAAGAAAATGTTGTGTGGTTTTTACGTGTGTTTAAATGTGCAAAACAGTTGAGAGTCAAAGTAAAAAGAAAGATCCCGAAATTGTCTTGAACATGATGCATTAGGATATCTAGTATACCTGCTTTAGGACTTTTCGAGTAGTAAGGACACACCCCATTTTTCCCTTGGGGGCAAGTAATCAAAGGGTTTCATACTCAAATAACTAAAGAAATCCACCCTAAACCTAGTGAGTCAAATAATTCGTGTATGTTAATATAAGGAAGTTTGTCGTAGTTAAGTGTAGGGGTTTTGGTTCCCATGTAGATAAAAAAATAAGTGCTGTTCTATCTTCTTGAACGGCTCCTGTCACTAGGGAAATTAGGCCCAAGGGTGCTCAGTGCGTGGTGCTTTCGAGTCATCTGACTTGGGATGCACCGAGCGAACTCCCGTTACACGGGTGGTAGGTATCCCCCTATGTGGAGATTTTGGGGAAGGTGTACGTGATAGTGTAAGTCCTCACAAGCAATGATGCACAAAACCCGACCATGGGAGAATAAAAAACCAACCAATGTAATGCTCCAAAGAAAAGAAAAAAATGATGATGAATGAAGAAAATAAAAAAAAATCAAATAAGAACCTTAATGGACTTTACACAATGTATCACTTTAAGAAGTTATGGTTGCCCATGTCTTTCACTTAAGTCCTTAATTAGCTTTCACGAATGATTCATTAGGCTAGGTGTGTGGACTGATTACATTTATAGAGTCGGCCCATAGAATTACCGTGTCCAATGATCAACAAAAATTAGCCCATCGAGTTATGTTGCTAGGTTGAATAATGCATCTATGTTCGGATTTTGTGGGTGTATCCACTGAAAACCCTCAGGAGACAACACTCCTCCTCCATGGCGACAACGAGACTGAATCTTGTGATGAAAGAAGTCGTCTGAAAGAAGGTTCATAAGTGCTTGGATCATGGTATAATCTATCATATCTCTGATAGTTCGTGGGTGAGTCATGTCCATGTGGTTCCCAAGAAGTCAGGCATGACGGTTGTTGATAATGACCATAATGAGATTATACGACCACGACTGCAAAATGGCTGTCGAGTTTGCGTTGATTATCGTAAGATGAATGCGGCAACGCGAAAAATCATTTCCCATTGTCATTCATTGATCAGATTTTGGAAAGGTTGGTCAGAAATGAGTATTATTGTTTTCTTGATGGATACTCCGGTTACAACCAAATTCCCATCGCCCCCGAGGATCAAGAGAAAACCACATTACTTGCCCCCTTTGGCACATTTGCCTACAGTTACATGCCCTTTGCGTTATGTAATGCACCGGCAACGTTTCAAAGGTGTATGATCAGCATCTTCTCCGATATGGTAGAGTGTTTCCTTGAGATTTTCATGGACGACTTTTCCATATTTGACGCTTCCTTCGTTGAGTTCCTTCGTCACTTGACTTGTCCTCAAGCGATGCTGTGAGAAGAACCTCGCTCATGTTGAGTGTACTTCAATTGGGAGAAATGTCACTTCATGGTTAAGCGAATGATTGTACTTGGACATGTGGTCTCAAGTAGGGGAATTGAGGTTGATCCCGCCAAAGTAGGTCTTATTGCTAATCTCCCACTGCTACGTAATGTGAGGGATATCCGTGCCTTTTTGGGGCCTGCTGTATTCTATCGACGGTTCATTCGGGATTTTAGCGAAATTGCTCGACCTCTCACCGCTTTGTTAGCTAAGGATACCATTTTTTTGTTCATACTAGATTGCCACCATGCTTTTTTTACCTTGAAGAAAGAGTTGACTTCAGCTCCCATGATTAAGGCGCCAGTGTGGACTGAACCTTTCGAGTTAATGTGTGATGCATCTGACTTCGCTGTGGAGTAGTGCTTGGGCAACAATTGGACAAATTGTCTCATGTGATCTACTATTCTAGTAGAACACTTAATGATGCCTAATTGAACTACACTGTGACCGAGAAAGAATCCTTAGCAATCATATTCGCTTTGGAGAAATTCTGGTCATACTTGATTGACTCCCACGTGATTAAATATTCTGATCATACAGCCATCAAGCACCTCATGGACAAGAAAGATGCAAAATCTCGAGTCTTGAGATGGATCTTGTTGTTACAAGAATTTGATCTCAAGATTTGGGACAAAAAGGGTGTGAAATGTTACAGTGAACCACCTATCTCGTCTTGACTCAACCAACCCACAGAACCATATTATTAATGACAAATTTCCTGACGAGCAATCATTCACGATCGAAGATAACCCTTGGTTTGCTGACATCGTGAATTACCTCATGACCGAGTAACTTCTTGTGGGTTGGTCAAAATCTGACCAAACGAAATTTAGATCTTACGTCGGATTCCTTCACTAGGACGAGCCCTACCTATTCAAATACTTTTCTAACCAAATTTTCAGGCGGTGCGTCCCAAATAATAAGTTCCAAAGTGTGCTCCATTTTTTCCATTCTTAGGCATGTGGAGGACACTTTGGAGCAAAGAAAACTGCCTCCAAGGTGCTCCAATCTGGATTTTACTGGCCTTCGCTTTTCAAAGATGCTTACGAATTTTATAAGCAATGTGATAGGTGTCAGCTCCTTGGCAGGATCAGTCGACGTGATATGATGCCTTTGCAAAATATCCTTGTCGTCGACACCTTCGATGTGTGGGGCATCGACTTTATGGGTCCTTTCCTGAATTCGTTCGAGAATGTTTATATTCTGGTGGTCGTTGACTATGTGTCTAAGTGGGTAGAGGCTATCCCCACAAAGGCCAATGACAACAAGGTGGTCACCAAATTCTTAAAGGACATTATTGCGCGATTTTGTACTCCTCATACCATAATCAGCGATCGGGGTACCCACTTCTGCAATCGCTCGTTTGAAGAGCTTATGAGGAAGTATTCGATCACCCACAAACTTGCGACCCCATATCATCCGCAAACTAGTGGGCAAGTCACAGTCTCTAACAGTCAATTTAAGCAAATCCTTGAGAAAACGGTTACTTCATCGAGGAAGGATTGGTCGACTAAACTGAATGACGCGTTGTGGGCTTTCCGTACCACGTATAAGACCAATTTGGGTATGTCCCACTATCGGGTAGTGTACGGCAAGGCTTGCCACCTACCCGTTGACGTCGAGCATCGTGCTTTCTGGGCGATCAAGAACCTGAATATGGCTCTTGATCAAACAGGGGTGCGACGTAAATTTGACATCGTGGAATGGAAGAGCTACGCAATAATGCGTATGAAAATGCCAAAATTCATAAGTCCCGGGTCAAGATATTTCACGATCGCATGATTATGCGAAAGGTGCTTACGGCCGAGCAGAAGGTGTTGCTCTACAATTCCCAGCTTCATCTGTTTGCGGGTAAGCTCCGTTGTCGTTGGTCCGACCTTTTTATTGTGCAAATTGTATTTCCTTATCGAGCGGTTGACATCTTGAACCCAAGGAATGGGCACGTGTTCAAAGTTCTTGGACAATGCCTTAAACCTTACTTGGAGGGGGCACCAGCTGAAGTCGAGAATGTCATGTTCCATCATGAACCTCTCTCGCACTCAACCATTAGTATTTCTGCATGAATGATTGAGATTTCATGTTTGTACAAAGTTAAATTTGAAAAATAAACGTGAAAGACTCCTTGAGTGAGCATTGATTGTTGTGGGCCCCAACCCTTGTGTATTAGGGCCACATTTCTTTCGCGTATTTGTATCCTTTCTTTAGCATCTCACAGGTTTTTAGTGAATTCTGGTTTGTCCATCAGCATGACCATGAAAATTTCCTTGTGCTTTAAAGTTTGGTGAGATCTTTTACTTTTTCATGCAAAATTCATGTAGTATCATGTTTGCATACATTGAGGACAATGCATGGAGTAAGTGTGGGGGGTGTTTTACGTGTATAGATAGTCTTCTTTCTCCTTTTGTTTTGTTTTGATTTTTAGAGTGTTAGGGTCATGTTAGTGTGCTGTATTTAATATCGATATATCTGCTTGCCATGATCCTTGGGTGACTTGTCTTCTTTTGCTTGCCTAGTGCTTTAAAATTTTCATTTCTTTCAAAAATATTCTTGTGTTTGAGAAAGAAAATGTTTTGTGGTTTTTGCGTGTGTTTGGCATGTGAAAAACCGTTTAGAGGCAAAGAAAAAGGAAGCTCACAAATTTGTCTTGAACTTGAGTCATTAGGATATTTAGTACACCGGCTTTAGGTTTTATCTAGTCGTTATGATGCACCCCGGTTTTCTCTCGGGGGGTGAGTAATCATAGGGTTTCAGTACTCAAATAAACAAAGAAGCTCCCCTGAACCTAGTAAGTCAAATAATTCGTGTTTGTTAGTATAAGGAAGTTTGTCGTAGTCTGGGAACTTTAAACTCATTTTGTGAAACTGTAAGTGTAGGGGTTTTGGTTCATGTGTACATAAGAAATATGTGAGTAGGTGTTCTCTCTTCTCGCACGGCTCCTATCACTCGGGAATTTAGGTCCGAGGGGACTTAGTGACTTGGTATTTCGAGTGATATGACATGGGATGCACCGACCGAACTCCTGTTACACGGGTGGTAGAGATCGCCCTATGTGGAGATGTGGGGAAAGATGTACGTGATAGTGTAAGTCCTCATAGGAAATGATGCATGAAACCTGACCCTGGGAGAATTACACACCAACTAGGAAAAAAATGAAAAAAGAACAAAAAAAAGGAAATGGCAATACAAATAAGAACCTTAATGGACTTTACACTTTGTATCACTTGAGGATGTTAAGGTTGCCCATGTCTTTCACTTAAGTCATTAATTAACTTGAATGAATGATTTGTTAGGCTTGGTGTGTCGACTATATACATAGAGAGAGTCGGCCCGTAGAATTACCGTGTCCAATGATCGACAAAAATGAGTCCATCGAGTCGTGTTGGTAGGTTGAATAATGCATCTATGTTTCGATTTTGTGGGTGTATCCGCTGAAAACACTCATGAGACATCACTCCTCCTCCTTGGCGAGAAGGAGGTTTAACTGCTTGTTTCACATGCTAAGTGCAACTGTGATTCCTACGAAAGTGAGTTAGGATTTCCCTGTTTTATGAATGATTTTTCCTTTCTTTCATTTTTTTCCTTTCTTTGTTTTGCTCGGGACTAGCAAAAGTTAGGTGTGGGGATATTTGATTGACATCATATCATGCATATATTTGTGTCTTAGATCCTTCATTTTTAGCCTAAGCAATGCTACGTAACAAGTCTTATCTTTAAGTTTCAGGAATAAACATGTTTGAGAATAAGAGACTCCAAAAGGACTTAGAAGCAAGGAAAAGGACTAAATAGAAAGACTTATGAACTGAGATGCAAGAGAGAATGACCCGAATGTAAACCAAAAGGACCAATGAGCAAATCAAAAAAGCTGCAAACCATCATGAGGAGTATTTTGGCAATTAGATTCATGCCTAAACATCAACCAAATCGGGTTCACCAAACATCAAGAAATCATGCCAGAAACAAGTCATTCAACTCCAGACTCGATCCATCCAATCTCGACCGCCAATTGGCGGTCCAAATCAGTCTAAATGGTTCATGGTTTAGTCAGGTGTTCGATTATGTTGTTTTATGTCCGTTTATACTATGTGTTTAGTCCCACATCGGGGGATTGTCCCTGATTACCTTTTTTATGACTATAAATAGAACTCTTCCTCTTCCATTGTAAACATCTCCTCTCTTGGTGGTCATTCTCTCTACTAGGAGTAAACCCTTGGAGCAAAACTCTGGATGCTACTTGTAAGGTGAGTGAGCAATAAAAAATGTTTTGGTAGTTTCTTTGTTGTTCCTTTTAATTCTTGCATGCTTAGTTAACTTTGTTTGTTTTAATCTTCGTAGAATTAATTAACATGTTTTCTTTCCTTAATATGAATGTTAGATTAATAATGTTTGAGTAGTTTCATCCCCTTTGGGGGTGGAGTTGATGTTTATACATGTCATCTAGAATGGAATGAATGCTATATGTTGTTTTATGTGAGAGATGTGAGTATGCTTGTTTGAATTAAAGAGAATACTTAACTTGATGGTTTCTGCCATAATCTTTAGGTACATTCCATGCTTGTTTACGTTCTTAATAACAAACTTGTTCATGGTCATATTAATCACTTAGGTTAGTGATTTGGATTATAGCTCTTGTCAAGAGGTACTTCTTATGCATAGCAACACTACCAACACGTGCTCTATTGAATGCATTCATCACCACTTATAACCTATTTATTTCTGAAATTCAAACATAAAACCTATTTATTTCTGAAATTCAAACCTATTTATTTCTGAAATTCAAACATAAAACTCATAACGTAGCATTGCTTAGGTGTAAGATAATGGATATAAGATACAAATATAAGCATGAAAAGATGTCAATCAGTTAGTTTAGTTTCATTGTTACTTGCTCTCATCATTTTTGTTTGTTGCTTACTAGTGTAGTGTAGTGTAGCGTAGCATAGTTTAGTTTAGTTTAGTTTAGTGTAATCGCTTCTTCTTCCCCTCTTTTCCCACTTGCCTTCGAACGAACCAGAGTCGACACACCTCCCTATGGATTGACCAATACTTGCCCGTCTTCACCGACGGTCGTGCACTTGCGGTGAAACTTAATATTCACAACACCCACCAACTGACCAACCGCATAACCCACCTAATATGTAGGGCGGGTTGCGGTTTT
Source organism: Triglochin maritima (assembly GCA_963682175.1). NCBI lineage: Eukaryota > Viridiplantae > Streptophyta > Magnoliopsida > Alismatales > Juncaginaceae > Triglochin > Triglochin maritima. Next base: position 27,108,612 of record OY821774.1, on the reverse strand, counting down.
CTCATGAGCCTGCCGCGCATAACCCGCATAGTTGGAGATATTTATAATTCATGTACAAAATCTTCTATTGTAGCAGCACAATCTTCATATTTATTTTTGCCATGCCCCAACCCCCCTACCAGCTTAACTTTTGTGGGGCGGGTAATGGTGGGGTAAAAACTCACCCCGTTTACACCACTACATATAGAGTTTATATTTAGATGAGAAGGTTAGCACTTATAAGCATAATACTCACACGTGTCTTTTTTAGCATAATTCATGCCAGAATGACAAAATGTCGATTCAATCTTGAAATATTTATTGGAACTTTAGTTTGCGCCCAGTAGTTTGAATAGAATATTAGTTCAAATTAGGGGTGTTTTTACTGAAATTTCAGTTCACGTCTCGAATCATGTTTGGGTTGTTGAATAAATTTACTTCAATGCTTCAAATAGTCTAGATTTGGGCAATTAAGGATATTTTACATGTAACTAATGTTATCTAGAAACAAGTTTCGTATCATTAATAGACAAGGGTAATAGGCTGGTCCAATCTAAACCCATTGGCTCAATTGATTAATGGGGCCTGGTCCTGGCCCGACACGATATGCTAGGACCAGGGCACGGCCCAACCAGGTCGTGTATTTGGAGGTATCTTTTAGATTTTTGGAGGTAGTTTAGGTTTTTTTTCTAAAAAATATATTAATTATTTGAGCATGGTGTGCTGGCACGAGGCGTTACCCAAGTATACTCATTAAGCATGAAAATTCAATTTTGTGGGGGGCAAGGAAGCAACTTGTTGTGATGTTGGGTTTCATGTGAGACTCAAAACATCTCACCATGTCAAAAATACCGAGCTGCATTTCCCTTCTATACATTATTGTGTAAAGCCTTGTTTCTCATGTCACTGTAAACCTTTCTGCGCTCCAAAAAATTTCCCCTCCTCCAAAATTGTTTCCCCTTCCCTCCATTTGAAGTTGAGAAATGGTCTTCATTGAGGATATGGAGGTCATGGAGGTCAGGGGTTTCAGGTGGCAATGGAGACGAGTAGATGCAAGGTTGGAAATTGTGATTTTGGTTTCGTGGGAAGATGAGTAGATAGAGGGGTGTCAGTGGATGTCCGAAATCCAAGAATCCGTCCGCGTCCGTATTCATTTTATCCAAGAAATCGTCATCCCTAAAACCATATTCGCCATATTCGTATCTGAAACTTGATCTCCGGGAACTCGTGGAACGAATATGGATATTGATACATCTGATTCGAGATTGAATATCTGAATCATAAGATCTTTATATGTATATATGTATCTATTTCCATTTAATATCATACATAACATATATATGTATATATTTATTAAAAATTAATAATTTGTATGTAGTTGGTAATTAATTTTATATATCTAATATGAAAAATTATGTTCTTTTTATACAATTTTCCCAACAAGTATATAAACTTTGTTTGTCCCAAAGCAAACCCTAACCCGTGCCGCCTCCGCCTCTTCCCGTGCCGTCTACGCCTCCTCCCGTCGTGGACATGAAATTTTTAGAGATGATTGTTATAAGATGAACATTTGAAAACCACTAAATGGCTTGACTATTGGGGACCCGCGTAGTACTAGTGAAATACTTGTGGTCAATACAAATTGATGTGATCAACAAGGGAACATGCAAATAATTATACAAATGTACCTATTACAATTCAATCAGCCCAGAAGTGTTGTGTGTTCCAATGATTTGTTGTTTCTTTTTCTCTTGATTTAGGTGCAGTGCAAGATATAGGCGAAGTATTTGATTGACTTAGTTTTTTTCTATTTAAAATTATGATTTCAACAGAAAAAATAATTAAGGCTTTTTTCACGAAACAATTGGCATATAATTTTTTTTCTTTGCACACGTGATTTATATCAGAGAAATTGACTAGAGCCATGGATTTTGCTTCATAACCATGAGCACTGTCGAGAAGCTGAGAAATGAATTATGAACTTCATATACTTGTTTAAGTCATTTTAGGTTTGGGATTTATTTAAGCTTTTAAATTTTAGTATATTATTTATTTTAGATTTTTTTGCTTGTAACATTTATGTTACTTCTATTTTTGTAATTTATGCTTTTTTTTTGCAAAGCAAAAGGGAGGCTTAGCCTCTAAAAATTGTATTAGTAAGAAACTGTTTACATCTACCAAAATTTGTTCGTTTAGTTCGCGGACGTATGCCACATGCATAACCGGCTTCTCCCTACCACCTATTTGTACTCACGTGAAGGTCAAGTAGTATAAGGAAATAATTACATCTCATCAAATTTCAGAAGTTGGAATTAGTTCCAAGTATCCTGAAAATGTCTGGCTTCTCCTTCATCTTTGGCGAGTTTGGATGCTTGATAGCTCATGCTCCGGATTATATCTTTTGACTACAGCAATGGTAGCTTGCGGTTGCTGCCTCTCGCCCTCAAAAATCCTACGGTTCGGCTCATGCCAGCATTCATATATCATAGCACTTACCACACACTTTCTTACTACTTTGTCAAGTCGGCTTCCACTCGCATGTGAAAGTCGCAAAACCTCACTCTCTAGAACGCTTGCTGCAGTTTGGTGGAGCTGCATGAGGTTGAGGAGACGCCTCCACACCTCCTTTGTGTGTTGACATTCCAGAAAAATGCTCCATGTCTTCCTCTTGGTCTTCACATAGCACACAAGCTGGGTCTAGATTTACGCCTCGCTTTATCATTCGCCGCTTTGTGAGCAGACGCCCCTTCAATGCTCGCCATGCTGTGAGTGTGTGCTTTGGGACAGAAAATTTGTGCCATACCATCCCTCCCAAGGGACGTTCCTGCCCGGTTGCCTCACCCAACTCCATACTTCCTTCATCCCAAGTGTTGCACCTGTCCCATCTGGTCTAACTGGTCTATCCTCTCCTCCATGAATGCGCACTTGGCTTATCCTTGAGCAAACTTCTTCCATCCTGCTGGATCGTGGGGGAGGGAGGTACCATGACCCTTCTCTGATGAAGTACGACACCTTTACGTCCCAAGGAACCCCCAACTCGTAGTGAAGCTGGTCACCCCAGCTTGTGCATTGAAATGGTTCACCACACCAAGGAAATTGGAAAAACCGAATCGCTTCCCCATTTCCCACCTCATATTGGATGTGTCTCCTAGCAATATCTCGGACTCGCAGCAGTCCTCGCCATGCCCATGATGAGGTAGGTGGTGGTCTTGCAAGCCAAATGGAGCGGTTCCGTAGGTATTTTCGCCGGACACACTTAGCCCAAAGGGAAGTGCTGTCCGCCACCACAAGCCAAAACTGCCGGAGAAGGCCCACATCATTCCATTCCGTTAGCGTCCTTAATCTGAGGCCTCCTTCGTCTTTTGGAGTACAAATGTCCTTCCAAGCCACCGCCACCCACTTCTTCTCCCCTCCCCAAATAAGATGACACATTATGCTATCCAATTCATGCAAGACGCTTCTTGGTAGAAGAAACGCTGAAGTCCAATAAATGCTGAATGAGGTGAGGACACTCCGTACTTGTTCCACTCGCCCAGCCATAGAAAGAAGCCTTTGTTTCCATGTTGAGAGGCGAGCCTTTAGCTTGTTTATGAGTTGTACACAATGGGATCTCCCCATTCTTCCAGAAAATAATGGCAGCCCAAGATACACCACCGGAAAAGCCTTTCGCTCCATCCCAAGGTGTGCCTCGATCCAAGCTCCATTCGTCCCATCTCCCCCCATGAAGACCTGACTTTTCGAGGCGTTAAATTTCAGACCCGAGCTTGCTGTAAACTCCTCAAGAATGAGTCTAATGGTTCGAGTGTTTGCTTTGGTAGCCCTTGCGAAGAGTAGGACGTCGTCGGCAAACAAAAGGTGTGACACGATGACATCTCCACAATATAACGGCTCGATTTTCTCGTCCATGACCACCTTCTTCACCATTTCACTCAGCACCTCCATGCACATCACGAACAAGTAGGGGGCTAGGGGATCACCTTGTCGTAGACCATTTCTGGCTCGAAACGGTGTGGAGTTTGCTCCATTTACTGTCACCACAAACGATGCCTCCAAACAAGCCAAAATCAGTCGTCTCCAGTTATCCGGGAAACCAAATCTCTTCATCACATGGTCGAGGAACTCCCAAGAGATTGAGTCATATGCTTTCCTTATATTGAGCTTTATGCACATACGTCCTTTCCCCTTCTCGAGATGTAGCTTGTGGCAGAGCTCGTGTGTGAGAAGGATGTTATCACTAATTCTTCGTCCTTGGACGAATGCGCTCTGATTTTCCCCTATCAGCCGTGGTAATATCCTCTTCAAGCGGTTTGCAAGGACTTTGGATATGAACCTATATGTCATATTACATTTAGCAATGGGCCGGAAGACCACCACCGTCGGTGCCTTTTTCTTCGGGATAATCGTGATGGATGTGTTGTTCCATTGTGTGAGGACCCTTCCACTATCCAAGCAAGACGCGACAGCCTTTACCATGTCCCTCTGAATTATGCTCCATGCTGCCTTGAAAAACTTTGCATTCAAACCATCGGGCCCCGGCGCTTTATCAATATTGGCGTTCAACACTACATCTTGCAATTCTTTTGGGTCCGACTTCCGTGTTAAATCAGCCCCCTCCTCCGCTGTAATTTGTGGTAGAATAATGGAATTTTTATGGGGTTGCACCTGAAAACCATGAGCAAACAAGTTAGCATAAAAAGACCGGAACGCTTCCCGGATGTCGTTCTCATCCTCCACTAGATTCTCCCCCTCTCCCACTCGCCTCACTTGATTGGTGGCTCTCCTCACTCTAAGATGCGCATGGAAGAACCTACTGTTTCGGTCCCCTCTTTCAACCACTTTACTCTGGATTTTTGTCATATAATGGACTCCTCCCAAGCAAGGACCTGGGCAAGAGTATCCTTTGCTGCGTTTTCAACTTCAGAAAGCTCGCCACTACTCGGGTCACTAAGCCTTTGCCTCCTCACTTGCGCAACAGAGTCCCTAGCCTCTCCCACCTTGTTTGTAACATTTCCAAAGGTGCTCCAACTCCACTTAATTAGTGCTTTCCTGACTTCAGTCAGTTTCCTCACTATACAAAACATGGGTGTACCTCTCACATATGTAGTCCAAGCTTGTTGTACGACTCCTCCGAAGTCCACGTGATCCGCCCAATGGTTTTCATATCTGAAAATCTTCTTTTTCCTCCTTTCGTTTCCTTCCGTTTTCATGACAAGCATGGTGTGATCACTCAAGTCCTTTTCACCAATAATGTAGAAGGAATTTGGGAACACCTCGAGCCATGCATTGTTCATTAATATTCGGTCCAGCTTTGTCTCGATGCATGCAGTTCCCTCCGACGAGTTGGACCAAGTGAAGTCGCCTCCGGTTGAGGGCATCTCAAGTAGTTGAATGGTGTCAAGACACTCATTAAACTCCTGAATTGCCACCTCATTTCCAGCAGCTCCACCTCGCTTTTCAGTAGCCTTCCAGATGCAATTAAAGTCCCCACCAACCAGCCACGGTCGCTCCCCATGTGGTGCCACTTCATTTAAGTCCCTCCACAATGCTCTCCTCTCCACATGTCCATTTTCACCATAGATTGCCGTAAGAGCAAATTCAGTGACGTCCTTTCTTAAGCTCCCAAGGAAGTGGAGCAATTTAGTTGATTCGAACGTAATTCTTAAGTCTACCAGCTGGTCATTCCATAACACTAGAATGTGCCCTGAGTCTACAACCATGCAATTTGACGTCCAAGCATGAGGCCAAATTGCTCGCTTGAATCGCTCAAGTTCTCTTGTACTTAACCTTGTGCTCCACAAGGCAAACCACATCCGGATTTACCTCTCTTATTCGACCCCTGATCATGAGTGCGCGGTCGGGTCCGTTTGCACCACGCACATTCCACACTAAGACATTCATAGGTTTAAGGTACGGAGTGACCCCCCTTCCCTTCCGTACGCGTATTCTTACTCCAACTACTTTTCCTCCCGGATCGTCTAAGCGGTGGTGGTGAGTATACCTTCTTTGAGCAGGAGCCCTCATACTCTTCTTGCCGCCTTTCTTCATCTCTCTCCTTGTCTTGGTCTTCTGAATTTCGGAGGACCTCAAACATTCCCTCACTTTGATGACCAAATTTCTCTTTACTCTCGTTTGTGCGTGCCACTTTAGAAGGTGAAACCCAACTTGCCTCCTTTTGCACCAAGGAGGCTAGTCCACATAACTTCCCATGCTCTCCTTTCAAAGTGCCTTTCTCCTTCTCAAGTCTTTCACCTAAAGCCTCATGGTCTTGCTGGAATGTGTTGCATGGTAATTCTCCTTCATAAAATTCTTCCTCCTCATGCATCTCACGAATATTCCCATGCATGCGTGTTTTACTAAATGCACCCCCCACATCATGAGAGGGGCCCTTCAAGTTGTGTCCCTTGATTTGAAACATGGTTGCTTCTATTTTGACTTCTTGATGCGGACTTGGTCCTTCCACAGCAGCCTCTTCACACATAGAGCACTCAAAGCCCATCCCATTGGCTTGTCCCAAAGTGGAAGCATCACTTTCCTGCTCCACTCCACCTTTCCCTTCTTGGACACCAATAGAGTCACTCCCACTTGTACCCACAGCAGAATTCGGTTTGCCCACTTTAGAGCCTTCTCCTTTGTCTCCTAATCTACTCCCACTCATATGACAAAGCCTCCCCTCATTGGTTGCCTCCAAAGAATTAGGAGAACAAGAGAGTGGTTTAGTCAAGCAATTTTCCTCCATGAGATTTATCTTAGCTTGCTCTCCACATGGCACCTCCTCACTTGTCCCCCCCATCCACCTCAGCACCTCTAGTGTCCACATCATCATCTCCTCCAGAAACCTCTCTCACCCCTCTCTCCCTTCCCATCCGACCAGCCTCTCTCATCACCTCCGGGATGCCCATGTTGCTTGCTTCCTCCCCACGTCCAAGGGTCACTCCCTCAACGCCCTTGGACATACTCCTTCCAAGCCCATTTCCAGCACTCTTCCTAGATACAACCACCCACTTCTCAGCTTTTCCTTTGTTCTCCTCTCCTTGCTTGTTGGTTATCCTCTTCTTTGGACATTTCTCCTCATCATGACTGAACTCCAAGCAGTCATTGCAATACCCGGGCCTCCATTCATACTTCACTAGAACTCGATGCGTGCCGGTGCCTTCCACTTCAACCTCCACCCAACTCGGATAGGTGAAGTCGTGAGCCACTTCCACACACACCCTTGCATAGGCCAGCCTTCTCCCCGAGGCCGTGTGCTCATCCATGTATAGGGGTCTCCCAAGAACACTAGAAATGTTGCTCAACACTCTTTGTGACCAGAATCGGAGGTCAAGCTCCGGTAGACGAATCCAAATGGGAACGGTGGTGATGTTTTCCCTTGTCAAGACCACATCTGGTGCCCACTCTTGGACAACAAGTGGAGAACCACGAATGAACCATGGTCCGCCCTCTAGCACACGTTTCCTATCCTCTCCAAGAGTGAAACGAAAGAGGAGAAAGCCTTGACTTCTTTTAATGACCTCCACACCTCCAACCAAACTCCACATCTTGTGGAGGTGCTTCTCTAAAGTCGCCAAGTGTGGTCAAAAAGCAATGAAATAACCAACTAAGACATTATCCCACCTCTTCAAGCCTTCAACCACTTCATGCTTGGAGCATTTTGCCACCTTCTCTCCTCCTTTGATGGCCGGCTGGATGAACTCAAGGGCTGTGGATGCCTTTGGGCCAGCCACAAACAACTCGCTCCACTTCCTTGGGGGAGTTTCATCACTCCCTAGAGGTGGTGCGTGCACTTCATCCTCTAAGGCTGGGAATGAAGCATGCAATGGGGGTGGATGGAGAGCCTCTTTGCTGCCACACTCTCCATGTCCTTGCTGCCCACGAGTAGGGCAAGGGTTGGGGTCCATTTTGCTACGAAAAAACCAAAGCTTTGATGGTGAAAGAGGTTGAAAACCCTAGAGAACCCAAGGTTCTCCATGCTTGTCGCCACTCCTCTCTCCTCTCATGTTCCCTCTAACCGCATGCACGACCTGCTTGTAATTTATGCTTTTGTTACTTTGTAACTTGTATGTATTGTTGGTAGAGTTTCAGACCAAACTTTGAGATTATTAAATTAAAGTAAATATATGATTTTGATTATTATTACCTTAAAGCAGGAATTTAGATCGGATTTTCGAATTCGGATGTTGCATCCAAATGATTTCATCCAGATGTTATATTGTTCAGATATGGATAATATTTGTATTCGATCTAGATCCATCCGATATTAATTCAGATATAAATAGAAAGATCCAGTTGGATACGGATCCAGATACGGATGTTGGCAGATCTTATCCGTATTCGATCAGTTGACACCCGTACTGTAGATTCAAAGTAGAAGATGCATGGGAAATTATTTGGACAAGATTTGTAAATTTCACATTTTAATGGGGGTAAAATTGTGTTGTAAATCATAGAAATGTTAGATTTTAACAATATTACCCCCAATAATCCCCAAAGCTCCACCCGCGAGTTTCTGCCAATGATATACAAATTGTAAAAACTATTCCTCCAAGAAATAAGAAACTAGTGACATGAACGAGTGTTCTGATGCTCAGTTCCACGAATGGAAATTTCCTAAGGAAGCCAAACCCAAAAATCATGCATCAAAACAATACCTCAATCATTAAATGTATCCAATGTTGCCCATTAATCAATGTAGTTTAGTTTGTAGCTTGTTGATGACGTCGTCATGTCTGAAGTATCAATGGTCCTATTTTTTTATGATACACATATGGAGAAATTGAGCAAGATATCCAATGAATTGATACATGAAGCTTCCAAAAATGAAGAAATTTATGCAGTTGTGGAAAACGTATTGTCAAATGCTATGACAGAAGTGCACAAGATAAATTCTATTTCAGCAAGTCAGAATGAAATTCCTAATCTGAGAAAAAATGAAACAGAAGTTCAAGTCCACCAACCCAGAAAGTCTAAGACAAAAGGAAGTGGACAAAGTGGAAGGCCAAAGTGATTTTTGAGGCTAAGGAAAGGGTGATGAAATCCCCCACCTTATCTTGTATGGGACAGCCCTCCTTAGTAACATTTTGGAGTCTTAATCTTGAAATCAACTATCCAAACAAACGCTCAACTCACACTTGTTGCAATGCAATTCCTGAAAGGAATGTGTTCTAAAAGTTTTACTTTTATGTGGCAATTATTATTAATTGAATGTGCAAACATTTTGTTCCTTGATTATGGTATCGTCTTTCGGAAGTGTTAAGGAAGAGGCGCTTGGTCCTTAACCGTAGAGCTCTAAAAGATAATGGTTTACATAAATCAAAAGTTATTCACAATCATGGTAGTTAACATGGAACATTAATTACCGAGATAAAATTGTCGTGTTGGTCATCGATTGTTGTAGCTCTAGAAATAATTGACGACACGAGTATATAAAGAGGAAAAAATTACTTTTATATATTGAATAGACCTAACAAGTAAAACATTATGGAATTGTGTTTCGTGTCATTACTGTTTTACTGTGTCTTGGATCCTAAGGTATGAGACTTATATCTTTTCACAAAAAATGTGTTTAATTTGATTATTGTCAAAAGCTACAAATGGGTGTAGTGATAGCGGCAATAGTTGGTTGAACATGACTTGTGCTGGAAAAGATAGCTAGTCAAACGATTATCATTGCCCCTCTTAATTGAGTGATGATATTAGTGGGCCCCTTGATAAAGCAAAATTATAATGTGCACAATGTGACTTGAGTTAAATCACATAGTTATAATTAGCTTAAAGAGATCAAGAAATGAATATAATACAAAGGTGACACATTTCTACTTTGTATATATTCTTAATATCATGAGGCAATGGACGGACACAAGTGGTGCACTTACATCACTAAATCGATCATGTTTTGGTTCGGGTTGAACAAAGACATCTATGCTAATTGGGTGAGTATAATGTGTAGCTAGATACCGCTTATAGTCTGAGATATTAAGTGTTTAATATCGCTGCCAATTTGGCTTAGATCCTCCTATAGGTCACACCACAAAACTGGGAAACAAGATGTTGATTTTAAGTTCTTATGATGTGTCGGGTTTCATGTGAGAATAGGACACATGGGGTGAATTAATTAAAATCAATATGTTATGAAAATTAACATAATTAGAATCATAATAAATTCATATAAGGTGTATATATTTTGGGGTGTAATAATTAAATATTACATAGGATAATATTACATAAGATATGAATTTGCTAAAAACCCCAAAAGATCAAATTTTGTTGGAAATAAATCCAAAATTTGACAAAGGTAAAATCGGAGTCAAACACGGTGAACCGTTCATGGTTCGGTCGACCGGGGTATCTTCGGATCGGTTAACCGAATAGGGAACGGGTAAGAACAATTGGTTGACCGAAATTGTCTGGAGTGCCTGGACAATCGGGTTCGGTTAACCGAGTGTGCACGGTCAACCGAGAAATAGTATTTTCGGTAGACCGAATGTGACCCGGTCATCCGATGACTATGTCCCAGGAGCGATTTTGGTGGGTCAACGGTAGACCGACTAAAAGACGTGGTTCGTCCGAATTCTTCCAGGGAATTTTTCTCATAAAGAATCGGTCGACCGTCTGGCTCACGGTGCACCGAACACGTGTTATAACCGAATGGTTCGGTTGACCGAATAATTCTCGGTCTACCGAACAAGAACGATTCTGCCTGAATTATTAAGAGATTAATTAAATCATGGGTGGAATAATTCCAAATTTAATTAAAACGTTTTTTGTGGGTGATTATGTGGAATTTAGAGATTAATTTTAGGAGAGAAAAACAAGGGATCATGGCTAAATAATAGCTCTTGATAAGGATGTTTTGGGAGCCTATAAAAGGGCACCTATTCCTACTTGTTTTAAGACTATTGCAAAATTCTTTCTCTCATTAATCTCTCCCTAATCACCACGAAAATGTCTTAATAAATTTAAGTTTTGGAGATAAGATTCTCAGGAGCTTAAAGAGGGGTAATTAGCTTGATTCTAAACCTTGTTAGAGATTGATTGGCTAGCTCCTTTCTCTCTAACTTTGTTTAGAGTTTGGTGAACACTCAGAGGCAATTCCGTGGACGATTCAGCGGGCAACGCGACTCCGGATCATCAAAAGGTTTTAGAGAACCTTTAGGTATGATTCTATCTTTGTGGATTATGTTAATAAATGTAGGTTGCATGTTATTAGAATAAAACACAAATAGATGTACATAAAATTGCTGAAAATATGAAAATCGATCTTGTATGTTATATTAAAATTTTAAAATATATACATACATAGGGACACGAAATTCTACAGTGGTATCAGAGCTTTTAGTTCATATTTTCGACAATTAGACTATATAATTAATTTTAGTTTACCATCTACAATCAAAACAATTCATATTCTATGTCTTTTAAAAGTTTTCGATAGTTTTGTTGATTTAATTCTAATTGATTCTTTTGGTAGTTTTAAATGTTTTAAAACATATCATGTGAATGTTAGAATTAAGATTTAGACTTATGTCTGATTTATAGAATTTTCGTTTTAATTAAATGATTATTTTATAAGGAATCAACAAAACGAAAAAGGCATATGTTTATCTTTCTTTAAATGTTTAATTTTAAAATTTGGATAAACAGCGGTTTAAATATTTTATGAATTGAACTATGGATGCATAAAATCATTTTTAATGGATTTCAAATGATTTTAGAATTGTTTGATTTAGAGATGCATGATAAACTAAATCGAGTAATATATAGTATATGTACATGCGTTGCTCGAGTTCTCTAATGCAGGGATATGTGAGTTTATTTGTTCCAACGAAGCCATGTGTGAATGAATGAATGAATGTGTATGTTATTGTTATTCAATCACAGGGGCTTTTGTATGTAAAAGCCAAATTTTATTTCTATGTATATGCATGCATATGAGAGGATTTTTACATAGGACTTGCACTAGACAATTTTCAAAATTGAGAGATGCATGTTTATATTTTTGCAATATCAACATTCATGGTGAAAGAGGAAGACGCTGAAGAAGCGCAAGGATCAGGGATCAAGGATCAAGAACGCGAGAACATATAAACTCACGCAATGTTTGTGTGAATGAATTTATTTATGTTTGTGTGCTTGATATAGATGTGATTGTATGGATGAATGTTTGAATGTGTATAGATAATAAATATGCATGATCACCTAAATTCTAAAATCACATATAACTGTTTAAATTGTCCAACCAAAAATTAAGAGTATCTTTCTTTGTTATTTCATCCACTAGCAACCATCAATCGAGGGATATTCTGCTCGCCCTTAGCGGGAGATAGCTTCCTCCATCTTTGAGAATAGTGGGAGATATAAGGTTTCTTATTGTTGTGCTACGAATAGATGTACGAGGTGCGATTCACCCTTAGTGGACACCGAGTATATTTTTTTGTGAATACAATGGATAAACGTATCTCGTATCAAATGAAATAAGTTTTCTTAACAAGACCCGAAGCCCTAGCTCGGTTTTGAGAAAGAGAGTTTTTCTTACGAGGATTGGTCATATTCCCTCCTAATTAAAACGACAAGAGTCATAAGAGTTTGAAAATGCAAATGTTGCGATATTTCGAAATGGTTATGATTAGAAAAATGTTTTCTTACCTTGATTTTATAATATATCTGATAGCCCTGAGCTAGTTTATATTATAAATTGATAGGATCTTGGATTGCTGCATTTATGGACAATTTTTTATTTGCGGTATTATTGTTTTAAAAACATAAAATTGACATTAAATCCCATATAATTTATTTTGTAGAAATGTCGAATATTCAACCTATTGTGCGATCTATGATTGAAAAACATCCTTTGGCAAATGATGGCTTAAACTCCATAAGCTGGCAACTCAAGCTCAATATCGTGTTAAAGTTTGAGAAACTGTCTCAGATCTTGGATGGTGAAATCCCAAAATTAAATGAGAGGGCAACCGATAGCGAGAGAGAGGCAAAAGCCAAGTGGGAAGACCAAGAGAACCAGGTTAACGATCTAATGTTAGCGTCCATGGGTGACTCACTTCAGGCGAAATACTTGGATTCAAAACCCAAGAAGACCATGGAAGCTTTAACAAAGATGTTCATGGATAGTGCTAGAAAAGAGCGCTATAAGACCATCATCGCACTCACAAGGTGCCACATGGCGGAGGGAACATCGGTATCCATGCATTTTCTCACGATGCAAGGATACCTTGAGAAGTTGTCGAAGATCTCTTCCCCGATGCCCGATGACATTGCGGAAGATTTGATTCTTGACTCTCTAGCCCCGTCCTACAAGGACTTCATTATGCACTATCATGTGCGTGAGAAGGGGTGAGTCTTGAGGAACTTCACAACGCTCTCAAAACGGCTGAAGTTGACATGGGCAAGGGTCGGGACAAGCACGTCCTAGCCGTCCATGGAGGGAGCAAGAAGATCACCAAAGGTAAAGGCAAATTCACCAAGAATACGTCAATCAAGACCAAGGGAGTAGGAGGTGCTCGTGCGAGTGCCTCAAAGGGGAAATCTTTGAAATCTCCGACTCCCAATACGGAGTGCTTTCACTGCGGTGAAAAGGGACACATCCGGCCAAATTGCCCCAAGTACAAGGAAGACCTTGACAATGGAATGATTGAACGTAAGCGCCCCAAAAAGGCCAAAGGTATATTTGTTATTGAGATAAATTTAGCCACCTTTGTCCATGATTGGGTAATTGATACCGGATCTTGTGCTCACATAATCTCTAATGTGCAGCTACTAAAGAATAGGAAGGAACTCGTAAAGAACGAGATGATTTTGAAGGTCGGAAATGGTGCAAGCGTTGCTGCGATTGCACAAGGTTCTGTGGAGCTTCAATTATGTAGTTGTTTAAATTTATGTTTAAAGAATGTTTATTATGTGCCTTCGATTAGCAAGAACATTATTTCTGTATCATGTTTGGATATGGATAATTTTAATATAACTATTTCAAATTCTAGCTTGTCTATATCGAAGAATGGTATTTTCTATGCAAATGCATTCGTAAGGAATGGTCTCTATTTGCTTGAAGTGAATAATAAACAAATCTTAAACATCAATAACAAAAGACTTAAAACTACTCACGTGAATGATACACTATTGTGGTACTATCGTCTTGGTCACATAAATGAAAAACGCATCAAGAAATTACAAGAAGCTAACCTTCTTTGTCAACTTGATTTAAAATCATTCGAGACGTACGAAACTTGCCTAATGGGCAAAATGACCAAGAGGCCTTTCAAGAAGAAAGGACCGAGAGCGAATGACTTGTTGGATTTGATACATTCCGAAGTATTTGTTCCGATGAGTACTAGTGCAAGAGACGGATTTAGGTGTTTCATTACGTTTATGGATGACTATAGTCGTTATGGCTATATTTATCTAATGAGAAACAAAAGTGAATCCTTTGACAAGTTCAAGGAATTCAAGAATGAAGTAGAGAACCAACTCAACAAGAAAATCAAGTCTCTACGAACGGATCGTGGAGGTGAGTACTTAAGTACCGAATTTGACTTATTCCTAAAGGAGTGTGGTATTGTACCACAGCTGACCCCTCCCGATACACCTCTGTGGAATGGGGTATCCGAAAGGAGGAATAGGACATTACTCGACATGGTTCGATCAATGATGAGTCAAGCTGAATTGCCGCTTTACTTTTGGAGTTATGCACTAGAAGTTGCGGCTTACACACTAAATAATGTTCCATCCAAATCCGTAGAGAAAATGCCTTATGAGCTATGGAGTGGTAAAACACCTAAGCCCAATTTTCTCAAGATTTGGAGTTGTGAGGCCTACGTCAAAAGATTGATGTCGACCAAACTTGAACCAAAACCGGATAAGTGCTTCTTTATAGGTTATCCTCGTGAGACAAGAGGATACTACTTTTGGCATATAACCTCCAATCGAGTGATTGTAGAGAGGGATGCCATATTTCTAGAAAATGAATTTCTAGAAAGAATAAAAAGTAGTGGGATTAGAGTTGTGCTTGAGGAGACTCAAGATACTCTACAAGATCATGATATGAATGATGACATTCAAGATCATGAAGGCCCAACCGAGATTCCTTTGGTTAGTGGGAGCGTGAGTGAGAGACCTTCGCAAGAAATTGTGAGAGAAACTCAATCCTCCCCACCTAGTGTACGTTCGAGAATCGAACACGAACCAATTCCACAAGAAATTGTGGAAGAAGTTCGAGAAGTAGACGTAGAACCAAAAGAACTTAGAAGGTCAACGAGGGAAAGGAAGAAACCCGATATGTATGGTACTAGATACCGATGATCCCTCGACCTTTCAAGAAGCAATGGAAAGAAAGGACTCCAAACTATGGTTCAAGGCCATGGAATCCGAAATAGAATCCATGTATGATAATCAAGTGTGGAACTTGGTTGACCTTCCTCAAGGGAAAAGGCCATTCAAAATAAATTGGTTTTCAAGAGGAAGATGGACATGGATGGGAACTTGACAACCTACAAAGCGAGGCTTGTAGCAAAAGGTTTCACCCAAGTTCAAGGAATTGACTATGATGACACTGTAGGATTTCTAGTTTAATTGCACATATATATTTTTGGAATTTTTATGCACAATAAGGATCAATTACAATTTTTCTATAATTTGTTTCATGCATGCATCGATTTGTTTCAATAACTAGTTTCAAAACTTTATTAAAACAAACATGGGCTCCGAATTTCATACCTAGAAGTTCTCTCAAACTTCTTGATGATCCGGAGACGTTGAGGATGCTTGTCGCTGCACCGGATGCCCCCGAGTATTCACCAAACTCTAAACAAGATTGGAGAGAGAAAAGCTAGCCTCTCAATCTCCAATAGGGTTTAGAATCTAACTACTAACCCCTCTTTAGTTACCTTCAGAAGAAAATCTCTGAAAACTAAAACTAATCTCAAGAATTAAGGAAATTCGTGGAGAATTATAGAGAGAGATGTTTGCACAAGAAGATAATGAATTAATTAATAAGCTAATGAGATAAACTTGTATTTATAAGTTCTCTCCAAATTACATATTCATGTGCAACCTCTTGCCCATGATTTCATGCAAACTTCCATCTAGCCATCCATTATTTGCTAACAAATAATCTTAGCCACGAATTAAATCAATTATGGACCAATTCCATGCATGATCTAATTAATTCTTAAATTAATTCTACGCAAAACTGTCTGGCCGGTCGACCGTTTGCGAGGTTCGGTCGACCGTTTAGACCGACTTCCGGTCGACCGTTCTGAACTCGGTCGACCGTGCGTAATAAAAAATTATTTCATCGTAATGTTCGGTCGACCGACCACTATACTTCGGTCGACCGAAAACGAACAGACGAAATTCTCTTTTTATCGGTCGAACGAAAACATGGGACCGGTCGACCGTGCAACATTCGGTCGACCGTTTAGCGTTTAGCGGTCGACCGTTGTTGTACAGTACTGCAGACTTGTCAAATTTCGGTTTAACCCCTACAAAATTTGACATTCGGGATTAGTAGTAAGTTCACAACTTATGTAACATATTATCCTATGTAATGATAAATCATTACCCCCCATAATATTTACATCACATATGAATTCAATTTAGATTCTAATTATGTTATTAATCACAACATAATTTTGATTTTGCTTGTTCACCACATGTGTCATATTTTCTACATAAAACCCGACACACCTTATGAACTCAAAATCCACATTTCTTGTTTCCCAGTTTTGTGGTGTGACCTATGGGAGGATCTAAACTAAGTTGGCAGTAATATTAAGAGCTTAATATCACAAGCTATAAGCGGTATCTAGCTACACATTATAGCTCCCAATTAGTTAGATGTCTTAATTCCACTCGAACCAAAACCCGATCCATTTAGTGATGGAGTGCACCACTTGTGTCCGTCCCTTGCCTCATGATATTAAGAATACACAGAAAGTAGTATTGTGTCATCTTTGTATTAGTATTCATTTCTTGATCTCTTTAAGCTAGTTATAAATATGTGACTTAACTCAAATCACATTGTGCACATTATAAATTTGCTTTATCAACGGGCCCAGTAATATCATCACTCAATTAAGAGGGGCAATGATAATCTTTTGACTAATTATCTTCTCCAACAAAAGTCATACTTAACCAACCAATGACTTTACACTACACTTATCGATAGCTCAGGACAATAGTCTAATCAAGCATTTCTTAAGTGATCGGATATAACTCTCATATCAAAGGACCAAGGACACAGTAAAACATTAATGACACAGAAAACACAATTCTATAATGTTTTACTTATTAGGTCTATTCAGTATACAAAAGTAATATTTTCCTCTTTTATGTACCTGTGTTGTCACTCACTTGTAGATCTACAATGATCTATGACCAACACGACAATCTTAACTCGGTAATTAATGTCCCATGTTAATTACCATGATTGCGAATATCTTTTGTTTTATGTAAAACATTATCTTTTAGAGCTCTACGGTTAAGGACCAAGAGCCTCTTCCTTAACACTTCTAAAAGACGAATAACATAAACAAGGAACAAAATGATTTCTCATTCAATTCATAATAATTGACATTAAAAAGTAAAACTTTTAGAACACATTTCTTTCAATCTCCCACTTGTTATCAAAGTTTTATCTCACATACATTCTCAATGTATAAAACAATAATAAATAGGGTAAACCCCATTACATATCAATCATCAAGCCAATCTACATGGTTCCTCAATCCCATGGACTCGAAATGCATTTAGCCCTTGGCTTGGGTAAGGGTTTTGTGAATGGATCAGTTGTGTTGCTGTTGGTGTCCACCCATAAAAGATTTATTTTGCTTTCGTCGATGAGGTCACGTGTCACAAAGTACTTTCGATCCACGTACTTCACTTTGTGTTGTGATTTGGGGTCCTTGATTTGCGAGATAGATGCACTATTATCGCAAAATAGCTCTACTGGTCCCTCGTTCGAGGGAACTACTCCAAGCTCCTCAAGGAACTTCTTAATCCACACTCCTTCCTTGCTCGCTTTAGCGACAACCATTACTTCAAAAGCAGTGGTTGAGTCGGCAGTAGTGCTTTGCTTCCAACTACGCCAACTCACAGCTCCACCATTCAGAAGGAAGACGTATCCTGATTGCGACCTTCTATCGTTTGGATCACTCATCAAACTCGCATCTGACTATCCCTCGGCTATCAACTCCCTTTGTCCTCCATAAACAAGAATCTTATCCTTAGTCTGGTTAAGGTACTTCAGGATATTCTTGACCGCAGTCCAATGCTCAGGACCTGCGTTGGATTGATGACGACTTGTCACACTTAGAGCATATGAGACATCGGGTCTTGTGCAAGTATCGCGTACATGATTGACCCAATTGCCGAAGCATAAGGGACATCCTTCATGTACTCTAAGTCCTCACGTGATTGCGCACGTTGAGACTTCTTGAGTTGCACACCCATACTCATTGGCACACTGCCTTTTTTGGAGTTGTTCATCTTGAACCTTTGCAAGACCTTGTCAATGTATGCACGTTGACTAAGGCCAATGAGTCTACGGGATCTATCTCTATATATCTTGATTACCAATATGTATTGAGCCTCACCCATATCTTTCATTGAAAATGCAGATTTCAATTAACTTCTCGTTTGCTCAAGTAAAGGAATATGATTGCCCATGAGCAATATGTCGTCGACATATAAGATTAGGAATACTATGTGGCTCCCACTAACCTTCTTGTATACACAAGGTTCTTCCTTACGTTGAATGAAGTGAAGATTCTTCACTTCCTCGTCAAAGTGTTTGTTCCAACTCCTTGATGCTTGCTTCAATCCATAAATGGATCTTTGAAGCATGCATACTTTCTCGCTATTCTTTGGATCTTCAAAACCTTGAGGTTGTACCATGTACACATCCTCCTCCAAATTCCCATTAAGGAATGCCGTTTTGACATCCGTTTGCCATATCTCATAATCATGAAATGCGGCAATAGCGAGCATAATCCGAATAGACTTGAACATGGCAACCGGTGAAAATGTTTCATCGTAGTCAATTCCTTGAACTTGAGTGAAACCTTTTGCTAGAAGCCTCGCTTTGTAGGTTGTCAAGTTCCCATCCATGTCCATCTTCCTCTTGAAAACCAATTTAGTTTGAATGGCCTTTTTCCCTTGAGGAAGGTCATCCAAGTTCCACACTTGATTATCATACATGGATTCTATTTCGGATTCCATGGCCTTGAGCCATAGTTTGGAGTCCTTTCTTTCCATTGCTTCTTGGAAGGTCGAGGGATCATCGGTATCTAGTACCATGATCTCATGAAGTCCCAAATACATATCGGGTTTCTTCCTTTCCCTCATTGACCTTCTAAGTTCTTTTGGTTTTACATGTACTTCTCGAACGTCTTCCACAATTTCTTGTGGAATTGGTTCGTGTTCGATTCTCGAACGTACACTAGGTGGGGAGGATTGAGTTTCTCTCACAATTTCTTGTGAAGGTCTCTCACTCACGCTCCCACTAACCAAAGGAATCTCGGTTGGGCCTTCATGATCTTGAATGTCATCATTCATGTCATGATCTTGTAGAGTATCTTGAGTTTCCTCAAGCACAACCCTACTCCCACTACTTTTTACTCTTTCCAGAAATTCTTTTTCCAGGAATGTTGCATCCCTCTCTACAATCACTCGATTGGAGGTGATATGCCAAAAGTAGTATCCTCTTGTCTCACGAGGATAACCAATAAAGAAGCACTTATCCGCTTTTGGTTGCGGCTTAAGCCATTAGGTGTAGGCGCTTTCCAGAGGTGGAATCTTTGCGTTCTTCCTATTTAAGCCATTAAGCCATTTGGAATCTTTGTCGCATCCCTCTCTACAATCTTTGGGTTCTTAATTAAAAGACGAAGTGCCTCATTGGAGAAGTTTTGTCGACATCAATTTCTTGACGTAAGCCTCACAACCCCAAAGTTTGAGAAAATTGAGGTTGGGTGTTTTACCACTCCATTGCTCATAAAGAGTTTTCTCCACGGATTAGGATGGAACATTATTTAGTGTGTAAGCCGCAGTTTGTAGTGCATAACTCCAAAAGTAATGTGGTAATTCCGCATGAGTCATCATTGACCGAACCATGTCGAGCAATGTCCTATTCCTCCTTTCGGATACCCCAATCCACTGAGGTGTACCGGGAGGCGTGAGTTGAGGTACAATACCAAATTCCTTTAGGTATGAGTCAAATTCGGCACTTAAGTACTCACCTCCACGATCCGTTCGTAGAGACTTGATTTTCTTGTCGAGTTGGTTCTCTACTTCATTCTTGAATTCTTTGAACTTGTCAAAGGATTCACTTTTGTTTCTCATTAGATAAACATAGCCATAACGACTATAATCATCCGTGAACGTAATGAAGTACCTGAAACCATCTCGTGCACTAGTACTCATTGGACCACATACATCGGAATGTATCAAATCCAACAAGGCACTCGCCCTTGGACCTTTCTTCTTGAAAGGCCTTTTGGTCATTTTTCCCATTAAACATGGTTGGCACGTCTCCAATGATTTAAAATCAAGTAGACCAAGAAGGTTAGCTTCTCGCAATTTCTTGATGCGTTTTTCATTTATGTGACCAAGTCGATAGTGCCACAAGAGAGTATCATTCTCGTGAGTGGTCTTAAGTCTTTTGTTATTGATATTAAAGATTTGTTTATTATTCAATTCAAGCAAATAGAGACCATTCCTTATGAATGCATTTGCATAGAAAACACCATTATTCGATATAGACAAGCAAGAATTTGAAATATTTATATTAAAATTTTCCATATCTACACATGATACAAAATAATGTTCTTGCTAATCGAAGGCACA
Source organism: Triglochin maritima (assembly GCA_963682175.1). Lineage (NCBI taxonomy): Eukaryota > Viridiplantae > Streptophyta > Magnoliopsida > Alismatales > Juncaginaceae > Triglochin > Triglochin maritima. Next base: position 27,087,786 of record OY821774.1, on the reverse strand, counting down.
TAATAAACATTCTTTAGACATAAATTTAAACCACTACATAATTGAAGCACAACAGAACCTTGTGCAACCGCAGAAACGTTCACACCATTTCCGACCTTCAATTCTACCTCGTTCCTTACGAGTTCCTTCCTATCCATGAGTAGCTGCACATTATAAACTATGTGAGCAGAAGATCCAGTATCTATTACCCAATCCTGGACAGAGGTGGCTAAATTTATTTCAATAACAAATATACCTTTGGCCTTTTTGGGGCGTCGACGTTCAATCACTCCGTTGTGAAGGTCTTCCTTGTACTTCGAGCAATTTGGCCAGATGTGTCCTTTTTCACCGCAGTGAAAGCACTCCGTATTGGGAGTTGGAGATTTATGAGATTTTCCCCTCGAGGCACTCTTATGAGCACCTCCTACTCCCTTGCTCTTGATTGAACCACTTTTGGTAGATTTGCCCTTTCCTTTACCAATCTTTTGGCTCCTCCCATGGACGGCAAGGACATGCTTGTTCCTACCCTTGCCCATGTCAACTTCAGCAGTTTTGAGAGCGTTGTGCAGCTCCTCCAGACTCACCCCTTTTTCACGCACGTGATAGTGCATCACAAAGTCCTTAAAGGACGGTGCTAGAGAGCCAAGAATCAAATCTTCAGCAATGTCCTCGAGCATTGGTGAAGAGAGCTTTGCCAACTTCTCAAGGTACCCTTGCATCGTGAGAAAATGCATGGATACCGATGTTCCCTCCGCCATATGGCACCTTGTGAGTGCGATGGTGGTCTTAGAGCACTCCTTTCGGGCACTATCCATGAACATCTTAGACAAAGCCTCCATGGTCTTCTTGGCTTTTGAATCTAAGTATTTCGCTTGAAGCGAGTCACCCATGGATGCTAGCATGAGACCGTGAACTTGGTTCGCTTGGTCTTCCCACTTGGCTTTAGCCTCTTTCTCTTCATCCGTTAATCTCTCATTCCATTTTGGGATTGGACCTTCCAAAATGTGAGACAGTTTCTCAAACTTTAACACGATGTTGAGTTTGAGTTCCCAACTTATGAAGTTTGAGCCATCATTTGCTAAAGGGTGTTTTTCTATCATGGATCGTACGATAGGTTGGATGTTCGACATTTTCTACAAAATAAATCATACAGGGTTTTAATGCCAATTTTATGTTTATTATACATACATACAAATGTAAATGCTGCAAATAAAAAAAAATTGCCCATAAATGCAACAATCCAAGATCCTATCAATTGCAATATAGACTAGCTAAGGGCTATCGAATATATTACAATATCAAGGTAAGAAAAACATTTTATTATCACAACCTTTTTGAATTTTAGCAACATTAGCATCTTCAAACTCTTGTGATTCTTGTCATTTTAATTATGAGGGAATGCGACCTATCCTCGTTAAGAAAAACTTTTTCCCAAAACCGAGCGAGGGCTCTAGGTAATGTTAAGAAAACTTATTTTCATTTGATACGAGATACGTTTATCCATTGTATTCACAACTAAACATACTTGGGGTTCACTAGGGTGAAACGCACCTCATATATATAATCGTGGCACAACAATAGACAACCATTATATCTCCCACTATTCCCAAAGATGGATGGAGCTATCTCCCGCTAAGGGCGAGCAGAGTATCCCTCGATCGATGGTTGCTAGTGGATGACATAAGAAGGAAACTTACTCTTAATTTTGTTGGACAATATCATATATTAACACGTGATTCGGAATTTTTGGTTATCATGCATATTATCATTCATACACATCCTAACATTCAACCACATTCATCACATGCATAGCAGAAATTAAACCATTCACACAATCCACATCGTGTGAGTTTATATGTTCTCTTTGATCCTTGATACTCGATCTCTGATCCTCGATCGATGCGCTACAGTGGCGAATTTCTCTTGCACCGGAGATGTAGATTTTACAGAAAATAAACATGCTCCTCACATTCGATAAAAACCGACTAGTGCAAGTCCTATGTAAAACCTCTCAAATGCAATGCAATTATCTAAAGATAGAAAGAGAGAATTTGGCTTTTACATATAAATAAGACCATGTATAATAATAATAATTACAAACATTCATAGGCGCTGATTTGGAACATATAAATTCACAATTCTTGCAAAGACAACTCAAGCATCCATGCACGCAATATTGCTATAAACTATACAACCTAGTTTATCAATCATCTAGAATCCCAAACAATTCTTTGAAAAACATTTTGAAATCCATTAAAAAACGTTTTTCATCCATCCACAAGTTCAAAAAACCATTTTGAACCGCTGTCCATCCAATTTCCTAAAAGGAAAGACGAACCGCAGTTTTTCGGTTTTGTTGATTCTCTTACAAAACAATCGTTTATGCTTAAAACGAAATTATTGCAAGTTAGATTTATGTCTAAATCATAATTCTAATAATTACATGGCATGTTTTAAACCACTTAAAACATTCAAAACGAATTATTACAAAGAATTATTCCAACAAAACATTTAAAGACCGAAAAACGGAAAATCGAATTGTTCGAACGCTAGATGGTAAACTAAATTTGTTTATAGTTTCAAATCATTAGAAAATTGAACCCTAACCTCTGATACCACTGTAGGATTTCTAGTTTAATTGCACATATATATTTTCGAACTTTTTATGCACAATAAGGATCAATTACAATTTTTCTATGATTTGTTTCATGCATGCATCAGTTTGTTTCAATAACTAGTTTTAAAATTTTATTAAAACAAACATGGGCTCCGAATTTCATACCTAGAAGTTCTCTAAAACTTCTTGATGATCCAAAGACGTTGAGGATGCTTGTCGCTTCGCCGGATGCCCCAGAGTATTCACCAAACTCTAAACAAGATCGGAGAGAGAAGAGCTAGCCTCTCAATCTCCAATAGGGTTTAGAATCTAACTACTAACCCCTCTTTAGTTCCCTTGAGAAGATGATCTCTGAAAACTAAAACTAAACTCAAGAATTAAGGAAATTCGTGGAGAATTATGGAGACAGATGTTTGCACAAGAAAATAAATAATTAATTAATAAGGTAATGAGATAAACTTGTATTTATAAGTTCTCTCCAAATTACCTATTCATGTGCAACCTCTTGCCCATGATTTCATGCAAACTTCCATCTAACCATCCATTATTTGCTATCAAATAATCTCAGCCATGAATTAAATCAGTTGTGGACCAATTCGGTCGACTGTTTATACCAGGTTTCGGTCGACCGACCGATATACTCGGTCGACCGTTCATAACAAAAATGTTTCATCGCAATGTTCGGTCGACCGACCGAAATAACTCGGTCGACCGACCGAAATAACTCGGTCGACCGAAAACGAACAAACAAATTGCTTGTTATCGGTCGAACCAAAACATGGGACCGGTCGACTGTGCAACATTCGGTCGACCGTTTACCGTTTTAGCGGTCGACCGTTTTTGCACAGTACTGCAGACTTGTCAAATTTCGGTTTAACCCCTACAAAATTTGACATTTCGGGATTAGTAGTAAGTTCACAACTTATGTAACATATTATCCTATGTAATGATAAATCAGTACACCCCATAATATTTACATCACATATGAATTTAATTTAGATTCTAATTATGTTATTAATCACAAGATAATTTTGATTTTGCTTGTTCACCCCATGTGTCATATTTTCTACATGAAACCCGACACACCTTATGAACTCAAAATCCCCATTTCTTGTTTCCCAGTTTTGTGGTGTGACCTATGGGAGGATCTAAACTAAGTTCGCAGTGATATTAAGAGCTTAATATCACAAGCTATAAGCGGTATCTAACTACACATTATAGCTCCCAATTAGTTAGATGTTTTAATTCCACTCGAACCAAAACCCGATCAATTTAGTGATGGAGTGCACCACTTGTGTCCGTCCCTTGCCTCATTATATTAAGAATACACAGAAAGTAGTATTGTGTCATCTTTGTATTAGTATTCATTTCTTGATCTCTTTAAGCTAGTTATAAATATGTGTGTTAACTCAAATCACATTGTGCACATTATAAATTTGCTTTATCAACGGGCCCAATAATATCATCACTCAATTAAGAGGGGCAATGATAATCTTTTGACTAATTATCTTCTCCAACAAAAGTCATACTTAACCAACCAATGACTTTACACTACATTTATCGATAGCTCAGGACAATAGTCTAATCAAGCATTTCTTAAGTGATCGGATATAACTCTCATATCAAAGGACCAAGGACACAGTAAAACATTAATAACATAGAAAACACATTTCTATAATGTTTTATTTATTAGGTCTATTCAGTATACAAAAGTAATATTTTCCTCTTTTATGTACCCGTGTTGTCACTCACTTGTAGAGCTACAATGATCTATGACCAACACGACAATCTTAACTCGGTAATTAATGTCCCATGTTAATTACCATAATTGCGAATATCTTTTGTTTTATGTAAACTATTATCTGTTAGAGCTCTACGGTTAAGGACCAAGAGCCTCTTCCTTAACACTTCTAAAAGACGAATCACATAAACAAGGAACAAAATGATTTCTCATTCAATTCATAATAATTGACATTAAAAAGTAAAACTTTTAGAACACATTCCTTTCAGAAACTTTTTCACCAGTTGCCATGTTCAAGTCTATTCGGATTATGCTCGCTATTGCCGCATTTCATGATTATGAGATATGGCAAATGGATGTCAAAACGGCGTTCCTTAATGGGAACTTGGAGGAGGATGTGTACATGGTACAACCTCAAGGTTTTGAAGATCCAAAGAATAGCGAGAAAGTATGCAAACTTCAAAGATCCATTTATGGATTGAAGCAAGCATCGAGGAGTTGGAACAAGCACTTTGACGAAGAAGTCAAAAAGAATCACTTCGTCCAAAGTAAGGAAGAGCCTTGTATATACAAGAATGTTAGTGGGAGCCACATAGTGTTCTTGATCTTATATGTCGATGACATACTCCTCATGGGAAATCATATACCTTTGCTTGAGCAAACGAGAAGTTCATTTAAATTTGCATTTTCAATGAAAGATATGGGTGAGCCTCAATACATCTTGGGAATTAAGATATATAGAGATCGATCCCGTAGACTCATTGGCCTAAGTCAACGTACATACATTGACAATGTCTTGGAAAGGTTCAGCATGAACAACTCCAAAAAGGGCAGTGTGCCAATGAGTATGGGTGTGCAACTCAAGAAGTCTCAACGTACTGAATCACGTAAAGACTTGGAGTACATGAAAGATATCCCTTATGCTTCAGCAATAGGATCAATCATGTACGCGATGACTTGCACAAGACCCGATGTCTCGTATGCTCTAAGCGTGAGAAGTCATCACCAATCCAACGCAGGTCCTGAGCGTTGGACTGCGGTCAAGAATATTCTGAGGTACCTTAACCGGACCAAAGATAAGTTTCTTGTTTATGGAGGACAAAGGGAATTAATAGCCTAGGGCTATTCGGATGCAAGTTTCATGAGTGATCCCGACGATAGAAGGTCGCAATCAGGATATGTCTACCTTCTAAATGGTAGAGCTGTGAGTTGGCGTAGTTGGAAGGAAAGCACTACGGCTGACTCAACTACCGCTTCCGAAGTAATGGCTGTCGCTGAAGCGAGCAAGGAAGGAGTGTGGATTAAGAAGAGTTCCTTGAAGAGCTTGGAGTACTTCCCTAGAGCGAGGGACCAGTAGAGCTATTTTACGATAATAGTGCATCTATCTCGCAAATCAAGGATCCCAAATCACACCACAAAGTGAAGTACATGGATCGAAAGCACTTTGTCACACGTGACCTCATCGACGAAGGCCAAATAAATCTTTTATGGGTGGACACCAACAGCAACACAGCTGATCCATTCACAAAACCCTTATCCCAAGCCAAGGGCGAAATGCATTTCGAGTCCATGGGATTGAGGAACCATGTAGATTGGCTTGATGATTGATATGTAATGGGGTTTACCCTAGTTATTATTGTTTTATACATTGATAATGTATGTGAGAGAAAACTTTGATAACAAGTGGGAGATTGAAAGGAATGTTCTAAAAGTTTTACTTTTTAATGTCAATTATTATGAATTGAATGAGAAATCATTTTGTTCCTTGTTTATGTTATTCGTCTTTTAGAAGTGTTAAGGAAGAGGCTCTTGATCCTTAACCGTAGAGCTATAAATGATAATGGTTTACATAAATCAAAAGTTATTCACAATCATCGTAGTTAACATGGAACATTAATTACCGAGATAAAATTGTCGTGTTGGTCATCGATTGTTGTAGCTCTACAAATAATTGACGACACGAGTATATAAAATAGGAAAAGATTACTTTTATATATTGAATAGACCTAACAAGTAAAACATTATGGAATTGTGTTTCGTGTCATTACTGTTTTTCTGTGTCTTAGTTCCTAAGGTATGAGACTTATATCTTTTCACTCAAGATGTGTTTAATTTGATTATTGTCAAAAGCTACCAATGAGTGTAGTGATAATGGCAATAGTTGGTTGAACATGACTTGTCCTGGAAAAGATAGCTAGTCAAACGATTATCATTGACCCTCTTAATTGAGTGATGATATTAGTGGGCCCCTTGATAAAGCAAAATTATAATGTGCACAATGTGACTTGAGTTAAGTCACATAGTTATAATTAGCTTAAAGAGATCAAGAAATGAATATAATACAAAGGTGACACATTTCTACTTTGTATATATTTTTAATATCATGAGGCAAGGGACGGACACAAGTGGTGCACTTACATCACTAAATGGATCATGTTTTGGTTTGGGTTGAACAAAGACATCTATGCTAATTGGGTGACTATAATGTGTAGCTAGATACCGCTTATAGTCTGAGATATTAAGTGTTTAATATCGCTGCCAATTTGGCTTAGATCCTCCTATAGGTCACACCACAAAACTGGGAAACAAGAGGTTGATTTTAAGCTCATATGATGTGTCGGGTTTCATGTGAAAATAGGACACATGGGGTGAATTAATTAAAATCAATATGTTATGAAAATTAACATAATTAGAATCATAATAAATTCATATAAGGTGTATATTATGGGGTGTAATAATTAAATATTACATAGGATAATATTACATAAGATATGAATTTGCTAAAAACCCCAAAAGATCAAATTTTGTTGGAAATAAATCCAAAATTTGACAAAGGTAAAATCGGGGTCAAACACGGTGAACCGTTCATGGTTCGGTCGACCGGGGTATCTTCGAATCGGTTAACCGAATAGGGAACGGGTAAGCGCAATTGGTTGACCGAAATTGTCTGGAGTGCCTGGACAATCGGGTTCGGTTAACTGAGTGTGCACGCTCAACCGAGAAATAGTATTTTTGGTAGACCGAATGTGACCCGGTCATCCGATGACTATGTCCCTGGAGCGATTTTGGTGGGTCAACGGTAGACCGATTAAAAGACGTGGTTCGTCCGAATTCTTTCAGGGAATTTTCTCATAAAGAATTGGTCGACCGTCTGGCTCACGGTGCACCGAACACGTGTTATAACCGAATGGTTCGGTTGACCGAATAATTCTCGGTCTACCGAACAAGAACGATTCTGCCTGAATTATTAAGAGAGTAATTAAATCATCGGTGGAATAATTCCAAATTTAATTAAAACGTTTTTTGTGGGTGATTATGTGGAATTTAGAGATTAATTTTAGGAGAGAAAAACAAGGGATCATGGCTAAATAATAGCTCTTGATAAGGATGTTTTGGGAGCCTATAAAAGGGCACCTATTCCTACTTGTTTTAAGACTAATGCAAAATTGTTTCTCTCATTAATCTCTCCCTAATCACCACGAAAATCTCTTAGTAAATTTAAGTTTTGGAGATAAAATTCTCAGGAGCTTAAGGAGGGGTAATTAGCTTGATTCTAAACCTTGTTAGAGATTGATTGGCTAGCTCCTTTCTCTCTAACTTTGTTTAGAGTTTGGTGAACACTCGGAGGCAATTCCATGGACGATTCAGCGGGCAACGCGACTCCGGATCGTCAAAAAGGTTCTAGAGAACCTTTAGGTATGATTCTATCTTTGTGGAATATTTTAATAAATGTAGGTTGCATGTTATTAGAATAAAACACAAATAGATGTACATAAGATTGCTGAAAATATGAAAATCGATCTTGTATGTTATATTAAAATTTTAAAATATATAAATACATAGGGACACGAAATTCTACAATTCCTACTAACTAATACATGCTCATACAAAATGCTTGAATGGGAGTAGAAAGTACGTACCTCACGCCAGCACTCAACAACTGCAATTAAAGCTAAAACAAAAGACAAACTACGTGCCTAAGTCAGGTATATGATGCATGACCTAAACTACGTGCCTAAGTCAGGTATATGATGCATGACCTAAACAAGCAAGAATGCCTAGTCTTTTGCTTTGGATTTGAGTGTCCAAGTTGATTAAAGGGGATTGATTATTGATTTGGGGGCAAACTACAAGTCAAAACATGCCAAATTGAGCCCCAGACCACACTATTGAATATAGAAACAACCATAATAAATTATAGAGCAAACAGAGCTCACCAGGCCGACAGTTGGCGGTTCACCACCACTGATTGGCAGTCTGTTTCCCTTTGTTCCCCTCCAAACTTTTCCTGGTGATGTTCCTTGATCTTTAGAGCTTCCTGAAACAAAGAACAACTACAAACAAAAATTAAACTCACTCGAATCGTCCAAACCAAAGTCTGGATAGAGCACCTTCCCGACAACGGTGCCAAAAACATAATGGAATATTAAGTTTAAACCGCAAGTGCACGGCATCGGTGAAGACGTGGCAAATACGGATCGATCCACTGGGTGGTGTGTCAACTCTGGTTCGTTCGAAGGCAAGTGGGAAAAGGAGGGGAGAACAAATTGATTACGCTAAACTACCACGAAACAAACAAAAAAGATGAAAGCACGAGACAAAATAAAACTAAACTAAGTGACTAATAGAAGCAAGTTTGAAATCAGGAATGGAAACCCCTAAGGGGTGGAGTGTTTGTACACATGAAATAAGTGGTGATGAATGCATTCAATAGAGCACAAGTGTAGGTAGTGTTGCTAATGCATAAGAAGTACCTCATGGCAAGACCAATCATCCAAATCACTATCCTAAGTGATTAATATGAGCATGAACAAGTTTGTTATTAAGGACCTAAACAAGCATGGAATGTACCTTAAGATTATGGCAGAAACCATCAAGTTACATATTCTCTTTAATTCAAACAAGCATACTCACAAAACATTCTTTATTGCTCACTCACTTACAAGTAGCATCTCTCCACCAGAGTTTGCTCCAATGCTTTACTCCTAGTAGAGAGAATGGCCACCAAGAGAGGAGATGGTTACAAGGGAGAGGAAGAGTTTTATTTATAGTCATAGAAAAAGGTAATCAGGGACAATCCCCCGATGTCGGACTAAACACATACTATAAATGGACATAAAACAATATAATCGAACACCCGACTAAACCATGAACCATTTGGATCGCCAGTTGGCGGTCTGGGACAGCGAATTGGCGGTCTGGATTGGTTGGATCGAGTATGGACTTGAATGGCTTGTTTCTGGCTTGATTTCTTGATGTTTGGTGAACCCGATTTTGTTGTTGATGTTTAGGCATCAATCTAATTGCCAAAATACTCCTCATGATGGTGTGGAGCTTCTGGATTTGCTCATTGGTCCTTTTGATTTACGTCCGGGTCCTTCTCTCTTGCATCTCAGTGCATAAGTCTTGCAACTTAGTCATTTTCCTTGCTTTTAAGTTCTTTTTGAGTCTCTTCTTCTCAAACATTTTTATTCCTGAAACTTAAACCTAAAACTCATTACGTAGCATTGCGTAGGCTAAAAATAAAGTATATACGACACAAATATATGCATGATATGATGTCAATCAGATACAAGTATATAACAACAACAAAAAAGATGATATCTACTACAATCCTACTTAACTCAGATATCATCACTACTTTGTGGTCACTACTTCCACAAATTAAGTCAGATATCATCAATACTTCCACAACCACCATGACATTCCTAACAAGGAACTCCAGTAGACACCATGACTACTTCCACAGAAGGCAAAAATCATCACCAGAAAGGTAGAAACTTCAGATGTCCGAAGAAGACAAAAACTCCAGCAGTACAAACAAAGCAGAAACTCCAGAACACTGTCAAGAATGATCAACATGTAATATAATTTTCAGTTCAAACTCTTGGGACGCATGGATCTCCTTGTTGATGATCTGACAAAATACCATTCTAAATTAGGCACCAAACAATATTAGTTTATTCTTAGAAGTGAATAATTTATTGTTCAAAGTGAAGGCCTACTGAATATTACTTTATGATAAAACAACATTAAACAACTACTACTAAGGATCTAGACATGTAATCTAATATCTTACATAAAAAGTTTACTTAAGACTTATATACACAATAGACCCAATAGACGTGTTCCAATAGATAAATTAAAAAAACTTGTAGTAGTGACTTCTTTTAAAATCATGGCAGCAATTTCTGCTCTCACTACTAGAAAATCGGCCTAACACGTTGCCCCTTCCATGTCGGTTAGTAATTAACCGACGTGGAATGGGGTCTTTTAATATACTTAAAAAAAAATTAAAGCCTACTACGTCAGTTTTAGTTAACTGACATGGTTGGGGGGTGTTTAAACATTTTCAATTTAGACCGCAACTGCACAACCGTGATGAAGCGGTGGCAAGTACGGGTCAATCCACGAGTAGGTGAGTAGCCTCTGGTTTGTCAGAAATCAAGTGGCGAATAAAGGGAGAAAAGATGTGATTATGCTAAAGTTAAACAACACTAAACTAGTAAGTAAGAAATACGAAAGAAAGCAACGAAAGATTTAAAACCAGGAAGAGAAACCCCTAAGGGGTGGAGTGTGTGCACATATGAAGTGAAATTAGTGATGAATGATGCATGTAAGCATGTATGTGTATGTGTCGTGTGTGTGTTGTGATGCATAGGAAGTGTCTAAAGATGTGGCAAAACCTATCAATCCATTCACACAATGTATCAGCAATTACTATTTGATTATCATAAGATTAGGCTCAGCATGAGAAGTGTCTAAAGATATGGCAAGACACATCAAACACCATGAACTCAAGTGAAGAACAAAGCTAAGAATGGGAGGTGTCTAAATCTTATGGCAAAACTCATCAAAACAAAGTTTCTTCAATCAATCAAGCAACCAAAAATACAAACACTTAACAAACATGTAGCATATTTAACAGAAAATTCAGTCCATAAACAAGAGGAAACTAAGCACCCCCAACATGTAGATGATTAAAATACCCTCAATGAACATACAAATATGCAAGTCTACACAATCAAAAATTCATCAAACATCCAAACTTCACGACATATATGTACATCAACTCCACCCCCAAAGGGGGATGAAACTACTCACTAATCATTAAGAAAACCAAAAAAAATTAAACTAAGCATGCAAGAATTGAAAGAGACAATAGGAAACTAACTAAAAAATTAATTTATTAACATGACACACATTACAAGTAGCATTCTTCTCCTCTTGAGTTTTTCTTCAAGGCTTTACTCCAAGTAGAGAGAATGCCACCAAGCAATGGGTGAATACAAAAGGAAAGGAAGAATTCTATTTATAGGCATGGAAAAAGGTAATCCGGGATAATCCCCCGATATGGGACTAATTGCATACTATAAATGGATATAAAACAACATAATACACCACCCGACCAAATCCTGTCACATTTGGCAACATCTGGGCCGTCAATTGGCGGTCTATATGTGTTTGATCGAGTGTGGATTTTGGCCGCTCGATTCTGGCTTGATTTCTTGGTGTTTGATGAAGCCAATTTGGTTGTTGATGGTTGGGCCCGGATTTAATTGCCAAAATACTCCTCATTAAGGTGTGGAGCTTCGTAATTTGCTCATTGATCCTTTTGGTTTTACATCCGGGTCCTTCTCTCTTACATCCCAGTCCATAAGTCTTGCAACTTATCTTTTCCTCACTTTTTACTCCTTTTTGAATCTCTTCTTCTCAAACTTATTTATTCTTGAAACTTAAACATAAACTCATTACATAGCATTGCTTAGTCTAAAAATAGAGGATATAAGACACAAATATATTCATGATATGATGTCAATCAGGGGGCTGCTACGTCGATTTTAATTAACCAGCGAGAAAGGTGTTTTTTAAATGTATATTTTTATAGTTTTAAAAATATCAAATCCTACCACGTCGGTTTATTAAAAACAGACGTGGTAGGGATATTTAAATATTTTTTAAATAATTCTAGAAAAAGAATTCAAGCCTACATCGTCGGGTTTTTTGTTCACCGACGTGGAAGGAAGGTTTTTAATATATATATATATATATATATATTAAAAACCTTCCTTCCACGTCGGTGAACAAAAAACCCGACGATGTAGGCTTGAATTCTTTTTCTAGAATTATTTAAAAAATATTTAAATATCCCTCAATGAACATACAAATATGCAAGTATATATATATATATAAAATCAGTCTGGTTCGTCACAACTCTCTTATTCCTCCTCACCTCTTCTCGTTCCACCACTCCTCCGTTGGTAGTGGATTTTCCCCCATTTTCCCATCTTCGGTTTTCCTTTTTTTTCCTTGATTTTCTCGTCGATTCTGACGGTTTGCTGTGGTTCAGGTCGGGAAAGGGGTCTACATAAAGGTGATCCGGGAGATGGTGCAGAAGAAGTGCCGCCGGTTCGTCGTTGGGATCGACGACGTTCGTGATTTCATCCTCGATCTCGCCCTCAGGTGCGGTTTCGTCCCATCTGTTGGACTCGGTTTGGTTTTTGGAGGAATGTGGTTTTAGTGTTTATTTGGTATGTGTGAGTGTTGGAAATGGGTGTTGGTTGAGTGGAAAATTTTAAAAAATTGGTATGCGTGATGTTTAGAACTTAAGTGGAAATTGTTGTTATTTGAGCTAGATTTGGTTTTGAGGAGGAATCTAGTGTTTTGTGTTGTTCTAGTCTTGTGTTCTTGTTGTAAGTGGTGTTAGTTGGAATGAATGGGAAAATCGACTGGAAATGACCAAAAATTGGTTTGCCCGTTTTGCCTTGATCCCTTGAACTTAGCAATAATTGTTGCTATTTAAGCTTGATTTGGTTTTCGAGACGAATATAGTGTTTGGTGTTGTTTTAGTTTTGTGTGCATGTTGACAATGGATGTTAGTTCGAGTGAATCAGTAAATTGACTGGAAAATGACAATAAACTGCTTTGCCATGATCCCTTGAACTTGGTGGACATTGTTGTTATATAAGCTTGATTTGGTTTTTTGGAGGAAACTAGTGTTAATGGTTGCTTTAGTCTTCTGCGCTGGCCATGAGTGAGAGTTAGTTGGAGTAAATTGGTAAACTGGCTTGAAAAGATCAATAAGTTCTTTTGCTCCTCAATATTTGTGTAGGGAATGTAGTTGTAGTTAGATGAAATCACCATCATGTTATACCACATTTGAATTGTTGAGGCCTTCATTTCTAGTTAGCAGTTGTTGAAACCTTGAATAGAAAACACCATCATGTTCTATGGACTATATATGGAGATCTCTCTGCTAAAGTCTATTTTTTTAAAATCTTTGAGAAAAATGCCCACAAATATACTTGCATCTATCAAGTTTAATCTAATTTGCAACACAAAGTTTTCTTCTTCTTTTGTTGACTACTTTATCTGTCCTCTCTCTTGATGTGATGGGTTATTCATCTAAAACCATGCTTTCCCTTTATTTAACAACCCTTGAAGATCACGAAGAAGAATAGGAACGTCTAGCTAAATAAGAAATATAAAAAAATGAAAAACAAAAAGACCCTACCATGTTGGTTTTATAGAAAACCGACATTGTAGGGTACAAATATCAAAAATTAAAAAACCCCCTACTACGTCGGTTTTCCATAAAACCGAAAAAAATTTATAAAGGGGACTACCACGTCGGCTATCAAGATAACCGACGTTGTAGACCCCCACTACCGTGTTGGATTTTAGACCGACGTGAAAGAGTAACCCCGTATATCCTCTCCCACCTACCACGTCGATCAAGCAAGTCGGTCAATCCGACGTTGTACTCCCAGTAGTGTCTATATATTTGAGTCTCAAAATCTGTGAAATCCATTTTTTTCCATCAACTAAACAAATGATATATTTCAACACATATAGAGCACAATCAAGAGAATTTTCATCTTGTTCTGGGCATAACTCCTGTGTAGTTTGCCATTTCGAAGGATTCATACCAAAGGAGTATTGAAAGAAAATCTTCAACTAAACGGATGATAAATTTAGAATTCAGAAGTTCAGAAATTGGGATGGAGATGTGCATATTTAATAAGTTGAGATGCAGCATTCAAAAGCCCAGAAAGCATAAATACATAATATTTAATGCAAATTTAGAAATCTTTGCGATTTACACTTCATGTTTGGTGGCATACATAACTACACATGTTCAATACACAAAAAGGATATAACAATACACAACTACATTACTATAATACAAAACTACACGAGTTCAATACTAACCATTAAGCAAGCAGTGCATCCATTGATATATGCTGAGACCTTGTTCTTTAGTCCTTTTCTCTTTTCTTTAATCTCTTCAGAAATTTATGTGGCTTTCTCCATTGTGAGATGATGTACTGCTTCAGTCAGTTGTAGAACTTAATGTGATCTAAATTTTTGAAACAAATCACAACTGACTGTGGAGCTTTGGTAGTACTTTCTATACTAATGAATACCCTGTTCACACAAGCATAAAAGTTTATTAAACAACTATATAATCATAATACACAAGCAAAGCAGCAAATACAGTACTTTATATGTCATAGCAGCAAATACAATTATAAACAAAAGTATTGAATTTATAAAGCCTATTACATAAGTACAGTACTTTACACAGAAAAATGCCTAATTTAACTACAAGTACAACAAATGTAAAAAACAAAAGCATGGAATTTATATAGCGTATTACACAAGTATAATACTTTACAAAGAAAAATGCATAGTTTAAAAACAATTATAGCACATTTAGAAATGTTTAACAAGCAAAAAGAATAACAAACTACTGCCAAGAGAACGGGCTAAATTCTTTATTTCTCAATTTCAGCTTTCTCTGTTTTCTGCAAAAAAATTCATAGTTACGGATGAATTATACCTTCATGGAGGAGGAACGTTTTGTTTTCAAAGCTTTTGTGCTCTTTTTTTATTCAATTTCTCCTGCAAAACAACACAATGCAAAACATGAAGTTCACACGTAGCAAAAATATTTCACATTAGAAACCAAAAACCTCCAGAAAGACCTCCACACAACCATAACATCAGAAAATCAAAAGAATCATACTCAAGTAACGATTTTTCCGATTTCGAAGTGAAAATGCACTCCCAAATGAAACAACCATGAACCCACATATCATCATCGGTATCAGCAACTTCAACACATTCCAACAAAATCCTTACAAACACAACAAAAATGAAGAATGTCCCTTATAAAAAACAATGAATTGGTACATCATAAACCACAAAATTCAAATAAAAACTTTGCCACCAATTCCAACCAGAATCTCATAAAAACACAGAAATTCCAAAAACTCCGATCCAACTATTAAGAAACACACATCAAGCGGCTCACTTTTGGCATTACATAATCAAATATATTTCACCAAAACCCCAAAAAGACAAAAAAATTAAAATAGAACTATTTTCTCATCAAATCACACAAAAACTCCAAATTCAAACATATATTTCAAAAGAAAAACCCCAAAATCAACTTTGAACACCACCCACAACGAAGCAAACACAAAATCGGGGGAGATATGAGCAGGATTTCACCTAATGAGCTGATTGACATCATATCATGCATATATTCGAGTCTTATATCCTCTATTTTTGTAGGATCTACTAGGCCCTAATATTACTCAAAAGGGGAGTGAATAGACTAATTAAGATAGTTTAACTATTATGCCAAATTAAAAGCTAGGACAAATTAATGTGAAGAAGAGAACGACAACGACAACACCAGATGTATAGAGGTTTGGATCCAACCACCGGATCCTAGTCCTCTCTTACAAATTGCTCTTACTCGAGCAACTTCGTGTCCTCCACAAATCCGATCTCCGTTGCGGGTCGAGATCACCCATTTACACCACAAGCTTTGCGAACACCCTCGCCTAGCTTAGACCACCTTCTCACAATCCGAGAAGAGCTTCCCTCCGGAAGATTAATACAACTCTTGAAGACTTTACTTGAGCAACTAATCTTGAGTACTTGAAATGGATGATGCAATAAAGGATGGTGATTTCAAGTGAGAAGATGTAAGCACAAGTGTTTAGAGCAAATATGAGAGTAGTAATGAGATTTGAGCTTGGAGAAAGATAGGTGATCTTAGATGAGTATTCTCAGCTCTATTCATAATCTCTAAACTAATTCTAGCCGTTAGGATTTAAATGATAAAAAGTTGTGCAAGAAAACACAAGTCATGAAGTGACGGGACACATTTCAGGACACGAACGGTCGACCGGTATGCAAAAATCATTGGTTCGGTCGAGCGAAGGTGCAGACGGTCGGACCAACTGGGCTAGAACTTAAGTGATCGGTCGAACGGACTGGATCACGAGTTTGACCGAAACTGACCAGTAAGACTGGATCTGGAAAAGATACATGAATTAGTCGACCGTTTGACGTGTTTGATTTTAGGCAGAATAAAGCCAAGGACTATCGGTCGAACATAATGAATTGAGGGTTCGACCGAAAACATCCAGTAAAATTGGGTCTGGGAAGTTTTCGAGAATCGGTCGACCGTTAAGGAAAGTTCGGTCAACCGGAAGACCAAATCCAAAAGAGGGGTTAGGTGAGAAATGTGTATACGACCGTTGGTATATACGATAAGTATAACGGTCATATTTAATACGAATACGCAAATGCAATCGATCGAACAAAAGCTAAGTTTCGGTCAACCGAAAGTCCCACTAACCAGGACACGTGTCGACAACTGATAGGCTGGTGGATTTGTATCGGATAAACTAATTCCTTTTACTTGACAAGGTGAAACGGTTGAACAGAATAGGTATGTCGGTCAGTCGACCGTGTTTAGACAGGCAAACCAGACAAATGTAACGGTCGAACTGGAAATGTATGTCGGTCGACCGTTTTGGACAAAAGAGGCTTTCTAGGACAGTCTGTTGAAATCCGATCGAACCAAATGGTTCTACCGGTCGACTGGTTGAGTACATAAATCCTGTTCTAGGTTTCTAATGAGTTTTGATGATTTCCTATTGAAGTTTAAAGAGAATTGGATTGTTATATGAGACTTCTATAGGTTTTCTAAGTGTCATGCAATGCAATGAATCAACGATTTGAAGTGCCAAGTTACATTTGTAACCTAAATACATAACATGTAAACCTAACTACGCTTCCATCTTCCTCTCTCGATTCAACTCAAACTTGGATTCTGAAATGTTAGATAATACAATATATGCAAGCAATGATCTTTAGTTGATACATGTGTTTATTGATATGTTGATTAATCATCAAAATGTATTAACGATTATTAGCCAAAAAGCCAACAATCTCCCCCTTTTTGATGATGATAACTGATCAATCTAAATACATGTTTGATTTTAAATTTTATCATTAATAACCAATATCTAATGCTCCCCCTATCTTATAGCTCCCCCTATCTATAAGCATGTATTTATTTCTCCCCCTACGGCATAATCAAAAAGACTCATGAAACATTATGATATTCAATTTTAGCTTTAACATGAGATAGACTAACGGAAGCGAAAAAGTTTAGCCAAAAAGAGACAAAAATAGACCATGCATTCAGAATAGGGTTCAAAACATACAACCAAATGTCAAGACCGAAAGAAAATACAATAAGTTCAAGGCAAAATACAACATTAAGCGAAGGTCAAAGCAAATACATCATGAAATGAAATTCAAGACAGCTGAAAAAAATACAAACACACCACAGAACAACACAAAATCACCCAAGCCTCTGATCACGAAGCAGCGAGGACAGAGAATCAAGAGAGGCCTCAATGCGATTAAGCTGTGCTGAGGTGGCATCATGACGAGCAAGAGAAGAAGCCTCAATCGCATCAAGACGCGTAGAGGTGGAGGCTTCAAAGGCATCAACCTGGTCAGACAGATGTTGAAGGCGATGAAGATCAATCGAAGTGGAAGTTGACCACTGTCCTTGAGACCACGCTTCGGAGTCTCCCTCACCCCCACCAAGAGCTAGAGTCACGAGGAACTTGACGAGGCATCCACCTTGGATCTTCAGGCTCCTCTTCTGCTTCTTCTTCTTCTTCTTAATCCTCATCAGATTCCTCGGCAAAGGAATGAGGTGGAGAAGGAATGGCAATGGATTTCTTTTTGGACAAGGTGGTCTTACATATATGAAATTTGTATACCAAAGAGGGATACGGCTCGACATCGATATTCCAATGTTCAAACATAGCAGAAAGCCACATAGGATATGGAAGATATGAACCACTACGATGACTCAAGTGCATGATCATAAAAGATGGTCAATCTACCAAAATTTTCTTGAAGAGGCAGTAAATACACATGAGCTCCATATTGGAGATTTTGTTGTGATGACCGGATTTTGGAAGAAGGTTATATGACACGGTCTGGGCAAGGATTTGGGGAACGAGATGCAAGAGCGAGGCATTGTGCTTAAATCGACTGTTTACTTGAGCTGGTGGAATGGCATATAGTTCGTTGACGATTTTCTCAATTTCGGTATTGGGAAGAGCACATTGAGGATAGTCAAGATAAATATGAGTGACCCTCGACTCGAGATGTAAAGTTTCTGCCAATAATTCGGGGAAAACACTATATTCTTGGCCATTGATCATTGTGGTTAAAACGGGTTGATTTGGGACCTTTCGGAGATTACAATAAAATTGTTGCACAAGGAAAGGATAATAGAGTTTTGATGCAAGTTTAGTGAGAGAGTAAGTAAGACTATTCGCATCTAAATAGGATTTTAATGAGAAAGTAGTGAAATCAGCTACCTTAACCTTGCGACAAGGGATGAAGTTGGCAACCGAGTAGACTTCGTCCCACGCCTTTTGAGCAGCATCGTCAACCGGGAAGAAATGATGCAAATATGGTACCGGAGAAGCCGGAGCATGAGACGATGAGGGTTGTGATTCTTGTTTCTTCTTTGTGCGATGCTCGGTAAACCTGTCCGGAGTGCCTCGTTTGTTGGAGATGGACATCTTCCTAAGGTTCATTATAGAGGAGGAGGGTGGAGAAGGATGTAGGAAGACAAAGGGAGTCAAAAAATGGACGAAACATTTATGGTGGATGGCTGGAATGGGCGTGCGGTCGTCCGTAGGAGGAGGGCGGTATTAGGGTTTAAAGAGAGGATATGTAAAAGTGAAGAGGAAATCCTTGTTATTGCCTCAGAAAGGTGCTGAAACGATAGAAAAGGTCGACGGCATCCGGTCGACCGGTAGGTTAAAAAAAATCAAACCTCACGACCACACAGCCTCTGGTCAAAAACGGTCGGATGAGGAGACTTGGATGGTCGACCGAACGATTGAATGAAAGGAAGCTCGGCATTTACTGGCCATTTTCGGTCGGACAAAAATAGACAGTCGGTCGACCGAGAGAAGAGTGTGAAGAAACTGAGCACATACTGTCGCTTTACGGTCTGACGAAAAGAGACAGTCGGTCGACCGATTGAAGAGTATGCAAGAGGAAATCTGCCTGGTGATTTTCAGTTGGACAAATAAAGACGCACGGTCGACCGAAAAACCACCACGGTTGACCGAAACTTAAAATGGTTCGACCAGACACTTTAGTGAACTTAAGTCTGATCAACCATAATAGAATCGGTCGAACAGAGCACAACGAGCGTTTGACCGAAACACACCAGAGAAGACAAAAACAACACACAAAATGAACCGGTCGACCGTTGGAGACAGAAATTTTAAAATCTGACTTGCAGCACAGTGATCCGGTCGAACGAAACATGGTTTCGGGTCGACCGAACAGAGTCTGGAGGTAACAAACAATTGAAAAACACAACAAAAATCCACAGAACTTCAAAGATAACCTCAATCAAGTAGCCAATTTGAAAGTAAGGCATGATATATCCAAGTTATAGGTCATTTAAATTGCACATGCCAAGATTTAGTCTTATATGACAAAATTGATCAACATTTAAGGGTTTTGTAAAGATATTCGGAAGTTCATCATTTGTGGGAACAAATACAAGCTTAATGTCTTCTTTTGTTGCATGATCTCAAAGAAAGTGATGTCTTACTTTGATATATTTAGTTCTTGAATGCAATATGAGATTTTTTGAAAGATTGATACAACTTGTATTATCACAAAGTATAGGAGTAGTTTGAAACTCAAGTTTCAAGTCTTTGAGGGTTTGCCTCATACACAAGACTTGTGCACATGCACAACTGGTGGCAATATATTCGGCATCGGTTGTCGACAATGCTACACTATTTTGTTTCTTACTAAACCAAGAGACAAGCGATTTTCCCAAAAATTGGCAAGTGTCACTAGTGTTTTTACCATCTAAAATGCAACCGGCATTGGCGGCGTTGCTATAAGCAACAAGATCAAAAGCCCTAGTCTTGGGGTAAGACAAACCAAAATCTTGAGATCCTTTGAGATAACGAAAAATAAGTTTCAAGGCATTAAAATGAGATTCTTTTGGACAAGCTTGAAAATGAACACATAAACACACGGAAAACATAATATCCGGACGACTAGCAGTAAGATAAAGCAAGGATCCTATCATACCTCGATATTTCTTGATATCTACCTCCTTGCCATTTTCATCTTTATCCAACTTGGTGCTAGTGCTCATAGGAGTGTTGTGTGGCTTTCTATCTTCAAGAGCAAAGCGTTTTAGAAGTTCTTTTGTTTACTTTGCTTGGTGTATGAAGTTCTCATCTTGAGTTTGCTTAATTTGAAGTCCAAGAAAGAAATTGAGTTCACCAATTAAGCTCATCTCGAACTCCCCCTGCATAGACTTGGAAAATTCTTTGCAAAGACGTGGGTTACTTGCACCAAATATTATATCATCAACATAAATTTGCACTACTAATAATTCATGATTATAGGATTTAACAAAAAGAGTGGTATCCACTTTACCCACACAAAAAACCTTTGTTGATTAAGAAGTTCTTCAACCTCTCATACCAAGCTCTAGGAGCTTGTTTGAGGCCATAAAGAGCCTTCTTGAGTTTAAACACATGGTTTGGGTAAGTTTCATTTACAAATCTGGGGGGTTGTGCAACATAGACTTCTTCATTTATAAATCCATTTAAGAAAGCACTTTTAACATCCATTTGAAATAGTTTTATGTCCATATAAGATGCATAGGCTAATAACATGCGAATGACTCCCATTCGAGCTACGGGGGCATAAGTTTCATCAAAGTCTATACCCTCCTCTTGGCGATAGCCTTGAGCAACGAGTCTAGCTTTGTTCCTAACTACATTCCTATCTTTGTCAAGTTTGTTTCAAAAGATCCATTTGGTTCCAATGACCGTTTGGTTGGAAGGTTTGTCAACAAGTTCTCATACATCATTTCGAACAAATTGATTTAGCTCTTCATGCATAGCCATAAGCCAAAATTCATCATTACATGCTTGTTCTACTTTCTTGGATTCTAATGTAGAGATAAATGCATAAGAGTCACAAACTACATGAGCTTTAGAGTGTGTTGTCACACCTTGAGAGACATCTCCTATCACAAAGTCCTTCGGATGATCCTTTCTATAGGTCCAGTCCTTAGGAAGATCCTTCATGTCCTCTTGTGGAGAACTTGGAGGTTCTTGATGAGACTCAAGAGGGCATCTTGTGATGATACATGTCTAATGTTATCCATGCAATTATCATCAAGAGAGGAGTTATCTACACAAGCTAACTCGTCAAAGTTGACATGTAGAGATTCCTCAACACAACTTGTTCACTTATTGTAGATTCTATATGCTTTACTCCTATCGGAATACCCTAAAAAGATGGCCTCATCCGATTTTGCATCAAATTTATCCAAGTTGTCTTTAATATTGAGGACAAAACATTTTGATCCAAAAGCTTTAAAGTATGAAATTTTAGGAGTCCGGTCATGCCAAAGTTCAAAAGGCGTTTTCTTTAAAATAGGTCTAATGAGAACACGATTCAAAACATAGCAAGATGTATTAACGGCTTCGCACCAAAAAAAATTTAGAAGCCCTTTTTCCACAAGCATGGTTCTTGCCATTTCTTGAAGAGTTCTATTTTTCCTCTCAACTACCCCCCCCCCCCCATTTTGTTGAGGAGTGCGAGGAAATCAGAAGTTATGCTAAATTCCATATTTTTCACAAAACTTCTGAAATGAGTCATTTTCAAATTCTCCTTCATGATCACTACGAATAGTGATTATGTTAGAATCTTTTTCCCTTTGAACATGTTTGCAAAAACTTTTAAATCTTTCAAAAGCATCATATTTGTTTGCTAAAAACAAAACTCAAGTGAATCTCAAAAAATCATCAACGGTGACAAATACATATATTTTCCCTCCTAGACTCACGGTCCTTGAGGGTCCAAAAAGATCTAAGTTTAAAAGCTCAAGGGGTTTTGAAGTTGACACCACATTTAAAGATTTGAAGGAAGATTTAAATTGTTTTCCAAATAGGCATGCATAACAAAGTTTGTCCTTTTTGAAATCAATTTTTGGTAGTCCTCTAACCAATTCAAGTTTGGATAATTTGTGCAATTGTGACATACTAATATGTCCCAACCAGTTATGTCATAACCAAGCTTCGTCATGTGAGGCAACTAAGCAACTTTCAACATTTAAATTTCTAAGGTTATCAACATTCATAATGTAGATGTTATTTGACCTATAACCCTTAAAAACAATTTTCATGACATGTTTAGAAATGATATGGCAAATATGTTTATCAAACACAACTAGAAAATTATTATCGGTTAATTGACTAACACTAAGCAAGCTATGTTTTAACCCATCCACTAATAAAACTTTTTCAATATTTGGAGTAGTAGAATTGCCAACATTACCAATACCGACAATGGGTCCTTTAGCATTATCTCCAAATGTTACAGTTCCCCCCTTCTTAGGCTTTAAGCTTGATAGAACTTGGGAGTCTCCCGTCATGTGCCTTGAGCACCCGCTATCGAGAATCCACTTCGCTTCTCCTTGCTTTTATCTACAAACAAAGAGACAAGTGAGGACTTTGGTACCTAAATTTGTTTGGGTCCTTGATGATTAGCTTTTGGTACCAAAACTTGAGTAGTCTTAGGTACCCAAACATTTGAATAATTTGTTTTCTTAATAAGCGAATTGTTCATTTTAACAAAATAAGATGTGGGTTTCTTTTGTTTGCCTCCCTTGTAGCCTAGACCATGTTTTGTTAGAGATTGAGTTTGTATTCCAAGAAGCACGTCAAGCATTTTTCTACCTAAAGTGAATTTCTCTAAATCTTTTGTGAGTTGCTTATTCTTGGCAATGAGATGTTCATTTGTATGACTCTCTTTTGTAGACTTCAGAAATTTATGTCATCATTTAGAGTCTCAATTTCTTTGGCTAGCATGTCACATTTGATAGATTGATCTAAATTCACTTTTCTTGCTAATTTGTTTTTATGACATATCATTTCATATCGCTCGGCAAGTTCACGAAAGGCATCTAATAGATCATCATAGGGAGGTGTTTCGTTTAGGGATACCTCATCGTTGTCAATCTCCACCACGTGAGGTTGATCACTCATCTTTGGTGATGGAGGTGGGCTTGAGTCGGAATCAACATTAGAAGCCATGAAACACATGTGTGCTTCTTCTTCTTGGGAGTATTCGGAGTCAGAGTCCTTTGATGAGCTTGAGTCATCCCAAGTGGGCTTGAGAGCCTTTTTCCCATCTTTCTCGCGATGATCCCTTCTCTTGTAATCATCACGTCTTTTAGGCCTCTCTTCTTTTTCTTTTCGTGATGGCCTTTCATCTCTATCTCTTCTTGGTCTCTCATCCCTTTCTCTTCTAGCAGGATATTTCTTTTCTTTTCTTCGTTCACGATCCCTCGGTCTAAGCAATGGGCAATCCTTCTTCATGTGGCCGGTTTTGTTACACTCATAGCACATGAATGTCCGAGAAGATTCTCCTCTTCCTTTTGCAAATTTTCTTTTGGAGAGGAACTTCTTGAAGTTGCGGGTTAGGAAAGCAACATCTTCATCGGTGTCCTCATCTTTGATTGCTTCCGAAACCGAGGTTGCTTTTAAAGTGATTTGCTTCTGTTTCCGTCTACACCCTTCCCGTTCCATCTCGTTCTCTCTTCTTTCTTCCATTTGAATCTCATACGCCATGAGGCTTCCAATGATATCCTCCATATTCAATTTTGAGAGATCTTTGGCTTCTTCAATTGTCGTAGTCTTTTTCTCCCAATCCAAGGTCAAGGACCTAAGAAACTTTCGTACTCTATCACTTTCAACCAAAACCTTACCAAGGTTCTTCAAAGAGTTACTAATAAGAGTAAAGCGAGTATGCATCTCGCTAATGGATTCATTCGGTTTCATAGCAAACATTTCATACTTTTGCATAAATCAATCTATCCTAGTTTCTTTAACCGATGATCGACCTTCAAAGTGACTTTCTAACATATGCCAAGCTTCAAATGCGGAATCACATGCATTAATTCTACTATATTGTTCTTCGGTCAAACCACACATAAGTATGTTCATGAGTTTAGCATTCATTTGAATCATGGCTAATTCATCATCATCCATGTGTTCTAATGGTTTGTTTTGTGTATATGGTAGTTGAAAGAACACCCATAGTGTAACATCATAAGATTGTATGAATGTGGTCATACGTTTCTTCCAATAGGCATAGTTGGTTCCATCAAACAATAGAGGTCTTCCGGTGTGAAATCCCTCGCGTTGTTAGGTCATTGCTACAAATGTGAATTTGTCTTAAATGCAATTAACCAGGCTCTGATACCAAATGTAGGATCTACTAGGCCCTAATATTAGTCTAAAGGGGGTGAATAGACTAATTAAGATAGTTTAACAAACTATGCCAAATTAAAAGCTAAGACAAATTAATGTGAAGAAGAGAACAACAAACCACAACACCGGATGTATATAGGTTTGGATCCAACCACCGGAGCCTAGTCCTCTCTTACGTATTGCACTTGCTCGAGCAACTTCACGTCCTCCACTAATCCAATCTCCGTTGTGGGCCGAGATCACGCATTTACACCACAAGCTTTGCGAACACCCTCGCCTAGCTTGGACCACCTTCTCCCAATCCAAGAAGAGCTTCACTCCGGAAACTTAGTACAACTCTTGAAGACTTTACTTGAGCAACTAATCTTGAGCACTTGAAATGGATGGTGCAATCAAGGATAGTGATTTCAAGTGAGAAGATGTAAGCACAAGTGCTTAGAGCAAATATGAGAGTAGTAATGAGATTTGAGCTTGGAGAAAGATTGGTGACCTCAGATGAGTGTTCTCAACTCTATTTATAAGCTATAAACTAATTCTAGCCATTGGGATTAAAATGGTAAAAAGTTGTGCAAGTAAACACAAGTCAGGAAGTGACAAGACACATTTCAGGACACGAACAGTCGACCGGATCGGGTTAATCGGTGGACCGGTATGCAAAAATAATTGGTTCGGTCGAGCGAGGTGCAGACGGTCAGACAAACTGGGCTAGAACTTAAGTGATCGGTCAAATGGACTGGATCACGAGTTCGACTGAAAATGACCAGCAAGACTGGATCAAGAAAAGATACATGAATCGGTTGACCGTTAAGAGAATTTCGGTCAACCGTTTGACGTGTTTTATTTTAGGCAGAATATAGCCAAGGACTATCAGTCGAACAGAATGAATTGAGGGTTCGACCGAAAACTTCTAGCAAAATTGGGTCTGGGAAATTTTCGAGAATCGGTCGACCGTTCAGGAAAGTTCGGTCAACCGGAAGACCAAATCCAAAAGAGGGGTTAGGTGAGAAATGTGTATATAATCGTTGGTATATACGACAAGTATAACGATTATATTTAATACGAATACGGAAATGCAATCGCTCCAACAAAAGCTAAGTTTCGGTCGACCGAAAGTCTCACTAACCAGGACACGTGTCGACAAATGATAGGCTGCTGGATTTGTGTCAGATAAACTAATTCCTATCACTTGACAAGGTGAAACGGTCGAACAGAATAGGTATGTCGGTCGACCGTGTTTAGACTGGCAAACCAGATGAATGTAACAGTCGAACTGGAAATGTATGTCGGTCGACCTTTTTGGACAAAAGAGGCTTTCTGGGATTGTTTGTTCAAAACCGATCAAACCAAACGGTTCTACTGGTCGACCGGTTGAGTACATAAATCTTGTTCTAGGTTTCTAACGAGTTTTGATGATTTTCTATTGAAGTCTAAAGAGAATTGGATTGTTATGTGAAACTTCTATAGGTTTTCTAAGTGTCATGAAATGCAATGAATCAACGATTTGAAGTGCCAAGTTACATTTGTAACCTAAATACATAAGATGTAAACCTAACTATGCTTCAATCTTCATCTCTCGATTCAACTCAAACTTGGATCCTGAAACGTTAGATAATACAATATATGCAAGCAATGATCTTTAGTTTATACATGTGTTTATTGATATGTTGATTAATCATTAAAACGGATTAACGTTTATTAGCCAAAAAGCCAACATTTTTAACCTAATCATTGCTACATAACGAGTTTTACGTTTAAGTTTCAGGAATAAAACAAGTGAGAAGAAGAGACACAAAAAGGTCCTAAGAGCAAGAGAGAGGACTGAATTATAAGACTTATGGATTGAGATGCGAGAGAGAGGGACTCGGATGTAAACCAAAAGGACCAATGAGAAAATCAAGAAGCTTTATACCATCATGAAGAGTATTTTGGCAATTAGAATCGGGCCTAAGCTCCAACAATCAATTCGGGTGCACCAAACATGAAGAGATCCATCCACAAAAGGCTCCACCAAAGCACATCCTGATCAACCCATTCCAGGCCGCCATTTGGCTGTCTAAACCGCCAACTGGCGGTCCATTTGGCTCCAAACCCGATTAGGTTTAGCTGGGTGTTAGATTAATGTGTTTTATGTCCATTTATGGTATGTGTTTAGTCCCGTACCAGGGGATTATCCCCGGTTACCTTTTTTTCATGACTATAAATAGAACTATTGTTCCTCCTTTGAAATCACCCTGGCATTCCCTCTACTTAAAGTAAGCCTTGGAGCAAAACTCAAGTGGAGAAGAATACTACTTGTAATGTGAGTCATGTATATAAAATATTTTTTTAGTTTATTTTAATGTTGTCTTCTCTTTTAATTCTTGCTTGGTTAGTTATTTTGTTTATCTTAATCTTCGTAGAAGTATTTAGCTTAATTTTGTTGTCTTCTTTTAATGAGTAGTGAGTAGTTCCATCCCCCTTTGGGGGTGGAGGTGATGTTTATACATGTCATGAAGAATGGAATGAATGCTTATGTTGTTTTATGTGATGAATGTGAGTATGATTGTTTAAATTTGAGAGAATACTTAACTTGATGGTTTCTACCATATTAATTAGGTACATCACATGCTTGTTTAGCTTCTTGATAACAATCTTGTTTATGCTCACATTAATCAACTAGGTTAGTGATTTGGGATGATAGGTCTTGCCAACCATTAGGTACTTCCAATGCAAAGCAGCACTACCTATACTTGTGCTCTATTGAATGCATTCCTCGCCACTTATTTCATGTATACAGACACTCCATCCCTTAGGGGTTTCTCTTCCTGAATCCAGCTTGCTTAATTATTTAGTTTAGTGTCATTGTTGCTTTCTTTCGTCGTCTTTGTTTGTTGCTTACTAGTGTAGCGTAGCATAGTTTAGTCTAGTTTAGTGAAATCAACTTCTTCTCCCCTCTTTTTCCCACTTCCCTTCGAACGAACCAGAGTCGACACACCTCCCTATGGATCGACCCGTACTTGCCCCCATCTTCACCGACGGTCGTGCGCTTGTGGTTAAACTTAAAATATTCACATCAGGAGCCAAGATCGGGGACCGAACCCTAGATTTCGATCTCGTCGCCTGGTTCTGGTTCTACTTCTGGATTGTTCAGCTGGGGTGAGGAAATGGAGGAGAGTGACGTGTTTTGTAACGAGAATAGGAATGGGAAAAAAGAGGAAATGGGAAGAAGACGGTGTGGTGTGGTGTGGTGTGTTTGTGTGATTTCCATATTACATATTTCCTCTATAAATTGAATGTTGGATAAACAAGCCATTGTATCTATATCTAAGGGAGGAAAATATAGGGTCTCATTTTTTTACAATGAGACTTGGTCTCATTGTAAAATTTATGTATGTGTATATATGTATATATATATATGTATATCAGCTAACATATAACACATAATCTTTAAAGATTTAATATGTACATCAAAGAGAAACAGACGTACACTTGCAAAAATATTGAAGTTGTAAGGTTGTTTAGGTGAAGGAGTGTTGTAAACTATATTTGTGGTGTAAATTATATTGTTGTTGTACGCTGTGTTCGTGTTGTAAACTATGTTCCATAAATTCAGCTACCTTTGAATATGAATTGTCTTTAAACTATGTTATTTTTGTACGTACACTATGCATGTCATACCAGAATTCTCAGTTAGTAGCCTAAATATGGCTGAACATCTCAGGTCTAGCTTTACGGTTATGTTTGGTCTGAATGTCAGGTTGAAAATCCAAGACATCGGCACCAATGATATCATGTTTATATTCGTCTATTATTGTCAAAGCATAAATAGGACAAGATCACCCGATAAACTTACATTCATCAATTAAGTTGCTAACATCATATGGCTGATGAGAAAAGAAGATATCTTCCCTCGCGTCATGTCGATCTCTTCCCTAGAAAATGATTCAACGGATTCTTTGAACGAATACAAAGTAATCAAACTTGTTTATTAACACGTAACTTGTGCCACAAAACATATATAATGCATCATAAGATCAATATCAAAAAGTATCAATCTTAGATCTCCCACTGCCACTCTCTTCTCAACAAGTTCGTCCATATACCTCATTATGTAGTAACCATATTCATAATTTTCAACTTGTTTACGGTACTACAATTAAGATGACATGTATATTTAGAAACAATGAAATTAATGCAAAGTATAATGTATTTTATCAAAACAAACATTACTTAATCATCTTACCTTCCTTTCAAGCCATGTTTTTTTTCTTGCAGACTTTCAACCACCCGAGTATTGACAAACCTCAAGGCCCCTACCAAAATATGTAAAGGTTCAAGAATGGATTCAAACATTCAATAACAACAAATTAACCTAGAATATGAATGGAATTATTCTAAAAACATACATTTGAATAATTTCCATTAAACCTTCCCTGGATTTCTTTGATGCCAAACAATCAAACTAGTAGGCCAACCACGTAAACAGTTCTACCACAACTAAAATCGAATGTCCACTGAACACCACTCATGCTAAATTACTTCATCAATTAGATGAATGCTAATCTTCTTAATGATTCCAAAATGAAATATAATGAAATTGAAAGTATTATTTAATATAATGAGCTACTTACTTCTCCAAATATGGTACTAGAAAATATAATGTCACGCGTGATCTCTTCCCCTTAGCTTGTCTAGCTGGGGGAGATGAAGGAGTCAAATTACTGGCTTGCTCTATACTAAAACTAGCCTTTAAAGCTTCCAACTTTTTCTTTCCAACATTTTCGGCCATCATTGTCTTATCCAGTTTACGGTATCCCCATGCGACAATCTGTGTGGAAACTTGTTATTCGATTGTCATTCTTAGTTGAACATTTGTAGTTCC
The DNA here is from genome assembly GCA_963682175.1 of Triglochin maritima. Taxonomy (NCBI): domain Eukaryota; kingdom Viridiplantae; phylum Streptophyta; class Magnoliopsida; order Alismatales; family Juncaginaceae; genus Triglochin; species Triglochin maritima. The sequence goes on along the minus strand of OY821774.1, from coordinate 27,057,919 downwards.
TACAAACCAAAAAAAGATGTTAGTATCATATTAAACCTTTCAATGTGTGAAGGAAGTATGAAAGTTTACAGTATGTTAGTTGAAAGTTTATAGTATGTTACAGCGTGTGGCCTTTGAATTCGGAGTTCATCACCAAATACATTGTCATTTCACCCCTGACCGAGCGTAGATATTTGCGCTCCATCTCTGTAGTGGGATGTATGCCCAGTCATTGCTAACTGGTGCTTTATGTTGGCATGTTTCTCTTTCGAATGTTAGGTCCCATACCATTTTTTAGGGTGGATCTCCAGAATTCAGCTACTTCTTCCACTGCTTGTTCGTGGACAACAACTGCTTTTTGGCGGAAGTTTGTTACTATCTGGAAGAATCTCTTTCAACAACTTTGGCAGGGTAGTTAAACTTACTTAACTCCAAACGTTTGCTGCTTTCAAGGTATACAACCTTAAAGATCCGGACAACCTACTGAACTCAGTGTAACCCGGATACAAAGGTCTTTCATTGTCAGAAAATAAACTACCAAGTACATCGGGTTTATCACAATAATTGTCGACAATATCTTGGATCATATCCTCTAACCGATCACAATGATCACATTCTTCTTTCGTGCTATTTTAGTTTCATTGTTAACGTTTGACTAATTAACCGCAAGTGCACGACAATCGGTGAAGACGGGGGCAAGAACGGGTCGATCCACAGGGAGCGTTGGCAACCTTTGAGTGAACGAAATCAAGTGGGAAATAACAATAGAAGAAGAGATTATTACACTACTATTAAAAGACGATTATACTACGAACGTAAAACAAACTAGATTACGATGCAAATAAAAAATAGAGAAATTCAGCAAATGATATGGAACGAAATATGGATGAACCCCGAAGGGGTGGAGTGTGAACACATATGAGGTGAGAGAAGTGATGAATGACGCATGTAAGCATGTAGGTGTGTGTGTTTCATGTGTGTGTCCAAGCGGAGGAAGTGTCTCAAGATTTGGCAAGACCTATCAATCCATTCATGCAACATATTAGCAATTACTACTTGATTATCACAAGATGAGGCACAGCATGAGAAGTGTCTAAAATTATGGAAAGACTCATTAAAAACCAAGAACTCATGTAAAGAATAAAGCTCAGCATGGGAGGTGTCTAAAATTCATGGCAAAACCCATCAAAACAAAATTTCTTCAATCAATCAAGCGAGTAAACACTAATACAAACACACGACTAATATGTAGCATATCCCACAGGAAATTTCAGCCAACAAACATGAGGAAACCAAACATGGTGTTGAACGTTTTATATTATAACCGCAAGTGCACACGTCGGTGAAGACGTGGCAAATACGGGTCGTCCTCAGAGAGGTGAGCAGTCTCTTGTTTGCACGAAATCAAGTGGCAAAAATATGGAAGAGAGTTTGATTATCCTACTCTACGCTACACTACACTACGAAATACGAAATGCGAAAGCAAGCAACAAACGATTAACTAAAACCTAACTAAGAACGAAATAAGAGTGCTGGGATTTAGAAATGGAAAACCCCTAAGGGGTGGAGAGAGTGCACACATGCAAAGAGGTGGGTGTTGAACACATTCTTTAAGCACAAATAAAGGTGGTGTTATCATGCATAGAAAGTGTCTAAATGTTATGGCAAAACCTATCAATCCATTCACCATCCTAGTTCATTAACATTTACATATACAAGTTGTTTATTTCAAAACCTAAACAAGCATTAGAGGTGTCTAATCATTTTGGCAAAACTCATCAAGTTATAAATTCTATCCTAAACAAGCAAGCATACATTCATGTTTTATCAACATATTATAAATAAAGCGTTCATTCCATTCTCATTTGCATGTATGTACATCTACTCCACCCCCCCAAAGGGGATGGAACTACTCACTAAACATTAAACTAACTATTACACTAAGCAAGAAAAGCATATCAACTAAGCTACTAAAACTAATGAAATGAAATGAAATCAAACAAAGTAAAACAAGAAACATAAAACAAACAACATAATAAAGAAACTTTTATTAAAGTGACTCACATTTCAAGTAGCATCGTCCTACTTTAGTGTGTGCTTCAAGGCCTCACTTCTAGTAGGAAGAATAGCCACTTAAAATATGGAGTGATTACATTAGAAGGTGAAAAGTTCTTTTTATAGCCATAAAAAAGGCACTCCGGGACAATCCCCCGATGTGGGACTAAACAGATACCAAAAATATCGTAAACATCCTCTAATACATGTGTTGGAGAAATTTGGGCAGATCCAGAGTGATCTGGACCGCCAATTAGCTGTCCATAAAGTTTGGATCGGGTTGGAATTTCTTGTGGGCTTTTCTTGCTGGTATTGTTTATCTTTGATGCGGTTACTTGACTTGTTGGAGCTCCGACCCGAATAGAATTGCCAAAATACTCCCCATGATGGTGTGGAGTTTTCTGTTTTGCTCTTTGGTCCTTTGGTCTTACGTTCAGGTCCTTCTCCCTTGCATCTTAGTCCCCAGATCTCACAATTCAGTCCTTTTTCCCAACTTTTGGGTCCTTTTATGCTTCATCTCTTCAAACCTATTTATTTCTGAAATTCAAACATAAAACTCGTAACATAGCATTGTTTAGGTGAAAGATAATGGATATAAGATACAAATATAAGCATGAAATGATGTCAATTAAATACCCTCACACCTAACTTTTGCTAGTCCCGAGCAAAACAAAGAAAGGAAAAAGCATACGAAAAACAAGAAATCCTAACTCACTTTCTAGGAATCACGGTTGTACTTAGCACGTGCAACAAGCCGTTAAACCTCCTTGTCGCCAAGGAGGAGGAGTGTTGTCTCCTGAGGGTTTTCAGTGGATATACCCACAAAATCCGAACAAGATGCATTAATCAATCTAGCTACACGACTCGTTGGACTTATTTTGTTGATCATGGGACGCGGTAATACTACGGGTCGACTCTATGTGGGTAATCAGTCCACACACCTAGCCTAATGAACCATTCGTGAAAGTTAGTTAAGGACTTAAGTGAAAGACATGGGCAACCTTAACTTCTGAATGTGATACAATGTGTAAAGTTCATTTTGGTTCTTATTTGACTCTTTTTTTCTTTTTCTTTTTCTTTTTCTATTTCTTTTTTTTTCTTTTTCTTTGGAGCAGTTTATTGGTTGGTGTTTGATTCTCCCAGGGTCGGGTTTCGTGCATCATTTCCTATGAGGGCTTACACTATCACGTACACCTTCCCCCAAATCTCCACATAGGGCGATCCCTACCACCCGTGTAACGGGAGTTCGGTCGGTGCATCCCAAGTCAGATGACTCGAAAGCACCAAGCACAAAGTCCACTCAGACCTACTTTCCCGAGTGATTGGAGTCGTGTGAGAAGAGAGAACACCACTTATTTATTTATCTACATGGGAACCAAAACCCATACACTTAAGTTTCACAAAAAGAGATTAAGGGCCCTTGACTACGACAAACTTCCTTATACTAACAGACATGAATTATTTGACTAACTAGGTTCAGGGTGGACTTCTTTAAATGTTTGAATGTTGAAACCCTATGATTACACGCCCCCCGAGGGAAAACCGAGGTGCATCCTAACGACTCGATAAGACCTAAAGCCAGTAAACTAGACATTCTAATGCATCATGTTCCAGACAATTTTGGGAGCTTTCTTTTTACTTTGCGTCTCAATGGTTTTGTACATGCTAAACACACGCAAAACCCACAAAAACATTTTCTTTCGCAAACAAATGAAGATTTTGAAAGAAATGTGAAAACTTTAAAGCACTAGGCAAGCAAAACAAGACAAGTCGCCCAAGGATCATGGCAAGTAGATATATCGATATTAAATGCAGTACACTAACATGACCCTATCAATACATACAAAAGAAAACAAAATCAAAGGAAAAATACTCAACTACGTACACACGTAAAATACCCCCCACACCTACTTCATGCATTGTCCTCAATGAATGTCAGCAAGATACTACATGGATTTATGCATGAAAAAGGGAAGATCTCACTAACATTAAGCGCAACAGGAAGTTCATGGTTATAGTGATGGACACAAACCCAAATTCCCTCAAAACTTGTGAGATACTGAAGATGGGAGACAAATACGTGAAGAAATGGGGCCCAAGTATACAAGGGTTGGGGCCCACAACAATCAATGCTCACTCATGGAGTCTTTTATTACTCTTTTTTTAACATGATATATACAGCAACAACGATATTCTCATAATCATTTGGTCAAGGAACATCAAATGAGAACATCAAGTCATGAGGACCAGAGACTTGCCGAGATGGGCAAACTTCACTGATACTCGGAGGTGTCATGAGGGGTGAAAGGTCAAAGCTGAAAGGCTCGAACCCCTCATGATATTGGTTGGGTGTAGGCAACATGAATGGGTGAAGTTGTGTTGCCTCACTAGGGTTTAGTTGCTCATCGAACAAAACCCTCCAACCAATAGGTGGGTGCATCGGAATGAGTTCCTCAAGCTCATTCGATGGATGCAGCAGACTTGCATCACTAAGAATGGGGCTTCTCCCCAAGTCATCCAACAAAGACCTCCCACCATCATTTAGATCATCAAGCATAAGCTCGGTCATAGGTGGGTCCTTGTTTGAGTCAATATGAAGCTCAAATGGCTCAATGGCCATGGGACATGAGGTAGAGACACCTTCTGGTATAGGCATATGATGAGGTGTCTCACTCTCACTAGTACTCTCAACTGAATCATGCAACGAACACTCCTTTTGGACATTTATGTTTGATGCCAGCTCACTTCGTTGCATTGCAAAGACAGGCAATGAGTTTTCGCTGGGCCCACAAACATTCTCAATGGGTTGCATTGGTGTTAAGGGTGTTCGTTGATTTTGTGGTTCTTTCTTCAATTGGCGGATGAGATTTAGATTTAAAGGTTGATCCATGGGCTCATGTTGCCTACCAGAGTTGAACACATGAAACTCGGAACTCATGTTACCGAATGAGAGCTTCATGAGAGAATTTCTACAATTAATTAAGGCGTTGGAAGTTGCCAGAAATGGTCTACCCAAAATCAAAGGTATTTGAGAGTGGGTGTTCGCAACAGGATTGGTGTCGAGGACAACAAAATCGACTGAAAATATAAAATCTCCAACTTTGATAAGCACTTCCTCGATAATCCCCTTTGGAATACGAATGGATCTATCCGCCAATTGGAGGGTGATCTTAGTTGGTTTCAATTCTCCCAAATTTAACTGTTGATAAACAGAAAATGGGAGGAGGTTGACCGCTGATCCTAAATCAAGCAAAACATTACTCATGCTAGTGTCCCCTATCGTACACTGAATAGTAGGACACCCAGGGTCCTTGTATTTTGTGTAGGTGGGATTGGACAAAAGTGAGCTTACATTTGCAGCCAAGAATGCTTTCTTAGGAACATTGGTCTTCCTCTTGGTTGTGCAGAGATCCTTCAACACTTTGGCATATTGAGGTATTTGTTGGATGACATCCAACAAGCTAATGTTAACCTTAACATGCTTAAACACCTTTAATATCTTGTCCATTGTGTCACTCTGCTTTTTGGTTAACCTACTTGGATAGGGAGCTTTTGGAAGGTAGGTTTTCTGCAGTGCCTGAGAAGGAGGCGTTGGTGTATTACCCTCACCCTCAGCCTCTTCTTCACCACCATTCCCCCTAAGAGGCTGCGTAGATGGTGGTGGGTGTGGCAAGGAAATGTGATTGTAAACCTGTTTTCCATTCCTTAAGGTCACAATGGAATTGACATGGTGAACAGGTTCCTCCACATGGTTCACTTGCCTCCCCCGAGGTACCACATTCTCATTTTACACGTGTTGTTGCTGGTACATGCGGGGGTTAGCCTGAGGCTGGCTAGGAAATGACCCTCTCTCCCTTTCATGTACAGACTGAGCCAATTGGCCCTTCTGAAGCTCTAGAGATTTGATGGTCTGCTGATTTGAAGTGAGAACTTGACTTGTGGACGACATAAAAAATTTCACAGAGTTCTCAAGTCCACGAGTCAAGTTCTCAAGCGAATTAAACTGGGTTTCAAAGTTGTTAGAATTTGGGAAACCTGGTTGGTTGGTGCTTGGCACTTGGGGTTGATGATATAAATGAGCATGCATGGGAGGTTGGTGTTGTTGATTAGGTGGTCGAGAGGAGGTTGAAGGACCACCCGGGGCATTATTTTGGTTCCATGAAAAATTGGGGTGGTTCCTCCATCCAGGATTATAAGATGATGAGTATGGGTCATTCCTAGCTCTGTCATAGATGGCGTTGACACATTCCATCTCAAGAGGAATGGACGCACACTCGCTTTCTATATGACCTATCCTACCATATGAATGACAGGGAACTCGACCAGATGTGGACATGTGAGGTGCACTTTGTTGGTTTTGGAGCTCAATCGAATCCATACGGCGCATTAAAGCCGCCATGCGTGCCTCGGTGGTCGTAGTGGTATCGATAGCAAATGCGGCACCCGATCTAGTCAAGTTTGCATTCGCGATCCTTGCTCCTATACTAGATGATGCAGGTGGTTCCCTTACACTCTCCCATTGCATTGTTTTCTTAGCAAGGTCTTCTAGGAAAGCCCATGCCTCCCTTTCATCCTTTCCCAAGAACTCTCCTTGACACATGGACTTAAGGAGCGTTCGGGACGGGATGTGAAGACCCTCGTAAACAATCTGACAAAGACGCCACAACTCAATGCCATGGTGAGGGCATGAGGATAGTAGCTCCTTGAACCTCTCTAGATATGCATGAAATGTCTCGGTCTCAAGTTAAAAGAACGAATTGATTTCGCTCAATTTTTGAGTCCGATGATTTGGAAAGTATTTCTTGAGGAATGCATATTGAAACTCATCCCAAGTCCTAAAGGCATTTGCCTAGTTGTTGTACAACCACTTCTTGGCATCATCCTTCAGCGCAAAGGGGACAAGCCTAAGATGGATGGAGTCTGTGCTAAGTTGTTGCAGCTTGAACATAGCACAGACCTCCTCAAATTCCCTGAGAAAGATATAGGAGTCACCTTTCCCAGTGAAGTGAGGGAGCATGGAAATAAACTGAGGGTTAACCTCTAAATGGTTCCCATTTGCCTCTGGCAATACGATGCATGAGGGCAGAGCAGTACGGCTCGGGTAGCATCGATCACGGAGAGGTATGGGAACGACAACAGGAAGAACAAGTCGAACAGGTGGGTCCAACACCTCCTCCTCCTCACAGAAATTAGCAGCCATTGAACCCGGCCTGTGTGCGACACGAGAGGAGGAAGGCGTCGAGAAATAGACTACCAAAGCCGAATTGACAACGCTCCTCATCAAACGACCCTTCTCGTCTCGTGTCCACGAAAGTATGCACAAAGGTGCACACACACAAACCAAACCCTTTTTTTTCTTTTTCTAACAAAGAATGTGCGTAGAGCAGAAGACAAGGGAACACAGGAGAGAAAGAATGACTCAGGAGAGAAGGGAAGAAGTCCTTATGCTACGGCGGATGGGTACAGTTAGAAGCAGACAAGCAAACAAGGCTCAAGCAATCCTAAGGTCGTTATAGGTCCTTACAGCTAGACGACACCTAACTGCGAGGTCACACGGACTGAACACGCCTCACCTCCCTAAGACGAGGACCACAAAGCCCAGCAAGGGAGCCAACATCCGGAGATCTCGTCTCTCCTACTATCGACAAAGTGGGCAACGCCGATCAGGTCATGACGGTCGGGACCGGATCACTCTCCTAATGCGCCCGAAGTCCTTAGGGCCAATGTCTACTTGATTTTAAAATTAGGCTCTTGATTAGTGTGATTTTTGGGGCGATGGAAAGGGTGATGAAATCCCTCACCTTATCTTTTATGGGACAACCCCTCCTTAGTAGCGTTTTGGAGTCTAAATCTAACAATCAACTCTCCAAACAAACGCTAAACTCACACTTGTTTCAATGCACTTCCTACTAACTAATGCATGTTCATACGAAATGCATGAATGAGAGTAGAAGGTGCGTACCTCACGCCAGCACTCAGCAACTGAAAATTAAGCTAAAATGAAAGACAATCTATATGCCTAAGTCACATACATGATGCATGACCTAAACAAAAAGAATGCCTAATCTTTTGCTTTAGGTTTTAGGGTCCAAGTTGCTTAGAGGAGGTTTGATTATTGATCTGGGAACAAACTATAATTCAAAACAAGCCAAATAGAGTCCCAGATCACTATATCAGATAAAGAAATACTCCACAGAAATTTAGAGGTGAACAGAAATTACCAGACCGCTAGTTGGCGGTCTTCTTCTCTCAGCTCGCCTCCAAACTTCACTAAGAACGAAATAAGAGTGCTGGAATTCAGAAATGGAAAACCCCTAAGAGCATCATTAACGGCGCCCAGGCAGTTCCCGGGCGCTCTGCTTTCTCTCTCAGCCACATCAGCTTCTCTCTCTGCCACGTCAGCACAAACCAACCCCCCTACAAAATCCTTAACCATTACCCAATCCACCCAGTCACGCTACAGTATTTGTTGCCACGTCATTATTTTTATTATTCTCTCCAAAACTCTTTCAACAATCAACAAAATATATTAATAATCATTATCGTAATTATTTAACATCAACAATTCATTCGTTTTTAATTAACATTTAATTAATAAATACGAAAATATTATTAAAATTTAGAAAACCACATTACATAGTACATTAACCGGAAATTTATAAACTAAAACTAAAAATACATGCTTAAATACTAAACTTCAAATACATCAAGACGCATTTCCTCCAAAGCGTTGTCATATATTGTCGACCAAATCGGCTTGAAGGTTCAAATGTGTGGTGCGATCACGCACTTGATCTCTCCTTCTCAAGTACCTGGTAATATCCAATACACGGTCAGTGGAATACCGAATCGCGTCGTTCATGGAATTTCCAGGTTGATCCTGAACAAATTCATTCCAATCTCCAAAATTACCGAAGGAATCACATTCATCCTCCACTATCATATTATGCATTACAATGCAAGCTGTCATTATTTTGTTAAGTACAATCTTACTCCATGCAAGAGATCGCTTCTTCACTATTGCGAATCGCGCTTGCAAGACTCCAAATGCACGTTCTACATCTTTGTGTGTTGCTTCTTGTCATTCAGCAAATAACCTGTCCTTCGGTGTTTGTGGATGAACGATGGACGGAATGAATGCTGCCCATTTTGGATAAATACCATCAGTAAGATAATATCCCATATTATATCGAGAACCGTTTACCTCAAAATTCACAGGTGGAGCTCGTCCTTCCATTACGTCGTCAAAAACCGGAGATCGTTGCAGGACATTTAAGTCATTGCATGAACCTGGTGTGCCAAAAAACGAGTGACATATCCCAAGTCAGCCGACGCCACTGCCTCGAGGACAAGAGTGGCATTGCCACTACGCCCTTGATATTGGCCCCTCCAAGCAACATGCCAATTTTTCCACACCCAGTGCACGCAATCGATACTTCCCATCATGCCTGGCAACCCACACTGCTCACCAACGTGAAGTAGTCGTGCTAGGTCATTTGCATTAGGTCTTCGGAGGTACTCACCGCCGAAGTGGTTAATTACACCATCGCAGAATTTCTCAAGTGAGTTTCTTGTCGTCCACCTCATCAGCCGCAACACCGTACGCTAGCATACGAATCGTCACGGTACATTTCTGCACTTGAGAGACATACTCCGTTAAGGAGTTCAACACTTGGTCGTAAACTTCATCATTGGATGTTGAAGATGATGAAGACTTCCAACTGGAAGACTTATTGGGTGAAGACATTGTTCGTAGATGAATGAGAGAGAACCAACCAGGAGGAGTACATTTATAGGTGTGAGAAGTAACCTACAGTACGCGCGTGACTCACAAAAGACGAGACGATTGGATCGAGGCTTGGACTTCTCAAGCATCGAGGACCTACAGTTAGCGCGTGACTCACTAAAGACGAGACGATTGGATCGAGGCTTGGACTTCTCAAACATCGAGGACCTACAGTACGCGCGTGATTCACTAAAGACGAGACGATTGGATCGAGGCTTGGACTTCTCAAGCATGGATGACCTACAGTACGCGCGTGACTTACTAAAGACGAGACGATTGGATCGAGGCTTGGACTTCTCAAGCAATTGTTTTTTGTATTTCTTAATTTGTTTATGATTTTTTTAAGTAAATCAAAAAATTGTTAATTAATTATAAAATATTTTTTTCGATTATTTTGTAATACCTAATTAATTAAATTTCATTTACCCAATTAATACATTATCCTAATTATATATAAATAATCTTTATTTTTAAAACAAAAATCGGACGAATGGGGGGGCACGTGGCCCCCCGCCCTGGGCGCGCCCTCTCGTTAAGGGTGCTCTAAGGGGTGGAGTGAGTGCACACATGCAAAGAGGTGGGTGTTGAACACATTCTTTAAGCACAAATAGAGGTGGTGTTATCATGCATACGAAGTGTCTAAATGTTATGGCAAAACCTATCAATCCATTTACCATCCTAGTTGATTAACATTTACATATACAAGTTGTTTATTTCAAAACCTAAACAAGCATTAGAGGTGTCTAATCATTTTGGCAAAACTCATCAAGTTATAAATTCTATCCTAAACAAGCAAGCATACATTCATGTTTTATCAACATATTGTAAATAAAGCGTTCATTCCATTCTCATTTGCATGTATGTACATCTACTCCACCCCCCAAAGGGGATGGAACTACTCACTAAACATTAAACTAACTATTACACTAAGCAAGAAAAGCATAATAACTAAGCTACTAAAACTAATGAAATGAAATGAAATTAAACAAAGTAAAACAACAAACATAAAACAAACAACATAATAAAGAAACTTTTATTAAAGTGACTCACATTTCAAGTAGCATCCTCCTACTTTAGTGTGTGCTTCAAGGCCTCATTTCTAGTAGGAAGAATAGCCACTTAAAATATGGAGTGATTACATTAGAAGGTGAAGAGTTCTATTTATAGCCATAGAAAAAGACACTCCGGGACAATCCCCCGATGTGGGACTAAACAGATACCAAAAATAGCCTAAACATCCTCTAATACATGTGCTGGAGAAATTTGGGCGGATCCAGAGTGATCTGGACCGACAATTAGCGGTCCATAAAGTTTGAATCGGGTTGGAATTTGTTGTGGGCTTTTCTTGCTGGTATTGTTTATCTTTGATGCAGTTACTTGACTTGTTGGAGCTCCGACCCGAATAGAATTGCCAAAATACTCCCCATGATGGTGTGGAGTTTTCTGTTTTGCTCTTTGGTCCTTTGGTCTTACGTTCAGGTCCTTCTCCCTTGCATCTTAGTCCCCAGATCTCACAATTCAGTCCTTTTTCCCAACTTTTGGGTCCTTTTTTGCTTTATCTCTTCAAACCTATTTATTTCTGAAATTCAAACATAAAACTCGTAACATAGCATTGTTTAGGTGAAAGATAATGGATATAAGATACAAATATAAGCATGAAATGATGTCAATCACATGGCAAGTGTCTATGTAACGTCCCGAAACAGGGAAAAAATCTAAATTTAAAACATAATCATCACAAAGATTAAGACCCCAAAAGAGCGAGAACGCTACTCATAAAATAACCAAGAGGTGCACCATATTACATCAATGTTTGTCAAAAGTTATGCCTGCATCAGAGTACGAGAACAATAAATACAAGTAGCCATACTACCTAGGAAAATACAGAAAGAGGATCTGATCCCAGACTGCCCTCGTCCTCGGTCACCAGCCGTCAGAACCTACTGCGGTCCTAAAATGCAAACATAATAACAATGCCTGAGTTTCCATATTAAAACCTCGTATACCAAGCTCAACTATATGCAAAAATACTGAAATGAACCTATCATACTAGTATAGCATGGCAACATTAAATGCAATCTGTAACATCACCCTTCAAGGGTCAATACGGACATTTGTCCACAAGCAATCATCAGGTCATCCGTAATGACCTACCGCAGGCACGTGCCGTCTTACGGAAAGTACACAATGCATCCCACAGACGACTACACTAATCATTGGGTTCGGTGAGGCATGTCCACACGTCCAGGTCCATAGAATCAGCTGAATCTCGAGGTCAACACCTCACTGACGGAGCCGTCGCTCAGGTCGGTCCGTCTCACCTGGTTGTGCCACAGCCAAGCTACCTTCCGGAAAACATCGTCGGTTAGTACACCCATCGGAACAGCATCGGTCAAAAATATATGTAACTCTCCAACCCATAAATTATGCTCAATCGGTCAACTGCTGAAAGGCAACGTTCGAGCAGTGTGATTGATCTCGTTTTATATTAACCGCAAGTGCACCTGGCAAATACGGGTCGTCCACTGGGAGGTGTGTCGATGATTGGTTTGTTCGAAGGCGAGAGGTAAAAAGAAGGAGAGAAGGGTTGGTTACACTAAACTACACTAAGATGCAAAAAGGAAATGAAGATAAGCAATAAAACTAAGCCCCATAGGGGGTAGAGAAATAATGTGAACATAAAGAAGTGTGTGTGTGTGTGTGTGTGTTCATTAAGCTCCTCACAACATGTAGTGCATGAAATCATAAAACTGCATCCAACTTTGCCTCCACATGAATTAAGATAAGACTACATCATTAAAACATACAAGACAATATTTGGAATGAAGCTACATGAACTCAAGTATAAAGACTATACCCTACTATGCCTCTACATGAATTAAGATTTCACTACATCACTAAAACATACAAGACATTAGCTAAGGTAAAGGCGACAAGAGCACATACACTACAAATTGTGTTTCCAATATTAACTTCATCCATATCCTAACCTTATCATTCCCCATAAAATAGGTCCACTAATCAAAGCATAAGCTAAGCTTCATTCAAGAGCATTAGCATATCAAAGATAAGAGTGAAAACTCATTAGATGGTTATGGAAATCATATAAAGCTCAAGGGATAAAGATAACACACACTTAATACACTACATGATTATATCACATATTTCTCCACCCCCCAAATGGGGATGGAACTACTCACTACTCATTACACTACTGATTAGACTAAGTAAAGAAAACATTTAACTAAGATACTAAAATTACTAAACAAGAGATTAAACAAAGTAAAGCAACCCACACAAAACAAGCAACGTAACAAAACAAGATTAAAAGAAACAAATAAACTTTTATTAACAATGACTCACATTGAAGGTAGCATTCTTCTCCACCTTGAGTTATTGCTTCAAGGCTCACTCCTTAGTAGAGAGAATGCCACCAAACAATGGGTAATTACAATGGAAGGTGAAGAGTTCTATTTATAGGCATGAAAAAAGCTAATCCGGGACAATCCCCCGATGTGGGACTAAACCAATACCAAAAATAGACTAAGAATACACTAATACAAGCCCAACACAAATCTTAGCGGATCTGGAGACATATGGACCGCCAATTCGCGGTCCAAGACCGCCAATTCGCGGTCTATATGATCCAGATCGAGTTGGTTTTGGTTGTGGGCTTTCCTGGTGGTCTTTGTTGGTCTTTGATGCATCTACTTTGTTTATTGGAGCTCCGACCCGAATCGAATTGCCAAAATACTCCTCATGATGGTGTGGAGTTTCCTGTTTTGCTCTTAGGTCCTTCGGTCTTACGATCAGGTCCTTCTCCATTGCATCTTGGTCCTCAGGTCTCACAATTCAGTCCTTTTTCCTGCTTTTGGGTCCTTTCATGGCTCTTCTCTTCAAACCTCTTTATTCCTGAAAACTAAACATAAAACTTGTCACGTAGCATTGCTTAGGTGTAAGATAATGGATATAAGGTACAAATATAAGCATGAAATGATGTCAATCACGGTGCTGGGTAAAAATAGAAATTTACACTAAGATTGGTCAACCTCAAACAAACACCGGTCAACCGTTAGCTTGTAACTACCTGACCTTTTCCAAGTATCACAAGTTTCCCTTGTTGCCGGAGAGGTCTCCGACCTCCGACGACCAACCAAACCCACGCATACACATATGCATGCAACATCTAATGCAAGAACTTGGCATACCTCTCTTCTGCGATTATCGACAATCTCCTTGGACCTCACTCGCAAACACCTCTAATCTACAATCCACACACCCGACTCCTCGTGTTAAGCTCTACGCAACTCTCATCTCTAGATCACCTTCAAGCTCGCACCTTGCTTACCGTCCACTTTGCCGCCGCCGAGCAAAGGATGAGAGGGAGATTAGGGAAGGAGAGGGAAAGGCTGGGCTGAGAGGGAGAAGAGAAGAAAAGTGAGCTTTTCTCCTTAAAAACCACACCAACACCCAACCCATACACCTACACCATCCCCCTACAACACCACCATCACGTCTCACCATCACTCCCCTTCATACCCCATCATATCAAAGCCATCTCTTCTCCATTAACCACCATTAGCCCAGTAAATGGATTTAGGGTCTAACAATCCACCCTCCTAAAGTAAATTTCGTCTTGAAATTCAAAATAATAACTCGTCGAAAAACTCAGAATACTGCCTTCGAACTTCATCCTTGATCTCCCAGGTGGCCTCGCGCTTGTTGTGGTGTTGCCACCAGACCTTCACCATAGGAATGGTCCTCTTGAGCTTGTGTTCCATTTGGTCGACGATCTCCACTGGTCTCTCCTCAAACGACAAGTCCTACCGGATCTCTGGTACTGCTATCTCTATAACATGAGCTGGATCTGCAATTTCTTCTTCGGCATCGAAACATGGAAGACATTGTGAAGACAATAAAACTATGGCGGTAGAGCGATCCGGTAGGCAACCTCTCTGATACGGTCAAGGATCTCGAATGGTCTGATGTACCTCGGGCGGAGCTTCCCCTTCTTCCCAAACCTCATCACTCCTCTAGCAGGAGAGATCTTTTGAAACACGTAGTCGCCAACATCAAAGCTCAACTCACATCTGCCATTATAAGAATAACTCTTCTGCCTACTCTGTGTTGTGGCCAACCTCCTCCTGATCACATTGACCTTATCTGCATACAATTGTACCAACTCTGGCCTAATCAATTGCGTCTCGCTTACATCACTCCAGCACACCGGTGATCTGCAAGGCCTCCCGTATAAGTCCTCGTACGTTTCCATCCCAATACTCACGTGGTAGTTGTTTTTTGTCGGAAACTCTATCAGTGGCAAGTGATCATCCCAATGTCCTGCCAACCCAGGGTGCAAGCTCTCGACATGTCCTCCAAGGTCTGTATAGTCCTCTCTTAATGACCATCTGTTTGTGGGTGAAATTTTGTACAAAACTTCAACTGCGTCCCCAAACCCTTCTGCAGACTCCCCCAAAACCTGGATGTGAACCTGGGATCTCGATCAGAGATGATGCTCATTGGTACTCTGTGCAGTCTGACTATCTCCTCGATGTACAACTTAACTAGACCCTCCAGAGGCAACGTAGTCCTGATAGCTAAGAAGTGCGTCGACTTGGTCAGTCGATCGACTATAACCCAAATCGCATCATGAAAGCTTTTCGTCTGCGGCAACCCAGTGACGAAGTCCATCATCACGTGCTCCCACTTCCACTCTGGTAGCTCAATACTCTGCATCGGTCATGCTGGTCACTGGTGCTCAATCTTCACCTGATGACAGACTAAACTGTTGGGTTTTTGGCCTTAATCTATATTAATTTTGATGATTAATTAAACTAATCTTAATCAATCAACCTAATCAATCAAAGTGAGCAAACACGATTACATGCATTGCATATATGTTTGTATACTTGCAATTATCTTAATAGGTTGATCAAGACAATGAAGGAAATGAGCATTGGGACAAGGACATCAAGACTCAAGACTTGTAATCAAAGCTTTGGACCAAGACATGTAACTTTATATTTATTGAGCATGACATCTACTTATAATCGTTGTGAAGGATTATCCACATCTAAGCCACCTTTGTTTAATGGGTTAAACTATGACTATTGGAACAAAAGAATGAGAATATATTTGCAATCAAATGATTTGAAATATTGGACATTCATATTAAACTCATACACACCTCCTAATGACGATGAAATTGTATCCTTAACAAAACCCAAAATTAAGGAAGCGAAGATGAATTCCTGCATTATGAACATCTTGTATTGTGGGTTAAATGAAGGGGAATACAATAGGGTAAAAGGTTGTGAAAGTGCTTATGATATTTGGCATACATTAGCAATGCATCATGAGGGTTCAAATAGATTGAAAGAAACTAGGATAAATTTGCTCATGCATAAATATGAATTATTTCGTATGCAATCCGGTGAAAACATAAGTGAGATGCACACTCGCTTCACCGAGATAATTAACTCTCTTAAAGCACTTGGCAAGGATTTTAGCAAGGGAGAAATGACTCGAAAGATTCTCCGGTCACTCACCGACGATTGGGAGGAGAAAACGAATGCTATCGAAGAAGCACAAGATCTCACCAAATTATCGGTCGAGGAGCTAATGGGTAGTCTCATGACATATGAGATACAAATGAAAGACCGCATTGAGAAGAGAGTCAAGGGCTCCCATCTTCATATGGGCTTATAAGCGTTTTTTTTTTCCTTTTTTTAACTATATACAAAAACGGGCTCCAATCTTCATATGTCAAGGGACATCAAATGAGAACCCGCCATCTCTCGAGCCAAAAATGCACATGCATGGGCTCGCAACATACAAAGCAGAATTGCTAGACCACATGATACCCTTATAAGCGTTGTGGTCGTTTGATGCCTCTTGAGAGTGAGCATGATAGGAGGCATGAACGAGAGATGAACCTCTGTCTGGTTGTTTGAAATGTAGGGTATCAGGTGGTTGATTCTTAACCCACATGGGGTCATCAGTAGATACAGAATGAAGCACAGGTGGCCCAGAGGCCGTAAAAATGGTATGTTGTGGCTCAAGAGCCACATGATCAAAAGGATGTGGCTCAACGACCGCGGGATCAAAAGGATGTGGCTCTAAGGCCACGAGATCAGAAGATAAGGCACCTTCTTGTGCCAGTCCAGGTGAAACATTTTCACCACCTTCAGGATCTCCATCGAACAATTCTCTGAAGTACTTGAAGGTGCCCTCAACTTCAATCTCATCCATGTCCTGGATAAGGTTGACCCCAACAGGGTCATTGAAGGCACATGGCTTCTTGCCGATGGTGAAGATGTTGAAATCAGCGCATTGACTACCATAAGTCAAGCGCATCAAACCATTGCGACAATTGATCAAGGCATTGGAAGTCGCTAGAAATGGTCGCCCTAGAATGAAAGGAATTTGTCCAAGTGGGTTTGGCATAGGTTCAATATCCAAAACAAAGAATTTGACTAGATAAATGAACTCTCCCACTTTGATCAGCACATCTTCCACCACACCCCTCGGTGTCTTCATAGACCTATCAGTCAATTGAAGAGTGGTTTTTGTTTGTTTAAGGTCTCCAAGACCGAGGTGAACGTAGACAGAATATGGCAGAAGATTAACAAATGCACCACGGTCCAATAAGGCTCGATGTATGGACACATCACCAATCACACAAGAGATAGTAGGACAACCAGGGTCCTTGTATTTGACTTGCATGGGTTGTGCCAACAAAGAACTCACGTTAGCCGCAAGAAAAGCTTTCTTTGGAACGTGAGTTTTTCTCTTCTTGGTGCATAAGTCGTTGAGAACCTTGGCATAAGGTGGCATTTGCTGAATCACCTCCAACAGAGGGATGTTCAACTTAACTTGACAAAATATCTCAAGCATCTTGATATGCTGATCCGAAATTTCTTTTTAAGGCGCTCAGGGAATGGTGCCTTCGGGGCATAAGGGTTTTGCGAAGGAACCTCAGAATTCTGGTCCAAAGAAGCATGAGTGGGGATCTCAGAATCTGATTCCTTCGACACAAGAGGAGACAAGGGGACCTCAGGTTTCAGCCCCTTTGTCGAAGGAAATGTAGAAGGAACCTTAGGATCCGGCTCCCTCAGAGATGGTGATGACAAGGAAGGCACCCCAATGTGGTTGTCCACCTCCTTACCAAACCTCAAAGTATGAATCACATTAATATGATGGGTCGGTTCAGAGGTAGCATGAGGCACAGGTGGCCTTCCTTGAGAATGGGTACCCCGAGGATTCACCTCGGGTTGACTCGGTAACTGGCTCTTCTCGCGTTCATGGAGCTGATTAGCCCACTGGCTAACATGCATTTCCAATGCTTTGACCGAATTGTTGCTGGCTGATGAGAATTTAATTTATACTGCAAGTGCACGACGTCAATGAAGACGTGGCAAGTACGGGTCGAACACAAGGAGGGAGAGATATTGTTATTTGTGTGATTTTCGAGTTAAGGGAAAGAAAGAGAGAGAAATAAATTTGGTTTTGAGATTTTTGGTTTTTAATTTTCTAAAGCACGAAACATGAACAAATAAAACTAAAACAAGAACAAAGATGGTGAATTCCGTTGGGTGGGGGTTTAGATATCAGGTTTTGATTAGAGAAATCTGAAACTTATAATAAATCACATTAGTTATAAAGCATTACATGATAAATGATTCAACATAAACTCAAGTAATCAAAATATACTAATACGAAATTAAAATAATAACATCATTCTCTTCTCATCACCCTAAATCTGTCACCCCCACCCTTTGGAGAGAGTTAGAAACTCATGGATGGAAGGAAGGAGAAGGGGTCCTAGAGAAACTACAAAAGAAAACTAAAAACACAAAAATAAAAGAACAGAATTTTATTGCTAAAATATGGAACAAAAACTACGAGCTAAAAATAAGAACATAAACTAAGAACATAAAAATAAGAACCAAAACTAAGAACTTCCTTTACAACGTTTCGGGGCTATTTATAGCCGATACAAGGGACCTTGGTATAAAATAGGAAAGTACACGTGGCGAGACACGACTGGACAAAATCCGGAGCCACGGATCGACAAGGGGTGCGGCATTTCCACCGCACAATACATGTAAGATGCGGCGATTTCGCCGCAATATCTGCTCTGATTTAATCCGGATTTTTCCTGTGTGTTTATGGTATGATTTAACTGTCCTTTGCGCGTCTGGATTGATTTCTTTCCTTTCTTTGGAGCTCCAAATTAATTCCTTCATATATTTGGAGATCCAAATTGATTTTTCTTTAAAACTTCTCCAAAATAATATTTTAGTACTTTAATTTGCAGTCGGGTCCTCGGTTGTTTGCAAATAAGTCCCTGGCTAGTTTTGTGCTTAAGTCCTCGGCCTTTTTGTAATTACGTCCTTGAATGATTTTATGCTTGGATGAACTTCCATTTGAATCCCGATAATCTTGAACTTGGTCTTTATGCTAGAAATGAGTCTCTTCCACGCCTTTATGCTCGGGAAATGGGTAATTTGCATTCAGGTCTCTGAATTCTGTAAATAAGACTAAACACATACCTTCGTAGCATTTACTGATATAAAATTAATCTAAATGAGAGACATATGATGCAATGTATGCAATGCATCACTGGCCGTAAACATGGATTGTGTGCTCTAAATGAACGCTTGAAGGGTTTGTTCAAGAGTGGGGTCCTTCGAGTCAACCCGTTGGGGTAGTGGAGTTTGGTTAGAATAACCTGACGATGAGGTCTGAGGAGGTTGGTAATTATGGTTCTGAGACCTTTGATGTGGAGGTTGGTAGGTCTCTGATGGGCGTGGAGGTTGATAAGGCAGAGGTTGAGGTTGAGCGTGCGAGCTCTGACCGGTACCCCCACTAGGCCCCCAAGAGAAGTTAGGATGGTTACGCCATCCCAGGTTGTAGGAGTGACTGTACAGGTCGTTACGGGGCCTCTATTTATACATCGCATTTCCATGCTCAGTATCCCTTGGAGCGTAAGTGCATTCCAAGTCATCATGGCCCGTAAGTCCACACCTACCACATCCGGGAGTAGAGACCTGAGCAACCTGAGCCTCAGACGCGATAGTTGACTCAACTTGATATGATCCAGCTCGAATAGAAGACCTAACGGCTGGTGGCTCTCTCATGGTGTCCCACTCAAAGGTACGTTCAGCCATTAATTCAAAAGTGTCCCATGCCTCATCGATGGGTTTCATTTGGAAATCACCCTGAGACATCGACTCCAACAATGTACGGGTGTTGTAGTTGAGGCCCTCATAAACAATCTTGCATAGCTGCCATAGCTCAAGTCCAAGATGAGGGCACTGCTGGAGAAGGTCCTTGAACCTCTCAAAGAAAACATGAAAAGATTTGGTCTCAGTCTGATACATTTGATGTATCTGGTGATGTATCTGTTGAGTTTTCCTTTGAGGGAAAAATCTCTTCAGAAATACGGTCACAAAGTCATCCCAAGACCGAATAGAGCTCGTCGGGAGGCTGTACATCCATTTCTTCGCGTTATCCTTCAACGCGAAAGAAATCATCCTCAA
Organism: Triglochin maritima; assembly: GCA_963682175.1. Lineage (NCBI taxonomy): Eukaryota > Viridiplantae > Streptophyta > Magnoliopsida > Alismatales > Juncaginaceae > Triglochin > Triglochin maritima. The sequence goes on along the minus strand of OY821774.1, from coordinate 27,037,555 downwards.
CTTGACTGAATCCTCATCAAGTTGTTGAATCTTGAACATGGAGCATACTTCCTCGAATTCACGTATAAAAGTATACAGATCCTCCTTATTGGCAATGAAGGTAGGAAGCATGCTCACATATTGAGGTTTCAGCTCATAGTTGTTACCGCGAGCTGGGGGAAGAACTATACAAGAAGGTTGCGCGGCCCGAACAAGATGGGTTCGCTCCCACAAAGTCATCGGTCTATCCTGTCGAGCTAAAGATGGTGGTGCACCAAGAACTCGATCCTGACCAAATCCGTTTTCCTCTCGAGTCAGAGGAGGAGGAGAAGGAGGTCTACGTGGTGGTGGGAGCGGACCGAGGTAATCCATGTATGGAACCCGGTCTCCTCCGTCACCACGAGAAGACTCGACCTCACGCTCTGAAGGAGCACGAGGTGGAGATGACCGATCACCAAGACCGTCCATCTCAGAAAAATGCACTCTCTCAAGTCGAGCGCTCTCACCAGAACGAGCCCAACCTCGCATAAAATGCTGGACACGACTCTAAAATAACACACAACAAAAGGTGTACTATAGGAGGAGACTACTCGTAGAAAATAGATGAGGAGAGGACTCAGATGAGGAGGGAGAATCCTAGAGCTAGCGTGGGTAGTGGGTGAAGGTAGAAGCCTAATCTAGCAGGCACGACTCAAACAATGTAAGGCAATGGGTCCTTAGGCTAGAGGACGCCTAACTTCGAGGTCACTAGCCTCGACACGCCTCACCTCCCTACAACGAAGACCACAATGCCCAGCAAGTGATACCAGATCTGGAGATCCAGTACCTCCTACTATAGACAGGGTAGGCAACGCCGATTAGGCCATGACGGTCTCAACTAGATTACTCTCCTAGTGCGTCCGCAATCCTTAGGGCCAATGTCTACTTGCTTTTAGAATTAAGGCTTTTATTACGAGTGATTTTTGGGGCCAAGGAAAGGGTGATGAAATCCCCCACCTTATCTTTTATGGGACAACCCCTCCTTAGTAGTGTTTTGATCTTAAATCTAGCAATCAACACTCCAATCAAACGCTCAACTCACTCTTGTCCCGATGCACCTTACTAACTAATGCATGATCGAAACAAGAATGAATGAGAGATTTGGGTGCACGTACTGTAGGATTTCGTGTCCCTATGTATGTATATATTTTAAATTTTTTTAATACAACATACAAGATCGTTTTCATATTTTCAACAATTTCTATGTACATTACTTTGTGTTTATTTTAATATCATGCAACCCTACATTTACTAAAATAAACCACAAAGGTAGAATCATACCTAAAGGTTCTCTAAAACCTTTTTGAAGATCCGGAGTCACATGGCCCGTTGCGTCGTCCACGGATTTTCCTCTGAGTGTTCACCAAACTCTAAACACGATTAGAGAAAAATGAGGTAGCCAATTAATCTCTAATAAGGCTTAGAATCTAGCTAATAACCCCTCTTTGAGCTACTGAGATTTATATCTCCTAAACTCAAAATTACTAAGAGAATTTCGTGGTGATTAGAGGAGAGATTAATGAGAGAAATATTTTTTGCATTAGTATTAAACAAGTAGGAGTAGGTGCCCTTTTATAGGCTACCAAAACATCCTTATCAAGAGCTATTCTTTAGCCATGATCCCTTGTTTATTCTCTCCTAAAATTAATCTCTAATTTCCACATAAGCACCCTAAAAACGTTTTAATTAAATCTGGAATTAATCCACCCATGATTTAATTCATCTTTTAATATTTCAGGCAAAATCATTCTGTTCGGTGAACCGAGAATTACTCGGTCAACCGAACCATTCGGTTTTAACACGTGTTCGGTGCACTGTAAGCCAGACGGTCGACCGAATCCACATAAGAAAAATTCCCTGGAAAAATTCGGACGAACCACGTCTTTTACTAGGTCGACCGTTGACCTACCAGAATTTCTCCTGGGACCGTGTCACCTTCGGTCTACCGAAAATACTACTTCCCGTTGACCGTGCACACTCAGTTAACTGAACCCGATTGCCTAAGCACTATAGACATTTTCAGTCAATCAATTGTGCTTACCCGTTCCTCATTCGGTTAACCGATCCAAAGATACCCCGGTCGACCGAACCCTGAACGGTTCACCGTGTTTGACCCCGATTTTGCCTTTGTCAAATTTTGGATTTATTTCCAACAAAATTTGATCTTTTGGGGTTTTTAGCAAATTCACATCTTATATAATATATTATCATATGCAATATTAAATTATTACACCCCATAATATATATACCTCATATGAATTTATTATGATTCTAATTATGTCAATTCTCATGACATATTGATTTTATTCATTCACCACATGTGTCCTATTTTCACATGAAACCCGACACATCATATGAACTTAAATCAAGTCTCTTGTTTCCCAGTTTTGTGGTGTGACCTATAGGAGGATCTAAGCCAAATTGGCAGAGATATTAAACGCTTATTATCTCAAACTATAGGCGGTATCTAGCTACACATTATAGTTACCCAATTAGCATAGATGTCTTTGTTCCACCCGAACCAAAACACGATCCATTTAGTGATGTAAGTGCACTACTTGTGTCCGTCCCTTGCCTCATGATATTAAGAATATATACAAAGTAAAAATGTGTCATCTTTGTATTATATTCATTTCTTGATCTCTCTAAGCTAATTATAACTATGTAACTTAACTCAAGTTACATTGTGCACATCATAATTTTGCATTATCAAGGGGCCCACTAATATCATCACTCAATTAAGAGGGGCAATGATAATCATTTAACTAGCTATCTTTTCCAGCACAAGTCATGCTCAACCAACTATTGCCTTTATCACTACACTCATTGATAGCTTTTGACAATAATCAAATTAAGCACTTCTTGAGTGAAAAGATATAAGTCTCATATCTTAGGATCCAAGACACAGTAAAAATATTAATGACACGAAACACAATTCCATAATGTTTTACTTGTTAGGTCTATTCAATATGTAAAAGTAATATTTTCCTCTTTTATATACTCGTGTCGTCAATTATTTGTAGAGCTACAACAATTGATGACCAACACGACAATCTTATCTCGGTGATTAATGTTCCATGTGAATTACCATGATTGTGAATAACTTTTGATTTATGTAGACCATTATCGTTTAGAGCTCTACAGTTAAGGACCAAGCGCCTCTTCCTTAACACTTCCAAAAGACGAATACCATAATCAAGGAACAAAATGCTTGCACATTCAATTCATAATAATTGACATATAAAAGTAAAACTTTTAGAACACATTCCTTTCAATCTCCCACTTGTTATCAAAGTTTTCTTTCACATACATTCTCAATGTATAAAACAATAGTAACTAGGGTAACCCTCTCTAATCACTCATCAAACCAATCCACATGGTTACTCAGACCCATGGACTCGAAATGCATTTCGCCCTTGGCTTGGGATAAGGGTTTGGTGAATGGATCAGCTGTGTTGTTATTTGTGTCCACCCATAGTAAATTTATTTTGCCTTCGTCGGTGGTTGAGTCGGTCGTAGTGATTTGCTCCAACTACACTAACTCATGCCTCCACCTGCAAGAATAATGACATATCATTATTGCGACTTCCTATTGTCGGGATCACTCATGAAACTCGCATCCTAATAGCCTTTGCTTATTTACTCCCTTTGTCCTCCATAAACAAGAAAGTTATCTTTGGTCCGGATAAGGGTCCTCAGAATATTATTGACCGCAGTCCAATGCTCAGGACCTGCGTTGGATTGGTGACGACTTGTCACGCTTAGAGCATACGAGACATCGGGTCTTGTGCAAGTCATCGCGTACATGATTGATCCTATTGCCGACGCATAAGGGATATCTTTCAAGTACTCCAAGTCTTTACATGATTTAGCACGTTGAGACTTCTTGAGTTGCGCACCCATACTCATTGGCACACTGCCCTTTTTGGAGTTCTTCATGCTGAACCTTTCCAAGACCTTGTCAATTTATGTACGTTGACTTAGGCCAATGAGTCTACGGGATCTATCTCTATATATATTGATTCCCAAGATGTATTGAGCCTCACCCATATATTTCATTGAAAATGTGGATTTCAATGAATTTTTCGTTTGCTCAAGCAAAGGTATATGATTTCCCATGAGGAGTATGTCATCGACATATAAGATCAAGAACAGTTTGAGGCTCCCACTAACCTTCTTGTATATACAAGGCTCTTCCTTACCTTGGACGAAGTGAATCTTTTTGACTTCTTCGTCAAAGCGCTTGTTCCAACTCCTTGATGCTTGCTTCAATCCATAAATGGATCTTTGAAGCTTGCATACTTTCTCGCTATTCTTTGGATCTTCAAAACCTTGAGGTTGTACCATGTAAACATCCTCCTCCAAGTTCCCATTAAGGAACGCCGTTTTGACATCCATTTGCCATATCTCTCATAATCATAAGTACGGCAATAGCGAGCATAATCCGAATAGACTTGAACATAGCAACCGGTGAAAAGTTTCATCATAGTCAATTCCTTGAACTCGAGTGAAACCTTTTGCTACAAGCCTCGCTTTGTAGGTTGTCAAGTTCCCATCCATGTCCATCTTCCACTTGAAAACCCATTTATTTTGAATGGCCATTTTCCCTTGAGGAAGGTCAACCAAGTTCCATACTTGATTATCATACATGGATTCTATTTCGGATTCCATGGCCTTGAACAATAGTTTGGAGTCCTTTCTTTCCATTGCTTCTTGAAAGGTCGAGAGATCATCAGTATCTAGTACCATGATCTCATGAAGTCCCAAATACATATCGGGTTTCTTCCTTTCCCTCGTTGACCTTCTAAGTTCTTTTGGTTCTACGTCTACTTCTCGAACTTCTTCCACAATTTCTTGTGGAATTGGTTCGTGTTTGATTCTTGAACGTACAGTAGGTGGGGAAGATTGAGTTTCTCTAAAAATTTCTTGCGAGGGTCTCTCACTCACGCTCCCACTAACCAAAGGAACCTCGGTTGGGCCTTCATGATCTTGAATATCATCATTCATATCATGATCTTGTAGAGTATCTTGAGTCTCCTCAAGCACAACTCTACTCCCACTACTTTTTATTCTTTCCAGAAATTCTTTTTCTAGAAATTGGAGGTTATATGCCAAAAGTAGTATCCTCTTGTCTCACGAGGATAACCTATGAAGAAGAACTTATCCGCTTTTGGTTGAAGTTTGGTCGACATCAATCTCTTGACGTAGGCCTCACAACCCCAAATCTTGAGAAAATTGAGCTTAGGTGTTTTACCACTCCATAGCTCATAAGGCGTTTTCTCTAAGGATTTGGATGGAACATTATTTAGTGTGTAAGCCGCAGCTTTTAGTGCATAACTCAAAAGTAAAGCGGCAATTCAGCTTGACTCATCATTGATCGAACCATGTCGAGTAATGTCCTATTCCTCATTTCGGATACCCCATTCCACTGAGGTGTACCGGGAGGGGTGAGCTGTGGTACAATACCACACTCCTTTAGGAATGAGTCAAATTCGGTACTTAAGTACTCACCTCCACGATCCCTTCGTAGAGACTTGATTTTCTTGTTGAGTTGGTTTTCTAATTCATTCTTGAATTCCTTGAACTTGTCAAAGGATTCACTTTTGTTTCTCATTAGATAAATATAGCCATAACGACTATAGTCATCCATGAACGTAATGAAGTATCTAAAATCGTCTCTTGCACTAGTACTCATCGGACCACATACATCGGAATGTATCAAATCCAACAAGTCATTCGCTCTTGGTCCTTTCTTCTTGAAAGGTCACTTGGTCATTTTGCCCATTAGGCAAGGTTCGCACGTCTCAAATGATTTAAAATCAAGTTGACCAAGAAGGTTAGCTTCTTGCAATTTCTTGATGCGTTTTTAATTTATGTGACCAAGACGATAGTGCCACAAGACTGTATCATTCACGTGAGTAGTTTTAAGCTTTTTATTATTGATGTTTAAGATTTGTTTATTATTCAATTCAAACAAATAGAGACCATTCCTCACGAATGCATTTGCATAGAAAATACCATTCTTCGATATAGACGAGAAAGAATTTGAAATATTTATATTAAAATTATCCATATCCAAACATGATACAGAAATAATATTCTTGCTAATCGAATGCACATAATAAACATTCTTTAAACATAAATTTAAACCAGTAGATAATTGAAGCTCCACAGAACCTTGTGCAATCACAGCAACGCTCACACCATTTCCGACCTTCAAAATCATCTCGTTCTTTACGAGTTCCTTCCTATCCTTTAGTAGCTGCACATTAGAAATTATGTGAGCACAAGATCCAGTATCAGTTACCCAATCATGGACAGAGGTGGCTAAATTTATCTCAATAACAAATATACTTTTGGCCTTTTTGGGGCGCTTACGTTCAATCACTCCATTGTCAAGGTCTTCCTTGTACTTGGGGCAATTTGGCTGGATGTGTCCCTTTTCACCGCAGTGAAAGCACTCCGTGTTGGGAGTCGGAGATTTCAAAGATTCCCCCCTTGAGGCACTCCCATGAGCACCTCTTACTCCCTTGCTCTTGATTGACGTATTCTTGGTGAATTTGCCTTTACCTTTGGTGATCTTCTTGCTCCCTCCATGGACGGCTAGGACGTGCTTGTCCCGACCCTTGCCCATGTCAGCTTCAGCCATTTTGAGAGCGTTGTGAAGTTCCTCAAGACTCACCCCTTTCTCACGCACATGATAGTGCATAATGAAGTCCTTGTAGGACGGGGCTAGAGAGCCAAGAATCAAATCTTCCGCAATGTCATCGGGCATCGGGGAAGAGAGCGTCGACAACTTCTCAAGGAATCCTTGCATCGTGAGAAAATGCATGGATACCGATGTTCCCTCCGCCATGTGGCACCTTGTGAGTGCGATGGTGGTCTTATAGCGCTCTTTTCTAGCACTATCCATGAACATCTTTGTTAAAGCTTCCATGGTCTTCTTGGGTTTTGAATCCAAGTATTTTGCTTGAAGCGAGTCACCCATGGAGGCCAACATTAGACCGTGAACTTGGTTCTCTTGGTCTTCCCACTTGGCTCTTGCATCTTAGTCCTCGAGCCTCTCAACTCAGTCTTTTTTCCTTCTTTTAGGTCATTTCTTGCCTCTTCTCATCAAACCTCTTTATTTTTGAAATTCAAACATAAAGCTCATTACGTAGCATTTGTTTAGGTGAAAGATAATAGATATAAGATACAAATGTAAGCATGAAATGATGTCAATCACCCATCTCCTTTGTTTCAAAGAGAGGAAGACGGGTTATTCACATTTAATTTGATGGTCAGAGGCGAATTGAAAATTCTTGAATGGGCAGAGATGAATAAAAAAGAAATCCATAACCCCGGAAATGGAAGGGGTTCTTTTCACCTTTTCCTCACGGTACTACTTCACTATCGGTCACCCAGGAGTATTTAGCCTTGCAAGGTGGCAAATCAAAAAATATCCATGATGGTCATACAAATTGCCCCATTTATATAGAAATATGCTTTCTGAAGCTACCATAATTTAAAGATTGTTATGATGCAATGTCATGTCTGTTGTGAGTAATGTGTTTACAAGATGTATTCTCAAATATGAGATATGTGTGATGCAATTTTTTCACGGGAAACGTTGGTCTTTGAAGTTTTGAGGTGGGAGAAACCTGAGCTTTACACTGCCGAGTATCAATCTTGTATTTTGTTTAAGATATACTACTTTTTCTTAACTAAGTTCCAGTATTTTGCTTGTTTTATTAGGATGTGCACCCTTTGTCTTGATTATTAAATTTATTAAAGCTGTGGCAAATTAGATCTATAGTTTTCACCGCAAATTAGGTCCAAAATGTAGGAATGCGAGACCAGTCATGATAAAGATGATTTTCATAATGTTTTCTAGTAGGGGTGTCGATGGAGCATATATGAAGCGTATATAGCTATATTTATATTCACATAAACATTGTAGGTACCAAATTACGAATGCATATTGCTTGCTGATAGACATAAAGAAGACATAACATTTTTGTTGTCCTTTAGAAATTCGTCACTAATTGTGATTAACATCATATCATGGATATATTCGTGCCTTATATCCTCTATTTTGAACCTAAGCATTGCTATATAACAGGTTTATGTTTTATTTTCAAGAATAAATAGGGTTGAGAAGAAAAGACACAAAAGGACTTGAACGCAAGAAAAAGGATTGAACGGTGATACTTATGGACTGACATGCAAGAGGGAAGGACCCGAATGTAAACCAAAATGACCTAGAAGCAAATTAAGAAACTTCACACCTTCATGAGGAGTATTTTGGCAATTCGGTTCGGGCCTAAACTCCAACAACCAACTTGGGTGCACTACACATGAAGAAATCAACCCAGCAAAACACTCTCCAAACCGTGAAACGATCCAAGCCTTATAGACTGCCAATTGGCGGTATCAGACCGCTGGTTTGCGGCCGGGTCTTCTCCAGACCTAGTAACATATAGGCGGGTCATGTATTGGAATGTTTTATGTCTATTTTTAGTAGTGTATTAGTCCCACATCGGGGGATTGTCCCCGATTATCTTTTTCTATGTCTATAAATATAACTCTTCCTCGTCCCTTGTAATCTACTACATGCTTGGTGGCTAGTCCCTCTACTTAGAGTAAAGCCTTGGAGCAAAAACTCAAGTGGAGAGATGCTACTTGTCATGTGAGTCATGGATAAAATAAATATTTTCTTAGTTCATGTTGTGTCTCTTTTATTGCTTGCATGCTGATTGACATCATATCATGCATACATTTGTGTCTTATATGTTTTATTCTTAGCCTAAGCAATGCAGTGTACTGAGTTATATGTTTAAGTTTTAGGAATAAATAGGTTTGAGAATGAGAGACTCTAGAAGGACTTAAAAGCAAGAAAATGGACTAAGTTGCAAGACTGATGGACTAAGATGCAAGAGAGAGGGACCCGAATGCAAAACCAAAGGACCAATGAGCAAATGAAGAAACCCCACACCATCGTGAGGAGTATTTTGGCAATTGGATTCGGGTCGCAAGCTACACAACCGATAAGGGTGCATCAGACATGAAGAAATCAAGCCAGACAACCACACTCCAAAACACAACCCGATCCAGACTTTATAGGCCGCCAATTGGCGGTCCACGACCGCTGACTGGTGGTCTGTTTTGGTCCAGATCTGATAAAACTTCGTCGGGTCATGTATTAGAGTGTTTTATATCTATTTTTAGTAGTGTATTAGTCCTATATCGGGAGATTGTACCTGATTGCCTTTTTCTTTGACTATAAATAGAACTTCTCCTCCTCCCTTGTAATACACACATGTTTGGTGGCCATGCTCTCTACTTGAAGTGAGTCTTGGAGAAAAATCTCAAGTAGGGAGTGGCTACTTGTATTGTGAGTTTGAAATTAATAAAGTTTTTCTTTAGTTACGTTGCTTCTTCCTTTAGTTTACTTTCCTTTCATTTAGCTTCTTTAATCTTTCTTGCATGCTTCTTTAGTTTAATTTCCTTTCATTTAGCTTCTTTAATATTTCTTGCTGGCTTAGTTTAAATTCCTTTCATTAATGTTAGTAGGCTTAGTTAACATGTTTTTCTATACAATAGTTAGTGTAATGATTAGTGAGTAGTTTCATCCCCATTTGGGGGTGGAGAAAAATGTGATGTGATTATGTGATGTATTAGGTGTGTGTTATCTTAATACTTTGAGCCTTACATGATTTCCATAACCATCTAATGGGGTTTCACTTTTGTCTTTGATATGCTAATGCTCTTGAATGAAGCTTAGCATATGCTTAGATTAGTGGACCTATTTTACGGGGAATGATGAGGTGAGGATAAGGATGGAGTTGATAAAGTAAACATTACTTGTAGTTGCATGTACTCTTGTTGCCCTAACCTTGATTAATGTCTTGTATGTTTTAATGGTTGTCTAAATCTTATTTCATGTGGAGACATAGTGGGGTTTGGTCTTTATGCATGAGTTCTTTTAGCTTCATTTCAATTATTGTTTTGTATGTTTTAATGATAATGTGTTATCTTATATAATGTGGAGGCAAAATTGGATTTCGTTTGATGGTTTTCATGTACTACTTGTTGTGACAAGCACAATTGAACACACACATACACATATTTTTGTATTCACATTCTTTCTCTACCCCCTTTGGGGTTTAGTTTTATTGATTGTTCATTTCTAGTTTAGTGTAGTGTAACAGAACTCTTTCTCTCCTTTGTTTCCCACTCACCTTCGAACTAACCAAAGTCGACACACCTCCCTGTGGATCGACCCATATTTGTCACCGTTTCAACGCGGTCGTGCACTGACGGTTATTATAACTAAATCAATCAAGTTTTTGGCGCCATTGCCGCGGAGGTGTTCTATCCAGACTTTTGTTTGGACGATTTGAGTGGTTTTTAATTTTTGTTTGTAGTTGTGTTTTGTTTCAGGAGGCTCTAAGGATCAGGAGACGTTACCAGGAGAAGCCGGGAGGGGAGCAGGACCAAACAGACCGCCAATCAGCGGTTTTGGACCGCCAATTGGCAGCCTGGTAAGCTCCAAATTCTCTCTAATTTTTTATGGTCGTTTCTACATTCACTAGGTCATCTGGGGGCTCAATTTGGCATGTTTTAACTTGTAGTTTGTCCCTAGATTAACAATCAAATCCCTTTAATCAACTTGGACCTTAAAACTCAAAGCAAATGAGTAGATCGATTGCCATCTAGGTCATGCATTATTTGTAGACCTTGCACTCACTCTTCTTTATTTTCTTTACATTCTTGTTGTTTATTGCTGGCGTAAGGTACGTGCACCCATTCTCTCATTCATGCATGGTTTAAGCATGCATTAGTTAGTAAGGTGCATCGAGACAAGAGTGAGGTGAGCGTTTATTTGGAGAGTTGATTGCTAGATTAAGACTCAAAATGCTACTAAGGAGGGGTTGTCCCATTCAAGATAAGGTGGGGGATTTCATCACCATTTCCTTTTCCCCAAAAATCACTCTTAATCAAAGCCTTAATTATAAAAGCAAGTAGACATTGACCCTAAGGATGTCGAACGCACTAGGAGAGTGATCTAGTTGAGACCGTCATGACCTGATCGGTGTCGCCTGCCTTGTTGATAGTAGGAGGTACTGGATCTTCGGATCTGGTACCACTTATTGGACATTATGGTCTTCGTTGTAGGGAGGTGAGGTGAGTCGAGACTAGTGATCTCGAAGTTAGGCGTCGTCTAGCCTAAGGACCCATAGCCATAAATTGTTTGAGTCGTACTGGCTAGATTAGGCTTCTACCTTCACCTACTACCCACGCTAGCTCTAAGGATTCTTCCTTTCTCATCTGAGTCTTCTCTTCCTCTATATTCTTCATTATAGTCTCCTCCTCTGATTACACCTTCTGTTGTGTGTTATTTTAGAGTCGAGTCCAACATTTTATGCGAGGTTGGCCTCGTTCTGGTGAGAGCGCTCGACTTGAGAGAGTGTTTTTTTGTGAGATGGATGGTCTAGGTGATTGGTCATCTCCGCCTCATGCTCCTTTGGAGCATGAGGCCGAGTCATTTCTTCGGGATGGGGAAGACTGAGTTCCATAGATGGATTACCTCAGTCCGCTCCTACCACCATGTAGACCTTCTTCTCCTCCTCCTCTCACTCGGGAGGAAAAGATATTCGGTTAGGATCGAGTTCTTGGTGCACCACCAACTTTAGCTCGACAGGATAGACCGATGACTTTGTGGGAGCAGACCCACCATGTTCGGGCCACACAACCTTTTGCATAGGTCACCCGCCAGCTCGCAGGAACAACTACGAGCTGAAATCTCAATATGTGAGCATGCTTCCTACCTTCACTGCCAATAAGGAGGATCCGTATATTTTTATACGTGAATTCGAGGAGGTATGCTTCATGTTCAAGATTCAACAACTTGATGAGGATTCTGTCCGGTTGAGGATGATTTCTTTTATGTTGAAGGATAACGTGAAGAAATGGATGTACAGTCTCCCGGCGAGCTCGATTCGGTCCTGGGATGACTTCATGACTGTCTTTCTGAAGAGATTCTTCCCTCAATGGAAGACTCAACGATAGGGGTGTAAGCGGGGCGGGGCGGATTTTTGGTCCACCGCCACCTGCCCCGCCTAAGTTAAGCGGGTGTGCGGGGCGGGGCGGGTCAAAAATAAAAAAACCGCTACCCGCCCCGCCTAAGGTTGGACTAGGTGAGGCGGGGCGGGTTATGCGGGTTTGGCGGGTTTTTTTAAATTTTTTTGATTTTTCCTAAGAAAAATAAAAGAACATCAAAACTTGAGAAATAATAATCACTAATTGTATTTTTTGGGAAATTAGATGCGTGTTTAATGAAAAATTAGACATTTGGTGAGTGTTCAATAATGATTTGGTAAGGTGTGTTAATGATTATGAGTAAAATTGAAACATTAAAATAATTTTGGTATATAAAAAATTAATAATATATTTGATTAGGCGGGTTGCGGGTTATGCGGGGCGGGTTGCAAGACAACCGCAACCCGCCCCGCTTATTAGGCGGGTTATGCGGGTGGCGGGTTAGCGGGGTGGCGGGTAACATTTTTTTGTCCGCTACCCGCATTAGGCGGGGCGGTGCGGGTTGCGGGTAAAATCTTACCCATTTACAGCCCTACTCAACGATACGGCACTAGATACACCAAATGTATTAGACTGAGACCGAATTGTTTCATTCTTTCTTTGATAGGTTCAAGGACCTTCTCTTGCAGTACCCTCATCATGGAATTGAGTTGTGGCAGTTGTGTCAAATTGTTTATGAGGGCCTTAACTACAATACCCACACATTGTTGGAGTCAATGTGTCTAGGTGATTTCCAAATGAAACCCATCAATGAGGCATGGGACACTTTTGAATTAATGGCTGAACGTACCTTTGAGTGGGACACCATGAGAGAGCCACCAGCCGCCAGGTCTTCTGGTCGAGCTAGATCATATCCAGTTGAGTCAACTATCGCGTCTGAGGCGAAAATTGCTCCTCTCATGCGTAGGATTGAGAATTTAGAGTTGGACCGAGCTCCTGTAGCTCAGGTCGCTACTCCCGGGTGTAGTAGGTGTGGACTTACGGGACATGATGACTTGGAATGTGCTTACGCTCCGAGGGATACTGAGCATGAAAATGTGATGTATCAACAGAGGCCCCGTAATGACTCGTACAATCACTCCTACAACCCGGGATGGCGTAACCATCCTAACTTCTCTTGGGGGCCTAGTGGGGGTCACAGTTAGAGCTTGCACGCTCAACCTCGTACTCCACCTTATCAACCTCTACGCCCATCGGCAACCTACCAACCCCCACATCAAAGGTGTGGGATCTTGAGCCTAATCCTAATCCGATTTGAGTTTAATGATGTTTAGGTGGTGATTAGGAAGAAATGCATTTGGACGGCTGGGATTGAAGATGGTTGGATGAGGGGTTGAGATGGAGTGGAGGTGAGATGAGTGGTGGAGATGGAATGGATTGGAATGGATGGTTGAGATTGGAGGAGGAGGAGATATTTATGGTGAGCTCTCTTTCTCCCTCTCTCACTCTCTCTCGCGACTCTCTCCCTTACGTTTCTCTCCCTCTCTCAGTGGTGCTCCGGCGAGGAAGAAGAGGTAATCTCCGGCGAGTGGAGCTCGGAGCCGTGCGTGTTGGAGGTGAGTGGTTAGTTGGTACCTCATCTCGTTGGTTTCTCATTTTGGTTCTGTCTCTCTCTACCTCACTCGTGTTTCGGTGGTCGTGGTTGGTTGGTGGAGGTTGCCGGAGGTGGAGTTGTGGCTGTGGATCGCCGAGGAGGTGTTGATCGTCGTTCGAGCGAGGGATTCGTCGACGGATTGTGATTTTGGGAGACGTGCTCGTGGAGGTGTCGTCGTGGTTCTTCAAAGGTTTCTTCAAACCTTCCGGTATGTCAACTCGCTCACTTTAATAGTGTGAGTATTTGGAAGTCGACGGTAGGCCTTCCGGCTCGTCGCAAGTAAACGTGCAGCAGATTTCACTGCCTGATCGGTCGACCGGTTGGTGCAAACGGTCGACCGTTCGTGAAGAGAATTTGGGTTCTGCCTCAAATCGGTCGAACGATGCCCAGGGGCGGTCGACCGATTGTGCGTGGGAGGCGAGCCTGGGGAGATTCGGTCGAACGGGTCCCCTTTGCCGTTCGACCGTGTGAACCGTCATGGGTCGGGTATGGCGATGACCATCAAAACGGTCGACCGCCTGTATGACTTCGTCCGACCGTGACTTAAGTGAGAATAGTGGTCGGTTCGACCGAAGGTGGTTTCGGTCGACCGGACTTGTTGCTGAGAGTGGGGGAACGCTCTGGGAGAATTCGGTCGACCGAGTGTGCTCGGGCGTTCGACCGGATTCGTGGTACGTGTGAGGGTTTATTCCCTGGTGGAATTAGGTCGACCGAGAGTGCTCGGGGTTCGACCGAATTCGTTGTGGATTCTGGGATTTGTCCCTGGTGACTTTCGGTCGAACGGGGCCCCTTTGCCATTCGACCGATTGGTCGTTTTGTTCGTTGAACCTGGGAGTTGACCATCTAAAAGGTCGACCGTCCCTTGACATTGGTTCGACCAAACGAGTGCGGTTGGTGGGAATCGGTCGGTCGATGGAGTGTCGGTCAATGCGATTGCCCTGTATTTGCTTGATTCGGTCAACCGGGACTTTTGGTTCGGTCGACCGTTTGTGTCCAGTTTTGCACTATGGAGGTGTTGTGGTTGTGGTCGTCCGTGTGGGGCGAGTTGTGATGCCTTCAAACTAACCAAAGTCGATACACCTCCGTGTGGATCGACCCGTATTTGCCACCGCTTCAACGCGGTTATGCACTTGCAGTTATTATAACTAAATCAATCACATGCTTAGCGTAATTTTGTTTCATTAATATTAGTGGACTTAGCTAACGTGTTTTCTTCTCTTAACATAATAGTTAGCGTAATTATTTGTGAGTAGCTCCATCCTCTTTGGGGTGGAGATGATGTACATATATGTTGTGAAGTTTGATGAATTTTTGATTGTGTAGACTTGCATGTTTGTATGTTAATCGGGGGGTGTTTTAATCGTCTACATGTTGGGGGATTTTTGATGAGTTTTGTCATAAGATTTAGACACTTCCCATGCTTAGTTTACTCATGTTTATTGACTGGAATTTCTCGTTGAATATACTACATGTTAGTTATGTGTTTGTATTTGTGTTTGCTTGATTGATTGATTGAGGAAACATTGTTTTGATGGGTTATGCCATAAGATTCAGACACCTCCCATGCTTAGCTTTGTTCTTCACCCGAGTTCATGTTTTTTGATGTGTCTTGTCATATCTTTAGACACTTCTCATGCTGATCCTAGTCTCATGATAATCAAGTAGTAATTGCTGAGACGTTGTGTGAATAGATTGATAGGTTTTGCCACATCTTTAGACACTTTCTATGCTTAAAGACAAACACATGACACACACATAAATTCTTACATGCGTCATTCATCACCTATTTCACTTCATATGTGCACACACTCCACCCCTTAGGGGTTTTTTTCCTGAATTCAAATATCTTTATTAGGTCTTTAGTTAGTTTTAGTCAATCTTTAGTTGTTTTCTTTTGCATTTGTTAACTACTAGTTTAGTGTAGTCTAGTTTAGTGTAATCACATCTCTTCTCCCATATTTCGCTACTTGATTTCTGATAAACCAGAGACTACTCATCTCCTTGTGGATCGACCCGTATTTATCCCGTCTTCACCGACAGCTTTGCACTTGCGGTTAATTAATAAAACGTTAAACAAGTTGTCACTTTGTTTGATTTAAAATATTAATTTAATGTTTTGACTTGTATTTCCAAATAATAACAAGATTCAATATTTAAATAAGTGTATGTATGTTTGTATGGGTCAACAAACATATAAGACAAAATTCAAAATGTAACTACACAATGTGGTAACATGTATATTTATACTACTTAGATAGTATATTTTTATACGTATAAAAATATACTATCTAAGTATAGAAATGGGAATACAGTTACAAATATGATAAGTGTTAAATCCCTAACCCCCAAATCCACATCTCTTCCTACACGCTCCGGCAAACTCGGTGATTGCACGTACGTGTAGAGGGGAAGACATCCCCTTCTCCGGCAAAAGGTACGCCACCCACCTTTGTTTCGGGTTTCCTTGGGGTCGGATGTTCGGGGGGGGGGGGGGGAGTCGGACAGTCGGGAAGGGGTTGGAGACGATCGAGCAAAGGAAGCCGCAGTTGCGGTAGTGTTGGGTCGTGCGGCCGATGCTGCAGCTCATGGCTGACCAACGTTCGGTCGGGCCAACCAGGCGTGGATTGTCGGGGCGCCGGTTATGGTTAGGGTTGGGATTGGGATTGTTTTGCAATAAGGCCCATGTTTTCTTTAGTATATATGAAAAGTATTTAATTGGAATATTTAATTGAGAAATAATGAATAATTGAGATACTTGCAGGAAAAAACCTAGACTTTGTAGAGTTGTAGGAAATAATTAAATTTATGGAAAATTACACTTTTTCCCTTGGATTTCAAAATTTGTAGTAAACTATATTAATTGAGAAATTTACTATTTTTACCATGAGTTTATGTGTATTGCTTTATGATTCGTTATTGCTTTAGTGGAACTTATGATATTATGAGATATGAATTGTTGGGGTTGTATAACTCGTACTTTTGGGTAAATTGCGTTTAGTCTTGCATTATATATTTTTGTGAGAGATTCGTGGAATCAATTGTCCACCCACGTTGTGACAAGTGGCTGTTGGAGCTGGGCTCACGACTCGCGGCTCTGGTGTGGGGTGGTAGTGGGACGACGTGTGAGGTACGTATGACTAGATGCTAGGGTTTCCTCCTGTATTGTGGTGGTTTGGTAGGGTCCACCCATGTTGTCATGAGTGACTTTTTGGGATCGTTGCTCACGGACTCGAGCATGTGGTTGGCTCCTGGAACCGGGCACGGAACTGGTCAGCTCACTCACGTTGTGACTGAAAGGAATGCGTTCTAACAGTTTTACTTTTATATGTCAATTATTATGAATTGGATGTGTAAACATTTTGTTACTTGATTATTGTATTCGTCTTTTGGAAGTGTTAAGGAAGATGCGCTTGGTCCTTAACCGTAGAGCTCTAAAGATAATGGTTTACATAAATCAAAACTTATTCACAATCATGGTAATTAACATGGAACATTAATTATCGAGATAAGATTGTCGTGTTGGACATCGATTGTTGTAGCTCTACAAATAATTGACGACACGAATATATAAAAGAGAAAAATGGTTACTTTTATATATTGAATAGACCTAACAAGTAAAGCATTATGAAATTGTGTTTCGTGTCATTAATGTTTAACTATGTCTTGGATCATAAGATATGAGACTTATATCATTTCACTCAAGAAGTGCTTGATTAGATTATTGACAAAACCTATCAATGAGTATAGTGATAAAGACAATAGTTGGTTGAACATGACTTGTGCTGGAAAAGATAGCTAGTCAAAAGATTATCATTGGCCCTCTTAATTGAGTGATGATATTAGTGAGCCCTTGATAAAACAAAATTATAATGTGCACAATGTGACTTGAGTTAAGTTACATAGTTATAATTAGCTTAAAGAGATCAAGAAATGAATATAAAACAAAGGTGACACATTTATACTTTGTATATATTCTTAATATCATGAGGCAAGAGACGGACATAAGTGGTGCACTTACATCACTAAATGGATCGTGTTTAGTTCGAGTGGAACAAGACATCTATGCTAATTGGGTAACTATAATGTGTAGCTAGATACCGCTTATAGTTTGAGATATTAAGTGTTCAATATCGCTGCCAATTTAGCTTGGATCCTCCTATAGGTCACACCACAAAACTGGGAAACAAGAAGCTTGATTTTGAGTTCAGATGATGTGTCGGGTTTCATGAGAAAAGGGACACATGTGGTGAATCAATAAAATCAATATGTCACGAAAATTGACACAATTAGAATCATGAATAAATTCATATGAGGTATATATATTATGGGGTGTAATGATTTAATATTACATAGGATAATATATTACATAAGATATGAGTTTGCTAAAAAAACCAAAAGATCAAATTTTGTTGGATATAAATCCAAAATTTGATAAAAGCAAAATTGGGGTCAAAACAGTGAACTGTTTTGGGTTTGGTCGACCGCGGTTTCTTCGGAACGGTCAACCGGAGGAAGATTGGATAAATGCAAATGACTGACCGAAATTACCTGGAGTGCCTGGGCAATTGGATTCGGTCAACTTGGCGTAAAGGGTCAACCGAAGGAAAATATCCAAGAGCTTTCTTAGGATATTTTCGGTAGACCGAAAGTGACACGGTCGTCCGAAGAGATTCGCCAGGAGAAATTTTGGTGGGTCAACGGTCGACCGAAGAGAGACGTGGTTCGTCCAAAATTTTCCACGAAAATTTTCTAATGAATATTCGGTCGACCGTCTATCTTATGGTCATACGAACTTGCGTAAAAACCGAATGGTTCGGTCGACCAAGAAGAATTCTCGGTTAACCAAAAAACACGATTTTTTCCTGAATTATTAAGAGAATAATTAAATCATGGGTTGGATTAATCTAAGATTTGATCAAACGATTTTTAGGATGCTTATGTGGCAATTTGTGATTAATTTTAGGAGAGAATAAGCAAGAGATCAAGGCTAGAGAATAGTTCATGATATGGGTGTTTTGGGAGCCTATAAAAGGACATTTTATCCTACTTGTTTAATACATGCAAAATTCTTTCTGTCTCTAATCCCTCCCTTAATCACCATGAAAATTCTCTTAATAGTTTTGAGTTTTGGAGATTAAAATCTCAACATCTTTTAGAGGGGTTATTAGCTAGATTCTAAGCTTAATTAAAGATTGATTGGTGATTGACATCATTTCATGCTCATATTTGTATCTTATATCCATTATCCTACACCTAAGCAATGCTACGTGATGAGTTTTATGTTTAGTTTTCAGTAATAAAGAGGTTTGAAGAGAAGAGCCATGAAAGGACCCAAAAGCAGGAAGAAGGACTTAATTGTGAGACCTAGGGACTGAGATGCAAGGGAGAAGGACCTGATCGTAAGACCGAAGGACCTAAGAGCAAAACAAGAAACTCCACACCATCATGGGGAGTATTTTGGCAATTCGATTCGGGTCGGAGCTCCAACAAACCAAGTAGATGCATCCAAGACCAACAAATCCATCAAGAAAAGCCCACAACCAAAAAGAACTCGATCTGAAGCTTATAGACCGCCAATTGGCGGTCTTGGACCGCTAATTGGCGGTCCATATAGCCCCAGATCCGCTACGATTTGTGCTGCTGGGTTTGTATTGGTGTATTCTTAGTCCATTTTTGGTATTGGTTTAGTCCCACATCGGGGGATTGTCCCGGATTAGCTTTTTCCATGCCTATAAATAGAACTCTTCACCTTCCATTGTAATTACCCATTGTTTGGTGGCATTCTCTCTACTATGGAGTGAGCCTTGAAGCAATAACTCAAGGTGGAGAAGAATGCTACCTTCAATGTGAGTCATTGTTAATAAAAGTTTATTTGTTTCTTTTAATCTTGTCTTGTTATGTTGCTTGTTTTGTGTGGGTTGCTTTACTTTGTTTAATTTCTTGTTTAGTAATTTTAGTATCTTAGTTAAATGTTTTCTTTAGTCTAATCAGTAGTGTAATGAGTAGTGAGTAGTTCCATCCCTATTTGGGGGGTGGAGAAATATGTGATATAATCATGTAGTGTATTAAGTGTGTGTTATCTTTATCCCTTGAGCTTTATATGATTTCCATAACCATCTAATGGGTTTTCTCTCTTATCTTTGATATGCTAATGATCTTGAATGAAGCTTAGCTTATGCTTTGATTAGTGGACCTATTTTATGGGGAATGATAAGGTTAGGATATGGATGAAGTTAATATTGGAAACACAATTTGTAGTGTATGTGCTCTTGTTGCCTTTACCTTAGTTAATGTCTTGTATGTTTTAATGATGTAGTCTTATGTTAATTCATGTGGAGGCATAGTAGGGTCTAGTCTTTATACTTGAGTTCATGTAGCTTCATTCCAATTATTGTCTTGTATGTTTTAATGATGTAGTCTTATCTTAATTCATGTGGAGGCAAAGTTGGATGTAGTTTTATGATTGTATGCACTACATGTTGTGAGGAGCTTAATGAACACACACACACACACTTCTTTATGTTCACATTATTTCTCTACCCCCTATGGGGTTTAGTTTTATTGCTTTTCTTCCATTTCCATTTGCACCTTAGTGTAGTGTAGTGTAATACATCTTTCTCTCCTTCTTTTACCTCTCGCCTTCGAACAAACCAATTGTCGACACACCTCCCAGTGGACGACCCGTATTTGCCACCGCTTCAACGCGGCCGTGCACTTGCGGTTAATATAAAACGAGATCAACCAATTGCCTAGCTCATTTCTCTCTAATCTTGTTTAGAGTTTGGTGAACACTTGGAGGCGAATCGGCAGGCGATTCGGAGAGCAACGGAACTCCGGATCCTCTAAAAGGTTTTAGAGAACCTTTGGGTATGATCCTCTCTCTCTTTTGTTTATTTTAATATATGTAGGAATGCATGATATTAGAATAAACATATACATGTACATAAAATCAATGAAAATATAAAATCGATCATGTATGCTTGTATTGAATTTTTTAAAATATACACAAACATAGGGACACGTAATCCTACAGTGGTATCAGAACATTTAGTTAATGTTTTCAATGATTAGACTATATAATTAATTTTAGTTTACCATCTACAATCGAAACAATTCATGTTCTATGTCTTTTTCGAGTTTTCCGATAGTTTTGTTGATTTAATTATAATTGATTCTTTTGTTAGTTTTAAATTTTTTGAAATACATCATGTGAATGTTAGAATTAAAATTTAAAGTTATTTCTAATATATAAAATTTTCGTTTTTAATTAAATGATTATTTTATAAGAAATCGACAAAACGAAAAAGGCATATGTTTATCTTTCCTTAAAGTTTTTATTTTGGAAATTGGACAAACAGCGGTTCAAATATTTTGTATTTTGAACTATGGATGCATAAAATTATTTTAAAGGATTTGAAATGGTTTTAGAATTGTTTGATTTAGAGATACATGATAAACTAATCGAGTAATTTATAGTATATGTACATGCGTTGCTCGAGTTCTCTTATGCAGGGATATGTGAGTTTGTATGTTCCGTTGAAGCCATGTGTGAATGAATAAATGAATCTGTATGTTATTATTATTCAATCACAGGGGCTTATGTATATGTAAAAGTCAATTTTCTATTTCTATGTATATGCATATGAGAGAGTTTTTACATAGGACTTGCACTAGATAATTTTCGAAATTGTGAGATGCATGTTTATATTTTTGCAATATCAACATCCATGGTGCAAGAGGAAGTCACGGAGAAGGTGCAAAAGTCAAGGACGCGGGAACATACAAACTCACACAAATGTGTGTGTGTGAACGGATATATTTATGTTTGTGTGCTTGACATGTATGTGATTGTATGATTGAAGGTTAGGATGTGTATAAATAGTAAATATGCATGATCACCTAAATTCTAAAATCACATGTAAATGTTTAAATTGTCCAACAAAAAATTAAGAGTAATTTTTCTTTCTTATTTCATCCACTAACAGTCATCGATCGAGGGATATTCTGCTCATCCTTAGCGGGAGATAACTTCCTCCATCTTTGGGAATAGTTGGAGATATAAGGTTGTCTATTGTTGTGCCATGAATAGATGTACAAGGTGCGATTCACCCTTAGTGAATACCGAGTATATTTGTTTGTGAATACAATTGATAAACGTATCTCGTATCAAATGAAATAAGTTTTCTTAACAAGACCCGGAGCCCTAGCTCGATTTTGAGAAAAAGTGTTTTTTACGCGGATTGGTCAAATCCCTCTTAATTAAAACGACAAGAGTCATAAGAGTTTGAAAATGCAAATGTTGCAAAATTTCGAAATTGTTATGATTAGAAAATGTTTTCTTACCTTGATTTTGTAATATATCTGATAGTCCTTAGCTAGTTTATATTATAATTGATAGAATCTTGAATTGCTGCTTTTATGGACAAATTTTTATTTGTGGTATTGATTTTCAAACATAAAATTGACATTAAAACCCATATAATTTATTTTGTAGAAATGTCGAATATTCAACTTATTATGTGATCTATGATTGAAATACATCCTTTGGCAAATGATGGCACAAACTTCATAAGTTGGCAACTCTGCCCACGTTCTGTCGACCGAAACAGACCGTTCAGTCGACCGAGTGATCAATTATCCTGTTAGTATTTTACTGTCCGGTTTTGGTCGACCGTCCAAACCTTTTCGGTCGACCGAGTCAACACAAATTTTCGACCGTTTGAATTGTCGTTTTATACGAATGGTCGTATTCATATTATTTGCATATACCCCAAAATAGTTTTTCCTATCGGTCGACCGAGGACCTTGTTCGGTCAACCAAACTTAAGAAGTCTCAATAAACCCAAACTGCATGTTGGTTTTCGGTCGACCGTCGACCTTGTTTCGGTCGACCGAATTTGATCCTGTTGTTAACCCCGTAGAGCCTGTTAGTTTTCGGTCGACCGAACCCTCTTCGGTGTTCGACCGATAACTTAAGCGTACCTAAGTTATAGCCTGATCCAGTTCCGCACCTTTATCAGTCGACCGAACTGAGTTCAAATTTGCCTATCGGTCGACCGTTCTGCCCGATCCGGTCGACCAAACTCATTCAGTTTTGGGTCCTGCAATTTGTTGTTTTGTGTTTCTTCCACAAACACTTACCAAACTTGTTCCAACGGCTATAAATCACTTAGAGCTTATAGATAGGTGTTCCTATGACACAATTACACAACTCTTACACTTCCATTTTATCATATACACTTAAGAGAAAACTGCAAGTCTCCCAATCCCCAAATCTACTCTCCAAGCTTACACTTCCACACTTTAGTATCAATTCCACATCCTAAGTTGTGTGCTCAAGTTAGAGAGTGTGTTCCACTCAACATCTCTGTTGTAAAGAAGCAAGGACTTTGGTGAAAGCCCGAAGTGTTCCTCTCGGATTGTGAGAGAAGAAAGTCAAGCTCACGAGGGTGTTCGTGGAGCTTGTTTTGTAAAAGGCTTAATCTCGGCCCGGAACGAGCGGATAGTGAAGACACGAGCGGAGCTCGAGGAAGTTGGAGCGGAGCTTGCAAGAGAGGAAGTAAGCGGGAGGCTGAACCTCTATAAAAATCCGGTGTCATCATTGTGGTTTTCTTTACTTGCTTGTTTTTGTTTAAATTCCGCTGCATATTCTTGATTGATTAAACAAGTAGGTAATTAGCTTAAAAGTGATTAGAACTAGAGACCCTTACGATCCTACAAAGTCTTCCTTTCATATGATTTATTATATATATATTATCCACTTACCTTTTGCCTGGGGTTGTCAACTTCTGCTCGCGCTCGCTAACTCGTCTGAGACTCGCTCATGCTCGCTAACTCACCTGAGACTCGGTCGGTTTCGCTCAATCAACAACTTGGCCCGATTGTTAACTAGTAAAGAACGAGCCAAAAAGTCGTTCGGTAAATAGATGAGCCGAGCACAAGCATGGCGTTGCTCACTCGAGACTCGCTTGCTTGCTCGACTCGACAGCTTATACATACATACATACATATATACATACATACATCTACGTATATAAACACATAATTTACCTTTCTTATAAACGCATGGAAAGGTCTTTTGAAGTTCTTAATATGTTTATTTAAAATATATTATATTTATACAACAATGCCTATTCAAAGTTGATGAGTTGGTTCAGTGGAAGTCTCTCCATTGTTACATTGTCCACCTTTTTTTATGAATAATTATTACTTGATATGTTGATTTATTTTAGGACTCTTGATGAACTTTGCCCCCCTGCTCACTTTTAGTTCAACTTCGGTTGTTGGGAAACTACAATGGCTTTGTGGTTATATAAAATGGAGGTGAGATCAAGGTTTAGATATGCGAGATGCGGAGTGGATGCGGTGGGGCACCGCATCGAACATATGCGGTTTGTGATTTAATAATTAAATAATATATATTTACATATATTAATTATAAATTGTATATATATAACTAAAAATTTAGGTAAAATTTTGAATAATTCCTAACATCAATAATTCAACATTAAACAAAATAGGACTTAATAATACAATTGTACAAGTAATATATTGATCTTTTCAATTCAGAGGTGATCTATCAAATTCAAACATAACCTGACACCATTGCAATCCAACACGATTAAAAGTAAATAATAAATTTTCAATTACAATCAATACGAGCAAAAGATCCAACAATTGTTAATAAGTTTATGACATGGAATGTAATTAATAAAACATAAAAAACACAAACAAAGTTAAATGGGTAATTGGATATTCGGATATCTTTCGGATTTGGACCCAATTAAGTTGAAATATGCCTATTTGATTTGCACCGCATATGCGGGTCACAATGCGGTCCGCATATAGGCGCCCACATCCTTAGGATGCGATGCGGATCCCTGCCGCAATCAGAACACTTGGTGAGATGCTGCTTAGTCTTGAAATGTTCCATGCTTGGTCTGTCTAGGGCTCTCCAATGAGCCCCCATGTCAGATCGAGCTGCTCGACAACTCGGTTCGCGTTGAACTCGAGCCTAGTTTTCTAGACTCGGTTCGATCTGGAGCCGAGTTCGAGCGTTAAGTTTTATGTCTCGATCCGAGTTCGAGCCAACTTAGCTCGGTCGAACTCGCCTCGATTACAACCTACTTTTGCCACCGGCTATTTCCTTCATTATTTTAAAAAACTTTCTCAAAATTTTAAAAAAAAATCTTAAAATGAACTTTGAATTTTTAAATACTAAAATGCCAATCCTCTCTCTATCTCTATGAGCATCTCCAAAACTCTCGCCAGCACGTCCCAGCTCCCTTATTGGTGCCCCATTGTGTCCATAGCTTCTAAAGTAGGTTAGTCTCATATTTCTCAACATCCTAATTTATCTATTACACGTAATTGTCTTCAGTTCTTGTCAAAGCGACGACACTACGTAAAAGCGACAAACCTTATAACACCGATGATGCAAGGTTTCCTTCACTAGGTATGGAAGCGAAAGTCTTTCTAAGGCTGTAAAGTTGTCAAGTGATTCAAAGTTTTATAGTTCTCTTCACTTTCTGATCGTGTTTGCCGTCGTTGTCGCCATGGTTGGTCAGTAGCTTCAAAAGAGTGGTCAAAACACCTTCTATGGAAACTTCTTACCCACCTCAACATGCAAATCCATGACATTGTAATTGATTGATTCGTTTTATATTAAACCACAAGTGCACGACCGCGTTGAAGCGGTGACAAATACGTGTCGATCCACAGGGAGGTGTGTCGACTTTTGGTTTGTGCGAAGGCGAGTGGGAAAGAAAGGAAAGAAATGTTGGTTACACTAAACTACATTAAAATGCAAAAAGAAAATGGAAGAGAAGCAATAAAACTAAACCCCATAAGGGGTAGAGAAATAATGTGAGTATAAAGATGTGTGTGTGTGTGTGTGTGTTCAATTATGCTCCTCACAATATGTAGTGCATGAAATCATAAAACTAAATCCAACTTTGCCTCCACATGAAATAAGATAAGATCATATCATTCAAACATACAAGACAATTATTGAAATGAAGCTAAATGAACTCATGTATAAAGACAAGACCCTACTATGCCTCCACATGAAATAAGATAACCCAATATCATTAAAACATACAAGGCATTAACCAAGGTAAAGGCAACAAGAGTACATACACTACGAATTGTGTTTCCAATATTAATTTCATCTATATCCTCACCTTATCATTCCCCATAAAATAGGTCCACTAATCTAAGCATAAGCTAAGCTTCATTCAAGAGCATTAGCATATCAAAGATAAGAGTGAAATCTCATTAGATGGTCATGGAAATCATATAAGGCTCAAGGGACTAAGATAACACACACTTAATATACTACATGATCATATCACATATTTCTCCACCCCCAAATGGGAATGGAACTACACACTACTCATTACACTAACTACATTAACAAAATGAAACATTATACTGAAAGGAAATTCAACTAAGCAAGAAAGGAATATTAAAGAAACTAATTGAAATGAACATAAAACTAAAGAGACATGCAAAAATTAAAAGACAAGATTAAAAAAAACTAAGAACAATTATTTTATTAACAATGACTCACATTGAAGGTATCATTCTTCTTCACATTGAGTTTTGCTTCAAGGCTTACTCCAAGTAGAGAGAATGCCACCAAGCAATGGGTAATTACAATGGAAGGTGAAGAGTTCTATTTATAGCCATAGAAAAAGGTAATCTGGGACAATCCCCCGGTATGAGACTAAACATATACAAGAAATAGAATAAACACACTCTAATACACATGCCCGCCAAAGCTTAGCGGATTCGGAGCCAAACAGACCGCCAATTGGCGGTCTATCGGTTCTGGATCCATCTCTAATTTGTTGTGGGCTTTTCTGGATGTCTTTGTTGGTCTTTGATGCATATACTTCGTTTATTGAAGCTCCGACCAGAATCGAATTGCCAAAATACTCCCCATGATGGTGTGGACTTTTCGGTTTTGCTCTTTGGTCCTTCGGTCTTACGTTCAGGTCCTTCTCCCTTGCATCTTAGTCCTCGAGTCTCTCAACTCAGTCATTTTTCCTATCTTTTAGGTCGTTTCATGCCTCTTCTCTTCAAACCTCTTTATTTCTGAAATTCAAACATAAAACTCGTCACGTAGCATTGCTTAGGTGTAAGATAATGGATATAAAATACAAATATAAGCATGAAATGATGTCAATCAGTAATCAAAGCTAAAGAAGTGGACCATTACCTTGACAACAAAAAACCGACTGTTATCCTGAAATTAGACCTTGAGAAGATGTATTCGATAAAATAGAATAGGATTTTCTCTTAGAAAATTTGCAAGGTCTCGGTTGCCCCAAAAATTGGTGTAACTGGATAGAACTATGTGTAACCTCTTCTACAACATCAATTTTAGTTAATGACAAGCCAGAGGGATGCTTCACAAGTCAAAATGGTCATCAACAATGAGACCTTTATCCCCTTTGTTTCTTTTTCATAGGAGCAAATTTCCCAGGTCATATGTAGGGGTGCACATGGGTCGGGTTGGGTCGGGTTTGGGCCTCAACCCGACCCAACTCGAAATTTTCGGGTTGGGAAAAAACCCAACCCGAACCTGAACCCGAACCGGTTTAGGTTCAACCCAACCCGACCCGAAATTTTCGGGTTGGGTCGGGTTGGATCGGGTTGAACCCGAATTCGGAAATTTTCTCCCAAACTTGGTCGGGTTCGGTCGACCGGTGCTTAAACGGTCGACCGGTGGCTTGAACACCCGAAATTTTCGGGTTGGAAACGGTCGACCGAGTGATGTTCGGTCGACCAGTTTATTTGGGAAAAAATAAAAGTAAATAAAAATTGGGTTCGGGTTGGGTTGGGTCAACCCGACCCCCTCAACCCGAACCCGACCCAAAAATTCGGGTTTTTGATTTTCCCAACCCGACCCAAGCCGACCCGACCAGTCGGGTTCGGGTTGGGTTTCGGGTTGAACCTAACTCATGTGCACCCCTAGTCATATCCTTCGATTGGGAATGAAAATGATATTATACAAGGAGTTAGACCGGGAAATGAAAATACCAAAATTATGAACATGCAAGCAATATGCAGATCACGCAATACTTTTCTTAAAACCAGAAGAGTAAACATTAAAAGAACCTTGGTCATCTCTTGAATGGATTTCAGGGTTGAAAATCAATTTTGAAAAATCCTGCATTAGCGGTAGATACGTACAGATCGATCAATTGAACTGCTTTCAAAGAATCCTGGGTTGCAACAATGGGAGTCTGCCTTTTAAAAATTTGGGAGTCCCTCGATCTATCCCCTATTCATGGGCCTAACACGGTTTGGGTCCCACTTCTCAACAGATTGAGAAACAAGTTGGGACCTGGCAAACAAAAAATCTTTCATTGGCAAGCCAATAGCTTCTTACTATCTAAGCTGCACACAGGCCCCCAAAGGAGTAATAAAAGAAATGGAAAAAGAAAGTGGGAGGGGATCTTGGAATTCTAAATCTCCAAAAACACACATTGAGCTTGAGATTGAAAAAATTGTTGGATCTTTTATCTGGTTAGTGGATCTTATGTCAAAATATAATAACAAGTAAAGATCAAAACCACAACTTCAGGCTTGGAATACTTCCAGACTTACACCATTCGGGCGGGATCTAATCGAATACATTCCTCTGCTATGTAACTTTAGCAATGTAACACTTGATAACAATGCAAACACGCAAATTTGGTGTGATCATTGGTTCAGTAATTGCCTCTTGAGCGAGCAATGGTCTAATATCTTTAACTAGGCCAAAGAACCTTGGATCACAGTTAAGAATATGTGGGGGTGACAACCCACTGCAAGGAGACTGGAGAAGTGTTAGATTCGACGGGAGCCTATTTGGTGACCAAATGTATAGACTATACTATGTTTTCTTTACATTGGCCCTCCACCCTCCTCAGTAGACAACCACCCATACCACAACTCTAGCATAACCAAACCAACCAGTAATAACTCAAGTGGTTGATGATTTTTCTCAACCATCAAAGAAATGATGGAGATTTCGATGTTGACATAGCTAGAGGAGGCCCAAGAGTGGCTAGAGGCGGAGGAGGCAAGGGTGAGGGAGCTTGAAGAAAGAGAACGTTACTTTGAGTAATTTATCATGCTCCCACTAGACTTAGGCCTTTCGACTTAGTCTAGGAGTTTTAACTGTCCTCCTCTGATGTTTGCATCTTGTTTGTGGTTTTGGTGCCTTTATGTGTTCACAGTAATCGAAACTTCAGGTTTTAGTCACCATGCATTGGAATGTTTTTTGTATTTTGGCTTGGATGTTGTGGTTACAACACTTTGAAGTTTGAACCCTTTTATTAAATGAAAATCACCGCTTTATCATGAAAAAAAGAAATTTGTAAAAAAAGAAAATTAAGCCCTAATTATAATAATAAATAAGTTTACTACCGGCCTTTTAAGACCCACAAAAATCTCCCTTGACTTCCCTCCAATCCAACACAAAAGAGCGGGAACCCCTTTCTACTTCTTTCCCCTCCACTACACATTAGGGTTTCCAAATCCCAAACTCCCAAACATGTACGGCAGCCAATACGATGGCAACAACCTCTTCTCCGGCGGCGGATTCATGCCTTCTCAGGCCACCCAAGCCACCGAACCCTCCTCCTCTAGGGTAACTAAAACGAAAAAAAATAAATCTCCTCTTTCCCGTTTTGCCCCTTCTGTAACCAACCCTCTCTCTTGCAGAGCCGAGGGCAGCAGGGGGGTTTTCCCCTCACGGTCAAGCAGATCAGCGAGGCCCGCCACTCCGGCGACGATAAGTTCAACTTCGTCGTTAACGGCGCCGAAGTTACTAACGTCAGCATTTCGAACCTCTTTTTTTGTTTTGGGTTTTTTTTCAGGAAAAAGAGAGAGGGCACTGATTTTCCCTTTTTAGAAGGAAATTTCAACTTTTCTTCCTTTTTTTTTGGACTTATTGGTTTCTCTGGATCTCTTAATGCTGCGATTTTCCCCCAAAAAATGAGTGGTTTTGGTGTTGTAGACTGCATTAATTTGAACTTTTTGGTTATGTTTTTGGGGTGTTTGGTTTTCCAGGATCTCTTGAAGCTCCTTATAAATTAGAAGGTTTTGGTGTTTAGACTGCATTTGATCTTGTGTATAGTTTTGGGGGATGATTTAGGCCGTTTAGGATGTATTTTTATCGTTGAAGTTAAAATTGGTTGGAATTAGTTCTCTGCATGCTCTCAGTTTGCGATGGGTGGTGGTGGTTGATGCAGGTGAAGATGGTTGGTTTGGTGATGAATAAGATGGAAAGAGTTACAGACGTGTCTTTCACTCTCGACGACGGGACCGGACGGATTGAGGTCAACCGATGGTGAGTGGTTGTGTTTTTTTCATATGCCTTTTGTTGACTTAGAAGAGTTCAAGTAAAGACTATGTTATGTTTCTGGTTTTGTAGGGTGAATGAGGCGGCCGATACGAATGAGATGGCCGTATTTCAGTATGTTTTTTAACTTTATAATTGTTTACTGTTTGTAATTTATGTTCGCCTATGCTCTTTCCTTCTGTTGTGTATGCTTGGTGTTTTTGGGTCGTTGGTTGTTTAGTGTTTGTCGAAACATCTAGTGCATATTGTATATTTTTAATGAGTTTCATTACGTTTTCTTGGAGGAATGGGATGTATGTCAGAGTCAATGGCCACTTAAAAGGATTTCAAGGGAAGATAACTGTGACAGCATTCTCCGTCAGGTAAGTGTAATTGCTCTTTTTTTCATCTTCTGTATTAACTTCTGATTCTGTTCAAGTCAAGGAAAAAATCTTATAAATTACATGAAGGCTTCTTAAAAGAACCAATGTCTACAGACATGGCATCTAAGGTAAAGTGGAGGGTTTGGGTATTCTGATGGTCTAGACCTCCAAAATCTTAATGATGCATGTTTACTTGTTACCGTATATAACAATTATTCTGATCTTTGTTGTTTGTGCTACTATTGGCGTCTTTTACGTGCAAACATTTTGCAACATCCAAAGTATATGTATGTCCTTCTTGTTACTGTACATCGTTCTTCAATTATTTTCCTTTTATTATTTGATGTCTTATTATTTGCTTTGTGCTTTTCTAGACCTATCACCATCTTTGATGAAGTCACTCTCCATTTCATTGAGTGTGTGCATGTGCATTTGGTTAGCACCAAGGTAAAACCGCTTAATATGACTTGTGCATTTTGTAGCTCCATTTTATTTTACATATTGTGTTCTTCATAGTTGTCAAAATTCATATTATAGAAAACACATGGTGGATGTCCTTCTGCCATCCCAACAAATAATACCATGAATACACCCTCTCAAAGTGTGCCAAAGGCGTATCAGCAAGCTCCTGTTTCAAATCAAGTAAGGCTATTTCCTTTAATTAGTAACTAGTAAGATAAGAAATATTTTTTGATAACAGTTATATGTACCAAGACACATTATTAATCAGTAATATGCATTACTTCACAGTTTTCAGCACCTCCCAGCCATGGTAATTCCGGAGATATCAATGATCTTGTTAATGCAGTTTTCAAGGAACCTGCAAATCTGTAAGTTGTCTATCATAAAATTGTCCTTTTGCTGTATATATTTTAGTGTACTGGTTGACTTTTGTTTGAAATCTGATGCAGTTTCTTTATATTAACTAATTTGTTTGGAGTTGTTTTCAATGGTCAATCTATGGGCTTGGCTTGGATTCTTTTTTGTAGACTCCTCAATGTAGGATTTTTTTCCCAAGACACATTCAATAGGTGATTTTGCCAAGACATATTTAGCATATTTTGCCTCAAAAGTTTGTCTCATCTACTTTTATTCATCAATCTAAACATAAAAGGTTCACATAAGCAGATTGTTTAGGTAAAAATAAAAAAGAACACTAATGTGTTTGAACACTGCTGGCTTTGTCTCCACAAAAGAAAAATAATCAATGTGGTAATTGTCAAAGATAGTTCAAGAGCTGTTATGGGAGTTGGGTTTGTGCTGCTTTTTCAGGGCATTATGAATGTTGATTGAATGTGATCCTAACTAAGTTGAATAATCTCAGGATCCAGGCTCATATTCTTAAGATGAGTAGCTTTACGTTGAATCTCAGTTTTCTTTTCAAAAGCTAACTCTCTAATATTTTGACAAATACGTTTCCTAGCTTGATTATATCTATAATTCTATACATAGATGCGCTAAATTTTAATTTTGTTATTATAAAAAGGAAGTTAATATTTTGAGATATGATAGTATCTCTGTTAAATGCAACATAATGCAATAAAACTTAAGTGGCGGAGTTCTTATCGTTGTATGAATATGTTATTACTTTGCACTAACAACGCAGAACAAGATGCTACTCTTATTACCTTCTATTTAGTATCTCAGGGAAGAGCGTTATTAAGAATAGTAACAATAAAATCCAGTCTGTCCATTGTATGTTGTTTCTTGTGGCAGTAAACATTCGATTCAGAACTTTAATAGCGAAGAACTTGAAATTTTAAGAAGACATACGTGCTAGTAGAATGACCAAGTGAACAAACACTGTTACCTAGGTCCTGTGAGAATTAATTATGATTATAATTTTGGGATTTTTTACGAGATAATTGCATAGTATTATGTTCATTTTGTTGTTAACAGAGCTGCTGACAATGGTGTCCATATTGAGGATGTTGCGAAACAATTACTAGTGCCGGTTAACAAAATCAGGTTATATCCTCATGGTTTTCCCCATTTTGTTTCTTTTGCTAATCATCATTTTCTAAAATATTCTTGTTTGTGAGGGCAGGACGGTAGTTGATCATCTTGTCAATGAAGGGTTTCTTTACTCAACAATTGATGAAAATCATTTCAAGTCTACATGCAATGGTTAATGTGCACTACATGCTATGGAGGGTTCCATGTGCAGTTTTGTGGACCCTGTTTTTCTTTAGTAAAGATTATGATGCTTTTTATCTGGTTGCTATTAAAGGAATAGATGTCTGAATGGTTTAGGTTCTAGTGCCTGCAGTTCTGTTTCTTACTTTCTTACTTAACACAGGTTTGACGACTTGTAAAATGGAGACCTTGTGATGCATTCTAGGATTCTTTCTTCTATGTTTTTGTATTAAATGATATGGCTGCATGCTTCATTATTTTTGAGTTTGGTTTGTTAACATAAATCTCCTAGGTGCTACGAAGAGGGTGTCTTCAAGAGAGAAAAAGGTGTATTGTTGATGCTAGGATTGAGACATTTGAGTAAATTTTGTTAGGAATAATCTCTTCTAACACTCGATATAGATTTAATATCTTTCAGGTTATGAAATTCGAACCCTTTTGTATCTTGATCCTAGGCTATGCTGGCTTGTGTGTGCATTTCATCTAGGAATAATTTCAGTATAATCATTTTGTCAGCTCTTTGGAGTGTTTGCGTCTCCTCTAGGAAGCAAATATTGCAGCTATCTGAACCATTTCTTTTCGTCTCAGCAGTACAATTTGCATTATTTGCACTTCAATCGAGGTGTATAGTGCACCCCTCATTTACTTGCATTCTAACTGAAAATAACTATCAAACATTACTCACCAAAACACCAACTCAAAACCTTCTCAGACCCACATTTTCTTCTCCAGTGACCATTCACGATTCTCGTTCACCACACTTTCAATGCATTTGACTGTTCTCCCGACGAAGGTGTCTGATAACCTCCCTACGTTGCATGGTTGGCGGTGGACTAAGGGTAGGAGTGCTATTCACATCCTTTAACACCAGTGATCTCCTTGGAATCTTCGAATTCCCAAGTGAAGCCTCCCACTCAAATGGAATCCCGACAACCGGTCCTGAACCTTCTCTTCCGAGCATGACTTTCTTGAAAGAATCCAACCAAGAAAGTGCTCGTCTCCTTGGTCTCCTTGTAGCAACGACTCACATGGAACGCGGCCACCATTGTTCTTATTACTCTTGGTTGAACGACGTTGAATTGGTTCCATTAGTTGAACATGATGTTGGAGGAGTGCTATTTATGGACTACGTTGCATGCGATTCAAACTTGTTGTCTTCCTTAGATTTTGTAGTTCTCTTGGATCCGAAGGACACGCTACGTGTGGAGGTGAGCGTCAGTGTTGCATTAAGACCGGTTTGTTTTGCACGTTTGCTTGGTCGACTAAGCTCCCTAGTTCAATGCATGGATTGGGCTTCTTAGATTGGAATAATGCGCAGGAGACAAGTTAGCTTTCGGCGTCTTTTTGGTCTTTGTATGACATCTTTTAGCTCAAGGCAAATTAAGCACTTCATTGTGGAAAAGTTATCTCACTTGCTTGTTTTCTTCCCTTTCTTTTGTACTCGAACATCCTTTTGTGGTTGCACTCAAGAGTAGTGCCAAGTTATCCCTTTAAAAGAAGAGCCGTGATAGACGGACGCGCGCGTCATGGACGCGCCTTACGTGGATCTGTACAGCTCAGATATTTTTCTTTGAGTCAGCGTCCAGTCAGCGAAATTTCTCTTCGCGCGTTTTGGTCTTTTTAAAAAACGCCGGTTCTTTAAGTTGAACGATTCATTTCCCAATACACAGATAAGACAGTGTGCAGACCCTAGGACATCGTGCAGTCTCATTATTCGTGCAGAGCCCACACTTATCATAATAAAATATTTGTTTTTAAGTTTTACGTTGGATCAACTTAATTTGTCTAGCTTACTTTATGTGTGTGTGCAGTTTACATTATGTGTTTGTCCTGTTTACGTTATGTGTATGTCCGGAATAAGTGTATATTGCTGTCCGGAATAAGTGTATTTGTTGTCCGGACTAAGTGTATTTGTTGTCTGATTTAAGAATAAAGTGTGTCCAGAAACGGAACATAAAGTTTGTCCGGAATAAGTTGATTTGTTGTCCGGAATAAGTGTATTTGATGTCCGGAATAAGTGTATTTGCAGTCCGGAATAAGTGTAGTTGTCCAAAATAAGAAGAAAGTGTGTCCAGAAACGGAACAGAAAGTTTGTCCGGAATAAGTGTATTTGCTGTCCGGAATAAGTGTATTTGTTGTCCGGACTAAGTGTATTTGTTGTCCGGTTTAAGAATAAAGTGTGTCCAGAAACGGAACATAAAGTTTGCCCAGAATAAGTTGATTTGTTGTCCGGAATAAGTGTATTTGCTGTCCGGAATAAGTGTATTTGCAGTCCGGAATAAGTGTAGTTGTCCAGAATAAGAAGAAAGTGTCCAGAAACGGAACAGAAAGTTTGTCCAGAATAAGTGTATTTGTTGTCCGGAATAAGTGTATTTGTTGTCCGGAATAAGTGTATTTGTTGTCCGGTTTAAGAATAAAGTGTGTCCAGAAACAGAACATAAAGTTTGCCCGGAATAAGTGGATTTGCTGTCCGGAATAAGTGTATTTGCTGTCCGGAATCGGAATAAGTGTATTTGCAGTCTGGAATAAGTGTATTTGCAGTCCGGAATAATATATGACTTCATTATTGTCGGAATAAACGAATCAATACATGGAATGCAATAATATGATGTCGAAACAAAAAAACTGTCCGCTCGCTTTGCGGGGGGACTCACGTCCCCCGCAGGGGCTGCCGCCCCCTGCCACCCCCGCACAAACTCAACAAACCTCCCACTGTATATTTTACCCCACAAGAATTACGTTTAG
This sequence comes from Triglochin maritima, assembly GCA_963682175.1. Classification (NCBI taxonomy): domain Eukaryota; kingdom Viridiplantae; phylum Streptophyta; class Magnoliopsida; order Alismatales; family Juncaginaceae; genus Triglochin; species Triglochin maritima. Next base: position 27,002,262 of record OY821774.1, on the reverse strand, counting down.
GAAAAAAATAGCATCTCAGATTTCCTGTTTATGTAGAACATCGGGAAGTCTTCGCACCGTCCCATTCACGTTGCTTACGTTGTGAAGAATCCTGGGAGTCGGCATCAGACGCTTCTTCGACCTAATATCTTGCTCGAAATGGTGATTTATTCTGGAGAGAAAGAATGAAGAAGAAAGAAAGAGTGTCATCATATTTGTATTTGGGTGGAGAGAGAGAACGTGCTGAGTTGAAACGCATTTAATGTGATTTGAGTGGACATCAGGAAGAAAAAACAAAAAAACATTCATGCTTTGGCCACGTAAAGGCTGACATGGATATCCACGTAGAACGCGTCCGTGACGCGCTGCGTTCATAAAACATTTCCCTTAAAAGAAAGACTTAGCTAGACAGACATCTATTCCTTCAGAAGAGAGGGTCATAACTCATGCAAAAGTAGAATTTGTTACAAAACATTATCCTCCACAAATAAGAGTTATAAGTGTCTAATAAGCGCATCAGCTGTTTTACGTTAATCGATGATGCTTCTAAAAGAATATAATTTAAATATGAAAACAAGACTTAATAGCAAATTTTAAATATGGAAACAATACTTAATAGCAATCGTATAGCACAAGACACATCACATCTCACAACACACAAAGTTATTATTTTAATTACCACAAATGCAAATAACTATGCTAATTGTTAGGCATAACGATTCCGAACCACTTTCACCGGTCAGCATGATCACATCTTGACTTCGAAAATATATGGAAAACCGAAATTGATATATCTCTTGTGGAATTTTAACGACAGATTGTAAATCAGTACGAGTATATACCTTTTTTGTCGAGTTACAATAGTGGAGTAAATTAAATGTTGACCAAATAGTTCAACCCCATTCGAGCTATGACTATGTTAGATTGTTAGGGTGTTATAGTAAAAGTACAACGTAACAGCTTACTGTCACCGGTTATGTTAGGAGTCCTTTAGAGACTCTTAAATTCCAATTTTTTCGAGCTTTGACCCAGCTAAACGCTCTATCCTCGCAAAGAGTAATCGGAAACACCAACACAACCGCACAACTCTTCGGTTACCCTCAGAGTAGGGAACTAGCGGAATAGCTCCCAAAACAAGCACACGCGAAAACTAAGGTTGCACAACCATCACAAAATGCCAAACCCCCAAGCATCCCAAGTTCCCCACTCAAGAACACTGAAAGAAAGATGATGGCGGAACAATCTCTTTATTATATATAAGAAACGTCCCAAAGGGATTACAATAGATTTCTCGCTCACAAGTCTCTCTCACAGAAAACTCTCTCGCGCCCAAATCTAAACTCAAACTATGATGGGAATCCTATCTGATCTTGGATGATGATCCGATTCGATTATCTTGAACCTGTAGGAGGCGTCCCCTTTTATAGTGCTCAAAGTCCTACTTTGTAGCACGGTTGGATGCCACCCAACCCACCTTCCTTCGGTTGCAAGAGAATAGTTCTTTATTCTCCCCCATAACTTGGTAATAATCGTGGCTGAATTAATCCTTAGGATTCGTTCCCAAACTCTTCCTCCATCACGGATTAATTCCCACAAATAGGCGCCACTTTGTCATAACCGAACCCCTCGGTTTAGGTTGGCTGGAAACGTGAGAGACATGTTGTATTTTGCTAGAATAAACTCTTCAAAACCGTCCCCCCAGGAAGTTGCGCAAGTGGGGTTTGACCCGTTCAAATCCCTTGCACTTCTCCCGTTCGGTTATGGACCCTTTCCACAACCGAATCCTATTTCTAAGGATGTGCATCTTCGGCTCCTATTTTCAGGGAATGCACCCACCACGATTTTTTCTCCTTCCAAACCAAGTACCTACATGTAAGGAAGACATGTGCATGCCCACGCTTCCCTCTCCCTTCGGTTGGTGGACCAAGTCCATAACTGTCTCCTTCTCCACGAACGTAGCCTCCCTCCTTTGACTTGGTCTCCACGCCTTTGTTGGGCAGGCCACGCCTTGCCTGGTCACCTACCTCGGTCCTTGCTTCGCCCATGGGTAGTCCTCGTCGGCCCGCACCATCCACCACCAGTTGACCGGCGTTGACTCGTGTTGACTACGATCCTTACTTGGTCTACTGTGTTGACTTGGTGTTGACTCCTGGTCTTTAGCCTCCCAAGCTCCTGCACCTCCCTCCTAAGCATTGCCCGCTCATGCCCGCCTCCATGGCACGCCTAAGTGGTGCCCGGGCATGCTCTCGCACTTCCCCGGACTCCAAGCCTTGGTGCTTTTCCACGCGCCTCGCGCTCCAACCACCAATCACGTTATAGGCTTTAGAACATCCGCGCCTTCGCCTTGCTTGCTCATGCTTGCGCCCCGCGCGCGCGCATGTTGCCTAAGCATAGCTTCCTCGCGCACGTTCTTGGACTAGGCTTTTCACTCCATGTTCGTAGCCTCGGCTACTTGCCTTTTTGCACGCGCTTTGCCGCTGCCTGCCACTCGATTCTTCTTCCACGTTTTGCCTTGCATGTGCGCATGCCCGCGCATCTTGAATCTACTTGGCGCTTGCCCTGCAAACCCAGGGGAGTACTTGGGCTACCCCCGTTGCTTACCTTACGCACTCGCGTTTGGCTCGCCTTGTGTTCTTCTTGGTTCCTTGTGATGCTCCAAGCTCACGAACCCAGCCCGGTATGGCGCACCCTCGGGCATCCTCGATCTCAAGGTGGTGACAAATCTCCCCCACCCAACCCATTCGTCGTCCTCGACGAAGAATAGATTGTGGAAATTAACCTCTCGAATCGGTTGGCGACAGACCTTATCCTACAAAGGTCTTGTTGCATCTCCCCGCAACTATGTAGGGCTTGAGGAGCTCCCTTCTTGAACTCCTCCAAGAACTCCTTCCTGATTTGGATGATGTCTTACCTCGTTTCCCCATGGTGTCTTCGGTGCCTTGTGGGGATACACACCTCGGCCACTGTTTCCAGGTTGCACCTTACCCTTATACGCCTCTTCCTCCGATTCAGCACTTTGGTGCATGTTCCCTTGAATGAGTGTTAAGGGTGCGCCTGCCTAACTGGGTTCCTCCTTAACCCCGTGCTGCCCAGGTCCTCCTCCTTGGGACCTTCAGGTCGTAACAATTTCGTTGCCTTGTGGACGACCCCTTCGTCCTCCTTGTGGTCTGATAGCATATCTCCCCATCCGCTAGCTGGATGTCCCAAGAGATCCTCGACTAACTTCGTGTCCACCTCTCTGAACACAATAGGGCTTCACACGCCCTCTTCTTCTTCAAACTCCTCCACGCTCCACAAGCCTACGGGTTCCCTAATGTCCTTGTTGAGCTCGAGGGGCCCCGCCCCCTCGTGGCCTAGCTCCATCCCTAGGATCCCCCGTGTCTCCTGACTTAAGGCTGCAAGGTGGCAGTCTTGCACCTCTTGTGGTACAACCTCATCTCCCGTGCACTTCACAAAGCATGGTATTGGACCTTCGGCGATAAAGATCCCCCTTAGATGAGCTGCGATTGATACCTTGGCTTGAACGAGAAAATCCATACCTAGGATTACCTTGAAATCGTCGAGAGGCACTACCATAAACGTGCCTGTGCCACTCCAATCCTCCACATCTACTCGCGCACGCGCAACTCCTGCCACGCTACGAGCCGCTGAGTTGACGGCCTTAATCTTAGACCCATCCTTGGTCATCTCCAAGCCAATAGCTTTGACCTCTGCCTCAGCTATGAAGTTGTTTGTGGCCCCGGAATCCACCATGGCGCGTAGCTTACGCCCATTGATCACAACCTCAACATAGAGAAGGTTCCCCGAACCTTTCCTAGATCGGATGACGTTTAGAAGTCTGAGAGAGCCCGTGCACGCCTCTTCTCCAGATCCTTCGCCTTCCTCGGCAACTAGAGCTCCCAATCTCTCCCTTTTGGGGCATTCTCGGGCCATGTGCGGTCCTTTGCAGATGAAGCATCCACCCGGCGGCTTCTTGTCTTTGCCACCCCTGGCTTGACCCGCCGGTTCACTGTTGGTCCCCCTCCTACCATGTCCCTTCTTTCGGTTGCCTCCCTTGCTTGGTTCTCCCACGCCCTCCTTGGTGCAGTAGTCTACCAAAGCATCTGCAGCAATCAGTGCTGCCTGCAGGTCTCGCACCTTCAAGCGCCTGAGCTCCACCTGAGCCCACCCTTGGAGACCTGTCGTGAAGTTAAATAGCTTGTCCTCCTCGGACATGCCCTTCACGTCTAGCATCAGAGATTGGAAGTTCTTAACGTACTCCCGAATCGTCCCTGTATGCTTTAGTTTTCTCAAGGCCTCGCGTGCCATCCACGTGCAACTCTTTGGCAATATCTTCCCAAGCCGTTAGCTCTTCTAACGCTTCGTCGGTAGCCCGACTCCTCCACCATAACTTGGCATCACCAGCTAAGAACATTGCCCCAAGGCAACTCGATCTTCCGGTGCTGTAGCCGTGGCCTTGAAGAATTCCTCCATGTCCTAGAGGAAGGCCTTTGCATCTCGGGTGCCTGTGAAGGCCTTTGGCTCGGGCATGCGCAACCTTCGCACTCCGAGCTTCCCTTCACCCGACTCCTCGCGTAGTTTGGTTATTTTGCCCCTGAGGTCCTCCACGCATTCTAGGAGATACTCCTTCGTCTCCTGAACCTCCTTGCGCAATTCCTCTTCGACCTCTCCAGACGTGACCTCTCCGTCTTCACCACGGCCTGAGATCCACGTCTCCACATCTCTCATACGAGCCTCCAGCCCGTTGATTGTTTCGGAATTGGACATTGCTTGTTTTGTGGATGTGCGTATGTCCCTCGAACGTAGCTCTGATACCAGCTTATCACCAGTTATGTTAGGAGTCCTTTAGAGACTTAAATTTCAACTTTTTCGAGTTTTGACCCAGCCAAACGCTCTATCCTCGCAAGGAATAGTCGGAAACACCAACACAACCGCATAACTCTTCGGTTACTCTCAGAGTTGGGAACTAGCGGAATAGCTCCCAAAACAAGCACACGCGGAAACTAAGGTTGCACAACCATCACAAAATGCCAAGCCCCCAAGCATCCCAAGTTCCCCACTCAAGAACACTGAAAGAAAGATGATGGCGGAACAATCTCTTTATTATATATAAAAAACGTCCCAAAGGGATTACAATAGATTTCTCGCTCACAAGTCTCTCTCGCAGAAAACTCTCTCACGCCCAAATCTAAACTCAAACTATGATGGGAATCCTATCTGATCCTGGATGATGATCCGATTCGATTATCTTGAACCTGTGGGAGGCGTCCCCTTTTATAGTGCTCAAAGTCCTACTTTGTAGCACGGTTGGATGCCACCCAACCCACCTTCCTTCGGTTGCAAGAGAATAGTTCTTTATTCTCCCCCATAACTTGGTAATAATCGTGGCTGAATTAATCCTTAGGAATCGTTCCCAAACTCTTCCTCCATCACGGATTAATTCCCACAAATAGGCGCCACTTTGTCATAACCGAACCCCTCGGTTTAGGTTGGCTGGAAACGTGAGAGACATGCTGTATTTTGCTAGAATAAACTCTTCAAAACCGTCCCCCCAGGATGTTGCGCAAGTGGGGTTTGACCCGTTCAAATCCCTTGCACTTCTCCCATTCGGTTATGGACCCTTTCCACAACCGAATACTATTTCTAAGGATGTGCATCTTCGGTTCCTATTTTCAAGGAATGCATGCATCACGATTTTTACTCCTTCCAAACCGAATACCTACGTGTAAGGAAGACATGTACGTATTGGGGCTGACCCATTCAGCCCACGCTTCCCTCTCCCTTCGGTTGGTGGACGAAGTCCATAACCGTCTCCTTCTCCACGAACATAGCCTCCCTCCTTTGACTTGGTCTCCACGCCTTTGTTGGGCTGGCCACGCCTTGCCTGGTCACCTATCTCGGTCCTTGTTTCGCCCATGGGTAGTCCTCGTCGGCCCGCACCATCCACCACCAGTTGACCGGCGTTGACTCGTGTTGACTACGATCCTTACTTGGTCTACTGTGTTGACTTGGTGTTGACTCCTGGTCTTTAGCCTCTCAAGCTCCTGCGCCTCCCTCCTAAGCATTGACCGCCTCCATGGCGCGCCTGAGTGGTGCCCGGGCATGCTCTCGCACTTCCCAAGTGCTATGCATACGCCTCACTTGCTGATGCCTTCTGACCTTTGCTTGGGTGTCCCCGGACTCCAAGCCTTGGTGCTTTTCCACGCGCCTCGCGCTCCAACCACCAATCACGCTATAGGCTTTAGAACATCCGCGCCTTCGCCTTGCTTGCTCATGCTCGCGCCCCACGCGCGCGCATGTTGCCTAAGCATAGCTTCCTCGCTCCCGTGCTACGCGCACGTCCTTGGACTAGGCTTTTCACTCCATGTTCGTAGCCTCGGCTACTTGCCTTCTTTCACGCGCTTTGCCCTGCAAACCCCCGTTGCTTACCTTACGCGCTCGCATTTGGCTCGCCTTGTGTGCTTCTTGGTTCCTTGTGATGCTCCGAGCACACGAACCCAGCCCTGTATGGCGCACCCTCGGGCATCCTCGATCTCAAGGTGGTGACACTTACCATGGTGAGAAAAAAATCCATAAAATAAAGGTAATTCGTAGTAAAAGTTTTGCTAATATCGTCCATGAAATAATTTATGAATGTTAGCTAATAATTGTACAAGGCTTAGTCATTATCTTAGGCCCACATGTATATAGGATCTGATGTAATCTGTCACATTTTACATTGTGCTAGATCCGTTTCCTAATTGGGTTTGGATTTTAACTACCTTAACAACCACAACTATAAAAGTAGGGTTGTAATCGGGGTGGGTAATACCCGTATACTCATGTACCCGACCCGTACGGGTACAAAATTTTGTACCCATTTAAAAATTTGTACACGTTAACCCCTACCGGTTTACCTATTGGATAAACTGGTCGGGTATGGGTATGTGCATTACCCGTCTTGTGCGTAAGCATAGCATTTCTGGTCGAACCACTGAACCACACATCTTTTTTTGGTGGGAGGGTACTCTGAGTAGTGGGTACCTCGTAGGACCTCGACCCGCCTACTCTTGAGCTTCAGGTAGGTGTATGGGTTCCTGAAGCGGGTGGGAATTCCTGACCCGTATACCCATTATCAATATATATATTCTTATATATATATTATACTTAATAAACAAAAATACAAAAGAGAAATCAAAATGACAAAATCTAACCCTAACCCTAACTAAACCTATCCTCCTCCAACTCCCAAACCACGTCCCCTCCCATCCTGAGTCCCGTTGCCTCTTCAACCGGCCTCGCCTCCTCACTGTCGCGTCTTTCGCCTACGACATCGGAGAGAACATCGGAATACTCCCCGGCATCTTCGACAACCTCTTCCCTCCCTGGTTTGTGCTCTTGGTTGGAGCCATCTTGTCTTTTGTTGGATACTCTCTTCTTTGGCTCGTGCTTAGTCAAACCCTTGCTGGATTACCCTACTGGCTGGTGAGCTCCAACTTGGGTTACCATCTTTTCTTATTTTGTGGGTTTTGAGTTTCGTTGCTTTGTTTGGTTGTTTCAGAAAGTTAATGATTCAATGTGTTCTGAAGTGTGTGTGCGTGTGTGAGACTTTCATTTTTTGTTTTGATTTGGATTTTGGGAAAGTTAATGTTTTTGGTTGCTTAGTTTGCTGGTTTGTGAAAGTTGGGAGTTTTTATAGTATTTTTTGGATTTTGATTGTTCAATGTGTTCTGGATAGTGTGCGTGAGGTGTTGTGTTTTGTTTTTGAGTTTGTTTGCTTAGATTTTAGTATAATGGTATCCTCTTCTCAGTTTGTTTATTTTTAGGTTTTTATACAAACAAATCCATATTTTTTACCTTAGTTAATACATACAATTTTGTCTTGTAGTGGGTAATGTGTGAAATTGTAGGAATGGATGAAAATGGACCACCAGTAGCTTCAAATTTAGAAAAAAGAAAAAGACATTCGAATTCTTAAATTTGGAAAGATTTCAGTAGTTATGACAAAAATGGAAATAAAAGAGCCAAGTGTAACCATTGTTCTAAAACCTTGACTGCAAAAAATAGTGATGAAACAACACATTTGTGGACTCATCTAAGAAAATAGCACCCTACCATGGTTAATGGTCATATTGGAAGTGGACAACTGATATTGAATGTGGGGGGAAAAGCTTAGATGGAACTGTAGATGTTAAGTATCACAAGTTTGATCGGATGACTAGTAGGAAGGATGTTGCCCTAATAATTATGTTGCATGAGTACCCATTCTCAATTGTGTATCATGTAGGCTTCTGAAAGTTTGTTAGTCATCTTCGACCTGAATTGAAAATGGTTTCTCGTACAACAATAAAGAAAGATTGTGTGCAAATTGTCATGGAAGAAAATGATAGGTTGTACAAGCATTTAGATGGGCTTCAATGTCGTATTAGTTTGACAAGTGATATGTGGACCTCAAACCAAAACAAGGGGTATATGTGTATTATGGGGCATTTTGTTGATGATTAATGGACTTTTCAGAAGAGAATACTGAGTTTTGCCATAGTTAAAGGTAAACATACAACATTTGCTCTTTCTAAGTGTATTTAGAGAAGTTGTACAAGTGGAACATCGACAAGAAAGTAATGTGTCTTGTCTTAGATAATTGTGCAACAAATGATGACCTTGTAAGAGATCTGGCTCCAAAGTTTGGTTTAGGTGATCTTCTACAAAATGGGCTGTTGTTTGATGTCAGATGTTCAACCCATATTGTTAACCGGTTGTCCAAGATGGGATTGAAATCATTGCAGGAGTAATAGCAAAGGTCTGTGATAGTGTTAAATATGTGAAGTCATCTACACTTAAAATGGGTCACTAGATATGTGAACTTTTTTAGAAGCAGCAAATGAAGTAAAAGCTCCAAATAGGTCACTAGTGTTATATGTGCCAACTAGCTGGAACTCTACTTTCCATATGCTTCAAACTTTGCAGTTTAAAATTGTTTTTAGTCGCATGACCTGTATTGATAATTGTTACACTCATGAACGTTCTGAACAAAAGTGAGAAAAATGCAAAGGTTGTGTGTGACTACCAACATTTTTTTCATGAAGTTACTAATGCTTTTTCTACCACCATGTATTCGTCGGCAAATTATTTTTTACCCCATGTATGTGCAAAGACGATTAAATTGATGAATATTATCAGTCGTGATGTTGCTTTTGTGTGAAATGGTGGAAAATGATGGAAAAGTTTGACAATTATTGAGACAGTTGTAAATTGGTTTTGTGTATTGCGTTGATCTTAGATCCTCAATACAAAGTTGAAACAATCCAGTTTTACATGAACAAAATTTATGGTGACAAAGTTGGGAAGGAGAAGGTAGACAGTATCAGAATTATTTTGCAAGAGACTTACAATGAGTATCGTATCAGGTTTGGAGAAATGGATGTAAGTGTCAACAGTTGTCAGAGTGGAGTAGGCAGTTTATACAGTGGAAGTAGTAGTGTAACTTCTTTGAGTGGAGGTACAAGGTTTTGCAAAGAAACTTTTGAACTAGCCAATGGACTAAGTGAGTTGAAGGTGTTTCGGCTAATAAATTCAGCAAATCAACCGTTCAAGTGTGATTTGAACATGTACTTGGATGAAGGAGTGCATCCTATAGTTGAAAGATTTGACATTCTTGGATGGTGGAAGATGAATGCTGATTGAATCACTTATAATATCGCAAGTGCACAACAACGTTGAAGCGGTGACAAATACGGGTTGGTCCACAAGGAGCGTGTGTGAGTCGAGTTTGCAATACTCGAGTGGGAAAAGAAAAAGAGATGAAGGTCAAAACTACACTACAATGCAAAAGAAATCAGAAAATAAGGAATAAAACTAGACCCCATAGGGGTAGAGAACGAACTTGGAAATGAAGATGTGTGGTGTAGTGTGTTTATTTGTGCTCATCAAAACATGTCATATAGGAAATCCATAAAACTCAAATTCAACTTTGCCTCTACATGAAATAAGATAAAATATTATCACTAAAACATACAAGATAATAATTGAAATGAAGCAAATATGTTCACATGCATAATGACTCAAATCCAACTATGTCTCCACAAGAAATAAGATTTATCACAATCATTAAAACATACAAGACATTAATTTGGATAAAGCCAACATGAGCACATACATGCACATGCCTTGTTCCCCTCTTCCACTCCATCCTTATACTAACCTCATCATTCCCCATAAAATAGGCCCACTAATCTAAGCATGTGCTAAACTTCATTAAAGAGCATTAGCAAATCAAAGATAAGAGTGAAATCTCATTAGATGGTTATGGAAATCATGTAAAGCACAAAGGATTAAGATGAACACACACTCATCCATCACATGACCAAATCACCTTCTTCTCCACCCCCAATGAGGATGGACTACTCTCTACTCATCTCTACACTAAAGAAAGCATGAAAAGAACATAAACCCATGAAAGAAATGTAGAAGACTAGATTAAATCAACAACATAAAGAAATTGCATCAAAGGAAAACATCAACATAATGGACAAGAACTAAACTAGATTAATAAAATAAAAGACAAAGTTTGCTCCTCTCCAGCCCCCTTATTACACTACTAAAATGGGAAACTAAAACCTACTCTAATGGGGGAAGGAAGAAAAAGGTGGAGAGGAGGGATTACAATGGTATTTATATACTAATACATGGTTATGATTAATCTGGGAATAATTAGACGGCTCTAAATCACATCTGATAGTCCAGGATTGCTTCGACCTGACAACCCAAACCGCAACCAAAATTAGAGATCATTTGGACCATGTTGATCCGCCAGTGGTGGATCCAAATCCACCAATGGCGGATCAAATGGCTCCGATCGGGCTAAAATTTTGTGTCCCGCTTTACCACTTCATTTGGCATGTGGGGTGAAGTCCTAGTCTACTGTCTCGAATCACTTTGATTTTAATTGGCAAAATACTGATCTGATCCAAGTCTTGTGTCACTATATTTTGCACTTCACAATCAGGTCCTTCCGGGTTTGCACTTGGGTCCTTCCTCATTTGCGATACAGTCCTTGTGCATTACAAATAGGTCCAGAACCATCCAAATCAGTCCATACTTGTTATATTTAGGTCCTTTTTGCTCCCTTCATCTTCTTTATTACCTAACTCCCGAAACACTACAAACAACAACTCGAGTAACACAATATTAGGGTAAAAGGATATATAACATGAATATGATGCACGATATGATACTAACCAAATACCTCCACACTTACCATTTGCTAGTCCCAAGCAAAACAACGAAAGATAAAAATGAAGGAAAATGAAACATGCAAAAAAATAAGGAAATCCTAACTCACTTTCGTAGGAATCACGGTTGCACTTAGCACATGAAACAAACCGTTAAACATCCTTATCGCCAAGGAGGAGGAGTGGTGTCTCCTGAGGGTTTTCAACGGATATACCCACAAAATCCGAACAATGATAGAAACTCGACTCGATGGACTTATTTTTTTGTCGATCATTGGACATGGTAATATTACAGACCGACTATATATATGTATCCAGTCCACACACCTAGCCGAATGAATCATTTGTTCAAGTTAATTAAGGACTTAAGTGAAAAACATGGACAACCTTAACATCCTCAAGTGATACAAAGTGTAAAGTCCATTAAGGTTCTTATTTGCATTACCATTTTTTCTTTTCTTTTTGTTCTTTTTTTGTTCTTTTTTTATTCTAGTTGGTGTGTAATTCTCCCAGGGTCAGGTTTCGTGCATCATTGCCTATGAGGACTTACACTACCTCGTAAACCTTTCCCCACATCTCTACATAGGGCGATCCCTACCACTTGTGTAACGGGAGTTCAATCGGTGCATCCCAAGTCAGATGACTCGAAAGCACTAGGCACAAAGTCCCCTCGGACGTAATTTCCCGAGTGATAGGAGTCGTGCGAGAAGAGAGAACACATACTCACTTATTTCTTATCTACACATGAACCAAAACCCTTACACTTAATGTCTCACAACAGGAGTTTTAAGGGTTCATGACTACAACAAACTTCCTTATATTAACAGACACGAATTATTCAACCCACTAGGTTCAAGGTGGACTTCTTTATTTGTTTGAGTACTAAAACCCTATTAATAATCTCCCCCCGAGGGAAAACCGGGGTGCATCCCAACGACTAGATAACGCTTAAAGCCGGTATACTAGATATCTTAATGCATCAAGTTCAATACAATTTTTGGGAGTTTCCTTTTACTTTGTCTCTCAACGGTTTTGCACATGCCAAACACACGCAAAACCACAAAACATTTTCTTTCGCAAACACATGAAGATTTTGAAAGAAATGGAAGAATTAAAGCATTAGGTAAGCAAAAGAAGACAAGTCATCCAAGGATCATGGCAAGCAAATATATTAATATTAAATGCAACACACTAACATGACCCTAACAATGCAAACAAAAGAAAACAAAACAAAAGGAGAAAGACTAGACTATGTACATACGATAAAAGACCCCCACACTTACTTCATGCATTGTCCTCAATGAATGCGAGCATAATACTACATGAATTTTGCATGAAAAAGTGAAGATCTCACCAAACTTTGAAGCAGAAGGAAAGTCTCATGGTCATGTTGATGGACACAAACCCGAATTTCCCTCAAAACCTGTGAAATACTTAAGAAGGGAGACAAATACGTGAAAGAAATGAGGCCCAAATACACCAGAGTTGGGGCTCACAACAATCAATGCTCACTTTTGGAGTCTTTTTGTGTTTTTTAATCAACTATGCACAACAATAAGTTCCCATCTTTATTTGGCAAAGGACATCAAATGGAAACCTCAAAAGTGGGTCAATGCACTTGAAATGGGAACATGACACCACGCGGGGCCAGTAAACTCATGCGTGGCCCCCCTCACAAAGAGCACAAAATGTAACGAGAGGTTCATGAATTAGAAGGAAAAGCATCTCATTCAAAGGATCAAACTGAGAGAGCTCGAACCTCTCAAGAGTTTGGGAAAATTGTGCAACGGAAGAAGAGTTTCTCCCGTTGTGGTACTGAAGTTATTTTCGTCAATCCAAACTCTCCAATTAACAAGCTAGTGGGTCGGAACGAGGTCAAGAACCTTGTTATGCATGTCCGACTCATCAGGCGAACAGAAAGTGGGTCTCTTACCCAAGGTATCCTCTAAGGAACTCTCAATACCCTCATTGGCAATGTAGTTATTCGATGTTCCATCATTTCCAAGATGACGAGGAACAATAGTGAGAGGCAAACTCTCATCAGGTCGTTTGAAATTAAGGTATTAGGGAGCTCCTGCTCCACTAGAGGCGTGTCCTTAAGAGGTACAACATAAAGATCATGTGGCTCAAGGGCCACATGACAAAAAGATAAGGCACAATACTGTGCCGACTCATAATGAAGCTGGTCCATGTTGTTCTTAATTTGGATCGAATCCCCTACCATGTGATCGTGAATTGAAACCCCAAGTCCCTCAGACTGACTAGGAGTTTGAGTTTGAAGGATTGTGCTTTGAATTTCTAGATGTGGTGGTGGTTTGATATCAAAAAATAAATCCTCACGTTGACAAGAAAAATTACCCTCCTCACGTTCACGTAATTGTTGCGTGATTTGACTCACTTGCATTGCCATATTTTGCATGGACTGTTGAGTGGCTTCCATGAACGTAAGGAAATTTTGGGGTTGGGTTTTGATGGGCTGAGAATGAGTCCAATGATTGGGAGTAGGGTGTTGGTAGAATTCTGGGTATTAGGAGGAGGAGGATAATGGGGGTGGAAATGATGTATAAGAATTGTCTCCCCACGAATCCATCCCTCTCGGGTTGTACGCGGATGCGTCAAGGTCACATTGAGCATTTTGGGAAAATGTATGCTCATACTCAAGCTCAGGGGGAATACAAGGACCTTACCCGATAACGTGACCACTCCACCCACAACAGTCACACGGTATGACTACTAGAGCCACCGGTGCACTCATGTTGTCTACCACACACTTGAAAGAGGCCAAAGGTTGTTGTAATGTCTTAGTTTGTTGATCAACATATGATCCGACATAACTAGATGGTGGTCTAACAGTCGGTGACTCTCTCATATTACCCCAATTTGAAGTTTGTTCAACCATACAATTAAGGTCGTTCCAACCATAAGAGGTGTTTGTCTGAGGCACCCCAAGATGTCTGAGTCCGGAATACCATGGAGAATAGTCCTGGTCCCCATAAGTAAATGGATGGTTGCCCATGTAACCACTCATCTCTACAAAAAACTCTCGAGTCGACCACTCTCCCCACCACGAGGCCAAGCTCGCAAAAAGTGCTTGACTCGATCCTAAAACGCTTACAAAGAGTGTAAAGGAGAGGAGACTAGAACGTAGAAGTAGGTGAGAAGAAGATGACTCAAAGGAGAAGGGAAGAATCCCTAAAACTAGCGTGGGTAGAGGGTAAGGGTACAAGCCTAGTCTAGCAAACATGGCTCAAACAAGCTTAGGCTGGCTATGAGTCCTTAAGCTAGACGACTCCTAACTTCGAGCTCACGCGGCCTCAACACGCCTCACCTCCTTACAACGAAGACCACAAAGCCAAGAAAGTGAGCCAAGATCCGGAGATCTCTTCTCTCCTGCTATCGACAAAGTGGGTGACGCCGATCAGGCTATGACGGTTGTGACCATATCACTCTCCTAATGTGCCCGAGTCCTATTCTCCAATGTCTACTTGATTTTAAATTAAGGCTTTACTTGAGTGTGTTTTTTGGGGCTAAGGGAGGGGTGATGAAATCCCCCACCTTATCTTTGAAGACTATAGGTGGTGCCCCTTAAAGATGTTTTGAAAGCTTAAGTTAGTAAGCAACTCAACAAACAAGCACTAACCTAACTCTTGTTACAATGCACCTTACTTACTAATACATGATCTAAACATGCATGAATGAGAGATCGGGTGCACATACCTCACGCCAGTAATCGACAATAAGAATGTAAAGAAAAAGAAAAACAAATGCGTGCAAGGTCTACAAAGGATGCATGACCTAGATGACAATAACTCTTATCTTTTGCTTTGAGTTTTATGGTCCAAGTTGTCTTAACAAGGGGTCATGCAAGCCAAATTAATTTTTAACACTAAAACATAGCATGCATGGCATGAACCGTGACAGGAAACAACTTGAAATAGGCAAAGGAAGCTACTGTGAAAACAGAAATCAAAACTAGCTCACCCAATCCACCACTGGCGGATGGGAATCAACTACTGGCGGATGTTCTAGAGATTTAGGTCCCCAGAATTCACCAGTGTGCTTCTAAGCCCCAGTAGGTACTCCTGTGCACTTGTGACCCCATTCCAGTAACCAAAACAAAACGGAAACGTAAAAACAAAGAAAAACCCCACCGAAATGGCGAACTCGAATACGAAAGCGACGCTCCCCGGCAATGGTGCCAAAAACGTGATTGAATCAGTTATAATGCCGTAAGTGCATGGCCGCATTGAAGCGGTGACAAATACGGGTCGGTCCATAGGGAGCGTGTGTGCATGGGGATGAACTACTCTCTACTCATCTCTACACTAAATAAAGCATGAAAAGAACATAAACCCATGAAAGAAATGTAGAAGACTAAATTAAACAAACAACAACATAAAAGAAATTGCATCAAAGGAAAACATCAACATAATGAACAAGAACTAAACTAGATTAAGAAAGTAAAAGACAAAGTTTGCTCCTCTCCAACCCCCTTATTACACTACTAAAACAGGAAACTAAAACCTACTCTAATGGGGGAAGGAAGAAGAAGCTAGAGAGGAGGGATTACAATGGTATTTATAGACTAATACATGGTTAGGATTAATCTCGGAATAATCGAATGACTCTAAATCATATCTGATAGTCTAGGAATGCTCTGACCCGACAACCCGAACCGCAACCAAAATTGGAGATCATTTGGACAATTTTGTTCCACCAGTGGTAGATCCAAATCCGCCATTGGCAGATCAAATGGCTTTGATCGGGCTAAACTTTTGTGTCCCGCTTTACCGCTTCATTTGGCATGTGGGGTGAAGTCTTGGTCTGCTGTCTCGAATCACTTTGAGTTTAATTGACGAAATACTAATCTGATTCAAGTCATGTGTCACCATATTTTGCACTTCACAATCAGGTCCCTCCGGGTTTGCACTTGGGTCCTTCATGATTTGCGATACAGTCATTGTGCATTACGAATAGGTCCAGAACCTTCCAAATCTGTCCATACTTGTTACATTTAGGTCCTTTTTGCTCCCTTCATCTTCTTTATTACCTAACTCCTGAAACACTACAAACAACAACTAGAGTATCACAATATGTGGGTAAAATAAATGATATATAGCATGAATATGATGCATGATATGCTACTAATCAAATGCTCCCAAGTATTCTTTAGTTAGTCGCATGACACGTGATTTGTTTGGTTATTACTGTATCAACAGTTGCATCAGAGTTGCTTTTAGCACTGGCGGTAGAGTGAGATCCATTAGGAAGCTCCATGCATGCAAATACCATTGAAGTTCTTATATGCTCCCAAGATTGGATAAGGAAGAATTTTAGTGGTAAATTCTTTCGTAACTTACATGTGTATCTATTTATGTGACATGTCATTTTATTTTTATATATTCTCTTCTCCATTTTTTGTAGATAAAGCACTTGGTAAAGCAACTTTGGGAACAATTAATGACACAGATGATGGAGAAGTTCAGGTGGATTTAATTTCAATTAATGATGATGATGTTTAGGAGGATGAGTAGAAGTTAGTCCACTATTTTAAAACTTGTAATAGAAGAATTCAAACTTCTACAAATGTTTGTTTGACATTTTTGTGTGTTTGCTAGACATTTATTTGTGTTTGTTAGACCTTTGTGTGGGTTTGCTAGACATTTATTTGTGATTGTTAGATATTTGTTAGTGTTTGATAGACATTGTTTGTGTTTGTTAAGATATTTGTTTTGTGTTTGTGTGATTTTTTTTGATTTTTAGATGATATTTTTAATAGGTTACCCGCTTACGGTCTACCCGTACTCGTCAACTTGGGCGGGTACAGGTACAGGTGAGGGCATACCCGACCCATTTATAGAGCCTATATAAAAGGTTGTTTGGACTAGACTGAAATCATAATTGAGATTTCACATTTCTTTTTGTTGTTCCTTCACCACCAAATCAAGATGGTATCAGAGCTTAAGCTCCCCCAAAACTAAAGGTGATTGTTGGAGTTTGACGGAGTAACAAGAGGAGATGGCGGAGTGGAAACAAGAAAACACAAAAAACTCTCTTGGAGACATCCACAACCTATACAACCTCCAACCTTCGGGTAATGTTGGGATCATGCTTGTGAGCATGAAGCTGATGGGGATAACTACAAGACTTGGAGAAAATCAGTGAAGATGACGTTGAAAACAAAGAATAAGCTCAGATTTCTTGATGAATCACTTCCACAACCGAATAAGGAGAAATCTTGACAAGAACATGGGATATAGGAGATGACGATCTGGTCCTTTCTTGGCTGACGAACTCGAGCAGTCGGATCCTCGTTTCATCTGTGATCTACACAGATTGGGCATCACAATGTGGAATTATCTAGAAGATCGTTATTCTCAGATAGTGGTAGATCCAGGGGTGGGCACACGTAGGCACGTGCCACACATGAATTCTATTATTCCTGTAAATAGTATACTTGGTGTCTCGTGCCCATTGGAGAAAAAACTCATATATTATTACTTCCGGTGTTTATTAAGTTTATTTTTTAAAACAAAAAAGGTCACCATAATATTATTTCCTAGGGCACAACATTCATTTAAAAAAATTAAATAATCACAAAAGCAAGTCCAATAATAAGATAAAGCTCAAAACTGAAGTTCAACTTTCATTTGTCTCTAATTTTAAGCCAACAACTTCTTGGTTACCTTTCATATTCCTAAAATATTCCTATTTGTCCTTTCCTATTCCCAACAACACAAGATGTTATACCTTAATCTTCTCTTTCAAGTGTCAAATTTCCAAAGTAGCAGCCTAGCAACAGGAAACGTGAAGAACAACAAGGATCTGCCAGACAGGAAAACCAACCACATCACTAGACTCAAACAATTGATTAAGGTGCACTCCATGTGAAGAAATGAAGCAATTAAGAAGTCATTAGAAAACGGGTCAGATCAGAGCAATCTAGACCGCCAATTGGCAGCTCTAGACCGTTGGTTGGCAGTTGGTTATGCTACGGATCCATCTAGTCTCCGTCTGGTCGTGTATTATGTTGTTTATGTCTCTATTTTTAGTATGTTCCATTAGTCCCACACCGGAGGATTGTCCCCAGTTGTTTTTTTTAGGTCTGTAAATAGAACTCTTCTTCCTCCTTTGTAATACTACACATGGCTTGGTGGTCATTCTCTCTACTTGGAGTAAAGGCTTAAAGCAAAACTCAAGTGGAGAAGAATGTTGCATGCTTGTGAGTTATTAATAAAATAATTCTTCTTAGTCTGTTCTCATGTTGTTTCTTTCCGGTTTAGCTTAGTTCTTTAATAAAATTGCTCTTTAATTGCATTATAATTAGTAGAATGTCTTTTTTCTTTAATACAATTGTTAGTTTAATGTGTAGTGAGTAGTTCCATCCCCCTTTGAAAGTAGAGATGATGTTATACATGTAATGAAGAATGTGAATGAATGCTATCTCATGCAATATTTGATGAATGTGAATGTATGCTTGTTTGTTTAAAAGAGAATACTTAACTTGATGGGTTTTGAATTGCCATAATCATTAGGTACTTCTCATGCTTGTTTAGGTTCTTAATAATCAACTTGTTTATGCTCATGTTAATCAACTAGGTTAGTGATTGGTATGATAGGTTTTGCCACAACCATTAGGTACTTCCTATGCATGAAAACACAACCTAACTTGTGCCTTATTGAATGCATCATTCACCTCTTTATGACATGTGTACAAACACTCCACCCCTTGGGGGGTTTTCTTCCTGAATTTCAGCTTGCATTGATAGTTACTTAGTTTAGTTTCAAGTCTTCTCGTGTTTTCATCATCCTTATTTGTTACTTGCTAGTTTAGTGTAGCTAGTTTTGTTTAATCAACTTCTTCTTCCCTTTATTTTCCACGCGATTTCTGAAAAACCAGAGTTGACACACCTCCCTATTGACTCGACCCGTACTTGCCACCGCTTCATCGCGGTCATGCACTTGCGATTTATAAGTTTAATCGACATGTACATTACAAATATACATCTATCCATTTACCCATTACCATTTACCAGATCTAATTATCCAAATAGTTTTAGTAGAGTACATAGTGAAACTTAACATGCTTAGCATGTTATTTAGTTAATTATATTTCTTTTCAATACTAGATGTTTAAGCTTGCCACCATAAACTTGACATTACTTTATATTTAAAATGGAATTAGTAAGGGAAAACACATACTACTAACGAAACGAGCCGAGTAAGCTCACGAGCAAACAAACCGAGTCAAGTGGCTCGCGAGCAAGCAGCGAGACGAGCACAAGCACAAGCATAGTTCTCGCGCTAGAACCGAGCCACGAACGGGCCAAAAATAAACAAGCTGAGTTCGAACCAGGTCCACTTGCTCGAAAATGGATCGTTTACAACCTTAATATTATCATGTTATAACATGTGGTAAAAATTTCAAATCAAATGGATCATCGTAGATCTTGATCCAAACACGTCAAAATTCAGTAAATTTCAGCCATTCAAATATGAGCATTTTAGATCAACAGTGAAATTAGCTTCGATTGGCCTAAAATATTATCATGTTATAGCTTACAAGATAACAATACATATGATTAAGTTTCATTTAAAAATCAACTTTAAATGTCTTAATTTTAAGTGTCACAGCCAAGTTGACCTATAAAAGATCCTACAACTCCATTGACCTTATATATATATATATAAGTGGGCTGGGTTGGGTATTAAAACATACTTTCCTAAGTAACTACTACCCACGTAGGAGGTTTTCTATAGAAAACTTCCACGTAAAGTTTTTTAAAAGTTAAGTTCCCACAAATTGGATGTGGATAAAAATTCACTTCCCTCCATCTTACGATCCTCTTCTAATATCCACTGTCTGATATCTCCTCCGTGATATCCTTCTTGTCCGGAGGCGCTTCTTCTCATAGTTGCACTCTCCCATCGGGTCATTGCCGGCCTCCCCGCAGCTGTCACCCTAATATCACTCTCTCACGCTACGGAAATCATTTTCATCCTCACACTACTGCTAGACCTCGAACTTTGTTGTCGTTGCCTTCTCTCCTACACGTAATCCATTGAATCTTGTACCGGACTGAATGTTAAGTCCCTAACCTTGCTTAAGGCTAATCCCTTGATTAGTGGGGGTGCTTTGCATGGGAAATAGGAGAGTGAACAGTGTCGGTGATGGGTGTAGGGGGCGGGTACTGTTGATGTGTTGGGTTGAGGTGAAAACCATTTCATTTCCTCTCTTCTTCACTTCTTCACCTCTTCCTCTCACCATTCCTCTCATTCTTCTTCTTCTCTCCGACGTCCAGGGCTGGTGGAGGAGACTCCGGCGTGTGGAGGCGAGCGTGGAGTCGAGGTGACGGATGCGAGGCGCACGTGATCGGAGGGGGAGGTCGACGGGCGACGTTGAGCGAACTCCAGTGTGCTCCATCTTCGTCTTGAGGTATGCCGGCTTCTAGTTTGGTTTTGTTGCTTTCCCACGTTGGTGGGAGGTTGTGGTCGGTCGCGGGAGGTCAGAGACCTCGCCGGCGACGAGATACAACGTAAGATCCTTGGCTGGCGCAAGGTTGCTGTCGACCAACGGTCGACCGGTGCCTTCGGGCGGTCGACCGGTTTTACCTTTTTGTCCGACTTTAACCATCACCGGTCGAACGATGCCTTTGTGGCGGTCGACCGGTTACTTATGTGCTGGTGAGTTTGAGGCCTACTGTCGGTTTTCGGTCGACCGTGCCTTGTTTTGGGGTCGACCGGAACTTAAGTGTACTTGATAATTATGCATGATGTTCGACCGTTTTATGTATCTTGTTTGACCGTTATATGACGTAGACTATTACGATGACCCTGGTAGTTTTCGGTCGACCGGGACCCCTGAGTCGGTCGACCGAATAGACTTGATGATTTTGACGAACTCCGGATTTTGACCTCGTATTCGGTCGACCGGTTTTAGACTGTTGTTCGACCGTTTGGACTTAAGTGACGCGCAGAAGAGTTTGACCATCGTAGACTTTCGGTCGACCAAACCTATTGGGGACGGTCGACTGGTTAGGCTCTTTCGGTCGACCGTTTGTGTGCAGAACTGAAATCCTGGTCCTTGTGTTGTGTCAACTCTGTCCACGGAAACCCATGTTCTCGCTTAGAGCGTGAGACGGGAGGTGACGGCAGGTACGTGCTCGTACCGCCCAGGGACCGCCGTGTGGAAGAGTGTGGACACTTGGGTCGCGCCACCTCCGTATTGGACGTGGTGTGACATGTTGTTGTCTTACTCTCTGGTGAGTAGCGGACCTGAGGGATCGCGGATCCCAATGCGTGTTGACGCTTGGCTTGTGGAGCATGATGACCCTGCAGACTACGGTCTGGACCCGTCCGATGTTGTGTCGGACGTATGTTGTACCGCCGAGGTTGTGCCGGCGATGCCGCCAAGGTTTTTGCCGGCGATGATGATGCCGACGATGTTCCAGCTGGTGGTTGTGCCGTCCGATGTTGTGTCAGACGTATGTTGTACCGCCGATGTTGTGTTGGCGATGTCGCTTATGTTGTGACAACGATGATCCCCGATTGGGCACCTATCCTGGGATGTTGACCGACCGGGCTACGGCTCCGTCGAAGGTGGTGTAGACAACGTGGTTCCTTGCGTGGAAGTGTGGACACTCCTCACCGATCCCTTAGGCTCGTGTAGTCGCGTGTGGGGGGACGCGTCGCGTGCTGTCCGTAAGACTGTATGTGCCTACGGTAGGTTTTTGAGGGAGACCCGTTGTTGTTGCTGGACTGATGTCCTTGTGGACCCTGTTGAGGGTCGTTGTTGTTGGACTGAGGTCCCGTTTAACCTGTTGAGGGACTTCATGCATTGCAGATGTGACATGACATGCCACTAGTATCATAGGTTCATTTACCGTACGATTGCATGCATATAGGTGAGCTTGGCATACGAGGTTTCCTAATGGGAAACTCAGGCATTGGTTTTTGATTCATGTTTCAGGACCGCAGTAGATTCTGTCGGGTGGTGACAGCGGCCGCACACATTTTGGGGCCAGGATCCTCATCGGACTCTTCGAGGTCGTCCTGATTACTTTACCTGTCTTTTCATTGTATTGTTGTAATCACGTCTTTTGACAAACTCTGTTGTATTATTGGTGCACGGACTGTTGACTTATATGAGTAACATTCTCGTCGATGATTTTATCTGAGTAATCTCTCGATTGTTTAAATTTTTAAATTTCCGCTGTTTCAGGATGTTACACCGACATACTTCCCAAAGATGGATTTTAAAGAATAAAGAAATATCGACATGTTCTCGACTAAGTAAGAAATTCACATTTAATAGTTACCGATTTTGAGATGGTAATGAATCTAAGGCATCTATAGATTCCCATTTCTCATCCTCTGTACACTCACATTTTTGACGATTAATGTATTTTATATAAACAACTCAATGGAATTTTTTATTAGTTATTTGTTAATGCAAACTTACTTGTAAACATTTTTGGGAAATAAGTGTTGATGTTCAAGAACACGCACAGCAAGGTATTCTAGATTTTATTCCATGCAATTAATGGGTGATCTATATATTTGACAAAGACAACGTCCAAAGTTATATTTATAGAAAGGTTTAGAAAAACACCATACGTATTATTAATCTGATTTTCTTAGGGAGTTACTATTCATTGCCTGCAAATTACTTAAATCGCCCGCTCCAATTACCATTTTGCCATTTACATTATATTTAATACCCATTTTGTCCTGTCTATTAAAAAGGCTTGTCTCACTTTTTCTCACTATACATGTACCAACACCACGAAAATGTTTGGCGAAACGTCTACATCTGGCGCGGTCAGTAAATTTTTTTTTCGACAGGGGTGTCTGCAAAAAACGCCTCCCCAATGGGGAGGGCATCTGGCTTGGATGCCTCCCCCATGGGGGACATTTTTTGCAGACACTGCCCCCATGGGGGGAACATCTGGCTTGGATGCCTATTTTTTTAAATTTTTATATGTTGTGTTGTTTCAAATTATTTCAGGTTCCGTTGCAAGATTTTGGTGGTGATGGGTGGATTATAGTGAGATTTTTGTAAGTCCGCAAATATTTCCAACACTCGATGACGCGAATAGATGGGCAAAATAAGTTTCTATCGGAGCCGAATTTTTTTGGGTAGTATCCTCCTATAAACCACAACGAGATAGTGAGATGAATTGTTATCTGAGATGCGATGTCAGAAATGAAATGAGTTCCTCAGATATGGATATTGCAGTACGGAAGAACATGAAAAGAAAGGGTTGTGGGTGTCGTTTCTAGATAAAGGTCGTCGAGCATTGGGAGCATGATGGATGGGTTGTAGTTTCTGATAGTTCGCATGGTCAGCACAACCACAAACTTGCAGTTTATCCGTAGGGTTACTGATAGATCATCGGTCTTAGTCTTGGAGCAAAGAAAATTGTTCATGACATGACTGAGGCACAAGCGAAACCGTGTAACATCTTGTTGGCGGTAAAGGAAAAATTCCTGAAGGATAATCTGAATCAGAGACACATTTATAGTTGTAGAGATTATATGAGGCGGGTGAAATATGAAGACAGGAATCCCCCTCAACAGTTTTTGCATCAGGCAGTGCAGTATCAGTACTTGTATTGGATTATGGCGGATGAAGAAACTAATGTTGTCACTCACGTATTCTTGGCAGATCAGACGTCTGTTAAGTTGTTACGCACATAGCCTTCGGTAATTTGCATGAATTCGACGTACAAAACGCACAAGATGCCTTTCTTCGAGATGGTTGGGGTGACACCAACAAACATGAACTTCCTTATCGGCTATGCAATTATGAAGGATAAGATCGAGTCTAGTTACCAGTGGGTGTTGGAGAAGTTGTGAGATTTGTTATGCAGTACTGTCAGCTATACTGCAATAATAACAGTGAGAGTTGTTTTTCCATACTCTACTCATTTACTTTGCACCTGACATATTAACAAAGACATATACAATTACTCATTCCACTTATTTGGAAAAAATAAGCAGATGGCAGAGACTTTGAAGTGCGGAAAGTAGAGGAAAATCATGCTTTCTACTTCAAAAACCGAGTATAATAGAGATGTTAATCTTCTGAAAGATTCATATAGGTCTTGGCCGGCTATCACAGAGTATCTAGATGGGACATGGTTAGTGCATAAAGAAATGTTTGTGTTGAATTGGAAAACAAAGTCCTTAATTTTGGCAACACTATGAACTGTAGGGTCGAAATCGCTCATTCGGCTCTGAAAGACTAGATCACTTCATCGACTACAGCTCTGGATACTCTTTTCGACCACGTCAACGGGGCTATTGAAATGCATCTGACGAATATTCGAAACTTTCTTGAAGATTCGAGACATTGAGGTTGCACTAACGTCAGAAATGCTTTATATCAACATCTAAATGGTTGATCTCCCATTATTGCTTGTCATTGTTGAGTCAGGAGTTTAAGAGAATGCATGACTTAAGTGATCAAGTTGAATATCATTGTGGGTGTGCTTTTCTGACTTCACATGAGATTCCTTGTGCTTGTACCATCCCCAATTGTATTTAGTCAGGTGAAGAGATTTATTTAGAACAGATTCATCAATTATGGAGAACACTTATCATTTGAGAAGGAGTCAACATTCCAGAGTGTGTGGATCAGTCATCACAAGATGTCAAGCATTTTCGGAACCCCGTTGATGAGATTTCGGGAAGCCACCCTGCGGTAATTCGTAGTGTCTCTCATATTTTATACGTGCAGCTACACCTCGATCAGTCGAACTATGTTGAGCCCGCAGAAAATACTAAGGTTCGAGGTTGACCAAGGGGAAAGTACACACGACGGGACCCGAGTGCCTTTGAGTATGCTGAGCGAGGTCGTGGTCGATCTTCTAGTAATCAGAGTAGGGGTTGTGGTCGATTTTCTAGTTCGTCTTGATCGTCCGTAAACATGAGTACAAGATCTGGTATGCCGTAATTTTGTTGTTATTACTATAAGTTCGCTATTTTTTCTAGTAAACACGTTCTACCAGTTATTATATATAACTTTGCTATTTTGTTCATCCTATAGTGTCTAGACGGATTGACGTAGATGACTTCCGATATGTAGATACACTTCCAGGAATCATCTTACCATTTGTGGAAAAGCATAACCGGTGGAATGATGTACGTGCTGATGGCAACTGTGGATTTCAATGTGTTACCAATGTTTTCCATGGTGGTCAAGTCAATTGGTTTTACGCCCGTCATGCGATTTCTAATGAGATAGGGGCGCATCCCATTTATGAGCACGTTTATTAGGACGATGTGGTACAGGCTCGTCAGCAAATTGATTGGGACAGAGGACCTTGTGGCAGGGATCACTATATGGAGATTCGGTGCGACTTATTCCCGATTGCCACTATTTACAAGTGTGCAGTTATGTGTTTCTCACTTGAAGCGGACGGTTCGTTGTACCCGTGTCTTACAGTATTACCTTGGGAGAGTCCGTCTATCATGACGAAGCCATGCAAAGAGTTGATCATTGCTCATCTAGGGAGTTACAAACATTATATTCGCTTAGAATTATTTGAGGGATTCCCAGTACCTCCTATAGCGAACATGTGGTTTCAAATGGGAGATGAGAGTGTTGATGGATGGGATGTGGGGTACGAACAAAAGAGAGCATATTGGGAGCAGTTACGTAGTAGATTTTGATTGTAATGTGTAATTTGTAATGGATTGGTTAAATTACTAGATTTTAATGTATAATCTATTCGTACATTATATGGTGTTGCTTTTTTATCAGATTTCAAATTTCAAATGCATTATATATAGCAAATGGGGAGAAAATATGTTCGTCATAAATAGATAATAAGAGTACACCAGATAAACAAATACAAATGCAAATACTAAGAGTACAACGGATAATAAAAATAAATAAGGTAAAGCCAACTACAACTACGACTCATCCTCCGAATCATGGTCAGAAATGCCAGCCGACTGTTCCACGACCTTATGATCACATCCAACTCTGCACATGCAGCTCTCTTCTGGTCGTTCGACATCAGATCCCTAAACTCCAAGAACGGCTGCGTACACTGTATCGTCATTCCCATCCACTGTATATATAAGAGCAAGATAACTGTCAATTAACAATAAAAATAAAATACACATTAGAAATACAAATAAATTAAATAACGTTCTGTATCGGCACATGTCCTATCCGGTGGTCTATTAGGTCTCTCAATGGTACCGCGCACGAGAGAGGGATGTGAGTACCTACAAAACCAATCCAAATAATCTGCATTACAAGTGGACAGATCACGGCTACGTATCAGATCTCCAACGTGAAGTCGGCCTCCTCTCGGAAATGTCCACCAAGTCGATTCCACGGTCGAAGCGGGATACCTCAGGTCGTACGTCGCCACAATCTTAGACCACATTGCATGCTCTGGGGTCAGATGTCAACCGGGATCACCTGAACGTATCCTAAGTGACGCAAGACGCGATCAGGTAAATAAGGCTCAATGATATCCCGATAAAGAATAAGGCCCATCAATAAAGTCCTCAGCACCTCCACAGCACGGTCAGGACCATAAGGAAACCACTCCACCTAAACGTTGACTCGTTAATAATAATAATATTATTAATTAAATAAACGTAAATGGTATGGAGTTTTATACTTGCGATACAATCATCTGATCTAACCGTCTACGAATGGAACAGAGTCGCTCCTCGCTCTTATGCTCGCTCCAGACGGTCCACATACTCGAACGAGGATAGCCCGACTCAATGATTTTCCGCAAACCCTGCAGTGTAGTACAAGCTCCGTTTCGATTATGGCACTTTAGAAGCTTCCAATCCTCGCCCGCCCATATACGTCTAGCGATGTGGCCCCCGAAACTAGGAATGACGCTCCCATTTATAGGACCACCGGGCATCATAGCAGTGACGATCCAAGAATCATCCTCAACCCTCTTCTTCTTGTGAGCTCGGGCATCCACAGTTCACGAACTTGAATCGTCGGTCACAAACCTACCACCTCAACCCTTCCAAACTAGATACTCATCCATAGAAGAACTACCATGTCGCCGCCGTCCTCTACCAAGTTGCTCCTCTCGCCCCCGTCCTCTACCAAACACCCCTGCCTCTCCTCCTCATGCCGCTCCAACTCCAACCCATACCGGCCCTCAGTCACTCTCGTCCTCCTCCTCATCTGAAACTTCCTCATCATCTAAGGAGTCATCACGTGTCTAACGATGACGTAAAATATCCCTCTCCCTCTTAACCGAAGTAGATATACCCCGTCTACGTGGATGACGAGGTGATGAATCCTCTTCGTAAGTATGTACCACGCGTAAGGGTATGCATTTTCCTTTTCCTCCACGGTAACCCTGATGACTATTAATTAAATTTTAGAAAAAATAAATGGATTTAAGTTACTAAATTAACAAATTATTAATTTTTTTTCAATAATTACCAATTAGTACTAATTATTTTTTACCAAATAACAATTATAACTAATTGATAATAAATTTTAAAAAAAGGCATCTGCCAAGGATGCCCCCACCGCCCCTCCTAAGGAATGGGCGTCCAGCGGAGTCGGCCCATGTAATTTTTTTAATTAAAAAAGAAGTTGGAAATTTTACCGTATTCGAGTACACCAGGGCGTCCGCTAGATCCTTTCCTGGCCTCTGAGACATTGTTTTTGATGAATAAGAGGAAGATGAGGAGAGAGTGGTGGTGGAAGAGTGAAATGAAGAGAGATATAAGTAGAAAGGAGAGAAGGGCAAGACGGTAATTTACGGGCGATGTTTAGTAGTTCAGTTTTCTTACGTATCATTTAGTTATCATTGTTATATGCTTTTCTAAAGTTCATTTTCGTTAATTTTTGTAGGTGAAAGGTAGAATCTTCACGACAACAAAATAATTACGATACTATGTACACTTTGGAATGAATTGGTTCATTAAGATTTTGGTGCAGGGACGTTTCATTGAATGTGACCATATTGATCTATCATTGGTTGTATATGTTATGAAACAACAAATATACCATATGGATGAGTCACCTTATTACTTGATGTTACAACTTCTTCTAACCTCCACATTCAAATGCAATGTAATTCTCCAATTGATATAGATTTCAATTCTCATTATTGTGTTGTAATTTCCACCATTATGTTTGTTGTAACTCATTCATCTCTCCTTTATAAATAGGAGACTATTATAATATTTGTTGATGAGTAAATACAACAATGTTCTCCCCCAAATCATCATCTTCTTTGTTCATTGTCTATTCATTTTATAGCATGTTATCAGCACGAAGCTATGTCAGTCTTGGGTATCGTTCAAGTATAACCTTCACATCATCGTGAGTTCATGAATCTTGGTAGAGTGTGAACCAAAAGTATGTCAATGGAACCAAGTCGTGCAACCTCCAACCAAGAGAACTCAATCTCTTCTGAGGTACTTTTTATCTTGATCTTATGCATATTTAGCGCATATATGTTATTTGTTATATTGACATATTTCACATGGTTTATTGCTGATTTAGTTTCTTCATTACAATGCCTCACGTCATTTTGCTTTCACACGATATGATCTGATCAATGGTTTATTGTGAGATATAATATGATATCGTTTGTTAGTTTTGAAATTTTATTTTAGATTTTACCATTGATGCTTACGGATTTTGTATATATCATCAATGCTGGAAAAAGGGATACAACGTCGGATATTAAGGGGGTACAACGTCGGGTTGACCTCTTTCCATGACCGACGTGGTACGTGGGAGACGTTATAAAGGTGTACCCTTTAACGTCAGTCGTTACAACCGACGTGGTAGTATTCTTTATAATGCCAGTCATAGTTTTAACCACAACTGACGTGATAAATCACGCGCAAGTGGGCTCCTCAATATCCTATCACGCCGGTCATCTTATACAACCGACGTGGTAGGGTCTTTAATAAAAATAAAAAATAATCAAAAAATAACCTACAACGTCGGTTGTTTTATATAACCGACGTGGTAGTATGGCATCTATCGTGTCAGCCTTTTTATATGACCGACGTGGTAGGGTCGTTAATATAAAAAAAATCCTACAATGTCGGTGGTTTTAACAACTGACGTGCTAGATGGTGTACAACCTCGGTGCTACATAAAGGCCGACATTGTAGGATAGTACTTTTAATATGTTTGATACCTGTATTTCAGACTCAAACCCTGCAATGTCAATCAAACATTCATATCTATCAAACAAGTAATTCACAACATTCATGTCAAACATACAAATCTATCAACATATAACAGACAATTCGCAACATTCATATCCATCACACAGGTAATTAATTCTCACAACATTCATATTAAGTCCAGCAATAACAAAATCATATCTATCAAATGCATAACATTCGTATCAACATACAAATTCATCTACTTAATACAACATACAATGAACCTTTAGTTTTTACATTTTTGTTTTCGTTTTTTGCTCACAGGATCCTCGAACCATATTCCTTCATGATGATCATCTCAGATAGTTAAGTTATCATCAGTTCTTTCGTCATCGAGCGATTTAAGTTCATGTAGTTGTGCAAATGGGGGAATTTCTCCAATCTCATTAACATCTTCTTCTGCCATGATTTGTCATTTTCCTTCTAAAACTACCGACCATTCCTTAGCACCCAAGTCTTTTACATAAAATATATGTTTTGCTTGAGATGCCAGAATGAAAGGATCTTCCTTAAAACCTTCTTTTCATATGCAGGGAAGTCATTAATTGTGCAAAATATCATCGTACGCATTGTAAATGAGTGTTGACGGTGGGCATCCCACACTTGCTTGCCATCATTCCACAATTTCTTCAAGTCATCAATCAGGGGAACCAAATACACATCTATGTCATTGCCTGGTTGTTTTGGACCAGAAATCATTAAAGAAAACATCATGTATCTATGTTTCATGCTTAACCATGAAGGTAGATTGTACATCACTATTCAAACAGGCCATAAACTATGAAGGCTACTCAAACTCTCGTAAGAATTCATTCCATCAGTACACAGACCAAGTCTTAGATTTCTGGATTTTTGACCGAACATCGGAAAATCTGAATCGATCTTATTCCACTGTGGAGAATCTTCAGGATGTCAAAGCATCTGATCATTCACTTTATCACGATCTGCGTGCCATGTCAAATTCCTTGAATCCGCGGGGCAGGCAAACAAACGTTTCAACCTTGGAATTATCAGAAGATACCACAACACCTTCGCAGGCGGCCCTTGTACTGGTATATCACCACCCACATTTTTCTTGTGTTTATACTTTGACGCGTTACAAATCGGACAACAATGTAGATTTATATATTGGGCCCTATATAATATGCAATCAATAGGGCATGCATGTATTTTCCTATGCTGGATACCCGTTGGACACAATTTTTTTGCCTCATATGTATGGTCTGGAAGTTCATTATTTTCTAGAAGAATTTCATTTAACAACTTCAGTAAGGTAGTAAAACTGACATCACTCCAACCGTTGGAGGCTTTCAAGGTATATAACCGTAACACTTCAGACAATCTACTGAAATCATTGCAACTCGGATACAATGGTTTTTCATTGTCCGACCACAATTTACTAAGTACAAATTACTAAGTAACTTACAACTAAACAATATTCTTCAATGATTTCCTTGGTTTATCTGATGCTAGAGGATCAAACTAATATGCAATATTGAGACTAGGAACCAAAATGGGCCACATCCAATGATCAATGTAAATCAATCATGTTAAACAACTTTATTATACTCCCTAAAACTAATATAATAAATAATATAAAATTTATTATTTATATGGTGCTAGAAAAAAATTCTTCTCCATTTCAGACATAATCATAGCAATCTTTTACGGTCTATTGTCTTTGCTTGAATTGCCTTGAAACATGAATATTGTAGGACACGAATAACCAATTTTTTTCCGATGAGGCAATTCGTAGAGAAGCTTCTTCAAAAATAAATATATCATAACTAATATGAAAGAATTCGTAATTGTCATAATTAATATAAAAATGACAAAATGACTTACTTGATTTGAACTTGGATGATGGTTATACACAACTTTTCCATCCTCAAAAATTGCATCACATTAGATATTATGACATACAATGCGGATCCGATGCCATCGTCGGTCATTTTTCCTACAATTTCTTTATTCATCACACTTTCAACGTAAGAATCATCATCCTTACGTCGTATGAAATTGTATAACATTTGACAATTCGGAGGAAATTGTCTCTCGTCAAATACAATTTCAATTTCAGATTGCTTGGATGTTGGACCTTCAACCTTTTGAAATTAAAAAACTATATTATTAGAACTCCTTTACATGATTACTATATATCAACTATTTAGGCAAATATTAAATTAAAAGTTGATACCTTTTCACTTATTTTAATTAATGAACAAGGCCATTACAACACTGTTTAATCGTTTTAAATACCACAAGTGCACGACCGCGTTGAAGCGGTGGCAAGTACGGGTCGATCCTCAGGGAGGTGAGTAGCCTCTGGTTTTTAGAAATCAAGTGGCAACAAAAAAGGAGAAGAGTTTGTCTATGCTAATCTACGCTACACTAAACTACTAAGAAGAAAAATGCAAAGTAAAGCAACTAACGATTAATTCGAATCAAAATTAAAAGAATGTAAAACTAAGATAGAATCAAGAAGAGAAAGACCCCTAGGGGTAGAGTGTGTGCACACATGTAAAAAGATGGTGAAGAATGCATTCTATAGGCACAAATGTAAGTAGTGTTTTCATGCATAGGAAGTGTATAAAGGTTATGGCAAAACCTATCAATCCATTCACTAACCTAGTTGATTAACATTCATATACACAAGCTGGTTATTTCAGAACCTAAACAAGCATGGGAGGTGTCTAAGATGTGTGGCAAAACCAATCAAGTGTAGTATTCTACTCTAACAAGCAAGCATACATTCACATTTATCAACACAATCAAAATATAAAGCAATCATATCCATTCTTTAATGCATGTATGAACATCATCTCCACCCCCAAAGGGGGATGGATCTACTCACTACACATTATTATAATAATTAAACTAAAGAAGAAAGGAAACGTTCTAACTACTTTAGTCTACAATCAAAGAAATAAACTAAGCTAAGCATGCATAAAGAAACAACATAAGAACAAAATAATGGAAAAATTATTTTATTAAATGACTCATCACTAGCAGCATTCTTCTCCACCTTGAGATTTTGCTCAAAGGCCTACTCCATGTAGAGAGAATGCCACCAAGCAATGGGTGAATACAATAGAAGGTGAAGAGTTCTATTTATAGCCATAGAAGAAGGTAATCCGGGACAATCCCTCAGTATGGGACTAAATGTTGTTGTATGTGAGAAATGTTAGTATGCTTGTTTGATTTAAAGATAATACTTAACTTGGTGTTTTATGTCATAATCTTTATGTACATTCTATGCTTGTTTAGGTTCTTAATAACAAACTTGTTCATACTCATATTAATCACTTAGGTTAGTGATTTGGATGATCGGTCTTGCCATGAGGTACTTCTTCTGCATAGCAACACTACCTACACTTGTGCTTTATTGAATGCATTCATCACCACTTATTTCTTGTGTACACACACTCCACCCCTTAGGGGTTTTCCATTCCTTATTTCCAGCTTGCTTCTATTAGTCACTTAGTTTAGTTTTATTTAGTTTCTTGCTTTCATCTTCTTTGTTTGTTTCGTACTAGTGTAGCGTAACATAGTTTAGTCTAGTTTAGTGTAATCAATTCCTTCTTCAATTCCTTCTTCCCTCTTTTCCCACTCGATTTCTGAAGAACCAAAGTTGACACACCTCCTCGTGGACATTACCCGTATTTGCCGCGTCTTCACCGACGTTGTGCACTTATGGTAATATAAACGATCAATCAAGTTTTTGGCGTCGTTGTCGGGGACGTGTTCTGTCCAGACTCTAGTTTGGACGATTCGAGTGGGTTTAATCTTTTGTGTTTAGTTTGTTTTTGTTTCCGGGATATTAAAGCATCAAAGGGATACACCAGGAGAAATTTTGAGCAGAGATCAACCCTTTGGACCACCAACTGGCGGCCTGGTGAGCTTCTTTTGGTTCAACTTTTGTTATGGTTGTTTGTTATTTCAATCTAGTTATCTGGGAGCTCAATTTGTCATGTTGTGACCTGTACTTTGCTCCGAGATCAATCAATTCCCTTTTTTAAGACAACTTGGACCATAAAACTAAAAACAAAAGATTAGAATAATTGCCATCTAGGTCATGTATCACTTTACCTTGCATGCACATTGTCTTTCATTTGCTTTAAATTACTTTTGTCGATTGCTGACGTGAGGTATGTGCACCCGTTCTCTCATTCATGCATGGTTAGAGCATGCATTAGTTAGTAAGGTGCATTGTAACAAGAGTGAGGAGTGCTTGTTTGGTGAGTTGCTTGCTAGCCTATGATTTCAAAACATCTTTAGGGGACATCACCTATAGTCTTCAAAGATAAGGTGGGGGGTTTCATCACCCCTCCCTTAGCCCCAAAAAGCACACTCAAGTAAGGCCTTAATCTAAAAGCAAGTAGACATTGGCTTTAGGACTCAGGCGCATTAGGATAGTGATCCAGTCACGACCGTCATGGCCTGATCAGCGTCACCCACTTTGAGAGACGAGATCTTCGGATCTTGGCTCACTTGCTGGGCTTTGTGGTATTCGTCGTAGGGAGGTGAGGTGTGTTGAGGCCGTGTGACCTTGTAGTTAGGCGTCGTCTATCTGTAAGTACTTGTAGTAACCGTAGGCTGCTTGAGCCGTGTTTGCTTGACTAGACTTCTACCCTCACCAATTACCCACTCTAGCTTTAGGGATTCTTCGTTTCTCCTCTGAGTCATCTTCTTCTCACCTCCTTCTACGTTCTAGTCTCCTCCCATTTACACTCTTTGTTAGCATTTTAGGGTCGAGTCGAGTACTTTTTGCGAGCTTGTACTCGTGGTGGTGAGAGTGGTCAACTCGAGAGTTCTTTGTCCAGATAGATGGTTACATGGGCGACCATCCATATCATTGTTGAGACCATGGAAATTCTCCCTGGTATTCCGGACCCATACAACCTGGGGTGACTCGGACAAACACCCCGTATGGTTGGGACAATCTTAATTGTGTGACTGAGCAGTCTTCAAATTGAGGTAATATGAGAGAGACACCGACTGCTAGACCACCATCTAGTTATGTCGAATCATATGTTGGTCAACAAACTGAGACATTACAAGAACCTTTGGTCTATTTCATGCATGTGGCAGATGATATGAGTATACCGGTAGCTCTAGTAGTTGTACCATGTGACTATTGTGGGTTGAGTGGTCATGTTCTTAGGGAATGTCATTATGTTCCCCCAGAGCCTGAGTATGAGCACACATTTTCTCAAAATTCTCAATGTGACCTTTACGCATTCGCGTACAACCCGAGAGGGATGGAGTTGTGGGGAGACAATTCTTATTCAAATTCTTATACATCATTCCCACTCCATTATCCGCCTCCCAAATGCCCATAATTCTACCAACACCGTACTCCCAATCATTGGACTCATTCTCAGCCCATGCACACCCAACCCTAAAATTTCCCAAATTCTAACATGAACCTCACTGTTGACCCCAAACTTGATTCTTCAAAACAAACCCTCCAAACGTTCATGGAAACCACTCAAAATTTATTGAAGTCCAACTTGAATTCCTTACAAACTATGGAAATGCAAGTGAGTCAAATGTCACAACAATTACGTGAATGTGAGGAGGCTAACCTTTCTTATCAACATGAGGATTCATCTTTCGATATCGAACAACCACCACATCCACAAATTCAAAGCACATTCTTTCCGAGTCAAAGTCCTAGTCAGTCGGATGGATTTGGAGTTTCAATTCATGATCACATGATGGAGGATTCGATCCAAATTGAGAATAACCTTGACAAGCTTCATTATGAGTCAACACAGGATTGTGCCTTATCTTTTTGTCCCGTGGCCCATGAGCCACATGATCTTTATGTTGTGCCTCTTAAGGACTCACCTCTAGTGGAGCAAGAGCTCCCTAGTACCCTTAATTTCATACGACCTGAGTCAATGAGGGTATTGGGAGTTCCTTAGGTAAGAGATCCACTTTCTATTCGCCGGGTGAGTCAGACATGCCTAACGAGGTTTTTCACCTCGTTCCGACCCACCAGGATGTTGGTTGGAGAGTTTGGATTGACGATCATAACTTCAGTTCTACGACGAGAGAAACTCTTCTTCTGTTGCACAATATATCCCAAACTCTTAAGAGGTTCGAACTCTTTTAGTTTGATCCTTTGAATGAGATGCCTTTGCGTCTAATTCATGAACCTCTCGTTACATCTTGTGTTCCTTGTCGGGGGGCCCATGTATGAGTATTTTGGCCCCGCATGGTGTCATGTTCCCATTCCAAGTGCATTGACCCACTGTTGAGATTCCCATTTGATGTCCTTTGAGAAATGAAGATCAGAACTTAGATTTGTACATAGTTATATTTCAAAAAAAGAAATGAAAAAAGACTCCAAAAGTCTACACAACTTGTTGTGGGCTCCAACCCCTGTGTATTTGGGCCCCATTTCTTTCACGTATTTGTCTCCCTTCTTTACTATTTCACAGGTTTTGAGGGAAATTCGGGTTTGTGTCCATCAACATAACCATGAACTTCCATTGGCGTTTTACGTTGGTGAGATATTTTCTTTTTCATGCAAAAATCCATGTAGTACCATGCTCACATTCATTGAGGACAATGCATGAAGTAGGTGTGGGGGTGTGTTACGTGTGTACATAGTCGAGTCTTTCTCCTTTTGTTTTGTTTTCTTTTGTTTGTATTGTTAGGGTCATGTTAGTGTGTTGCATTTAATATCGATATATCTGCTTGCCATGATTCTTGGGTGACTTGTCTTCTATTGTTTACTTAGCGCTTTAAATTTTCACATTTCTTTGAAAATCTTCATGTGTTTGCAAAAGAAAATGTTTTGTGGGTTTTGCGTGTGTTTAGCATATGCAAAACCATTGGGAGGCAAAGTAAAAGGATGCTCCCAAAATTAACTGGAACATGATGCATTACGATATCTAGTACACTGCTTTAGGTCTTATAATGTTGTAAGGATGCACCCCGGTTTTCCTTCGGGAGGAGAGTAAACATAGGGTTTCAGTACTCAAATAAACAAAGAAGTCCACCCTGAACCTAGAGAGTTGAATAATTCGTGTCTGTTAATATAAAGAAGTTTGTTGTAGTCAGGGGCCCTTAAACTCTTTTTGGAAACCGTATGTGTAGGGGTTTTGGTTCATGTGTAGATAAGAAATAAGTGAGTAGGTGTTCTCTCTTCTCACACGGATCCTACCACTCGGGAAATTAGGTCCGAGGGGACTTAGTGCCTGGTGCTTTCGAGTCATCTGACTTGGGATGCACCGACCAAACTCCCATTACACGGGTGATATAGATCACCCTATGTGGAGATTTGGTGGAAGGTGTACGTGATAGTGTAAGTCCTGACATGCAATGATGCACGAAACCCGACCCTGGGAGAATCAAACACCAACTAGTGTAAATCATAATGCTCCAAAAAGAAAAAAAGACAAATAAGAACCTTAATGGGCTTTACACTTTGTATCACTTGAGGATGTTAAGGTTGCCCATGTCTATCACTTAAGTCCTTGACTAACTTGGACGAATGGTTCATTAGG
Organism: Triglochin maritima; assembly: GCA_963682175.1. Classification (NCBI taxonomy): domain Eukaryota; kingdom Viridiplantae; phylum Streptophyta; class Magnoliopsida; order Alismatales; family Juncaginaceae; genus Triglochin; species Triglochin maritima. Next base: position 26,965,358 of record OY821774.1, on the reverse strand, counting down.
CTAAGTGTGTGGACTAATTACATATATAGAATCGGCCCGTAGAATTACCATGTTTGATGATCAACAAAAATAAGTCCAAGGAGTCGTGTTGCTACTAATGCATCAATGTTCGGATTTTGTGGGTGTATCCGCTAAAAACCCTCAAGAGACAACACTCCTTCTCCATGGCGATAAGGAGGTTTAACGGCTTGTTGCACATGCTAAGTGCAACCGTGATTCCTACAAAAATGAGTTAGGATTTCCCTGTTTTACGTATGTTTTTTCCTTTCTTTGTTTAGCTCGGGACTAGCAAAAGTTAGGTGTGGGGGTATTTGATTGGCATCATATCTTGCATATAGTTGTGTCTAATAGCCTTTATTCTTAGCCTAAGCAATGTTATGTAATGAGTTTTATGTTTAAGTTTCAGAAATAAATATGTTTGAGAAGAAGAGAATCAAAAAGGACTTAAAAGCAAGGAAAATGACTAAATTGCGAGACTTATGGACTGAGATGCAAGAGAGAAGGACCCAGATGTAAACCTAAAGGTCCTATGAGCAAATCAAGAAGCTCCACTTCATCAGGAGGAGTATTTTGGAAATTAAATCCGGGCCCAAACATCAACAACTCAATCTGGTTCATCAAACATTGAGAAATCAAGCTAGACACAAGCCACCAAAATTTAGACTTGATCCAACCAATTGGCTGTCCAAATTGCTCCAAACGATTCATGGGTTACTCGAGTGTTCGATTATGTTGTTTTATGTCTATTTATAGTATGTGTTTATTCCCATACTGGGGGATTGTCCCCGGTTACCTTTTCTATGACTATAAATAGAACTCTTCCTCCACATTTGTATTTACCCATTGCTTGGTGGCATTCTCTCTACTTGGAGTAAAGCCTTGGAGCAAACTCAAGTGGAGAAGAATGGTACTTGTAATATGAGTCATGTAAATAAAATAATTTTGTAGTTTGTTTTAATGTTGTCTTCTTTTTTAATTCTTTCTTGTTTAGCTTAATATTGTTTTATCTTAGTAGGAGTAATTCGAATGTTTCCTTTTCTTAATGTAGTTGGTAGTTTAATGAGTAGTGAGTAGTTTCATCCTCCTTTGGGGGTGGAGTTGATGTTTATACATGTCATGTACTATGGAATGAATGCTATATGTTGTTGTATATGAGAAATGTAAGTATGCTTGCTTGAATTAAAGAGAATACTTAACTTGATGGTTTCTGCCATAATCTTTAGGTACATTCCATGTTTGTTTAGGTTCTTAATAACAAACTTGTTCATCCTCATATTAATCACTTACGTTAGTGATTTGGATGATAGGTCTTGCCATGGGCTACTTTTTATGCATAACAACACTACCTACTCTTGTGCATTATTGAATGCATTCATCACCACTTATTTCATGTGTACACACACTCCACCCCTTAGGGGTTTCAATTCCTGATTTCCAGCTTGCTTTTATTAGTCAGTTAGTTTAGTTTTATTTTGCCTCGTGCTTTCATCTTCTTTGACTGTTTGGTGCTAGTTTAGCGTAGTTTAGTTTAGTGTAATCAATTCCTTCTCCCCTCTTTCCCACTTGCCTTCGAATAAGCTTGAGTTGACACACCTCCTCGTGGACACGACCTGTATTTTCCACGTCTTCACTGACGCCATGCACTTGCGGTAATATAAACGATCAATCAAGTTTTTGCAAAAACTTGATTGATAGTTTATACTACCGCAAGTGCACAGCGTCCGTCAAGTCGTGGCAAATACGGGTCGTGTCGACGAGGAGGTATGTTGACTTTCGTTCTTCAGAAATCGAGTGGGAAAAGTGGGGAGAAGGAATTGATTACACTAAATTAGACTAAACTATGCTACACTACACTAGTACGAAACAAACAAAGAAGATGAAAGCACGAAACTAAATAAAACTAAACTAAGTGACTAATAGAAGCAAGCTGAAAATCAGGAATGGAAAACCCCTAAGGGGTGGAGTGTGTGTACACATGAAATAAGTGGTGATGAATGCATTCAATAAAGTAAAAGTGTAGGTAGTGTTGCTATGCATAAGAAGTACCTCCTGACCAAACCTATCATCCAAATCACTAACCTAAGTGATTAATATGAGCATGAACAAGTTTGTTATTAAGAACCTAAATAAGTATGGAATGTACCTAAAGATTATGACAGAAACCATCAAGTTAAGTATTCTCTTTAATTCAAGCAAGCATACTTACATTTCTCACATACAACAACATTTAGCATTCATTCCATTCTACATGACATGTATAAATGATTAGTAGCATATCATGCATCATATTCATGTTATATATCCTTTATTTTACCCCCAATATTGTGCTACTCTAGTTATTATTTGTAGTGTTTTTGGAGTTAGGAAATAAAGAACAGGAAGGGAGCAAAAAGGACCTAAATGTAACAAGTATGGACTGATTTGGAAGGTTCTGGACCAATTTGTAATGCACAAGGACGGGAGGGCAAATCAAGAAGGACCCAAGTGCAAACCCGGGGGGACCTTATTGTGAAGTGCAAAACATGGTGACACATGACTTGAATAATATCAGTATTTCACCAATTAAACTCAAAGTGATTCGAGCCAGCAGACCAGAGCTTCACCCTATGTGCCAAATGAAGAACTCAAGCGCGTTAGAACATTTCAGCCCGATCATAGCCATTTGATCTGCCAGTGGCATATCAAAATGGTCCAAAGCGGCTGAAATTTCGGTCGTGGGTCGTGTATTTGGTTTGGAGCATTCCTGGACTATCAGATGTAATTTAAAACCGTCTGATTATTCCCAGATCCATTCAAACCCTTATTTCTTCTATAAATACCATTGTAACCCCTCCTCTCCCTCTTCTTCCTCCTTCCCCGATTAGAGTAGGTTTTAGTTTCCTATTTTAGTAGTGTAATAAGGGGGTTGGAGAGGAGCAAACTTTGTAATTTGTTTCTTAATCTAGTTTTGTTCTTGTACTTTTTCTTTACTTTAGTGTCTTTAATTTGATGCAATTTATTTTATGTTGTTGTTTGGTTAATCTTGTTTTCAGCTATTTACATTATGAGTTCTTATTTTTATGCTTTCTTTAGTGTAGAGATGAGTAGAGAGTAGTCCATCTCCATTGGGGGTGGAGAAGAAAGTGTTATGATTATATGATGTATTAGTGTGTGTTAATCCTATCCTATGAACCTTACATGATTTCCACAACCATCTAATAAGATTTTACTCTTATCTTTGATGTGTTAATGCTCTTGAGTGAAGCTTAGCACATGCTTAGATTAGTGGGCCTATTTTATGGGGAATGATGAGGTTAGGATAAGGATGGAGTGGAATAAGGGAACAAGACATGTGCATGCATGTGCTCATGTTGGCTTTATCAAAATTAATGTCTTGTATGTTTAATGATTGTGATAAATCTTATTTCATGTGGAGACATGGTTGGATTTGAGTCATGATGCATGTGAATATATTAGCTTTGTTTCAATTATTGTCTTGTATGTTTTAATGATAATGTCTTATCTTATTTCATGTGGAGGCAAAGTTGGAATTGAGTTTTATGGATTTTATGTATGACATGTTTTGATGAGCACAAACAAACACACACACTACACACATTTTCATTCCACATTTTTTCTCTACTCCCCGAGGGGTGTAGTTTTATTGCTTATTTTCCACTTTCTTTCGCATTGAGTATTGTGAACTCGAGTCGCACACACATCTTTTGGATCAACCCATGCTTGCCACCGCTTCAACGCGGTTGTGCACTTGCGGTTATTTTAACTGATTCAATCAATAAACATCAACTCCACCCCCAAGGGGGATGAAACTACTCACGCGTTATTAATCTAACATTTATATTAAGGAAAAGAAACATGCTAATTAATTCTATGAAGATCAAAACAAACAAAGTTAACTAAGCATGCAAGAGTTAAAAGGAACAACGAAGAAACTAACAAAATATTTTTATTGCTCACTTACCTTACAAGTAGTCTCTCTCCACTAGAGTTTTGCTCCAAGGCTTTAGTCCTAGTAGAGAGAATGACCACCAAGAGAGGAGATGTATTATAAAGGAGGAGGAAGAGTTCTATTTCTAGCCATGAAAAAAGGTAACCCTGGACAATCCCCTGGTATGGGACTACATGGATACCAAAAATTGACTGAATACATACTAATACACCACCCAGCTGAGGCCTATTGGGTTTGGATCCAAATGGACCGCCAATAGGCGGTTTGGGACAACCAATTGGTGGTCTAGGTTCGGTTGATCGAGTTATGCTTTGGTGAAGAATTTGGTGGATCGATTTCCTCATGTTTGGTGCACCCGAAGTGGTTGTTGGAGCTTATGCCCTGATCTAATTGCCAAAATATTCCTCTTGATGGTGTGGAGCTTCTTGATTTGCTCATTGGTCCTTTTGGTTTTACATCCGGGTTCATGTTCTTGCATCTCAGTCCATAAGTCTTGCTTCTTAGTCATTTTCCTTGCTTTTAAGTCATTTTTGAGTCTCTTCTTTTCAAACCTGTTTATTCCTGAAACTTAAACATAAAACTCGTTACGTAGCATTGCTTAGGATAAAAATAAAGGATATAAGACACAAATATATGCATGATACAAAGTCAATCAAATACCCCCACACTTAACTTTTGCTAGTCCCGAGCAAAAAAAAGAAAGGGAAAAATGAAAGAAAGGAAAAAACATACGTAAAATAGGGAAATCCTAACTCACTTTCGTAGGAATAACGGTTGCACTTAGCACGTGTAACAAGTCGTTAAACCTCCGTGTCACCAAGGAGGAGTGTTGTCTCATGAGGGTTTTCAGAAGATACACCCACAAAATCGGAACATAGATGCATTATTCAATCTAGCAACATGATTTGTTGGACTCATTTTCGTCGATCATTGGACACAGTAATTTTACGGGCCAACTCTTTATATGTATTCAGTCCACACACCTAGCCTAGGGAACCATTCGTGCAAGTTAATTAAGGAATTAAGTGAAAGACATGCGCAACCTTAACATCCTCAAGTGATACAAAGTGTAAATTCCATTAAGGTTCTTATTTGCATTGCTATTTTTTTCCTTTCTTTTTCGTATTTCTTATTTTTTCCATTTTTTTATTTATTAGTTGGTGTTTGGTTCTCCAAGGGTTAGGTTTCGTCCATCATTGCCCATGAGGACTTACACTATCACGTACACCTTCTCCCACATCTCCATATAAGGCGATCCTTACCACCAGTGTAACGGGAGTTCGGTCGGTACATCCCAAGTCAGATGACTCGAAAGCACCAAACACAAAGTCCCCTCGGACCTAATTTCCCGAGGGATAGGAGCCGTGTGAGAAGAGAGAACACCTACTAACTTATTTCTTATCTACACATGAACAAAAACCCCTAGACTTATGGTTTCACATAAGGAGTTTAAAGTTCCCTGGCTACGACAAACTTCCTTATATTAATAGACACGAATTATTCGACTCACTTGGGTCAGGGTGGACTTCTTTGTTTATTTGAGTATCGAAACCCTGTGATTACACGCCCTTCGAGGGAAGACCGAGGTGCATCCTTACGACACGATAAGACCTAAGCCGGTGTACTAGATATCCTAATGTATCAAGTTCAAGTCAATTTTGGGAGCTTCCTTTTACTCTGCCTCTCAATGGTTTCGCAGATGCTAAACACACGCAAAACCCACAAAATATTTTCTTTCGCAAACACATGAAGATTTTTGAAAGAAATGAAAATTTTAAAGCGCTAGGCAAGCAAAAGAAGACATTTCACCCAAGGATTCTAGTAAGCAGATATATCAATATTAAATGCAGCACACTAACATGACCCTATCAATACAAACAAAAGAAAACAAAACAAAAGGAGAAATACTCGACTATGTACATACATAACCCCCCCCCCCCCACAAACACACACACTTACTTCATGCATTGTCCTGAATGAATCTTAGCATGATACTACATGGAATGATGCAAGAAAAAGAAAAGATCTCACCAACATGAAGCACAAAGGGAAGTTCATGGTTATGTTGATGGACACAAACCCGAATTCCCCGCAAAACATGTGAAATACTAGAGAAGGAATACAAATACGTGAAAGAAATGTGGCCCAAATACACAAGGGTTGGGGCCCACAACAATCAATGCTCACCCATGGAGTCTTCTCTTGTTTTTCTCTTTTCAAATTTAACTTTGTACAAACAAGAAATCTCAACCATTCATGCATGAACATGAATGGTTGAGTGCGAGAGTGGTTCATGAAAGAACATGACATCCTCAACTTCAGTTGGTGCCCTTTCCAAGTAAGGTTTGAGGAGTTGTCCATTAACTTTGAACACGTCCCCATTCTCTGGGTTCGGGATTTCTACCACACCATGAGGAAATACGGTTTGCACAATAAAAGGGTCAGACCAGCAACTACGGAGCTCACCCGCAAACAGAGGAAGCCGGGAATTGTAGAGCAACATCTTCTGTTCGGCCGTAAACACCTTTCGCATAATCATGCGATCGTGACCCATCTTTGGTTGGGACTTATGAATTTTGGCATTTTCGTATGCATCATTGCGTAGCTCTTCCAATTCCACAATGTCGAGTTTACGTTGCACCCCTGCTGGATCAAGATCCATATTCCGGTTCTTAATCGCCCAGAAAGCACGATGCTTGAGCTCGACTGGTAGGTGGCAAGTGATTGATACGTTTTAATTAATCGCAAGTGCACGGTCGCGTTGAAGCGGTGCCAAATACAGGTCGATCCACAGGGAGGTGTGTCGACTTTAGGTTGTTCGAAGGCGAGTGGGAAAGAAAGGAGAGAAAGATTGATTACACTAAACCACACTAAAATGCAAAAGGAAATGGAAGATAAGCAATAAAACTAAACCCCAAAGGGGGTAGAGAAAAGAGTGTGAATACAAAATATGTGTATGTGTGTGTGCTCAATTAAGCTCATCACAATATGTAGTGCATGAAAACCATAAAACTACATCCAACTTTGCCTCCACATGAATTAAGATAACACAATATCATTAAAACATACAAGACAATAATTGGAATAAAGCTAAATGAACTCATGTATAAAGACTAGAACTTACTAAGCCTCCACATGAAATAAGATAGCACATTATCATTAAAACATACAAGGCATTAACCAAGGTAAAGGCAACAAGAGTACATGCAACTACAAATCATGTTTCCTTCATCAATTCCATCCATATCCTTACCTTATCATTCCCCATAAAATAGGTCCACTAATCTAAGCATAAGCTAAGCTTCATTCAAGAGCATTAGCATATCAAAGACAAGAGTGAAATCTCATTAGATGGTTATGTAAATCATATAAGGTTCAAAGGATTAACATAACACACACCTAATACATCACATATTTCTCCTCCCCCCAAATGGGATGGAATTACTCACTTATCATTACACTACAACCTACATTAAAAAGAAACATTCTACTGAAATGAAACTAAACTAAGCAAGCAAGAAATATTAAAGAAACTAAAAGGACATAAAAGAAAAGAAGCATGCAAGCATATGAAAGGAAATTAAACTAAGAAAGAAAAAACATACTAATGGAAAACATCTATTATTACTCACTCAATTACAAGTAGCATCTCTCCACCAGGGTTTTTGCTTCAAGGCTTTAACTCCTAATAGAGAGGATGGCCACCAAGAGAAATATGGGGTACAAGAGAGGAGAGAGAGTTCTATTTATAGTCATAGAAAAAGGTAATCTAGGACAATCTCCCGGTATGGGACTAAACAAATACCAGAAATAGACTAAACACACTCTAATACATAACCCACAGAAATATTAGCGGATCCGGAGCAACCCGGACTGCCAATTAGCGGTCTACAGGGTTTGGATCCGTCTGGTTTTTGTTCTGGGCGTTTCAGGATGGATTTGTTGGTCTTTGATGCATCTACCTCACTTGATGGAGCTCCGACCCGAATAGAATTGCCAAAATACTCCCCATGATGGTGTGGAGTATTCTTGTTTGCACATTGGTCCTTCTATCTTGCATTCAGGTCCTTCGATCTTGCATCTTAGTCCTCGAGTCTCTCAACTCAGTCCTTTTTCCTTCTTTTGGGTCCTTTCATGCCTCTTCTCTTCAATCCTCTTTATTTCTGAAATTCAAACATAAAGCTCGTTACGTAGCATTGTTTAGGTGAAAGATAATGGATATAAGTTACAAATGTAAGCATTATTTTTGCTCCCCGGCAACGACGCCATTATTTTTTCTGGTGTTTTTGATGTGTGTACATATTCGAGTCTTTTTCCTTTGATTTTGTTTTCTTTTGTGTCTATTGATAGGGTCATGTTAGTGTGTGCATTTAATATCGATATATCTGCTTGCCATGATCCTTGGGTGACTTGTCTTCTTTTGCTTGCCTAGTGCTTCAAAATTTTCACATTTCTTTCAAAATCTTCATGTGTTTGCGAAAGAAAATGTTTTGTGGGTTTTGTGTGTGTTTAGCATGTGCAAAACTGTTGAGAGGCAAAGTAAAAAGAAAGCTCCCAAAATTGTCTTGAACTTGATGCTTTAGGATATCTAGTACAGTGACTTTATGACTTATCTAGTCGTTAGGATGCACCCCAGTTGTCCCTCGGGGGCGAGTAATCATAGGGTTTCAGTACTCAAATAATTAAAGGAGTCCACCCTGAACCTAGTGAGTTAATAATTCATGTCTGTTAATTTAAGGAAGTTTGTTGTAGTCAAGGACTCTTTAAATCTTGTTGTGAGACATTAAGTGTAGGGGTTTTGGTTCATGTGTAGATAAAAAATAAGTGAGTAGGTGTTCCCTCTTCTCGCACGGCTCCTATCACTCGGGAAAGTAGGTCTGAGGGGATTTCGTGCCTGGTGCTTTAGAGTCATCTGAGTTAGGATGCGCAGAATGAACTCCCGTTACACGGGTGGTAGGGATTGCCCTATGTGGAGATTTGGGGAAAGGTGTACGTGATAGTGTAAGTCCTCATAGGCAATGATGCACGGAACCTGACCCTGGGAGAATAAACTCCAACTAATAAAAAGAAAAGAAGAAAAAAATAAAAAGGAAACAAAAATAAAAAAATGGTAATGCAAATAAGAACCTTATTGGACCTTACACTTTGTCTCACTTGAGGATGTTGAGGTTGTTCATGTCTTTCACTTAAGTCCTTATTTAACTTGCACGAATGATTCATTAGAATAGGTGTGTGGACTGATTACCTATATAGAGTCGGCCCGTAGGATTACCGCATCCAATGATCGACAAAATATGTCCAAAGAGTCCAGTGTCTAGATTGAATAATGCATCTTGTTCGGATTTTGTGGGTATATCCGCTGAAAACCCTGAGGAGACAACACTCCTCCTCCTTGGCGACAAGGAGGTTTAACGGCTTGTTGCACGTGCTAAGTGCAACCGTGATTCCTACGAAAGTGAGTTAGGATTTCTTGGTTTTCGTATGCTTCTCTTTCTTTGTTTTGCTTGGGACTAGCAAAAGTTAGGTGTGGGGGGTATTTGATTGACATCATTTCATGCTTACATTTGTATCTTATATCCATTATCTTTCACCTAAACAATGCTACGTAACGAGCTTTATGTTTCAATTTCAGAAACAAAGAGGATTGAAGAGAAGAGGCAGGAAAGGACCTAAAAGAAGGAAAAAGGACTGAGTTGAGAGACTCGAGGACTAAGATGCAAGATCGAAGGACCTGAATGCAAGATAGAAGGACCAATGAGCAAACAAGAATACTCCACACCATCATGGGGAGTATTTTGGCAATTCTATTTGGGTCGGAGCTCCAGCAAGCGAGGTAGATGCATCAAAGACCAACAAATCCATCCAGAAAAGCCTAGAACAAAAATCAGAAGGATCCAAACCCTGTAGACCGCTTGGCAGTTCGGGTTGCTCCGGATCCGCTAATATTTCTGTGGGTTATGTATTAGAGTGTGTTTAGTCTATTTCTAGTATTTGTATAGTCCCATATCGGGGGATTGTCCCGGATTACCTTTTTCTATGGCTATAAATAGAACTCTCCCTCCTCTCATGTACCCCATCTCTCTCTTGGTGGTCATCCTCTCTACTAGGAGTTAAAGCCTTGAAGCAAAAACCCTAGTGGAGAGAGGCTACTTGTAATTGAGTGAGTAATAATAGATGTTTTCCATTAGTATGTTGTTTCTTTCTTAGTTTAATTTCCTTTCATATGCTTGCATGCTTCTTTTGTTTTATGTCCTTTTAGTTTCTTTAATATTTCTCGCTTGCTTTGTTTAGTTTCATTTCAGTAGAATGTTTCATTTTAATGTAGGTTTTAGTGTAATGATAAGTGAGTAGTTCCATCCCCATTTGGGGGGTGGAGAAATATGTGATGTGATTATGTGATGTATTAGGTGTGTGTTATGTTAATCCTTTGAACCTTAAATGATTTCCATAACCATCTAATGAGATTTCACACTTGTCTTTGATATGCTAATGCTCTTGAATGAAGCTTAGCTTATGCTTAGATTAGTGAACCTATTTTATGGGGAATGATAAGGTAAGGATATGGATGGAATTGATGAAGGAAACATGATTTGTAGTTGCATGTACTCTTGTTGCCTTTACCTTGGTTAATGCCTTGCGTGTTTTAATGATAATGTGCTATCTTATTTCATGTTGAGGCATAGTAGGGTCTAGTCTTTATACATGAATTCATTTAGCTTCATTCCAATTATTGTCGCGTATGTTTTAATGATATTGTGTTATCTTAATTCATGTGGAGGCAAAGTTGGATGTAGTTTTATGGTTTTCCTGCACTACATATTGAGGAGCTTAATTGAACACACACACATACACATATCTTTGTATTCACACTCTTTTCTCTACCCCCTTTGGGGTTTAGTTTTATTGCTTATCTTCTATTTCCATTTGCATTTTAGTGTAGTTTAATGTAATCAATCTTTCTCTCATTTCTTTCCCACACGCCTTCGAACAACCTAAAGTCGACACACCTCCCTGTGGCTCGACACGTATTTGCCCCCGCTTCAACATTGTCGTGTACTTGCGGTTAATTAAAATGTATCAACCAAGTTTTTGAGTAAATAAAAAAAATGTAAAAAAAATAAAACCCCCACACCTAACTTTTGCTTGTCCCGGGCAAAACAAAGAAAGAGAAGCATACGAAAAACAAGAAATCCTAACTCACTTTTGTAGGAATCACGGTTGCACTTAGCACATGCAACAAGCCGTTAAACGTCCTTGTCGCCAAGGAGGTGGAGTGTTGTCTCTTGAGGGTTTTCAGCAGACATACCCACAAAATCCGAACAAGATGCATTATTCAATCTAGACACTCGACTATTTGAACATATTTTGTCGATCATTGGACGCGGTAATCCTACGCGCCGACTCTATATAGGTAATCAGTCCACACACCTAGCCTAATGAACCATTCGTGCAAGTTAAATAAGGACTTAAGTGAAAGACATGGACAACCTCAACATCCTCAAGTGAGATAAAGTGTAAGGTCCATTAAGGTTCTTATTTGCATTACCTTTTTTTTCTTTTTCTTTTTGTTTTTTTTTCTTTTCTTTTTATTAGTTGGAGTTTTATTCTCCCAGGGCCAGGTTTCGTGCATCATTACCTATGAAGACTTACACTATCACGTACACTTTTCCCCAAATCTCCACATAGGGCAATCCCTACCACCCGTGTAACGGGAGTTCGGTCGGCGCATCCTAAGTCAGATGACTCGAAAGCACCAGGCACAAAGTCCCCTCAGACCTACTTTGCCGAGTGATAGGAGCCGTGCGAGAAGATGGAACATCTACTCACTTATTTCTTATCTACACATGAACCAAAACCCCTACACTTAATGTCTCACAACAAGATTTAAAAGGTCCTTGACTACAACAAACTTCCTTAAATTAACAGACATGAATTATTGACTCACTAGGTTCAGAGTGGACTTCTTTAATTATTTGAGTACTGAAACCCTATGATTACTCGCCCCCGAGGGAAAGCTGGGGTGCATCCTATCGACTAGATAAGTCCTAAAGCCATTGTACTAGATATCCTAATGCATCAAGTTCAAGACAATTTTGGGAGTTTTTTTTTTACTTTGCCTCTCAACGGTTTTCCACATGCTAAACACACAAAACTCACAAAACATTTTCTTTCGCAAACACATGAAGATTTTGAAAGAAATGTGAAATTTTTTAAGCACTAGGCAAGCAAAAGAAGACAAGTCACCCAAGGATCATGACAAGCAGATATATTGATATTAAATGCAGCAAACTAACATAGGTTTAGGTGGATTAAGAGGATGTGTGATATCATTATCTTCAGATTCAGATGTTAAACTCATGAAAATATGCAAACAAAAAGTGAATTTTTTCCATAAATGAGAATGTCATGATAATGATTGACGAACTAAAATTAACTGCTAAAAAGATTTGAAAAGCCTGAGAAATGAAGAGCGAATGAGTTGCGAGTTCGAGTGGTCAGCGGTCTGCGTGTAGCTTTAAGCTTCACGTTTTAGCTTAAACTCGATCCGTTTACAATAAAATCAGAGCAAATAGAAGACTTGGAGTTTGAGAGATTTAGAGAAAGAGTTAAAGAAATTGGTGTGGAGAAAATGAGAGGGGTCCATAAAAGTGAATTTTTAAAATAATATAAAATAAATACAATTTTCGAAATTTAGTAAAAAAAAATTCGAAAAGTACTCGGATCGCGGGTGTGACCTGCGATCCGTCCCGAATTTTTTTTTTACGGAACGCATGTCTGAACCGCGATCCGTCAATTTTTTTTAAATTTTTTTTCCACGGATCACGGTTCACACCTGCGATCCGTGGAAATTTTGAATTTTTTAAAGAAAGGTTCTGAACTGCGATCCGTGGAATTTTTTTTTTAATTTTTTTTAAGTTTTATGTTTTTCTATTTTGTTTTATTTTTTTATTTCTGTTTTTCTTTTTTATTGTAATTATTTGTAATTTTTTTAAAATCTTTTTTTTTCAAAATATGTTTTCTACTTTATATTATTTTTTAAAATTTGTTTTTAATTTTTCAAAAATTGACCTCCAAATCACGTTAATAACTGGGCGTGTTGAAATGTTAAGGAATTTTATACAAAAAATAAATAATTTTTTTTAGTTAGAATAAGAAATTATTTACAAATGAATATTAAACAAACACTAAAACTAATAAAAAAAATGATAAGGTTGTCGAAAATTTATAGGGTGTACACACATTAAAACAATTTTGGAGGTCGATACAGCAAAAAATTAAAAACACAATTAATTTTTTTTAAAAAAAAATAACAATTACAAAACATATTTTGAAAAGAAATATAATAAAAAAACTTAGTTAAAATAATTTAAAAAAATTCTAAACATAAAACACTCCAACTAAAATCCGTGACTTTATTTATTTCTTTTATTGTTTTTGATTTTATGTTTTGATTTTTTTAAAATCATTTTAACTATGTTATATATATATACTTCAAATATGTTTTCTAATTTTTATTAAATTTAAAAAAAATTAATTGTGGTTTTAATTTTTTGCAGTATCGACCTTCAAAACTGTTTGTAATGTGTATGCACCCTACGAATTTTTGACAAATTTATAAAAATTATAAAACATATTTTGAATACAAAATATTTTGAAGTATTAGAAAACTGTTTGTAATGTGTATACACCCTACGAATTTTTGACAACGTTACCAATTTTAAAATGTACCTATATTGATATTCGAAATTTAATTTTTTTTATTAGATAAAAAAATGTACCTAGTTAATACTATATTCTAAGTTTCTAAAATTTGTAACGTTGTCAAAAATTCTTAGGGAGAATACACATTACAAAAAATGTTGAAGGTCGATATTGCAAAAAATTAAAAACACAATTAATGTTTTTTTAAAAATTTATAAAAATTAGGAAACATATTTTGAAGTGTATATATATATATAAAACATTGTTAAAATGATTTTAAAAATCAAAACATAAAATCAAAAACAATAAAAGAAAATAAATAAAGTCACCGATTTTACTTGTAGTGTTTTATGTTTTGAATTTTTTTTAAATCATTTTAACTAAGATTTTTTATTATATTTGTTTTGAAAATATGTTTTGTAATTGTTATTATTTTAAAAATAAAATTAATTGTGTTTTAAATTTTTTGCTGTATCGACCTCCAAAATTGTTTTTAATGTGTAAACAACCTACGAATTTTCGACAACGTTATCAATTTTTTGTTTTGATTAGTTTTAGTGTTTGTTTAATATTCATTTGTAAATAATTTCTTATTCTGGTTAAGAAATTTTATTTTTTTATTGTATAAAATACCCTAACATTTCAATACGCCCCGTTATCGACGTAATTTAGAGGTCGATTTTTGAAAAAATTAAAAACAAATTTTAAAAATTTTAAAAAATAATATAAATTAGAAAACATATTTTGAAAAAAAATATTTAAAAAAAATTACAAATAATCACAATAAAAAAGAAAAACAGAAAACCTAATAAAAAAAATTATTTAAAAAAAAAATCCACGGATCGCTGTTCAGAACAGCGATCCGTGAAATTTTCTTTAAAATTTTTTTTTTCAAAATTTTAAAACCCGCGATCCGTGGGAATTGTTTTTTTTTTAAAAATTGACGGATCGCGGTCGAGACCGGCGATCCGTCAAAAAAAAACTTTTTTTTCGGGACGGATCGCGTGTCACACCCGCGATCCGAGTACTTTTCGAATTTTTTTCTCTCCTAAATTTCGAAATTTTTATTTATTTTATATTATTTAAAAAAATTACGGTCGGAGGCTTTATATAGGATGAAAGGGGTATTTTTGTAAATATTTTTAAAAAACAAAACAAAAAACCCAACGGACATAATAGCTGTTGGGCTATAGTGTCGTGGCTGCATGACCCTACGTCCGAGGACTGGGCTAACATGGGTGGAATAAAAGTTGAAATTGATCTTTTTATATTTATCTGAATTTAAAATGACCAAACCACTTCCGCATGAAAATAAATTAAAACACATAGAAAACAGTAAAAAATAATAAAATGCTTTACTACGAAAGAGATGTATCCGTTCCATAATTTAACCATCTTTTCTCGGTGACAGTGTGACATTTCGGTGGCTCCCGATTAGGTTGAATTTGGGGCGTGCGCGATTACAAGCGGCCTCCCTCGATGTTGCCATTGCTACGACCGGTGAGACCGCTGATGCTGTCGAACCACGTTCTCCCCTCCAGAAGCTTCCTCTCGCCGCCCTCTGCTTCTTTGCTTCCAATGCCGCTTCCATCTCCAAGGTCTTCTTAACTTCGCCTTCCAACCTCATTGTCCTTTAATTTTTTTGGGGAGGCTTTAGGGTTTAGAAAATGACTTGTTTGGCTACGTTTTCTTTTTCCCCTTTTCGGGATTTTGGTTAGGACTGGATTGGTTTAACCGATCAAAGTCATGAAAGATAACAACCATTGGCTTTATGTGGAAATTTTCGCGGGAGATACCACTAAATTACCCTGTTCTAAGGGTCCGTGTGGAATCACATTTTATAACCAAATGTCTTACAAATTTTTAGAATAAGTACCCCGAACGTACAGGAATAATAGTATGAAGATTCTATGCTTTTGGATGTAACTTGTAAATCGCATTTGATTCTTTCTTTTTGAGAATCAAAATGTGATTTTCAAAATGTGAACTATCACCATTAGAATAGAGGAGTTGCATATTCATACAAAAATATTGTGAAATGCTGATTGACAATTTATCGAACCAATCCATCCCTTAGGGGTTCGTCGCCCATCTGGTTGGGTTTGTGACGTGCGTTCTGAAAACTTCCAAGTAATTCTTTCCTGTAATGTCAAAGCCCTACCATCACTTAGCATTAGCTACCCTTTTTTATATATCTTCGGTAGCGTTTAACTTGATTAGTTACCCTTTTAGAATTTGCATCAAATAATCCCTATCTGAATCTTGACTCGATCATTGACAATCGTTTTGGGGTTCTGATTTTCCCATCTCCTTTAGCAATGATCTGATACTATATTGTCATGTATGCCTGAAGAAATGTTGTCTAGGCTTCTATATAAGTTTTCCTAGCACCTAGGGCTTGGGGAAATGCGGTTAGTCTTGCATTTACATGTAAGCTTGTTGTTTCTTCAGCTCTGTGATTGACCGATTGCATCAAAGAGATTTGAAAGTAAATCATGGTCTTATCTTCTTACGTTTATATAAAAAAAACCATTATCTTATGCAGGGAGACACATTTCTGGTATATCAGACCTGATGACGTAACAAATTCTCGTTTGCTCGATAAGTATCAAGACCTTCTTTCTTCGCAGGAGAGAGAAAACATCTTACATATGAGTGGTGAGGAGCTTCAAAAAAATGCTATATTGGCTCGTGCCTTGGTTCGCACCACCATTTCTAGATGTAAGACATTGCTTATGGCTCTTATTTATAAATGTTTCAATCTACTTGTGTATCATACTAGGACAAAAACACAAACCAACTACAATAAACAGTTTTTCCCTAGCAGTATAAAGGTGAAATATCATAAGCAAATACGTTTTCAAATTTGATATTTTTAGCATTTGCATAGAACAATCTTTTTTTGCTATTACCTTGTAGAGGGTATGATCGATCTATTTGCATTTCATTGTTTTTGGACTAATTTGTGTGTAAACTTCATTTTTCATCCCAAGAAAATTATGAATTACAAGAAGTTTGCTTTCTCAATGCATACCACCAAGTATAGGTTATTATGGAGTTAAAATTTTTCCTAATTTGGAAATAATAATATGTAAAATATAATTTATTCTTCAAGAAATAGAGAATATTACTTAATTACAAACAAGACCAAAAATAGAAACAAAAGCTTTTAATTTTGTTTCAGTATGCTGTATATATATGTATATGTGTATATCTTAGCTTGTAATGTTAAGATACAAATGTTTATATATAGGAGGTTGCAGTATTGAGGTATACTTGCTTTGCCTCTGCTGTTGCTAGAACTTTTCTGTATTATGTCACCAGAAACAGGTTCTCCTTTTCTATCAGATACTGTTGACCCTCAAATATTTGAATATACATAATGAGCAAGGGCTGAGATGTTATTTATGAATTTAAGGAGTTAGATTAATTGTTTATTAGAGAAGAAATTTTACTTTAAAATATTAGAAGTTCATATAAGGATAAGTAGTCTCTTGTTTGCTTGTGTGTTTACTGATAGTTTTCTATGCTCTATTAGATCAGATACGAATTGTGAAATAAGTCCGAGATCTCTGAAGTTTAGGAAGAATATATTTGGAAAGCCAGAGGTAGTGTATATGCTTAAGTTGCTATTCTGATTTGAATCTTGGACTTATCCTTCTGTAAACTCACTTCAAATAAATCATGATTTTATCTATTATGTGCAACAGGTTGAATGGCCTGGTGATAACACAAGCTCTCCCTCCCTACACTTTAGTGTTTCACATACATCTTCTTTAATTGCATGTGGTCTGGCTGTTGATAAACCGGTACTGACAGATGTGTCTCAGATTGCATTATTCTTTATGTGAATTTTATAAGCTATATCATTTCACTTAGATGCTATTGTTTTAAGACAAACTTTTTGTTGAGTGGTGGTTTCCCTCTATCGCAGGTTGGCGTTGACGTTGAGGAAAAACATAGACAGTTGAGAAGCAGTGTATTATCTTTTGCCAAAAGATTCTTTACTCCTAAAGAGGTTCACTTCTTGCATGCATTTTCCGATTCTGAAATTCAGAGGCAAGAGCTTATCAAGATTTGGACTCTGAAGGTGAGAGTTTTCAATTTATTTTCCTTTTTGAGACTTGATGGGGCAACTAATCCAGAACAAACCACTAAATTTAGGCTTAAAATATTTAAGCATAATTACCCATAAAAATAAAGTAATTTGAGCATGAAATGCCCAAAACTTTTATGGAACTGTATGCTTCTCTTATCTAGTGGTGATGTCATTTCTGCTTTCTTGGTTGAAAATGAATACGTTTCTCTAGTATAGAAGAATCCTTTAAATTGGGGCTCAAAATGCTCACCCGCTAACCTTAAAATGAATGTTTCTCTTTGAGGAGAATGGTTGATCATTTTTCTATTGACAAATTCTACCTTACTCTAATTACCCCAATTCAGGGATCATCCCGTGGGCTTCAGTTATTTACTTATTGGTCCTCATTTTCAACGTTAGAGATATACCGAATGTGATAGTTTGATTGGTAGGATGTTGGTGACCATTACTAGCACTTAACCATATGTGTGCAGAACTGCAGACTATTCATGGTCATGTAAAATTGAAAAATAGCATGCTCACATGTCACTATTATTGCTCCATGACGTGTTTTCATCTCTTCCAGTCAGTGATGAATGTGGCTTGAAATATATCAATGGCATGGTCAATGTTTACAATTTTACATCATGTAAATGGTGGTGCCCAACGTAGAGATATCCTTTTTTTTACATTAACAAAGTTTTTCCTCATGTATGTCATAATTTACCAGTCAGTCTTCTTAGACATCATATGTGTAGTTCCTCCAAATGCTCTTACTAAAAGGTTCTTACATAATATAGGAGGCATATGTTAAAGCCCTAGGAAGGGGATTTTCGGCTGCACCATTTAAGGACTTCGGTACTTCATATTTACCGTTCAAAGATGGAAAGGAATGCGGAGTGCTCAGTGAAGATGTATTTTATTTGCACAAATTTCTGTTTCTATTTTTTTTTTGTTTATATCATTTGATTAGTCTTCTAAATGATTCCTAGCAGGCATCTGAAATAATTATTGAACCTTCAGTGGATTCTGATTTCCTCACCACTGATTGGGACTTTGCACTTTTTGAGGTCTCCAATTCTCACTATGCTGCTGTCTGCATGGGAAAGGACGAGGGCAGCCAATGTAGGTTTCTCCATGATGTTATTATTACCAAGTGAAAGCCACAAGCTGTGTTCGTTGTTTGATATCTTATATTCCTCTATGTAGGTAAAGTCAAGAACTTGCCAAAGCTGAAGGTATGGAGGACAATTCCTTTTGTAGAAGATATATGCGTTTCACAAACAGATGAAGTTCTTCCCATCAATGGTTTTTCCTGAACCTTGGATATTTGTACTTCGCGATACGGTAGTTCTCCGAAGATGGCATTTAGAGAAAAAGATGTCCACTGTAGTCTCTGAGTTCAGCTTTGCCTTATGCCTCTAGTAAGCTGTTAAAATCAATTGCCTCTGTTACCCTCAGGAATCACAAGAACAAAAAGACTGCATTCTGCAAAGTGAGTCATTTTCCGTTGCAATTATTCTGAGGATCTTAGTGGCAGAGCACAGTTGTTAGTATACTACTGTAGGTATCAAGCATAATTAACAACGGCCAACATTCATATAGACGTGGTGATAGACTCCTGTGCACTTGTGACGAGCCTTGAAGTTATGACAGAGAAAACAGAACTTATCAATGTTGTATAGATGAACGAAATGAAGGTGACAACGTAGATTTGGGCGAAGTTCTGCATTACTTTTAACTATACATGCGTTCTCATGATTATTATATAACAACTAACATCATCATTTTCCTTGTTTGAGAATGATCCTGTTCAACTCATTGTATCCTTGTCGGAATGTAGTTGTGGATCCATTTCTGTTGATGGTGCCACACTCGTTGCAGATAAGGAAATCTCAGTGAAGTTGTAGTTTGCATCGCATAACATGTAGCTGTTGACATTTTGCTTCTGATCTAACAAATCCATACTTTAATTTCTTGTAACGTAGCTTCTTTCTTTAAGCATGAGAAATATGATTTTGAATTCACAAATAATGTTTGGATCATCCCAAATAGTATGTCTCCATTGAAATACATTTTCTAAAAAAATGTTCTCTCAAATGTATCGTTTCTCTTCACCCTCCCACAATTCTGCCAGACTACGATTTTATCAAAAAATTGTGTCATATGCCGTAAACACGATAATACTTGCAAAATATGTTTTCAATCATTGAATTTGAGTTCCAGGTCAATTGGAAAATCTAATCTAAAAGGTGGGCGAAATTTGAGAATTAGTTACATATGGGGGTTGAATTATTAAAAAAGTGAAAAAATATGGTTTTTTACCTGGACGCCACTTTAAAAGACTATTTCTGTTTCTGTCACCGTTGGAAAGATATTTATATACGTGCCACTACAAAACTACCAATAAGTCGTTTGTGTTATTCTGTTACCAAAAGTACTAATGTCGTTACTTATTATGGATTAAATCCCTAATAAACCTAACATACTTCCCTAACCACTCCCCAATCTTCCGTCCACATTTTCCCGCCATCCAACATTCTTTGCCACCAACCACTCTCCTCCTTAAGTTTGTCCACCCTTCTTCTCTGTTTCCTCTCCCGATTCCCTCCCTCATTCCCTGTGTAGTTGATGGGAAGCACGATGAAGCAGGCCTGGGAGAGTAGCACCATCAAGCAGGACGGGGAGAGCACTAACTCGACTCTCTCGAGCAATCTTCATCCATTCTGTGGTTTTGGGATTCCCACCGTCGTGTTCACCTCCAGTATGCCCAAAAGCTTGGGGAAGAGGTTTTTTCGATACCCCAACTTAAGAGTAACATTTCCTCCGGCAATTGCTCTGAAAATTTGTACTTTTGATGACGATCTTTATGTGTTTGTTGAAATGCTTCACTTGTTTCTTGAGTTTAGGATGACGGTGGTTGTGGGTTTTTCGAGTGGATAAGTGATATGCCTCTTCTGGAAAACACCTTTACTTGCGAGATGCAAAATTTCGATTCGTTCTTAACATCCAAAATTGCAATTCTTGAAGAAAAAATGGAGGCAATGGCAAGTGCTCTAGTGGAAGTGAGGGGTCGGCAGAAGAAATTCTGGTCTTCGGTGGTTGTCTTGGTTGTTTTAGCAGTTCTAGGAAGTTATCTACTTGCTAATGAATAGTTTTGAGTGGGTTTTTCGAGTGAATAGTTTTGTTGGGGTTTTAATTTTATGTTTTGCTGTTGTATTGTTGTTTGGTTGACTGTTGTAGTACATGATGTTAAGATATATGTATGCGTACTGCATTTGTTGATGTTTATCATTTGAGTTTATTAATTACTTGGATGGTATTTTGACAGGTAATGTGATGAAGATGTTGATGGTTACTGTAAGTTGATTGGAACAAAATCTAAATCAATATTGTATTGCAATTTAATATTTAAATTACTTCAACCAAAAATTGTGTCTGTTGTACACCTGAAATAAGCATCCTATCATAATACATACACATTGCACTACCCAAAATGAGTTGCATACTTCAACAAAAAATTGTTACTACCCAAACTGAGTTACATATGAAAACCAAAATCTCCTAACTATTAAAAAATGAGAGTGCACTCAGCGCGTCCTTCTTTGAGTACCCTTATTCAATGAGGTCCTTTTATGTTTTGAGCTTCTTCGAGTTGGTTGTTCCTAAGTTGTCTTCGAAGCTCTGTGCTGGTGTTCGGTGTGGGGTTTCATGACTTTCATATGCTACTCCATATGGTGTTTGATGGCCCCCCACCAGTGCATGAGGAGGTAATGGTCCTTTTGTTGCTGCTGATGTTGTTTGATGGTGTTCTTTTGAAGGTCCTCCACAAGGTGCATGAGAGGGTGTAGGTTGTTGAGTTGCAGCTGTTGGATTCCTGTTTGGGAAATGAAATGATTTGTGATGTTAGGTATTCAATATGACAATTAATATGACAAAAATTTAAGATCATCGTATATAACTTTAAACTTACTTGGTCTTTCTTCTTTTGTTGTCACTTGCTGTGTTAGTTGTTGACACTTGTTGTGTTTGAACTCTACTACACAATGAATATGTAGTTATTGATATAGCAAAGTAATGTGCAAAATTGTAACTTTAAGGAATACCTTGGTGCTGCATTTTGGGAAGATTGAATTGGTTCTTTGCAAGTTCTTGCTTGGTGACCAAATGCAGTGCATCTCCTGCATCTTTGTGTCATAGTGATTTTGCTAGACTCTTCTGGAGGCCTC
The DNA here is from genome assembly GCA_963682175.1 of Triglochin maritima. NCBI lineage: Eukaryota > Viridiplantae > Streptophyta > Magnoliopsida > Alismatales > Juncaginaceae > Triglochin > Triglochin maritima. The sequence goes on along the minus strand of OY821774.1, from coordinate 26,943,400 downwards.
ATTCTCTTCTTCCTAGGTCTACCTGGTGGCCTAACTGAATCAGGTGCTCTCACCAAAACCCCTGGCTAGAGACAATTCCAAACACTTGTCTGGCAGTGGAGATATTCTCCCATAATATGTTAGTCTATACTTCTCAGTATAGTAACATGGATGCACATACTTTTCCCAAACCACTTGCCTAATTGTGCCTATGAATGCTGCTGCATGGTTGCATGGCAAGCCTATTAGTTGCCACTTTCTACATGTGCATGCCCCCACATCCAACTCAACAATGCATCTCCTTGTGGGACTATGAACCTTTGCCCTCACATCAATAGACATGTGCACTACATACCCACCCAAGCCCCTACTAACTCTGCTCCGCCATTTCCTAGCATAAGGTACCAGAATGTCATCCCATCCTCTTGCTTTTTTCTCCCTCACATAAAAAAGTTTCATTATCTTTTGTCTTACTGTGTCCACAAACATAACGGTTGTGTCTTGGATCTGATATCCAGTTGTTAAAACTCTGAAATGTTGTTGGTGACACTGTCACATTTGGCAGATCCTTCAAATTGTGATCTAGCCCAACGTTTTTCTTTCAATTCAACCTTCCTAAGCCATTCAAATGCCTCTGAATTTGCCAACTGCAAATCACCCATCTTCTTACTGAAATCTTCTGCTGTGTATGCCCTGGCAGCACCCCAAACCAGATCAATCAGGGAATCACCCCCACACTGTCTCCTGAAGTTCTTGTAAAGATGGCTCATACATGTCCTATGCTCACATTGAGGAAAGTACTGAGGAGTTGCTGCCTCTAAACCCTTACCCCTATCACTTAGCAACACTAACCCTTGTACTTCTCTAATGTCTTCCTTTAGAAAGGAGCAAAACCACATCCAATTAGCCTCACTTTCAATCTGGACCACACTAAATGCTAAGGGCAATATCCCATTGTTACCATCAACTGCCACTGCTGAAAGACATGCACCTTTAAACTTATTCTTCAAGTGACACCCATCAAGGCCTATAACTGGTCTACAATCATGAAGAAAACCTTCCCTACATGCACTTAGACATATGAACAACCTTAGGAACTTGTTATCTTCACCCACTTCCAGCTTCAGAACAGATCCAAGATTTCTACTATGCAACTCATAAATGAGATGAGGCAGTAACTCATACTGTTGTTGCTCAGAACCATGGATTTTTTAAGTGCAAGTTCTCTTCCTCTCCACACCCTACTGTATGGTGCTTCTACATGATACCTCTGACAATCTGTCTTTAATACGCTTCACTCTCAAACTCTCATCAACTAGAAACCATTTGTAGCAATGATGTGCTATCCAAGAGTTAGTCTTTATTTGGAAAACTACACCCTCATCAATCCTGGATGCATGACACCTCCATTTATAGTTGACATCGCCAAACTTAGCTATGACCCTAGTGGGATCACTCTTGTAGAAGTGATGGAGCTCTCAGCTTGGATAAAGTATTGTCTAAGTGAGAATTTGAAGGCCTCCCTGTTGGGGAACTTCTTGCCTTTGCTAAACACAAGTGTCATGATGTCTACCTCAGTAGTTTCAGGGCCATCCTCCTTAAGCACAACATCTAATTCATCCTCATCTTCCACCTTAGAATTCTCATCAGTACCACTACTATCATCTTCATCAGGCACATAGTCATCTTCATCAGAGTCTAAAGTGTAGTGAAGATCCTCATCAGAGTCATCACCTTCACTATTTGGATTTTTCTCTGGTGTATGGGTACAATTACATCTATTTGTAGCAGGCTTGGGAGTTTGGTTACTTAAAGTAGGTGATCCCAGACCACCACCAGCCTGTGTTGAGTTGGTAGTGAGTTTTTTTGGGGAGTCTTCTTAACACATACCTTTTTTCTATTTGGGTTGGTGGTGGGAGACTTACAAGTTGGCTTTGTTGGAGATTGATGTGTGGGAGATTGGACTATTTGAGATTGATGTGTAGGAGATTGGTGTGTAGTAGTATGTTGTGTGGGAGATGTGTCGGTGGTGGAGTGGGGTTTTGGAGATTGGTTGCTGAAAATTGAGGCAAGAATGCTTGAAGATTTTCCAGGGTAAACAGTGGCAAGGGGTATAGAAGAGAAGTCCTGGCTAACATAAATTTCAAGTTCCCTCTTTGGGTTTGGAAATAGTAAAGCTTCAGCAACATCCTCATCACACCTTACCCCTTAATTTTAAACCATAGAAGCTCAGGGACCTTATAAATGAAACAAATACTTTCATCAAACTGCCACTTCATGTGTGTTGTGATGCAAGACCTTACCACTGTAGGATTTCGTGTCCCTATGTATGTATATATTTTAAAATATTTAATACAACATACAAGATCGTTTTCATATTTTCAACAATTTCTATGTACATTACTTTGTGTTTATTCTAATATCATGCAACCCTAAATTTATTAAAATAAACCACAAAGGTAGAATCATACCTAAAGGTTCTCTAAAACCTTTTTGAAGATCCGGAGTCTCGTTGCCCATTGAATCGTCCACGGATTTGCCTCCGAGTGTTCACCAAACTCTAAACAAGATTAGAGAGAAAGGAGCTAGCCAATCAATCTCTAATAAGGATTAGAATCTAGCTAATAACCCCTCTTTGAACTCCTGAGATTTCTATCTCCTAATCTCAAAATTACTAAGATAATTTCGTGATTATTAGAGGAGAGATTAATGAGAGAAATAATTTTTGCATTAGTATTAAACAAGTAGAAGTAGGGGTCCTTTTATAGTCTCCCAAAACATCCTTATCAAGAGCTATTCTTTAGCCATGATCCCTTGTTTATTCTCTCCTAAAATTAATCTATAATTTCCACATAAGCACCCTAAAAAACGTTTTAATTAAATCTGGAATTAATCCACCCATGATTTAGTTAATCTATTAATAATTCAGGCAGAATCGTTCTGTTCGGTGGACCAAGTATTACTCGGTCAACCGAACCGTTCGGTTTTAACACGTGTTCGGTGCACTGTGAGCGAGACGGTCGAGCGATCCCGCATGAGAAAAATTCCCTGGAAAAATTCGGACGAACCACGTCTTTTACTCGGTCTACCGTTGACCTACCAGAATTTCTCCTGGGACATAGTCTACGGATGACCGTGTCACCTTCGGTCTACTGGAAATACCTCTTTTCAGTTGACCGTTTCCAATCGATTAACCAAACCCGATTATTCAGGCACTCTAGACAATCTCGGTCAATCAATTGTGTTTACCCGTTCCTCATTCGGTTAACCGATACGAAGATACCTCGGTCGACCGAACCTTGAACGGTTCACCGTGTGTGACTCCGATTTTGCCTTTGTCAAATTTGGAATTTTTTTCTAACAAAATTTGATCTTTTGGGGTTTTTAGCAAATTCACATCTTATATAATATATTATCATATGTAATATTAAATTATTACACCCCATAATATATATACCTCATATGAATTTATTACGATTCTAATTATGTCAATTCTCATGACATATTGATTTTAATTAATTCACCACATGTGTCCCATTTTTCACATGAAACTCGACACATCATATAAACTTAAAATCAAGCCTCTTGTTTTTCAGTTTTGTGGTGTGACCTATAGGAGGATCTAAGCCAAATTGGCAGCGATATTAAACACTTAATATCTCAAACTATAAGCGGTATCTAGCTACACATTATAGTTACCCAATTAGCATAGATGTCTTTGTTCCACCCGAACCAAAACACGATCCATTTAGTGATGTAAGTGCACCACTTGTGTCTGTCCCTTGCCACATGATCTTAAGAATATATACAAAGTAGAAATGTGTCATCTTTGTATTATATTCATTTCTTGATCTCTCTAACCTAATTATAACTATGTAACTTAACTCAAGTTACATTGTGCACATTATAATTTTGCTTTATCAAGGGCCCCCTAATATCATCACTCAATTAAGAGGGGCAATGATAATCATTTGACTAGCTATCTTTTCCAGCACAAGTCATGTTCAACCAACTATTGCCTTTATCACTACACTCATTGATAGCTTTTGACAATAATCAAATTAAGCACTTCTTGAGTGAAAAAATATAAGTCTCATAACTTAGGATCCAAGACACAGTAAAACATTAATGACACGAAACACAATTCCATAATGTTTTACTTGTTAGGTCTATTTAATATATAAAAGTAATCTTTTCCTCTTTTATATACTCGTGTCGTCAATTATTTGTAGAGCTACAACAATCGATGACCAACACGACAATCTTATCTCGGTAATTAATGTTCCATGTTAATTACGATGATTGTGAACAACTTTTGATTTATGTAAACCATTATCTTTTAGAGCTCTACGGTTAAGGACGAAGCGTCTCTTCCTTAACACTTCCAAAAGACAAATACCATAATCAAATAACAAAATATTTGCACATTCAATTCATAATAATTGACATATAAAAGTAAATTTTTTAGAACACATTCCTTTCCACCACTTCATAATTTAAGGGGTAGTCAACCACTAACTCCTGCCCTACCTCTAAAAATTTCTGTGGAAATGCCCTACTTTTCATATAACACATTTCCCCCTTCTAAATATTCGAAAATTGTAAGGTTCATGAGTCCCCCGACTGTAGAAAATAAAAAAACAATAATAAATTTTCATCAAATAATTGAAACCACAACAGATTATAGCAGTACACATCATAACTTGAAATTTCATCCAACAACTGTAATTGAGATTGAAGCCTACAACTAGATACGAGTTAAAATACAAAACTTTTATTAAACAAAAATTCAAAAAATATCAACAAAGCGACCATCTTAACCATTAAATCTTAAATGCAAGAAAAATGAACTTGCAATCATACCCATAATGTACTTGTAATTCTACCTAAACGAAACATTTGGGGACAAACGTACCTTTTAACCTTGTGCTTCAAGTTCGTTGACTCTCTCAAGAACCTCGTTCTAGGAAAGCAAGCCCCCAAGCAACCTTTGTCTACTCCTCGAAGACGAAGAACAATGTGGACATAGATGGGGGATTTTGGGAGTCAAGGTGGTGGGAATGTCAAACCGGTTGGGGGAGAGGAGGATTGTGATGGAGATTCACTCGATTTGGGAATTAGGGTTTGTCGGGTAGGAGGGAAATATTTAGGAATTAAGGTCGGGCGCGGGTTAGGTTGGTTGGGACGTAATGGGCCTAAGTGGGTTAATTATGTGGTTTAAAGAAATAATGGATAATTAACTTCGAAACGAATGGGAGTAAGACGCATGGTAACAAATGACGAAATTTTAGTTAATGAAACAACAATGGTGTAACATAGTGGCAATGCCAAAATGTTAATGGCACAAACGACTTAGTGGTAGTTTTGTAGTGACACATATATAAATATTGTTCAAACGATGACAAAATCAGAAATATAGTCTTTTAAAGTGACATCTAAGTAAAAAACCCAAAAAATACAAGTGACGTTAGTACGAATAAAACTAAGAATAACACAACCAAATTATGGGATGTGAACTAAATTTTGCTGGTACTATATTTAAAATGTGACACATACTCGTGTATATAAGATAATTATATTTAAAAGAGAGATAAATGTTTAAAATGAGATGTACTTAACAAATATGATAGAATCGACAAAATTTAGGAGAAAACTACAACATCAGATCGTACAGCCGCCCTTATTCTGGAAGAAATTTATTCTTATGAATTTTTTTGATGTCTCAAACTGTTCGATACGTAATCAGTGTATGATTTGCATTTGTATGGAACAACTTCCCGCAAAAAATGAGTCAAATCTGGTCTTCATCCCAAACGCTTACAGTCCTCATCCATCCCCACATCAATCCAATGTCTCCGACCAAAACAATCCCAACTTAACCCTCCAAATTTAGACACCACATAATCCCAAACCACAGCCTCCCTCCACCATTGACTCAAACAAATCCCAACAACTCTCCAAACATAGGAAACTCTAATCTCTGTTATATGTAATCCTCCCAAACCAAATGCAAACATCAAAACACCAAAACAAAAAATGTCGTCGACATCCTCTCCTCATTCCTCCTCCTCCTCCTCTTCATCCCCACTCACGCCTTCAACATCACCCGCATCCTGCACCGATACCCCGACTTCACCACCTTCAACAATTACCTCACCCAGACCAAGCTCGCCGATGAGATAAACTCCCGGCAGACCATCACCGTCCTGGGTGTAGACAACGCCAACATGGGCTCCCTCTCGGGCGCCGATCCGGACGACACCCGAGACGTACTCAGTCTTCACGTTATCCTCGACTACTTTGACTTCGACAAGATCAGAGGCATCAAAAAAAGGTCCTCCGTCCTCACCACCCTTTTCCAGACCACCGGCCTCGCCGACCAAGAGAGGGGATTTCTCAACCTCACCAAGAGGCACGGCCAGCTCCTCTTAGGCTCCGCCATGCCCGGCTCCCCCCTCACGTCAGAGATTCTCAAGGTTATCTTCACCCGCCCTTACAACGTGTCGGTCCTCCGAATCAGCTCTATTGTTGTCCCCCCTGGCGTCGCGAACATCCTCGTGCCGCCTCCGGTCGTGATCAAGAACGTTACCGGTCCTGCTCCACCTCCGAAGAAGTCAGTCTCCCGCCGAGAGTCCTTCAGATGAGGCTGACGCTCCGGCGCCCGAGGCGGAGAGTCCCGCCCCCGGATCTTCCCCGGAAGGGGCACCGGCCGGTGGACCCGTGGCTAATGAATTGCATGCGCCGGCGCCAGGCTCGGCGGACCAGAGCTCTGCCGGAGGCGTTGGTATTGCCAGGAGTTTGGCGGGTTTGATTGGGATTGTAACGTGGCTTGTTTGTGGATGACTTGGGTGAGTTTGTGTTATTGGTTAGTCACGTTTGTGTTCGGACTTCGGGATTATATTGGACTTCTAATGGGGTTGGCGGGTTGCTGTGTTAATGATATATTTGGATCATTTTCAAAAATAATTCGATTATGATGGTTTAGATGTTTTGATGTTCACGCTATTAATCTTGTAACAGCTACTGATATTTTTTTTGGACTTGGATCCCCACCGGTTACTGGAATTAGCTTAGTTTTGAGGTTTAGATGAGTTTTGTAAACTTCAAAAATACATATTTTGTCATCCAAACATATTTTTCTTAAGGATGACTTTTGAGTTTGCTTTTTAACTTGAAAGGTTGATTGGTCTGGGTTGGTGTATTGCAAAACTTAAATATTTATTCCCAAATTGCCCAATCAAATTCCTTATTTCCACTTAATGTCCCCAATTTTCATTATAATATTCCCCAAAAGTGTTTTGCTCACTTTTGCTTTCATAATTTATTTTTTATAGCTCGTACAAATTCGTGTTAGTTGTCAACGATTAAAGCAATATATAGACGACTTACATAGATACTTGTATTTACGTGATTGCTTTCACTTACTTTTATGAACATTATTTTCTACAATTTTGTTTCTTCATTTTTACTTCATTTATTTTCATATGAATATTACTTATTTATTTTGATTTACTTATTCATAAAAATAACAAGTAGATATTGTTGGCTTTTGAGCCTTAATCCGTGTTTTAATAATTTAATCAACCTAATTGCAATCACAATTAATTGTAGTGTAGCACACATCATGCATATATGGAATTGAAGTCAAGACATTGTATTGTGCTAACATCTATAGGTGATCAAGACTCAAAGAAGAATGAAATTGAAGTCAAGACATGTAATCAAACTTATTAAAGACATGTAATTTTGCTTTTATTTTGAATCTTAGGATTTTATGTGAACTTGAACATACATGAGTTAAAATCTATTCATATAGACTCTAGGTAACCTATAGAAGTCACACACAAATTGCATCGACCATGCTGCCCGATTCGTTCGACCGTTGAGGGACAGAATTGCAGAACTTCATTTCTGATTTGTGTATCTTACATACAACTCACACAATTCTTCCCCAACGGCTACATCTCTCTAGGAATTTATAAATAGAGACTCATACATCTTATTTACACATCTCTCACATTTCTATTTGCTCAATACACTAGAGAGAAGTCTCACAATCCTCAAAGGCCCAAATCCTACACTCTAAGCCTTATACTTCCACACCTTTGATCAATTCCATATCATACTCAAAGTGTGCTCAAGTTAGAGAGTGTTGTGATCCACTCAACCATTTTTTGTCAAGAAGCAAAGATTTCGGTGAAAGCCCAAAGTGTTCATTCTCGGATTGTGAGAAGAGGAATCCAAGCTAGCGAGGGTCGTTCGCAAGGATTGTTGTGTAAAGGCATTCTCTCCCGGCTCGGAACGGGGTGTGAATAGTGAAGTCGTGAGTGGAACTCGGGGAGTCGAGCGGAGCTTGCAAGAGAGGAAGTAGGCGGGAAGCCGAACCTCTATAAAAACCCGTGTGCATTGTGGTTTGCATTTCCCTACTTGTGTTTTTATTTGTTTGTTTCCGCTGCATTTTTTGTTGAATCAAGTAGAGAATTAACCTAATTGATTAGATATAAAGTAGGCCATCGATCCTAACAGATATGTCTAATTAGTATGACACCTATGAGATTGATGAAGTTCTTTCTCGGATGTGGAAGAGAGTTTGTTAATCCAAAATGCAACTTTCAACATTCAAAATATCAAACATGTGTTGTGAACTTTGAATTTCATAAGGGTGCCAAAACTTAAACCCCAAACCTCAAACAAATAAACATGAGGTTTTGAGGTTTGTGTATGAAATTTATGTGGAGTTCTGAGGATTACAACTTGCCTCGAAACTCTGACTTTTAAACATCAAATCTCAAAACTCAAGTTATCTGAATGGACCCACAACATTTTTGTTTCTTTTTAGGCCTTTTGCTTCTGTACTGATCAAAAGTATGGAACTTGGTGACGTACTGATTGATATTAATTTTAACCGCAAGTCCAAATCAGAGTGGACAGAGCACCTTGCCAACAACGACACCAAAAACATGATTGATATTAAGTTTAACAGCAAGTGCATGGCCACGATGAAGCAGTGGCAAGTACGGGTCGATCCACAGGGAGGTGTGTCGACTTTGCTTAGTTCGAAGGCGAGTGGGAAACAAAGGGGAGAAGTGATTGATTAAACTAACTAGATTAACTACATTACACGAGTAAGCAACAAACAAGATGAATGTGCGAGAAGAAGTGGAACTAAGTTACGAATAAGAGAGGCTAGAAATCAGGAATGGAAAAGGAGTGTGTGTACACATGAAATAAGTGTGATGAATGCATTCATTAGCACAAGTGTAGGTAGTGTTTTTGATTGGCATCATTTCATGCATATCTTTGTGTCTTATATCCATTATCTTTCACCCCAAACAATGCTATGTAACGAGTTTTATGTTTAGTTTTCAGGAATAAGTAGGTTTGAGAAGGAGAGACTATAAATCGACCTAATAGCAAGGAAAAGGACTGAGTTGAGAGACTCGAGGACTAAGATGCAAGGGAGAAGAACCTGAAGGTAAGACTGAAGGACCAAAGCGCAAAACAGAAAACTCCATACCATCATGGGGAGTATTTTAGCAATTCGATTCGGGTCGGAGCTCCAACAAGCAAAGTAGAGGCATCCAAGACCAACAAATACATCATGAAAAACCCAGAATGAAAACCAACTCGATCTGAATCCTGTAGGCCGCTAATTGGCGGTCCGGATCTTCCCGGTGTAGGATCGTGTGGGTCTATGGGTCCACAAACTAATTACGATTAAGCCCTAATTAACTACTTGGTTGATTGATCAAAGAATTGCAGCGGAAATTAAAAACAAATCAAACACAAGTAGGAAAGCAATGTAAACCACACAAGAAGACACCGGATTTACAGAGGTTGGGCCGCGCCTACGTCCTCTCTTGCAAGCCCCTCTCGAATCCCCGTTCGAGCTCCTCTTGCGTCTTCACTATGCCTCCCCGTTCCGGGCCGGGAGCAACGCCTTTTACAAGTCTTCAAGCTCGCGAACAACCCTCGCCGAGCTTGGCACCACCTCTCACAAACCGAGAGAATCACTTCGGGCTTTCACCGAAATCCTTGCTTCTTTGTCTTGGGCTTTCACCAAGACCCTTGCTCACTTTACAACAATGGTGACTGAGTGGAACTCACTCTCTAATTGAGCACAACAATTGCTAGATGAATGTATGATGAATGATGTGTAGATGTGAGGCTTAAGATCACTAATTTGGAGCTTTGAGGTTGTGGAAAATCTCACTATAAGTTTGACACTTTGGAGTTGTCAATCTTATGGAAAACTAAGTGTGAACCTCTATTGATGTGAATTAAATTTAAACCGCAAGTGCACGGTGTCAATGGAGACGTGGCAAATACGGGTCGAACACAAGGAGGGAGAGATCTCGTTATTTTTGTTATTTCGATTGGGGGAAAGAAGGAGAGAAGAATTAATTTGGGTTTTTGGGATTTTTGATTTAATTATCTAAAGCAAGAAACAAAAACAATTAAAACTAAAGCAAGAACAAAGAAGTGAATTCCGTTGGGTGGAGGTTTAGATTTAAGGTTTAGATTAGAGAATTCTGAAACTTATAATAAATCACATTAGTTATAAAGCATTACATGATAAATGATTTAACATAAACTCAAGTAATCAAAACATACTAATACGAAATTAAAATAATAACTTTATTCATCTTCTCTTCACCCTAAATCCGTCACCTCCACCCTTTGGAAGGAGTTAGAAACTCATATAGGGAGGAAGAAGGAGGGATCCTAGAGACATTAAAAGAAAACTAAAACAAGAATTAAAAGAACAGAATTTTATTGCTAAAAAGAAGATTACAAGACAAAGACTAAAAATAAAAACCTAAGACTAAGGACCAAGGACCCTTCTAATATCGTTCTCGGGTCTATTTATAGTTGTTACAAGAGACCTAAGTATAGAATTGGAGAGTACACGTGTCCAGACACGACTGGTCAAAATTGGAGCACACGGATCGACTAGGGGGCGGCGTTTCCGCCGCATGATGCATGTAATGTGCGGCGATTTCGCCGCATGATCTCCTCAGATTTAATCCGGATTTTGGTTGAATGTTTATGGTATGATTTGATCCTCCTTTACGCGTCTGGATTGATTCTTTCCATTCTTTTGAACTCCGGATTAATTCTTTCACATATTTGGAGATATACATTGATTTTTCTATATATTTTATCCAAGAGAATAAAAGCTACTCGTGATTTGCACTTAGGTCCTTGACTTTTTGCAGTTAAGTCCCCGGCTACTTTTGTGCTTAAGTCCTTGTTCTTTTTGCAATTAGGACTTGAATGCTTTTATGCTTGGATACATTTCCATTCGTAACCCGATAATCTTGAACTTGTCTTTATGATAGAAATGCATCTTTTGCACGCGTTTATGCTCGGGATGTGGGTAATTTGCATTCAGGTCCCTGTATTCTGTAAACAAGGCTAAACACATACCTTAGTAGCATTTATTGAATTAAAAGTAATCTAAATGAAAGATATATGATGCAATGTATGCAATGCATCAAATACCCCCACACCTAGATTTTGCTAGTCCCTAGCAAAACAGAATATACGAAAAATAAAAACAGGGAAATCCTAACTCACTTTCGTAGGAATCACGGTTGCACTTAGCATGTGCAACAAGCCTTTAAACCTCCTTGTTGCCAAGGGGGAGGAGTGTTGTCTCCTGAGGGTTTTCAGCGGATATACCCACAAAATCCTGAATCAACGTTTCATTAATAGTTCTCAATATCCCTACCTCAACCATATACATCTCACTACGAATTTTTTGCATGCTCATTATATAAATCTAACTCATTAAAAATATGACTTGGTCTTTGTTCCTCCAACATTCACACCACTAACCCTTCTACACATGTTTATCACTTGAATTATTTTGCACGCCTCCTCTGGTGGTGAAGTATCATTTGGATCAACCATGGCATGGATCATTCTTTTAGCTTTGGGCCTTGAGTATCTTAAAGTATTTTTTTCTTTTTTCCGTGATTCAACACATTTGCTTTTTTTTCTTTTTGACACTTATACCCTTTTTGCATTCGTGTAGCGAGTTTGGTCGATAATCCCGAGCTGGAAGACTCAAGTTACCGGGTTTTAAGATACCCCTACGGACTAGTGACTCGAAGGCTTGGGCTTTTGTAATCATTTTGCAGAATGTGTTTTCCTCACTTTATTCCTTTTATTTTTATTTTTATTTTCCTCAAGGCTTAATTGCTATTAGAAGTCCACACTTCCCGGTATATTTTCCTCAACCTCTGCTTTTTATCAACCACTTCAAAGATTTGATTCATCCAATTTAAGTGCATACATGTCTTAAAGGGCAATGGGTTATTTCTTTGGAACTTAGATTTATGTCACAATTTCTACAAGCAGAACTATATAATAAGGAACAAAAACTCAATGCAATTTGTACACGGGTTTTAGCAGTTCAATCTTAAGCTATGTCATGAACATTGATTTTTTTTTTGAAAGAAGAAAACAAACAACTAGATATATACATAGATAAACACCCCCCCACACCTAAATCATGCATTGTCCTCAATGTATGCATAGATAAAATAAATGCACTTATTACCTGAGTCGGCTTGCGGTAGAGGGGTTGAGTTTGCTCAGAGTCAACCGTAATCAGAACTGGATTGAATGACACCATATTGGTGTATGTATCCAGTTGAATTGTTCCCCATGTTGACTTGAGGAAAAGATTCCACTCTTCTCACTTGAATTGGTTCGCTTATTTGCTCGAGTGATGGTGGTTGAGTAAATGAATCACTCCCTTTTTTCTTACTTCCTTTTTGCTTATGTGATGATTTATTTGATTCAGAATTCTGATAAATACGTGCTCTCATCACAACATCACTTGGGTTGCATATTATTTCTGGCTCATTATCAATATGGAAGATATTAAATTCTGCTTTTAAGTTCCCGAAAGATAATTGCATGAGCCCATTTTGACAGTTTATTAATGCTTCCGAAGTGGCTAAAAAGGGTCTACCTAGAATTACAGGGATTTGTCGATTAGGATTTACAACATGTTCAGTATCAAGTACGACAAAATCCACTGGATAAATGAAGTCACCAACCTTAATCAAAACGTCCTCTACTATACCTCTCGGTTTCTTAACAGAACAATCAGCGAATTGGAGGGTTGTCTTAGAGGGTTTCAGTGGACCAAGGTTGAGTTGCTCGTAGACAGAAAATGGGAGTAAGTTAACGCTTGCACCTAGGTCTAGAAGGGCTTTATTGATAAAGGTATCTCCTATTGAACATGAAATTGTGGGACACCCAGGGTCCTTATATTTTATAGGAGACGTGTTGGAAAGAATAGAGCATATGTTCGCAGTTAAGAATGCCTTCTTTGGTACATTCGTTTTTCTCTTTTTAGTGCACAAATCTTTCAAGAATTTAGCATAAGCAGGTATTTGTTGAATCATATCTAAGAGTGGAATATTCACCTTAACTTGCTTAAATACTTCTAAGATTTTCTCCATTTGTGCACTTGAGCTCTTCTTGAGTCTATTGGGAAATGGGGCTTTAGGAATATAGACTCGCTCAGGTTCAGGTTGAGCTATGGGTTCAGGTTGTGTAGGTGGGTTGGGCTTGTTGGTTCTACGAAAAATTGGGATGATTACGCCAACCCGGGTTGTAGGTTGATGCATAAGGATCATTTCTAGAATGGTTAAACGTGGCATTAACATGTTCCAAGTCTACACAGTCCTCCATTAAATGACCAGTCTGACCATATCTAGAGCAAGGGGTAGGGGATGCTTGTCGGGTTTGGTTTTGCAGCTCTAAACTTTCCATTCTGCGCATAAGGGTGGCTAGTTTTGCCTCAGCCGCTATGTTGGCATCTATAGCTAAGACACCTGGTCGGGGTTGACTTGCTATTCTAGATCCAATACTCGGGTTGATGGGTGTTCTAGCATTGTCCCATTGCATACTGTTTTCAGCTAAGTCCTCAAGAAAAGTCCAGGCATCATTTTCGTTTTTCGACATGAAATTCCCTTGGCTCACAGATTCTAGCATAACTCTAGATGTGGGTGTCAGTCCCTCATAAATAATTTGGCATAATTGCCATTTTGGAATTCCGTGATGAGGGCATTAGGTCAGGACACTTTTAAATCTTTCAAGATAGGAATAGAACGGCTCGCTCTCAGACTGAACGAATGCAACAATTTCATTCCTAATCTTCATAGTCTTATGGTTGGGGAAATATTTTTTTAGAAACACTTGAACAAACTCAGCCCAACTCCTAATAGATCTTTCGGCTAGACTATATAGCCATTTCTTAGCGTCGTCCTTCAGTGCTAGAGGCACGAATTTCAGACGCACTGCCTCCTCAGGGATATGCTGGTATTGCATAAGAGAGCAGATTTCCTCAAATTCTCTAAGGAAGAGATATGGATCTTCCCTAGAGGTGAACTTAGGCAGCATACTCATGTATTGTGCCTTAAGTTCGAAATCGCGACCCGGTATGGTGGGCATGACGATGCACGATGGCTGAGCAGCCATCGTTGGGTAGCACCGATCCCTCAGAGTTATAGGTTGCGCAACAGGCGGGTCCACTACGTTCTCACCCATTAGATCCGGGTGAGGTGGTGCAACAGGTGGAATGGGGTTAAGTTCCAGACTGGAATCTAGATTAACTCGTGAGAGTCGATTACTCAAGTCCCGAATCCAAATCTGAGTGCACCGGGTTGAATCAATTTTTGAATTCAAATTCGAATTTTAAACTCCAAATTTAATTTCAAGAATTAATTACAATTTTTTTTTTTCGTTTTTTTTTAATTTATGAAAATGGAAACAAACAATAGAAAGGTAAAGATGAGAAGGGAAAGAAGACTCAGACGAGAAGGGAAACTTAACTCTAAAGGTAAATTCAAGGGTTGGCCAGAAATTTCCTGAACAAGCACGGTTCAAACAATCCTAGACCTAGTGTCACTTAAATCTAGACGACTCCTAACTGGTTGAGTCGAATTGATTTGCTTGATTCACCTCCCTCACCAATCAAACCAAGTTGGCCAGTCAGTGTATAGCTAGTGGGGGCGCTTCCGACAGAGTCGGTGCCAATTAGACAACCACGTCGCTTGGAAGACTTTCGTCAACACAAAAACACTTTCTAGACACCAAATTGAATTCAATTAGCTTCAGGTCATAGCAAGTCAAACCAATCTCCTCCTTAATTGAGTCCGAGTCCTTAGGGGCCAATGTCTAATTGATTTTAAATTTAGGCTTAGGTGACACTTTAGGATTGTGGTTTGTGGGCCACGGGAGGGTGATGAAATCCCCACCGTATCTTTGCCTACGGAGTTGCCCTTAAAGTAGTTTAACTTAGATCTAGCAAAGATAGTCAAACAATGGTCTTTTTAATGGGGGCAATTTCAAGGTTGTATGCAAACTAAGGTATATGCTTAAATGCAACCGTTAAAACCGCGATACGTACCTTGCCTCCAGCACTCTTCAACAATAAAAAATAATTTGCAAGAATTTAGCAAGAATAATGCAAGCAAAACATTATATGATGCATGCACTAAGGTCTTTCTAATTTTGCGAATTTTAGGTCAGAGTTGAAATATTGCCAATTATGGAATTTTAAACCCTAACACATGCAATTCTACGAAAGGAAACTTTTCAACAATTCAGATTTTACGAGAAAGGCAAGAAAAGTTACCTCCGCAATGCTCAGTCGGGTTCGCCGCCCGCTCTCGGAGATTCCAGTAGCTTAATGCAACCACCCAGAGATGCCGACGATGCCCCAGAAATTTGAAGACCAGAACCCACACTGGTGCGGCGATTCCGCCGCAAGTTACCTTGTAGATGCGGCGATTCCACCGCCCAAGTGTCCCAGAACGCTCCCGGATTTCGCCGCGCGCTCTGTTGTCTCCTGCTACACAAATTCAAATACTTAGATCGCGCAGAAGGTAGACAGGAAAAATCGAAAACACAAAAACACAAAATCTGCGTCGCCTCCCCGGCAACGGCGCCAAAAACTTGATGTGAATTAAATTTATACCGCAAGTGCACGGCGTCAATGGAGACGTGGCAAATACGGGTCGAACACAAGGAGGGAGAGATCTCGTTATTTTTGTTATTTCGATTGGGGGAAAGAAGGAGAGAAGAATTAATTTGGGTTTTTGGGATTTTTGATTTAATTATCTAAAGCAAGAAACAAAAACAATTAAAACTAAAGCAAGAACAAAGAAGTGAATTCCGTTGGGTGGAGGTTTAGATTTAAGGTTTAGATTAGAGAATTCTGAAACTTATAATAAATCACATTAGTTATAAAGCATTACATGATAAATGATTTAACATAAACTCAAGTAATCAAAACATACTAATACGAAATTAAAATAATAACTTTATTCATCTTCTCTTCACCCTAAATCCGTCACCTCCACCCTTTGGAAGGAGTTAGAAACTCATAGAGGGAGGAAGAAGGAGGGATCCTAGAGACATTAAAAGAAAACTAAAACAAGAATTAAAAGAACAGAATTTTATTGCTAAAAAGAAGATTACAAGACAAAGACTAAAAATAAAAACCTAAGACTAAGGACCAAGGACCCTTCTAATATCGTTCTCGGGTCTATTTATAGTTGTTACAAGAGACCTAAGTATAGAATTGGAGAGTACACGTGTCCAGACACGACTGGTCAAAATTGGAGCACACGGATCGACTAGGGGGCGGCGTTTCCGCCGCATGATGCATGTAATGTGCGGCGATTTCGCCGCATGATCTCCTCAGATTTAATCCGGATTTTGGTTGAATGTTTATGGTATGATTTGATCCTCCTTTACGCGTCTGGATTGATTCTTTCCATTCTTTTGAACTCCGGATTAATTCTTTCACATATTTGGAGATATACATTGATTTTTCTATATATTTTCTCCAAGAGAATAAAAGCTACTCGTGATTTGCACTTAGGTCCTTGACTTTTTGCAGTTAAGTCCCCGGCTACTTTTGTGCTTAAGTCCTTGTTCTTTTTGCAATTAGGACTTGAATGCTTTTATGCTTGGATACATTTCCATTCGTAACCCGATAATCTTGAACTTGTCTTTATGATAGAAATGCATCTTTTGCACGCGTTTATGCTCGGGATGTGTGTAATTTGCATTCAGGTCCCTGTATTCTGTAAACAAGGCTAGACACATACCTTAGTAGCATTTATTGAATTAAAAGTAATCTAAATGAAAGACATATGATGCAATGTATGCAATGCATCATCTATTTATAAGCTCCTAAAGATTTCTAGCCGTTTGGACAAGATTTGATTGGGGTTTGTGCAAAGAACACAAAACAGAAAATCGGATTCAGAAATCTGTCCAGAAACGGTCGACCGAAAGGTGTATCGGTCGACCGAACCCGTGTGTAAGTGAATGGATCGGTTGACCGAACAAAGGTACTGGTCGACCTAACTCTTAAGTTCTATAAGTCACCGGTCGACCGAACAGGTACCGGTCGACCGAACTACAGGGTTCGGTAGAGGGAAAACTCGATTGGTTGAACTAAACTTGTGTCGACCGATATCAGGTAGATTTTCCCTAATGGAACGGTCGACCGAACAAGGTATTTTGTTCGACCGGTTCAAAAGTATTTGGGGGTGTATTAAGAGAAAAATGTGTATACGACCGTTGTATAATACGACAAATATAACGGTCGTATTATTACCAGAAATAGCAAGCTAAACGGGTCGACCGAAGGTCTACCGGTCGACCGAACAGGTCTGGGTAAACGGTTAACCGAAGTGTGATCAGTTGAACTGATTGGTCTGGTATAACAAATAATGTGTATAACCGGTCGACCGAAAGGTGAACGGTCGACCGAACTCAGGCAGACTTGCGACAAATGTTTTAGGTGTTTGGGTGATCTAATGGAGTCCAAATGTTATGATATTTTGTGTGTGACTCCTACAAGGAACCTAGTGTGTGAATGCATGCATATTAGCTTAAGTTATGCTCAATTCACATAAGTTCCTAATACTCAAAGAAAGGTAAAATTACATGTCTTCAATCCTAGCTTGATTACATGTCTTGACTTGATTTTTCTTCTTTTTTGAGTCTTGATCACCTGTAGAGGTTAGCACAAAGCAATATATATGCAATGCAATATGTGTGCTACTCTACATGATCATAATTAAGATTAGGTTAATTAAATCATCAAAACATAGATTAAGGCCAAAAAGCCAACAATCTCCCCCTTTTTGATGATGGCAACCTATATCTTAATTCTATCTAAATACATGGAATTTGTATATGTAAACTATGCATATAAATGCTTCCCTTATGGATGTGCATAGTTTTTGTTTAATTTTATGTCAAATTCCAAGTTACCCCCTTACTTATCTTAATGGATCGGTTGACCGAACAAAGGTACTGGTCGACCTAACACTTAAGTTCTATAAGTCACCGGTCGACCGAACAGGTACCGGTCGACCGAACTACAGGGTTCGGTAGAGGGAAAACTCGATTGGTTGAACTAAACTTGTGTCGACCGATATCAGGTAGATTTTCCCTAATGGAACGGTCGACCGAACAAGGTATTTTGTTCGACCGGTTCAAAAGTATTTGGGGGTGTATTAAGAGAAAAATGTGTATACGACCGTTGTATAATACGACAAATATAACGGTCGTATTATTACCAGAAATAGCAAGCTAAACGGTCGACCGAAGGTCTACCGGTCGACCGAACAGGTCTGGGTAAACGGTTAACCGAAGTGTGATCGGTTGAACTGATTGGTCTGGTATAACAAATAATGTGTATAACCGGTCGACCAAAAGGTGAACGGTCGACCGAACTCAGGCAGACTTGCGACAAATGTTTTAGGTGTTTGGGTGATCTAATGGAGTCCAAATGTTATGATATTTTGTGTGTGACTCCTACAAGGAACCTAGTGTGTGAATGCATGCATATTAGCTTAAGTTATGCTCAATTCACATAAGTTCCTAATACTCAAAGAAAGGTAAAATTACATGTCTTCAATCCTAGCTTGATTACATGTCTTGACTTGATTTTTCTTCTTTCTTGAGTCTTGATCACCTGTAGAGGTTAGCACAAAGCAATATATATGCAATGCAATATGTGTGCTACTCTACATGATCATAATTAAGATTAGGTTAATTAAATCATCAAAACATAGATTAAGGCCAAAAAGCCAACAATCTCCCCCTTTTTGATGATGACAACCTATATCTTAATTCTATCTAAATACATGGAATTTGTATATGTAAACTATGCATATAAATGCTTCCCCTATGGATGTGCATAGTTTTTGTTTAATTTTATGCCAAATTCCAAGTTACCCCCTTACTTATCTTAATGGATCGGTTGACCGAACAAAGGTACTGGTCGACCTAACACTTAAGTTCTATAAGTCATCGGTCGACCGAACAGGTACCGGTCGACCGAACTACAGGGTTCGGTAGAGGGAAAACTCGATCGGTTGAACTAAACTTGTGTCGACCGATATCAGGTAGATTTTCCCTAATGGAACGGTGGACCGAACAAGGTATTTTGTTCGACCGGTTCAAAAGTATTTGGGGGTGTATTAAGAGAAAAATGTGTATACGACCGTTGTATAATACGACAAATATAACAGTCGTATTATTACCAGAAATAGCAAGCTAAACGGTCGACCGAACAGGTCTGTGTAAACGGTTAACCGAAGTGTGATCGGTTGAACTGATTGGTCTGGTATAACAAATAATGTGTATAACCGGTCGACCGAAAGGTGAACGGTCGACCGAACTCAGGCAGACTTGCGACAAATGTTTTAGGTGTTTGGGTGATCTAATGGAGTCCAAATGTTATGATATTTTGTGTGTGACTCCTACAAGGAACCTAGTGTGTGAATTCATGCATATTAGCTTAAGTTATGCTCAATTCACATAAGTTCCTAATACTCAAAGAAAGGTAAAATTACATGTCTTCAATCCTAGCTTGATTACATGTCTTGACTTGATTTTTCTTCTTTTTTGAGTCTTGATCACCTGTAGAGGTTAGCACAAAGCAATATATATGCAATGCAATATGTGTGCTACTCTACATGATCATAATTAAGATTAGGTTAATTAAATCATCAAAACATAGATTAAGGCCAAAAAGCCAACACCCGGATCCGCTAAGATTTCTGGAGCGCGTGTATTAGAGTTTGTTTAGGCTATTTGTGGTATCTGTTTTGTCCCATACCGGGGGATTGTCCCGGATTACCTTTTTCTATGGCTATAAATAGAACTCCTCCTCCTTTTGTATTCACCCATTGTTTGGTGGCATTCTCTCTACTAAGGAGTTAGACATGAAGCAAAACTCAAGGTGGAGAAGAATGCTACCTTCAATGTGAGTCATTGTTAATAAAATAATTGTTCTTAGTTTCTTTTAATATCGTCTTGTCTTTTAATTCTTGCATGCTTCTTTAGTTTAATTTCTTTTCAGCTTCTTTAATATTTCTTGTTTGCTTAGTTTAATTGTCTTTCATTAGAATGTTTCATTTTGTTAATCTAGTTTGTAGTGTAATGAGTAGTGAGTAGTTTCATCCCCCTTTGGGGGTGGAGTAATGTTTATACATGTTATGAAGATGGAATGAATGCTAAACTTTTGTGTATGTGAGAAATGTTAGTATACTTGTTTGATTAAAAAGAATACTTGATGGTTTCTGCCATAGTCTTAGGTACACTCCATGCTTGTCTAAGTGTCTTAAAAACAAACTTGTCATGCTCATATTAATCACCTAGGTTAGTGCTTTGAATGATAGTTCCTGCCATTAGGTACTTCTTATGCATTAACAAACACTAACTACACTTGAGCTTATTGCATGCATTCACCACACTTATTTCATGTGTACACACACTCCACCCCTTAGGGGTTTTCCATTCCTGAGTTCTATCTTCCTTGATTAGTGGCTTAGTTTAGTTTGTTTTACGATTTCATTTCCTCCTTTCTAGTTTACTAGTTTAGATTAGTATAGTTTAGTGTAATCAATCTCTCTCTCCTTTCTTTCCCACTCGCCTTCGAACAAACCAAAAGTTGACACACCTCCCTGTGGATCGACCCGTATTTGCCACCGCTTCAACGCGGCCGTGCACTTGCGATTAATTAAAACGTATCAATCAGTTTTCTATGCATAAGAAGTACCTCATGGCAAAACCTATCATCCAAATCACTAACCTAGGTGATTAATATGAGCATGACAAGTTTGTTATTAAGAATCTAAACAAGCATGGATTGTACCTAAATATTATGGTAAAAACCATCAAGTTAAGTATTCTGTTTAATTCAAACAAGCATACTAACATTTCTCACATACAACAACATTTAGCATTTATTCCATCTACATAACATGTATAAACATCAACTTCACCCTCAAAGGAGGATGAAACTACTCACACATTAAACTATAAATTACATTAAGAAAAGAAGACATTCTATTTATACTACGATAAAGAAAACAAAACAAACTAAACAAGCAAGCATTAAAACAAAGACAACATTAAGACAAACTATGAAGAATTATTTTATTTACATGACTCATTTTACAAGTACCATTCTTCTCCACCTTGTGTTTTTGCTCCAAGACTTACCCCAAGTAGAGAGAATACCACCAAGCAATGGGTAGTATTACAAGAGAGGAGGAAGAGTTCTATTTATAGTCATAGAAAAAGGTAATC
Organism: Triglochin maritima; assembly: GCA_963682175.1. Taxonomy (NCBI): domain Eukaryota; kingdom Viridiplantae; phylum Streptophyta; class Magnoliopsida; order Alismatales; family Juncaginaceae; genus Triglochin; species Triglochin maritima. The sequence continues at coordinate 26,921,773 of OY821774.1, read as the reverse complement.
GGGGACAATCCCCCGATGTGGGACTAATGCAACCTTCCCCGAATACACATCAACCCATAGCCCATATCCTGGAGAAATAAGGTCGGATTCGGAGACGAACAGATCGTTAATTGGCCATCTCGGACCGCCAATTGGAGGTCACTTTTTCCCCGATCCGACCCATTTTCGGATATTTTCTTTAGTTCTTCAATTCTTCACATGGAGTGCACTCAGATCGGTTATTGGAGTGTCGGCCCGAATCTAATTACCAAAATACTCCTCATGATGGTGTGGAGTTTCTTGACTTTCTCATTGGTCCTTTTGGTTTACATCCGAGTCCTTTTCTCTTGCACCCCAGTCCATAAGTCTTGCAACTTAGTTTTTTTCTTGCTTTTGAGTCCTTTTTGAATCTCTTCTTCTTAAACCAATTGATTCCTGAAACTTAAACATAAACTCATTACATAGCATTGCTTAGGCTAAAAATAAAGGATATAAGACACAAATATATGCATGATATGATGTCAATCAACCGTTGACGTTTGGAGTTGCGTCGATCGTAAAGAAGGTATGCCACGTTCAATTAGATGTTCACACACGATGTATGGGTAGTCGTGGGCATCATCGGAGGTCGGAGACTTCATCGATGTCATGGTGCAGCAGGGTTGCTGCACTGGAATGGTCGACCGGTGTTTGTATTGGTCGATTGGTCTTAGTGTAAATGTGCGATTATTACCTACATTGGTCGAACGATGCCTATAGGAGGTCGACCGGTTATGCTTAATTTCGTGGGAAGAAGATGACTCTGTTATTTTTGGTCGAACGAGACCCCTTACCGTTCGACCAATTGGATCTAAGTAAGTCGGTTGGGGGCCTAGACTATCTAAACGGTCGACCACCCTAAGATTTGGTTCAACCGATAACTTAAGTGAACTTAATGTTAGTTTAACTGGTTGTATTTTGGTTCGATTGGTGTTTGCTTTGAGAAAACGTAGGAAGTTCCTATTATTTTCAGTCGATCGAAACCCCATTGTTGTTCGACCATTGGGACGAATTATTTATGTTATTTGTGGCGTAGGCCTTTCAAATGGTCGAACGTTGGAAGACTTTTGTGACCACGGGATTAGATCTAATGATGATTCGGAAGTGCGTGTGAACTTCACCGAACCCTCATGCTAGTGTAGCTGCGAGTGGGGGTGTATCACGTACTCTCCGTATGATCGCACGTGTTTGCGGTGGGTATCTTCAGTGCCCGATGATGTGAGACTTATGACCCTGAGTGGGGAGATGACTGTTGCATTATAGATGTTGCCATATGATAGGTCATGTATTGTTACACAAGTGCATATAGGTGGACGTGGTATATGGAGTTTCCTTATGGAAATTCAGGCATTGGTTTCAGGACCTCCTAAGTACTGATTGGGTGGTGACTGAGGAGGAGTAAGTCTAGGGATCAGATCCTCTATCTTTTTGAGGTTGTTATGATTATATATATTTGACTTTTGTACTTTAACGTAATCATACTTTTGACAAACTCTTGTACATGGGGCATCCCTTGATATATATATATATATATATATATATATATATAGTAGCATCCTCATGAGATCTGATGTCTTTTAATATCACTTAAAGTTTAAACTTCCATTGTTTTTCAGGGACATTACACCTGTCCGTCAGCGTGAGTCCCACATTCGTGTGCCTCCGTTTACGTTTCCTGTAAACTCGGCATTATTTTTCGTCGTTAGCCTGCTAACACAACTTAAAACCGCAAATTAGCATCTAATAAATTCACATCCGGTCTGACCCAATTTTGGACTAAAATCCTGACCCGATGGTGCACCCTACCCGACCCCAAATCCAAACCTTAATCTCGAAATATGACCCAACCATTTTCCCCTAAATATCACCTCGACGAAATCCCCAAATATCTAGAAAACCCTAGTGGGGCCGAACGATCGCCCTTTTGTTCCCGTCACAATTGACTCACTCCCTACCCCCACATTGCCGTCAAGATGCACACTCGCAGCGGATTGGTTGGGATTCGCCCCTAGTAAGTATCCTATCTCTTTTCTCCTCTCGATTTCCGTTACCTAGTTGTGGTTCATATTTTACACTTATGAAAGTTGGTTTGACACATATAATATGTGTTCATGCACCACATTCACTACATTCTCATGTCTCACTAACCCATACATCATTTTTCTTCTTCTGTAGTAATGTTAAAATCACAAATATGACTATCAATTTTTTTCATGGGGGTAAAATAGACTAGGAGAAGTAATCATATGGTTCCTCTTGGGTTTGAGTTGATTAGGAAGGTGGTTGTGGTTGAGAACATTTTTATGGACTTAATTGGACAAGAAATTGTACATTGTAGTTTGGGGAATACAATTGTAAATATGAAGTAATGATACCACATAATGTAAGGAGAGATTATAAGCCATTGAGTACTGAAGAGCAACCGGTGAAGGCTTTGGGGTATCTAAACCCAAAAATTGAACTGAACGTCTTTCTTATAATTGCGGGGGGTACGCAGCTTGTAGAAGAAACCTCTACAACCAGGGAAGGTGATTGATCATTTTAATAACCGCAAGTGCACGACGTCGGTGAACACGTGGCAAGTACGGGTTGTTCCACAGGGAGTTGTGAGTGTTGTTGGGACTACCCTACTCGAGTGGGAATAAGAGGAGAATGAAGGGATTATGCTAACTATGTACACTAAATGATGAATTAATCAACAATTAAACTAAACCACCACGGAGTGGAGGTGTGTAGTGATTGATCGTTTTATATTTAACCGCAAGTGCACGGCCGCGTTGAAGCGGTGGCAAATACGGGTCGTCCACTGGGAGGTGTGTCGACACTTGGTTTGTTCAAAGGCGAGCGGTAAAAGAAGGAGAGAAAGATGTCTTACACTAATCTAAACTACAAAGCTGAAATGAACTGGAGAAGAAACGATAAAACTAAACCCCAAAGGGGGTAGAGAAATAATGTGAACATAAAAGAGTGTGTGTGTGTGTGTTCATTAAGCTCCTCACAACATGTAGTGCATGAAATCATAAAACTACATCCAACTTTGCCTCCACATGAATTAAGATTTCACTACATCATTAAAACATACAAGACAAGGAAGTTTTTGTGGAGGGAGCCTCAGGATCCGGCTGAACTTACCTTCGAGTGGGATACCATGAGAGAGCCACCAGCCGCCAGGTCTTCTGGTCGAGCTGGATCTTATCAAGTTGACTCATCGATCGCGTCTGAGGCGAAAATGGCTGCTCTCATGCGTAGGATAGAGAGTTTGGAGATGGACCGAGCTCCTGTAGCTCAAGTCGCTACTCCCGGGTGTACTAGGTGTGGACTGTCGGGACATGATGACTTGGAGTGTGCTTACGCTCCAAGGGATACTGAGCATGCAAATGCGATGTATCAACAAAGGCCCCGAAATGACCCGTACAATCATTCCTACAACCCGGGATGGCGTAACCATCCTAACTTCTCTTGGGGGTCTAGTGGAGGCCACGGTCAGAGCTCGCACGCTCAACCTCAACCTCCACCTTATCAACCTCCACGCCCATCGGCGACCTACCAACCCCCACATCAAAGGTCTCAGCACCAAAATTACCAACCTGCTCATGCCTCATCGTCGGGTTATTCCAACCAAACTCCACAACCCCAACGGGTTGACCCGAAGGACTCCACTCTTGAACAAACCCTTCACGCGTTCATTCAGAATACACAATCCATGCTTTCGGCCAACAACAACTCGGTCAAAGCATTGGAAATGCAAGTTAGCCAGTTGGTTAATCAGCTCCATGAACGCGAGAAGGGACAATTACCGAGTCAACCCGAGGTGAATCCTCGGGATACCCATTCTCAAGGAAGGACACCTTTACCTCATGCTACCTCGGAACCAACCCATCATATTAATGTGATTCATACTTTGAGGTCTGGTAAGGAGGTGGATAACCACATTGGGGTGCCTTCCTTGTCATCACCATCTTTGAGGGAGCCGGACCCTGAGGCTCCCTCCACAAAAACTACCAGGAAGGAGCCAGATCCTGAGGTTCTTTCTACATTTCCTTCGACAAAGGGGCTGAACCCTGAGGTCCCCTTGTCTCCTCTTGTGTCGAAGGAACCAGATTCTGAGGTCCCCACTCATGTTTCTGTGGACCAGAATTCTGAGGTTCCTTCGCACCATTATGCCCCGAAGGCACCATTCCCTGAGCGCCTTAAAAAGAAAACCTCTGATCAGCATGACAAGATGCTTGAGATGTTTCGGCAGGTTAAGGTGAATATCCCTCTTTTGGAGGTGATTCAGCAAATGCCACCTTATGCCAAGGTTCTCAAGGACTTATGCACCAAGAAGAGAAAAACTCATGTTCCAAAGAAAGCTTTTCTTGCGGCTAACGTGAGTTCTTTGTTGGCACAACCCATGCAAGTCAAGTACAAGGACCCTGGTTGTCCTACTATCTCTTGTGTGATTGGGGATGTGTCCATACATCGAGCCTTATTGGACCTTAGTGCATCTGTTAATCTTCGGCCATATTCTGTCTACGTCCACCTCGGTCTTGGAGACCTCAAACAAACAAAGACCACTCTTCAATTGGCTGATAGGTCTATGAAGAAACCGAGGGGTGTGGTGGAAGATGTGCTGATCAAAGTGGGAGAGTTCATTTATCCAGTCGACTTCTTTGTCCTGGATACTGAACCTGTGGCAAACCCACTTGGACAAATTCCTGTCATTTTGGGGTGACCATTTCTTGCGACTTCCAATGCCTTGATCAATTGTCGCAATGGTCTGATGCGCTTGACTTATGGTAGTCAATGCGCTGATTTCAACATCTTCACCATTGGCAAGAAGCCATGTGCCTTCAATGACCCTGTTGAGGTCAACCTTATCCAGGGCTTGGATGAGATTGAAGTTGAGGGCACCTTCAAGTACTTCAGAGAATTGTTCGATGAAGATCCTGAAGGTGGTGAAGATGTTTCACTTGGGCTGGCACAAGAAGGTGCCTTATGTTTTGATCACGTGGCCCTTGAGCCACATTCTTCTGATCACGTGGCCCTTGAGCCACATTCTTCTGATCTTGTGGCCCTTGAGCCACATTCTTCTGATCATGTGGCCCTTAAGCCACTTCTTTTTGACCACGTGGCCCTTGAGCCATATCCTTTTGAGCACGTGGCTTGTGAGCCACAAAATACTATTTTTATGGCCTCTAGGCCACATGCTCTTCATTCTGTATCTGCTGAGGACCCCATGTGGGTTAAGAATCAACCAACTGATACCCTTCAACCTGGTAGAGGTTCACCTCTCATTCTTGCCTCCTCTTTTGATAACTCTCGAGAGGCATCGAACGACCACAATGCTAATAAGGGTGTCAGGTGGTCAAGCACTTCTGTTTTGTATGTTGCGAGCCCATACAAGTGCATTTCTGGCTCGAGCGATGGCGGGTTCCCATTTGATGTCCCTTGATATATGAAGATGGGAGCCCATTGTTGTACATAGTTCAAAAAAAAAAGAAAAAAAAAAAGAAAAAAAAGAAAAGAAAGAAAGAGAAGACTCCTTCAGTGAGCATCGATTGTAGTGAGCCCCAACCCTTGAGTATTTGGGCCCCATTTCTTTCACGTATTTGTATCCCTTCTTTAGCATCTCACAGGTTTTGAGGGAATTTGGGTTGTGTCCATCAACATAGCCTTGAACTTCCATTTGTACTTCATGTTGGTGAGATCTCTCCTTTTTCATGCATAAATCCATGTAGTATCCTGCTCGCATTCATTGAGGACAATGCATGAAGTAGGTGTGGGGGGGTGTTTTACGTGTGTACATAGTCGAGTCTTTTCCTTTGTTTTGTGTGCATTGTTAGTTAGGGTCATGTTAGTGTGCTGCATTTAATATCGATATATCTGCTTGCCATGATCATTGGGTGACTTGTCTTCTTTTGCTTGCCTAGTGCTTCAAAATTTTCATTTCTTTCAAAATCTTCATGTGTTTGCGAAAGAAAATGTTTTGTGGGTTTTGCGTGTGTTTAGCATGTGCAAAACCGTTGAGAGGCAAAGTAAAAAGAAAGCTCCCAAAATTGTCTTGAACTTGATGCATTAGGATATCTAGTACGTGGCTTTAGGATTTATCGAGTCGTTAGGATGCACCCCAGTTTTCCTTTGGGGGCGAGTAATCATAGGGTTTCAGTGCTCAAACATTCAAAGAAGTCCACCCTGAACCTAGTGAGTCAATAATTCGTGTTTGTTAATTTAGGAAGTTTGTTGTAGTCAAGGACCCTCTTAATCTTGTTGTGAGACATTAGTGTAGGGGTTTTGGTTCATGTGTAGATAAGAAATAAGTGAGTAGATGTTCTCTCTTCTCACACGACTCCTATCACTCGGGAAAGTAGGTCTGAGGGGACTTTGTGCCTGTTGCTTTCGAGTCATCTGACTTGGGATGCGCCGACCGAACTCCCATTACACGGGTGGTAGGGATTGCCCTATGTGGAGATTTGGGGAAAGGTGTACGTGATAGTGTAGGATCGTGTGGGTTATGGGTCCACTAATCACTATTAATCTAATCCCTAACTAATCAAACAATAAACGCAGCGGAAACAAATTTAATAACTAGTAGGGAAATAACATGCAAACCACAAAGAGACTCGGCATTTTTATAGAGGTTCGGCACCCCACCCGGGTCCTAGTCCTCTCTTGTAAGCTCCGCTCGACTCCGCGAGCTCCGCCTACGTCTTCACTAACCACTCCCTGTTCCGGGCCGGGAGAGAACGCCTTTACACCACAAGCAACGCGAACAACCCTCGCTTGCTTGAATTCTTCCTCTCACAATCCGAGAGGGACACTTCGGGCTTTCACCGAAGTCCTTGCTTCTTTTGACAACACTTGTAACTGAGTGGGATTCACTCTCTAATTGAGCACACTTTGAGTAGGATGAGTAATTGATCAAGTGTGTGAAGTTTAGGCTTATAGAGTGTAGAAATGGGAGCTTTGAGGATTGAGGTTTCTCTCTAATGAGTTGGGACAATTGGAGTTGGAGAGTTGTATTAACAGCAAGTCTTGATCCTCTATTTATAAGCTCCTAAGGTATTCTAGCCGTTGGGGATAGATTTGATTGGGTTTTGTGCAAGATACACAAAGCAGAAAATCGGGCTGCAAATCTGTCCAGAACCGGTCGACCGAAACTAGTAAACCGGTCGACCGTTAACTTGATCTCAAAGAGAACGGTCAAACAAAAGAATATTCGGTCGGACAAACGAGCTAGAACTTAACTCTACTTAAGTGAATCGGTCGAACCAAAGTATGGGGCGGTCGACCGTTCAGGGGATTCGGTTGAGACAAAGGTCAATCGGTCGAACGAGAAATGTGTCGACCGATAGCAGGGAATTTGGTTTCTGAAAAATATGTTCAACCGGTCGACCGAAACAAGGTCGTCGTTCGACCGGTTACCGAATGTATTTTGGGGTTAAGTTTGTTTTATACGAATACGACCGTTATAGGAATACGACAAGAAAAACTGTCATATGAAAAACCGGGATCGGTCGACCGAAAAGGTAGAACCGGTCGACCGGTAGAGTTCGGTAAAATCACTGTGGAGAGTCTGTTATAAACCGGTCGAACTGAGAACTGGTTCGGTCGACCGGTTCACACAGGAAATCTGGGTTTAAGTTTATAAGTGATTTCCGACTAAGGTTTGGGTGATCTAATGAAGTCCAAATAAGGTGAAATTTTGTGTGTGACTTCTCTAAGGAGCCTAGTGTGTATGTGATTAGTTTTTAACTCTTGTATGCTCAATTTACACATGTTCCTAAGACTCAAAATAAAATCAAGATTACAAGTCTTCATTTAGCTTTATTACAAGTCTTGACTTGATTTCCTTCCTTCCATGAGTCTTGATCACCTGTAGAGGTTAGCATATGCAATATATATGCAATGCATAGTGTGTGCTACTCTAATTAAGATTCGGTTGATTAAATCATCAAAACATAAGATTAAGGCCAAAAAGCCAACAATCTCCCCCTTTTTGACGATGGCAACCGATATCTTAATACTTGAAATTTGTATATGTAAACTATGCATATAAATGCTCCCCCTATGGATGTGCATAGTTTTTGTTCAAATTTTATCAAGTTTTTCAAGTTACCCCTTAATTATCTCTCCCCTTTGACATCCATCAAAAATAATAATTATTTAAGACTTTAAGCATAGAATTTGGATGTCTTGTAATGAAGTTGCTCCCCCTAAATTTTGCACTTCATTACTCTAATAAAAGGTATATCATTTAAGCTCCCCCTATCAATAAGGCTAAATGGAAACAATGAGTATGATTCAAGTTAAGTTCATTTAAGTTTCAACTTAAGCCTTATTCTAACATCCATTTAAAATTTGACATTTTCAATCAATGGATGTGGTATATGATTTGCAATGAATGGGGTAAATGATTTTCAATGAATTTGAACTTATAAAGATATGACAATTGAGCATATAAATTAGATTAGAGCTAAATTTTCAGAAATTTCAAGGATAGAAATTTATACCAAACTTGAATCTTGATTAGCTCCAATCTCATTTGGTGATGCAACCGGATTTGAATTTGACTCTTGAGCTCACCCGGTCACCACCAATTTCCTCCTCAAGCTCCTACAAGTGTATACTTAGGTACCCAAACAACTTTGGGTCCTTGAACATTAGCTTTTGGGATCCAAACCATTTTGGTTTTGGGTGCCCACACACTTGAGGAACTAGATTTAACAAATAAATGCTTGCCATTTAAAGTAGTATGAGATACATGGTTTTTCAAATGCACATTGTATCCTAAACCATGTTTAGCTAATGATTGTCTTTGACTACTCAAAAGCATATCAAGCATTTTTGTTCCTTTAGTGAACATTTCAAGATCTTTTCTTAATTGCATATTTGAAGCTTTAAGATCTACATGTTCATCAATAATGGGTGTTTTACTTAGACTAGCAAGTGATGATTCATTTGATTCAAGTCTAGCAATCACCTCATTCTTTTCATTCATGATTAATTCAATTTGGCATTTGAGATCATTTATAGTTTTTCTAGCATTTTTGTTCTTTTCACAAATGATCTCATATTGTTTAACTAAATCATGAAATGCATTTTGTAGCTCATCATGTGTATAAGATTCATCATTAGCATTAGAATTGGAGCTATCACTAGAATATGATTTACTTGAACATGAATTACTTCTAGTGGTATAAGATTTAGAGGAGTTGGAAGCTACCTCACTTTGTTCATCTTCAATGGCCATGAAGCATGAATGTGCAACCTCTCTTCTACTTTGCAAGGAAGAAGATGATGATGATGGAGATGAAGAGTCATCCCAAGTGGCTTTGTGAGCTTCCTCCTTCCTTTCTTTCCTCTTACTCTTCTCCTTTTCTCTTCTCCTCTCTCTTCTCTCATTTTTCTTCTCCCTCTCTTTTCTCTCATTTTCGCTCTCCTCCCTCTCTTTTTCTTTTTCTCTTTTCTCACTTCTTCTACCTCTTCTTTCATTCTTTTCTCCCTTATCCCTCTTGAGGTATTTGAAGAAGTCTTGGGCAAGGACCTCAATGTCCTCTTCTTCTACCCTCCTTGGCTCATCAAAATTTGCATGTAATGCCACCACGGAGTTTTTCTTTGAAGCTTCCTTCTCTCTTCGATGACTTAATTGGAGCTCATAGGCCATGAGATTTCCAATGAGTTCCTCCATCTTCAATTTTGAAAGATCGTGCGATTCTTCGATTGCCACGACCTTGTCTTCCCAATCGTTGCTCAATGACCGGAGGAATTTTCGAGTCATCTCTCCTTCATTTATCCTTCTTCCAAGAATCAAAAGAGAGTTAGTAATATCGGTGAAGCGAGCGTTCATGTCGCTTATGTTCTCACCGATTTGCATAGAAAATATTTCATATTTATGCATGAGGAGACTTATCCTAGTTTCTTTGGTTTTGCTATCACCCTCATGATGCATTTGTAACCTATGCCATATTTCATTTGCACTTTCACATCCCCTAATTCTATTGTATTCTCCCTCATTAATGCCACAATAAAGAATGTTCATGATTTTAGAGTTCATTTCAATTTCTTTCATTTGAGCCCTAGATAGAGAATCTAAATCATCTTCATTTGGGGGTATGTATGGATTTTGAATAAACTTCCAATACTTAAGGTCATTTGATATTAAAAAGATTTTCATTCTATTTTTCCAATAATCATAATTTGACCCATTAAGCAAAGGAGGCCTTGTGGTGCATAAACCCTCTAAGTGATTAGATGTGCTAGCCATGCTAAAAATACGATTAAGTATAGAATTTAGCTAACAAGGCTCTGATACCAAATGTAGGATCGTGTGGGTTATGGGTCCACTAATCACTATTAATCTAATCCCTAACTAATCAAACAATAAACGCAGCGGAAACAAATTTAAAAACTAGTAGGGAAATAACATGTAAACCACAAAGAGACTCGGCGTTTTTATAGAGGTTCGGCACCCCACCCGGGTCCTAGTCCTCTCTTGTAAGCTCCGCTCGACTCCGCGAGCTCCGCCTACGTCTTCACTAACCACTCCCCGTTCCGGGCCGGGAGAGAACGCCTTTACACCACAAGCAACGCGAACAACCCTCGCTTGCTTGAATTCTTCCTCTCACAATCCGAGAGGGACACTTCGGGCTTTCACCGAATTCCTTGCTTCTTTTGACAACACTTGTAACTGAGTGGGATTCACTCTCTAATTGAGCACACTTTGAGTAGGATGAGTAATTGATCAAGTGTGTGAAGTTTAGGCTTATAGAGTGTAGAAATGGGAGCTTTGAGGATTGAGGTTTCTCTCTAATGAGTTGGGACAATTGGAGTTGGAGAGTTGTATTAACAGCAAGTCTTGATCCTCTATTTATAAGCTCCTAAGGTATTCTAGCCGTTGGGGATAGATTTGATTGGGTTTTGTGCAAGATACACAAAGCAGAAAATCGGGCTGCAAATCTGTCCAGAGCCGGTCGACCGAAACTAGTAAACCGGTCGACCGTTAACTTGATCTCAAAGAGAACGGTCGAACAAAAGAATATTCGGTCGGACAAACGAGCTAGAACTTAACTCTACTTAAGTGAATCGGTCGAACCAAAGTATGGGGCGGTCGACCGTTCAGGGGATTCGGGTGAGACAAAGGTCAATCGGTCGAACGAGAAATGTGTCGACCGATAGCAGGGAATTTGGTTTCTGAAAAATATGTTCAACCGGTCGACCGAAACAAGGTCGTCGTTCGACCGGTTACCGAATGTATTTTGGGGTTAAGTTTGTTTTATACGAATACGACCGTTATCGGAATACGACAAGAAAAACGGTCATATGAAAAACCGGGATCGGTCGACCGGTAGAGTTCGGTAAAATCACTAAGGAGAGTCTGTTATAAACCGGTCGAACTGAGAACTGGTTCGGTCGACCGGTTCACACAGGAAATCTGGGTTTAAGTTTATAAGTGATTTCCGACTAAGGTTTGGGTGATCTAATGAAGTCCAAATAAGGTGAAATTTTGTGTGTGACTTCTCTAAGGAGCCTAGTGTGTATGTGATTGGTTTTTAACTCTTGTATGCTCAATTTACACATGTTCCTAAGACTCAAAATAAAATCAAGATTACAAGTCTTCATTTAGCTTTATTACAAGTCTTGACTTGATTTCCTTCCTTCCATGAGTCTTGATCACCTGTAGAGGTTAGCATATGCAATATATATGCAATGCATAGTGTGTGCTACTCTAATTAAGATTCGGTTGATTAAATCATCAAAACATAAGATTAAGGCCAAAAAGCCAACAGATAGTGTAAGTCCTCATGGTCAATGATGCACGAAACCTAACCCTGGGAGAATGAAGCTCCAACTAATAAAAAGAAAAAAAATGTGAAAAGAAACAAAAAGAAAAAAAAATGCAAATAAGAACCTTAATGGACCTTACACTTTGTATCACTTGAGGATCTTGACGTTGTCCATGTCTTTCACTTAATCCCTTATTTAACTTGCACGAATGGTTCATTAGGTGAGGTGTGTGGACTGATTACCTATATAGAGTCGGCCCGTAGGATAACCGCGTCCCATGATCGACAACATATGTCCAACGAGTCGAGTGTCTAGATTGAATAATGCATCTTGTTCGGATTTTGTGGGTGTATCCGCTGAAAACCCTCAGGAGACAACACTCCTCCTCCTTGGCAACAAGGAGGTTTAACGGCTTGTTGCACGTGCTAAGTGCAACCGTGATTCCTACGAAAGTGAGTTAGGATTTCTTGTTTTTCGTTTGCTTTTCTCTTTCTTTTCTTTTGCTCGGGACTAGCAAAAACTTAGGTGTGGGGGTATTTGATTGACATCATTTCATGCTTATATTTGTATCTTATATCCATTATCTTACACCTAAGCAATGCTACGTGACGAGTTTTATATTTAGTTTTCAGAAATAAAGAGGTTTGAAGAGAAGAGCCATGAAAGGACCCAAAAGCAGGAAAAAGGACTTAATTGTGAGACCTGGGGACCAAGATGCAAGACAGAAGGACCTGATCGTAAGACAGAAGGACCTAAGAGCAAAACAGGAAACTCCACACCATCATGGGGAGTATTTTGTCAATTCGATTCGGGTCGGAGCTCCACTACACAAGTTAGATGCATCTAAGACCAAGAAACAATCCAAGGAAAGCCCACCAGAAGATCCAGACCGATCTGAAGTTTATAGGCCGCCAATTGGCGGTCTGGAACCGCCAATTGGCGGTCTGGTTAAGCCCAGATCAGCCAAGCTTCTTCCTGGAGTTGTATTATCATGTGTTTAGGCTATTTTTGGTATTGGTTTAGTCCCACATCGGGGAATTGTCCCGTATTAGCTTTTTCCATGCTTATAAATAGAACTCTTCACCTCCCATTGTATCCATCTCTCTCTTTGGTGGCCACCTTCCCTACTAAGAGTGAAGCCTTGAAGCAAAACTCTGGTGGAGGAAGAGCTACTTGTGATTGAGTGAGTTAATAATAGAAGTTTTCCTTTAATTGTGTTGTTTCACTCATAGTTTAATTTCCTTCCATATGCATGTTTGCTTGGTTGTTTTGTTTTCTTGCTTGATTAGTATAACTTTCATTTCAGTATTATGTTTTCTTTTGTTAATATAGTTAGTGTAATGAGTAGTGAGTAGTTTCATCCCCATTTAGGGGGTGGAGAAATATGTGATATAATCATGTAGTGTATTAAGTATGTGTTATTTTTATCACTTGAGCTTTATATGATTTCCATAACCATCTAATGGGTCTCCACTCTTATCTTTGATATGCTAATGTTCTTGAATGAAGCTTAGCTTATGCTTTGATTAGTGGACCTATTTTATGGGGAATGATAAGGTTAGGATATTGATGAAGTTAATATTGGAAACACAAGTTGTAGTGTATGAGCTCTTGTTGCCTTTACCTTAGCTAATGTCTTGTATGTTTTAATGATGTAGTCTTATCTTAATTCATGTGGAGGCATAGTAGGGTCTAGTCTTTATACTTGAGTTCATGTAGCTTCATTCCAACTATTGTCTTGTATGTTTTAATGATGTAGTGAAATCTTAATTCATGTGGAGGGAAAGTTGGATGTAGTTTTATGATTTCATGCACTACATGTTGTGAGGAGCTTAATTACACACACACCACACACACATCTTTATGTTCACATCATTTCTGTACCCCCTTTGGGGTTTAGTTTTATCGTTTCTTCTCCATTTCATTTCAGCTTTGTAGTTTAGATTAGTGTAAGACATCTTTCTCCCTTTCTTTACCTCTCGCCTTCACACAAACCAAGTGTCGACACACCTCCCAGTGGACGACCCGTATTTGCCACCGCTTCAACGCGGTCGTGCACTTGCGGTTAAATATAAAACGAGATCAATCAGATTCAAAAGTGTCCCAAGCCTCCTCGATGGGTTTCATTTGGAAGTCACCCTGACACATTGACTCCAACAATGTGCGGGTGTTGTAGTTGATGCCCTCATAAACAATTTGGCACAACTGCCAAAGCTCAATCCCAAGATGAGGGCACTGCTGGAGAAGGTCCTTGAACCTCTCAAAGAAACCATGAAACGATTCGGTCTCGGTCTGATACATTTGATGTATCTGGTGCCGTATCTGTTGAGTTTTCCTTTGAGGGAAAAATCTCTTCAGAACGACGGTCACAAAGTCATCCCATGACCGAATCGAGCTCGCGGGAGGCTATACATCCATTTCTTCGCATTATCCTTCAATGCGAAAGAAATCATCCTCAACCGGACTGAATCCTCGTCAAGCTTTTGAAGCTTGAACATGGAGCATACTTCCTCGAATTCGCGTATAAAGATATACGGATCCTCCTTATTGGCAGTAAAGGTTGGAAGCATGCTCACATATTGAGGTTTCAGCTCATAGTTGTTCCCGCGAGCAGGGGGAACAACTATGCAAGAAGGCTGCGCGGCCCGAACAGGATGGGTCCGCTCCCACAACGTCATCGGCCTATCCTGTCGAGCTAAAGGTGGTGGTGCACCTAGAGCTCGATCCTGACCGAATCTCCCTTCCTCTCGAGTCAGAGGAGGAGGAGAAGGAGGTCTACGTGGTGGCGGGAATGGACCGAGGTAATCTATGTATGGAACCCGGTCTCCCTCACCACCACGAGACGACTCGGCCTCTTGCTCCAAAGGAGCACGAGGCGGAGATGGTCGATCACCAAGATCTTCCATCTCAGAAATAAGCACTCTCTCGAGTCGAGCGCTCTCACCAGAACGAGCTCAACCTCGCCTGAAATGCTCGACTCGACTCTAAACGACACACAACAGAAGGTGTACTAGAGGAGGAGACTATACGTAGAGAATAGATGAGGAGAGGACTCAGATGAGGAGGGAAGAATCCCTAGAGCTAGCGAGGGTAGTGTGATCAGGAAGAAGCCTAACTAGCAAGCACGGCTCAAACAATGTAAGGCAATGGGTCCTTAGGCTAGACGACGCCTAACTTCGAGGTCACTAGCCTCGACACGTCTCACCTCCCTACAACGAGGACCACAATGCCCAGCAAGTGATACCAGATCCGGAGATCCAGTACCTCCTACTATCGACAAGGTAGGCAACGCCGATCAGGTCATGACGGTCTCAACTAGATTACTCTCCTAGTGCGCCCGCAATCCTAGGGCCAATGTCTACTTGCTTTTAGTTAAGGCTTTATTAAGAGTGATTTTTGGGGCCAAGGAAAGGGTGATGAAATCCCCCACCTTATCTTTTATGGGACAACCCCTCCTTAGTAGCGATTTAATCCTAGATCTAGCAATCAATCGCTCCAATCAAACGGTCTCTCACTCTTGTCCCGATGCACCTTACTAACTAATGCATGAACGAAACTTGCTTGAATGAGGGATGTAGGTGCACGTACCTCACGCCAGCAATCAATGACAAAATGTAAAGCAAAGAAAAGACAAATGCATGCAAGGTCTTCCAATGGTGCATGACCTAGATGGCAAGAAGTCTAATCTTTTGCTTTGAGTTTTATGGTCCAAGTTGATTAAAGGGGATTGAAATTAAATCTGGGAGCAAACTAAAGATCACAGCATGCAAAATTGGGCTCCCAGATAACTAAAGTAAAGCAATAAACCACCAGAAGAAATTTGAGAGCAGGAAGCCCTTACCAGGCCGCCAATTGGCGGTCTCCAACCGCTGATTGGCGGTCTCTTTATGGCTTCTGTTGCTCCAACTTTCCAAGTAGCCTCCCCTTGATGTTTTGGTTCCCTGAAACTAAACAAAACTGGAAACAAAAAATCAAAAACCCCTCGAATAGTCCAAACCAAGGTCTGGACAGAGCACCTCCCCGGCAACGACGCCAAAAACTTGATTGATCGTTTTATATTTAACCGCAAGTGCACGGCCGCGTTGAACGGTGGCAAATACGGGTCGTCCACTGGGAGGTGTGTCGACACTTGGTTTGTTCGAAGGCGAGAGGTAAAAGAAGGAGAGAAAGATGTCTTACACTAATCTAAACTACAAAGCTGAAATGAAATGGAGAAGAAACGATAAAACTAAACCACAAAGGGGGTAGAGAAATAATGTGAACATAAAAGAGTGTGTGTGTGTGTGTGTTCATTAAGCTCCTCACAACATGTAGTGCATGAAATCATAAAACTACATCCAACTTTCCCTCCACATGAATTAAGATTTCACTACATCATTAAAACATACAAGACAATAATTGGAATGAAGCTAAATGAACTCAAGTATAAAGACTAGACCCTACTATGCCTCCACATGAATTAAGATAAGACTACATCATTACAACATACAAGACATTAGCTAAGGTAAAGGCAACAAGAGCACATACACTACAACTTGTGTTTCCAATATTAACTTCATCCATATCCTAACCTTATCATTCCCCATAAAATAGGTCCACTAATCAAAGCATAAACTAAGCTTCATTCAAGAGCATTAGCATATCAAAGATAAGAGTGAAAACCCATTAGATGGTTATGGAAATCATATAAAGCTCAAGGGATAAAGATAACACACACTTAATACACTACATGATTATATCACATATTTCTCCACCCCTCACATGGGGATGGAACTACTCACACATATTTAAACTAACTACTCTAACAAAAGAAAGCATTATACTGAAATGAAACTACACTAATCAAGCAAGAAATATTAAAGAAGCATAAAACAAAACAAACAAGCAAGCATGCATATGAAAGGAAATTAAACTAAGAGAGGAACAACACAATTAAAGGAAAACATCTATTATTAACTCACTCAATGACAAGTAGCCCTTCCTCCACCAGAGTTTTGCTTCAAGGCTTCACTCTTAGTAGGGAAGGTGGCCACCAAAGAGAGAGATGGATACAATGGGAGGTGAAGAGTTCTATTTATAAGCATGGAAAAAGCTAATCCGGGACAATCCCCCGATGTGGGACTAAACCAATACCAAAAATAGCCTAAACACATGATAATACAAGTCCAGGAGAAAGCTTGGCGGATCTGGGGCCATATGGACCGCCAATTAGCGGTCCAAGACCGCCAATTAGCGGTCTATAAACTTCAGATATGCTTGGTTTTTGTTTTGGGCTTTGCTTGAAGTGTTTCTTGGTCTTGGATGCATCTAACTTGTTTAGTGGAGCTCCGACCCGAATCGAATTGACAAAATACTCCCCATGATGGTGTGGAGTTTCCTGTTTTGCTCTTAGGTCCTTCTGTCTTACGATCAGGTCCTTCTGTCTTGCATCTTGGTCCCCAAGTCTCACAATTAAGTCCTTTTTCCTGCTTTTGGGTCCTTTCATGGCTCTTCTCTTCAAACCTCTTTATTTCTGAAAACTAAACATAAAACTCGTCACGTAGCATTGCTTAGGTGTAAGATAATGGATATAAGATACAAATATAAGCATGAAATGATGTCAATCATGTAGGTATGTGTGTGTGAGTGGTTTTGATTACGTGAGACACACATACATAAAGTAGGTGAAATCAACTAGAAACTAGTTTGGAGTTTAAATAACATAAACTACATTTACATGAATACATGACTAATATAGTAAGACATGAAGTTAAGATGCACTTTGGTTCTCAAGAATGAACTAAGTACCTAGTGTGGACATTAGGACATCAATTAACTATCCATACAATGCAATACATTCATGCATTCTCTACTAATCAAACGATCATACATAACAAGCCATTTACCATAACAAGATGATCATTTACAAGCAACAAGATACACTCTAGATCTAGCATGATACAAGTACCTAGTGTAACCATTATCCCATCTAATACAAGTTTTGATAAGTTACAAGAATAGATCTACATTAAGCATATGAAATGACACAAATGAGAAGAACCCTTCACCAACACATCACATAATCTACATCACCTCCACCCCAAATGAGGTGTATCTACTCTCCGGTCAACACTACAAGCATGGAAAGCAAGAAATAAAGACTACACATGACAAGAATCACTAACTGTTGGATCGTAATGGCCCTCTAATCAATTTTACGCTAATCTCTACTTAAAAAAACAAGAAATGCAGTGTAAACAACAAAGACAAGTAGAGACTAGAAATATGCAAACCACACAGTGCACGGGGGATTTTTACAAAAGTTTGGCCACCCGCCTACGTCCTCTCTTGCAAGCTCCGCTCGACACTTCGAGCTTCGCTCACATCTTCAATATCTGCTCTCCGTTCCGGGCCGGGAGACAACGCCTTTACAATCTTCAAGCTCACGATCAACCCTCGCCGAGCTTGGTTCCTCCTCTCACAATCTGAGAGGGACGCTTCAGGCTTTCACCGAAACCTTTACAACCTTGATGACAACAAAAAGTAACCAAGAGTATTGACACTCTAATCTTGAGTACACTTAGAGTATGATAGGATTTGGGATCTTATGTGTGGAAGTGGAAGATTTGAGTGTTTGAGGATTCTCTCTAATGTAGGAGGCAAATAGAAGTGGGAGTGCTCCCCTAAACAAGGTTGGGAACTTATATTTATAAGCTCCTAAGATGTTATAGCCATTGTAATCAATAAGGTAAATGATTGTGTGAGAACCACAAAACAGAGAAGCACATGTCACTGTTAGGGAGAAATTTGGTCGACCGAATTGGGCATAACGGTCGACCATTTCCATACATGTGTGGAAATGTTAGAACCGAATCAAGAACGGTCGAACCAGGAAAGGGATTGGTCGACCAAAAATTACTAGGAAGTTCTGGGCTCCAAGAGAAAATTGTGTTCGATCGACCGAGATCTAGGGAACGGTCAACCAAAAGCTTCCAGTACGTTCAGGATGACTAGAATTGCTTCATCCGGTTGACCGCCAAGTAGGCATTGTTCGATCGGTGGCCAAGGAATTTTTGGGTTTTGGGAATTCTGACTGTTGTATAAAAACGACAAATCTAACGGTCGACCGAAAATGTCAAAATGGTCGAGCAATACAACACAAAAGGCTAACAAAAAATAACTGATCCAATCGGTCGAACTGGTAACAGGTTTGGTAGACTGATTGGCACAGATAGTTTAGGTTTAGGTATAGGTTTACGTATTTTTCTGGTCTAATTTCGAGTGACCTATTGAAGTCCAATTGATCTGAGATTTTGTGTGTGACTTCTATAAGGAACCTAGTGTGTATGTGAGAAGATATTTACTCTAGTATACTCAGGTATACACAAGTTTCTAAGACTCAACTACAAGTAAAATTACATGTCTTCAAAAGCTTGATTACATGCCTTGACTTGAATTCCTTTCTTCTTTGAGTCTTGATCCCCTATAGAAGTTAGCACAAGACAATATATATGCTATGCATAATGTGTGTTACTCTACTTTGTATTGTGATTAAGATTAGGTTGATTAAATCATCAAAACATGGATTAAGGCCTAAAAACCAACACAAACTACTAAACTAACCAACAAAACACAAAACTAAGTAGATAGGAAGAAAGGTAGAGACAAAAGAAAAATGATTCTACCAATGGATTAAAGAAAACACTAGTTTACAAGCTCAACCACCTCCTTATTTTTGCTGCCCAAATGGATAAAACCTAAGCTATTCTAATGGTGGAGGTGGAGACGTAGGGGAAAGGAAGAAGAAACATTGCTATTTATAGAAGAAAGAGTGGTATAGATGAATATGGGAGCAATTCGACACCTGTAATCACTTTCTTTATAGTCTGGTGCACCCAAAGAAACAAGCTTAAGCCATGGGAGAAATTGGGGGGATTTGGACTAAAATGATCTGCTAGTGGCGGATGTTTTGGCTCCGATCTGCCTCGATTTCTCCCAAAAGCTTAAATGAGGTATTTTGCACGTGTTGTGCACTCGTGGTCCGCTGGTTGGAGCCCGTTTGGTCTTAATTTACCAAATATTCTTCAAGATCATGGTATGAGGGTTTTTTTCTCTCAAAATGTTTTTCTTTCATTCAGGTCCCTTTGGATTTCATCTAGGTCCTTCCTGATTTGCTGATGGGTCATTGTGCATGACAAACATGTCAACTTTGCTTCATTTGAGTAATTTCTTCTTGCATTTCAGTAATTTTCTTTTCCTTTATCTTCTTTATTAGCTAACACCTGAAACACCACAAACAAACACTCGAGTAGCACAAAATTGGGGTAAAATAAAGGATATATAGCATGAATGTGATGTATGATATGCTATTCATCAGATGGCTTGCCTACTCCAAATGTTCTAGTGCACACTGAAGTCCAGCATTTGGGCACCACACCAACTAGCAAATTACCATGTCACCGGTCAAGTACTTCAGCAGGTTGTTCTTCAAGGTAGAGGTCAATATCAGTAGAAAGGCCAAATGCTTCAAGAATGAGTACAACTTATCCAAGGTAGATGCCACTTTCAGTTGAAAGAACAACTATAGAAATCCAAGGAGTAAGGCATGAGGTTAGTGATGAAAAGAGTCCAACCGTTGCAGATACTGATGATAACATGGATCCCAATTTAAGTGAAGCTAGTCAAGCTGATGATTCAGACTATGAAGCACCTCCTAATGATGATGCAAAAGATCACATAGAGGACCTAGTAGATGAGGATGTTAGTGTTATAGAAGATGTGAAAGCATAGTATCAAGGCCCAACTAGCTAGCACCCAAGTTGACTTGGAGAATCTAGTTATGGAAGTTAGTAGGAGATTTCCAAATGCCAAGATATTCAAGTTATCCCGCTGATTGACATCATATCATGCATACATTTGTGTCTTATATCCGTTATCTTTCACCTAAACAGTGCTACGTAACGATTTTAATGTTTAAGTTTCAGGAATAATCAGGTTTGAGGAGAAGAGGCACAAAAAGGACTCAAAAGCAAGGAAAATGACTAAGTTGCAAGACTTCTGTACCGAGATGAAAGAGAGAAGGACCCGGATGTAAAGCCAAAAGGACCAACGACCAAATGTAGAAACTCCACACCATCATGAGGAGTATTTTGGCAATTGGATTCGGGTCGCAACCTACACAACCGATTAGGGTGCATCAGACATGAAGAAATAAAGTCAAACAACAACACTCCAAAACTTGACCAGATCCATACCATATAGACCGCCAATTGGAGGTCCAAGACCGCTGACTGGCAGTCTGTTTTGCTCCAGATCCGATAAGGTTTAGGTGGGTCATGTATTAGAGTGTTCTATGTCTATTTTTAGTAGTGCATTAGTCCCATAGCGGGGGATTGTCCCCGGTTACCTTTTTTCATGCCTATAAATAGAACTCTTCCTCCTCATTTGTATTCACCTATTGTTTGGTGGCATTCTCTCTACTTGGAGTAAGCCTTGGAGCACAACTCAAGGTGGAGAATAATGCTACTTGTAATGTGAGTCATGTAAATAAAATAATTCTTCATAGTTTGTCTTAATGTTGTCTTTATTTTAATGCTTGCTTGTTTAGTTTGTTTTGTTTTCTTTATCGTAGTATAAATATAATGTCTTCTTTTCTTAATGTAGTTTATAGTTTAATGAGTAGTGAGTAGTTCCATCCCCCTTTGGGGGTGGAGATGATGTTCATACATGCATTAAAGAATGGAAATGAATGCTTGATTTTGAAATGTGTTGATAAATGTGAATGTATGCTTGCTTGTTTAGAGTAGAACACTTCACTTGATGGGTTTTGCCACAACTATTAGACACCTCTCATGCTTCTTTAGGTTCTAAAATAACCAACTTGTGTATGTGAATGTTAATCAACTAGGTTAGTGATTGGATTGATACGTTTTGCCATAACCTTTAGACACTTCCTATACATGAAAACACTACCTACATTTATGCCTATTGAATACATTCTTCACCATCTTATTACATGTGTGCACACACTCCACCATCTTATTACATTTCACCTTCCTTTTGTTAGTTGCTTATCTTACTTTTAGTTTCTCCTTTGTTAGTTTCTAGTTTAGTGTAATTTAGGTTAGCATAATCACATCTCTTCTTCCTTATTTGACACTTGTTTTCTGAAGAACCAAAGTCGACACACCTCCTTGTGGATTCGACCCGTACTTGTCGCGTCTTCACCGACGTCGTGCACTTGTGGTATTAAAACGATCAAACACCCTCATTCAGTATTGTATACTAAATGAATGTGCTTTGACTTAAAAGAGGAGTCAGCCTGAGTATGTAACTTTCATATGCAAAGATAACAAGTGTAAATGGAGGATTCATGCATCTAGAGAAAGAGATGAAGTCATTTTTCAGATTAAAACTTTTAGAGGGCCCCATACATGTTGTTCTGTCAACATATCTAGTTCTCAAATGTCTACAAAACATTGGATTGGAAGTAAATGTAAGCTATAGTTGATTCAATATGACAGTTTGACCACTAAACACATCAGAGATGGGTTAACCAGAAAATATCATGTGGAGTTTCCTTATCATTAAGTTTGGAGAGGGAAAGAGTTAGATTTCAAGCAAATACATGGTTTAGATGAACAACAATACCAACTACTACATGTATTGGTTAGTGAACTAACAAAGAGGAACCCTGGCAGTGTTATTAACCAACAAGTGAAGCATGATGGAATATTCAGAGGTTTATTTTGGCTTTTTCAGGCCTACAAACTGAAAGGAATGTTTTCTAAAAGTTTTACTTTTATATCTCAATTATTATGAATTGAATGTGCAAACATTTTGTTCCTTGATTAATGTATTCATCTTTTGAAAGTGTTAAGGAAGAGGCTATTGGTCCTTAATCGTAGAGCTCTAAAAGATATTGGTTTACATAAATCAAAAGTTATTCACAATCTGATCATTGACATGGAACATTAATTACCGAGATAAGATTGTCGTGTTGGTTAAAGAGTATTGTAGCTCTACAAATATTTAATGACACAAGTATATAAAAGAGGAAAATGGTTACTTTTATATATTGAATAGACCAGCAAGTGAAACATTATGGAATTGTGTTATGTGTCATTAATGTTTTCACTGTGTCTTGAATCTAAAGATATGATACTTATGTCTTTTCACATGAGAAATGTTCAATTTGATTGTTGTTAAAAACTATCAATGAGCATAATGATAAAGATAATAGTTGGTTGAACACGACTTGTGCTGGGAAAGATAGTTCGTCAAAAAATTATCATTGCCCCTCTTTATTTGAGTAATCATATTAGTGGGCACCTTGATAAAGTAAAATTATAATGTGCACAATGTGACTTATGTTAAGTTACATATTTATAATTAGCTTAAGAGATCAAGAAATGAATATATAATACAAAGGTGACACATTTCTAATTTGTATAATATTCTTATTGTCATGAGGCAAGTGATAGACACAAGTGATATTTTACATATCACTAAGTGGATCGTGTTTAGTTCGAGTGAGTAAAACATCTTTGTTATTTGGGTAACTATAATGTGTAGCTAGATACCGCTTATAGTTTATGATATAAAATATTTTATATCATTACCAACATAACTTAGATCCTCCTATAGGTTACACCACAAAACTGGGAAACAAGAAATATGATTTTATATTTTATATGATGTATCAAGTTACATGTGTTATGTAATAATATACATGTGGTAAAATAATAAAATCAATATGTTGAAAAAAATGACATGGTTAGTGTCACCGACTATGTTAGGAGTCCTTTAAAGACTCTTAATTCTCCCCCATAACTTGGTATTTAACATGGCCAAATTAATCCTTAGGAATCGTTCCCAAACTCTTCCTCCATCACGGATAAATTCCCACATATAGGCGCCACTTTGTCATAACCGAACCATTCAGTTTAGGCTGGCTGGAAACGTGGGAGACATGTTGTATTTTGCTGGAATAAACTCTTCAAAACCGTCCCCCAAAAATAGGAAGTTGCGCAAGTGGGGTTTGACCCGTTCAAATCCCTTGCACTTCTCCCGTTCGATTATGGACCCGTTCCACAACAGAATCCTATTTTTAAGGATGTGCATCTTCGGTTCCTATTTCCAAGGAATATATGCACCACCGATTTTTACTCTTTCCAAACCAAATACCTACATGTAAGGAAGATATGAGCGTATTGGGGCTGACCCATTCAGCCCACGCCTCCTCTTCCTTCGATTTGTGTACCAAGTCCATAACTGTCTTCTTCTCCATGAATGTAGCCTTCCTCCCTTGACTTGGTCTCCACGCCTTTGTTGGGCTGCCCACGCCTTTCCTGGTCACCTATCTCGGTCCTTGCTTTGCCCATGGGTAGTCCTCATCGGCCCGCACCATCCACCACCAGTTGACCGGTGTTGACTCGTGTTGACTACGATCCTTGCCTGGTCTACTGTGTTGACTTGGTGTTGACTCCTGCTCTTTAGCCTCCCAAGCTCCTGCGCCTCCATCCCAAACATTGCCCGCTCGTGCCCGCCTCCATGGCGCGCCTAAGTGCTGCTCGGGTATGCCTATGCTCTTGCACTTCCCAAGTGCTATGCACGGGCCTCGCTTGCTGATGCATTCTGACATTCGCTTGGATGTCCCTGGACTCCAAGCCTTGGTGCTTTTCCACGCGCCCCACACTCCAAGCCAGCAATCGTGTTATAGGCTTTAGAACATCCTTGCCTTTTCCTCGCCCGCCCATGCACGTGCCCCGCGCGCACGCATGTCGCCCGAGCATTACTTCCTCGCGCCCGTGCTATAGCGCACGTCCTTGGACTAGGCTTTCCACTCCATATTCGTAGCCTCGGCTGCTAGCCTTTTTGCACGCGCTTTGCCGCTGCCTGCCACTCGATTCATTCCTCACGCTTCACCCCGCGTGTGTGCATGCCCGCGCATCTCGAATCTCCTTGGTTCTTGCCCTGCAAAACTCAGGGGAGTACTTTGGCTACCCCCGTTGCTCACCTCGCGCGCTTGCATTTGGTTCGCCTTGTGTGCTTCGTAGTTCATTGTGATGCTTCAAGCTCACGAACCCGGTCCGGTATGGCGCACCCTCGGGCATCCTCGATCTTAAGGTGCTGACAGTTGGAATAATAAATAAATTTGTATGAGATGTATATATATTATGAGGTATAATGTTTTGACATTATATATGATAATATATTACATGATATAATGTGATCTACAACATTATAACATATGAATTTACTAAAACCCCAAAGTCCAAATTTTGTTGGATATTAATCCAAAATTTGTTAGAGTCAAAAACAGTGAAAAATGGTTCAACCGTTTGACTGACCACGTTTTTGCATATATTAATAAGAGATTTTTTACTGATTAATGACTGGATTTAATCCACCTTGGTCAAAGGTAGTTATGGGATGATGATGTGGCAAAATAAACAAGAGATCATGTGCAAAGTAATTTGCACATGATGTGGTTTAGTGGAGATGTAAACAAGAGATCATGTGTAAGTGGTTTGCATATGGTTAGTGGAGAGATTAATAAGGGATCATGTGTAAGTGGTTTGCACATGATGTGTGTTAGAGGAAATCCTATAAATAGGTCCCCCTCCCTTCGATGTTAATACTAAGGCAAAAATTATCTCTCTCCCTAACCACCCCATTAATCCATCCGAAAATTCTCTTAATTATTCAAGTTTTTGGAGATTAAATTCTCAGGAGCTTTAGAGGGGTTATTAGCTAGATCTGACCTTGATTTAGAGATTGATTGGCTAACTCATTTCTCTCTAATCTTGTTTAGAGTTTGGTGAACACTTGGAGGCGAATCGGCGGATGATTCAATGAGCACCGCAACTCCGGATCTTCATAAAGGTTTTAGAGAACCTTTGGGTATGACCCTCTTCTATTTATTTTAATATATATGTAGATTACATGATATTTGAATAAATATAAAATAATGTACATGAAATCGTCGAAAATATGGAAATCGATCTTGTATGCTTGTATAATTTTTCAAAAATATATTCATACATATGGGCACAAAATCCTACACAAACAAGGGTGTCTGAGAGGTTTCAGACCACTAATTGCTTTGTGATTAGTAGCGTATCATACATTATATTCATGTTATATATCTTTTATTTTACCCCAATTTTGTGCTACTCGAGTGTTTGTTTGTGGTATTTCAGGTATTAGGTATTATAGAAGACAAAGGGAGAGAAAATGACTGAAATGTAAGAAGAAATGACTCAAATGAAGCAAAGTGGACATGTTTGTCATGCACAAGGACCCGTCTTCAAATCAGGAAGGACCCAGATGTAATCCAGAGGGACCTGAACGTATGAAAAACATTTCGGGGGCAAAAGTCCTTCAAGTATTTGGGCAATTAAAGGCAAACTAGCTCGAACCAGCAGACCATGAGTGCACTTCACATGCGAAAAAGAACGTTTAAGTTATTGAAGAAAATTAGGGACGATCGGACCCAATTGACCCACCAGTGGAAGATCCAATTGGCCTAATAGGACCCCAATTTCTCCCGTGGCTTGGTCTTGATTGTATGGGTGCACCAGACTATAGAGAAAGTTATTACAATCATCAGATTGCTTCCAGATCCATCTTAACGCTTATTTCTCCTATAAATAGACTTGTAATGCCTCTTTTCTTCTTCTTCTTCCTCCCTCTCCTTGTTATGTTAGTTTCCTTGTTTACTAGAGTAGGTTTTATTTCTTGTTTATTAGCATAGGTTTTAGTTTCTTCATTAGTAGTGTAGAGGAAGAGAACAGGAGCAACCTTGCAATCTTTCATTTAAATCTAGTTTAAGTCTTGTTCTTTACGTTGATGTCTTTCATTTGATATAATTTCCTTTATGTTTGTTCCTGGTTTAATTTAGTTTTCTACATTTCCATTATGGTTTTGTGTTATTTTATGTTTTGTTGAGTTTAGAGACAGGTAGGGAGTAGTCCATCCCTATGGGGGGTGGAGAAGTACGTGATGTGATTATGTGATGTATTAAGTGTGTGAATTAATCCTAACCTTTGAACCTCACATGAATTCCATAACCATCTAATGAGATTTTCATTCTTATCATTGATTTGCTAATGCTCTTGAGTGATGCTTAGAACATGCTTATATTAGTGGGCCTATTTTATGGGGAATGATGATGTGAGGATAATGATGGAGTCTATAAGGAGGAAA
Source organism: Triglochin maritima (assembly GCA_963682175.1). NCBI lineage: Eukaryota > Viridiplantae > Streptophyta > Magnoliopsida > Alismatales > Juncaginaceae > Triglochin > Triglochin maritima. The sequence goes on along the minus strand of OY821774.1, from coordinate 26,894,800 downwards.
CCCCGTATACCAAACTCACCTATATGCAAGCTAAAGTATAAAGAATGAACCTATCATACTAGTAGCACATGGCATGATATAATGCAATAAAACGTTCCCTCCAATGGTAAATACGGACATCTTTCCCACAATCCATCATCGACTCACCCGTAGGGACAAACCGCAGGCATATACGGTCTTACGGCAAGTACACAACGCACCACACACGTGGCTACACTAATCATGGGGTTCGGTGAGGGCGCTCGCACATCCGCATCAGTAGAATCAGTTGAATCTCGTGGTCAACACCACACCGACGTAGCCGTTGTTCAGGTCTGTCCATCTCACCTAGCTGTGCCACAACCAAGCTACCTGTCAGAATACATCGTCGGACAGTCACCGCTACCATCAAGGTCGCGCAGAGGAATCCTCACTTGATTGCCGCCATCTAGGTCGCGTCGGTCGCACATATTAAGACTAAGTCAAAATCAAGGCAACGATCGAACGACTAAGGGGCCCCATTCGACCAAAAATATCATGGTCTTTCGATGGCTGGTGATTGTGGGACTGAGGGAGAAGGAGGGACAAATGAGTGAGAGGGATAGTGAAAAGGAAAAAGGGAAGAGGAGAGGGATGGGTTTGCTTTTATAAACCAAGGACATCACCAACCATCAAATGAACCCACACCTTACACCATCACCCTACAACAGCCCCACCCATACCACCATCATGTCTTCACCCCTTCCTATAGGGTTGTGCAACTTTCGGTCTAGGTTTCAGTCCGGACCCCGGGACAAATTCGGTTTTCGTCCGGTCTGGTCCGAACCCGGTCCAAAATCTATTTTTCTCTTAAAAATCCGGTCCGATCCGGGTCCGGACCGATGCTCACCCCTACCTTCCTATGATAACCCAAAGCCAAACCTCTCTCAACCTAAACAACATTAGCACCCTAAAATTAGGGTTAGGATATAATAGTCGTCACCGTTCTTCAAGGTGATGTGGGGGTCGATACGACGATATTCCCCTCCTCCATCTTTATTGTTGTCGTCGTCCTCGACCATTGTCCAACCACCACCGAAGTCCTCACCCACCTCTAGTGCGCTGCCAAAATCTAACACCAGAGTCGTTGAGGACACTAGAGTTGTAAAGGAGTTTTCCATCGGCCCAAACATGGCTTCCAAAGATAATGTTGGAGTACGGTCGGAGGGATGTGTCGTCGGTTCATGCGCCCCTTCCGCCGGGTGATTGACTGTTGGCACAATTGTGTTCGACGCCCGAGATTCAGTGGAGGGACAAAAGTCTGCAGTTTATGGGACACGTGTAAATAAGGGATTAAGTAGAGGGACCAAAAACAATTTCTAACTTCGGGGTACTATATATTTGTGTTAGATATGTAGTATATATACTTTCATAAGTTATGCAAATTCAATTTTATTAGATTTTTTAATTCCCAATTTCAAATGCAATCCTAAAGAAACATATGTCATTGCATGAAAATATAATACTAATGAATATATTTCACATTTTCTATTCAGGTAACAAAAAAGTTGAGATTTAAAGATCAAGACTAATTACTGTGTAGGATTTCGTGTCCCTATGTATGTATATATTTTAAATTTTTAATACAACATACAAGATCGATTTTCATATTTTCAACAATTTCTATGTACATAGTTTTGTGATTATTCTAATAACATGCAATCCTACATTTATTAAAATAAATCACAAAGGTAGAATCATACCTAAAGGTTCTCTAAAACCTTTTTGAATATTCGGAGTCGCGTTGCCCGTTGAATCGTCCAAGGATTTGTCTTCGAGTGTTCACCAAACTCTAAACAAGATTAGAGAGAAAGGAGGTAGCCAATCAATCTCTAACAAGGTTTAGAATCTAACTAATAACCCCTCTTTAAGATCTTGAGATTCTTATCTCTAAACCTTAAATTTACTAACAGATTTTCGTGGTGATTAGAGAGAGATTAATGAGAGAAAGATTTTTGCATTAGTTGTTAAACAAGTAGGAGTAGGGGTCCTTTTATAGTCTCCCAAAATATCCTTATCAAGAGCTATTATTTAGCCATGATCTCTTGCTTATTCTCTCCTAAAATTAATCTCTAATTTCCACATAATCACCCACAAAAAACGTTTTAATTAAATATGGAATTAATCCACCCATGATTTAATTAATCTCTTAATAATTCAAGCAGAATCGTTCTTGTTCGGTAGACCGAGTATTATTCGGTCAACCGAACCATTCGGTTATAACACGTGTTCTGTGCACCGTGCGCTAGACGGTCGACCGAATCCGTATGAGAAAAATTCCGTGGAAGAATTCGGACGAACCACGTCTTTTACTCGGTCTACCGTTGAGCCACCAAAATCGCTCCTGGACATAGTCATCGGATAACCGGGTCACATTCGGTCTACCGAAAATACTACTTCTCGGTTGACCGTGCACACTCGGTTAACCGAACCCGATTGTCCAGACACTCCAAACAATTTCGGTCAACCAATTGCGCTTACCCGTTCCCTATTCGGTTAACCGATCCGAAGATACCCCGGTCGACCGAAGCATGAATGGTTTACCGTGTTTGACCCCGATTTTACCTTTGTCAAATTTTGGATTTATTTCCAAAAAAATTTGATCTTTTGGGGTTTTTAGCAATTCACATCCTATATATATCATCATATGTAATATTAAATTATTACACCCCATAATATATACCTCATATGAATTTATTATGATTCTAATTATGTCAATTCTCATGACATATTGATTTTAATTAATTCACCACATATCTCCTATTTTCACATGAAACCCGACACATCATATGAACTTAAAATCAACCTCTTGTTTCTCAGTTTTGTGGTGTGACCTATAGGAGGATCTATGCCAAATTGGCAGCGATATTAAACACTTAATATCTCAAACTATAAGCGGTATCTAGCTACACATTATAGTTACCCAATTAGCATAGATGTCTTCGTTCCACCTGAACGAAAACACGATCCATTTAGTGATGTAAGTGCACCACTTGTGTCCGTCCCTTGCCTAATGATATTAAGAATATATACAAAGTAGAAATGTGTCATCTTTGTATTATATTCATTTCTTGATCTAATTAAGCTAATTATAACTATGTAACTTAACTCAAGTTACATTGTGCACATTATAATTTTGCTTTATCAAAGGACCCACTAATATCATCACTCAATTAAGAGGGGCAATGATAATCGTTTGACTAGCTATCTTTTCCAGCACAAGTCATGCTCAACCAACTATTACATTTATCACTATACTCATTGATAGCTTTTGACAATAATCAAATTAAGCACTTCTTTAGTGAAAAGATATAAGTCTCATATCTTAGGATCCAAGACCCAGTAAAAACATTAATGACACGAAACACAATTCCATAATGCTTACTTGTTAGGTCTATTCAATATATAAAAGTAATCTTTTCCTCTTTTATATACTCGTGTCGTCAATTATTTGTAGACCTACAACAATCGATGACCAACACGTCAATCTTATCTCGGTAATTAATGTTCCATGTTAATTACCATAATTGTGAATAACGTTTGATTTATGTAAACCATTATCTTTTAGAGATCTACGGTTAAGGACTAAGCGCCTCTTCCTTAACACTTCCAAAAGACGAATACTATAATCAAGGAACAAAATGTTTGTACATTCAATTCATAATAATTGACATATAAAAGTAAAACTTTTAGAACACATTCCTTTCAATCTCCCACTTGTTATCAAAGTTTTCTCTCACATACATTCTCAATGTATAAAACAATAATAACTAGGGTAACCCTCTCTAATCACTCATCAAGCTAATCCACATCGTTCCTCAAACCCATGGACTCAAAATGCATTTCACCCTTGGCTTGGGATAAGGGTTTGGTGAATGGATCAGTTGTGTTGTTTGTGTCCACCCATAACAGATTTATTTTGCCCTCGTCGATGAAGTCACGTGTGACAAAGTACTTACGATCCATGTACTTCACTTTGTGGTGTGATTTGGGATCCTTGATTTGCGAGATAGATGCACTATTATCGCAAAATAGCTCTACTGGTCCCTCGCTCGAGGGAACTACTCCAAGCTCTTCAAGGAACTTCTCAATCCACACTCCTTCCTTGCTCGCTTCAGCGACAACCATTACTTCGGAAGTGGTGGTTGAGTCGGCCGTAGTGCTTTGCTTCCAACTACGCCAACTCACAGCTCCACCATTTAGAAGGTAGACGTATCCTGATTGCGACCTTTTATCGTCGGGATCACTCATGAAACTCGCATCCGAATAGCCCTCAGCTATTAATTCCCTTTGTCCTCCATAAACAAGAAACTTATCTTTGGTCCGGTTAAGGTACCTCAGAATATTCTTGACCGCAGTCCAGTGCTCAGGACCTGCGTTGGATTGGTGACAACTTGTCACGCTTAGAGCATACGAGACATCAGGTCTTGTGCAACTCATCGTGTACATGATCGATCTTATTGACGAAGCATAAGGGATATCTTTCATGTACTCCAAGTCTTTACGTGATTCAGCACGTTGAGACTTCTTGAGTTGCACACCCATACTCATTGGCACACTGCCCTTTTTGGAGTTGTTCATGCTGAACCTTTCCAAGACCTTGTCAATGTATGTACGTTGACTTAGGCCAATGAGTCTACGGGATCTATCTCTATATATCTTGATTCCCAAGATGTATTGAGCCTCACCCATATCTTTCATCGAAAATGCAGATTTCAATGAACTTCTCGTTTGCTCAAGCAAAGGTATATGATTTCCCATGAGGAGTATGTCCGCCATATAAGATCAAGAACACTATGTGGCTCCCACTAACCTTCTTGTATATACAAGGTTCTTCCTTACTTTGGACGAAGTGAATCTTTTTGACTTCTTCATCAAAGCGTTTGTTCCAACTCCTTGATGCTTGCTTCAATCCATAAATGGTCTTTGAAAATTGCATACTTTCTCGCTATTCTTTGGATCTTCAAAACCTTGAGGTTGTACCATGTACACATCCTCCTCCAAGTTCCTATTAAGGAACGCCGTATTGACATCCATTTGCCATATCTCATAATCATGAAATGCGGCAATAGCGAGCATAATCCGAATAGACTTGAACATGGCAACCGATGAAAAGTTTCATCATAGTTAATTCCTTGAACTTGAGTGAAACCTTTTGCTACAAGCCTCACTTTGTAGGTTGTCAAGTTCCCATCCATGTCCATCTTCCTCTTGAAAACTCATTTATTTTGAATGGTCTTTTTCCTTTGAGGAAGGTCAACCAAGTTCCACACTTGATTGTCGTACGTGGATTCTATTTCGGATTCCATGGCCTTGAACCATAGTTTGGAGTCCTTTCTTTCCATTGCTTCTTGAAAGGTCGAGGGATCATCGGTATCTAGTACCATGATCTCATGAAGTCCCAAATACATATCGGGTTTCTTCCTTTCCCTCGTTGACCTTCTAAGTTCTTTTGGTTCTACGTGTACTTCTCGAACTTTTTCCACAATTTCTTGTGGAATTGGTTCGTGTTCGATTCTCGAACGTACACTAGGTGGGGAAGATTGAGTTTCTCTCATAATTTGTTGCGAGAGTCTCTCACTCACGCTCCCACTAACCAAAGGAACCTCGGTTGGGCCTTCATGATCTTGAATGTCACCATTCATATCATGATCTTGTAGAGTATCTTGAGTCTCCTCAAGCACAACTCTACTCCCACTACTTTTTCTTCTTTCCGGAAATTTCTTTTCTAGAAATACGGCATCCCCCTCTACAATCACTCGATTGGAGGTTATATGTCAAAAGTAGTATCCTCTTGTCTCACTAGGATAACCTATAAAGAAGCACTTATCCTCTTTTGGTTGAAGTTTGGTCGACATCAAACTTTTGACGTAGGTCTCACAACCCCAAATCTTGAGAAAATTGAACTTAGGCGTTTTACCACTCCATAGCTCATAAGGCGTTTTCTCTACGGATTTGGATGGAACATTATTTAGTGTGTAAGCCGCAGCTTCTAGTGCATAACTCCAAAAGTAAAGCGGCAATTCAGCTTGACTCATCATTGATCGAACCATGTCGAGTAATGTCCTATTCCTCTTTTCGGATACCCCATTCCACTGAGGTGTACTGATTGACATCATTTCATGCTTATATTTGTATCTTATATCCATTATCTTTCACCTAAACAATGCTATGTCACGAGTTTTATGTTTAGTTTTCAGGAATAAATAGGTTTGAAGAGATGAAGGATAAAAGGACCCAAAAGCTGGGAAAAAGGACTGAATTGTGAGATCTGGGGACCAAGATGCAAGGAAGAAGGACCTGATTGCAAGACAGAAGGACCTAAGAGCAAAACAGAATACTCCTCACCATCATGGGGAGTATTTTGGCAATTCTATTCGGGTCGGAGCTCCAACATGCAAACTAGATGCATCAAATACCAACCAAGCCTTCCAGAAAACCCCACAAGAAATTGCAGAGCGATCCGGACACTGTAGACCGCTAATTAGCGGTCCAAGACCGCTAATTGGCGGTCACTTTTGGCCCAAATGCGCTCAAATTTCTCCAGCACATGTATTAGAGGATGTTTAGGCTATGTGTGGTATCTGTTTAGTCCCACATCGGGGGATTGTCCCGGATTAGCTTTTTCCATGGCTATAAATAGAACTCTTCACCTCCTTTTGTAATCACTCCATATTTTAAGTGGCTATTCTTCCTACTAGAAGTGAGGCCTTGAAGCACACACTAAAGTAGGAGGATGCTACTTTTAATGTGAGTCATTTTATCAATAAAGTTTTGTGTTTCTTTCATTATTTGTTTTATGCTTCTTTTATTGTTTATGCATGTTTTAGTTTAATCATCTTTTAATTCTAGCTTAGTTTTAATATGCTTTCTTTCCATAGTTTAATAATTAGTGTAATATTTAGTGAGTAGTTCCATCCCCTTTGGGGGGTGGAGTAGATGTACATACATGCATTACAGAATGGGATGAATGCTTTAATTTCAATGTGTTGATTAAACATGAATGTATGCTTGCTTGTTTAGGATAGAATTTATAACTTGATGAGTTTTGCCAAAATGATTAGACACCTCTCATGCTTGTTTAGGTTCTGAAATAAAGAACTTGCATATGTAAATGTTAATCAACCAAGTTGGTGAATAGATTGATAGGTTTTGCCATAACATTTAGACACTTCCTATGCTTGATAAACACCACCTTCATGTGCTTAAAGAATGTATTCTACACCCACCTCTTTGCTTGTGTGCACTCACTCCACCCTTTAGGGGTTTTTCCATTCCTGAAATTCCAGCATTCTTGTTTTGTTCTTAGCTTAGTTCTTATTTCATCATTTGTTTACTTCTTTCACATTTCGTACTTCTTAGCGTAGTATAGAGTAGAGTAGCATAATCAATCTTTCTCCCCCAATTTTTGCCACTTGATTTCGGATAAACAAGAGCCTGCTCACCTCCCTGAGGACGACCCGTACTTGCCACCGCTTCATCGCGGCCGTGCACTTGCGGTTTAAATAAAACGTTCAACAAGTTTTTGGCGCCGTTGCCGGGGAGGTGTCAGTCCAGACTCTTGTTTGGACGATTCGAGTGGATTTAATTTGTGTGTTGTAGTTTTTCTTTGTTTCAGGAGACTGGGAATAGCAAGTGGAGGCTACTGGAGAAATTTCCAGACGACCTGAGCACTTCAGACCGCCAATCAGCGGTCTGAGACCGCTAATCAGCGGTCTGGTGAGCTCTGTTCATCTTTTAATTTCTTGCTGTTGTTGCTCTAAATGATCTAGTTATATGGGACTCAATTTGGCATGTGTTGACTTATAGTTCGTTCCCAGATCAATAATCAAACCTCCTTTAAGCAACTTGGACCCTAAAACTCAAAGCAAAAGATTAGGCATTCATTCTTGTTTAGGTCATGCATCATGTATGTGACTTAGGCATTTAGATTGTCTTTTATCTTAGCTTTATTTTCTGTTGCTGAGAGCTGGCGTGAGGTACGCACCTTCTACTCTCATTCATGCATTTCGTATGAACATGCATTAGGTAGTAGGAAGTGCATTGCAACAAGTGTGAGTTGAGCGTTGTTTGGAGAGTTGATTGCTAGATTTAGGACTCCAAAACGCTACTAAGGAGGGGCTGTCCCGTAAAAGATAAGGTAGGGGATTTCATCACCCTTTCCTTCGCCCCAAAAACCACACTAATCAAGAGCCTAATTTTAAAATCAAGTAGACATTGGCCTTCAGGAATTCGGACGCATTAGGAGAGTGATCCGGTCCCGACCGTCATGACCTGATCGGCGTTGCACACTTTGTCGATAGTAGGAGAGACGAGATCCCCGGATCTTGGCTCACTTGCTGGGCTCTGTGGTCCTCGTTGTAGGGAGGTGAGGCGTGTTGAGGCCGTGTGACCTCGCAGTTAGGCGTCGTCTAGCTGTAAGGACCTATGGCGACCTTAGGATTGCTTGAGCCTTGTTTGCTTGTGTGCTTCTACCTGTACCCATCCGCCGTAGCATAAGGACTTCTTCCCTTCTCTCCTGAGTCATTCTTTCTCTCTTGTGTTCCCCCGTCTTCTCCTCTACGCACATTCTTTGTAAAAAAAAAAAGTTTTTGTTTTGTGTGTGTGCACCTTTGTGCATGCTTTCGTGGACACGAGACGAGAATGGTCGTTTGACGAGGAGCATTGTCAATCCGGCTTCGGTCATCGATTTCTCGACACCTCCCTCCTCTCGTGTCGCACGCAGTCTGGGTTCAATGGCTGCTAATTTCCGTGAGGCGGAGCAGTTGCTGGACCAACCTGTTCGACCAGTGCTTCCAGTTGTCGTTCCCATACCTCTACGTGATCGATGCTACCCGAGCCGTACAGCTCTACCCTCATGCATCGTATTGCCAGAGGCTAATGGGAACCATTTTGAGGTTAAGCCTCAGTTTATCTCCATGCTCCCTCATTTCACTGGGAAAGGTGATCCCTATATCTTTCTCAGGGAATTTGAGGAGGTCTGTGCTATGTTCAAGCTGCAACAACTTAGCACAGACTCCATCCATCTTAGGCTCGTTCCTTTTGCACTAAAGGATGATGCCAAGAAGTGGTTGTACAGCAACCAGGCGAATTCCTTTAAGACTTGGGATGAGTTTCAATCTGCATTCCTCAAGAAGTACTTTCCTAATCATCGGACTCAAAAGTTGAGGAACGAAATCAATTCGTTCTATCAACATGAGACCGAACCATTTCATGCATATCTTGAGAGGTTCAAAGAGCTACTATCCTCGTGCCCTCACCATGGCATTGAGTTGTGGCGTCTTTGTCAGATTGTGTATGAGGGTCTTCACATCCCGTCCAGAACGCTCCTTGAGTCCATGTGTCAAGGAGAGTTCTTGGGAAAGGATGAAAGGGAGGCATGGGCCTTCCTAGAAGACCTTGCTGAGAAAACCATGCAGTGGGAGAGTGTGAGAGAACCACCTGCATCCTCTAGTATAGGAGCAAGGATCGCAAATGCAAACTCGACTAGATCGTGTACCGCATTTGCTATCGATACCACTACGGCCACCGAGGCACGCATGGCGGCCTGAATGCGCCGTATGGACTCGATTGAGCTCCAAAACCAACAAAGTGCACCTCACATGTCTACATCTAGTCCAGTTCCCTGTCATTCATGTGGTAGGATAGGTCATGTAGAAAGCGAGTGTGAGTCCATTCCTCCTGAGATGGAGCGTGTCAACGTCGTCTATGATAGAGCCAGGAATAACCCATACTCATCATCTTATAATCCTGGATGGAGGAACCACCCCAATTTTTCATGGAACCAAACTAATGCCCCGGGTGGTCCTCCAAACTCCTCGAGACCACCTTACCAATCACACCAACCTCCCATGCATGCGCATTCCTATCAGCCACCCCAAGCGCAAACCACCAATCAATCGGGTTTCCCAAATTCCAATAATATGGAAACCCGATTCAATTCGCTTGACACCTTGACTCGTGGACTTGAAAACTCAATGAAAAATTTTATGTCAACCACGAGTCAAGTTCTCACTTCAAATCAGCAGACCATCAAATCTCTAGAGCTTCAGATGGGCCAATTGGCTCAGTATGTACATGAAAGAGAGAGAGGGTCTTTTCCTAGCCAGCCTGAGGCTAACCCCCGCATGTACCAACAACAACAAATGCACAATGAGAATGTGGTACCTCGGGGGAGGCAAGTGAACCATGTGGAGGAACCTGTTCACCATGTCAATTCCATTGTGACCTTAAGGAATGGAAAACAGGTTGACAATCACATTTCCTTGCCACACCCACCACCATCTATGCAGCCCCCAGTGGGAATGGTGATGAAGAAGAAGCTGAGGGTGAGGGTAATACACCAAAGCTTTCTTCTCAGGCACAGCAGAAAACCTACCTGCCAAAAGCTCCCTATCCAAGTAGGTTAAACAAAAAGCAGAGTGACAACATGGACAAGATGGTAGAGGTGTTTAAGCAAGTAAAGGTTAACATCCCCTTGTTGGATGTCATCCAACAAATACCTCAATATGCCAAAGTGTTGAAGGATCTCTGCACAACCAAGAGGAAGACCAATGTTCCTAAGAAAGCATTCTTGGCTGCAAATATCAGCTCACTTTTGTCCAATCCCACCTACACAAAATACAAGGACCCTGGGTGTCCTACTATTCAGTGTACGATAGGGGACACTAGACTGAGCAATGTTTTGCTTGATTTAGGATCAGCGGTCAACCTCCTCCCATTCTCTGTTTATCAACATTTGAACTTGGGAGAATTGAAACCAACTAAGATCACCCTCCAACTGGCGGATAGATCCATTCGTATTCCCATGGGGATTATCGAGGATGTGCTTATCAAAGTTGGAGATTTTATATTTCCAGTCGATTTTGTTGTCCTCGATACCAATCCTGTTGCGAACACCCACTCTCAAATACCTTTGATTTTGGGTAGACCATTTCTGGCAACCTCCAATGCCTTGATTAATTGTAGAAATGGTCTCATGAAGCTCTCATTCGGTAACATGAGTGCCGAGTTTCATGTGTTCAACTCTGGTAGGCAACAGGAACCCATGGATGAACCTTTAAATCTAAATCTCATCCGCCAATTGGAGAAAGCACCACAAAATCAACGAACACCCCTAACCCCAATGCAACCCATTGAGAATGTTCGTGAGCCCAGCGAAAACTCATTGCCTGTCTTCGCAATGCAAAATGGTGAGCTGGCCTCGAACATGAATGTCCAAAGGGAGTGTTCGTTGCATGATTCAGTTGAGAGTACTAGTGAGAGTGAGACACCTCATCATGTGCCTATACCTGAAGGTGTCTCTACCTCATGTCCCATGGCCATTGAGCCATTTGAGCTTCATATTGACTCCAACAAGGACCCACCTATGACCGAGCTTATGCTTGATGATCTAAGTGATGGTGGGAGGTCCTTGTTGGATGACTTGGGGAGAAGCCCCATTCTTAGTGATGCAGGTCTGCTGCATCCATCGAATGAGCTTGAGGAACTCATTCCGATGCACCCGCCTATTGGTTGGAGGGTTTTCTTCGATGAGCAATTAAACCCTAGTGAGGCAACACAACTTCATTCTTTGTTGCCCACACCCGACCAATATCATGAGGGGTTCGAGCCTTTCAGCTTTGACCTTTCACCCCTCATGACACCTCAGAGTACCAGTGGAGTTTGCCCATCTCGGCAAGTCTCTGGTCCTCAAAACATGATGTTCTCATTTGATGTTCCTTGACCAAATGATTATGAGAATATCTTGGTTGATGTGTATATCTTGTAAAAAAAACAAAAAAAGAAGAAAAAAAAGAAAAAAAGAAAAAAAAGTGTGTAATAAAAGACTCCTTCAGTGAGCATCGATTGTTGTGGGCCCCAACCCTTGTGTACTTGGGCCCAATCTCTTCACGTATTTAAGTCCCTTCTTCAGCTTCTCACAGGTTTTGAAGGAATTTGGGTTTGTGTTCATCAACATGACCCTGAACGTCCCATTGTACTTCATGTTGGTGAGATCTTTCCTTTTTCATGCATATCTACATGTAGTATCTTGTTCACATTCATTGAGGACAATGCATGAAGTAGGTGTGGGGGGGTGTTTTACGTGTGTACATAGTCGAGTCTTTTCTTTTGATTTTTTTGTTTTCTTTTGTGTGCATTGTTAGGGTCATGTTAGTGTGCCGCATTTAACATTGATATATCTGCTTGCCATGATCCTTGGGTGACTTGTCTTCTTTTGCTTGCCTAGTGCTTTAAAATTTTCACATTTCTTTCAAAATCTTCATGTGTTTGCGAAAGAAAATGTTTTTGTAGGTTTTGCGTGTGTTCAGCATGTGCAAAACCGTTGAGAGGCAAAGTAAAAAGAAAGCTCCCAAAATTGTCTCGAACTTGATGCATTAGGATTTCTAGTTTACTGGCTTTAGGTCTTATCGAGTCGTTAGGATGCACCTCGGTTTTCCCTCGGGGGCGTGTAATCATAGGGTTTCAGCACTCAAACATTTAAAGAAGTCCACCCTGAACCTAGTGAGTCAAATAATTCGTGTCTGTTAGCATAAGGAAGTTTGTCGTAGTCAAGGGCCCTTAATCTCTTTTTGTGAAACTTAAGTGTAGGGGTTTTGGTTCCCATGTAGATAAATAAGTGGTGTTCTCTCTTCTCGCACGGCTCCTATCACTCGGGAAAGTAGGTCTGAGGGGACTTTGTGCCTGGTGCTTTCGAGTCATCTGACTTGGGATGCACCGACCGAACTCCCGTTACATGGGTGGTAGGGATCGCCCTATGTGGAGATTTGGTGGAAGGTGTACGTGATAGTGTAAGTCCTCATAGGCAATGATGCACGAAACCTGGCCCTGGGAGAATCAAACACCAACCAATAAAATGCTCCAATGAAAAAAAATGAAAAAAAAGAAGAAAAGAAAAAAAAGGAGTCAAATAAGAACCAAAATGGACTTTACACGTTGTATCACATTCAGAAGTTAAGGTTGCCCATGTCTTTCACTTAATTCCTTAGTTAACTCTCACGAATAACTCATTAGTCTAGGTGTGTGGACCGATTACATATATAGAGTCGACCCGTAGTATTACCGCATCCCATGATCGACAAAATAAGTCCAACGAGTCGTGTAGCTAGATTGATTAATGCATCTTGTTCGGATTTTGTGGGTATATCCGCTGAAAACCCTCAGGAGACAACACTCCTCCTCCTTGGCGACAAGGAGGTTTAACGGCTTGTTGCACGTGCTAAGTGCAACCGTGATTCCTACGAAAGTGAGTTAGGATTTCTTGTTTTTTCGTATGCTTTTCTCTTTCTTTGTTTTGCTCGGGACTAGCAAAAGTTAGGTGTGGGGGTATTTGATTGACATCATTTCATGCTTATATTTGTATCTTATATCCATTATCTTTCACCTAAACAATGCTATGTCACGAGTTTTATGTTTAGTTTTCAGGAATAAATAGGTTTGAAGAGATGAAGGATAAAATGACCCAAAAGCTGGGAAAAAGGACTGAATTGTGAGATCTGGGGACCAAGATGCAAAAAAGAAGGACCTGATTGCAAGACAGAAGGACCTAAGAGCAAAACAGAATACTCCTCACCATCATGGGGAGTATTTTGGCAATTCTATTCGGGTCGGAGCTCCAACATGCAAACTAGATGCATCACATACCAACAAAGCCTTCCAGAAAAGCTCACAAGAAATTCCAGAGCGATCCGGACACTGTAGACCGCTAAGTAGCGGTCCAAGACTGCTAATTGGCGGTCACTTTTGGCCCAAATGCGCTCAAATTGCTCCAGCACATGTATTAGAGGATGTTTAAGCTATGTGTGGTATCTGTTTAGTCCCACATCGGGGGATTGTCGCGGATTAGCTTTTTCCATGGCTACAAATAGAACTCTTCACCTCCTTTTGTAATCACTCCATATTTTAAGTGGCTATTCTTCCTACTAGAAGTGAGGCCTTGAAGCACACACTAAAGTAGGAGGATGCTACTTTTAATGTGAGTCATTTTATCAATAAAGTTTTGTGTTTCTTTCATTGTTTGTTTTATGCTTCTTTTATTGTTTATGCATGTTTTAGTTTAATCATCTTTTAATTCTAGCTTAGTTTTAATATGCTTTCTTTCCATAGTTTAATAATTAGTGTAATATTTAGTGAGTAGTTCCATCCCCTTTGGGGGGTGGAGTAGATGTACATACATGCATTAGAGAATGGGATGAATGCTTTAATTTCAATGTGTTGATTAAACATGAATGTATGCTTGCTTGTTTAGGATAGAATTTATAACTTGATGAGTTTTGCCAAAATGATTAGACACCTCTCATGCTTGTTTAGGTTCTGAAATAAACAACTTGCATATGTAAATGTTAATCAACCAAGTTGGTGAATAGATTGATAGGTTTTGCCATAACATTTAGACACTTCCTATGCTTGATAAACACCACCTTCATGTGCTTAAAGAATGTATTCTGCACCCACCTCTTTGCTTGTGTGCACTCACTCCACCCTTTAGGGGTTTTTCCATTCCTGAAATTCCAGCATTCTTGTTTTGTTCTTAGCTTAGTTCTTATTTCATCATTTGTTTACTTCTTTCACATTTCGTACTTCTTAGCGTAGTATAGAGTAGAGTAGCATAATCAATCTTTCTCCCCCAATTTTTGTCACTTGATTTCGGATAAACAAGACCCTGCTCACCTCCCTGAGGACGACCCGTACTTGCCATTGCTTCATCCCGGCCGTGCACTTGCGGTTTAAATAAAACGTTCAACATGTACCGGGAGGGGTGAGCTGTGGTACAATACCACACTCCTTTAGGAATGAGTCAAATTCGGTACTTAAGTACTCACCTCCACGATCCGTTCATAGAGACTTGATTTTCTTGTTGAGTTGGTTCTCTACTTCATTCTTGAATTCCTTGAACTTGTCAAAGGATTCACTTTTGTTTCTCATTAGATAAATATAGCCATAACGACTATAGTCATCCGTGAACGTAATGAAGTACCTAAAACCGTCTCTTGCACTAGTACTCATTGGACCACATACATCGGAATGTATCAAATCCAACAAGTCATTCTCTCTCGGTCCTTTTTTCTTGAAAGGCCTCTTGGTCATTTTGCACATTAGACAAGGTTCGCACGTCTCTAATGATTTAAAATCAAGTTGACCAAGAAGGTTAGCTTCTTGCAATTTCTTGATGCATTTTTCATTTATGTGACCAAGACGATAGTGCCACAAGAGTGTATCATTCACGTGAGTAGTTTTAAGTCTTTTGTTATTGATGTTTAAGATTTGTTTATTATTCAATTCAAGCAAATAGAGACCATTCCTTACGAATGCATTTGCATAGAAAATACCATTCTTCGATATAGACAAGCAAGAATTTGAAATATTTATATTAAAATTATCCATATCCAAACATGATACAGAAATAATATTCTTGCTAATCGAAGGCACATAATAAACATTCTTTAAACATAAACTTAAACCACTAGATAATTGAAGCTCCACAGAACCTTGTGCAATCGCAGCAACGCTCGCACCATTTCCGACCTTCAAAATCATCTCGTTCTTCACGGGTTCCTTCCTATCCTTTAGTAGCTGCACATTAGAAATTATGTGAGCACAAGATCCGGTGTCAATTACCCAATCATGGACAGAGGTGGCTAAATTTATCTTAATAACAAATATACCTTTGGCCTTTTTGGGGAGCTTATGTTCAATCATTCCATTGTCAAGGTCTTCCTTGTACTTGGGGCAATTTGGCCGGATGTGTCCCTTTTCACCACAGTGAAAGCACTCTGTGTTGGGAGTCGGAGATTTCAAAGATTTCCCCCTTGAGGCACTCGCACGAGCACCTCCTACTCCCTTGCTCTTGATTGAAGTATTTTTGGTGAATTTCGCTTTACCTTTGGTGATCTTCTTGCTCCTCTCATGGACGGCTAGGACGTGCTTGTCCCGACCCTTGACCATGTCAACTTCAGCCGTTTTGAGAGCGTTGTGAAGTTCCTCAAGACTCACCCCTGTCTCACACACATGATAGTGCATAATGAAGTCCTTGTAGGACGGGGCTAGAGAGCCAAGAATCAAATCTTCCGCAATGTCATCGGGCATCGGGGAAGAGAGCTTCGACAACTTCTCAAGGTATCCTTGCATCGTGAGAAAATGCATGGATACCGATGTTCCCTCCACCATGTGGCACCTTGTGAGTGTGATGGTGGTCTTATAGCGCTCTTTTCTAACACTATCCATGAACATCTTTGTTAAAGCTTTCATGGTCTTCTTGGGTTTTGAATCCAAGTATTTCGCTTGAAGCGAGTCACCCATGGAGGCCAACATTAGACCGTGAACTTGGTTCTCTTGGTCTTCCCACTTGGCTTTTGCCTCTCTCTCGCTATCGGTTTCCTTCTCATTTAATATTGGGATTTCACCATCCAAAATATGAGATAGTTTCTCAAACTTCAACACGATATTGAGCTTGAGTTGCCAGCTTATAAAGTTTGAGCCATCATTTGCCAAAGGATGTTATTCAATCATAGATCGCACAATAGGTTGAATATTCGACATTTCTACAAAATAAATTATATGAGATTTAATGTCAATTTTATGTTTTAAAAAAACAATACCGCAAATAAAAATTTGTCCACAAATGCAGCAATCCAAGATCCTATCAATTATAATATAAACTAGCTAAGGGATATTGGATATATTATAAAATCAAGGTAAGAAAACATTTTCTAATCATAACCATTTCGAAATATCGCAACGTTTGCATTTTTCAAACTCTTATGATTCTTGTTGTTTTAATTAAGAGGAAATTTGACTGATCCTCGTAAGAAAAACTCTCTTTCTCAAAACCGAGCTAGGGCTCCGGGTCTTCTTAAGAAAACTTATTTCATTTGATACGAGATACATTTATCCATTGTATTCACAAACAAATATACTCGGTGTCCACTATGGGTGAATCGCACCTCGTACATCTATTCGTGGCACAACAATAGGCAACCTTATATCTCCCACTATTCCCAAAGATGGAGGAAGCTATCTCCCGTTAAGGGCGAGCAGAATATCCCTCGATCGATGACTACTAGTAGATGAAATAAGAAAGAAAGATACTCTTAATTTTTGGTTGGACAATTTAAACATTAATATGTGATTTAAGAATTTAGGTGATCATGCATATTTATCATCTATACACATCCTAACATTCATCCACGCAATCACATATATATCAAGCACACAAACATAAATAAATCCATTCACACACATATTGTGTGAGTTTATATGTTCCCGCGTCCTTGATCCTTGATCCTCGATCATTGCGCTTCTTCAGCGTCTTCCTCTTGCACCATGGATGTTGATATTGCAAAAATATAAACATGCATCTCTCAATTTTGAAAATTGTCTAGTGCAAGTCCTATGTAAAAATTCTCTCATATGCATGCATATACATAAAAATAGAAATTTGGCTTTTACATATACTTAAGCCCCTGTGATTGAATAATAATAACATACACATTCATTCATTCATTCACACATGGCTTCTTCGGAACATATAAACTCACATATCCCTGCATTAGAAAACTCGAGCAACGCATATACATATACTATATATTACTCGATTTAGTTTAACATGCATCTCTAAATCAAACAATTCTAAAATCATTTGAAATCCATTAAAAATGATTTTATGCATCCATAGTTCAAAACATAAAATATTTGAACCGCTGTTTATCCAATTTCCAAAAATAAAAATTTAAAGAAAGATAAATATATACCTTTTTCGTTTTGTCGATTACTTATAAAATAATCATTTAATTAAAAATGAAAATTCTATAAATTAGACATAAGTCTAAATTTTAGTTCTAACATTCACATGATGTGTTTCAAAACATTTAAAACTATCAAAAGAATCAATTAGAATTAAATCAGCAAAACCATCGGAAAACTCGAAAAAGACATAGAACGTGAATTGTTTCGATTGTAGATGGTAAACTAAAATTAATTATATAGTCTAATTATTGAAAATATGAACTAAAAGCTCTGATACCACTATAGGATTTCGTGTCCCTATGTATGTATATATTTTAAAATTTTAATACAACATACAAGATCGATTTTCATATTTTCAACAATTTCTATGTACATAGTTTTGTGATTATTCTAATAACATGCAATCCTACGGTTTGGAGTCATACCTAAATCACAAAGGTAGAATCATACCTAAAGGTTCTCTAAAACCTTTTTGAAGATTCGGAGTCGCGTTGCCCGTTGAATCGTCCACGGATTTACCTCCGAGTGTTCACCAAACTCTAAACAATATTAGAGAGAAAGGAGCTAGCAAATCAATCTCTAACAAGGTTTAGAATCTAACTAATAACCCATCTTTAAGCTCCTGAGATTCTTATCTCTAAAACTTAAATTTACTAAGAGATTTTCGTGGTGATTAGGGGAAGATTAATGAGAGAGATTTTTGTATTAGTTGTTAAACAAGTAGGAGTAGGGTTCCTTTTATAGTCTCCCAAACATCCTTATCAAGAGCTATTATTTAGCCATGATCTCTTGCTTATTCTCTCCTAAAATTAATCTCTAATTTCCACATAATCACCCACAAAAAACGTTTTAATTAAATATGGAATTGATCCACCCATAATTTAATTAATCTCTTAATAATTTAGGCAGAATCGTTCTTGTTCGGTAGACCGAGTATTATTCGGTCAACCGAACCATTCAGTTATAGCACGTGCTCGGTGCACCGTGCGCTAGACGGTCGACCGAATCCATATGAGAAAAATTCCCTGGAAGAATTCGGACGAACCACGTCTTTTACTCGGTCTACCGTTTACCCACCAAAATCGCTCATGGACATAGTCATCGGATGACCGGGTCACCTTCGGTCTACCGAAAATACTACTTCTCGGTTGACCGTGCACACTCGGTTAACCGAACCCGATTGTCCAGGCACTCCAGACAATTTTGGTCAACCAATTACGCTTAGCCGTTCCCTATTCGGTAAACCGATCCGAAGATACCCCGGTCGACCGAACCATGAATGGTTCACCGTGTTTGACTCCGATTTTAGCTTTGCCAAATTTTGGATTTATTTCCAACAAAATTTGATTTTTTGGGGTTTTTAGCAATTCACATCCTATATATATCATCATATGTAATATTAAATTATTACACCCCATAATATATACCTCATATGAATTTATTATGATTCTAATTATGTCAATTCTCATGACATATTGATTTTAATTAATTCACCACATGTGTCCTATTTTCACATGAAACCCGACACATCATATGAACTTAAAATCAACCTCTTGTTTCCCAGTTTTGTGGTGTGACCTATAGGAGGATCTATTCCAAATTGGCAGCGATATTAAACACTTAATATCTCAAACTATAAGCGGTATCTAGCTACACATTATAGTTACCCAATTAGCATAGATGTCTTTGTTCCACCCGAACCAAAACACGATCCATTTAGTGATGTAAGTGCACCACTTGTGTCTGTCCCTTGCCTCATGATATTAAGAATATATACAAAGTAGAAATATGTCATCTTTGTATTATATTCATTTCTTGATCTCTTTAAGCTAATTATAACTATGTAACTTAACTCAAGTTACATTGTGCACATTATAATTTTGCTTTATCAAGGGGCCCACTAATATCATCACTCAATTAAGAGGGGCAATGATAATCGTTTGACTAGCTATCTTTTCCAGCACAAGTCATGCTCAACCAACTATTGCCTTTATCAGTATACTCATTGATAGCTTTTGACAATAATCAAATTAAGCACTTCTTGAGTGAAAATATATAAGTCTCATATCTTAGGATTCAAGACCCAGTAAAAACATTAATGACACGAAACACAATTCCATAATGTTTTACTTGTTAGGTTTATTCAATATATAAAAGTAATCTTTTCCTCTTTCATATACTCGTGTTGTCAATTATTTGTAGACCTACAACAATCGATGACCAACACGTCAATCTTATCTCGGTAATTAATGTTCAATGTTAATTACCATGATTGTGAATAACTTTTGATTTATGTAAACCATTATCTTTTAGAGCTCTACGGTTAAGGACTAAACGCTTCTTCTTTAACACTTCCAAAAGACGAATACTATAATGAAGGAACAAAATGTTTGTAAATTCAATTCATAATAATTGACATATAAAAGTAAAACTTTTAGAACACATTCCTTTCATACTGCACTATAATAACCAAAATCTCATTAGTCCGAAAGTTTTCATTTTTCCTTTATTGCTCTTTCTTTTGCTTTTATCGTTCTCACCTAAACCAAAGATCTAATTAATTGATACTTGGGCACCAGAAATTAGCCGCCTACCACACTGTATTTTCATGACAAACAAATATTAACACACTCCTTCGGCTTCCTCCGTCTTCCTAGAGGTCA
Organism: Triglochin maritima; assembly: GCA_963682175.1. Taxonomy (NCBI): domain Eukaryota; kingdom Viridiplantae; phylum Streptophyta; class Magnoliopsida; order Alismatales; family Juncaginaceae; genus Triglochin; species Triglochin maritima. The sequence goes on along the minus strand of OY821774.1, from coordinate 26,874,374 downwards.
CAACATAAACAACACCAATGTTGTTTTAATTTTTTTATTAACCCAAGACATGGTCATATCCCTAATTCCCAATTCCTTATATCTTACTATCTCACTGTCTCAAAGTTGATTGTTTAATTGGTTTTTAGTTATATTCTCACATTTCAATTCTTAGTTCAGAGTTTGGGACCAACATGTGTAGTGACAGGCACCGATTAATGTTGATCAATAAAAGTTCCGGATTGTTTTGTTCATCGTTTTGTTCTATTAAATCAAACATTCTAATTGTTTTTACAGTTTCAAGTACAATCGTACGCATTCGCAATAAAAAATTCATGTCTCGTGGCTTATACCGAAATGATGGATCACTGGATGAACAAGAATTTAGTGGCTTATATCAAGAAATTTTATTTGATAAAGTTAGCCGTGCTACAATTATGTATATATCGTTTTCAAAATATGAAAAATTGTCATAGTCAATTGTAAATTTTTGAAGAAAATGTAGTATTTTCTTAAGAAAAAAATTATAACTTTTTTAACCACATATATGATAATAATTTCTTATTAATTTATGCCCCATACCAATGAAATTCCTTGTTCCACCTCCGACAAAAGAAGAATTTATATCATTATTATTTGGTATGAGGTCGAGCTTATATCTGAAACGAACCAAAAAATCCAGGTACACATAGTAATAACCTGTTTTCCTTACATTCTTAGTTTATATAAATGTTTTGTTGAAATTTGTTATCTCATCTTTGTTTCCACTTTCCACAAACTCATAATGTTATACTAATTTTATTTTAGTGAGATTATATTACCGGCGGGTGTAAACTACATCAGAAAAGAATCTAGTACCCTATGAAACGCTCCTCTTGAATGGGAAAACTCCTATGACTAACACAAGGGAGCCAGCCCGGACGGTAGAAGAGCCAGGGGAGGCCGGATCAGCTTGCAGTTGTATTTTTGAACAAAATGTCTTTCAAGATGAAATTAATATAACCAGTTGCATGTGGTAATTTTTTTGCGTCAAGAGGGTAGTATTGTTCTTAAAATAATGTCAAACATTATTTTACTAGTCCTACTCCCAGGCCCGGCCCAATAGCAGGAGCAGGGTGAGCTCCTGCTCCGGGCCTCATTCCGGGTCTCACTTTGAGGGGGCCTCAAAAAAAAAATGTACATGACCTTATTGGGTTGCAAAAAAATTAGTGTTAACACATAAATAATACTTAAACATTGATAAATTTGTCTCAAATATTGCTAAGAGGACAAAAAAATTCAATTAATATTGATTAAGTTAGTGAATTTTTTATTATTTAAACTAGGAGGATAATTTTTTTCAAATTTAGGAGTCTCGTTGTTGATTTTCGCACAGGTCCTCAAAAATTTCCGAGACGGCCTTGCCTACTCCTAAGGTCTGTGTTTGGTTCATGCGGTGGAGGCATTGGAATTACGGGGTTTTTTGTTGTGATTTTACCCCCAAAGAAAGAAAGCACGTCCAAACAATAAAAAGATGCTGGTGGTGGGCGTTGAAGGTGAAACTTTTAACATGTTAAAATGACGTTAAAATGGAAGCAGATAGTTGACAGAGATGTGCGTTGAGTAGTATTTACAATTTACTCCAAACACTGCGTTAGGAGTGATCTCACTCCCAACTCCCAACCCAACGAAGGCATCTTATTGATTTTAGTTTTCTACGGTATCATTATCATTTAAACATGTGTAGCATGTGCATAGAAGTATAGAACCAATGATACCGATTAAAAAAAGATCTCGGGATGGATACGCCGGAATCCACCCGGTTTTCCACGCGCCACGTGATAGCCAGACACATTGGGTTTGTTCTTTCGATGTAATGGTTTTCAAGGAATATTATGGGTAGGATGTTGGTAAAAAATGTGGTAAGGGTGGCCGGTCATGCGAATTTTGTCGCAAGATATCAAAATATATATTAATAATATAGTTGCATGCACCCACGTTTGAGACCCTTCATAAATCAATAAAATCAGTAACAAATATCAGGAAGTAACTAAAAAGAGTCATGCAATATAGGAGAGCGAAAACAACAAAACATGCAAGGCAACACGAGAGATTTCGGCCACATTCCATGCACACCCCGGGTCAGCCAACCTTCCTGGATGCATGGTCAGCAGCAAGGGGGAGACAGTCAAACCTAGGGCTGAGCTTCGGTCCGGACCCGGATCGGACCGGACCCGGATGCTCTCCGGGGTCCGGACCGAAGACCGGACCGGACCAAACCCGGACCAATCGGTCCGGTCCAAAAACTCAAACCGGACTGAATTTTTGTGTGGTTTTCTGGGTTTTGGATCGAGTTCGGACCGGACCGAAACCCGAATCCATCCCGAGGTCCGGACCGAAACCAAGACCGGTTGGTTTCGGTCTGGACCGAAAATTGCTCTCCCCTAGTCAAACCTTCGGCTTGCACACTCCCAAATGAAAACCAGCCCACGCGTGCCATCACTAGCCCCTACACGTCGAGGAGGGTGCACTCGCAGGAGCTCATCACACAAAACATGCGAATGAAGTTTATGGCTTGGTCGGATGAGATGTGGGTCAGCTGGTGGTGCCTATGGTGACTCACCCCCATGCACCACCTTTAAGCCATCAACTCTGGACAGTAGGCACCAGCCCTACTTCCATCAACCCGCATTAACCAAGCCTCAAACATCAAGGAGCTCACACACGTGGAGACACACTTGGTTGCACTAGCCGCAACCACGACCCTAGCCTTCCCCCAACCTCTCTAGTTGCTGCCCTCTACCAAACCTTAGAGAACCAGACCTTAACAAGGTCTGAAGCCCCCAGCAAATGGTCCAACTGGCCAACCATGGAGTGCAAGCAATAGCTGCGTGCACGGCTAGCTCGTGTCCAATGAAGCTTTCTTCAAAATAGCCCCATCAACCAAGCAACTGTTAGCCCAACCCCAGGCCAACACCTCAACTTTGTCTCCCACCCTTGGCTCAGGCATTTATCTGAGTTGAAGAATGAATGCTCTTGAAGTTGCCAGAGTTGCTGGTGAACTGCCCCCCTGCGCTCCTCCGAGCTTGCATTTTTGCTAGCTTGTCGGAAATGTTGAAGTCGCTGGAGTTGCTGCTGAAAGTTACCTAAACGTGGGAGAGGGGGAGGAGGTAGATTTGTGTGTTAGAGAGGAAAGGAAAGAGTGAGGGGACGGCTAAGGTTGTAGCCCATGTCATGCACATAATTCTCCTTTCCAATTCCCACTAGATTGCATCCCAACGTGATCTTGCAAGATCCTCCCAAAACCTCCATGATCTCCCTTGATCCTTCCTTCCTATTTCCATGATAATTGCCTCCTTGGTTGCTGATAGGGGTGGAAACGGGTATCCGAAACTGGTCAAACCGAACCGGAACTAATGGAACCAAACTGGGATAAAACAGATATGGGTCGGATCTGGATATCCTATTTCAGAACCGACCTGATTCCAGTTCGGTTCCGGTTTTGGGCTATAGAACCGGATTCGGATCCGGATTTGGTATATTTTTATTAAAAAAACCCTAACCTAATTACTAACCCTACACTCACGGGACCAACACAAACACGCCGCCTCCAACTTCTCCCTATCCCTCTCCCACTCGATTGCACAACTGCCACCTCCCTCTCCCACTCGCTGCTACCGCCTCCACTCCCACTGGTTGCTGTTGTCTCCACTCCCCCTCTGGTCTTCTCCCGTCTCCACTCCCCCACCACTCTTCTCCATGCCTCTCCGGACTCAGATTGTTCTAGATTTGTTCCTTATGTCATAGATTTTTGTTTTTTTTTACTGAAATGAGAAATTTTGTTACTTTGAGTGAACACATATGGACATGGGATGTTAGCACATTGTGCATTAAATGGAATAGAGAATGATAGTGTGATTGTAAGTTGTCCTACTGTTAAGCATGGAAGAATGTTTTGTGTTCAGTTCAGGAAGTTAAGGTAAGACCTTTCTCCAAACAGGAAATTTATGGATTCCATTATGCACCAGGAAATATTTGTGTTCTATTCAGTTCAGTTCTGGAATTTATGGATTCCATTCTCTAAAACAAGGAGGAACATGATCAAAGAATAGTTTTGAATTTGGATTATCTCTCTTTTGAATAGCAAAATTAAATTGAGTCCAGGATAGCAACATCTGAGATTAATGGAAGCCAAAAATAAATGAAAAGGAAATGACAAAAAATGTTAAGGTTTGTCTAAAGCAATAAACACAAAATGTTTTCCTAACCATATGCTTGTTTATTTGTCTTTGCATGTACTGTAAGGTGAGAAAGAAACTGTTGTTAGAATGGGAATAAGATATGTCTACATGATGCCATGACACAACTTTAGATATGAATCACACATTTGATGCTCCAGGCAGTATCTGGAATCAGGATCAAAAGAGTGGAAAACTAAAGAGTTGGTGTTAAGCTTAAGAGGAACACTGTCTTTTAGGCAACACCTATCTTTACAGTGGGAGTTGTTGGAATTATTGTTATTGATATGAAGCAAGAAAGGTCAAGCATGTCCAACATCAGTGCAGCTACCAACCACTTCCGATGGTACCTCGACTCAAATTGCTTTCGTAATGCAATCGTGTGCCGAAGTCGACTTGTGATCCTTCCTTGTCTTGTGGCTCCAACCCCATGTTCAAGTGCATGAATGAAATGGCTTTATGCAAAGGAACTGGACTATGATACCCTGAACATTATTTTCAGCAAATGTTACCATACATAGTTTTTTATATTTATAAATTTGTTTTTTGTTGTGTAATTTTATATATATAACATAGGCAGAAAAGAAGAGTTTGAAATGTAATTTTCTTTATTTGAAATCTAGATGTTGCTGGGGAAATGAAAAAAGTAATTGTACATGTAAATTTGAGTAAATTTGCTGGGTACCCGTGATCCCATCAGATTCGGTTCTAGGTACACAAGTTGGGAACCGACCCAGATCTAGTTCGGTTTTGAGTACCTGATTGTGTTCGTATATATTACCGTAAGTGCACGGTGTCGTTGAAGATGCAACAAGTACGGGTCGTGTCCACGAGGAGGTGTGTCAACTCAGGTTTGTTCGAAGGCAAGTGGCAATAGAGGGTAGAAGAAATTGATTGCACTAAACTATGCTACGCTACACTAGTACGAAACAACAAAGAAGATGAAAGCACAAGACTAATAACTAAACTAAGTTACTATTATAAGCAAGCTGGAAATCAGGAATGGAAAACCCCTAAGGTGTGGAGTGTGTGTACACATGAAATAAGAGGTGATGAATGCATTCAATAGAGCACAAGTATAGGTAGTGTTGCTATGCATAAGAAGTACCTCATGGCAAAACCTATCATCCAAATCACTAACCTAAGTGATTAATATGAGCATGAACAAGCTTGTTATTAAGAACCTAAACAAGAATGAAATGTACCTAAAGAGTATGGAAGAAACCATCAAGTTAAGTTTTCTCTTTAATTCAGACAAGCATACTAACATTTCTCACATACAACAGTATTTAGCATTCATTCCATTCTACATGACATGTATAAACATCAACTCCAGCCCCAAAGGGGGATGGAACTACTCACTACTCATTAAAAGAAGACAAAAACAAAATTAAGGTAATTAAGATAGGAAAGGGAGACATGCTAATTACTTCTACTAAGATTAAGACAAACAAAACAAGCTAAACAAGCAAGCATTAAAACAAAGACAACATTAAAACAAACTATAAAAAATTATTTTATTTACATGACTCACATTACAAGTAGCGTTCTTCTCCACCTTGAGTTTTGCTCCAAGGCTTACTCCAAGTAGAGAGAATGTTACCAAGCAATGGGTTGAATACAAAGGAGAAGGAAGAGTTCTATTTATAGTCATAGAAAAAGTCAATCGGGGACAATCTCTCGGTATGGGACTAAAAACATACTATAAATGGACATAAAACAACATCATCCACGACCCAACTAAACCATGAATTATTTGGACCAATTTGGACCGCCAATTGGCAGTATGGAATGGTTGGATCACGTCTGGATTTCGGTGGCTCGTTTCTGGCATGATTTCTTGATGTTTGATGAACCCGATTTGGTTGTTGATGTTTGGGCTCGGATCTAATTGCCAAAATACTCCTCATGATGATGTGGAGCTTATTGATTTGCTCATTGATCCTTATGGTTTACATCCGGTTTCTTCTCTTTTGCATCTCAGTCCATAAGTTCTGCAATTCAGTCATTTTCCTTACTTTTAAGTCCTTTTTCAGTGTCTTCTTCCCAAACTTGTTTATTCCTGAAACTTAAACATAAAACTCATTATGTAGCATTGTTTAGGTTCAAGATAATGGATATAAGACAAATATATGCATGATATGATGCCGATCAAATACCCCCACACCTAACTTTTGCTAGTCCCGAGCAAAACAAAGAAAGGGAAAAAATGAAAGAAAGGAAAAATCATTCGTAAAATAGGGAAATCCTAACTCACTTTCGTAGGAATCACGGTTGCACTTAGCACGTGCAACAAGCCGTTAAACTCCCTTGTCGGGAAGGAGGAGTGTTGTCTCCTTAGGGTTTTCAGCAGATATACCCACAAAATCCGATCATTGATGCATTATTCAATCTAGAAACTTGACTCAATGGACTCATTTTTGTTGATCATTGGACACAGTAATCCTACGGGCCGACGCTATATATGTATCCAGTCACACACCTAGCCTAATAAATCATTCGTGCAAGTTAATTATGGACTTAAGTGAAAGACATGGACAACTTTAACATCCTCAAGTGATACAAAGTGTAAAGTCCATTAAGGTTCTTATTTGCATTACCATTTTTTTCTCTTTTGTTCTTCTCTTCTTTTCTTTTTTTGTTTTTTTCCTACTCGGTGTGTAATTCTCCCAAGGTCAGGTTTCGTGCATTATTGACTATGAGGACTTACATTATCACGTACACATTTCCCCACATCTCCGCATAGGGTGATCCCTACCACCCGTGTAACGACAGTTCGGTCGGTGCATCCCAAGTCAGATGACTCGAAAACCTCAGGCGCAAAGTCCCCTCGGACTTAATTTCCCGAGTGATAGGAGTTGTGCGAGAAAATAGAACACCACTTATTTATTATCTACATGGGAACCTAAACCCCTACACTTCAAGTTCAGAACAAGTTTTTAAGGGTCCCTTACTACGACAGACTTCCTTATACTAACAGACACGAATTATTGGACTCACTAGGTTCAATTTGGACTTCTTTAATTATTTGAGTACCGAAACCCTATGATTATTCACCCCTCGAGGGAAGACCGGGGTATAGGGGTGCACACGGGTTGGGTTGAACCCGAAAACCGACCCGAACCCGACTGGTCGGGTTGGGTTGGGTCGGGTTGGAAAGGGATTCGGGTTGGGTTGGGTTAGAAAAATCTGAAAACCGAATTTTCGGGTCGGGTTCGGGTTGAGGGGTCGGGTTGACCCAACCCAACCCGAACCCGAAGATTTTTTATAATGTTTTTTTTCTGAATACATCGTGACCATCCGTCCCCTCTCTACACCTAACCGGCTAACCCTTACAAAAATCACATTTCCCTCATCCCCCTCTCCTCCCCCTCACCTCACGCAATCCTCTCCTCTCCTCTATGGCTCGTCCCCCTCCTCACCGGCTCACCCCTCAACCCTCTCCTCCCCCTCAACCGAGGAACGTGGTAAGAGATAACAAGAAGAACTGGATCGTGCATCGGCACATCCAGCTGACGGTGAGGAACGACGAGAAGTTGAGCAAGTAGCTGGGAACCGTGACGATCGCCAACGGAGGCGTTCTTCCCAACAACCCCCATAACCTTTTACCAAAGAAGCAAGGGAAGGGGAAGGGTGACATTGGATCTGCTTCTTAGGAGTTTTAGATCTGAAAGGGAATGTTGTATTTTTTTGGAGAGTTTTTTGTTTCAGATGATTTTAGGTTTGGAGTTGTGCTTTGGATTTTTGTTTGTTCATTTGTAGGTTGTTCTCTTTCTTAATTTCAATCAAACTATGAGGATTTTTTTTTGAAATGCTTGTTCAATTTTTAATTGTTCTCAGGATTGAGAAAGTAGGAGCAAACATTCTTGCTAATTTCAAGTTTGGTGGATGGACTGGATTCAGTTGTCACGTTCCATCTCAAATCCTCTGCTAAAAATGCAATGTTTAGATGTATCAACAATCTTCATTTTTTTGTTGTCGTTGCTAACTTGATTACGAAATGTATTATTATATCAAAAGGAAGATTACCAAGTGGAATACGGTGGTGATTACCAACTTGAATGTTGTAGAAATTCTTGTAGGTTGTTAGTAAGCTCGATTTAGAAAAATATGATTATTGAATGTGTAGAAATTCTTTAGTTTTATTGAATTTGGTTTTTATTTTAGTAAGCAGGAGATGTTGATGTTGGTTTTTAGGTTAAATTTGAGAAATGTTTATTGATTCGGGTCCAACCCGAACCGACCCAACCCAACCCGATAATTTCGGGTTGGGTTGGGTTGAACATGAATCGGTTCGGGTTCGGGTTCGGTTTTTCACAAACCCGGATTTTTTGGGTTGGGTCGGGTTTTGACCCAAACCCGACCCAACCCGACCCATGTGCACCCCTACCGGGGTGAATCCTTACGACTCGATAAGACTTAAAACTGGTATACTAGATATCCTAATGCATCATGTTCAAGACCATTTTGGGAGCTTTCGTTTTACTTTGCCTCTCACCGGTTTTCACATGCTAAAGACACGCAAAACCCACAAAACATTTTCTTTCGCAAAGACATGAAGATTTTGAAAGAAATGCGAAAATTTAAAGCACAAGGTAAGCAAAAGAAGACAAGGATCATGGCAAGTAGATATAACGATATTAAATGCAGCACACTAACATGACCCTAACAATGCACACAAAAGAAAACAAAATCAAAAGAAAAGACCCCCCACACTTACTACATGCATTGTCCTCATTGAATGCGAGCATGACACTTTATGGATTTATGCATGAAAAAGAAAAGATCCCACAAACGTAAAGCGCAAAGAGAAGTTCATGGTTATGTTGATGGACATAACCCAAATTCCCTTTAAAATCTGTGAAATACTAAAGAATGGATACAAATACATGAAAAAAATGGGGCCCAACTACACAATGGTTGGGTCCCACAACAATCAATGCTCACTAATGGAGTATTTTATTGTTTTTTTTTAAATTTAACTATGTACAAAAATAAGTTTTCATCTTCATTTGTCAAAGGACATGAAATAAGAACCTCAAAAGTGGGTCAATGCACTTGGAATGGGAACATGACACCATGTGGGGCCAGAATACTCATGTGTGGGGCCCCCTCACAAAGAGCACAAGATGAAAGGAGAGGTTCATGAATTAGACGCAAATGTGTCTCGTTCAAAGGATCAAACTGAAAGAGCTTGAACCTCTCAAGAGTTTGGGACATAAAGTGCAACGGAAGAAGAGTTTCCCCCATTGCAGAATTGAAGTTATAATCATCAATCCAAACTCTCCAACCAACAGGCTGGTGAGTCGGAACGAGATCATGACCCATGTTATGCATGTCCGACTCACCAGGCGAACAGAAGATGTGTCTCTTACCCATGGTATCCTCTAAGACACTCCCAATACCCTCATTGGCAATGTAATTGTTTGATGTCTCATCATTTCCAAAAAGATCAGGAACAATGGTGAGAGGCAAACTCTCTTTAGGTCGTATGAAATTATAGGTACTAGGGAGCTCTTTCTCTACCATAGGTGAGTCCTTAAGAGGCACGACAACAAGATCAAGTGGCACAAGGGTCACGGGACAAAAAGGTAAGGCACAATCATGTGCTGACTCATAATGAAACTGGTTCGTGCTATTCTTAATTTGAATTGAATCCCCCACCATGTGATCGTGAATTGAAACCCCAAGACCCTCAGACTGACTAGGAGTTTGACTTTGAAAGATTGTGCTTTGAATTTGTGGATGTGGTGGTGGTTCGATATCAGAAGATAAATTCTCATGTTGACAAGAAAAGTTACCCTCCTCACGTTCACGTAATTGCTGTATCATTTGACTCACTTGCATTGCCATATTTTGTATGAACTGTTGAGTGGTTTCCATGAACGTAAGGAATGTTTGTTTCAAGGAATCAGGTATGTGGTCAATTGCAAGGCTCAAGTCAGAGCTTGGAAAATTTTGGGGTTGGGTGTTGATGGGCTGAGAATGAGTCCAACGATTCGGAGTAGGGTGTTGGTAGAATTCTGGGTATTCGGGAGGACAACACTGGGGTGGAAATGATGTATAATAATTTGAATAAGAATTGTCTCCCCACGAATCCATCTCTCTCAGGTTGTATGAGGATGCGTAAGTGTCACATTGAGCATTTTTGGAAAAGGTGTGCTCATACTCAGGCTCTGGGGGAACATAAGGACATTCCCGTATAACATGACCACTCAACCCGCAATAGTCACACAGTACTGCTACAGGAGTTATCAGTGCACTCATGTCATTTACCACATGCATGAAAGCTGCCAAAGGTTCTTGTAATGTCTCAATTTGTTGACCAAGATATGATCCGACATAACTACATGGTGGTCTAGCAGTCGGTGCCTCTATCATATTACCCAATATGAAGATTGCTCAGTCACACAATCAAGATTGTTCCAACCATACAAGGTGTTTCTCTGAGACACCCTAGGATGCATGGGTCTGGAGTACCAGGGAGAATAGTCATGGTCCCAACAATGATATGGATGGTCGCCCATGTAACCATCCATCTTACCAAAGAACTCTCGAGTCGACCACTCTCACCACCACGAGGCCAAGCTCGCAAAAAGTGCTCGACTCGACCCTAAAATGCTAACAAAGAGTGTAAAGGGGAGGAGACTAGAACGTAGAAGTATGTGAGATGAAGACGACTCAGAGGAGAAGGGAGGAATCCCTAAAGATAGCGTGGTTAAAGGGTGAGGGTAGAAGCCTAGTCTAGCAAACACGGCTCAAGCAGCCTATGGTTACTATAGGTACTTATAGCTAGACGACGCCTAACTGCCAGGTCACACGACCTCAACACGCCTCACCTCCCTACGACGAAGACCACAGAGCCCAGAAAGTGAGCCAAGATTTGGAGATCTCGTCTCTCCTACTATCGGTCAAGTAGGTCATGACGGTCGTGACCGGATCACTCTCCTAATGTGACCGAGTCCTATGGCCAATGTCTACTTGCTTTTGGATTAAGGCTTTACTTGAGTGTGCTTTTTGGGGCTAAGGGAGGAGTGATGAAATCCCCCACTTTATCTTTGAAGACTATAGGTGATGCCCCTTAAAGATGTTTTTAAATCTTAGGCTAGCAAGCAACTCACCATACAAGCACTCACCTCACTCTTGTTACAGTGCACCTTACTAACTAATGCATGCTCTAACCATGCATGAATGAGAGAACGGGTGCACATACCTCACGCCAGCAATCGACAACAGGAATTTAAAGCAAATGAAAGACAATGTGCATGCGAGATCTACAAGTTGTCTAAAAAAAGGGTACTGATTGATCTGGGCACAAACTATAGGTCAGAACATGCAAAATTAAGCTCCCAGACAAATATATTGAACAAACAAACAACCAGAAAAAAATTGGAGTAAAATCAACTCGCCAAGCTGCCAGTTGACGGTCCCAGACAGCTCATTGGCGGTCCAAAGGGCTTATCTCTGCTAAAAATTTCTCCTGGTGTGTCCCCTTGATGTTTCAATGTCCCTGAAATAAAAACAAAAGACTAAACCCACTCAAATCGTCCAAACCAGAGTCTGGACAGAACACTTCCCTGGCAACGGTGCCAATTTTTTTGATTGTGTTTGTTTATATTACCGCAAGTGCACGACGTCGGTGAAGACGTGGCAAGTACGGGTCGTGTCCACGAGGAGGTGTGTGAACTCTGGTTTGTTCGAACGCAAGTGGGAAAAGAGGGGAGAAGAAATTGATTACACTAAACTAGACTAAACTATTCTACGCTACACTAGTACGAAACAACAAACAAGATGAAAGCACGAGACTAATAACTAAATGATTGACATGATTTCATGCTTACATTTGCATCTTATATCCATTATCTTTCACCTAAACAATGCTATGTGGCGAGTTTTCTGTTTGAATTTCAGAAATATAGAGGTTTGAAGAGAAGAAGCATAAAAAGACCCAAAAGTAGGAAAATTGACTGAGTTGAAAGACTCGAGGACAAAGATGCAAGATCAAAGGACCTGAATGAAAGATCGAAGGACCAATGAGCAAACAAAAATACTCCACACCATCATGGGGAGTATTTTAGCAATTCTATTCGGGTCGGAGCTTGATTGACATCATTTCATGCTTATATTTGTATCTTATATCCATTATCTTACACCTAAGCAATGCTACGTGACGAGTTTTATGTTTAGTTTTCAGAAATAAAGAGGTTTGAAGAGAAGAGCCATGAAAGGACCCAAAAGCAGGAAAAAGGACTTAATTGTGAGACCTGGGGACCAAGATGCAAGACAGAAGGACCTGATCGTAAGACAGAAGGACCTAAGAGCAAACCAGGAAACTCCACACCATCATGGGGAGTATTTTGGCAATTCGATTCGGGTCGGAGCTCCAACAAACCAAGTAGATGCATCCAGGACCAACAAAGACCACCAGCAAAGCCCACAAGAAATCCCAGATGAATCCAAAGCTTATAGACCGCCAATTGGCGGTCTTGGACCGCTAATTGGCGGTCCATATGTCTCCAGATCCGCTAAGATTTGTGCTGGGCTTGTATTAGTGTATTCTTAGTCTATTTTTGGTATTGGTTTAGTCCCACATCGGGGGATTGTCCCCGATTAGCTTTTTCCATGCTTATAAATAGAACTCTTCACCTTCGATTGTAATTACCCATTGCTTGGTGGCATTCTCTCTACTAAGGAGTGAGCCTTGAAGCAAAAACTCAAGGTGGAGAAGAATGCTACCTTCAATGTGAGTCATTTGTTAATAAAATAATTCTTCTAGTTTCTTTTAATCTTGTCTTTTAATTTGTGCATGTTTGTTTAGTCTTTCCTATCCTTTTATGTTTTTTTAATGCTTCTTGCCTTCTTAGTTAACTTTCGTTTCAGTATTATGCTTTCTTTTGCTAATATAGTTAGTGTAATGAGTAGTGAGTTGTAACACCCCCGATCTCGCGGGTACGCACACTGGGAAAGGAGACTAGTGTCGCGATCAGAGACCTCCGCGACGACCGAAGGGTGTTACAAAAGACAGATCGAATCGACTCGACAAAGTGAAAGAGATCATACACAAATGGACGGACATAAAACATAATAGGAATAATAGAATAATCATAACAATAAGAGTCTTATTACAACACATCGAGTATCAAAAAAGGAAATACATAGGGAAATATGCGGAAGCAAAGATAACTGGAACTCTGGTCGACGCGTCCCTCGTGTACAGAATCCTCGGAACTCATCCAGTCTGCCCTGTGGAACCTAGGTACCTGCAAGCACCGCATTTAACAATGCGTGAGTTTTCAATTAAGAAAACCCAGTATGCCCCCGCCTATGCAATAAATGAAAGGTAGCATGAAACTAAATAAGGCAGGCATCAGAAACAGAACAGATTAGAAAGCATCAAATGCAACAGAAGGCTACGACTACACAAGCCGTGCCGGTCGGGCACACCCGAATCGTTCCTCCATAGGAACCAGAACACCAGCGCGCTGGTCAGAGGCGGTCACTCGTCAGTGACCCACCGCTCGGCACAAAGCGGTGCGCCGGATAAGCGTCCCAATCCACGGAAATAAACCTACATGGTGTCATCGCGAACTTGGGAACACCTACCCTGAGACAGAATGGCAGCGCGCATGCCCAGGACTTATCTTAGGCGTGGCCCCCCATAGGGGTCTTAATCGAGTGGCCTCTGAAGCTAGAGGACCCACCCGTGGCCCGTCGGCCTAGAAAACAGAACGTGCCCAGAATTACTTTGTTAAATTATATGCAATGCAAGCTACTTGGGGATCTATAAATCTAAAGTAGCTACAAGGTTCAGGACAAGCTTAAGGAAAGGTATCCGGATCGGAAAATCAACTCCACCACTAGTCAAGTCGTCTACGGATCATGAGAGTGTAAAGTCTGATTTCAGAATTGTCACGCATGACCACCACATAATACTTCATATCAGACATACATCAACATAAACAGAGCAACATAACATGCACCACAGCTGGAGACATCAAAATCTAATGTCACGATATGCACAATCAATTTCAGAACAAGAATGCTATGTAAACTGGAATTTCAGAACATGATCATAGCTTACGAGAACTGGAATTATGTCAATACTAGTACATACAAACATGATAATAAAATGAAGACTGCAGCAACCTACACTACCGTGAACCCCTAATAACCTTACGTAGCATAAACAACAATATTCCAGAATGTGCATGCATTCCTAATGTGGATACGGGCACTAAATTCAGAGGTTATGATGATATGATTCACAGTTAATTGTATGAGCACATGTCACGAAAACAGAAATTAGGTTAAGTCTCTATCCAGCACACTAACATGAACCGTGCAGGACGCATGTTTTATTTTTAGCAACTAACCATGGAGGGCTGCATGGCTGCAATGAATTGATGCATGATTTCAAGGTCTGTGATCATTAATATATAGTTGTATATGTTTATGGGCAGTGTTCCTGAGTATATTTACGAAAGAAATACACCACATACTATCAACAAAACAGTGACCAATCGTGAAGCCTACCTAGTTAAAATCCCTAAATGATTTCATGCACATAAGACCTATATTCGGTGAGTCCTCATGAGTGGTAGAAGAATTTAGTCGTTACATATCTTCTGATTGCATAAGACATAATCCATACACCACTTATAATTTTATATAGATAAATTCCGATTCATTCTAAGAACATGAGACCTAGACCTTATGACAAATTCAAGATGACATGCTTTAATATAGCTACTGAATAGAACCTAACATGGCAGCCATGATTCGCAACAATATGTTTGGGTCTCCTTTAAATGAGGACATGAAATCACTCAAGATTATGAAATCAGATTAGTAACACATCTAGGAAACACGTTAACAACATCAATAGATTACATGAAACACTAGATGGGTTAGGTTGGAAAATCACACAACTTTATTGCAGCAATCCTACATGACATGCTCCCTACGGCCCCTCCTCCTTCTTCCCTGATTGGTCCAGCAACCTCCCAAGGAGAAACGTGAGAATGGTGCCACCAGCTGGAAGAGTATCCCAGCCACCCGCTGGAATCTAGGGTTGCACCGCAACCTTCTATTCTTGCAAGGTTCAAAACGTGCCAACCCTAAACATCAAACCCGACCCAGCAGCCTCCCCGACCCACCATGCAACCTAATGACTACGGAGGGAGGCATACCTGAAGAGGGGAGAGGCTGAGCTAAACCGAAGACCGACAAGAACTTCTCCTCCTAGCCGCACGCAAAGAGCACCGCCGGTTTCCACCTCCAAGCTGCCGGATCTCCAAGGGAAATTTCGGTGGTGATGGTGGAGAAAAAGTTCTAGGGGAGTCGGCTGGGGTGCAGTATAAATAAGGGTGCAAGTTGGAAAGGAGAAACAAGGAAAAAAGGCAAGAGATAATTGGGAGTTAATTGGCTTTGATGGCAAAATCAGCACTTTCCTTAATGCAATCAAGTCACATGCTAGCAAGATCTTCTCTCTTTAATTTCGGATTTGGTAAGCCAGCCCATCCTCCCATCCTAACCAACATGCCTCATCAAGCAAACAATTAAATCCGCACACCAGGTTTTAGGCACCCGATAAACCCGGTTAAGTCTAACGAATACAACCGCGCCCGACGGTTAAATTCGCCCAAAAAGGAAACTTTTACTAAAACAACATAACCTCAAAACAAAGACAATAAAACACATAAAGGATTAATAAAACCTAAAATAGAGTGGCAGGAGAGCGGGTCTTACATGAGTAGTTCCATCCCCATTTGGGGGGTGGAGAAATATGTGATATAATCATGTAGTGTATTAAGTGTGTGTTATCTTTATCCCTTGAGCTTTATATGATTTCCATAACCATCTAATGGGTTTTCACTCTTATCTTTGATATGCTAATGCTCTTGAATGAAGCTTAGCTTATGCTTTGATTAGTGGACCTATTTTATGGGGAATGATAAGGTTAGGATATGGATGAAGTTAATATTGGAAATATAATTTGTAGTGTATGTGCTCTTCTTGCCTTTACCTTAGCTAATGTCTTGTATGTTTTAATGATGTAGTGAAATCTTAATTCATGTAGAGGCATAGTAGGGTATAGTCTTTATACTTGAGTTCATGTAGCTTCATTCCAATTATTGTCTTGTATGTTTTAATGATGTAGTCTTATCTTAATTCATGTGGAGGCAAAGTTGGATGTAGTTTTATGATTTCATGCACTACATGTTGTGAGGAGCTTAATGAACACACGCACACTTCTTTATGTTCACATTATTTCTCTACCCCCTATGGGGCTTAGTTTTATTGCTTATCTTCATTTCCTTTTTGCATCTTAGTGTAGTTTAGTGTAACCAACCTTTCTTCCCTTTCTTTACCTCTCTCCTTCGCAGAAACCAAGTGTCGACACACCTCCCAGTGGACGACCCGTATTTGCCACCGCTTCAACGCGGCCGTGCACTTGCGGTTAAATATAAAACGAGATCAATCAAGTTTTTGCCACCGCTTCAACGTGGCCGTGCACTTACGGTTAAATATAAAACGAGATCAATCAAGTTTTTGGCGCCGTTGCCGGGGAGGTGCTCTGTCCAGTCCTTGGTTTGGACGATTCGAGGGGTTTTTAATTTTTTGTTTTCAGTTTGTCTTAGTTTCAGGGAACCACAAGATCACGGGGAGGCGACTGGCGAAGTTGCAGGAAGAGAAAACCTAAACAGACCGCCAATCAGCGGTTGAAGACCGCCAATTGGAGGCCTGGTGAGAGTTTCTTGCCTTGTAATTTTTTCTGGTACTTAGTGTTCAAATTGGTGTTATCTGGGAGCCCTATTTTGCATGCTATGACTTCTGGTTTGCTCCCAGATCATTAATCACTCCCCCTTTAATCAATTTAGACCATAAAACTCAAAGCAAAAGATTAGACTTCTTGCCATCTAGGTCATGCACCATTGGTAGACCTTGCATGCATTTGTCTTTTCTTTGCTTTACATTTTGTCGTTGATTGCTGGCGTGAGGTATGTGCACCCACATCCCTCAATCATGCATGTTTCGTTCATGCATGTTTCGTTCATGCATTAGTTAGTATGGTGCATCAGGACAAGAGTGAGAGAGCGTTTGATTGGAGCGATTGATTGCTAGATCTAGGATCAAATCGCTACTAAGGAGGGGTTGTCCCATAAAAGATAAGGTGGGGGATTTCATCACCCTTTCCTTGGCCCCAAAAATCACTCTTAATAAAGCCTTAATTCTAAAAGCAAGTAGACATTGGCCCTAAGGATTTTGGACGCACTAGGAGAGTGATCTAGTTGAGACCGTCATGGCCTGATCGACGTTGCCTACCTTGTCGATAGTAGGAGGTATTGGATCTCCGGATCTAGTATCACTTGCTGGGCATTGTGGTCCTCGTTGTAGGGAGGTGAGACGTGTCGAGGCTAGTGACCTCGAAGTTAGGCGTCGTCTAGCCTAAGGACCCATTGCCTTACATTGTTTGAGCCGTGCTTGCTAGTTAGGCTTCTACCTGATCTCATTACCTACGCTACCTTTAGGGATTCTTCCCTTCTCCTCTGAGTCATCTTCTTCTCACCTTCTTCTACGTTATAGTCTCCTCCCCTTTACACTCTCTGGTAGCGTTTTAGGGTCGAGTCGAGCACTTTTTGCGAGCTTAGCCTCGTGGTGGTGAGAGTGGTCGACTCGAGAGTTTTTCTTGAGATGGATGGTTACATGGGCGACCATCCATATCATTGTTGGGACCAGGACGATTCTCCCTGGTACTCCGGACCCATGCAACCTGGGGTGGCTCAGACTAACACCCCGTATGGTTGGGATAATCTTCATTATGTGACTGAGCAATCTTCATATAGGGGTGATATGAGAGAGGCACCGACAGCTAGATCTCCATCTAGTTATGTTGGATCATACTCTGGGCAACAAACTTTGGCCTCTTTCATGCATGTGGTAGATGACATGGGTGCACCGGTGGCTCCAGTAGCCGTATCGTGTCACTATTGTGGGTTGAGTGGTCATGATTTCGGGGAATGTCCTTGTGTTCCCCCAGAGCCTGAGTATGAGCATACATTTTCCCAAAATGCTCATTATGACCATTACGCATCCGCGTACAATCCGAGAGTGATGGATTCGTGGGGAGACAATTCGTATTCAAATTATTATACTTCATTTCCACCACAGTATCCTCCTCCCGAATACCCAGAATTCTACCAACACCCCACTCCAACTCATTGGACTCATTCTCAGCCAATCAACACCCAACCTCAAAATTTCCCAAGCTCTGACTTGGACCTCATCGTTGACCGCATACCTGATTCCTTGAAACAAACTTTCCTTACGTTCATGGAAACCACTCAACAGTCCATACAAAATATGGCACTGCAAGTGAGTCAAATGTCGCAGCAATTACGTGAACGTGAGGAGAGTGACATTTCATGTCAACATGAGGATTCTTCTTTTGATATCGAACCACCACCACATCCACAAATTCAAAGCACAACCTCTCAAAGTCAAACTCCTAGTCAGTCTGAGGGACTTGGGGTTTCAATTCACGATCACTTAGTGGAGGATTCGATTCAAATTAAGAATAACTTGGACCAGCATCATTATGAGTCGGCACAGGATTGTGCCTTATCTTTTTGTCCTGTGGCCCTTGAGACACATGATCTTCATGTTGTGCCTCTTAAGGACTCACCTCTGGTGGAGCAAGAGCTCCCTAGTACCCTCAATTTCAAACAACCTGATGAGAGTTTGCCTCTCACTACTGTTCCTGATCATCTTGGAAATGATGGAACATCAAACAACTACATTGCTCATGAGGGTATTAGGAGTTCCTTGGAGGATACTTTGGGTATGAGACCCACTTCCTGTTCTCCTGGTGAGTTGTACATGCATAACGAGGTGCTTGACCTCGTTCCGACCCACCAGCCTGTTGGTTGGAGAGTTTGGATTGACGATCATAACTTCAGCAGTGCAACGGGAGAAACTCTTCTTCCGTTGCCCCTCATTTCCCAAACTCTTGAGAGGTTCAAGCTCTTTCAGTTTGATCCTTTGAATGATATGCCTTTGCGTCCAATTCACGAACCTCTCATTTCATCTGGTGCACTTTGTGAAGGGGGCCCACGCATGAGTATTCTGGCCCCGCGTGGTGTCATGTTCCCTTTCCAAGTGCATTGACCCACTCTTGAGGTTCCCATTTGATGTCTTTTGACAAATGAAGATAGGAACTTATGTTTGTACATAGTTATATAAAAAAAAGAAAAAAAGAAAAAAAAGAGTTCAATAAAAGACTCCTTCAGTGAGCATCGATTGTTGTGAGCCCCAACCCTTGTGTATTTGGGCTCCATTTCTTTAGCATCTCACAGGTTTTGAGGGAATTTGGGTTGTGTCCATCAACATAGCCATACACTTACCTTTGTACTTCACGTTGGTGAGATCTCTCCTTTTTCATGCATAAATCCATGTAGTATCTTGCTTGCATTCATTGAGGACAATGCATGAAGTAGGTGTGGGGGGGTGTTTTACGTGTGTACATAGTTGAGTCTTTTTCCTTTGATTTTGTTTTCTTTTGTTTGCATTGTTAGGGTCATGATAGTGTGATGCATTTAATATCGATATATCTGCTTGCCATGATCCTTGGGTGACTTGTCTTCTTTTGCTTACCTAGTGCTTCAAAATTTTCACATTTCTTTCAAAATCTTCATGTGTTTTCGAAAGAAAATGTTTTGTGGGTTTTGCGTGTGTTTAGCATGTGCAAAACCGTTGAGAGGCAAAGTAAAACGAAAGCTCCCAAAATTGTCTTGAACTTGATGCATTAGGATATCTAGTACGTGGCTTTAGGATTTATCGAGTCGTTAGGATGCACCCCAGTTTTCCTTTGGGGGTGAGTAATCATAGGGTTTCAGTGCTCAAACATTCAAAGAAGTCCACCCTGAACCTAGTGAGTCAATAATTCGTGTTTGTTAATTTAGGAAGTTTGTTGTAGTCAAGGACCCTCTTAATCTTGTTGTGAGACATTAGTGTAGGGGTTTTGGTTCATGTGTAGATAAGAAATAAGTGAGTAGATGTTTTCTCTTCTCGCACGGCTCCTATCACTCGGGAAAGTAGGTCTGAGGGGACTTTGTGCCTGGTGCTTTCGAGTCATCTGACTTGGGATGCGCCGACCAAACTCCTGTTACACGGGTGGTAGGGATTGCCCTATGTGGAGATTTGGGGAAAGGTGTACGTGATAGTGTAAGTCCTCATGGGCAATGATGCACGAAACCTGACCCTGGGAGAATGAAGCTCCAACTAATAAAAAGAAAAAAATGTGTGAAAAGAAACAAAAAGAAAAAAATGGTAATGCAAATAAGAACCTTAATGGACCTTACACTTTTGTATCACTTGAGGATCTTGAGGTTGTCCATGTCTTTTACTTAATTCCTTATTTAACTTCCACGAATGGTTTATTCGGCTAGGTGTGGACTGATTACCTATATAGAGTCGGCCCGTAGGATTACCGCGTCCATTGATCGACAAAATATTTCAAACGAGTCGAGGTCTAGATTGAATAATGCATCTTGTTCGGATTTTGTGGGTATATCCGCTAAAAACCCTCAAGAGACAACACTCCTCCTCCTTGGCAACAAAGAGGTTTAACGGCTTGTTGCACGTGCTAAGTGCAACCGTGATTCCTACGAAAGTGAGTTAGGATTTCTTGTTTCTCGTTTGCTTTTCTCTTTCTTTGTTTTGCTCGGGACTAGCAAAAACTTAGGTGTGGGGGTATTTGATTGACATCATTTCATGCCTATATTTGTATCTTATATCCATTACCTTACACCTAAGCAATGCTACGTGACGAGTTTTATGTTTAGTTTTCAGAAATAAAGAGTTTTGAAGAGAAGAGCCATGAAAGGACCCAAAAGCAGGAAAAAGGACTTAATTGTGAGACCTGGGGACCAAGATGCAAGACAGAAGGACCTGATCGTAAGACAGAAGGACCTAAGAGCAAACCAGGAAACTCCACACCATCATGGGGAGTATTTTGGCAATTCGATTCGGGTCGGAGCTCCAACAAACCAAGTAGATGCATCCAGGACCAAAAAAGACCACCAGAAAAGCCCACAACAAATCCCAAATGAATCCAAAGCTTATAGACCGCCAATTGGCGGTCTTGGACCGCTAATTGGCGGTCCATATGTCTCCAGATCCGCTAAGATTTGTGCTGGGCTTGTATTAGTGTATTCTTAGTCTATTTTTGGTATTGGTTTAGACCCACATCGGGGGATTGTCCCCGATTAGCTTTTTCCATGCTTTTAAATAGAACTCTTCACCTTCCATTGTAATTACCCATTGCTTGGTGGCATTCTCTCTACTAAGGAGTGAGCCTTGAAGCAAAAACTCAAGGTGGAGAAGAATGCTACCTTCAATGTGAGTCATTTGTTAATAAAATAATTCTTCTAGTTTCTTTTAATCTTGTCTTTTAATTTGTGCATGTTTGTTTAGTCTTTCCTTTCTTTTTATGTTTCTTTAATGCTTCTTGCCTTCTTAGTTAACTTTCATTTCAGTATTATGCTTTCTTTTGCTAATATAGTTAGTGTAATGAGTAGTGAGTAGTTCCATCCCCATTTGGGGGGTGGAGAAATATGTGATATAATCATGTAGTGTATTAAGTGTGTGTTATCTTTATCCCTTGAGCTTTATATGATTTCCATAACCATCTAATGGGTTTTCACTCTTATCTTTGATATGCTAATGCTCTTGAATGAAGCTTAGTTTATGCTTTGATTAGTGGACCTATTTTATGGGGAATGATAAGGTTAGGATATGGATGAAGTTAATATTGGAAACATAATTTGTAGTGTATGTGCTCTTGTTGCCTTTACCTTAGCTAATGTCTTGTATGTTTTAATGATGTAGTGAAATCTTAATTCATGTAGAGGCATAGTAGGGTGTAGTCTTTATACTTGAGTTCATGTAGCTTCATTCCAATTATTGTCTTGTATGTTTTAATGATGTAGTCTTATCTTAATTCATGTGGAGGCAAAGTTGCATGTAGTTTTATGATTTCATGCACTACATATTGTGAGGAGCTTAATGAACACACACACACTTCTTTATGTTCACATTATTTCTCTACCCCCTATGGGGCTTAGTTTTATTGCTTATCTTCATTTCCTTTTTGCATCTTAGTGTAGTTTAGTGTAACCAACCTTTCTTCCCTTTCTTTACCTCTCGCCTTCGCAGAAACCAAGTGTCGACACACCTCCCAGTGGACGACCCGTATTTGCCACCGCTTCAACGCGGTCGTGCACTTGCGGTTAAATATAAAACGAGATCAATCAAGTTTTTACCACCGCTTCAACGCGGTCGTGCACTTGCGGTTAAATATAAAACGAGATCAATCACGTTTTTGTTTGAATTTCAGAAATATAGAGGTTTGAAGAGAAGAAGCATAAAAAGACCCAAAAGCAGGAAAATTGACTGAGTTGAAAGACTCGAGGACTAAGATGCAAGATCAAAGGACCTGAATGAAAGATCGAAGGACCAATGAGCAAACAAAAATACTCCACACCATCATGGGGAGTATTTTGGCAATTCTATTCGGGTCGGAGCTCCAACAAGTCACATAGATGCATCAAAGACAAACAATACTACCATGGAAAGCCCAGACGAAAGCCCATGCCAATCTGGATCCTGTAGACCGCCAATTGGCGGTCTGGGACCGCTGATTGGCGGTCCGAGTTGCTCAGGATCGGCGGAGATTTTGTGGGTTGTGTATTAGAGCGTATTTAGTCTATTTTTGGTATTTGTTTAGTACCATATTGGGGTATTGTCCCGGATTACCTTTTTCTATGACTATAAATAGAAATCTTCACCTTCTATTGTAATCACTCATTGCTTGGTGCATTCTCTCTACTTGGAGTAAGCCTTGGAGCAAAATCTCAAGGTGGAGAAGAATGCTACCTTCAATGTGAGTCATTTAATAAAATAATTTTTCCATTGTTTTGTTCTTATGTTGTTTCTTTATGCATGCTTAGCTTAGTTTTATTTCTTTGATTGTAGGCTAAATTAGTTAGAATGTTTTGTTTCTTCTTTAGTTTAATTGTTAGAATAATGTGTAGTGAGTAGATCCATCCCCCTTTGGGGGTGGAGATGATGTTCATACATGCATTAAAGAATGGATATGAATGCTTTATCTTTTTATTGTGTTGATAAATGTGAATGTATGCTTGCTTGTTAGAGTAGAATACTACACTTGATGGGTTTTGCCACACATCTTAGACACCTCCCATGTTTGTTTAGGTTCTGAAATAACCAGCTTGTGTATATGAATGTTAATCAACTAGGTTAGTGAATGGATTGATAGGTTTTGCCATAACCTTTAGACACTTCCTATGCATGAAAACACTACCTACATTTGTGCCTATAGAATGCTTTCTTCACCATCTTTTTACATGTGTGCACACACTCCACCCCTAAGGGGTCTTTCTCTTCTTGATTCGTGCTTAGTTTTACATTCTTTTAGGTTTGATTCGAAGTAGTCGTTAGTTGCTTTACTTTGCATTTTTTCTTAGTAGTTTAGTGTAGCGTAGATTAACATAAACAAAACACTTCCCCCTTTTGTTGCCACTTGATTTCTGAAAAACCAGAGGCTACTCACCTCCCTAAGGATCAACCCATACTTGCCACCGCTTCAACGCCGTGCACTTGCGGTATTGAAAACGATTAAACAAGTTTTTGGCGTCGTTGCCGGGGAGGTGTCAGTCTAGACTCTGGTTTGGACGATTCGAGTGAATTTAATTTGTGTTTTATTGTTTTCTTTGTTTCAGGAGACTCACATTGGGACGAGGAAGAATCTGGTGAAGTTTAGAGGTGATCTGAGACTCCAAGACCGCCAATCAGCGGCCTGAGACCGCCAACTGGCGGTCTGGTAATCTCCCTTCACCTCTATATTTGTTTGGAGTGTTGCTACAACTGAAGTTGTGATCTGGGACTCAATTTGGCATATTTTGACTTATAGTTTGTTCCCAGATCAATAATCAATCTCTCTTTAAGCAACTTGGATCTTAAAACCCAAAGCAAAAGATTAGGCATTCTTTCTTGTTTAGGTCATGCATCATGTACTCGACTTAGGCACGTAGATTGTCTTTTATTTTTGCTTTACTTTTAGTTGCTGAGTGTTGGCGTGAGGTACACATTCCCTACTCTAATTCATGCATCTCGTATGAACATGCATTAGTTAGTAGGAAGTGAATTGCAACAAGTGTGAGTTGAGCGTTTGTTTGGAGAGTTGATTGCTAGATTAAGACTCCAAAACACTACTAAGGAGAGGTTGTCCCATATAAGATAAGGTGGGGGATTTCATCACCCTTTCCTTCCCCCAAAATCCACACTAATCAAGAGCCTAATTTTAAAATCAAGTAGACATTAGCCCTAAGGATTTCGGGCGCGTTAGGAGAGTGATCTGGTCCCGACCGTCATGGCCTGATCGGCGTTGCCCACTCTGTCGATAGTAGGAGTGACGAGATCTCCAGATCTTGACTCACTTGCTGAGCTTTGTGGTTCTCGTCGTAGGGAGGTGAGGCGTGTTGAGGCCGTGTGACCTCGCAGTTAGGCGTCGTCTAGTTGTAAAGACCTATAAAGACCGTAGGACTGTTTGTGCCTTGTTTGCTTGTGTGCTTCTACCTGTACCCACCCGCCGTAGCATAAGGACTTCTTCCCTTCTCTCCTGAGTCATTCCATCTCTTCTGTGCCCTCCGTCCTCTCCCCTACGCACATTATTTGTTTTAAAAAAGGTTTTGGTTTGTGTGTGTACCTTTGTGCATGATTGCATGGGCACGAGACGAGAGTGGACGTTTGACGAGGCGTGTCATCAACCCTGCTTCGGTAGTCGATTTCTCGACGCCTCCCTCCTCTCATGTTGCATATAGTCCGGGTTCAATGGCTGCTCATTTCCGTGAGGAGGAGCAGTTGCTGGACCCACCTGTTCCACCTGTGCTTCATGTTCTTCCTGTTGTGGCTCTCATACCTCTACGTGATCGATGCTACCCAAGTCGTACCGCTCTACCCTCATGCATGGTATTTCCAGAGGCAAATAGGAACCACTTTAAGGTTAAGCCTCAGTTTATTTCCATGCTCCCTCACTTCACTGGGAAGGGTGACCCCTATATCTTTCTCAGGGAATTTGAGGAGGTCTGTGCTATGTTCAAGCTGCAACAACTTAGCATAGACGCCATCCATCTTAGGCTAGTCTCTTTTGCATTAAAGGATGATACCAAGAAGTCATTGTACAACAACCAGGAGAATGTCTTTAGGACTTGGGATGAATTTCAATCTGCATTTCTCAAAAAGTACTTTCCAAATCATCGGACTCAAAAATTGAGAAACGAAATCAATTCGTTCTATCAACTTGAGACTGAAACATTTCATGCATATTTAGAGAGATTCAAGGAGCTACTATCCTCATGCCCTCACCATGGCATCGAGTTATGGCACATTTGTCAGATTGTCTACGAGGGTCTTCACATCCCGTCTCGAACGCTCCTTGAGTCCATGTGTCAAGGAGAGTTCTTAGGAAAGGATGAAAGGGAGGCATGGGCTTTCTTAGAAGACCTCGCTGATAAAACCATGCAATGGGAGAGTGTGAGGGAACCACCTGCATCATCCAGCATAGGAGCGAGGATCGCGAATGCAAACTCGACTAGATCGGGTGGCGCATTTGCTGTCGAGACCACTACGGCCACCGAGGCACGCATGGCGGCCTTAATGCGCCGTATTGATTCGATTGAGATCCAAAACCAACAAGGTGCTCCTCACATGTCCACATCTGGTCCAGTTCCCTGTCATTCATGTTGTAGGATAGGTCATGTAAAAAGAAAGTGTGCGTCCATTCCTCCTGAGATGGAACATGTCAACGCCATCTATGACAGAGCTAGGAATGACCCATACTCATCATCTTATAATCCTGGATTGAGGAACCAACCCAAATTTTCATGGAACCAAAATAATTCCCCGGGTGGTCCTTCAAACTCCTCTCAACCACACCAATCTCCCATGCATGCACAATCCTATCAGCCACCCCAAGTTCAAATCACCAATCAATCGGGTTTCCCAAATTCCAACGATATGGAAACCCGATTCAATTTGCTTAAGACCTTGACTCGTGGACTTCAAAACTCAATGAAAATGTTTATGTCAACCACAAGTCAAGTTATCACTTCAAATCAGCAGACCATCAAATCTCTAGAGCTTCAGATGGGCCAATTGTCTCAGTCTGTAGATGAAAGAGAGAGAGGGTCTCTTCCTAGCCAGCCTGAGCCTAAGCCCCGCATGTACCAGCAACAACACATGCAAAATGAGAATGTGGTACCTCGGGGGTGGCAAGTAAACCATGTGGAGGAACCTGTTCACCATGTCAATGTCATTGTAACCTTAAGGAATGGAAAGCAGGTTGACAATCACATTTCCTTGCCACCGCTACCATCTTTGCAGCCCCTCAGTGGGAATGATGGTGAAGAAGAGGCTGAGGGTAAGGTAATACACCAACGCCTCCTTCTCAGGCACCGTAGAAAACCTACCTGCCAAAAGCTCCCTATCCCAGTGGGTTAACAAAAAAGTAGAGTGACACAATGGATAAGATGTTAGAGGTGTTTAAGCAAGTGAAGGTTAACATTCCCTTGTTGGATGTCATCCAACAAATACCTCAATATGCCAAAGTGTTGAAGGATCTCTGCACAACCAAGTGGAAGACCAATGTTCCTAGGAAAGCATTCCTGGCTGCGAATGTAAGCTCACTTTTGTCCAATCCCACCCACACAAAATACAAGGACCCTGGGTGTCCAACTATTCAGTGTACGATAGGGGACACTAGTATGAGTAATGTATTGCTTGATTTAGGATCGGCGGTCAACCTCCTCCCATTTTCTGTTTATCAACAATTGAACTTGGGAGAATTGAAACCAACTAAGATCACCCTCCAATTGGTGGATAGATCCATTCGTATTCCAAAGGGGATTATCGAGGACGTGCTTATCAAAGTTGGAGATTTTATATTTCCAGTCAATTTTGTTGTTCTCGATACCAATCCTGTTGCGAACACCCACTCTCAAATACCTTTGATTTTGGAAAGACCATTTCTGGCAACTTCCAACGCCTTGATTAATTGTAGAAATGGTCTCATGAAGCTCTCATTCAGTAACATGAGTGCCGAGTTTCATGTGTTCAACTCTGGTAGGCAACAAGAGCCCTTGGACCAACCTTTAAATCTCAATCTCATCCGTCATTTAAAGAAAGCACCGCAAAATCAAGGAACACCCCTAACACCAATGCAACCCATTGAGAATGTTTGTGGGCCCAGCGAAAACTCATTGCTTGTCTTTGCAATGCAACAGAGTGAGCTGGCATCAAACATGAATGTCCAACAGGAGTGTTCGTTACATGATTCAGTTGAGACCATTAGTGAGGGGGACACACCTAATCATATGCCCACTCCAGAAGGTGTTGTCACCCCGTGTCCTAGGGCTATTGAGCCCTTTGAGCTTCAGATTGACTCCAACAAGGACTCACCTATGACCGAGCTTATGCTTGATGATCTAAATGATGGTAGGAGGTCCTTGTTGGATGAATTGGGGAGAAACCCCATTCTTAGTGATGCAGGTCTGCTGCATAAATCGAATGAGCTTGAGGAACTCATTCTGATGCACCCATCTATTGGTTGGAGGGTTTTGTTCGATGAGCAACTAAACCCCAGTGAGGCAACACAACTTCACTCATTCATGTTGCCTACGCCCACCAATATCATGAGGGGTTCGAGCCTTTCAACTTTGACCTTTCACCCATCATGACACCTCAAAGTACCAGTGAAGTTTGCCCATCTCGGCACGTCTCTGGTCCTCATAACTCGATGTTCTCATTTGATGTTCCTTGACCAAATGATTATGAGAATATCTTTGTTGATGTATATATCTTGTAAAAAAACAAAAAACAAAAAAACAAAAAAAACAAAAAAACGAGTAATAAAAGACTTCATGAGCGAGCATTGATTGTTTGGCCCCCAACCATTTTGAACTAAAGCGCCATTTCTTCACGTATTTGTCTCCCTTCTTCAGTATCTCACAGGTTTTGAGGGGATTCGGGTTTCTGTCCATCACTATAACCATGAACTTCCTGTTGCGCTCATGTTGGTGAGATCTTCCCTTTTTCATGCATAAATCCATGTAGTATCATGCTCACATTCATTGAGGACAATGCATGAAGTAGGTGTGTGTCTGGGGGGTGTTTTATGTGTGTACATAGTTGAGTCTTTTCCTTTGATTTTGTTTTCTTTTGTGTGCATTGATAGGGTCATGTTAGTGTGTTGCATTTAATATCGATATATCTGCTTGCCATAATCCTTGGGTGACTTGTCTTCTTTTGCTTGCCTAGTGCTTTAAAATTTTCACATTTCTTTCAAAATCTTCATGTGTTTGCGAAACAAAATGTTTTGTGGGTTTTATGTGTTTAGCATGTGGAAAACCGTTGAGAGGCAAAGTAAAAAAAACTCCCAAAATTGTCTTGAACTTGATGCATTAGGATATCTAGTTTACTGCTTTAGGTCTTATCGAGTCGGTAGGATGCACCCTGGTTTTCCCTCGGGGGGCGAGTAATCATAGGGTTTCAGTACTCAAACAAATAAAGAAGTCCACCCTGAACCTAGTGAGTTAAATAATTCGTGTCTGTTAGTATAAGGAAGTTTGTCGTAGTCAAGGACCCTTAATCTCTTTTTGTGAAACTTTAAGTATAGGGGTTTTGGTTCTTAAGTAGATAAATGAATAAGTGGTGTTCTCTCTTCTCGCACGGCTCCTATCACTCAGGAAAGTAGGTGTTGAACGTTTTAATTAAAACCGCAAGTGCACGGCCGCGTTGAAGCGGTGACAAATACGGGTCGTCCTCAGGGAGGTGAGCAGCCTCTCGTTTGCACGAAATCAAGTGGCAAAAATATGGAAGAGAGTTTGATTATCCTACTCTACGCTACACTACACTACAAAGTATGAAATGCGAAAGAAAGCAACAAACGATTAACTAAAACTTAACTAAGAACGAAAGAAGAGTGCTGGAATTCAAAAATGGAAAAACCCCTAAGGGGTGGAGTGAGTGCACACATGCAAAGAGGTGGGTGTTAAACACATTCTTTGAGCACAAATGAAGGTTGTGTTATCATGCAAAGGAAGTCTCTAAATGTTATGGCAAAACCTATCAATCTATTCACCAACCTAGTTGATTAACATTTACATATGCAAGTTGTTTATTTCAGAACCTAAACAAGCACGAGAGGTGTCTAATCATTTTGGCAAAACTCATCAAGTTATAAATTCTATCCTAAACAAGCAAGCATACATTCATGTTTTATCAACATATTGTAAATAAAGCATTCATTCCATTCTCTAATGCATGTATGAATATCTACTCCACCCCCAAAGGGGATGTAACTACTCACTAAACATTAAACTAACTATTACACTAAGCAAGAAAAGCATATTAACTAAGCTACTAAAACTAATGAAATGAAATTAAACAAGGAACTTTTATTAAAGTGACTCACATTTCAAGTAGCATCCTCCTACTTTAGTGTGTGCTTCAAGGCCTTACTTCTAGTAGGAAGAATAGCCACTTAAAATAAGGAGTCATTACAATAGAAGGTGAAGAGTTCTATTTATAGCCATAGAAAAAGGCAATTCGGGACAATCCCCTGATGTGGGACTAACCAAATACCCGCAATGGACTAAATACACACTAATACGCGACCCACCAAAATCTTAGCAGATTTGGGCCAAAACAGACCGCCAATTAGCGGTCTATTTTGTCCGGATCACGCTGGATTTTATTCTGAGCTTTTCTGGATCTCTTTGTTGGTTTTTGATGCATCTACTTCACTTTTTGGAGCTCCGACCCAAATAGAATTTCCAAATTACTCCCCATGATGGTGTGGAGTTTTCTATTTTGCTCTTTGGTCCTTTGGTCTGACGTTTAGGTCCTTCTCCCTTGCATCTTAGTCCCCAAGTTTCACAATTCAATCCTTTTTCCCAGCTTTTGGGTCCTTTTATGCTTCATCTCTTCAAACCTATTTATTTCTGAAATTCAAACATAAAACTCGTCACATAGCAATGTTTAGGTGAAATATAATGGATATAAGATACAAATATAAGCATGAAATGATGTCAATCAGTAGGTCTGAGGGGACTTTGTGCCTGGTACTTTCGAGTCATCTGACTTGGGATGCACCGACCGAACTCCCTTTACACGGGTGGTAGGGATCGCCCTATGTGGAGATTTGGGGGAAGGTGTATGTGATAGTGTAAGTCCTCATAGGCAATGATGCACGAAACCTGACCCTGGGAGAATCAAACACCAACAAATAAAATGCTCCAAAGAAAGAAAAAAAATGAATAGAAGATAGAAAAAAATTCAATTAGGAACCTTAATGGACTTTACACAGTATATCACATTCAGAAGTTAAGGTTGCCCATGTCTTTCACTTAAGTCTTTAACTAACTTTCACGAATGGTTCATTAAGGCTAGGTGTGTGGACTGACTACTTACATAGAGTCGGCTGATGCATTGCATACCTTGCATCATATGTCTTTCATTTAGATTAATTTTATATCAATAAATGCTACTAAGGTATGTGTTTAGTCTTATTTACAGAATACAGGGACCTGAATGCAAATTACCCATATCCCGAGCATAAACACGTGCAAGAGACTCATTTCTATCATAAAGACCAAGTTCAAGATTATCGGGGTTCAAATTGAAGTTCATCCAAACATAAAAGCATTCAAATACCTAATTACAAAAAGGTCAGGGACTTAATTGCAAAAAGCCGAGGACCCGACTGCAAATTACGAGTACCAAAATATTATTTTGGAGAAAGTTCTAAAGAAAAATCAAATTTGGATCTCCAAATATATGAAGAAATTAATTCGGAGCTTAAAAGAAAGGAAAGAAATCAATCTTGACGCGCAAAGGACAGCTAAAACATATCATAAACACACAGGAAAAATCCGGATCGATTCTGAGCCAGAAAGGTGGTGATTCCGCCGCACCTCATGTACACAATGTGGCAGATTAGCCGCACAAAAGTTGATCCGTGCGCTCAAATTTTTACCAATGCTGTATTGACACGTGTACTTTTCTTTTATGTATTGGGATCCCCGGTTGAGGATATAAATAAGGCTGAATCATGTATTGAAACAATCTTCTCCCCTCCCCTTCCCTTTAGCAATAAAATTTTGTTCGTTTATTTCGTTTTTTTAGTTTTCTTTCGTAGTTTCTCTAGGACCCTTTCTCTTTCCCTCCATCCATGAGTTTCTAACTCTCTCCAAAGGGTGGGGGTGATGGATTTAGGGTGATGAGAAGAAGAATTATGTTATTATTTCAATTTCGTGTTAGTATATTTTGATTACTTGAGTTTATGTTGAGTCATTTATCATGTAATGCTTTATAACTAATGTAATTTATTATAAGATTCAGATTTCTCTAAACAAAACCCGATATCTAAACTCCCACCCACTGGACTCTCATCCATATTTGTTTTCTTCTTAGTTTTTTGTTGTTCTTGCTTTAGAAAATTGAAAATTCAAAAAACTCAAACCAACCTTATTTCTCTCTCTTTCTTTCCTTAATCGAAAATCACAAAAATAACAAAGTTTTCTCCCTCCTTGTGTTCGACCCGTACTTGCCGCGTCTTCATCGACGCCGTGCACTTGCGGTATAAATAAAATTCTCATCAAGTTTTTGGCACCGTTGCCGGGGAAGGCGACGAAGATTTTGTTATTTTTGGTGATTTCGATTCTATTCTGTTTATCGTGTGCACAATCTAACTATTTGGGTTTGCATTTCAGGACACAACGGAGTGCACGGCGAAATCCGAGCACAGTTGGAGCAAGAAGAGCGACGAAATCGCCGTACCCAAAGAACAACCTGCGGCGGATCCGCCATCCAATCCATGGGAATGATCACTGGTTGTTGTTATGAGTTGTCTACTCAAAGGCCCAGATTTTAAGACACTACAACTGCTCGGCAAGGAAGCTTGCAGTTGACGAGCCAGCATGTGACCCTAAGGATTCCACGAGGAGGATGTTGCAAGGGCTTCGATTTTCTGGAGATCATATTTGGAGTGTTTGTACCCTTTAGAGTTTGTTGGGAATTGCCAGGAACGGCAAAACAGAACAAATGATAGTGGCTTGTCTGTCATTCACTGGATTAGATAGTTGCTAGCTGACCTGCCACCAGATATCGATGTAGATCATGTTCACAAAATCCATGACGAAGTTGCGATAGCAATCTTGCTTAGTGAATGAACTGTGACTTCAAATGTGGGAAAGTGATTGATAAGTTATTTGTCTATGAACTTTTATTTGTTTATTGAGTTAATGTGTTGGAAACTTATGTGTTATGTCTCCTTATAGGCGAACTTATTATCAATGAACTTATGTGTCTCGTCTGATTGTCGGTGACTTATGTGTCTAAGCCTTATGTAAATGATATGATGTGTTTGGGTGATTTCATTGTGTTTTAGGTATGTTACTTAGCATGTTTCATGTGTTTTCAATGTGTAGTTTGGCTTAATTAGCATGTTTCATTTTATCTGGGGACCAATTGGAGCTAAAGGATTAAAGCCAATGTATGTTACTTAGGTATGTTATCCGAACATGTGAGCTGAATTAAACGTGTAGTAGGTAATTTGTATGTTCTAGGGTAAATTCAGGGTGAACATTGCGTCATGTAACGCAGCTCCGGGAATATATTTGTTGATCACACAAGCACTCTTAAACCGTAACACAATACATAGAGGTAAGCTACTATATAAATGTTTTAAATATGAACCCAAAAACAATTACTGCATATATTGAGAAGAGTTGTTTGACCATTTGCAACGTTTTGTGCTGTTGACTTCATACATTAAGTACTTTAATTTGTTTCAATTGGTTGATTATTGAGTTTGAAGGTTGTTCCAGAGGAGAACTTCCTCGGTTCTTGATGAAAATTGCAATCATTCCTAGACCGTAAATCACAGCGATGTTTAGGACAATTGTGAATTGAAAATCGTTATAATGCCAGGTGGCTTTTCTTCATGTGGTCTATAACCTCCCCTCAAACATGATAGTTGGCTCAATATAAAAGTAGAATGGGCGTGGGTTGTCGAGGTCAACTTGGCCAGTCAATATAATAAATTAACTAGTTAGGGTAATTTTACTGTGGTTGTTGAGAACGTTAATAATTTGGCCAGAAATCCAAACTAGAAAGTGACAAAATGAATATTTATTTTTCATTAAAGAGATTCTCTAGTTTATACCAAAAGTACAATGTCAATGCCTGATTTAGAAACCAGTCAATATCTAAGAATAAGGACAATAATGACAAGTGACAAATCACAGGGCAAATGAATGTGTTCTAAAAATTTACTTTTATATGTCTTTTATTATGAATTGAATGTAATAACATTTTATTAATTGATTAACGTATTCGTCTTTTGGAAGTGTTAAGGAAGATACTCTTTGTTCTTAACCGTAGAGTTCTAAGAGATAATTGTCTACAAAAAAAGCGATTCACAATCATGATAATTAACATGGGACATAATTACCAAGATAAGATTGTTGTGTTGATTAAAAGAGATATTGTAGCTCTACAAATATTTAACAACATTAGTATATGAAATACAAATGTTTTTTTCATATATTAAATTGACCTAACAAATGAAACATTATGGAATTGTGTTTGTATCATTAATGTTTCATTGTCTTTGAATCCTAAAACATGAGACCTATATCTTTTCACATAAGGAGTGTATGATTTGATTATTATCGAAAACTATCATTGTGTATAGTGATAAATGTATTAGTTGGTTACATATGTTGTGGCAGAAAAGGAGATATGTCGAAAGATTGTCATTGCCCCTCTTGACTTGAGTGATGATACTAATGGTCCCCTTGATCAAGCAAAATTATAATGTGCACAATATAACTTGTGTATAGTTACATATTTATAATTTGCTTAAGAGAACAAGAAATGAATATATACTACATAGATGACACATTTCTACTTTGTATAATATTCCTAGTATCATGAGGCATGGGATAGACATAAGTGATATTCTTGTATCACCAAATGGATCGTTTAGTTCGAGTGAGCAAAACATTTTTGTTATTTGGGTAATGATAATGTATAGTAGATACCTCTTATAGTTTATGATATAAAGTATTTTATATCATTGTCAACATAACTTACATCATCCTACAGGTCATACCACATAACTGAAAAACAAGAAATATGATTTTACATTTTATGTGATGTGTTGATATACATGTGGTGAAATGATAAAATCGATATGTCGTAAGAATGACATGGTTAGAATATCAAATGAATTTGTATGAGATGTATATATATTATTTTGTATAATGTTTGACATTATCTATGATAATATATTGCATAATATACTGTGATCCACAACATTATAACATACAAGTTTGCTAAAACCCCAATGGTCAAATTTTGTTGGATATTGATTCAAAATATGACAAAGGAAAAATACACTGCAAAACGATTGAACGTTTTTCCCAAAACGGTCGACTAGTGTGATTAGTAATTTCTGGGTTCTCGAAGACGGATGATCGATTGAACACGTGGTTCGACTGGAAATTGTAGGATCGTGTGGGTTATGGGTCCACAAACTCTAATTAATAAATTAAGCCTAATTTCCTACTTGGTTGATTAACAAGATATGTGCAGCGGAAATTAAGACATAATCAAAGACAAGTAGAACAAGCAATGCAAACCACAATAGATGCGTCGGATTTTCCAGAGGTTCGGCCCCACCTACGTCCTCTCTTGCAAGCCCCTCTCGATTCCCCGTTCGAGCTCCTCTTGCGTCTTCACTACGCTTCCCCATTCCGGGCCGGGAGCAACGCCTTTTACACTTCTTCAAGCTCACGAACAACCCTCGCCGAGCTTGGCACCACCTCTCACAATCCGAGAGGATCACTTTGGGCTTTCACCGAAGTCCTTGCTTCTTCTTCGGAATTTCACCGAAGCCTTTGCTTTGACAACTCAATGAGTGGGACACACTCTTCTCTAACTGAGCACAACAATTTCTAAATGTGTGAGTGATGAATAATGTGGAGATTTGAGCTTAAGATCACTAAATGAGAGCTTTGAGGATTTGGGATTTCTCTCTATGAATTTGACTATGAGGAATTGGAGAGTTGTGTGTAAAACTAAGTTTGATCCTCTATTTAAAAGCTTTAAGAGATTCCTAGCCGTTGGGGAAAGACTTGATTGATTTGTGTAAGAGATACACAAAACAGAATTCAAATTCAGCAAAAACTGTCTCCAACCGGTCGACCTAAAGTTGAACCGGTCGAACAAAACCTTACAAAAACTAATGGATCGGTTGAACAAATGGATGGTTCGGTCGAACAGTTGGGAATAGTGTTATGCGTATATGACCGTTGTATGAATACGACAAAATAAAACGGTCACATGAAAACCCGGAACGGTCGAACAAAATGGCAAAACCGGTCGACCGTTTTAGTCTGGGCAAAACACTACTGAAATCGGTTGAACTATGAGGCAAATCGGTTGAACAAAATGGTCATGTAAAAACTCTAAATCTACTGAAACCGGTCGAAAGTTTTCGGACAGGATTTAAGGTTTAGTTTTAGTGATTTTCCGACTATGTTTTGGATGACCTATCGAAGTCCGATTGATCTGAAATTTTGTGTGTGACTTCTCTAAGTAACCTAGTGTGTGAATGCATGGATATTAGCTTAAGTTATGCTCAATTCACATATGTTCCTAAGACTCAAAGAAAAGTAAAATACATGTCTTCAATCCAGCTTGATTACATGTCTTGACTTGATTTTTCTTCTTTCTTGAGTCTTGATCACTTGTAGATGTTAGCACAATACAACATATATACCATTATACTACATGTGCTAATCTACATGTCCTAATTAAGATTAGGTTGAATTACATCATCAAAATATGGATTAAGGCCAAAAAGCCAACAATCTCCTTTTTTTTATGATGGCAACCTATATCTTAAACTAACTTAATACTTGAAATATTTTATGCAAACTATGCTTCAAATGTTTCTTTAAATCTATTGTATATTTTTTCTTGAAAATTTCATGCATATTTCAAGTTACCCTAATCTATTACTTCTCCCCCTTTGACATCCATCAAAAACAATAATCAATGTAAGATATGAAATGAAATTTCTCCCTCATGTACAATTATATAACTATTCAAGTTCAAATAGGATGTCATTTGTAATGAAGTTGCTGCCCCTAAATTTTGCACTTCATTATTCTAATAAAAGATATAACATTTAAGCTCCCCCTATCAATAAGGTTACAAGGAAACTATGAGTATGATTCAAGTTAAGTTCATTTAAGTTTCAACTTAAGCCTTATTCTAACATCCATTTAAAATTTGACATTTAAAATCAATGGATGTGATAAATGATTTGCAATGAATAGGGTATATGATTTGCAATGAATTAAACTCTAAATGTATGAAATTTAAGCACATAAACTAGACTAGAGCTAATTTAACATGAATTGTAGATGATAGAAATTTATACCAACTTGAGTCTTGAATTAGCTCCAATCTTGACTTGGTGATGCAACCAGATTCGAATTCGATGCTTTGGCTCACCCGGTCACCACCAATATCCTCCTCAAGCTCCTACAAGTGTAGACTTTGGTACCCATTTTTGCTTGGGTCCATTAAGTTTAGCTTTTGGTACCCAAATCCAAGTTGATTTTGGTACCTCTACACTAATTTTCCTTTTCATGGAATAATTATGTTTAACATTAATTTGAACAATAATGTTCTTAACATAAAAGTTATTTTGTTTGCCATGAGTGAACTTATGCAATTTATGAGTTAACATTTCATTTGTAGCAATAAGTTCACTGTTGTTAGTCTTAAGAGATTCATTCAAGCAATTAAGGTTTTGAAACATTGAAGCATGCTTTTCATTCATTTTATGCAAGTGAATCTCCAAGTTAAAAACTTTATCGTTCATGCAACTTAAGTCATGTAACAATTGCTTGCTTTCAAGATAAGATTTATCTAATTTCATAAGCAAGTCATTTGTATCATTTTCTAGAATATGACTATCAATTGAATGAGATGAGGTAGATTTGACATTCAAATTTTCTTCCTTGAAGCATGCATTCTCTAAAGTTAGAACTTCAATTTTAGCAAGCAAATCAACTTTATCATCTAAGATAGATGCATTTTGACATTTAAGATCATGGATTTGCTCATTTGCTACTTGATTAGTCTTGTGAAGTTCTTTATATTTTTCAAATAATCTTTGAAATGCATTTTGTAGTTCATTAAAATCATAGGCATTATCTTTTGAACTACTACTTGAAGAATAACTAGAAGATACCTCATCTTCACTTTCTCCATCGGATGAGCTTGATGATGATGAAGATGTTGAGTTAATCTCCATTTTCTTTGCTCGAGCTACATCATTCGGAGTGGTTGCTCCTTTCTCCCCAGATGGTGAATATTTTTCACCAAAATTCCTTTCTAATGTTTGCCATATAGAATGAGCACTATCACATGACTAAACAAGATTAAGAAGTTCATCTCCTAATGCACAAAATATGACATTCATAACTTTAGCATTTAGGGATGCATTTTTCTCATCTTCTAAACTCCATTTACTAATATGACATCTAGGTGATTCATATGGAGTTTGAATCATAAACCACATGTTAATGTTCATGGATTTAATAAATGATGACATTTTAGATTTCCATGAACTAAAGTTATTACCATCAAAGTAAGGTGGTTTACATGATTGTAAAGGTGTGGATGCATTAAGAGTCATGTTAATTTATCGGTTACGAACAAAATTAACCAACGAGGCTCTGATACCAAATGTAGGATCGTGTGGGTTATGGGTCCACAAACTCTAATTAATAAATTAAGCCTAATTAGCTACTTGGTTGATTAACAAGATATGCGCAGCGGAAATTAAGACATAATCAAACACAAGTAGAACAAGCAATGCAAACCACAATAGATGCGTCGGATTTTCCAGAGGTTCGACCCCGCCTATGTCCTCTCTTGCAAGCCCCTCTCGAATCACGTTCGAGCTCCTCTTGCGTCTTCACTATGCTTCCCCGTTCCGGGCCGGGAGAAACGCCTTTTACACTTCTTCAAGCTCGCGAACAACCCTCGTCAAGCTTGGCACCACCTCTCACAATCCGAGAGGATCACTTCGGGCTTTCACCAAAGTCCTTGCTTCTTCTTTGGAATTTCACCGAAGCCTTTGCTTTGACAACTCAATGAGTGGGACACACTCTTCTCTAACTGAGCACAACAATTGCTAAATGTGTCACTAGTGCAGAATTGGCATTACTCGTCGCCAAATAGACGTCGGCCGTTACAACCACCGACGTCAAGTGTGGAGAGGACAGAATAGACGTCGGTTGTAATTGAAGACGACGTCTATGTGACACTATAGACGTCGGGTTTTGGAATAACACGTGTAGCCGACGTCTATACCCTATAGACGTCGACCTATACACGTCGGTTGTTTGTGTACCTTTTATATCCGACGTCTATAGGGTATAGACGTCTCCATATAGACGTCGGACGTAATGGACAACCGACGTCTATACGTCATCCACATAGACGTCGAGGTATAGACGTCGGCGTTATACAACATCCGACGTCTATAGGTCTTAAAGAAATCAGACAGACGGTTTTCTTTCATTCATTTCAGACGAAACCCCACCCAAACCCTAGCCGTCCCGCGATCGAACTCTCCTCCGCGACCAACCTCCGACCGATCTGCACCGTCTCCGGCACCGCAGCGAGCTCCCAAACTCTCCTCCACATCTCCGGCCCTCTTCTCCTTCTTCCCCCGTCTTCCTCCATCTCTCTCCACATGTAAGTTTTCTTCCATCAACTATTTGTATTTTCTTCCAAAAGAATATCGGACTTTGTTTGGATCTCCCCTTCCACTTGCGAGTTATTAACTACTATCACAAACAAATGGTGGTATGTGTTTGTATGGAATCCATCAAAGCCCTCATTCAACCCTTTACGTTCATCTTCGATAAGTATGGAGTTTGTTTGACCCTTTGGTTTTGGCAATATTAGGTATTTGTTTTTTGACTCTGTAAGCTCTTCCGCACTGTGTGGTCCATTTTTTTTTTTGCAATTTCATTCCAAGATCAAATGGTACTTCCAATGTTTATCAGAAGTTTGTTAATTAAATGCTACAACTCTTGCCATTAAGAAATTAAACTATTTATTCTTTGTTCTAAGGACAAACAATTAGTATATATGGCTTTAGAGAACACTTTTAAGGTTTATTTGGAACTGTTGGGGTCAAAAATAAATGTCAAAAATTAGAACGGGAATTTCGAGTTCTAACACTTAGGGACAAGTACTTGTGTAATGAATCTAGTGTAGAGATCATTTTCTTTCATCTATCATTACCAACTTCTTATCTTCAGATGAGGCTACAAAAGCATACCTAAACAAAAATGTTTAGAAATAATAATATCC
Organism: Triglochin maritima; assembly: GCA_963682175.1. Lineage (NCBI taxonomy): Eukaryota > Viridiplantae > Streptophyta > Magnoliopsida > Alismatales > Juncaginaceae > Triglochin > Triglochin maritima. Next base: position 26,834,628 of record OY821774.1, on the reverse strand, counting down.
CATTAGACGATAATTCCGGAAGATAATCCGAAATCCATCCATTAGATGAGTCAACAGATCATATAATAGATTGTTAAGTTTCAATTTGTATATATGTGTAGTTTTCTATGGGTTTGCATAAAAAGTGTCCAAATTAGAATAAATCTTTAGTTTAGTGAGTTCATACATTTATTTGTGTTTATTTATGTTTTGTCTAGTTAAATGTTTATTTATGCTGAAAAAATGATCTTTCATGTTTATTTATGTTTTGTCTAGTTAAATGTTTATTTATGTTTTGTCTAGTTAAATGTTTATTTACTTTGTTTAGTTAAATGTTTAGTTTATAATAACTCATTGCCCCCCTTAAACAACTTGGCCTTTAATAACCCAAAGCAATAGATTAGACAATATTTGCTAAGTCATTCATCATATAGGATTTGCATGCATTGTATTTTTCGATTATTTACGATTTCTGTCGTAGATTGCTGGCTTAAGGTACGTACTATCTTTCACTCATCATTCATTAGAAAGCACGCATTAGTTAGTAGGACTTGCATTGGAACAAGAGTGAGGTGAGTGTTTGTTTGGTGTGTTGTTTGTTAGATTAAGGTATGAAAAACACTTAGGGGGCAGTCACCTATAGGAGATGAGGTGGGGGATTTCATCACCCTTTCCTTGGCCCAGAAACCACTTAATAAAAGAGCCTTAATAAAATCAATTAGACGTTGGCCCCTAGGAATTTCGGACGCATTAAGGAGAGAAAACCGTTTAAGACCGTTATGGCCTGAATGTCGTTGCCCATCTAGTCTCCCTGAGATTTTAGGAACCTCCGGGTTCTTGATTTCCTATAGATTAGTGGTCCTCGATGTTTAAGACCGTTTCGGCCTGAACGTCGTTGCCCATCTAGTCTCCCTGAGATATTAGGGACCTCCGTTGCTCATTGGATGCTTGTCGTTGTATGCCCCACGACTAATTCGGCATATTGGTTTGATCCGTTGGGGTCGAATAAACCAAGGGACTCAATAAAGAAACTTCTAAATATGTAAGTTCGTTTAGTTGTGAAAAAAGTATTTCTTGGATTTTTATTAGTATTATTGAATGATATTTTCACTTGTGCTACTCAGGGCAATTAAGGTTTACAGAGCTTTAGGTGGTTGTAGAACAACCACAAAATCTGGAATAACATGGCATGGAATGAGAGTACGTTCTTTCCCATTTTTGTTAATTAAGTTAGGAACAAATATTTAGCGAATTCCTATGTTTGTAGTACCGGAAGCAGGTTGGAAATACGGAATGCGGTTACTACATGATGAGATACATGGAGGAAATCCTCGATGTAACAACTCAAGACGTATGTCTAACCGAGGTAATGTAGATCGTTATTCAATTGTATATTCAATTGTAGTTTCAATATTTAGTTATTAATATTCAACACACTTGTATTTTTTTGATAGGTTTTCCCAAAAAGTAGTGACCCATTCTCGCAACAGGAGCTCGATGAAACTCGCGACCGATGGGCTCGCTATTTCATCAGAAACATGCTGACGAACTAAGAGGTTCTCCTGCCAATTGTATTTTTTATAATTTAGTTAACAAGTGCACTTGTATTACAAACCTACACTTTATGCCTTAATATAATCGCCTTAATTTTAGAATGAATTAATTGCAAGTGTGTTGAATGTCAATTGTGTGGTTGTATTTTTGTGTTTGTGTTTGTGCATGTATGCTTGTGGATGTATATGGATGTATGTGGATGTATATGGATGTATGTGGATGAAATTTATAGGTGAACGAATTTGGTGCAGTTGTATGTACACGACGACGATGACTAAAAACAATTTCGTCGGATCCTATTTATTTTTTTTGTCCAGGTTTGGGAATAGACGTCGGCTGTCTCTATCAGCCGACGTCTATTCCTCTGAAGAAAGGAATAGACGTCGGCTTTCTATGTAATCCGACGTCTATCCCTAAAGTATAGGCGTCGTATGTTAGTTACCCGACGTCTATCCCTAACGTATAGGCGTCGTATGTTAGTTAACCGACGTCTATACATTAAAAAATACACGTCGGAGTCTAAGTAAGACCGACGTCTATTCGTTAGGTATAGACGTCGGCGATACTATGGCCAACGTCTATGTATAGACGACACACACATATACGTCGGATAGGGGTGTGCTTATATCCGACGTGTATAACCCCTTACATCCGACGAATATTCCCTTTTCTGTATTAGTGTGTGAGTGATGAATAATGTGGAGATTTGAGCTTAAGATCACTAAATGAGAGCTTTGTGGATTTGGGATTTCTCTCTATGAATTTGACTATGAGGAATTGGAGAGTTGTGTAAAACTGAGTTTGATCCTGTATTTAAAAGCTCTAAGAGATTCCTAGCCGTTGGGGAAAGATTTTATTGATTTGTGTAAGAGATACACAAAACAGAATTCAAATTCAGCAAAAACTGTCTCCAACCGGTCGACCTAAAGTTGAACCGGTCGAACAAAACCTTACAAAAACTAATGGATCGGTTGAACAAATGGATGGTTCGGTCGAACGGTTGGGCATAGTGTTATGCGTATATGACCGTTGTATGAATACGACCAAAAAACGGTCACATGAAAACCCAGAACGGTCGAACAAAATGGCAAAACCGGTCGACCGTTTTAGTCTGGGCAAAACACTACTGAAATCGGTTGAACTATGAGGCAAATCGGTTGAACAAAATGGTCATGTAAAAACTCTAAATCTACTGAAACCGGTCGAACAAAAGGTCCAATCGGTCGAACGTTTTCGGACAGGATTTAAGGTTTAGTTTTAGTGATTTTCCGACTATGTTTTGGATGACCTATCGAAGTCCGATTGATCTGAAATTTTGTGTGTGACTTCTCTAAGGAACCTAGTATGTGAATGCATGGATATTAGCTTATGTTATGCTCAATTAACATATGTTCCTAAGACTCAAAGAAAAGTAAAATACATGTCTTCAATCCAGCTTGATTACATGTCTTGACTTGATTTTTCTTCTTTTTGAGTCTTGATCACTTGTAGATGTTAGCACAATACAACATATATACCATTATACTACATGTGCTAATCTACATGTCCTAATTAAGATTAGGTTGAATTACATCATCAAAATATGGATTAAGGCCAAAAAGCCAACAGAAATAACATGACATTTTCTTGTTGCGAAACAGTCGACCGGTGGAGTATTCCGTTCGACCGAAATTATCAAGAATTTTTCTAGATAACTAAACGGTGGACCGGTTGGACGATTCGCTCGACCGTTTGTCGAGAATTTTGCCTCAATTAATAAGAGGTTGGATTTGTTGCAACTTGGTCAAGGGAAGTTTTGGGATGAATATGTGTCTGAATATGATTGGTTTAAAGGAGTAATTAACATGCGATCATGTGTAAGTGGGTTACAAATGATGTGGCTTGGAGGAAGACCTATAAATAGTTTCCTCCTCTCTTCCTTGTTTACATCAATGCAAAAATTCTTCTCTCCATATTTCTCCACCTAATCATCCGAAAATTCATTTATTAATTGAGTTCTTGAGAGATTAAATTCTTTGGAGCATTGAAGGGGTAATTAGATAGATTCTAACCTCGTATTAGAGATTAATTGACTAGCTTCGATCTCTCTAATCTTGTTTAGAGTTTGGTGAACACTTGGAGGAATTCCGAGGCGATTCGATGTGCAACTCAACTTCGTAATGGTAAAAGGGATTCGAAAATCTCCTAGGTATGATCCAATCTATGTATTTCAATATTAATTAGTATATTATGTATATTGAAATACGATTAGGAATTTTGAACATAAAATTGTTGAAAAATATAAAAATCGGTACTAATTGGTTGTTTTTTTATATAAAATATACAGAAGTATAGGTCACGAAATCCAACACTTGAACCATACACACCAACGTTTTAGTAAAACTCAAGTATACATCTCACTATTTAATACAGATGACTAAAGTAATGAAATTCAGAAGGAAATTATAACTGTATAAATAGTTAAATTTAATAAAACAAAGGGGTAATTTCAATGAAGATGGGAACTTCAATAATTATAGTAGCAAGTTGAAGCACCTGTTTGAGGAGAAGTAGTTTATTGGAATGACTAACTTCTAATAGCAGGATATTAACGTACAATTAATAACATAAGTGGTTAACTGGAATACCTAAGTTCGACAATCAACAGAGACATCAAGCTAAGGTATAAAAGCAAAACAAAAACAACCATATCATTGAATAAACAAAAGCAACACAAACAATACAACTCAGTTTGACGAGGAACAATAGAGACAAGAATAAAACTAAAGTCAGAAACTAAATGAGGTCAAATCGAATGTATTATCCTTCTTTCGAGCTTTTTATATCCTATCTAATGGGAATTGGTGTAAGGGAGGTGCAGGGCTAGTGATCGTGTTTAAGTACTTGGTTTTTATCTCTCGAGCTTTGATTTCTTCCGTGTAATGGAGTTTTGATTTCGTATTGTTCCTCAATGCGACTACGTATTGGCCAACAAATTGTCTGATGGATGTCTAAAAATCCACATAATCTTTGAAGAATTCATTCATCCCCTCTGAACATTGTGCTGACAAAATACTTGATATTAGGCACAGAAATTAGACAATTAACGACAAAATACCCCAAATGAAGTATGAAAATACCCTATAGGAAGTATGAAAGTCACTCATCGACGAAAAAGATAACAACACATTCATAAGGTTGTTGCTTACGACCAGGTGCCTATGAAAATCCTTGTATCATATGATCACCCTCAGTTCATTTTGCATCTACCTCACTCCTAGTTACGGAATTTTATTACGACATTACCTTGTACTTATGAATTTACCCATTCCTATCAATAAACTTAGACACTAATGAAATTGCATTGCAGTAAAGCATAAATTCCACATTCAATTGTAAATACTTTTGGGACTCTACGAAATTACCCAAGGTAAACAACCTCAAACTTTAGAACCATGAATCGGATAAATATAGAAGTAGGAGCATATTAATTAACGACCAAAAATAACTACCCAATGATGAAACAACTATATCGACAAATAGTACAACTTCAAAAAAAACAATATCTTTGAAAGGGCCTTTGTTTGGGCTAGAAACATAGGAATTTACCCAAACCACATCTAAAGTATGAAACAAACTTACCTTGTACCATCACCGAGCAACATAACACTTTATAAAAAATATATAAGTACAAGGTCATCAATTAAAATTAAAATGAAATAGCCTGCCTTCTTTGCCTTTTCATATCCCTAGTATTGCATAATCGACATCATTGCTAGTAATATCCTTTTCTTTGCTTCTGAAACAACCCTTTTTTCTCTGACAAAAAATAATTTGGGGTATGTCGAATAGGTGGTGCTAACCGTGACTCTCTATGTAGATTTAAAGGATCGCTTTGAGCAAGCTAAGGTGTGACTTCAGTTTGTCGTCGCCAAAGTATGATTAGTTAAAGCTTCAGTCAGAGTCAACGTTTATAGGATATTGATTGATATGTTTTAATCAACCGCAACTGCACGACCACGTTGAAGCGGTGGCAAATACGGATCGATCCACCGGGAGGTGTGTCGACTTTAGTTTGTTCGAAGGTGAGTGGGAAAAAAAGGAGAGAAAGGAGTTATGATTAAACTACACTATAATGCAAAAAGGAAGTGAAAGATAAGCAATAAAACTAAACCCCATAGGGGGTAGAGAAAGAATGTGAATACAAAGATATGTGTATGTGTGTGTGTTCAATTATGCTCATCACAACATGTAGTGCATGAAAATCATAAAACTAAATCCAACTTTGCCTCCACATGAAATAAGATAACACAATTTCATTAAAACACACAAGACAATAATTGGAATGAAGCTAAATGAACTCATGTATAAAGACCAAACCTCACTATGCCTCCACATGAAATAAGATTTAGACAATCATTAAACCATACAAGACATTAACCAAGGTAAAGGCAACAAGAGTACATGCAACTACAAGTCATGTTTCCTTTATCAATTCCATCCATATCCTCACCTCATCATTCCCCATAAAACAGGTCCACTAATCTAAGCATATGCTAAGCTTCATTCAAGAGCATTAACATATCAAAGACAATAGTGAAATCTCATTAGATGGTTATGGAAATCATGTAAGGTTCAAAGGATTAAGATAACACACAACTATTACATCACATAATCATATCACATATTTCTCCACCCCTAAATGGGGATGGAACTACTCACTCATATTTAAACTACAACCTACATTAACAAAATGAAACATTCTAATGAAAGAAAATTAAACTAAGCAAGCAAGAAATATTAAAGAAGCTAAAAGGACATAAAACTAAAGAAGCATGCAAGACATATGAAAGGAAATTAAACTAACAATATGACTAAAGGAAAACTTTATTAATTTCAAACTCACAATACAAGTAGCCTCTCTCCACCAGCGTTTTTGCTTCAAGGATTTTACTCCTAGTAGAGAGGATGGCCACCAAGAGAGTGATCATTACAAGGTAGGAGGAGGAGTTCTATTTATAGCCAAATAAAAAGATAATCCGGGACAATCCCCCGGTATGGGACTAAACATATACCAGAAATAGACTAAATACACTCTAATACGCGAGCCAACGAAATCTTAGCGGATCCGTAGCAACCTGGACCGCCAATCAGAGGTCTACAGGGTTTGGATCAGGCTGTTGTTTCGTGTGGGCTTTTTTGGATGTCTTTGCTTGTGTTTTATGCATCGAAGTCGGTTGCTGGAGCTCCGGACCAAATATAATTGTCAAAATACTCCCCATGATGGTGTGGAGTTTCTTGATTTGCTCATTGGTCCTTTGGTTTTGCATTCGGGTCCCTCTCTCTTGCATCTTAGTCCATAAGTCTTGCAACTTAGTCCTTTTTCTTGCTTTTGCGTCCTTTTTGTGCCTCTTCTCCTCAAACCTACTTATTCCTGAAACTTAAACATTAAACTCGTTACGTAGCATTGTTTAGGTGAAAGATAATGGATATAAGACACAAAGATATGCATGATAAGATGTCAATCAAATACCCCACACCTAACTTTTGCTAGTCCCGAGCAAAACAAAGAAAGAGAAAAATGAAAGAAAGTAAAAAGCATACGAAAAATAGGGAAATCCTAACTCACTTTCGTAGGAATTACGGTTGCACTTAGCACGTGCAACAAGCCGTTAAACCTCCTTGTCGCCAAAGAGGAGGAGTGTTGTCTCATGAGGGTTTTCAGCAAATATACCCACAAAATCTGAACATAAATGCATTATTCAATCTAGACACTCGACTAGATAGACTCATTTTTATCGATAATTGGACGCGGTAATCCTACGGGCCGACTCTATATAGGTATTTAGTCCACACACCTAGCCTAATGAACCATTCGTGCAAGTTAAATAAGGACTTAAGTGAAAGACATGGACAACCTCAACATCCTCAAGTGATACAAAGTGTAAAGTCCATTAAGGTTCTTATTTGCATTACCATTTTTTTCTTTTTGTTTCTTTTCTTACTTCTTTTTTTCTTTTCGTTTTCTTACTAGTTGGAGTTTCATTCTCCCAGGGTCAGGTTTCGTGCATCATTGCCTATGAGGACTTACACTATCACTTACACCTTTCCCCAAATCTCCACATAGGGCAATCCCTAGCACCCGTGTAACGGGAGTTCGGTCGGTGCATCCCAAGTGAGATGACTCGAAAGCACCAGGCACAAAGTCCCCTCAGACCTAATTTCCTGAGTGATAGGAGCCGTGCGAGAAGAGAGAACACCTACTGACTTATTTCTTATCTACACATGCACCAATACCCCTACACTTAATGTCTCACAACAAGATTTAAAGGGTCTTTAGCTACAACAAACTTCCTCAAATTAACAGACACAAATTATTGACTCACTAAGTTCAGAATGGACTTCTTTAAATGTTTGAGTACTGAAACCCTATGATTACTCGCCCCCGAGGGAAAACCGGGATGCATCCTAACGACTAGATAAGTCCTAAAGCCACTGTAGTAGATATCTTAATGCATCAAGTTCAAGACAATTTTGGGAGCTTTCTTTTTACTTTGCCTCTCAACGGTTTTGCACATGCTAAACACACACAAAACCCACAAAACATTTTCTTTCGCAAACACATGAAGATTTTGAAAGAAATGTGAAAATTTTAAAGCACTAGGCAAGCAAAAGAAGACAAGTCACCCAATGATCATGACAAGCAGATATATCGATATTAAATGCAGCACACTAACTTGACTCTATCAATGCACACAAAAGAAAACAAAATCAAAGGAAAAGACTCGAGTATGTACACACCTAAACACCCCCCCCACACACACACCTACTTCATGCATTGTCCTCAATGAATATGAGCAAGATACTACATGGATTTATGCATGAAAAAGAAGAGATCTCACCAATGTGAAGTACAAAAGAAAGTTCATGGTTATAGTGATGAACACAAACCCGAATTCCCTCAAAACTTGTGAGATGCTAAAGAATGGATACAGATATGTGAAAGAAATGGGGCCCAAATACACAAGGGTTGGGGCCCACAAAAACCAATGCTCATGGAGTCTTTTTTCTGGGTTTTTTTTCTTCTTCTTTCTTTTTTTTAACTATGTACAACAATGGGCTCTCATCTTCATATGTCAAGGGGCATCAAATGGGAACCTGCCATCTCTCGAGCCAGAAATACACTTGTATGGGCTCGCAACATACAAAACAGAATTGCTTGACCACCTAACACCCTTATAAGCATTATGGTCGTTTGATGCCTCTTGAGAGTTAGCAAGATAGGAGGCATGAATGAGAGGTGAACCTCTGTTTGGTTGTTTGAAATGTAAGATATTAGGTGGTTGATTATTAACCCACATGGGGTCCTCAGCAGATACAGAATGAAGAGCATGTGGCCTAGAGGCCATAAAAATGGTATCTTGTGGCCCAAGAGCCGCATGATCGAAAGGATGTGGCTTAAAGGCAACGTGATCACAAGATAAGGCACCTTCTTGTACCAGCCCAGGTGAAACATCTTCACCACCTTCAGGATCTCCATCGAACTATTCTTTGAAATACTTGAAGGTGCCCTCAACTTTAATCTCATCCATGCCCTGGATAAGGTTGACCCCAACAGGGTCATTGAAGGCACCTGGCTTCTTACCGATGGTGAAGATGTTGAAATTAACGCATTGACTACCATAAGTCAAGCGCATCAGACCATTGCGATAATTGATCAAGGCATTGGAATAACAGGAATTTGTCCATGTGGGTTTGGCACAGGTTCAGTATCCACAACAAAGAAGTTGACTGGATAAATGAACACTCCCACTTTGATCAGCACATCTTCCACCACGCCCCTCAGTTTCTTCATAGACTTATCAGCCAATTGAAGTTTTCTTTTCATGCATCGAAGTTGTTTTTTCATGTGGGCTTTTCTGGATGTCTTTGCTTATGTTTTATGCATCGAAGTCAGTTGCTAGAGCTCCAGACCGAATAGAATTGTCAAAATACTCCCCATGATGGTGTGGAGTTTCTTCATTTGCTCATTGGTGCTTTGGTTTTGCATTCAGGTCCCTATCTCTTGCATCTTAGTCCATAAGTCTTGCAACTTAGTCCTTTTTGTTGCTTTTGAGTCTTTTTTGTGACTCTTCTCCTCAAATCTACTTATTCCTGAAATTTAAACATTAAACTCGTTACGTAGCATTGTTTAGGTGAAAGATAATGGATATAAGAAACAAAGATATGCATGATAAGATGTCAATCAGATATGTTGTTGGATCGATAAAGGTCTCTAATATAATCACATTTAGGTTTAATTAAAACTCTACTTGCTCAATCAAATATGCACAGCGTAATTTTAAAAAAAAAATACAAGTAAAGATAGAGATATGCAAACCACAAGGGAGACAGGGGGATTTTTATAGAGGTTCGGTACCCACACCCGGGTCCTAGTCCACTCTTGCAAGCTCCGCTCACGACTTCACTATCCACTCCCCATTCCGGCCGAGAGAGAATGCCTTTACAATCTTCAAGCTCGCGAACAACCCTCGCCAAGCTTGGTTCCTCCTAGGGGTGCACACGGGTCGGGTTGAACCCGAAATCCGATCCAACCCGGTTGGTAGGGTTGGGTTGTGCAGTGGTTCGGATCGGTTGGGTTGGGAAAATGGCAAACTGAAACTTTCGGGTTGGGTTCGTGTTGGAGGATCGGGTTGATCCGACCCAACCCGAACCCGATATGTATTTAACTTTTTTTACTATCTTATATATGTTGTAAATCTGGACCATCCATTATATGTTAGAGATTATCTCAACCTTTCATTGTTTACACATTAAAAACCCTAAATCTCTTATCTACCTAAATTCTCACCATCTCTCCCTCAACTCCTCTCCCTCAACAACAACAACCGCAACACCATCTTCCTCAACTCCTCTCCCTCAAGGCCTCAACCTCAATCTCTCTCAACCTCAGGTCCTCAACTCCTCCCTCCACGAATTCAACACCTCCCTCAAGGCATCAACCTCAACACCTCTCTCTCACGATTCTCCCTCAACTCCTCAACGCCTCCCTTCACAAATCCAACACCTCCCTCCACCTCAACTCCTCTCTCTCATTATTCTCCCTCATCCTCAACTCCTCAATGCCTCCCTCCACGAATCCAACAGATCCCGCCGCCCGATCCACGAATCCAAAAAATCCCTCCACAAATCTAACACGATTTGCCAAAAATTCGGGTTCAACCCGATCCAACCCAACCCAACCCAAAAAATTCGGGTCGAGCTGGGTTGAACCTGATCTGGTCGGGTTCGGGTTGGGTTGGTTTTTTCCAAACCCGAAATTTTCGGGTTGGGTCGGAGTGTATCCCAAATCTGACCCAACCCGACCGATGTGCACCCCTAGCTCCTCCTCTCACAATCCGAGAAGGACGCTTTAGGCTTTCACCGAAACATTTACAAGACTTTGGCAGCAACAAACTTGAGTGGGACAGTCACTCTCTCAACTTGAGCACACTTGAGAAAGATAAGAATTTACCTTAAGTGTCAAAATTGAGGCTTGGAGTGTTTGGAATGATCTCTCTAATGTTGGAGGAAAATATGTGTAGAAGAGTTATGTCAAAGTGTGTTGGACAACTCTATTTATAAGCTCTAAGTGTGTTATAGCCATCGGGACAAGTTTTGTAAGAGTTTGTGTAAGAAACACAAAACAGTGAAGTGCATGACACAATTCAGCACAAAATTGGTCGACCGAATCGGGTATACCGGTCGACCGGTTGGTCAATTTTGGCTACAACTTAAGTTCACTTAAGTGAACGGTCGAACTAAGGTTTTGGTTTGCTCGACCGTTTGGGGGTTTTGGTTTGGTAAAGGATGTATCAGTCAAACTAAGCAAATGGTTGGTTCAACTGGAGATTTCCAGGCACTTTTGGGTTCAAGGAGAAATTGGGTTTCGGTCGACCAAGGTCTAGGAGACGTTCGACCGGAAACTTCCAGAGTGTTCAGGGCGACCAAGAAATGTTGGATCGGTCGACCACTAGGAAAGTTTCGGTCGACCGGACGATTGGTAAAATTGGGGTTTTGGGAAATCCGACCGTTGTAGAATACGACAAGTCTAACGGTCATATGACACGTGTTGACGGTCGAACTAAAGGCATTAAACGGTTGACTGGTTTAACACTAAATCATGTTAACAGAATAAACAACCCAATCGATCGAACGAAGAACTCATTCTGGTCGACCGATTTGGTCCTGGCAGTTCAAGTAAGGTTTAAGTATTTTCCGGTTCTAGTTTGGGTGATCTATTGAAGTCCAGATTATGTGAAATATTGTGTGTAACTTCTATAGGGAACCTAGTGTGTATGTGAGTGGTTTTTAACTCAAGTATGCTCAATTACATCTAGTTCTTAAGACTCAAAATAAATCAAGATTTCATGTCTTCAAATATAGTTTTAATTACATGTCTGGACTTCATTTCCCTCTTGCTTGAGTCTTGATCACCTGTAAAGGTTAGCACAATGCAATATATATGTAATGCAATATGTGTGCTACTCTACATTGATTACTATTAAGATTATGTTGATTTAATCATCAAAACATAGATTAACGCCAAAAAACCAACATATGCATTGGTAAAATCACAATATATGTCACTTTCTGGAAATAAATACTAATGTATAGCAATGAACAATGATGAAATTACACTTACAAACGTCACATGTACCAAAAAACATAAGATGTCTAACAAAAAAGTAACAAGAATGAAGTAACAAATTATGACTTTAATGAAGAATTACAAAGAACAAAACACAATAAAAGAAGGGAGAATGGACAAATCGTGGAGAACAACAACATCCCAATAAATGAAGCTTGTAAGTCAGGCAGTGGTAGAAAACTAGATGAGGAAGCCATAGACATTAAAAAATTCTTTGATGGTTTAGGATTTGAGGTGAAGAGGAGAGGAAGGTGTGAGAACCTAATCCCTTGATTAAGGTTAATTAAGTTTAAGAACCTTAAACCCTGATTAGTGAGAGTATATAAACCAAACCAAACCTTTTTTTCTCATTCTCTCCTTTTCTCTCTTTTCATCTCACTCTCTCCCTCAACACTTTCTCTCCCTCCCGTGTAGTTCGTCGGTGGAAGAAGGAGGAGCTGCGGGTGCACCGACAAGTCTGGTCGCCGGAGTTCAAGGAAGGTGTGGAGTTCGCCGGAGATACGCCCTTTTGCGTGGGAGGATCGTCGTTGCTCTTCGGAAGCTTCTTCAAGCTTCCAAGGTATGCCAAGCCTTGCTTTTACGCTCACCAAGGTTGTGTGGGTGTTTGAGTGTTCGACGGTAGGCCGAATGGCTCGTCGGAATAGTGTGGCAGAAGTTCTGCTCTGTTTCGGTCGACCGGTGCTCAATTCGGTCGACCGGTTGTAGTGTAATTCGGGCGCTCTCGCTCGAATCGGTCGAACGATACCCGATGGGTGGTCGACCGATTGTACGCTTGAGCGAGAGGATGAAGACCCTGTGTGTTTTTGGTCGACCGGGTCCCCTTTGTCGGTCGACCGAATGCACTGTTGTATGTCGGTTGGGGGCGTTGACCTTCTAAACGGTCGACCGCCTCTTTAACCAAGTTCGACCGAATGCACTGTTTTAAGTCGGTTGGGGGTGTAGACTTCTAAACGGTCGACCGCCCTGAGATCCCGTTCGACCGATGACTTAAGACGACTTAAGTGTGGGTCGACCGATTCATTTTTCGGTCGACCGGTAATGACCTTGTAGAATGTTGAAGTCCCTGATGTTTTTCGGTCGACCGGAAGCCCATTGTCGTTCGACCGTTGGGGATGTTGTAATTATTATTTTATTTGTGGCCTAGACCTTCTAAACGGTCGACCGCCCAGAGACCTTTGTTCGACCGTTTCGATGATTTCCTTGGTTCGACCGTTGGATTGTGGTTCGAACCAAGGACCGGTTTTAACGACCAACCGGTCGACCGTATGACCTTTTTCGGTCGACCGTTGGAGCCCAGTATTTGCATTGGTTGTTTATAAGCGCGTTGGTGCGTGGATTTCATTTATTGCTTATGTTCCCATGATATGACATGTGCATTGAGACCTAGGTAGTAGACCTGTGGGACCATATTCCCCTTTGCATGATCTATATGTGATGACTGTGATGACTGTCGGCCTGTGTGGCGACAGAGATGACTGTTGGCCTGTGTGGCGACAGAGATGACCTTAGCCTTTGTGGCGAAGGAGATGACCTTAGCCTGTGTGGCGACGGAGATGACTGCTAGCCCTTGTGTAGAAGAGTTCTGTGCCTTAGCCTGTGTGGCGACGGAGATGACCGACCGATGATGTTCCGGCGGATGTGCTCGACCGATGCTGTTCCGGCGAGTATGATCGTCCAGCTGTGGCACGGCTGGCGAGTATGACTGATTGACATCATTTCATGCTCATATTTGTATCTTATATCCATTATCTTTCACCTAAATAATGCTATGTTACGAGTTTTATGTTTAGTTTTCAGGAATAAATAGGTTTGAAGAGATGAAGCATAAAAGGACCCAAAAGCTAGGAAAAAGGACTGAATTGTGAGATCTGTGGACCAAGATGCAAGGAAGAAGGACCTGAATGCAAGACCCAAGGACCTAAGAGCAAAACAGAATACTCCTCACCATCATGGGGAGTATTTTGGCAATTCTATTCGGGTCGGAGCTCCAACATGCAAAATAGATGCATCAAATACCAACAAAGCCTTCCAGAAAAGCCCACAAGAAATTCCAGAGCGATCCGGACACTGTAGACCGCTAATTAGCGGTCCAAGACCGCTAATTGGCGGTCACTTTTGGCCCAAATGCGCTCAAATTTCTCCTGGACTTGTATTAATGTTCGTTTAGGCTATTTTGGGTGTTTGTTTAGTCCCACATCGGGGGATTGTCCCGGTTTGCCTTTTTCCATGGCTATAAATAGAACTCTTCACCTTCCATTGTAATCACTCCATATTTTAAGTGGCTATTCTTCCTACTAGAAGTGAGGCCTTGAAGCACACACTAAAGTAGGAGGATGCTACTTTTAATGTGAGTCATTTTATCAATAATGTTTTGTGTTTCTTTCATTGTTTGTTTTATGCTCCTTTTATTGTTTGTGCATGTTTTAGTTTAATCGTCTTTTAATTCTAGCTTAGTTTTAATATGCTTTCTTTCCATAGTTTAATAATTAGTGTAATGTTTAGTGAGTAGTTTCATCCCCTTTGGGGGGTGGAGTAGATGTACATACATGCATTAGAGAATGGGATGAATGCTTTAATTTCAATGTGTTGATTAAACATGAATGTATGCTTGCTTGTTTAGGATAGAATTTATAACTTGATGAGTTTTGCCAAAATGATTAGACACCTCTCATGCTTGTTTAGGTTCTGAAATAAACAACTTGCATATGTAATTGTTAATCAACCAAGTTGGTGAATAGATTGATAGGTTTTGCCATAACATTTAGACACTTCCTATGCTTGATAAACACCACCTTCATGTGCTTAAAGAATGTATTCTACACCCACCTCTTTGCTTGTGTGCACTCACTCCACCCCTTAGGGGTTTTTCCATTTCTGAAATTCCAGCATTCTTGTTTTGTTCTTAGCTTAGTTCTTATTTCATCGTTTGTTTGCTTCTTCCACATTTCATACTTCTTAGCGTAGTGTAGTCTAGATTAGCGTAACCAACTTTCTTCCCCCTATTTTTGCCACTTGATTTCGTACAAGCAAGAGGCTACTCACCTCCCTGAGGACGACCCGTACTTGCCACCGCTTCATCGCGGCCATGCACTTGCGGTTTAAAATAAAACGTTCAACAATGACCGACCAGAGCGACAGCTCTGGCGGATTGTGGTCTTCGACCACTGATCAGATCTGATGATGACTCGGAATTGCGTGCGACCCTCACCGAACCCATATGACTAGTGTAGCTGCGAGTGGGGGTGTGTCGAGTATTTTCCGTATGACCGCATGTGCCTGCGGTGGGTATCTACGGATGTCCAAAACTAGACTTATGACTAATGAACCCCGGTTGGGGAAATGACTATTATGACCTTATGACCCGTTTGGGGAATGACCAGTTATGATTTATGTTTGGCATAATACTAGTATGATAGGTCATGATTGCATTGCATGTAGGTGGGTTTGGCATACGGGGTTTCCTTCGGGAGACTCACGACATTGTTGTTTGCTTTCAGGTTCCCTCTTCGGGAGCTGCTTGGGTGGTGACTGAGGACGAGTGCATCTTGGAGTCGGGTCCTCGTGTCGGTTTTGAGGTTATTATGACTACTTGTGTATCTGTATATTGTATTTTGATGTAGTCATTCTTTTGACAACTCCTGTATACGGTGCAGCACCATATATATTATATTTATATTTTCGAGTAGCGTCCCCTGTGTTGATGTTTATCCTTTGATTATCATTTATTTAAAAGTTAAATTTTCCGCTGTTTCGGGGATGTTACAACTTGGTATCAGAGCGGGTCGATTCCAGTGCACTCATCTAAAGAAACCACCCTTAGGAGTAGTGGATAGAGGCATGCATTTCTTTTGTAGATCATGCATGCATTCAGATTGTTGATTATTGTTGTTTTGATTTTGGTGCTAGATGCCTCCGAGACGCGCACGACTTCCTCCTCGTGACCGTAGCACTAGCGATGAGACTGGTGGCACGGACTGGGCGGAGGAGCGGCGGATGCTCTACCAGACGGTTGAGAGATTGGGCACGCTTCTGGAGCGCCAGTCTGGCCGAGAGGAGTCAGTAGGGGCTGGGGCAGTGCATGATCGGTTTATGCGCCAGCATCCGCCTACTTTTGATGGCAGGGGTGACTCAGAGGCTGCTGAGGATTGGGTCTTCAAGATCCAGGAGATCTTTCGGGCGATAGGAGTTCCTCCGGAGAGGATGGTGGGTCTGGCCACTTATGTCTTAGGCGGTGATGCATCTAGTTGGTGGAGGACCACGTCTGCAGTGGTATTTGCGGGCAGAGACGACGTCAGTTGGGAGGACTTCCTCGGAGAGTTCAACGAGCAGTATTTCCCAGAGCATGTCAGGGATGGGAAGCGCGAGGAGTTTATGAGCCTTGACCAGGGAGAGTTGACACTGGCAGTTTACACGCGCAAGTTCAACGCTCTGGAGCGTTATTGTCCTGAGATTTGTGTGACTCCAGTGCAGCGGGCGAGGAAGTTCATACGGGGGCTTCGGAAGCAGCTCCGTACGCGCGTGACTTACAGTATGCCGCAGACTTTGGCAGATGCAGTGAAGTTCGCGACCCTCATAGATCAGGAGAACTACGTGGATGCCGGGAAGACCCAAGGGAAGACCAGGGGACGAGATGAGGTCAGTGCTGGGGGAAGTCAGGGCAAGAGGCCCAGGATTGAGGAGAGTGACACTCGACAGCCTGAGGGGAGCAGCTCTCGCATGCCAAAGGTGTGCAGGAACTGTAGCAGGATCCACCCCGGACGACCTTGTTTCTTTCGCGCGGGGACTTGTTTGGGTTGCGGTCAGCTTGGACACTTCGTCAGGGAGTGCCCGAACCGTCCGGGAGAGCCGAGCAGGAGACCTGGACCATCAGAGGCAGGCAGAGGCATTGTTAGTCGACCTATTGCGAGGCCGGAGCAGGGAAGGCCAGCTGGACGAGTCTATTCTATCCAGGCTGAGGATGCGAAGGATGGCAGCAACTGAGGAGAGGTATGCTTTGGACTTTCGTTGGTTCTGGTGTGTTGTTGTTTTTCCTGCTTACTGTTTTATTGCGTCTGCACGGAGAATGGTTGGAAGGAACTGGAGCTTGGAGTTGCTGGTTGTTTGAATTTCGAGGACGAAATTCCTTTAAGGAGGGTAGATTGTGAGAACCTAATCCCTTGATTAAGGTTAATTAAGTTTAAGAACCTTAAACCCTGATTAGTGAGAGTATATAAACCAAACCAAACCTTTTTTTCTCATTCTCTCCTTTTCTCTCTTTTCATCTCACTCTCTCCCTCAACACTTTCTCTCCCTCCCGTGTAGTTCGTCGGTGGAAGAAGGAGGAGCTGCGGGTGCGCCGGCAAGTCTGGTCGCCGGAGTTCAAGGAAGGTGTGGAGTTCGCCGGAGATACGTCCTTTTGCGTGGGAGGATCGTCGTTGCTCTTCGGAAGCTTCTTCAAGCTTCCAAGGTATGCCAAGCCTTGCTTTTACGCTCACCAAGGTTGTGTGGGTGTTTGAGTGTTCGACGGTAGGCCGAATGGCTCGTCGGAATAGTGTGGCAGAAGTTCTGCTCTGTTTCGGTCGACCGGTGCTCAATTCGGTCGACCGGTTGTAGTGTAATTCGGGCGCTCTCGCTCGAATCGGTCGAACGATACCCGATGGGTGGTCGACCGATTGTACGCTTGAGCGAGAGGATGAAGACCCTGTGTGTTTTCGGTCGACCGGGTCCCCTTTGTCGGTCGACCGATTGCACTGTTGTATGTCGGTTGGGGGCGTTGACCTTCTAAACGGTCGTCCGCCTCTTTGACCAAGTTCGACCGAATGCACTGTTTTAAGTCGGTTGGGGGTGTAGACTTCTAAACGGTCGACCGCCCTGAGATCCCGTTCGACCGATGACTTAAGACGACTTAAGTGTGGGTCGACCGATTCATTTTTCGGTCGACCGGTAATGACCTTGTAGAATGTTGAAGTCCCTGATGTTTTTCGGTCGACCGGAAGCTCATTGCCGTTCGACCGTTGGGGATGTTTTAATTATTATTTTATTTGTGGCGTAGACCTTCTAAACGGTCGACCGCCCAGAGAACTTTGTTCGACCATTTCGATGATTTCCTTGGTTCGACCGTTGGATTGTGGTTCGAACCAAGTACCGGTTTTAACGACCAACTGGTCGACCGTATGACCTTTTTCGGTCGACCGTTGGAGCCCAGTATTTGCATTGGTTGTTTATAAGCACGTTGGTGCGTGGATTTCATTTATTTCTTATGTTCCCATGATATGACATGTGCATTGAGACCTAGGTAGTAGACCTGTGGGACCATATTCCCCTTTGCATGATCTATATGTGATGACTGTGATGACTGTCGGCCTGTGTGGCGACAGAGATGACTGTTGGCCTGTGTGGCGACAGAGATGACCTTAGCCTTTGTGGCGAAGGAGATGACCTTAGCCTGTGTGGCGACGGAGATGACTGCTAGCCCTTGTGTAGAAGAGTCCTGTGCCTTAGCCTGTGTGGCGACGGAGATGACCGACCGATGATGTTCCGGCGGATGTGCTCGACCGATGCTGTTCCGGCGAGTATGATCGTCCAGCTGTGGCACGGCTGGCGAGTATGACCGACCAGAGCGACGGCTCTGGCGGATTGTGGTCTTCGACCACTGATCAGATCTGATGATGACTCGGAATTGCGTGCGACCCTCACCGAACCCATATGACTAGTGTAGCTGCGAGTGGGGGTGTGTCGCGTATTTTCCGTATGACCGCATGTGCCTGCGGTGGGTATCTACGGATGTCCAAAACTAGACTTATGACTAATGAACCCCGGTTGGGGAAATGACTATTATGACCTTATGACCCGTTTGGGGAATGACCAGTTATGATTTATGTTTGGCATAATACTAGTATGATAGGTCATGATTGCATTGCATGTAGGTGGGTTTGGCATACGGGGTTTCCTTCGGGAGACTCACGACATTGTTGTTTGCTTTCAGGTTCCCTCTTCGGGAGCTGCTTGGGTGGTGACTGAGGACGAGTGCGTCTTGGAGTCGGGTCCTCGTGTCGGTTTTGAGGTTATTATGACTACTTGTATATCTGTATATTGTATTTTGATGTAGTCATTCTTTTGACAACTCCTGTATACGGTGCAGCACCATATATTATATTTATATTTTCGAGTAGCGTCCCATGTGTTGATGTTTATCCTTTGATTATCATTTATTTAAAAGTTTAAATTTTCCGCTGTTTCGGGGATGTTACAGAAGGAAGGTGAATTTCCCCCAAAATATGGTTCAAATTCAAACCACAATGCTTTGTGCCTCCAAAAGCAGGTTGATAACTTCATTAAGTGATTATTGGACGGACGGTTCAATGTGTGGTGTACACCTCTCTTTTATTGGTTGTGCGGTTTGTTTTATGGAGAGGTGGGGTATTTTGGAGAGAGAGTGTTCAAATTGTACGTTGGTGACAAAGAGGGTGAGAAGTGGAGAGAGAGAGTAATTAAAGGTGGTTTGTGGTTTGTGGTTTCATGGTGGTTTTGTCTTGATGGTGATTGAGTTTCTCTTTCCTTGCCAGGTATGACACATACGAGTGTGTGAAAAATGAGTGGGAAAGTGAGTAAGGAACTCTACTTATCCTTAAAAAATGAAGAACAAAATCCATGGTATCGAACAAATTCCAAATTCGAGGGACCGTAGTCATAGCGCATTTGATGTATTTGATGTGGGTGGGATTATAAATGGGGGTAAATCGCTGGATGCCACTCGAAAACAACAAAATTAGTTTTATGCCATCACGCTACCACTATTTTATTATAGACCACCTAGAAATCTAATATTTTTCATAAATGCAATTATGTTTTCATTGCATACCATTCTGTTAAGGAAAATCGTTATCGTTTGCAACGTGTTGTGTAACATCCCGAAACAGCGGAAAATTTAAAAATTCATAATCAAGACAAAGAGCACAATAATCAAGGCGGGACTGTTACTTCTCATAAACAATAAAGCGGTGCACCATAATACATTAGAGTTTGCCAAAATGAATACATGATTACAACAAAACGACAAGGGAAGATAAACGTAATCATGTGGACCTCAGTGGTCTGACTAGAGGATCCGACTCCAAATGCGCGCGCCCGCCGATCACCACCCAACTGGACCTACTGCGGTCCTGAAAAAGATGCAACAACAATGCCTGAGTTTCCAGAAAGGAAACCCCGTACGCCAACTCACCTATATGCATGCATTACACAATGAACCTATCATACTAGTAGTGTGTCATGGCATCGACAGAAATGAAAACAGTTCCCTCGAAGGATAAAACGGGACATCAGTCCGACAATCAACAACGAGTCTCCCGAGGAGACCTACTGCAGGCACATGCAGCCTTACAGCACGCGACATCGCACCCCCCACATGCAGCTACACTACTCAAGGGTTCGGCAGGGAGCCTCTGTCACGCCTGCGCGCCGATAGAATACAGATCTGCAAATCTCAGTGGTCGGAGCCACAGGGACCAACGGGGCCGTCGCCCGGAAGGTATAACAACAACATCTCGGTAGGTGCCCAGCCGAGGAAAACAACATAGCCGGAACAGCCTCGGCCCAACAATCATCATCGCCGGCACAACCTCGGCGGCATCACCGGCACAGCATCGGTGGTCCATCACAACAGTCCGGCACAGCATCGGACAGATCCAGACCGAAGTCTGCCAGGTCATCGGGCTCCTCGTGCCGCAAACACCAACCGCGCCGCTATAAAAGCAGGGCAGCGACCTCCGTAGCCCGTGGGCCGGTAGTCACCTCACCCAACGCCAGTTGCATGCTCGCACAAACATCAACACTGGGATCCGCGATCCCTCAGGCCTGCTATACTACAAAGTGCCCAAAAATCCATCTCAGGTCACGGTCCATACACGGAGGTGACGCGTCCCGAACACCCACACTCTTCCCAACGGCGGTCCCTGGGCAGGCACGCATCACGCGCCCACCGTCACCTCCAGGCTCACGCACAAGGCGAGGACACGGGTTTCCGTGGCAAAGTTGGCATTCAAAAAGGGATCCAGGAATTCTGTTCTGGGCCCAGACGGTCGACCGTAAGAGGTGATTCGGTCGACCGTTTCCAGAAAGGAATCGGTCGACCGTCCCTAACACGGTCTACCGCTGCGCACAGAACACAATCCCCCCAACGGTCTACCGAAGGTCTAAAACCGGTCGACCGAACGATGTCAAAATCCGGAGTCTGGTCAACATTACAATCCAGTCTATCGGTCGACCGACTCAGGTCCCGATCGACCGAAAACTAACATAACATCTTCTACATCATTTTAATCCATCGGTCGACCGACTCAGGGGTCTCGGTCGACCGAACTTACAGGGTCAACTTAATATTTCTACGTCATATAACGGTCGACCGAACTCAAGCCTACGTCCGAACATCATGCAATATAAACCAATAAACTTAAGTTCCGGTCGACCGAACACAAGGCCTCGGTCGACCGAAACGCAACAGGCAGTAAAGATATACATGCAATCGGTCGACCGCCCAAGGGCCGGTCGACCGTCCGGTCGTCTTCAACCTCGCGCCAGCCGAGGTTTCTTCGCCCAAACGCGACGTCGGAGAGGCCTCCGACCTCCTCCGACCGACCAACACAACCCTCTCATTAGGGTTAACAATAAACCACACTAAGGAGCGGCGTACCTCAACCAACGACGACGAACCGCCGGAGCTCGCTCGCGCCTCCGCACCTCCGCACGCGCGACCTCTTCCCAGCGCCGACCTCCTCACTCTGGAGCCTCCGCGTCCTCTGCTGCTCGCCGCACAAGGGAAAAGGGGAAGAGTGAGTGAGTGATATCCGAAAATGAGAGAGAGGGAGAGAGGTTAGCTTAAAAACCCACCCTCTCACCTCACCAACACCCCACCCATCACCCTACACCATACCTCCCACGACCTTACTGTTCACGCACACCTTCCCTATGCAAACCCCCTCCTTAAACATCATTAGCCCACTAACCCTAGGTTAGGGATCTAACAATCCACCCAACTTAAAAGGATTTCGTCCCGAAATCAAGGCAAACTACTCACCGAAAAGCTCTGGATACTGCCTTCTGACATCCTCCTCGATCTCCCAAGTGGCCTCACGCTCGCTGTGATGCTACCACCTGACCTTCACCATGGGATGGTCCTCCTCCTGAGCTGATGATCCATGCGATCGACTATCTCTACTGGTCTCTCCTCGAGCGACAAGTCCTGCTGAATCTCTGGCACTGCTATCTCAATAACGTGAGCTAGATCTGCAACGTACTTCCTCAGCATCGATACATAGAAGACGTTGTGAAGACCCGAAAACTGCGGCGGCAATGCAATCCGGTAGGCAACCTCTCCAACTCGGTCGAGGATCTCAAACGGCCCAACATATCTCGGGCTGAGCTTCCCCTTCTTCCCAAACCTCATCACACCTCGGGTTGGGGAAATCTTCAGAAACACATGGTCGCCCACCTCGAAACTCAGCACTCGTCTGCGTCGATCTGCATAACTCTTCTGCATGCTCTGCGCTGTGGCCAGTCTCCTCCTGATCACATCCACCTTCTCTGCATACATCTGCACGATCTCTGGCCCAACTAACTGCCTCTCGCCCACATCACTCCAGCATACCGGTGATCTGCAAGGCCTCCCGTACAATGCCTCGTACGGTGCCATCCCAATACTCGAGTGGTAGTTGTTGTTGTAGGCGAACTCTATCAGCGGCAGGTGCTCATCCCAGTGCCCTGTCCAATCCAGTGTGCATGCTCTCAGCATATCCTCCAGGGTCTGAATCGTCCTCTCTGACTGACCATCGGTCTGCGGATGAAACGTTGTACTGAATCTCAGACGCGTCCCCAAAGCCTGCTGCAGACTCCCCCAAAATCTGGAAGTGAAACGAGGATCTCGATCGGAGATGATGCTCACTGGCACTCCATGCTACCTGACTATCTCCTCCACGTACAACCTAGCCAGACCCTCCAAAGGCAACGTGGTCCTGATCGCCAAGAAATGCGCCGACTTGGTCAGTCGATCGACTATCACCCAAATCGCGTCGTGGAATTTCCTCGTCTTCGGCAATCCCGTGACAAAATCCATCGTCACGTGCTCCCACTTCCACTCAGGAAGCTCAATACACTGCATCGGTCCTGCTGGCCTCTGATGCTCAATCTTCACCTGCTGGCAGACCAAGCATCGCTCCACAAACTCTGCAATATCCCTCTTCATGCCCTTCCACCAGAAGTTCCGCTGCAGGTCCTTATACATCTTCGTGCTCCCCGGATAAATGGTGTATCTAGCTCTGTGTGCCTCCTCCATGATGTCATCTCTCAGCCCATCAACCTTCGGCACCCAGATCCGACTCCTGAACCTCAGACCACCATCAACCCCCACACTGAAATCTGATCCATCTCTGGAAGCCAACTGTAGCAGACCAGCTAACTCCTCATCCCCCTGCTGAGCCTGAACCAACCGTGAGACAGTCTGCGTCTCCACCCGAAGCCCAGCAATCACTGCTCCCTCTGTACCCTCTGTGAACGGTCTCCACTCTGACAAGGCCTTGAGTAGCCTCCACTCCTGGATGCACAGACTCGCAACAGAAACCTCCACCTTCCTGCTCAGCGCGTCTGCAACCGAATTCGCCTTCCCCGGATGATAGGAAATGGTGAAGTCGTAGTCCTTAATGAACTCAAGTCATCTGCGCTGCCTCATATTCAGCTCCTTCTGCGAGAACAAGTATTTCAGACTCTGATGATCGGTGAAGACCTCGAACTGCTCGCCATACAAATAGTGTCGCCAGGTCTTCAACGCATGAACTACCGTCGCCAACTCCAGATCATGAGTAGGGTAGTTCTTCTCGTGCACCTTCAACTGCCTCGAAGCGTACGCGACCACCTTCCCATGCTGCATCAGAACACAACCCAAGCCTATCCCTGATGCATCGCTGTAAATCACGTAGCCTCCACTGCCACTCGGTAGCGTCAGAAAAGGTGCTGTCGTCAATCGCCTCTTCAGCTCCTGAAAGTTGTCCTCGCACTTCTGGGACCAAACGAACTTGACGCCCTTCTGCGTCAATGCTGTCAGCGGCGATGCAAGTCTGGAGAAATCCTGGATAAACCGCCTGTAATACCCTGCCAGACCTATGAAGCTCCTGATCTCCGTCACGCTCGTCGGGGCTCTCCACTGAGTCACTGCCTCGACCTTCGCCGGATCCACTGAAATCCCATCTGCTGACACAATATGCCCCAGAAAAGCCACCTGATCCAACCAAAACTCAACTTCGTGTACTTGGCATAAAGCTGCTGATCCCTCAAGATGCCAAGCACAATCCTCAGGTGCTCTCAATGCTGCTCCCTGTTAGGCGAGTATACCAAGATGTCATCCACGAACACCATGACAAATCTGTCAAGGTACGGCTGGACGGTCCTATTCATCAGATCCATGAATGCTACAGGTGCATTCGTCAGTCCAAATGGCATCACCAAGAACTCGTACTGGCCGTACCGCGTCCTGAAGGCTGTCTTCTGAACATCCGCCTCCCTGATCCGCAACTGATGATAACCCGAACGCAGATCGATCTTCGAGAACACTCTCGTCGTCTGCAACTGATCAAACAAATCATCAATCCTGGGCAAAGGGTACCGGTTCCGAACGGTAACCTTATTCAGCATCCTGTAGTCAATGCACATCCGCAACGATCCATCCTTCTTCTTCACGAAGAGCACAGGCGCTCCCCATGGAGAAACACTCGGTCGAATGAACCCGGACTCCATAAACTCCTGCAACTGCTTCTTCAGCTCTGTCAACTCAGCAGGTGCCATCCGATAAGGTGCCTTCGACTGAGGTGTCGTACCCGCAACCAACTCGATGTTGAACTCGATCTCTCGGTGCGGCGGTAACGCTGGAATCTCTGCTGGAAACACATCCGGAAACTCCTGCACAATCTCTATGTCCTCCAGCCTCCTCGTCTCAAGATCAGGAACTACCAGCGTGGCCACAAACGCTCTGCATCCCTGCTGTATCAGTCTCTGTGCCTTAACCGCAGACACAATCAGACGACCCCCTCTGCTCCTCGCACCTCTGATCAGAACATCTGGCATGCCCTCCATCGGAATCAGGATCTTCTTCTCACGGCAAAAGACTCGCACGTCGTACTGTGACAGCCAGTCCATCCCCAGTATGACGTCGAAGTCCACCATCGGTAACAAGACCAGATCTGCCGGAAAATCGTGGTCTCCCGAAGCAACTGTGGTGCCGGGGAAAAAGCTCCCCACAGTGCCCACCTCACCCATGGGCGTGCTGACCTCCAAAACATCAGTCAGCAGCACAGGGGTCCGACCCAACTCGCCAGCAAACTTCTCCGAAATGAAGGAGTGAGTGGCGCCGCAATCGAACAACACACGCGCTACAGAACCAGAAACTGAAAGCGTACTTTCCACGACGGTGTTGGAGTCCCTCGCCTCCTCAGCCTGGATAGTGAAGACTCGCCCGGTCCTCCTGCTCTGGCCCGGTGGAACAACTGACCGGCTGCCTCCGCCTCTGCCTACTGCTGGTGGTCCTGGCCTCCTGCTCGGCTCTCCCTGCCTCTGAGGACAATCACGGACAAAATGTCCCATCTGGCCGCAACCCATACACGCTCCAGTCCAACGGGGACACTCCTGCCCTGGATGGAACATCCCGCAGTAAGTGCACGCTCCCGACTGACGTGCTCCTCCTCCATCGAACCTGGGCCTCTTGCCCGGGTTCCCTGCTCCACGACCAGCTACTCTGCTGCCGGTGGTCACTGGAACCTTCCGCGCCTCCTGAATACACTCCCTCTGGTCCTGCTCGATGGTCGTAGCATGTTTCACCGCATCTGCAAGGGTCCGCGGCATGCTGTTGATCACCCGAGATCGAAGCGGCTGTCTCAGTCCCTTCACGAACTTCCTCGCCCGCTGCTCTGGGGTCACACAAATCTCAGGGCAGTAACGCTCCAAAGCGTTGAACCTGCTGATGTAGCTCGTCAGTGTCATGTCCTTCTGCTCCAGCGACATGAACTCCTCCCTCTTCTGATCCCTGACATGCTGGGGGAAGTACTGCTCATGAAACACCTCCAAGAACTCCTCCCAGCTCACATCCACACGATCATCAAACAACACCGTGGACGTAGATCTCCACCAGTTGGCGGCCTCGCCATCGAACACATAGGTGGCCAACTCCACCATCCTCTCAGGTGCTACTCCAATAGCGAGGAAGATCTTCTCCATCTGGAAGATCCAGTCCTCCGCAACCTCTGGGGCCCTCTGCCATCAAAAGTCGGCGGGTGCTGACGCATGAACCGATCGTGCTCAGCTCCCACTCCGCCCTGGGCGCTATGAGCTGCCTGACGCTCCAGAAACTCGCCCAACCTGTCCCAATGAGCACCAGATGTGTCGTCACTGGGATCACGATCGCGTGGAGAACTCCTCACACGCCTAGGTGCCATCTGACAGAAGAAACAATCACAACTTCAGCCATGTATGCATGCCAAAAATATAAAATGCATGAGTCCTATTACTACAAGGGTGGTTTCATTGGGAACCGCATAGGAATCGACCGCTCTGATACCAAGTTGTAACATCCCGAAACAGCGGAAAATTTAAAAATTCATAATCAAGACAAAGAGCACAATAATCAAGGCGGGACTGTTACTTCTCATAAACAATAAAGCGGTGCACCATAATACATTAGAGTTTGCCAAAATGAATACATGATTACAACAAAACGACAAGGGAAGATAAACGTAATCATGTGGAACTCAGTGGTCTGACTAGAGGATCCGACTCCAAATGCGCGCGCCTGCCGATCACCACCCCCACTGGACCTACTGCGGTCCTGAAAAAGATGCAACAACAATGCCTGAGTTTCCAGAAAGGAAACCCCGTACGCCAACTCACCTATATGCATGCATTACACAATGAACCTATCATACTAGTAGCGTGTCATGGCATCGACAGAAATGAAAACAGTTCCCCCGAAGGGTAAAATGGGACATCAGTCCGACAATCAACAACGAGTCTCCCGAGGAGACCTACTGCAGGCACATGCAGCCTTACAGCACGCGACATCGCACCCCCCACACGCAGCTACACTACTCAAGGGTTCGGCAGGGAGCCTCTGTCACGCCTGCGCGCCGATAGAATACAGATCTGCAAATCTCAGTGGTCGGAGCCACAACGACCAACGGGGCCGTCGCCCGGAAGGTATAACAACAACATCTCGGTAGGTGCCCAGCCGAGGAAAACAACATAGCCGGAACAGCCTCGGCCCAACAATCATCATCGCCGGCACAACCTCGGCGGCATCACCGGCACATCATCGGTGGTCCATCACAACAGTCCGGCACAGCATCGGACAGATCCAGACCGAAGTCCTGACAAATATTTCAGGAATTTCTTGTATAAACTAATGTACAAATCGTGTACAGATTTTACCTCGTGTTTCGTGTAGTCGGTACATGGTATGTACACAAAAAATTTCAGGTGCTTACCTGTCGTTTCGTATCATGTTCGTGTAACAAAAGACATACACGAAATGTTTTCATGTTGTGTCCGTGTAGAGAAAACTAATCTAATACATGTAAAATTATACAACACGAAAGTAAATAAAACGACATGATCGCCATGCTCAATTATCATTTAATGATAATAAACTTTTTAAATCTCACTACCCCTACTCCCATTTTAAATCTACTCTACTACCCCTACTCCCATTTCAAATCTCACTCTCAAAAATTAGAATGAGACTATTAGGATTCGATCATTGGGCTTGTCTATCTCAAGACAAGAGAGATGTAACTGAAGTATAAGAAAACATTACAAGAAAGAAAAGAAAGAAGAGTTCGGGAAGAAGTGTTTAAGAAGCGTATTTTTAATTTTATTTTATTTACTTTACTTTACTATCCCATCCAATTTTAAATAACACACCAAACATGCGACTTCTGTGATTCAATGTCTGATTTTGACTCTGTCAAGACAATGATCAAAACTTGAGCTTGCCGGAGTCAGAAGAGTGGTTTCAAATAAGCCCACAGAATCGATATGTTGTTGTTGCAATTAATTTTCAGCCCACTTTTGTTGACGATCCAGACAAGTTTATTTGGTTTCAAAGAGAATTTATTATGTGACTTACTTTCTCACCTAATTTAACATCAGAAGACATAGCACATTATGTGATGTAGCCTATTGGTGCAGTCCACAGTCAAGATACGAACATATTAGTAATCTTTTTGAATGATTAATTAATACTGTAGATCATTTTAGTAATAATTGCGTGATGTTGATTATATTTCCCTTAATAAATCTTTTTGATTGAAACGATGGCCGACGAACGACGTTCGGTATTGTGTCATTTAAAAATTGATCTAAATAAAGGATTTAAACTTCACACACACCATGTCAATTACTTTTAGCGTACGAAGGTGTACATCTGTTTTCAGTTGCAACTATTCTACCTGTAATATTCTTGTACGAAGTTGATATACTTTAAGCAATGATATAATTAGTCCAACTACTTCACCTCATAAATGTTTATTAGTCCAATCAATAATTTCTTCTCTGGTTTTCAAAGACTTGACGAACGATTGACTTTAGTCCGTCTATTGGTTAAATTGAAAATTTTACTTTGAAATTTCGCTAGCAATCCAAGAGAGAGCGTTTGTAACATCCCGAACAGCGAAAAATTTAAACTTTTAAAATCAATCAAACACGAGAATAAAACCATCAAGAGTGAGGACATTACTCGAAGAAATACTCAAATATATCTGGTGCACCATATTACATTAGAGTTTGTCAAAAGAGTGATTACATCTGAATACGAGAAACATAATACATGTAATCACGACAACCTAAAATAGGCAGACAACATGATCCAGTCCCAAAGTGTAATCTCCATCGGTCACCACCCGCCGGAACCTAAAGCGGTCCTGAAAATAAACATAACAACAATGCCTAAGTTTCCATAAGGAAACCCCGTATGACAAGCTCACCTATATGCCCTAACATACTAGTATAGCATGACATGAATACAAAGCAGTAAAACAACATTCCCACCAAGGGTCAAACCGGACATCCGTCCTGCAATCGTTCCCGCTGCCACACAGGTCCCGCGGTCTACAACCGCCACCGCTACCACACAGGCTCAACGGTCCACAGCATCGCCGCCGCCACATAGGCCGCACGGTCCACAACCACCGGTGCGCCACAGGCCACACGGTCCACACACATCGTCACCGCCACACAGGCCTCGCACGATCCTCCCTTCCGCCACACAGGTCGCACGGGCCGAACATCGGGTCTCCGTGGAGACCTACCGTAGGCACATACGGTCTAACGGACAATACGCAACACATCCCCACACGCAGCTACACTAGCCAAACGGATCAGTGAGGAGGCGTTCACACTTCCGCGCAGGTAGAATCAGATCTGAAAACATCGGGTCCACCACCACACCAATGGAGTCGTCGCTCAGGTCGGTCCATCACCGGCGCCACACAGACCGCACGGTATCTCACTCGATAGGTGCCCAATCGAGCTACCTACCGGAAATCATCATCAGCAGTCCATCACTGCAACCACACAAGCCACGCGCGATACTCCCTGCCGCCACACAAGCCGCACAGGGGCCCTCCCGCTGCCACACAGGCCGCACGGGCACGTGCAATCACCGCCTATCAAGGCCAGTCGAACATATCTGCCGCACAGAGGGCCAGACAAACGACAGATCCGAACCAAAGTCCGCGGGGTCATCGAGCTCCACGTGCGGACACCAAATCCGCCGCTATAATGGCAGGGCAGCGACCTCCGTAGCCATCAAGGCCGGTAGTCACTTCACCCAACGACAGTTGCGTGCCTGCTGAAAGCAATGAGATCCGAAATCCCTCAGGCTGCTACTCTAATACGAGAAACAATGTACAAACTACGACACCGTCTATAATACAGAGGCGACACGTCCCAAGTATCCACACTCTTCCACACGGCGGTCCCTGAGCAGGCACGTGCAACCTACCCACCGTCACCTTCCGGCTCACGCTCCAAGCGAGGACACGGGTTTCCGTGGACAGAGTTGACACTTCACTAGGACCACGATTCAGTTCTGCGCTCAAACGGTCAACCGGAAAAGGTATACCGGTCGACCGCTTCCGCAAAAGAATCGGTCGACCGAATGCCTACAACGGTCGAACTCTGTGCTCAAAACTCAATCCCTAACGGTCGAACAAAGATCTAAAACCAGTAGACCGATACATGGTCATAATCCGGAGTCTGGTCAAAATCACACAAGTCTATTCGGTCGACCGACTCATGGGTCCCGGTCGACCGAAAACTATCAGGACATCCTAGCATTCTAGGTCATCTACCGATCAAACAAAATACAACGCTTGGTCGAAAAAACATACCAAACACTTAAGTTCACTTAAGTTCCAGTCGGACAAAAGGTCTAGGACGGTCGACCGTTTGGATAGTCAACGTTCGGTCCAAGCGAAACACGAAGCAACGGTCGAACGGCTCAGGGGTCCCGTTCGACCGAAAACATTCAGGCAAACACCAACCCACCAGTACAAGGACTACCGGTCGACCGCCATACGGCATCATTAGACCGGTGTTGGTTAAAGTCGGGCGAAAACACTAAACCGGTCGACTGCCCGAAGGAAACCGGTCGACCATTGGTCAACAGCAACCTTGCGTCAGCCAAGAATTTTACATCGTTTCCTCGTCGCCGGCGAGATCTCCGACCTCCCGCGACCGATCACAACTCCACCCCAACTTGGGTGAGCAATAAGGTCTCTAATGCAAGAACTTGGCATACCTCTTAGCGAAGAACGACGAAGAACACCGGAGCTCACACGCCGACACCTCAGAACCGCGACCCCACGCACCTCCTCCTCCTCCTCGCGCCTCACCAAGCCCAGCACGCTTTTGCCTCACGCGCCTTCTCCATCAGCGCTCGAGCCATAGAGGGAGAGGAAGAGATGGATGGAGAGGAGAATGGTTGAAGAGGAAGAAGAACACGTGAGAAGAGAGGGAGAGAAGATGAGATGGGTGTTTTCTCCCAACACAACACCCCAACCCATCCCCCTATACCACTAGCCCATGCCTCCTTCACATCACCCATGCCTCCACCATCACTCCTATTCCCAATGCAAACACATCATTAAGCCCACCTAATCACCCATTAAACCCTAAGCAAGGTTAGGGTCATTACAGCATTGACAAACAAACCAAACCGAAACCATCTGCAAATGACAGCAGAGTACACAATATAATTAAGATAGAATAAATAAGGGCATGAGATATGTAGCCCATCTTTACAATTGTTTTTAAGAATATCTAAAAAACTTTTGAAAATTAGGGAAGATGCATATTATGACAAGTCAACAATTTTGAGTCAGACTTTCGATGTATTTGTTGTAATATGCATATTCTATTTTCAAAAGTTTTTTTCTTAATAATGTGGTAGAGAATAATTTTATTAGGGCCATAAGTTTTTTTTGGAGATTTTAATAAATGTTATGAAAATATACATGTGATAAATGATTCACCTTCCAACCTCTTCATTATTTATTGTAATATATTTTGTATTCTATATTTACATTTCAATTAGTATAGACTATGAATGCTTGTGACTTATACACACTTCTATATATATGAGGTTGTGCAATGTAATGAAACATGGTGAATGAAAAATCTCTACCATTCTCCCTCAAATCTTCATGTCTCTTCATTTTACAACACATTATCAACACGAATCGACTCTTGCATAATCATTTATTCCATTGTTCAAAAGCACGAGTCTATCCCGATTGATATTGTAAAAATCATCCAAAGGTAATGCTGCCCACCTCCCGATGTTTGATTCAAGTCTGACATGGTATTGATCTGCATCTAGAATAATTCGGGATGTTTTCGTTTATTTTACCGACCATATTGTTTTACCTCATGCTGGATTGGTGGGTTAATATAGTTTATCTTCATAATATCTAGCATGTGTATGTAGTCTTGTATTTGGTTCTTTCAGCCGTTATAGACCCAGTTTGGTTTGTGAACATTTCTTTCGTAAGGCTATTGATCCATAAAACTATCAATATGTCATGTATATGCAATCTATCATGCACAACCATTCTGCCATCTATTAGGATTACTTCAATGAAATATCTAACAATAAGAATTATATTGATGCAATATTTTGTATTGTGGTTGTAGATTTTTCTACTTGCTATTGAAAAATACTCTCAAACGTTTGATTAATCATGCAAGAAATACGATCAAAATCAGGTCATATTTAATTTATATTGGGGTTCTAACTTGTTCTAAAATTAATATTAGTTTTATAAAATTATATGATTTTTAATAGCTTGTGTGTAGATTTGCACCGTAGAACTTGTATTGGAATCATATGTTGACTCAATCAGCAACATATACTATTACCACCAAGTTAATATCAAAACGGCAACGAAAACTTTGTCTCCAACGGAATGATAACTTATTGCATTTTTTTTAATATTTACTAGTACGACACCACGATTCACTCGTTTGGGTATCTGCTGCTTTTTCATGCATTGAAAAATTGCAGACACTTTTATATTACTGGATTTCGTATAGCTTCCGCAGTAAAAATTGGATTTTTTTTCCTATCATGATTCGCATATATTATATTTAGTAAGAAGGTCTCACTCTGACGTATACTCCCATTATCTATTGTTTCATCTTAATTGGACATTAATTTTTGACATGTAAAGAATGATTATTGAGAGTTAAGTTTATGCAATAAGTTTCCTTAAATTTTGATAGACTTTAATGGTAAGTTGTTTCCCTTTCTCGGAGTTAATTGCACGGTTTAGGTGGTTTTAACATTTCCTTGCTATTCATTTGGCTCAAAACTAAGAAAATCAATTATATTTTATGATAGTTAATATCTTTTAGATCATGCAAACTTGGAAACGAAAATAAAAATACTTGAACGTTACTCCACATTGTTTTGTGACGAAATAAGAATTTTGATGAATCTTGTACATCAAATTATGACTCTTATGTACATGTGCCGAGACTACTCCTCTTTGATGTGTCATACATTATCTCTTAGACACTTTTTTTTCTATAAATGTGTACTCGTGAATATTACAAGTATGTCATTATTGCTTTTCACTTATGCATTGATTTTTTTTTTGTGTGGATATTATACTTTATTATTCTTGTGGTGAAATACTAGTTTCAATAATATTTGATGCATTTTTTTCATATTATGCCACATAAATTTTTAATGTTATTTTGTTGCATCACTCTTAAAAAATTATGGTTATTCATTCCAACACATGTGATTTATTTATGCAATTATATAAATAATATAATGTGTTATATTGCAACAAATTTTGAGTTTCCATATTATGAAAGTAATTGTTTACCATATGTCATGATATTGTTGAAAAAGAAGTACTTCAACCTCGAAGGCAAAAATTGTATTGTTCGTGAGGTGCAAGTATATAATGATATCAAGATTGTATATTCATTTGAAGAGGGTTATGAAAATGTATAACAATCTATGAAGGATTCTTATGAGCATCAAAAGGATGTGTCAATGTCAAAGTTGCGTAAATGGTAAATCCATCAAACTCATTCCCAAATGTAACTCTATGGGCAGATCGAAGAGTATAGAGTTGAGATGTAAAAGGAAAATCTTCTATCCATTTTACAAGTTAATGACTCAATACTCCAGTAGTAGTACAGAGTCCAAAAATCACAATAATCAATTTGCTCCATTCCCTGAAGTGAATGTATGAGCGTGTGAAAAGTCTTATAAAATCTAGTACAATCATTTTGCAACCATGATTGTGGATGTGAATGTGGATGAGATAAACGACAAAATGATTGATGTCGTTATGGTATATAAATTCGACAATCAAATTGGATTGCCAAAGTAACCCTCCACAATAACACATATATTCTAGTTATGTGTGTTTTATTTGATATTTTGTATAAGTAATATATATACTCTATTTAGTAGATATACATAACCATATGCTGAAATATCAATATGACAAATGGGGATTATATACCATGATACAAATATTTTATTTAATATTCTTGAGGTTCGTTCAATTATCATATTTATTATCTTTAAGCTTTTGATTTAGTTGTTATTTTGTTGAAACTATATACTTTATATTGGTTAGTGCTCTCATTAGTCCAATATATTTCCATATTTGTGATATTTATTCACTCACGATGAGATTCTTCTAGATATTAACAATACACATGCATATGTTGCTAGTATATCGATATTCAACATTTTTATGTTTGTCATGACTATTTATCCATATCATTATAATGACTTTTAATGTTTAATAGCAAAGATAGTATTTGCATTTATCGTCTTAAAAGGACAAAATATACATGCATATGGTAATATGTTGATTTGCATAATTTATATCTAAAAGACTTATATCAAGCTACATTGAAATTAATTGATCTTGATATGATTTAATGCATGGTTCTTATTTTGATTATATTTTGTCATTGAAAGAACCTTTTCATTTATTTTGTAATAGTTGTATAAATAATTTATCTGGAATAAATATTTTATTTGGCTTGAAGTGAATAGTATGAATATTCTTCAGTCTCATATTTGATTTAAGATAAGGAAAGATGACTTATGCGTCATGTATAGTGTTGTCATGCACACTATATTAAGAGATAAGTATTTCTCTAATTTGATAATAAGAAAAGCCAAAGCCACGACTGTACAAGGTCGTACAGATTTATTAGAAAACTCCAAAAGAGTCATATCTACTGTTACATGTGGAATTATCTTGGCTTTAAATGACGCATTTTATTTATTATGTCTCAAAAAACTTATTAAGTTTCAAATCGTGAGAATGACTTGTAGTGATACTACAATTGAAGTAAAGAAGAATATTTTTATATTACTACAATCATGTCAGGCATGAAAAATAGTAGTGAGAAAATTACATGACTTTTGAACAATGTGTCATTGCACACGTAGTGGATTGGTCAAAAGACTTGCATTGGTGAATCAAATGAATATTAACTCTAATAACATATGGTATGACCGATTGGGTCAATGAGGACATATATCATGACAAATATTGCTGAAATTTCATAGACCATCCACTGAAGAATGAGAAGATTCTTCAACTAAGTAGGTACCACGAGCTCTATCTTTTCGTGAGATGAGAAAACTTGTGTTATGCATTACTTGTGATTGAAAGTCATAAGCATAAGTTATTGCAAAATCATAATATGTGTTATCATATTTTGGATCATGTGCCCAAAGCACATGTTACAAAGCATCAATTTATAAAATACCTCTGAATATGGATCATTATGAGATCTTAAAATTTATACATGATACATTAATATGCATACTTGTTGATATTATTCTTTCTTTTTCTTTTTCTTTAAATTTTATATACATCATGTCATGAATGTTCCCCTATTTTACTTGTACGATATTGAATGAAATGTTTTCCATCTGTGATTAATAAATTACCACATCCTAAATTTAGTGGCCTCAAATTAAATTGGACATTTCAGCATGATTCATATTTCTGATAATATTAAAATACTTGAAGTCCCTAAAGGGCGATGCATTTTATTGTTCAGTCCAACATTTATATATATAGAGGCATATTTTTTTGGCATTAGGGGGAGAAATCGAGAAGCTTAAAGAATGATAAGAAAATGTATTATATTGAACCTGAAGTTCATAAGAGAATATACGTACAAGTATCGGTGAACCTGAAGTTCATAAAATCATTAACTTGCAATATCTAACAAGTAATTGTCATACATTTTTATTGATCACAAAAGAGTGACTATGTCTTGTATTACTAGACATAAAGCGCATAATATAAAGTGGAGATCTCCACATGATAAAATATATTTGTGCTCAACCAACGCCAGAAGTGTTGACTATAACATATATTATTTGTGGAAATAAAAATAAAAGTTAGTCACTCATTACACCTCCTGAAGAGGTTATTCCTGAAGAATATAAACCCGGTAAAATAAAAGCAACTTCTTGCAAATGTAATAATTCTGGGAGTACATAACGGTCAAATCCTAATATTTTGGGTAATGACGAGGATTTGATTATTATAAAAGTTGCAATCAACTACGTTGATACGAGAGAGAAACATAAAAAGTTTATCGTCGACGACTAATTCACCTTCTTAGAGCATGCTAATTCAAGAGAAAATCTGGATCTAGAACCTATAATATTATTAGAATGCCAGAAGCATTAGTATTTGAAATGGATAAAAGAAGGCAAACAATATAGAACTAGACTCGCTTATTGGACCTGTAGTCTTGATATTTGAAGAATGTGAATAGAATCACATTACAATAACATGGTGGTACATTATAAAGTGAGTAGTGACACAATGGTTTTTCGCAGGACCCAACATCCATTATGATATTACTCATTCTCTCGAATTGTATAATATTACGTTTGTTACTTGATCAGTATGACATAAATATAGATAAGCATATGAGATATGTTGTGACTGCAAATTTGTATAAGTCACTTGATATTGATATATATATAAGAGTCCCCGGAGGACAAAATTGCCCAACGCAAATTAAAATGAAGAGATGCGATATAATTTATGAAAAGATCATCATATGAACAAACAAAGAGAATATGCATATCATCTCGAAGAATGATATGAAAGGACATCCTGAAGAGATTAAACACGTACCCGTGAAATATTTGAATTTGAAATAAATGACTGGAGAAAGGTAACCTATTTTTCGACCTGCGGTTTGAACATTCTTCACAAAAGAATTGTTATAATTATTCAAATGTATAAAGAGATATTATACAAAGAAGTTCACCTGGAAACACATTAATGACAAATTGTCTATACTGTGTAAACAAAGATCCAGTTATATATATGAGATAAAAATTTACTTCAGTGATGCTTCCTTTATCTCTAATGTAGAACAACAAATCACAAACTATTTTGTGATATTGTAGAGACGTTGCAATTTTTATGCAAGTTGGTGAACTACGTATCAGGAGGAGCATATTTCTAATTATCATTACTGAAGTATGATTATCCCTGAAGGATAAAGCTCAGAAGGCCTATAGTTGTAGTCTTTTTTTCTTTTTCAAGTTTTTGTCCCACAGAGCTTTACTTGACAAAGTTTTTAACTAGACATCTTGTATAATTGTGTTAGCGTATGTCATGCACTTTTTTTCCTTAGCTATTTTCCCACTCGTTTTTTGTAGCAAAGTTTTTAACGAGACATGAACATAACGTCATATTATTTAAGAGAGTTTGTAAATGTATATTAAATTGAGGGGGAGAATTATACGCTCTACACTCTTTTTTCCTTCACCAAGTTTTTGTCCCACAGAGTTTTACTTGGCAAGATTTTTAACTAGGCAGACCGAAAATCGTATAACAAACGATGATCATCCAAGCGGGAGTGTCATGAAAATATACATGTGATAAATGATTCACCTTCCAACCTCTTCATTACTTATTGTAATATATCTTGTATTTACATTTCAATTAGTATCGACTATGAATGCTTGTAACTTATACACACCTCTATATATATGAGGTTGTGCAATGTAATGAAACATGGTGAATGAAAAGTTTTTTCTGATGATTTTAATAAAAGCAATGACTTGTTTAACCAACACCCTCACCTAAGTTACCACAAAGAACTATTTGGAACTTTTTGAAAACAAGTGATTTTAAACAAAGTTTAAAAGTAGTTGAAAAATTATTTATTTATATTGTATGATTTAAATATAATATTTCAAAGTCTTTGAGTTAGAGGTCATTTGGATTAGCTTCTTGGAGTTGATTTTTCCTTCTAGAATCGATTTTTAAAGAAAATCTCAAGAATCTGATTATTCATGTAATGTGTTTAGTTATTTTGATTCTCTCATTTGTTAAAATGACTTACATAATCTTCTAGCTGTCAAAAAAATAAATA
Organism: Triglochin maritima; assembly: GCA_963682175.1. NCBI lineage: Eukaryota > Viridiplantae > Streptophyta > Magnoliopsida > Alismatales > Juncaginaceae > Triglochin > Triglochin maritima. The sequence goes on along the minus strand of OY821774.1, from coordinate 26,796,455 downwards.
ATGAATGGGATAATCCAATAAGTATATTAAAATTCGCATGTTTTGTTATATTTTGAAACTCATCACGAGTTTTGGGTATTTGTTGTTGTTAACATACCAATTAACCATTATTGTTGTTACGAAACATATCTTATTATGTTGTACTTTTTTATAATTATATTTTTAGATGTTATTTTGTATAATATTATTTTTTGAGTTATGAAGTTGAAACATACGAAATAACATTTAAAAGAAATTTAAAATTAATTTTTGTTTTAGGGTAGTGGCAAACTTGCATTTTTCGTTTAGTAAATAATACATCCAATGAGAGTAATATATATCACGAATCCGTGAAGAATCCAGAGAAGCGACAAAAATGGATCCTGAGAGAGGAGAGATGTGAGAACAAAAACCATTCACTTTTTTTTTAATTTATAAAAATAATTTTGTGAACTATGTTTATGTTTTCCTTTGAGTTTTTAAATCTTAATCCCATTTCACAACCCACTATTTTACATTTATATTATACCCCTATGTTGTCCACTTTGACATTCAGCTTTGAGAAAAATAAATATTCATTTCCATGTGTTATTTTCCTTAATGAGATGTCCAAAAACAATTTATATCATAATCCACGTTTCTCAATTCTCATGACTAATTCCATGCCTATTTCAAAATTTTCAAAAAATTCCCATGTCTATTTTTAATTTATTAATTTAGAAATGAAAATAACCACCCATGATCCAAAATAATCTTATGACTACAATGAAGACACCAAGTTAATAGCACTAATCCTGTGACTACCAACACTAACTTGATTCTATAAATTTCATCACCAACACTAAATATATTTAAACACAAGTTTCTCAATCATGATTCAAACATCTTATTCTCGGAGACTACTCTAAGATCTAAAATTGTGTTCTTCAATATCCGACTATATTCAAGGATTTAATAAGGTAGTTTTTTTATCTTTTATGTTATCTTGGTTATATTTTTGTGTTCACAGTGGATTCACGTTAGTGTTTATGCTTTCTCCTACGGAAAATGTTTTTGGTTTATGCACACTACTACAAAAAAAGGCATATACGTCGGATGTACGAGGGTATATACGTCGGATATAAGCACTCCCAGATCTGACGTCTATGCGTGCGTACTCTATACATAGACGTCGGACGTCCAATATCCGATGTCTATTCTTGAAGAATAGACGTCGGCTTCTACATACAGCCGACGTCTATTCTTGAAGAATAAACGTCGGCCGTTACATCTAACCGACGTCTATTATTTTGGTACAGACGATGTCTATTCTTAAAGAATATACGTCAGATTATAAATAAAGCCGACGTTTATTCTTTTCTTCAGAGTAATAGATGCCGGCTAGTATAAATATCCGACGTCTATTCCTAAACCTGGACAAAAAAAGCATCCTACAAACTTGTTTTTAGTCATCGTATTCGTGCACATACAACCTGCACCAAATTCGTTCACAGATGCTCACACTTTCATCCACATGTACGTACAAGCACAAACACACATTTGCCAACTTGCACAAACACAAACATACAACCATACACAATTGACATTCAACACACTTGCAATTAATTCATTCTAAAATTAAGGTGATTATATTAAGGCATAAATTGTAGGTTTGTAATACAAGTGCACTTGTTAACTAAATTACAAAAAATGTTAGTGACAGGAGAACCTCTTAGTTTGTCAACATGTTTCTGATAAAATAGCGAGTCCATCGGTCGCGAGTTTCATCGAGCTCCTGTTGCGAGAAGGGATCACTACTTTTTGGGAAGACCTATCAAAAAAATACAAGTGTGAATGTTAATAACTAAATATTGAAACTACAACTATACAATTGATTGACGATCTACATTACCTCGGATAGGCATACGTCTTGAGTTGCCAATTCGAGGATTTCCTCCATGTATCTCATCACGTAGTAACCACATTCCGTATTTCCAACCTGCTTCCGGTACTACAAACATAGAAATTCGCTAAATTTATGTTCCTAACAAAATTAACAAAAAATGGAGAGAAAGTACTCTCATTCCATGTCATGTTATTCCTGCTTTTGTGGTTGTTCTCCTGCCACCCAAAGCTGTGTAAACCATAATTGCACTGAGTAGCACAAATTAAAATTTCATTCAATAATACTAATAAAAATCCACGAATTACTTTTCCCACGACTAAAACGAACTTACAAATTTAGAATTTTCTTTATTGAGTCCCTTGGTTTATTCGACCCCAACGGATCAAATCAATATGCCGAATTAGTCGTGAGGCATACAACGACAAGCATCCAATGAGCCCTGTTATATATATAATTAGAAGCTTATTACAAAATAAAATTGCACTTTGAATTACAAAGTTTACCTCTCATGATAAGGGAGCAGATAATATCTTTTGTCTTCTTCTTTAAAGAATGTCCCAAGCTGACCCGATTTATCGTCATTCCCGTATATATATGTAGATGGACTGATAAATCCAAATACTTGATCGTCGGGAAAGACTGACCTTCTAGGATCACATAGATGTCTACAAGTATAAAAATTATACTTTATTACAGTTTCGATAAAATTATTCAATACTTTTCATTGTATACAAAAAACACTTACTTAACTTGCACGTCGATAATCATGATACACAACGAATCCATCACCAAGAACTGCATGATATCCTCTTTGGTGACGTACAAAGCCGGAGGCAACCCTTTATCCCCCTCCAACTCCTAGGTACTTAAGGATTGTGCTTCCCTACCTACCATAGATTGATACAACATTTTGCACCTACTTGGAAGCAAATTAATGTTGATCGGAGATTGGTTGTTTGACCCTTTGCTCCGAGGGCTTGACACCTTACAGATATATATACAACCGTTAAAATACAATTGTTAACAAATTTGAAGTTTAAAGTCTTTCAAAGTTAAACTATACCTCATGTTTGTTGTTTAGCTCTACTAAATAACTAGGCCACCGCACAAACTGATTGACATGATTTCATGCTTATATTTGTATCTTATATCCATTATCTTACACCTAAGCAATGCTACATGACGAGTTTTATGTTTGAATTTTAGAAATAAATAGGTTTGAAGAGATGAAGCATGAAAGGACCCAAAAGTAGGGGAAAATGACTTAATTGTGAGACCTGGGGACTAAGATGCAAGGGAGAAGGACCTGAACGTAAGACTGAAGGACCAAAGAGCAAAACAGAAAACTCCACACCATCATGGGGAGTATTTTGGCAATTCTATTCGGGTCGGAGCTCCAACAAGCAAAGTAGATGCATCCAAGACCAACAAATACATCAAGACAAGCCCACAACAAAAATGAGCCAGATCCGGATCCTGTAGACCGCCAATTGGAGCACGCGTATTAGTGGATGTTTAGTCTATTTTTGGTATTTGTTTAGTTTATTTTTGGTATTTGTTTAGTCCCACATCGGGGGATTGTCCCGGATTACCTTTTTCTGTGGCTATAAATAGAACTCTTCACCTTCTATTGTAAACTACCCATCTCTTGGTGGGATTCTCTCTACTAAGAGTAAGCCTTGAAGCAAAACTCAAGGTGGAGAAGAATGCTACCTTCAATGTGAGTCATTTTAAATAAAATAATTGTTCTTAGTTTTTTTTATCTTGTCTTTTAATTTTTGCATGTTTCTTTAGTTTTATGTCTTTTAGTTAACGTGTTGTTTAGTCTTCTTATAATTAGTTTCAGCATGTCTTGTTTCCTTAGTATAAATATTAGTTTAAATATGTGTGAGTAGTCCCATCCTCTTTGGGGTGGAGTAGATGTGTGTACATGTTATGTAGATGGTATAAATGCAAGATATTATTGTTTGTGAGAGATATTAGTATGCTTGCTTGAATTAATAAGAACTTTACTTGATTGTTTCTGCCATAGTTAGGTACACTCCATGCTCGTTATGTTCTTAATAACAACCTTGCCATGCTCATATTAATCACCTAGGTTAGTGTTGTAAATGATAGGTCTTGCCATTAGGTACTTCTTATGCATTAACAAACACTAACTAAACTTGGGCTTCTTGTATGCATTCACCACACTTATTTCATGTGCACACAAACTCCACCCCTTAGGGGTTTTCCATTCCTGAGTTTTATCTTCCTTCATTAGTTGCTTAGTTTAGTTTGTTTTGTGATTTCGTTTCATCCTTTCTAGTTTACTAGTTTAGATTAGTGTAGTTTAGTGTAACCAACCTTTCTCTCCTTTCTTTCCCACTCGCCTTCGTACAAACCAAAAGTCGACACACCTCCCTGTGGATCGACCCGTATTTGCCACCGCTTCAACGCAGCCGTGCACTTACAGTTTAATATAAAACGAATCAATCAAGTTTTTGGTGCCGTTGTCGGGGATAATATAAACCCACAGATAGCATCGCCAAGAGTAACAATCTCTTCTTCCGGAAATGGCACAAAAGCACCAGCATCTAAGCAACTCTCAAATGCAACCACCACTTCTCCCTCTCCTACCTCTGTGAAGTGGTGTCTGTAGATGTTATAAACTTTCCCGTGTCCCACCAATCTACGATCAGGGTCTTCGACACATAAAGCACATCTAGATCCATCCGCACACTTTCCACCCGAGGGACCGCCGACAAGGGCCAATTCTCGAGAATGAGACACAAAATCATATTGTCGATCAGGGTGGAACACTGGCGGCACTGGAGGAGTAGTCTCCGAGGAAGAGCCGGTCTTACGATGGGTAGGAGAAGTAGGCAAATCACGATCCAATTCTCAAAAACAAGTTGCAACGTATTCTTCAAATCTGCGATCTCTTGCTGGCATTTGGTATGACCAGTCGACGAAGTAGACCGTTGAGTCTTTCCATAATATTGTCGAAGTCCAACTCTACTCCCTACCCCCCGCACACGACCGGGGTGTTCGTCGTTTCCCAAGGCCTCGCGTAGAATATCATTCCGACCATCGGAAGCAAATTCTCCATGAAATTCTCTCAACTTCAGAGAGTCCTAAGTTTAAAACAATATTTACTAACAATTGAAAAATATAAAATTAATGATTCTGAATTAATAACATATATATAACTAATGCAACTTACTATCTTCGAGTCGATCGCTTGCGACTCGTCTGTGACGTACTCCCCTCTGGAGTTTACTCTCGCTCTCTTCCAAGAATCACAATGAGCTACGGGAGAAGGAGGAGATAGGTTACTTGCTTGCTCCTCACTCATACCGGAGTCAATTGCCTCTTGTTTCTTCAGAGCAATTTTATCAGCCATCATTTGTGCTTCTAACTTTTGGTACCCTGCTCGAGACATACGATGTGTATACTTGTTATGAGATCTAATCTTTTGGTTTTTCGCTCGGATGGCCTAAAATCAAGTTTATTAGATTGTCACTAAAAACAATAACTAAAAAGTTTGTTTTGAAACTCAGTTACCTCAAACTCCGGGATATCTTTGGATTTTCTGAATAGCTCCCATTGATTCAGAGTGATAAAGTTATAGACATAGCATGGATTTGTATCCTGGTAGTCTCCGAATATGTACTTGTTCGTTAAATTTGTTTTGAAATCCCTCCAACGAACTGACATGTATGTCATACACTTCTTCTTCAACTTGTCAGTGGATTGGAACTCAAAAGATTCCTACAACACGTTAACTTTATATATATCAAAATTTCGACTAAAACTATAGAAATCTATAATGGAATCATTACCTGCATGATTGACATCATTTCATGCTTATATTTGTATCTTATATCCATTATCTTACACCTAAGCTTATTACAAAATAAAATTCCACTTTGAATTACAAAGTTTACCTCTCATGATAAGGGAGCAGATAATATCTTTTGTCTTCTTCTTTAAAGAATGTCCCAAGCTGACCAGATTTATCGTCATTCCCGTATATATATGTAGATGGACTGATAAATCCAAATACTTGATCGTCGGGAAAGACTGACCTTCTAGGGTCATATAGATGTCTACAAGTATAAAAATTATACTTTATTACAGTTTTGATAAAATTATTCAATACTTTTCATTGTATACAAAAAAACACTTACTTCACTTGCACGTCGATAATCATGATACACAACGAATCCATCACCAAGAACTGCATGATATCCTCTTTGGTGACGTACAAAGCCGGAGGCAACCCTTTATCCCCCCTCTAACTCCCAGGTACTTAAGGATTGTGCTTACCTACCTACCATAGATTGATACAACATTTTGCACCTACTTGGAAGTGAATTAATGTTGATCGGAGATTGGTTGTTTGAACCTTTGCTCCGAGGGCTTGACACCTTACAGATATATATACAACCGTTAAAATACAATTGTTAACAAACTTGAAGTTTAAAGTCTTTCAAAGTTAAACTATACCTCATGTTTGTCGTTTAGCTCTACTAAATAACTAGGCCACCGCACGAACTGATTGACATGATTTCATGCTTATATTTGTATCTTATATCCATTATCTTACACCTAAGCAATGCTACATGATGAGTTTTATGTTTGAATTTTAGAAATAAATTGGTTTGAAGAGATGAAGCATGAAAGGACCCAAAAGCAGAGAAAAAGGACTTAATTGTGAGACCCGGGGACTAAGATGCAAGGGAGAAGGACCTGAACGTAAGACCGAAGGACCAAAGAGCAAAACAGAAAACTCCACACCATCATGGGGAGTATTTTGGCAATTCTATTCGGGTCGGAGCTCCAACAAGTGAAGTAGATGCATCAAAGACCAACAAGGACTTCCAGAAAAGCCCAGAATAAAATCCAGTGTGATCCAGACCATATAAACCGCCAATTCGCCATCCAAGACCGCTAATTGGCAGTCTGTTTTGGTCCAAATCCGCTAAGATTTTGGTGGGTCACGTATTAGTGTGTATTTAGTCTATTTCTGGTATTTGTTTAGTCCACATCGGGGGATTATCCCGGATTGCCTTTTTCTTTGGCTATAAATAGAACTCTTCACCTTCTATTGTAAACTACCCATTGCTTGGTGGCATTCTCTCTACTAAGTAGTAAGCCTTGAAGCAAAACTCAAGGTGGAGAAGAATGCTACCTTAAATGTGAGTCATTGTTAATAAAATAATTGTTCTAGTTTCTTTTAATCTTGTCTTTTAATTTGTGCATGCTTGTTTAGTCTTTCCTTTCCTTTTAAGCTTCTTTAATGTTCCCTTCTTGCTTAGTTAAATTTCCTTTCAGTATAATGTTTCATTTTGTTAATGTAGGTAGTGTAATGATTAGTGAGTAGTTCCATCCCCATTTGGGGGGTGGAGAAATATGTGATATGATCATGTAGTGTATTAGGTGTGTGTTATCTTAATCCCTTGAGCCTTATATGATTTCCATAACCATCTAATGGGATTTCACTCTTATCTTTGATATGCTAATGCTCTTGAATGAATCTTAGCTTATGCTTAGATTAGTGGACCTATTTTATGGGGAATGATAAGGTGAGGATATGGATGAAATTAATATTGGAAACACAATTTGTAGTGTGTGTACTCTTGTTGCCTTTACCTTGGTTAATGCCTTGTATGTTTTAATGATATTAGGTTATCTTATTTCATGTGGAGGCATAGTAGGGTCTAGTCTTTATACATGAGTTCATTTAGCTTCATTCCAATTATTGTCTTGTATGTTTTAACGATATAGTCTTATCTTATTTCATGTGGAGTCAAAGTTGGATTTAGTTTTATGATTTCATGCACTACATGTTGTGAGGAGCATAATTGAACACACACACACACACATCTTTATATTCACATTATTTCTCTACCCCCTATGGGGTTTAGTTTTATTGCTTATCTTCCATTCCCTTTTTGCATTGTAGTGTAGTTTAGTGTAACCAACATTTATCTCCTTTCTTTCCCACTCGCCTTCGCACAAACCAAAAGTCGACACACCTCCTTGTGGATCGACCCGTATTTGCCACCGCCTCAACGCGGTCGTGCACTTGCGGTTTAATATAAAACGAATCAATCACTGTACGTTATCCCATATTGTGTCCTTCAACTTCTCATCTACATCGGCCCAACTCGAGAAACAAATGTCAACTTTGGACCTCGGTAAGCTACCCAGAAAACTTTTCCAATTATCAGACATCATGCCTAACGGCTCAAGACGGTCATCAAACTGGATTGGAACTCTACCGTCTCTATTTCTTCTCCCCACGAATTCTTTCATGAGACAAGGACCTCGTGTACTGTATGTCTTCGAGCCTTCAGACTCAGAGGAAGTGGGTTTATTTTTCGGAGCCATGATACTATAAAAGATAAATTCAAGTCATTAAATAAAGTCAAGACATTAAATGTATATTACAATGTGTTACCATAGAAAATTTGCACCTTTACTGCTTTTTTTTCCTTAATGGATTTTCAATCCATATACGTTCACCGTGGTCATCTCTAAACATACAAGTCTCAACATTTATTTCTTCATCTACTGAGTTCACCTCACGTGCTTGCTTAGAGAAAAGTGGTTGATTGATTCGTTTTATATGAAACCGAAAGTGCACGGCGGCGTTGAAGCGGTGGCAGATACGGGTCGATCCATAGGGAGGTGTCTCGACTTTAGTTTGTGCGAAGGTGAGTGGGAAAGAAAGGAGAGAAAGGAGTTATGATCTACACTACACTACAATGCGAAAGGAAACGGAAGAGAAGCAATAAAACTAAACCCCATAAGGGGTAGAAAAATAATGTGAGTATAAAGATGTGTGTGTATGTGTGTTCAATTATGCTCCTCACAATATGTAGTGCATGAAATCATAAAACTAACTCAATCTTTGCCTCTACATGAAATAAGATAAGATCATATCATTAAAACATACATGACAATAATTCAAATGAAGCTAAATGAACTCATGTATAAAGACTAGACCCTATTATGCCTCCACATGAATTAAGATAACACATTATCATTAAAACATACAAGACATTAACCAAGGTAAAGGCAACAAGAGTACATACACTACAAATTGTGTTCCCAATATTAATTTCATCCATATCCTCATCTTATCATTCCCCATAAAATAGGTTCACTAATCTAAGCATAAGCTAAGCTTCATTCAAGAGCATTAGCATATCAAAGATAAGAGTGAAATCCCATTAGATGATTATGGAAATCATATAAGGCTCAAGGGATTAAGATAACACACACCTAATACACCACATGATCATATCACATATTAAAGAAACTAATTGAAATGAACATAAAACTAAAGAGACATGCAAAAATTAAAAGACAAGATTTAAAGAAATTAAGAATAATTATTTTATTAACAATGACTCACATTGAAGGTAGCATTCTTCTCCACCTTGAGTTTTGCTTCAAGGCTTACTCCAAGTAGAGAGAATGCCACCAAGCAATGGGTAATTACAATGGAAGGTGAAGAGTTCTATTTATAGCCACAGAAAAAGGTAATCCGGGACAATCCCCTGGTATCGGACTAAACATATACCAGAAATAGAATAAACACACTCTAATACACATGCCCGCCAAAGCTTAGCGGATTCGGAGCCAAACAAACCACCAATTAGCGGTCTCTCGGTTCTGGATCCATCTCTAATTTGTTGTGGGCTTTTCTAGATGTCTTTGTTATTCTTTGATGCATATACTTTATTTATTGGAGCTCCGACCCGAATCGAATTGCCAAAATACTCCCCATGATGGTGTGGAGTTTTCTGTTTTGCTCTTTGGTCGTTCGGTCTTACGTTCAGGTCCTTCTCCCTTGCATCTTAGTCCCCAGGTCTCACAATTCAGTCCATTTACCCTGCTTTTGGGTCCTTTTATGCTTCATCTCTTCAAACCTATTTATTTCTGAAATTCAAACATAAAACTCGTCACGTAGCATTGCTTAGGTGTAAGATAATGGATATAAGATACAAAAATAAGCATGAAATGATGTTAATCAAATACCCCCACACCTAAGTTTTTGCTAGTCCCGAGCAAAACAAAGAAAGTGAAAAGCAAACGAGAAATAAGAAATCCTAACTCACTTTCGTAGGAATCACGGTTGCACTTAGCACGTGCAACAATCCGTTAAACCTCCTTGTTGCCAAGGAGGAGGAGTGTTGTCTCCTGAGGGTTTTCAACAGATATACCCACAAAATCCGAACAAGATGCATTATTCAATCTAGACACTCGACTCGTTGGACATATTTTGTCGATCATTGGACGTGGTAATACTACGGGCCGACTCTATATATGTAATCAGTCCACACACCTAGCCTAATGAATCATTCGTCCAAGTTAAATAAGGAATTAAGTGAAAGACATGGACAACCTCAACATCCTCAAGTGATACAAAGTGTAAGGTCCATTAAGGTTCTTATTTGCATTACCATTTTTTTCTTTTTGTTTCTTTTCACACATTTGTTTTTCTTTTTATTAGTTGGAGCTTCATTCTCCAAGGGTTAGGTTTGGTGCATCCTTGCCCATGAGTACTTACATTATCACGTACACGTTTCCCCAATTCTCCACATAGGGCAATCCCTACCACCCGTGTAACGAGAGTTCGGTCGACGCATCCCAAGTCAGATGACTCGAAAGCACCAGGCACAAAGTCCCCTCAGACCTACTTTCCCGAGTGATAGGAGTCGTACGAGAAGAGAGAACACCTACTCACTTATTTCTTATCCACACATGAACCAAAACCCCTACACTTAATGTCTCACAACAAGATTTAAAGGGTCCTTGACTACAACAAACAACCTTAATTTAACAGACACGAATTATTGACTCACTAGGTTCAGGGTGGACTTCTTTAAATGTTTGAGCACTGAAACCCTATGATTACTCAACCCGAGGGAAAACTGGGGTGCATCCTAACGACTAGATAAATCCTAAAGCCACTGTACTAGATATCCTAATGCATCAAGTTCAAGACAATTTTGGAAGCTTTCTTTTTACTTTGCCTTTCAACGGTTTTGCACATGCTAAACACACACAAACCCCACAAAACATTTTCTTTCGCAAACACATGAAGATTTAGAAAGAAATGTGAAAATTTTGAAGCACTAGGCAAGCAAAAGAAGACAAGTCACCCAAGGATCATGGCAAGGAGATATATCGATATTAAATGCAACACACTAACATGACCCTATCAATATACACAAAAGAAAACAAAATCAAATGAAAAAGACTCGACTATGTACACACGTAAAACACCCCCCACACCTACTTCATGCATTGTCCTCAATGAATGTGAGCAAGATACTACATGAATTTATGCATGAAAAAGGAAAAATCTCACCAATATGAAGTGCAAAAAGAAGTTCAAGGTCATGTTGATGGACAAAAAACCCGAATTCCCTCAAAATCCGTGAGATGCTAAAGAAGGGATACGAATACGTGAAAGAAATGGGGCCCAATACATAAGTGTTGGGGCCCACAACAATCAATGCTCGCTCATGGAGTCTTTTATTGTACTTTTTTTGGAATATAACTATGTACAAACATAAGTTCCTATCTTCATTTGTCAAAAGACATCAAATGGGAACCTCAAAAGTGGGTCAATGCACTTGGGAAGGGAACATGACACCACGCGGGGCCTTAATACTCATGTTTGCCCCCCCCCCCTCACAAAGAGCACAAGATGAAAGGAGAGGTTCATGAATTGGATGCAAAGGCGTCTCATTCAAAGGATCAAATTGAAAGAGCTTGAACCTCTCAAGAGTTTGGGAAATATGGGGCAACGGAAGAAGAGTTTCTCCCGTTGCGGTGCTAAAGTTATGATCCTCAATCCAAACTCTCCAACCAACATGCTAGTGGGTCGGAACGAGGTCAAGAACCTCGTTAGGCATGTCCGACTCACCAGGCGAACAAAAAGTGGGTGTCTTACCCAAGGTATCCTCCAAGGAACTCCTAATACCCTCATTAGCAATGTAGTTGTTTGATGTTCCATCATTTCCAAGATAATCAGGAACAATAGTGAGAGGCAAACTCTCATCAGGTTTTTTGAAATTGAGGGTACTAGGGAGCTCTTGCTCCACCAGAGGTGAGTCCTTAATAGGAACAACATGAAGATCATGTGGCTCAAGGGCCACGGGACAAAAAGATAAGGCACAATCCTGTGCCGACTCACAATGAAGTTGGTCCATGTTATTCTCAATTTGAATCGAATCCTCTACTAAATGATTGTGAATTGAAACCCCAAGTCCCTCAAACTGACTAGGAGTTTGACTTTGAAAGATTGTGCTTTGAATTTGTGGATGTGGTGGTGGTGGTTCGATATCAAAAGATGAATCCCCATGTTGACAAGAAAAGTTACTCTCCTAACGTTCACGTAATTTCTGCGTTATTTGACTTACTTGCATTTCCATAGTTTGCAAGGAATTCAAGTTGGAATTCAATAAATTTTGAGTGGTTTCCATGAACGTTTGGAGGGTTTGTTCTAAAGAATCAAGTCTGGGGTCAACTGTGTGGTCCAAGTCAAAGCTTGGGAGATTTTGGGGCTGAGTATTGATGGGCTGAGAATGAGTCCAATGATTTGGAGTGGGGTGTTGGTAGAATTCTGGGTATTTGGGAGGAGGATACTAAGGTGAAAATGAAGTATAAGAATTTGAATAAGAATTGTCTCCCCACGAATCCATCCCTCTGGGGTTGTACGCGGATGCGTAATGGTCATATTGAGCATTTTGGGAAAATGTATGCTCATACTCAGGCTCAGGGGGAACATAAGGACATTCCCCGATAACATGACCACTCAACCAACAACAGTCACACAACACAGCTACTGGAGCCACCGGTACACTCATGTCGTCTACCGCACGCATGAAAGAGGCCAAAGTTTGTTGTAATGTACAGTTTGTTGACCCGTGTATGATCTGACATAACTAGATGATGGTCTAGCAGTCGGTGCCTCTCTCATATTACCCCAATATGAAGATTGCTCAGTCACACAATTAAGATTGTCCCAACCATACGGGGTGTTAGTCTGAGCCACCCTAGGTTGCATGGGTCCAGAATACCAGGAAGAATGTTCCTGGTCCCAACAATTATATGGATGGTCACCCATGTAACCATCCATCTCAACAAAAAAAACTCTCGAGTCGACCACTCTCACCACCACGAGGCCAAGCTCGCAAAAAGTGCTCGACTCGACCCTAAAACGCTAACAGAGAGTGTAAATGGGAGGAGACTAGACGTAGAAGTAAGTGAGAAGAAGATGACTCAGAGGAGAAGGGAAGAATCCCTAGAAACTAGCATGGGTAGTGGGAGAGGGTAGAAGCCTAATCTAGCAAGCATGACTCAAACAATGTAAGGCAATGGGTCCTTAGGCTAGACGACGCCTAACTTCGAGGTCACTAGCCTTGACATGCCTCACCTCCCTACAACAAAGACAACAATGCCCAGCAAGTGATACCAGATTCGGAGATCCAAAACCTCCTACTATCGACAAGGTAGGCAACGCCGATCAGGCCATGACGGTCTCAACTAGATTACTCTCCTAGTGCGCCCGAAATCCTTAGGGTCAATGTCTACTTGCTTTTAGAATTAAGGATTTTATTAAGAGTGATTTTTGGGGCCAAGGAAAGGGTGATGAAATCCCCCACCTTATCTTTTATGGGACAACCCCTCCTTAGTAGCGTTTTGATCTTAAATCTAGCAATCAACACTCCAATCAAACGCTCAACTCACTCTTATCTCGATGCACCTTACTAACTAATGCATGATCGAAACATGCATGAATGAGAGATTTGGGTGCACGTACCTCACGCCAGCAATCAACAACAAAATGTAAAGCAAAGAAAAGACAAATGCATGCAAGGTCTACAAATGATGCATGACCTAGATGGCAAGAAGTCTAATCTTTTGCTTTGAGTTTTATGGTCCAAGTTCATTAAAGGGGATTGATTTTTAATTTGGGAGCAAACTAGAAGTCACATCATGCACAATAGTGCTCCCAAATAACTACAATGAACAAAACAACAACCAGAACAAAATTGAGATAGATTGAGGCTCACCGGGCCGCCAATTGGCGGTCCCAGACCGCTGATTGGTGGTCACGTTTAGGTTTTGCGCTCTCAATTCCTCCAGTCGCTTCCCCTTGTTCCTCAAAATGCATGAAACACACAAAAACTAAAAACAAAAAATTAAAACCACTCGAATCGTCCAAACCAAAGTCTGGACAGAGCACCTCCCCGGCAACGGCGCCAAAAACTTGATTGATTCATTTTATATTAAACCGCAAGTGCACGGCCACGTTAAAGCGGTGGCAAATATGGATCGATCCACAGGGAGGTGTGTCGACTTTAGTTTGTGCGAAGGCGAGTGGGAAAGAAAGGAGAGAAAGGAGTTATGATCTACACTACACTACAATGTGAAAGGAAATGGAAGAGAAGCAATAAAACTAAACCCCATAAGGGGTAGAGAAATAATGTGAGTATAATGGTAAGTATTCCCGCTTGTCACACGGGTGACTCGGGTTCGTTCCCCGGCAACGGCGCCAAAAACTTGATTGATTCGTTTTATATTAAACCTCAAGTGCACGACCGCGTTGAAGCGGTGGCAAATACGGGTCGATCCATAGGAAAGTGTGTCGACTTTAGTTTGTATGAAGGTGAGTGGGAAAGAAAGGAGAGAAAGGAGTTATGATCTACACTACACTACAATGCGAAAGGAAATGGAAGAGAAGCAATAAAACTAAACCCCATAAGGGGTAGAGAAATAATGTGAGTATAAAGATGTGTGTGTGTGTGTGTGTGTTCAATTATGCTCCTCACAATATGTAGTGCATGAAATCATAAAACTAAATCCAACTTTGTCTCCACATGAAATAAGATAAGATCATATGATTAAAACATACAAGACAATAATTGGAATGAAGCTAAATGAAATCATGTATAAAGACTCGACCCTAGTATGCCTCCACATGAATTAAGATAACACATTATCATTAAAACATACAAGACATTAACCAAGGGAAAGACAACAAGAGTACATACACTACAAATTGTGTTTCCAATATTAATTCCATCCATATCCTCACCTTATTATTCCCCATAAAATAGGTCAACTAATCTAAGCATAAGCTAAGCTTCATTCAAGAGCATTAACATATCAAAGATAAGAGTGAAATCCCATTAGATGGATATGGAAATCATATAAGGCTCAAGGGATTAAGATAACACACACCTAATACACCACATGATCGTATCACATATTTCTCCACCCCCAAATGGGGATGCATCTACTCACTACTCATTACACTAACTACATGAACAAAATGAAACATTATACTGAAAGGAAATTCAACTAAGCAACAAAGGAATATTAAAGAAACTAATGGAAATGAACATAAAACTAAAGAGACATGCAACAATTAAAAGATAAGATTTAAAGAAACTAAGAACAATTATTTTATTAACAATGACTCACATTGAAGGTAGCATTCTTCTCCACCTTGAGTTTTGCTTCAAGGCTTACTCCAAGTAGAGAGAATGTCACCAAGCAATGGGTAATTACAATGGAAGGTGAAGAGTTCTATTTATAGCCATAGAAAAAGGTAATCCGGGACAATCCCCCGGTATGGGACTAAACATATACCAGAAATAGAATAAACACACTCTAATACACATGCCCGCCAAAGCTTAGCGGATTCGGAGCCAAACAGACCACCAATTAACGGTCCCAGACCGCCAATTAGCGGTCTATCGGTTCTGGATCCATCTCTAATTTGTTGTGGGCTTTTCTGGATGTCTTTGTTGGTCTTTGATGCATATACTTCGTTTATTGGAGCTCCGACCCGGATCGAATTGCCAAAATACTCCCCATGATGGTGTGGAGTTTTCTGTTTTTCTCTTTTGTCCTTCGGTCTTACGTTCAGGTCCTTCTCCCTTGCATCTTAGTCCCCTGGTCTCATAATTCAGTCCTTTTTCCCTGCTTTTAGGTCCTTTGATGCTTCATCTCTTCAAACCTATTTACTTCTGAAATTCAAACATAATACTCGTCACGTAGCATTGCTTAGGTGTAAGATAATGGATATAAGATACAAATATAAGCATGAAATGATGTCAATAAGTGGTTTCTCTTCATACTCGATCAGACTATCATTTGATACAATATTTTTCTTCCCTTACAGAATTACTGCCCATTTCTTATCACATGGATCAGCCACATAGAAGACTTGTTTTGCTTGGGAAGCGAGAAGAAAAGGTTCTCCTTTATACCCTTTTTTTGAAAAATCAATTAAAGTGAACCCATAGTCATTCACTCGAACTCCACTTTTATTATCAGCTCACTTGCATCTAAATACATGTACTTTGAATTTAACAAAGTCTAGCTCCCATATGTCTTGAATTACACAGTAATAGGACATGTCAGCGTATACAAGATTCTTGTCTTTAGAACTAGACACATGGAAAGACTCTGCTATTAAGGTGACGCCACTGTTCTGAACAACACTTTACACATCTTCATAAGCTGTGTAGAAAGAATATCCATTGATATCATAACCACTGTAACTTATAACAACAGAATGCGGACCGTAGGCCAACCATTGTATTGTCTCAGAAACATCACGCTTGCAATCCAGATTTTTGAACCAAGAGATGAAATTCTTATTGTGACTATTAATTACTTGTTGTTCACTCCACAAAGGATTTCTTTCCTTTAGAAACTTCATGTGTTCATTAAGGTAAGGTTGAACTTCATTCGAATTGCACAACACATAAAAATATGGTGTCTTAAGTCCTCACCATTTGGATTTAACATTTTCATCCCACGTGCCCCTTTACCATCGGCACGTTTATCATGACGATTCTTCCAAAGTCCAACAATTTTGGTGTTTGCTAGGTATCCAGTGCAAAACTCGATAACCTCCTCAGCTATATATCCTTCAACAATACTAGCATCTGGTCTTTGACGATTTTTGCAATAACCTTTCAACACTTTCATATAACGCTCGAAAGGATACATCCACCTTAAAAAAATTGGTCCACACAATTTAACTTCTGTAACTTATCTAACTACATGGGATCAACCACTTTACTGCAAATCTTATTGAAAAAGGAACACAACTTTATTATTGCATGTCTAACATCTTTTGGTAATATGGATCTCAGTGCTACAGGTAACAACGGCTGCATTAAAGTGTGACAACCGTGAGACTTCATCCCCACAAGTTTCAAATCCTTCATAACAACAAGACTACTGATATTTGAAGAATAACCTTGTGGAACCCTTACATCGTGCAAACACTGACAGAGAATTTTTTTCTCCTTTCTAGACAATGTATAACTAGCTGGAGGTAAGTAATTCCGATCTCCTTTCTTCTCTAGTGCCAACATTGCTCGTATACCAATATCAATAAGATCAAGTCTTGCATTATATCCATCTTTGGTTTTACCAGGTATATTCAACAGAGTGCCAACAAGACTATCACAAACGTTTTTCTTTACATGCATCACATCAATACAATGTCTAACTTCTAAAGTTTTCCAGTAAGTGAGATAAAAAAATATGGATCTTTTTTTCCAACTACTTTTGCCATTTGGTCGTTTGTACGGTTTTCTAAATTCACATTCAATGTTCATTACACGTTCGTACACCTTTTCGTCAACTAGCGGATTTTGAAACTCCAGTTTTTCGTTAAATGCCTTCTTCAACCTACGATAAGGATGGGAGTTCGGCAAAAATCTCCGATGACCAAGATAGACAGTCTAAGAACCATTAACTAGTTGCAAAGAACATGTATTTTCTTCGCAAATTGGACAAGCTTTATGACCTTTGACTGAATATCCAAACAGATTACCATAAGCTGGAAAGTCATTAATCGTGCAAAATATCATTGCCCGTATTATGAACGACTCCTGACGAAAAGAATCAAAAACTGACTCTCCGTCATCCCACAACCTCTTCAGGTCATCAATTAAAGGTCTTAAATACACATCAATGTCGTTTCCAGGTTGTTTCGGACCAGAAATCATTAAGGACAACATAATATATTTGCGTTTCATGCATAACCACGGAGACAGATTGTAAATTACAAGCAGAACAGGCCAAGAACTATGAATGCTACTCAAACTACCGAAAGGATTCATTCCGTCAGTACAGAGTCCAAGTCGTACATTCCTGGATTCTTCACCAAACACAGGAAAGTCGAAATTTATTTTTTTCCACTGAGGTGAATCTGCAGGGTGACGTAGCAACTGATCATTTGGTTTCTCACGATCAACATGCCATGTCATGTTCTTGGAATCCTCCTTACCCGTAAACAAACGTTTAAGCCTTGGTATTATAGGAAGATACCACAAAATCTTAGCAGGAGGTCCTTTGATTTTCATCTCATCAGCCTCTTCATTGTGGTTTGGTCCATTACGTTTCATTTTGTATCTTGAAACATTACACCTGGGACAGGAATGTAAGTTTTCAAACTCACCCCTATACAATATACAATCGTTCGGGCATGCGTGTATCTTCCTATATTCCCTTCCCATAGGACACAACACTTTCTTAGCATCATAAGTTCTATCTGGCAACTAATAATCATCTGGAAGCATGATGCATTGCATACATTGCATCATATGTCTTTCATTTAGATTACTTTTATATCAATAAATGCTACTAAGGTATGTGTTTAGTCTTATTTACAGAATACAGGGACCTGAATGCAAATTAACCACATCCCGAGCATAAACGCGTGCAAAAGACTCATTTCTATCACAAAGACCAAGCTCAAGATTATCGGATTTCAAATGGAAATGTATCCAAGCATAAAAGCATTCAAGACCTAATTACAAAAAGAACAAGGACTTAAGCACAAAAGTAGTCGGGGACTTAATTGCAAAAAGACAAGGACCTAATTGCAATTAAAGCACCAAAATATTATCTTGGAGAAAATCTAAAGAAAAATCAATGTGGATCTCCAAATATATGAAGGAATTAATCCGGAGCTCAAAAGAATGGAAAGAATCAATCCAGACGCGCAAAGGAGGATCAAATCATACCATAAACACACAGCAAAAATCCGAATCAAATCCGACCATATTGTGCAGCGATTTATCCGCACATTACATGTATATTGCGGCGTTTCCGCCGCACCAGAGTCGATCCGCGTGCTCCAATTTTGTCCAGTCGTGTCTGGACACGTGTACTCTCCAATTCTATACTTAGGTCTCTTGTAACAACTATAAATAGCCCCGAGAACGATGTTAGAAGGGTCCTTGGCCTTAGACCTAGTTTTTAGTTGTTGTTTTTATTTGTCTTTATTTTAGTAATAAAATTCTGTCTTTTATTTCTTGTTTTTACTTTTCTTTTGTAATGCCTCTAGGACCCCTTCTTCCTCCCTCCATGAGTTTCTAACTCTTTCCAAAGGGTGGAGGTGACAGATTTAGGGTGAAGAGAAGAGAATAAATGTTATTATTTTAAGTTCATGATTAGTATATTTTGATTACTTGAGTTTGTGTTAAATCATTTATCATGTAATGCTTCGTAACTAACATGATTTATTATAGGTTTCTGAATTCTCTAATCTAAACCTTAAATCTAAACCTCCACCCAACGGAATTCACTTCTTTGTTCTTGTTTTAGTTTTAATTGTTCTTGTTTCTTGCTTTAGATAATTAAAACCCAAAAATCTCAAAACCCAATTTATTCTTCTCTCCTTCTTTCCCCCAATCGAAATCACACTAATAACAAATCTCTCCCTCCTTGTGTTCGACCCGTATTTGCCACGTCTTCATTGACGTCGTGCACTTGCGGTATAAATTTAATTCACATCAAGTTTTTGGCGCCGTTGCCGGGGAGGCGACGCAGATTTTGTTTTTTTATTTCGATTTTATCCTGTTTATCTTTTACGCGATCTAAATATTTGGATTTGTGTTTCAGGAGACAACAGCGTACACGGTGAAATCCGAGCACATTCTGAGCTAAACGAGCGGCGAAATCGCCGCACCTATAGAGCAATTTGCGGCGAATCCGCCGCACACTTGGAGCTTCTGGGCTTCAAACTTTTCTGGGACGCGACTCATCTCTGGGTGGACGCGTGAAGCTACTGAAATTTTGAGAGCGGGCGGTGAACCCGACTGAGCATTGCATAGGTAACCTTTGTTGCCTCTTTTCCTCGTAATTTCTATTTTCGGAAAATTTCCTTTTATTAGAATTGCACGTGTTAGGGCAAAAAAATTCCATAATTGGCAATAATTCAACTCTGACCTAAAATTGGCAAAATTAGAAAGGCCTTAGTGCATGCATCATCTAGTGTTTTATATGCATTATTCTTGCTAAATTCTTGCAAATCAATTTCTGTTGAAGAGTGCTGGAGTCAAGGTACGTATCGTGATTTTCATCGATTGCATTTAAGCTTATAATCTAGTTTGCATACAACCTTGCAATTGCCCCCTTCTAAAGACCAATGTTTGACTATCTTTGCTAGATCTAAGTTAAACTATCTTAAGGGCAACTCCGTAGGCAAAGATACGGTGGGGATTTCATCACCCTTCCGTGGCCCACAAATCACAATCCTAAAGTGTCACCCAAGCCTTAAATTAAAATCAATTAGACATTGACCCCTAAGGACTCGGACTCATTTAAGGAGAAGAATTGGTTTGACTTGCTATGACCTGAAGCCGATTGAATTTAATTTGGTGTCTAGAAAGTGTTTTTGTGTTGACGTAAGTCTTCCAAGCGAAGTGGTTGTCTAATTGGCACCGACTCTGTCGGAAGCGCCCCCACTAGCTATACACGGCCTGGCCAAGTTGGTTTGATTAGTGAGGGAGGTGAATCAAGCAAATTAATTCGACTCAACCAGTTAGGAGTCGTCTAGATCTAAGCGACACTAGGTCTAGGATTGTTTGAACCGTGCTTTCTTAGGAATTTTCTGACCAACTCTCTTTCTATCTTTAGAGTTAGGTTTCCCTTCTCAGCTGAGTCTTCTTTCTCTTCTCACCTAAATTCTCTAGATTAGGATTCCTTTCTCATCTTTCCCCATTCTATTGTTTGTTTCCATTAAAAGAAAAAAAATATAAACGAAAAAAAAAATTGTAATTAATTCTTGAAATTAAATTTGGAATTTAAATTTCGAATTTGAATTCAAAAATTAATTCTAATCGGTGCACTCATATTTGGGTTCGGGACTTGAGCAATCGACTCTCACGAGTTCATCTAGATTCCAGTCTAGAGCTTAGCCCCGATCCATCTGTTGCACCACCTCACCCGGATCCAATGGGTGAGAACGTAGTGGACCCACCTGTTGCACAACCTATAACTCTGAGGGATCGATGCTATCCAGCGATGGCTGCCCAACCATCGTGCATCGTTATGCCCACCATACCGGGTCGCGACTTCGAACTTAAGGCACAATACATGAGTATGTTGCCTACGTTCACCTCTAGGGAAGACCCATATCTCTTCCTTAGAGAATTTGAGGAAATCTGCTCTCTTATGCAATACCAGCATATCCCTGAGGAGGCAGTGCGTCTAAAATTCGTGCCTCTAGCCGAAAGATCTATTAGGAGTTGGGCTGAGTTTGTTCAAGTATTCCTGAAAAAATATTTCCCCAACCATAAGACTATGAGGATTAGGAATGAAATTGTTGCATTCGTTCAGTCTGAGAGCGAGCCGTTCTATTCCTATCTAGAAAGATTCAAAAGTGTTCTGACCCAATGCCCTCATCATGGAATTCCAAGATGGCAATTATGCCAAATTATTTATGAGGGATTGACACCCACATCTAGGGTTATGGTAGAATCCGTAAGCCAAGGGAACTTCATGTCGAAAAATGAAAATGATGCCTGGACTTTTCTTGAGGATTTAGCTGAAAACAGTATGCAATGGGACAATGCTAGAACAACGCTTAACCCGAGTATTGGATCTAGAATAGCAAGTCAACCCAAACCAGGTGTCTTAGCTGTAGATGCCAACATAGCGGCTGAAGCAAAACTAGCTACCCTTATGCGCAGAATGGAAAGTTTAGAGCTACAAACCCAAACCCGAGTGAATCAAGCCTCGTCTATCCCTTGCTCTAGATGTGGTCAGACTGGTCATGTAATGGAGGATTGTGCGGACTGGGAACAAGTTAATGCCATGTATAACCATGCTAGAAGTGACCCATACGCATCAACCTATAACTCGGGTTGGCGTAATAATTCCAATTTCTAATCAAGCCAACAAGGTCAACCTCCTAGACAACAACCAAACCCGTATAACCAAAATAATACATCATCTGGGTTTAGTAACAATGGCGATCATGAGGTTAGGTTGACAAGCTTAGAAAATTTGATGAAAACCTTTATACAAAAAACCAACCAAACCTTCCAAAGGCTAGAGACACAAGTCAGCCAACTAGCACAAATAGTAGGTGAAAGAGAAAAGGGTCGGTTTCCAAGTCAACCTGAGGTGAACCCTAGATCTAATAATTCATATCAATCCTATCAAGCACCTTCAGGAAATAACAACCCTAGACCGGTTCAAATGGTTAATGAGGAAGGACCGTTCCAACAAATAAATGTTGTAGTATCATTACGGTCCGGAAGACAGATTGATAATAAAGTGGTAAATCCTAGAACTTCTAATCAATCTAGCCATCAAGCAACCAAAAAACTGAACCATTGAACCTGATGTCCATTCTGAAACGTCCAACCCACCTACTCAATCTGAACCCATAGTTCAACCTGAACCTGAGCGAGTCTATGTTCCTAAAGCCCCATTCCCTAATAGACTCAAAAAGAACTCAAGTGCACAAATGGAGAAAATCTTGGAAGTATTTAAGCAAGTTAAGGTGAACATTCCACTCTTAGACATGATTCAACAAATACCTGCTTATGCTAAATTCTTAAAAGATCTGTGCACTAAAAAGAGAAAAACGAACGTACCAAAGAAGGCATTCTTAACTGCAAACATAAGCTCTATCCTGTCAAACTCGTCTCCTATAAAATATAAGGATCCTGGATGTCCCACAATTTCATGTGCAATAGGAGATACTTTTATCAACAAAGCCCTTCTAGACCTTGGTGCTAGTGTTAACCTACTCCCGTACTCTGTCTACGAGCAAATGAACCTTGGTCCACTAAAACCCTCTAAGACAACCCTTCAATTTGCTGATTGCTCTATTAAGAAACCAAGAGGTATAGTAGAGGATGTTTTGATCAAGGTTGGTGACTTCATTTACCCAGTGGATTTTGTCGTACTGGATACCGCACCTGTTGTAAATCCTAAACAACAAATCCCTGTAATTCTAGGCAGACCCTTTTTAGCCACTTCTGAAGCATTGATAAACTGTCCAAATGGGCTCATGCAATTATCTTTTGGGAACTTAAAAGCTGAATTTAATATCTTTCATATTGATAGTGAGCCAGAAATAATATGCAATCAAAGTGATGTTGTGATGAAATCGCGTATCTATAAGATAAATGAATCATCACAAAATCAAAAAGGAAGTAAGAAAAAGGGGAGGAATTCATCTACACACCCACCATCACTCGAGCAAATAAGAGAACCAATTTATGTGAGGGGTGTGGAACCTGTGACTCAGGACTCTCATTGCAACATGGGGAACAACTCAACTGGATACATGCACCAATATGGTGTCATTCAATCCAGTTCTGACTATGGTTGACTTTGAGGAAATTCCATCCTTCCACCGCAATTCACTCAGGTAATAAGTACATTTGTTTTATATTTGCATACATTGAGGACAACGCATGATTTAGGTGTGGGGGGGTGTTTATGTATATATTTATCTATATATCTGTCTTTTATTTCTAAAAAAAATTCAATGTTTCATGACATAACTTAAGATTGAACTACCAAAACCCGTGTACAAATTGCATTGAGTTTTTGTTCCTTATTATATAGTTCTGCTTGTAGAAAGTATGACATAAATCTAAGTTCCAAAGAAATAACCCATTACCCTTTAAGACATGTATGCACTTAAATTGGATGAATCAAATCTTTGAAGTGGTTGATAAAAAGCAGAGGTTGAGGAAAATATACCGGGAAGTGTGGACTTCTAATAGCAATTAAGCCTTGAGGAAAATAAATGTAAAAATAACGGAATAAAGTGAGGAAAGCAAATTCTGCAAAATGATTACAAAAGCCCAAGCCTTTGAGTCACTGGTCCGTAGGGGTATCTTGAAACCCGGTAACTTAAGTCTACCAGCTCGGGATTATCGACCAAACTCGCTACACGAGTGCAAAAAGGGTAAAAGTGTCAAAAAGCAAATGTGTTGAATCACAGAAGAAAAGAAAAAAAAATACTCAAGGCCCAAAGCTAAAAGAATGATCCATGCCATGGTTGATCCGAATGATACTTCACCACCAGAGGAGGCATGCAAAATAATTTAAGTAATAACATGCGTAGAAGGGTTAATGGTGTGAATGTTGGAGGAACAAAGACCAAGTCAGAATTTTAATGAGTTAGATTTATATAATGAGCATGCAAGAATTCTAAGTGAGATGTATAAGGTTGAGGTAGGGATATTGAGAACTATTAATGAAATGTTGATTCAGGATTTTGTGGGTATATCCGCTGAAAACCCTCAGGAGACAACACTCCTCCCCCTTGGCAACAAGGAGGTTTAACGACTTGTTGCACATGCTAAGTGCAACGGTGATTCCTACGAAAGTGAGTTAGGATTTCCCTGTTTTTATTTTTCGTATCTTCTGTTTTGCTAGGGACTAGCAAAATCTAGGTGTGGGGGTATTTGATGCATTGCATACATTGCATCATATGTCTTTCATTTAGATTACTTTTATATCAATAAATGCTACTAAGGTATGTGTTTAGTCTTATTTACAGAATACAGGGACCTGAATGCAAATTAACCACATCCCGAGCATAAACGCGTGCAAAAGACTCATTTCTATCACAAAGACCAAGCTCAAGATTATCGGATTTCAAATGGAAATGTATCCAAGCATAAAAGCATTCAAGACCTAATTACAAAAAGAACAAGGACTTAATTGCAATTAAAGCACCAAAATATTATCTTGGAGAAAATCTAAAGAAAAATCAATGTGGATCTCCAAATATATGAAGGAATTAATCCGGAGCTCAAAAGAATGGAAAGAATCAATCCAGACGCGCAAAGGAGGATCAAATCATACCATAAACACACAGCAAAAATCCGAATCAAATCCGACCATATTGTGCGGCGATTTAGCCGCACATTACATGTATATTGCGGCGTTTCCGCCGCACCAGAGTCGATCCGTGTGCTCCAATTTTGTCCAGTCGTGTCTGGACACGTGTACTCTCCAATTCCATACTTAGGTCTCTTGTAACAACTATAAATAGCCCCGAGAACGATGTTAGAAGGGTACTTGGCCTTAGACCTAGTTTTTAGTTGTTGTTTTTATTTGTCTTTATTTTAGTAATAAAATTCTGTCTTTTATTTCTTGTTTTTACTTTTCTTTTGTAATGCCTCTAGGACCCCTTCTTCATCCCTCCATGAGTTTCTAACTTTTTCCAAAGGGTAGAGGTGACGGATTTAGGGTGAAGAGAAGAGAATAAATGTTATTATTTTAAGTTCGTGATTAGTATATTTTGATTACTTGAGTTTGTGTTAAATCATTTATCATGTAATGCTTCGTAACTAACATGATTTATTATAAGTTTCTGAATTCTCTAATCTAAACCTTAAATCTAAACCTCCACCCAACGGAATTCACTTCTTTATTCTTGTTTTAGTTTTAATTGTTCTTGTTTCTTGCTTTAGATAATTAAAACCCAAAAATCTCAAAACCCAATTTATTCTTGTCTCCTTCTTTCCCCCAATCGAAATCACACTAATAACAAATCTCTCCCTCCTTGTGTTCGACCCGTATTTGTCACGTCTTCATTGACGCCGTGCACTTGCGGTATAAATTTAATTCACATCAAGTTTTTGGCGCCGTTGCCGGGGACGCGACGCAGATTTTGTTTTTTTATTTCGATTTTATCCTGTTTATCTTGTACGCGATCTAAGTATTTGGATTTGTGTTTCAGGAGACAACAGCGTGCACGGCGAAATCCGAGCACATTCTGAGCTAAACGAGCGGCGAAATCGCCGCACCTATAGAGCAATTTGCGGAGAATCCGCCGCACACTTGGAGCTTCTGGGCTTCAAACTTTTCTGGGACGCGACTCATCTCTGGGTGGACGCGTGAAGCTACTGAAATTTCGAGAGCGGGCGGTGAACCCGACTGAGCATTGCATAGGTAACCTTTGTTGCATCTTTTCCTTGTAATTTCTATTTTCAGAAAATTTCCTTTTATTAGAATTGCACGTGTTAGGGCAAAAAAATTCCATAATTGGCAATAATTCAACTCTGACCTAAAATTGGCAAAATTAGAAAGGCCTTAGTGCATGCATCATCTAGTGTTTTGTATGCATTATTCTTGCTAAATTCTTGAAAATCAATTTCTGTTGAAGAGTGCTGGAGTCAAGGTACGTATCATGATTTTCATCGATTGCATTTAAGCTTATAATCTAGTTTGCATACAACCTTGCAATTGCCCCCCTCTAAAGACATTAAGTTGAGAAAAGAATGACTCAGAGGAGAGGAGATGAAGTCCTTAATCTAGCGTGAGAATAAGGAAGGTTAGAAACCTAACTAAGCAATCAAGGCCAAAACAAGCCTAAAGTCCACTATAGGTCCTTAGTAATAGACGACACCTAACTTCGAGGTCCCACCGAGGACCACTAGTCTGTAGGAAATCAAGAACCCGGAGGTTCCTAATATCTTAGGGAGACTACATGGGCAACGACGTTCAGGCCGAAACTGTTTTAAACATTGAGGACAACTAATCTGTAGGAAATAAAAAACCCGGAGGTTCCTAAAATCTCAGGGAGACTAGATGGGCAACGACATTCAGGCCATAACGGTCTTAAACGATTTCCTCTCCTTAATGTGTCGGAAAATCCTAGGGGCCAATGTCTAATTGATTTTATTAAGGCTCTTTTATTAAGTGGTTTTTGGGCTAAGGAAAGGGTGATGAAATCCCCCGCATCATCTCCTATAGGTGACTGCCCCCTAAGTGTTTTTCATACCTTAATCTAACAAACAACACACCAAACAAACACTCACCTCACTCTTGTTACAATGCAAGTCCTACTAACTAATGTGTGCTTTCTAATGAATGATGAGTGAAAGATAATACGCACCTTATGCTAGCAATCTATGACAGAAATCGTAAATAAATAATAAATACGATGAATGCAAATCTTATATGATGAATGACTTAGCAAATATTATCTAATCTTTTGCTTTGGGTTATTAAAGGCCAAGTTGTTTAATGGGGTTGATGACTTAAACATTAAAAGTTGTCTAAATAAAAGAATATCTTAAGCATAAATAAGCATTTAACTAAATAAACATGTAACTAAATAAACATTTAAAATTTAGAATTGAAAATACTCCCACAAAGAAATTGTACATACTAAATAAAAATTGTAAGAAATACTCCCACAAATAAAATACTCCCACAATTTTTTTACTTTTATGACTCTTTCTTTTAAGATCATCGAAACTCCTAAGAAATTGGGGATAACAATCTACAGACTAGACACCCTTACATTTAACTTAAATCATGCCTACATTAATTTTGTCTCAATTCGTGACAATGTTCAAATTGGAACAAATTGATATAATTCTACATGACCACTCTCACAAAAGTTAATGAATAGATTGGACATGAAACCAAATGATCAAGTAAATTAAAAGGGTTGGTGAAGGCAAAACTTCACGTATTCTTTACATTGGTCCTAATTTCTCTCCTTAGTTGTTATAAACATGTCTTTTTCATTTCTTTCATTCATTAGAAAACCTAAGAGACTTCATTTCTATCATTCATTAGCAAAATTAAGAGACTTCATTGGTCCTAATTTCTCTCCTTAGTTGTCCTAATTTACAATGTCTAGTAAATCATGAGTCCAAAAGATTTCGATCAAAGCTTAACTAGTTCAAGCTAGCAACAGACTTCAATTTTTTCAAGAACATACAAAATATCAACAAACTTAAGCATAAATCACGAAAATACGAATACATTCAAGATTAAAACAAAAAAATCGAAATGTCTCATTCACTAACAATAAGCGACACGAGAAGTATACTAACATAGAAAAGAATCATTACTACAAGAAAAATCTGAAAATAAACCAACAAAAACGAACTTAACACTTACATTGGTAGGATGTGGAGAGATGGAGGAAGATGGAGGAAGAAGGAGAAGAGGGCCAGAGAAGGGGAGGAGAGGTTGGGACGTCGTTGCGGTGCCGGAGACGGTGCAGATCGGTCGAAGAACGATCGCGGAGGAGGATTCGGTCGCGGGACGGCTAGGGTTTAGGTGGGTTTTCGTCTGAAATTAATAACAGAAAAGGCGTATGTTTGTTTTCATTAAGACCAATAGACATCAGAAATTATAAATGTCCGACGTCTATACCCCGACGTCTATATGCAGGGATTATAGACGTCCGATATTAATAATATCCGACGTCTATAGGTCGACGTCTATACCCTATAGACGTCGGTTGCACAGGGTATTCAAATACCCGATGTCTATTTGTCGACGTTATTGTATAATTGTGTGGGTTATGGGTCCACAATACTAATCACAATTAATCCTAATTACCTACTTGTTTGATCTATCAAAGATATGCAGCGGAACTAAACTAACAAACAAGCAAGTAAAGAATAGAAATGCAAACCACAATGAGACGGGAAATTTTATAGAGGTTCGGCACCCCACCCGGGTCCTAGTCCTCTCTTGCAAGATCCGCTCAGATCACCGAGCTCCACTCACGACTTCACTAACCACTTCCCGTTCCGGGCCGGGAGAGAACGCCTTTACAAGTCTTCAAGCTCGCGAACAACCCTCACCGAGCTTGGCTCCTCCTCTCACAATCCGAGAGGATCACTTCGGGCTCTCACCGAAGTCTATACTAGATGTCTTGGGCTTTCACCAAGACCCTTGCTTTCTTTCACAAACAATGAGTGGGACAACACTCTCTAATTCTTGAGCACACTTGAGTGAGAATAGGAATTATGACTAAAGTGTGGAAGGTTTGAGCTTTTGAGTGTGTGGAGCTTTCTCTCTAATGTTGGGGACAAATAGGTGTTGGAGAGATGTCTTAAAATGTGTTTTACATCTCTATTTATAAGCTCCAAAAGAGTTATAGCCGGTGGGATTGATTGGGTAAGAATTGGTGTAGGATACACAAAACAGAAACCTGCAGGACCCAATTCTGCCTAAAAACGGTCGACCGAATCGGGTATTCCGTTCGACCGTTTGATCAAATTTCAGCTTTGACTAAAGTTAACTTAAGTTAACGGTCGAACGGGCTCAGGGGATCGGTCGACCGAATTAGTCCAGGCACTTCTGGGAGACCAAATTGTGTTGGTTCGGTCGGCCGTTAGGAAAGTTTCGGTCGACCGGATGTTTGGAAATTTGGGGTATTTGGGAATAATACAAATACGACCGTTGGGTATAATACGACAAAACAAACGGTCTGAAAAGATGCGTAAATGGTCGAACGGAAAGGTTTTAACGGTCGACCGTTTTGGTCCAGCCAGTTCAAGTTTTGTTTAGGTGTTTTCCGGTTCTAGTTTGGATGATCTATTGAAGTCCAAATTATGTGAAATTTTGTGTGTGACTTCGATAGGGAACCTAGTGTGTGGTTGAGTAGTTTTTAGCTCAAGTATGCTCAACTACACAAGGTTCCTAAATACTCAAAGAAATATAAAATACATGTCTTCAAATGAGCTTGATTACATGTCTTGACTTGATTTTCTTTCTTCCTTGAGTCTTGATCACCTGTAGAGGTTAGCACAAAGCAATATATATGCAATGCAATATGTGTGCTACTCTACATGATTATAATTAAGATTAGGTTGATTAAATCATCAAAACATAGATTAAGGCCAAAAAGCCAACAATTATACCCCATAGACGTCGGATAAACGCGGTAATACAATAGCCGACGTCTATATTACCACATAGACGCCAGTCGTAGTAACGATCGACGTCTATTCTATGCTCTCCCTTCTAGACGTAGGCGGTTATAACGACCGACGTCTATTGGGCGATGAGTAAAGTCTATTTTAATGTCGTTCTTATTCCGCCAAGGTATTTCAGTAAACGTTCGACTTCTGTTCTCTTCAAAGGCATTAAGACTTTAGAAACAATACTATGAGTATATGCTTTTCAAACTTCAATATCTCCTCTTCACTTACATATGTTTATGTGTATTAATATATATGTTTTTCTGGTGACCGTTTGTTAGCATTAACTAACAAAATGGTCACCAGAATCTGTTGGATCCGTTGCATCCGATTACCATTGCATCCAACGGTTCAGAAGTGGTGACTTAAACACATCCTACTGCTGCATTTTAATCTTCCATATTAAGAGTATGTTACCATCCAATGCATGGGAGTTGAAACACCTCGATGCGGGACCCACTGGGAAAGTTTGTTAAAGTTGTTAGTGTTTACTGTGGTTTATCTTCCCCGTTTCGAAGAGGATTTTGGGGTTTTTCTATTTGTTCTGTTATTGGCCTGATTGACGAGGCAAATTCGTTTTAGTTGTTCATGAACCATCATGTACATTTGATAGGTATAAATAATACGTAACGACTTGGATTGGGTCGTGATTTGTTTGTGATAAAAAATTTAGGGTTTCCCCAAATAGTAGCTCTCGAGAGCTTGAATCTTGAATTCCTTCTTCCACCACCATCATTAGGGCTCGATGTCCCTTTCTGTTAACACGATGATGTACTATACACACCGTCGAGCCCAGTTGAACCCAATCATCGTCGTCGGAGATCAAGGTGCCAACTGTTTGGTATTAGAGTCACCACCGACATCTATGGCGGGCGAGGAAGACAACTTTGACCTATTTCGGAACTTGTTGAATGAGGAGATAGCGGCGATTAGCCACACGATCGATGATTGATTCACTTATTACCGCAATTGCACGACGTTGGTGAAGACGAGACAAGTACGGGTCATGTTCACGCGGAGTTGTGCGCGTTATTGTTATCACCATACTCGAGTGGGAAGAG
The DNA here is from genome assembly GCA_963682175.1 of Triglochin maritima. Taxonomy (NCBI): domain Eukaryota; kingdom Viridiplantae; phylum Streptophyta; class Magnoliopsida; order Alismatales; family Juncaginaceae; genus Triglochin; species Triglochin maritima. Next base: position 26,765,493 of record OY821774.1, on the reverse strand, counting down.
AAATAGATGGAGAGATTTTGACTAATGTAACTAAACTAAGATATAAGAAAACAATCTAACTAAACCCCTTGGAGTGGAGGTGTAATAGTGAGGTGTGTGTGCATGAGGGTGTCCAACCATTAAGCATATGTGTAAGAGTGTCTGTTTACAAGTAGGAGCTAATGTGGAACCTAAGTGTGAAACACCTATAATTACATGGTATACATGACTAGGATATGTTAACATGAAGTTAAGATCAATTTTATGGATTCTCAAGTATGCAATAAGCACCTAGTGTGGTCATTAAAGCATCAATCAATCCTAAGCATAACCTTAGTTCATTCAAGCAACATAAACCAAATCAAGCAACCATTCATTACAAGTCAATTCCATCATCAAATAAAACTCATCACAAGCAACATGTCAAAACTACATCTAGCATGAAACAAGTACCTAGTGTGACTATTATTTCATCTATAACAAGATTAACACTCTACAAGTTTTAGATCTAACATTAAGCACATGGAAATGACACAAAGCTAGGAACCCATCATACATTTAACTATCAATTACATTGCATCTACCCCAAATGGGGTGGATCTACTCACTAATCATAATAACAAGCCTCTAACTAGAAAACTAACCAACAAAATCACAAACAAATTGGATAGAAAGGAAGTAAATGACAATAGGAATCAAAATATACCTTTAGATTATCAAATAAGTAACATTACAAGCTTCCAAGGCCACCTTCTCTACTGCCCAAAATGGGTAAACCTAAGTTATTCTAATGGTGGAGGCTTAGAAGAAGAGAAAGGAAGAAGAAACCATGCTATTTATATAAGAAAATGTGGTGTAAATGATTCTGGGAGCAATCCATCGACTGAAATTGATTTTTGAAACTTCTGGTGCACCCAATGTCTGAGCCACGTTTGAAATTTGAGGGGATTTGGACCAAATTGATCTGCCATTGGCGAATCAAAATCCAACACTAGTGGATGTTTTGGCTTCGATCCTCCCCGATTTCTCCCAAAAGCTTAAGTTATGTATTTTGCATGTGGGGTGCACTCCTGGTCCACTAGTTTGAGCCTGTTTGGTCTTAATTTCCCAAATACTCTTCAAGATCATGGTATTGAGGGATTTTTGCTCCCGAAATATTTTCCATGCGTTCAGGTCCCTCTAGATTTCATCTGGGTCCCTCCTCATTTGCAGATGGGTCCTTGTGCATGATAAAATGTCCATTTTGCTTAATTTGAGTCATTTCTTCTTACATTTCAGTCATTTTCTCTTCCTTTCTCTTCTGTATTACCTAATACCTAAAACACCACAAAGAAACACTCGAGTAGCACAAAATTAGGGTAAAATAAAGGATACATAGCATGAATGATATGCTACTAATCAAATACCCTCACACTTACCTTTTGCTAGTCCCGAGCAAAACAAAGAAAGAGAAAAATGAAAGAAAAAGTAAAACATACGAAAAATTGGGAAATCCTAACTCATTTTCGTAGGAATCACTTTTGTGGGAGGGTTGAAGTCTGATCTGGAAAGGAAGGTGAGGGTGGAAGAACCCAAGACCATCAAGGGGGCAGTGCGACTGGCTAGTTTGTTTGACAGAGAGACCTTGTTAGTGACAAGGAGAAGTTGGTTTCCTTCCTACATTTATGAACCACCCAGGTCAAAAACCCATTGATTGATTTAGTTATAATACCAAAAGTGCACAACCACGATGAAAGCGGTGACAAGTATGGGCCGAGTCCACAGGGAGGTGTGTCAACTCTGGTTCTTCAAAAATCAAGTGGAAAATAAAAGGGAGAAAAAGTTTTATTACACTAAACTAGGCTACACTAAACAAGAAATTAACCAACAAGAAAGATAAAAGCATAAGACTAACTAAGCAACTAGCAAAGCAAGGCGAAATTCAGTAAGGAAAAACCCTCAAAGGGTGGCGTGTGTGTACACATGTGATAATGTGGTGAAGAATGCATTCAATAAGGTACAAGTGTAAGTTGTGTTTTCATGCATAGGACGTATCTAATGGTTATGTCAAAACCTATCATTCCAATCACTAACCTAGTTGATTAACATGTGCATAAACAAGTTGGTTATTAAGAACCAATATAAGCATGGGACGTCCATAATGATTATGGCAAAACCCATCAAGTTAAGTATTCTCTTTTAAACAAATAAGTATACATTCACATTCATCACATATTGAATAAGATAACATTTATTCCCATTCTTTATTACTTGTATAAACATCATCTCCACCCCCAAAGGGGGATGGAACTACTCACTACACATTAAGCTAACAATTATACTAAGGAAGATAAATATTATAACTAATTATACTAAGATTAAGGAAACGAAACTAAGCTAAATATGCAAGCATTAAAAGGGACAACATTAAAAAAACCACTAAGAAAATATTTTATTTACATGACTCACATTACAACTAGCATTCTTCTCCACTTAAGTTTTGCTCCAAGACTTTACTCCAAGTAAAGAGAATGACTACCAAGCATTGAGTGATTACAAAGGAGGAAGAAGAGTTCTATTTATATATATCAAAAAGGCAATTGGGGATAATCCCCTGGTGTGGGATTAATGAAACATTCCCTGGATAGACATACACATATAACCCATATTCATGAGAAACTGGGTTGCATTCTGACCAAAAGGGACCGCCAATGGGCAGTCCAAGTTGGTCAGATGTGACTCAATTTTGTGTGTCGGTCAGTTATTTGAGTCTGTGCCCGAATCTAATTGCCAAAATACTTCTCATAATGGTGTGGAGTTTGTCGGTTTACTATTTGGTCCCTCCGTGCTTACGTCCAGGTCATTCCCTTTTGCAAATGGGTCTTTGTGCATGACAAAGAGGTCCATTTTCTTCATTTAAGTCTTTTCTTCTTACGTTTCAGTCCCTTTTGGCAGTGATTGGAGTGGATATGTCAAAACAGTTGGGATTTATTACTTGGAACTTCACCCAACTTACCATGGATTTTCAGTTTCAGAATCAAAAGTGGTTGTTGAAGGGCAGTGCTATACCCTCAATTTCCATACTGGACCCTCATGAATTGGAGAAGCATCTCAGACTAGCCAAGTAAGTGTTCCTGCTCCACTCCACCGTAGTGAGATGGACTTCTGCTGAAGAGCAATAGTTGGGAAGATACCCTCTCCTCTCCTAAGCTAAGGGAATCGCTGCATCAACATCTGGACCTGTTTGCCACTCCTAAGCAACTGCCTCCTGCCAAGAGTTGTGATCATGCAATCCACTTGAAGGAAGGTACACCTATATCTCTAGCTCCTTATAGATATCCTCCCTACCAAAAGTCTGCCATTGAAGATATTATGAAGGAATCATTGAGTAATAACTTCATTAGACCAAGCAACAGTTCCTACTCCTCCCCTATCATCCTTGTTAGGAAACCAGATGGGTGTTGGAGAATGTGTGTAGACTATAGGGTGTTAAACTAGGATACCATTAAGAATAAGTATCCAATACCTGTGGTGGATGACTTACCAAACAAAATACATGGCTCTAGGGTGTTCACTAAACTAGATTTGAGGGTTGGGTATCATCAAATCAGAATGAGGGAAGGTGATATACATAAACGTGCTTTTAAAACTCATGAGGGTCATTATGAGTTTGTTGTGATGCTCTTGGTCTAACCAATGCCCCTTCCACTTTCTAAAACCTCATGAATGACTTCTTTAGGCCTTACTTGAGGCATTTTGTTTTAGTGTTCTTTAAGGATATACTCATCTATAGCACCAGCATGCAATGACATCTTGCACACTTAAAACTGGTCTTTCAAGTGCTGAATCAGAATTATCTCTACCTCAAGTTCTCCAAGTTTTAATTTGGAGTCTCACAGGTGGAATACTTGGGGCATAGCATCTAGGAGGGTTAGGTTGCCATGGACAACAAGAAGATTAAGAGTATGTTGAAGTGGCCAGTGCCACAGACCCTCAAGGCCTTGAGGGGATTTTTGGGCTTGAGTGGTTACTACAAGAAGTTTATAAGAAACTATAGGGTGATTGTTTGACCCCTCACCCAATTGCTTAACAAAAATTGCTTCCAGTGGAGTCCATCAACTAAGGAGGCCTTTCAATCTCTCAATGAGGCAATGGTTTCAGCTTCTGTACTTGCCTTGCCTAACTTTTCACAACCCTTTGTAGTTGAAAGTGATGTAAGTGGAGCTAGAATGGGAGCAATCCTGATGCAACAAAGGAGCCCCATTTCCTTTGTTAGCAAGGCCTTTATAGGAAAGCAAGTTGGGATGAGCATTTATGAGAAGGAGATGGAAGCTGCCTTATTTGCTATACAAAAGTGGTAGCCATACCTGAAGTTTTAGCCTTTCATCCTCATAACTGATCACCAGAGCCAACAACATCTAATGAGGTAGAGAATTCACACTTCAGCTCAACATGCATCAGATGCCTTATCAAGGGCAATGGAAGACTCGATCCCTTAAGGATCCTAAACTCCACTCTCTCCTTGTTGTATCTCTCCGAGTGGACTCTTGGGTGGAGGAAGTTAAGAAAATGAGACATCATTTCATGCATTCATTTGTGTCTTATATCCATTATCTTTCACCTAAACAATGCTACCTAACGAGTTTTATGTTTTAGTTTCAGGAATAAATAGGTTTGAAGAGAAGAGGCATAAAAGGACCTAAAAGCATAAAGGAAACTGAGTTGAGAGACTTGAGGACTAAGATGCAAGGGAAAAGGACCTGAATGTAAGATCAAATGACCAATGGGCAAATAAAAATACTCCACACCATCATGAGGAGTATTTTCGCAATTCGGGTTGGGCCTAAACTCCAACAACTTTCTTTGGTGCATCAAACATGAAGAACACAACCCAGCAAGGCCCAACCGAAATCCAGAGCGGATCCGGACTTTGTAGACCGCTAATTAGCGGTAGGGTTGCCTCCAGGTCTGACACGCTTCGGCCAGATCATGTATTAGGGAGAATTAGATCTATTTCTAGTGTTGGATTAGTCCTATATCGGGGGATTGTCCCCGATTACCTTTTTCTATGGCTATAAATAGAACTCTTCACCTTCCATTGTAATCACTACATACTTAGTGGCTATTCTCCCTACTTGAAGTGGAGCCTTGGAGCAAATACTGAAGTAGGAAGATGCTACTTGTATTGTCTGAAATAAATAAAAGTTTTTTTGTTATGTTTCTTCTTTTAGGTTGATTGCATGCTTAGTCTAATTTCATTTCAATAGTCTTAGTAGATTTAGTTAATATGTTCTCCTTTCTTAGTATAATAATTAGTGTAATGGGTAGTGAGTAGTTTCATCCCCTTCGGGGGGTGGAGTTGATGTTTTATACATGCAAAAGAGAATGGAATTGAATGCTTTGTATGAAATGTGTTGATAAACATAAATGTATACTTGCTTGTTTAGGATAGAACTTGTAACTTGATGGGTTTTGCCACAAATATTAGACACCTCTCATGCTTGTTTAGGTTTTGAAATAAACAACTTGTATATGTGAATGTTAATCAACTAGGTTAGTAATGAGACTGATAGGTTTTGCCATAACATTAGACACTTCCTATACATGAAAATACAACCTACATTTGTGCTTAATGATTGTTTGAGGCCGCGTGACCTCGTAGTTAGGCGTCGTCAAGCTGTAAGGACCTATAGCGACCTTAGGATTGTTTGAGCCTTGTTTGCTTGTGTGCTTCTGCCGGTACCCACCCGTCGTAGCATAAGGACTTCTTCACTTATCTCCTGAGTCATTCTCTCTCTTTTGTGTCCTCTTGTCTTCTCCTTTACGCACATTCTTTGTTTAAAAAAAGTTTTGGTTTGTGTGTGTACCTTTGTTCATGCTTGTGTGGGCACGAGACGAGAGTGGCCGTTTGACAATGCGTGTCGTCAATCCTGCTTTGGTAGTCGATTTCTCGACACCTTCCTCTCATGTCGCACATAGTCCGGGTTCAATGGCTACTCATTACCGCGAGGAGGAGCAGTTGCTGGACCCACCTGTCCCACCTGTTCTTCATGTTCTTGCTCCCATACCTCTCTGTGATCGATGCTACCCGAGCCGTACCGCTCTACCCTCATGCATCGTATTTCCAGAGGCGAATGGGAACCACTTTGAGGTTAAGCCTAATTTTATTTCCATGCTCCCTTACTTAACTAGTAAGGGTGACCCCTATATCTTTCTCAGGGAATTTGAGGAGGTATGTGCTATGTTCAAGCTGCAACAACTTATCACAGATTCCATCCATCTTAGGCTTGTCCCCTTTACACTGAAGGATGATGCCAAGAAGTGGTTGTACAACAACCGGGCGAATGCCTTTAGGACTTGGGATGAGTTTCATTCTGCATTCCTCAAGAAGTACTTTCCAAATCATCGGACTCAAAAACTGAGGAACGAAATCAATTCGTTTTTTCGGCATGAGACCGAATCATTCCATGCATACTTAGAGAGGTTCAAGGAGCTACTATCCTCATGACCTCACCATGACATCAAGTTGTGGTGCATGTGTCAGATTGTTTACGAGGGTCTTCACATCCCGTCCCGAACTCTCCTTGAGTCCATGTGTCAATGAGAGTTCTTAGGAAATGATGAAAGGGAGACATGGGCTTTCCTAGAAGACCTCGCTGAGAAAACCATGCAATGGAGAGTGTGAGGGAACCACCAGCATCATCTAGCATAGGAGCGAGGATCGCAAATGCAAACTCGACTCGATTGGGTGCCGCATTTGCCGTCGATACCACTACAGCCACCGAGGCGCGCATGGCAACCTTAATTTGCCGTATGGATTCGATTGAGCTCCAAAACCAGCACGATGTGTAACATGTGTCTGCATCTGGTCCAGTTCCCTGTCATTTACGTGGTAGGATAGGTCATATAGGGGTGAGTGTGCATCCATTCCTCCTGAGATGGAACATGTCAATGTCATCTATGATAGATCCAGGAATGACCCATATTCATCATCATATAACCCTGGATGGAGGAACCACCCTAACTTTTCATGAAATCATAACAATGCCCCCAGGTGGTCCTTCAAACTTCTCTCGACCAGCTAACCGACCACACCAACATCCCATGCATTCACAGTCTTATCAGTCACCCCAAAGTCAAAACACCAACCCACCAGGTTTCCCAAATTCTAACAACTTGGAAACCCAGTTTAATTCGCTTGAGAACTTAACTCGTGGACTTGAGAACTCTGTAAAAAACTTTATGTCGTCTACGAGTTAAGTTCTCACTTCGAATCAGCAGACCATCAAATCTCTCGAGCCTCAGATGGGCCAATTGGCTCAGTCTGTACATGAGAGAAAGAGGGAGTCTGCCTAGCCAACCTGTGGCCAACCCATGTGCTCAACTTCACTCGAACATGCAAAATGCAAGTTCAAGACCACAGGGGGGCAAGTGAACTACGTGGAAGAACCTTTGGACCATGTCAATGCCATTGTGACCCTGAGAAATGGGAAGAAGGTCAACAACCACGTTTCCTTGCCAGTAAATCCATCTGTGCAGCCCCTTGTGGGAATGATGGTGAGAAAGAGGCCGAGGGTGAGAGTAATACATCAACGTCTCCTTCTCCGGCTCCGCATAAGACATACCTACCAAAAGCTCCTTATCCTAGTAGGTTGTCTAAGAAACAGAGTGACAGTGTAGATAAAATGTTGGAGATATTTAAGAAAGTAAATGTCAACATTCCTTTGTTAGACATGATTCAACAAATACCTCCCTATGCAAAATTCCTGAAGGATCTTTGTACGACTAAGAGGAAAACCAACGTCCGTAGCAAAGCCTTTTTGGCGGCTAATGTGAGCTCTCTCATTTTGAACCCAACATACGTAAAATTGAAGGACCCAGGTAGTCCAACAATTCCATGTATCATTGGAGACTCTCGCATCAATAATGTCTTGCTAGATCTAGGGTCGGCGGTTAACCTCTTACCAGCTTCTGTGTATCAACGATTAAGCCTAGGCAAGCTCAAGCCTACCTTTGTAGTTGGCTGATCGTTCGATCGAAGTCCCGATGGGGGTCATTGAAGATGTCCCGATGGGGGTCATTGATAGGGACCCCCTCTTCACTAGCTCGTTTTGGCAAGAATTGTTCAAGATGCAAGGGACAAAACTTAAACTAAGTTCTGCCTTCCACCCCCAAGCTGATGGGCAAACTGAAGTGGTCAACAAGAGTTTAGAAAGTTACTTAAGATGTTTATGTCACTCTGGCAAGAGAGATGGGAAGAGTGGATACCATGGCATGAGTATTGGTATAATTCCTCCAAACACTCGGCTATATAGATGACACCCTATGAGGCCTTGTATGGAAAGCCTCCTCCTACTCTCTTACCCACTCATGCTTCATGGCTATTGATGATGAACAAAGTAAGGTGGATTCTAACTCTTGCTCTACTAGATCAATTTCATGCTCAACTAAGTCAAATGCTAGTGATAGCTCAATCTCAAATGCAAATGATGAATCATACACGTATGAGGAGCTTCAATGCATTTCATGACTTAGTTAAACAATATGGATCATTTGTGATAAAAATAAGAATGCTAGAAAAACTATCAATGATCTCCAAAGCAAATTGAAATAAGAACATGCATTAAATCTTGCTAGTCTAAAAGCAACACCTATATTATGATGAACAACTAGATCTTAGAACTTGTAATGTGCAATTAAGAAATGATCTAGAATGATTCACAAATGAAACTAAAATGCTTGACATGCTTCTAGGCAGTCAAAGACAATCATTAGATAAACATGGTATAAGATATAATGCTAAATTGAAAAACCATGTATCTTATACTACTTTAAATGACAAGCATTTGTTTGTTAATCAAAGTTCCTTAAGTGTGTGGGCTCCCAAAACTAAAATGGTTTGGGTTCCCAAAGCTAATGTTCAAGGACCCAAAGTTGTTTGGGTACCTAAATCTACACTTGTAGGAAATTGAAGAAGGATGGGAGATCAGTAGTGACCTGGCAAGCTTGGAAAGTCGAAATTCAAAGCCAGTTGCACTATCGAAAAGAGAATTGGAACCACATTTGAGGAATACAAATTGGGTAACATTCATTTATCCTCCTTAGCTTAAGAGATTTGGTTCGAATATGAAATTTGAATGCTTAATTGTCATATTTTTATCACTTTCATTGATCAATTAAGATGAGCTTATATGTAACTCATTAAGGGGGAGAAAAATAAATCTTTTTCCTAATTGATATCATTCATTGCATATCTTATAAATTTGGGGGGAAACACATCTTATGCTTATTTGTCAAATTTTCTAATGGATGTTAAAAGGGGAGTAAACCATCACATGACTTCAGGTTCATATTTGATTAATGTTGAAAGGGGAGAATAGAAATGAACTTAATTGATATATTATATTCATATCGATAGGGGAGATTAATGAATATCCTTTAATGTTATGGCTGCAGACTCATCTTTTGCAACTCAAGTCGAGCTCAAAACTTTTTCTCGTAGGTTGGAAAATCTTAAGTTGCAAGGTAGCACTCCATCTCCCTCAAGCCAATGTTGTGTCTTGCAACAAATGTGGTTTATTTAGGCACGTTTCGAAGTAATGCGCTTATATTCTTTATGAGGTTGAGCAAGGTAATGTCATGCTCAATCATCCTAGAAATAATTTGTACTATTCTTCTTATAATCCAAGTTGGCGTAACCACCCAATATTTTCCCGGAGTCAGGGAAAAATCCTCCCCAGGCCCCTCAAGTTATCATGTGTCACCTAACAATTTTGAAACCCGTTCTCATGACCAAGCTCTTGCTCAATCATAACTGTATCATTCTAATTCGAGGCTACGGTTTAACCAAATATCCAAATTGCTAGAATACCCTGTTGGTTTTTTTGCCTTAATCTATGTTTTGATGATTTACCAAATCTTAATCACAATCAAATGTAGTGTACCATACATATTTCATAGCATATATAATGCTTTATGCTAACATCTATAGGTGATCAAGTCAAGAAAGAAAAGAATACAAGTTAAGACATGTAATCAAGCTATCGAAGACATGTAATTTTATATTTCTTTTGAGTCTTAGGAATCTATGTAATCTTGAGCACACAAGAGTCAAAATACATTCACATAGACACTAGGTTCCTTATAGAAGTCACACACAAAATCTCAGATCAATTGGACTTCAATAGGTCACCCAAACTTAGACCAGAAATCACTAAACCAAAACTAGAACTGCCTGTGCAAATTCGGTCGACCGAAACACCTCTGTTCGACTGAATGATCGATTATCCAATAGTGATTTAAATGCTCGACCGGTCGACCGTGACCTTTTTCGGTCGACCGTCTACATGTGTCATTTGACCGTTATACTTGTCACATTATACCAACGGTCGTATTCACATTTTTATCCATACCCCAAAAATACAAGCAACACCGGTCGACCGTTGACCTAGTTTCAGTTGACTGAACATGAAGGCTTTGACAACCCCATAAAGCTTGGTAATTTCCGGTCGATCGACCAAACCTATTTGTTCGACCGTTAACTTAAGTTATAACCTATTCGGTTTGACCGTTCTTGATTCAGTCCGATCGTTTCCACAACTTTATGGAAATGGTCGACCAGTGCACCCGTTTTGGTCGACCGAACGTACCCAGAACAATGTGTTGTAGTTTTCTATTTTGTGTTTATTGCACAACCTCTTACCACACTTACCCCCAACGGCTCTAACACCTTAGGAGTTTATAAATAGAGGATTGAACACTTTGTTAACAGAACTCTCCCACACACAATTGTTCGATACATTAGAGAGAAGTCTCTCAATCCCAAAAACTCCAAATTACACACTCTAAGCCTTAAACTTCCACACCTTTGATGATATCCAAATCCTACTCAAAGTGTGCTCAAGTTAGAGAGTGTGTTCCACTCAACTTTGTTGTTTGAAGAAGCAAAGACTTCGGTAAAAGCCCAAAGTGTTCTTTCTCGGGTTGTGAGAGGAAGAAATCGAGCTCGACGATGATTGTTTGCGAGTTCGTGGTGTAAAGGCTTAATCTCGGCCCAGAACGAGATTGATAGTGAAGACGTAGGCGGAGCTCGCGGAGTCGAGCGGAGCTTGTAAGAGAGGAAGTAGCCAAGAGGCCGAGCATAAAAATCACATTGTCTACTTGTGTGGTTGGCTTGCTTGTCTCTACATTGTTTAAATTGTTTCCGCTGCACATTTTGATTGTTTAAGTAGAGATTTAGTGTAAAATTAATTAGATAATTAGAGGCCATCGATCCTAACATACCCTCCATAGAAAAACAACTTGAAATCATTGCTAAAAATATGAATTCATTCATGAAAACAACAAACACATTAATGAAGACCACTACTCAATCCATTAAACATTTAGAGGTCCAAGTTAGCCAATTTGCCTAAACCATGGACAAACATGATAGAGGATCCTTTCCGAGTCAACCTAAACTTAACCTATGCAATTTTTGTCAAGTCTCCCTAATAATCAAAGACATGTCAATCAAGTGTAGGAGACTATACCTATAGACCAAGTTAATGTCACCACCATAAATACAAGTGCAAATATTTTGAACTCTCACGAAAATTTGGTTGTACCGTCCCAATATGCTGTCACCTCCAAGGAATTAAAAAAACAATCAGATGAACCAGTCAACTACATAAATGTTGTCACCACACTTAGGTCTAATTGGGTGATAGACAAGCAGGTTAGACTTCCAATGTAAAGGTTGGACCGACCCAACTGGATCCTTAACTTCAAATTGAGCCAACAACGCAACACGTTGGATTGATCCAATATGACCAATAACTCTGTTAGAGAACCAAAATGAACCTAAACCTGACAAGGAATGAATCCGGATTCCCAAACCACCCTACCCGAATAGATTAAAAAACAAGACACATTTGTACAACATTTTAGAGAATTTTAAACATGTCAAGGTAAACATTCTACTTTTAGATGTCATTAAGCAAATGTCACCGTATGTTAAAACCTTAAAAGACCGGTGTTCAAGAAAAAAAAAGGACTAATGTACCCAAAAATTCCTTTTTAACTACAAATCTAAATTCAGTGTTGACCCAACAGACATCAGTCAAATATAAAGAACTTGGTTGTCCAACAAATTCTTGTATGATTGATGACACATTAATCAAAAGAGCCTTACTAGCCCTTGGTACACGTGTCAATTTGAGTCCATACTCGGTTTACAAACAACTCAATCATGGTCATTGAAACCCACTAAGACGACATTCCAACTTGCAGATCAATTTGGCAAGGGTCCACAAGGTGTATGGACTTTCTAGTCCTTTTAACTGAACCGATCGCTAATGGTAGTGTGTGATTAGGTATGTTCATGGTTACCAGTATTTTGTGGCCTCTATGTCTGTCCTTTTATTGTATTTGTTGTCGTTAACCCCCATTCCCTCAAATCGTTTGTCGGATTATTGATTCTGATACTCTTTTCGTACCGCCAACCTGCCACTAAGATTAGTGACGATTGTGTTGCCTATGATATGTTAGTCCTTGTATTATTGGGTAAGATTGTAATGTACAGTGCCATTTTTGTTAAATACCAATTTTTCGGCGTTTATTTTTTTTGGCTTCGAAAATCGGTTGGTCATGTGCTGGATTTGTCCAATGAGACTTGTAGCTGTCATTAGTCTTTCTGGAGTTGCTGATTTTTTATGATTTTCTGATTATTACTTGTTCCAATTTATTACCATCTTAATGATTTCTATGAAATTAAATTTGTAAACCGTTGGGCCTTACAAAAAATTTAAATCTCATAAATCATGGGTCTCCAATTTTAATTTCTATAGTTTTTGCAGATGTAAGATTGTGAATAATTTTTTTTGAAACAAAATTTATTTGCATCTACAACATGATATGTATAATTTATATTTTCCACATCCTTCTTTTAATTATTTCTTTGCAAGTTTTGTCGATGTAGATGCCATGGACACTGCAATCAACCTGCTAAACAATCCGGAGTACGATTTTAAACAAGATGAAATTGTTTTAAATTGTGTTTTCGCATTCCTTATTTTTAGCGGAGAGGGGAGGGGAGGGGAGGGGCTCACTGGTCGAACCTATTCGTGTCCTACTCTGTTGGACTACTGGTCCAGTGAGGTGTTCAAGGTTAAATTATAATGTTTTTTAGTTTATTTATATTTAATAGATGGAAAGTAATAATTTTTGATATTTTTATGCAGTAGAAGAGGGGGACCAATAAAAAACAGGGGAAATTTAATCATACCACATCAGTGTGGTACAAAGTTCGTCGTGCGGCACAGAAAGAAGAAGATATTATTTTATTTTGAAAATACAGTTTTGATATATTAAATACCTTTTTATAAAAACTAATAAAATTATTATTTTAATAGTATTGCAGATTGCAGAAAATCCAGATATGTACATTCGACTACATGACAAGAGGAGTCCAAATGCAGTGTTTGTCATTGTAAGTATATATTGATATTAGTTTTCAGTTAATTATTTCCTCAAACCGTAGTAATAAGGTTATTTTTCATAATTTCTGATATTTTTCATTTACAGGAAAGATGGGAGGCTTTACGAGATCCATGTGAGACGAACTGTCAAGGCTATATCTCTTCGGCGGTTGTCGTGGAGGATCTGGTTGGGACTATTTTAGGCAACAAGCACAGATGTGTATGAATGTACTCTAGTCTTCTAACCCCCACAGACATGTATGAACTTTGTGGGACGCCATCCCAAACAGAGATTGACGGTATATTGCAGGTTGAGCAAACTATTCGACATGATCAGGAGATGAAGATGATGAGAAATGAGCTAGCGAAGATGAAAAGCAAGCTCACAGATATGCAATCCACCATCGACTTTTTGATGATGAAAGTGGGTTCTAAAGATCAAGTATTTTAATTGTATTTTTGTAATTTTGATTACATTTAATAAGTTAATTTATACGAATCATAAACACTAACCCAAGCAACGCCGACGGAGACATATCCGTCGGTGATTATTACCACCGACGGCTAGACCGGCACACCGACAAAGAGGTTTCGTCGGTAAAACCCTTTTCCGCTGTAGTGTTGTGCTGCCTGCGACAAGTTATGTAGTCTAGTGGCACCCTTGCTAACAACAATTACTTTTGGTGTAGTGGTTGAGGTCTTGGGACATAAGTTTTTCAAGTTGAAGCATCAACATGTGCCATCAAGAAGGGACAAGAAAAAGAAAGTCGTCTGAAAGATTATGAAGAGGAAAATTACACTTACGATAAGTGTATGAAAATGCTTAAAGAGACAAAATTTGACAACGAAAAGGATAAGTATGTTGCGCCTTTGGATTTATTTGTCGTGAAGAAGCACAAGTTGGCTTTTTACAAATTGAATATAGTGAGAGGTTGGGAGAACTGGATTGAGCGAAAAACACACTCGTCAGAGTAGAGTTGAAGAGGAGTACGTTGTAGACAAGAACACCTTTGTGTAGACAAGAACACCTTTGATCCAATGGCCCTTTATCTAATCTAAATGGCTATACTAATGATGGGTATGCATCGAAAATAAAAACAAACAAGTGGAGACAATTAAACTACAATAAGACCAGAGATTTTTATAGAGATTCGACACCTGATTGACATCATATCATACATATATTTGTGTCTTATATCCTTCATTTTTAGCCTAAGCAATGCTACGTAAGGAGTCTTATGTTTAAGTTTCAGGAATAAATAAGTTTGAGAAGAAGATACTCAAAAAGGACTTAAAAGCAAGGAAAATGACTGAATTGCAAGACGTATGGACTAAGAAGCAAGAGGAAAGGACCCGAATATAGACAAAAAGGACCAATGAGTAAATCAAGAAACTCCACACCATCATGAGGAGTATTTTGACAATTAGATCCGGGCCTAAACTCCAATAAACGATCCGAGTGCACCCTATGTGAAGAATTGAATATATAAAGAATTAAAGAAGATATCCGAAAATGGATCGGATCCGGGAAAAAGTAATCACCAATTGGCGGTCCATGACCGCCAATTAGCATCCTGTTTGTCTCAGAATTTGATCCAATTTTGCCTGGATATGAGTTATGTATTTTTGTCTATTCTGGGAATGTTTCATTAGTCCCACATCGGGGGATTGTCCCCGATTACCTTTTTCTTTGACTATAAATAGAACTCTTCATTCTCCCTTGTAATCTACCCATTGCTTGGTGGCATTCTCTCTACTTGGAGTAAAGCCTTGGAGCAAAACTCAAGTGAAGAAGAATGCAACTTGTAATGTGAGTCATGTAAATAAAATAAATTTTTAATTTGTTTTAATGTTGTCTTCTCTTTTAATTCTTGCTTTATTATCTTAATATTGTTTTATCTTAGTAGAAGTAATTAGAATGTTTCATTTTCTTAATGTAGTTTGTAGTTTAATGTGCAGTGAGTAGTTTCATCCCCCTTTGGGGGTGGAGTTGATATTTATACATGTCATGTAGAATGGAATGAATGTTATATGTTGTTTTATGTGAGAAATGTGAGTATGCTTGTTTGAATTAAAGAGAATACTTAACTTGATGGTTTCTGCCATAATCTTTAGGTACATTCCATGCTTTTTTAGGTTCTTAATAACAAACTTGTTTGTTCTCATATTTAACACTTAAGTTAGTGATTTGGATGATAGGTCTTGTCATGAGGTACTTCTTATTCATAGCAACACTACCTATACTTGTTCTCTATTGAATGCATTCATCACCACTTATTTCATGTGTACACACACTCCACCCCTTAGGGGTTTCTCTTCCTAAATTCCATCTTTCTTTATTAGTTAGTTTAGTTTCATTGTTGCTTGCTTTCATCATCTTTGTTTGTTTCTTACTAGTGGAGTGTAGCATAGTTTAGTTTAGTTTAGTGTAATCACTTCTTCTCCCCTCTTTTTCCCACTTGCCTTCGAACGAACCAGAGTCGACACACCTCCATGTGGATTGACCCGTATTTGTCACGTCTTCACCGACGTCGTGCACTTGCAGTATTTAAAACGAACACATCAACACCCAACAAGGTCCTAATCCTCTCTTGGAAGCCATGCTCGATCACCACAACCCCTTCTCATGAATCTAATAATTTGATCCTCTTCTGGGATGAGATTCTTCCTCTGACAACCAAGGAGGGGCGCTTCCTCTCAAAGCGATACAACTCTTGTGATTCAAGCAAGTGGAATGGGAATCACTACTCAACATTGTAACACTTGAGCACGCATGAGTAAGATAGACTTTAGGAACACTAGTGGGAGGATTAGTCATGAGTGTAGGATTTGAGTAATAAAGTGGGGAAGGTTTTCTCTCTAAGCAAAGGCTCAATAATGAGTGTAAGAGATGTATTAAACTATGATTTAAACACCTATTTATAACCTCAAAGATCCATATAGTTATTCGGGATAAAGAAAAAAGAGATAAAGAAGCAACTTACAAAAGAGCAAAAGTGATCTGCCAGTTGGGTGCCAAACAATCGACGATTTTGTCAATTATGTTTGACTATTCACTTAACTTGTAAGTTAACGGTCGGACGGATATGTAAATTGGTCGGACGAATACAATGTAAACTGAGAGTTTGTATACTGGATAATTGATCGATCGCTAAGGTAAAAATGGTTAGACATTTCAAGAAAAGTTACTGTCCAATTTTGTAAGCTATTTGGTCGACGACTAAAGGAGGTCCAGTCAACCTATAGTATGAAGACCAAATTTGGTAAATGCATAATCTTCAAAATAGCCATTGGGGAATAACGAGAAGATAACAACTCGAAAGTAAATTTGAAAACCAAGGAATAGTAAGACGAAATAGGAAAATGGTCGACTGTTCAACCAAGAAGTTGTTGTTTACATAATAGTTGGACAGAAGCTAAGTTTCAGTCAAACATTTTTATAGACTGGTCGAAGTTGAGTTTGGGTGGTTTTGTAGCTATGGTTTGGGTGATTTATTGAAGTCCTACTAATGTGAGATTTTGTAAACCAAGATTGAATGTGGGTGGATATATAACCAACTCGTATGCTCAATTTTACAAAGGTTCCTCAAGACTCAAATGAAGACAAAATTTCATGTCTTCAAAAGATTGATTACTTGTCTTGATTTTAATCCCCTTTATCTTTGAGTCTTGATCACCTAATAGGATACAAGTATGCACAATACAAGTATATGTGCAATGCATGGAATGTTTTTTACCCTACTTGATTTTGATTAAGATT
Source organism: Triglochin maritima (assembly GCA_963682175.1). Taxonomy (NCBI): domain Eukaryota; kingdom Viridiplantae; phylum Streptophyta; class Magnoliopsida; order Alismatales; family Juncaginaceae; genus Triglochin; species Triglochin maritima. Next base: position 26,748,318 of record OY821774.1, on the reverse strand, counting down.
AGATTGATTAAATCATCAAACACACATGATTAAGGCCTGAAAGTCAACAGAACACAAACGAAACATTGATGTTATTGAGCATCAGTTGTGTTGTGTTGGTCGTTATCACTTCATTCTTATGCCCATGCTCTTTGTTAGCTTCAATGTTCTATGTAGCATCTGTTGTAAATAGTTGAATGTTCTTTGTTTAAACTTATGTTTTAAGAGTTATTCTTTGGGTTATTAATTATGAAAAGAAACCATTAGGATTTCCATCTCGAACACTTTTGTGATTATGATTTCATTTTTCCTTGACAATGTTTCAATTTATAATGAGAAAGAGTCATTTAACTTGACCCATCCACCCTAACATGCAAACTCCATTCTCCAAATGAATTGGTTACTGATTGATTCGTTTTATATTAAACCACAAGTGCACGACCGCCTTGAAGCGGTGGCAAATACGGGTCGATCCACAGGGAGGTGTGTCGACTATTGGTTTGTGCAAAGGCGAGTGGTAAAGAAAGGAGAGAGAGGTTGATTACACTAAACTACACTACAATGTAAAAAGGAAAGGAAGAGAAGCAATAAAACTAAACCCCATAGGGGGTAGAGAAATAATGTGAATATAAAGATGTGTGTGTATGTGTGTGTTCAATTATGCTCCTCACAACACGTAGTGCATGAAATCATAAAACTAAATCCAACTTTGCCTCCACATGAATTAAGATAAAACTACATCATTAAAACATACAAGACAATAATTGGAATGAAGCTAAATGAACTCATGTATAAAGACTAGACCCTACTATGCCTCCACATGAAATAAGATAACCCAATATCATTAAAACATACAAGGCATTAACCAAGGCCAAGGCAACAAGAGCACATACACTACAAGTCATGTTTGCTATATTAATTCCATCTTTATCCTTACCTCCTCATTCCCCATAAAATAGGTCCACTAGTCTAAGCATATGCTAAGCTTCATTCAAGAGCATTAGCATATCAAAGACAATAGTGAAATCTCATTAGATGGTTATGGAAATCATATAAGGCCCAAAGGATTAAGATAACACACACTACTACATTACACAATCATATCACATATTTCTCCACCCCCAAATGGGGATGGAACTACTCACTACTCATTACACTAACTATTTTAACAAAATGAAGCATAATAGTGAAAATGAAATTTAACTAAGCAAGAAAGGAACATTAAAGAAGCTAATTGAAAGAAACATAAACTAAAGAAACATGCAAGAATTAAAAGACAAGATTAAAAGAAACTAAGAACAATTATTTTATTAACAATGACTCACATTGAAGGTAACATTCTTCTCCACCTTGAGTTTTGCTTCAAGGCTTACTCCTTAGTAGAGAGAATGCCACCAAGCAATGGGTGGTTTACAATAGAAGGTGAAGAGTTTTATTTATAGCCAAAGAAAAAAGCATTCCGGGACAATCCCCCGATGTGGGACTAAACAAATACCAGAAACGGACTAAATACACACTAATACGCGACCCACCAAAATCTTAGCGGATTTGGGACAAAACAGACCGCCAATTGGCGGTCTATATGGTCCGGATCACGTTGGATTTTATTCTGGGCTTTTCTGGATGTCTTTGTTGGTCTTTGATGTATCTACTTCACTTGTTGGAGCTCCTACTTCAATAGAATTGCCAAAATACTCCCCATGATGGTGTGGAGTTTTCTGTTTTGCTCTTTGGTCCTTCGGTCTTACGTTCAGGTCCTTCTCCCTTGCATTTTAGTCCCCAGGTCTCACAATTAAGTCATTTTTCCGTACTTTTGGGTCCTTTTATGCTTCATCTCTTCAAACCTATTTATTTATGAAATTCAAACATAAAACTCGTCACGTAGCATTGCTTAGGTGTAAGATAATGGATATAAGATACAAATTTAAGCATGAAATGATGTCAATCAGTTACTCATCAATTAACAAAGGCAACAATGAAATTTAATGAACTACCCATCCACGACCAGTACTCATTCACGAACCATGCTGAACAACAAACCACATCCACATACCAACTTAATATTTTTAAATAACACATCAGCCATTTCCTCTCCCCCACACTTGCGAACCTGCAAATAGGAGAGAAGAAATTCACAATAAGACAATCTATCAAAAAACAAAGGTTATTGACCAACATACATGAAAACAACAACTGTAACAAAAATTATCATACCCAAATTATAGAAAAAAGTGAAACCATTAACTAGAAACACGCATACAAAACCAAACAATTTCCAAACCAAACAAACAACCTTCAAACGCAACAACTAGAACATGGTTCATACAAAGAAGTAAGTAGCAAACCAACCAAATCAAATGATGAACAAATTAATACCATAAACACATATACTGCATTGGTAATGAATCCGTAACATTAGTACACATAAAAACACCTAACGACCACACTTCCACACAACAAGCTTTAACAACTTGCATGATTAAAGGTGAACATGTAGGATAACAGAGAAAGAAAACATCAACAACCAAGACCCCAATCCCTACACTTGGAACCCAACAACTAACAAAGGGGGATGTCAACGCCAATATAAAACTAAGCCCAATAGACACCAGTATAAAACGAAACCCATTAGACCTAAGGGTGATTCCCTAACAAAAAAGTGGCCACCAGAGAGGGGATTAAGCAGAGGATGAGAGAGACGAACACAGTCAATGCCACAAGAAAGTGGTCGTACAAGCCACTATGAGGACTCAGTCTCTTTGGTGTTGCTGGCATACGTGGAGAAGAGCCCCTCTATTGACCGATGACTTATGATAACTTATTGTTTGTTCGACCGTTTGTTGTTTCGTTCGATCGGTTAATTTGTTTCGAAATCTGAATTTACTACCTTTTTATGGTCGACTGTGGTTTCTAGTTTGTTAGACCGTTTGTGCTTTTTGGAGCTAGATGTGGATTTTACTGGATGTTTTCGGTCGAATGGGTCCCCTTTGTCGTTCGACCAGTTGGTTGTTGTTTTGGTTGGAACCGGTTTTGGTGGTGGGGTTTGTTGGATCGTGTGGGTTATGGGTCCACAATTATGGCTAATCTGAATTCTCTACTTGATTAAGCAATCAAATTTGCAACGGAATAAACAAACAAAAGTAGAGACGGAATAATGCAAACCACAAGGACACGGGGGATTTTTATAGAGGTTCGGCACCCCACCCGGGTCCTAGTCCTCTCTCGCAAGCTCCGCTCGGATCACCGAGCTCCGCTCGGATCACCGAGCTCCGCTCACGACTTCACTAACCACTCCCCGTTCCGGGCCGGGAGAGAACGCCTTTACAATCTTCAAACTCGCGAACAACCCTCGCCGAACTTGGCTCCTCCTCTCACAATCCGAGAGGGATGCTTCGGGCTTTCACCGAAACCTTTACTCTTCTTTGACAGCAACAAACTTGAGTGGGACAATCACTCTCTAAACTTGAGCACACTTGAGAAAGATTGGAATTGACCTCAAGTGTGGAAATTTTAGGCTTGGAGAGTTAGGAATGATGTCTCTAATGTAGTAGGCAAATATGTGTGGGAGAGTTGTGTAGAAATGTGTTTTACAACTCTTTATATAGGCATTAGAGAGAATATAGCCGTTGGGGTTGATTGGGTGAGGGTTGGATTAAGATACACAAAACAGAAACTTGCAGGACCCAATTCTGCCTAAAACCGGTCGACCGAAATGGGTATGTTGTTCGACCGTTTGGTCAAAATTCAGCTTTGACTTGAGTTCACTTAAGTTAACGATCGAACGGGCTCAGGGGATAGGTCGACCAAATAAGTTCAGGCACTTCTGGGAGACCAAATTGTGTTGGTTCGGTCGACCGCTAGGAAAGTTTCGGTCGACCGGATGTTTGGTAATTTTGGGGTAATTGGGAATAATACGAATACGACCGTTGGGTATAATACGACAAAACAAACGGTCATGTGACACGTGTGAACGATCGAACAAAAAGGTTTAAACGGTCGACCGTTTTGGTCCAGGCAGTTCAAGTATTGTTTATGTGTTTTCCGGTTTTAGTTTGGATGATCTATTGAAGTCCAAATTATGTGAAATTTTGTGTGTGACTTCTATAGGGAACCTAGTGTGTGGTTGAGTAATTTTTAGCTCAAGTATGCTCAATTTACACAAGTTCCTAAGACTCAAAGAAAATACAAAATACATGTCTTCAAAAGAGGTTGATTACATGTCTTGACTTGATTTCCTTTCTTCCCTGAGTCTTGATCACCTGTAGAGGTTAGAACAAAACAATATATATGCAATGCAACATGTGTGCTACTCTACATGATCATAATTAAGATTAGGTTGATTAAATCATCAAAACATAGATTAAGGCCAAAAAGCCAACAATCTCCCCGTTTTTGATGATAGCAACCTATATCTTAACTATATCTTAATACATGGAATTTTTATAGGCAATCATGCATATAAATGCTCCCCCTATGGATGTGCATAGTTTTTGTTCAATTTAACTCAAATTCCAAGTTTTACCCCCTTTATTATCTCTCCCCCTTTGACATCCATCAAAATGATATTTATAAAAAAATCATACGATTTGAGTTCAGTGTGGATGCCTTGTAATGAAGTCGCTCCCCCTAAATTTTGCACTTCATTACTCTAAGAAAATGATATTCATTAAGCTCCCCCTATCGATATGAATATGATTTGCAATTAAGTTCATTTCTATTTCTCCCCTATTAACATCAAGTAAATACTACAATTAAGCATGTGATGTTTTCATTTCCCCTATTTACATCCATTTAAAAAAAATTGACTCTAAAACTATGGATGTTATTCAAGCATTTAAGATTTGCAATGAATGAATAAATGATATGTCAATTAACCATATAAACCTAGACTAGAACCAATTTTATCGAAAAATTTAGAGGATATGAAATTATACCAACTTGAAGCATGAATTGGTTCTACCCTTCATTCGGTGACGCAACCGGCTTTCAATTCGACTCTTCAGCTCACCCGGTCACCACCGATTTCTTCCTCAAGCACCTACAAGTGTAGATTTAGGTACCCAAACAACTTTGGGTCCTTGACTGTTAGCTTTGGGAACCCAAACCATTTTGGTTTTAGGAGCCCACACATTTGAGGAAGTATGCTTTACAACTAAGTACTTTCCATTTAAAGTTGTATAAGATGCATGGTTTTTCAATTGAGCATTGTATCCTAAACCATGTTTTTGCAAAGATTGACTTTGACTCCCTAATAGCATGTTAAGCATCTTAGTTCCATTTGTGAACTTTTCTAGATCTTCTCTTAATTGCACATTGCAAGCATGAAGATCTAATTGTTCAACATCTATAGGTGTTGCTTTTAATTTATCAAGATTTGATGCATTGTTTTCAAATTTAGCAAGCACCTCATTTTTCTCATTCATGCATTTTTCAATTTGACTTTGGAGATCTTTGATTGGCTTTCTAGCACTTTTATTCTTTTCACAAATGATCTCATATTGTTTAACTAAATCATGTAATGCATTTTGAAGCTCATCATGTGTATAATTTTCATTATTTGCACTAGAGTTTGAGCTATCACTATAATATGACTTAGTTGAGCATGTATTACTAGAACAAGAGTTAGATTCTACCTCACTTTGATCATCTTCAATGGCCATGAAGCATGAGTGAGCCACCTCTCTTCTACTTTGCAAGGAAGACGACGATGATGATGGTGATGAAGAATCATCCCATGTAGCCTTGTGTGCTTCCTCCTTCCTTTCTCTTCTCTTGCTCTTGCTCTTTTCCTTTTCTCTTCTCCTCTCCCTTTTCTCCTTTTTCTTCTCCCCTTCTCTTCTCTCATTTTCACTTTCCTCCTTCTCTTTTTCTCTTTTTCTCTTTTCTCACTTCTTCTACCTCTTCTTTCATTCTTTTCTCCCTTATCCTTCCTGAGGTATTTGAAGAAGTCTTTGGCTAGGACTTCAATGTCCTCATCTTCTACACTCCTTCTTGGTTGGTCAATGTTTGCGTGTAATGACAAGAAGGGTTTGTTCCTTGAAGCTTCCTTCTCCTTTCGATGGTTGATTTGGAGTTCATACGCCATCAAGTTTCCAATTAATTCCTCCATCTTGAGTTGGGAAAGATCGTGTGCTTCTTCAATTGAGACCACCTTATCTTCCCAATCGTGGCTTAACAACCGGAGGAATTTCCCTTTCATCTCTCCTTCATTTAATTTTCTTCCAAGAACTAAGAGAGAGTTAGTAATATCGGTGAAGCGAGTGTTCATTTCGCTTATGTTTTCACCGATTTGCATAGAAAATATTTCATATTTATGCATGAGGAGACTAATGCGGGTTTCCTTAGTTTTGCTATCCCCCTCATGATGCATTTGCAATCTATGCCAATTTTCATATGCACTTACACAACCCCTAATCCTATTATATTCACCCTCATTAAGGCCACAATACAAGATGTTCATGATTTTCGAATTCATTTCGATTTCTTTCATTTTGGGTCTTGTAAGTGAATCTAATTCATCTTCATTTGGGGGTGTGTATGGATTTTGAAGAAATATCCAATACTTAAGGTCATTTGAAATTAGGAAAATTTTCATCCTATTCTTCCAATAATCATAATTTGACCCATTTAGAAAAGGAGGTCTTGTAGTGCATAATCCCTCTATATGATTAGATGATGTAGAGGTCATGCTAAAAATCCTATTAAGTAATGAATTTAGCTCACAAGGCTCTAATCACCTTTTAATCCTAAAAAAACTCTACTTGCAAGCCAAATGATGATGCAACGGAATTAAAAACAAAACAAGCAAGTAAAGGGAAGATGATGCAAACCACAAGGACACGGGGGATTTTTATAGAGGTTCGGCACCCCACCCGGGTCCTTGTCCTCTCTTGCAAGCTCCGCTCGGATCACCGAGCTCCGCTCACGACTTCACTAACCACTCCCCGTTCCGGGCCAGGAGAGAACGCCTTTACAATCTTCAAACTCGCGAACAACCCTCGCCGAGCTTGGCTCCTCCTCTCACAATCTGAGAGGGATGCTTCGGGCTTTCACCGAAACCTTTACTCTTCTTTGACATCAACAAACTTGAGTGGGACAATCACTCTCTAAACTTGAGCACACTTGAGAAAGATTGGAATTGATCTTAAGTGTGGAAATTTTAGGCTTGGAAAGTTAGGAATGATCTCGCTAATGTAGGAGGAAAATATGTGTGGGAGAGTTGTGTAGAAATGTGTTTTACAACTATTTATATAGGCATTAGAGAGAATATAGCCGTTGGAGTTGATTGGGTGAGAGTTGGTTTAAGATACACAAAACAGAAACTTGCAGGACCCAATTCTGCCTAAAACCGGTCGACCGAAATGGGTATGTCGTTCGACCGTTTGGTCAAAATTCAGCTTTGACTTGAGTTCACTTAAGTTAACGATCGAACGGGCTCAGGGGATAGGTCGACCAAATAAGTTTAGGCACTTCTGGGAGACCAAATTGTGTTGGTTCGGTCGACCGCTAGGAAAGTTTCGGTCGACCGGATGTTTGGTAATTTTGGGGTAATTGGGAATAATACGAATACGACCGTTGGGTATAATACGACAAAACAAACGGTCATGTGACACGTGTGAACGGTCGAACAAAAAGGTTTAAACGGCCGACCGTTTTGGTCCAGGCAGTTCAAGTATTGTTTATGTGTTTTCGGTTTTAGTTTGGATGATCTATTAAAGTCAAAATTATGTGAAATTTTGTGTGTGACTTCTATAAGGAACCTAGTGTGTGGTTGAGTAGTTTTTATCTCAAGTATGCTCAATTTACACAAGTTCCTAAGACTCAAAGAAAATACAAAATACATGTCTTCAAAGAGCTTGATTACATGTCTTGACTTGATTTCCTTTCTTCCTTGAGTCTTGATCACCTGTAGAGGTTAGCACAAAGCAATATATACGCAATGCAACATGTGTGCTACTCTACATGGTCATAATTAAGATTAGGTTGATTAAATCATCAAAACATAGATTAAGGCCAAAAAGCCAACAGGGTTCGGTCGACCGGTTGCGGATTTCGGTTGACCGTTTCTGCCTAGTTTTGTATATGTTGCTGGTGTTGTTGGTGGGTTTGATCTGCTTGAGGGCAGCAAGTCCCCAACCTTTTTGGGGCGACAGTACAGACATTCCAGCGTGAGAAAGATCGTGGTTGTGATTCTGAGGAGCGGGTGCCGTGTGTGCATGAGTTGTGGTGGGGTTGGGGTGAGAGGACGCTTGAGACTTGTGGCCGATGATTTTCCGGCAGGTGCCTTATGTGAACGAGTTGTTGTGGGGTTGGGGTGTGAGGATCCTTGAGACCATTGTTGTTGCGTCTGCTGTGGTTGGGAGAGAGGTCCCGAGAACCCAGTTGGATGGTGGCAGTTGTGATGTATTGTTTTTCCTTATCATGTCATGTATTTGTTTAATTCATGCATTTAGGAGTTTGGCATACCGGGTTTCCGTATGAGAAACTCAGGCATAATTTTATGGTTGCATTTAAGGTCGTAAGTGTCTTTAGGATGTGGTGACTGAGAGCGGGAGCACCCAGACTGGATACTGCTTTTCTCGATTTTGAGGTTGTCGCGATTACACTTGTATATGTTGTATATCTTTTGTTGATGTAATCATACATTTGACATCCTGTATTATACGGTGCACCACCGGATATATATATATATATATATATATATATATATATATATATATATATATGTGTGTGTGTGTGTGTGTGTGTGTGTGTGTGTGTGTGTGTATAGTGATTGATCGTTTTATTTAAACCGCAAGTGCACGGCCGCGTTGAAGCGGTGGCAAATACGGGTCGATCCACAGGGAGGTCTGACGAGTTTTGGTTTGTGCGAAGGCGAGTGGTAAAGAAAGGAGAGAAAGGTTGGTTACACTAAACTATACTATGATGCAAAAGTAAATGAAGATAAGCAATAAAACTAAACCCCATAGGGGGTAGAGAAATAATGTGAATATAAAGATGTGTGTGTGTGTGTGTTCAATTATGCTCCTCACAACATGTAGTGCATGAAATCATAAAACTACATCCAACTTTGCCTCTACATGAATTAAGATAAGACTACATCATTAAAACATACAAGACAATAATTGGAATGAAGGTAAATGAACTCATGTATAAAGACTAGACCCTACTATGCCTCAAAATGAATTAAGATAAGACTATATCATTAAAACATACAAGACATTAACCAAGGTAAATGCAACAAGAGTACATACACTACAACTTGTGTTTCCAATATTAATTCCATCAATATCCTAACCTTATCATTCCCCATAAAATAGGTCCACTAATCAAAGCATAGGCTAAACTTCATTCAAGAGCATTAGCATATCAAAGATAAGAGTAGAGACCCAATAGATGGTTATGGAAATCATATAAAGCTCAAGGGATTAAGATAACACACACTTAATACACTACATGATTATATCACATATTTCTCCACCCCCCAAATGGGGATGGAACTACTCACACATATTTAAACTTACTCTAACAAAATGAAACATTAATACTGAAATGAAATTAATCTAAGCAAGCAAGAAACATTAAAGAAACTAAAAGAACATGAGACTAAAGAAACATGCAAGACTTGTAAATTGAAATTAACTAAGCAATGTAAAAACTAAAGCAAACAACAATTAACTACAAAACTTCTATTATTACTCACTCCAAATTACAAGAAGCCCTTCCTCCACCAGAGTTTTGCTTCAAGGCTTCACTCTTAGTACGGAAGAAGGCCACCAAGAGAGAGATATCTACAATGGAAGGTGAAGAGTTCTATTTATAGCCAAAGAAAAAGGCAATCCGGGACAATCCCCAGATGTGGGACTAAACAGATACCAAAAATAGCCTAAACATCCTCTAATACATGTATTGGGAAACTTGGGCGGATCCAAAGTGATCTGGACTGCCAATTAGCGGCCCATAAAGTTTGGATCAAGTTGGAATTTGTTGTGGGCTTTTCTTGGTATATTTTTTGGTCTTGGATGCATTTACTTGGTTTGTTGGAGCTGCGACCCGAATCGAATTGCTAAAATACTCCCCATGATGGTGTGGAGTATTCTGTTTTTCTCTTAGGTTCTTCTGTCTTACATTCAGGTCCTTCTCCCTTGCATCTTAGTCCCCAGATCTCACAATTCAGTCTTTTTTCCCAGCTTTTGGGTCATTTTATGCTTCATCTCTTCAAACCTATTTATTCCTGAAAACTAAACATAAAACTCGTCACGTAGCATTACTTAGGTGTAAGATAATGGATATAAGATACAAATATAAGCATAAAATGATGTCAATCAAATACCCCCACACCTAAGTTTTTGCTAGTCCCGAGCAAAACAAAGAAAGAGAAAAACAAACGAGAAACAAGAAATCCTAACTCACTTTCGTAGGAATCACGGTTGCACTTAGCACGTGCAACAAGCCGTTAAACCTCCTTGTTGCCAAGGAGGAGGACTGTCGTCTCCTGAAGGTTTTCAGCGAATATACCCACAAAATCCGAACAAAATGCATTATTCAATCTAGACACTCGACTCGTTGGACAAATTTTGTCGATCAATGGACGCGGTAATCCTACGGGCCGACTCTATATAGGTAATCAGTCCACACACCTAGCCTAATGAATCATTCGTGCAAGTTAATTAAGGAATTAAGTGAAAGACATGGACAACCTCAACATCCTCAAGTGATACAAAGTGTAATGTCCATTAAGGTTCTTATTTGCATTTTTTTTCTTTTCGTTTCTTTTCTCTCTTTTTTTCTTTTCTTTTTATTAGTTTGAGCTTCATTCTCCAAGGGTCAGGTTTCGTGCATCATTGCCCATGAGGACTTACACTATCACGTACACCTTTCCCCAAATCTCCACATAGGGCAATCCCTACCACCCGTGTAACAAGAGTTCGGTCGGCGCATCCCAAGTCAAATGACTCGAAAGCACCAGGCACAAAGTCCCCTCAGACCTACTTTCCCGAGTGATAGGAGCCATGCGAGAAGAGAGAACACCTACTCACTTATTTCTTATCTACGCATGAACCAAAACCCCTACACTTAATGTCTCACAACAAGATTTAGAGGGTCCTTGACTACAACAAACTTCCTTAAGTTAACAACCACGAATTATTGACTCACTAGGTTCAGGGTGGACTTCATTAAATGTTTGAGCACTGAAACCCTATGATTACTCCCCCCAAGGGAAAACTGGGGTGCATCCTAACGACTCGATAAATCCTAAAACCACTGTACTAGATATCCTAATGCATCAAGTTCAAGACAATTTTGGGAGCTTTCTTTTTACTTTGCCTCTCAACGGTTTTGCACATGCTAAACACACACAAAACCCACAAAACATTTTCTTTTGCAAACACATGAAGATTTTGAAAGAAATGTGCAAATTTTAAGGCACTAGGCAAGCAAAAGAAGACAAGTCACCCAAGGATCATGGCAAGCAGATATATCGATATTAAATGTAGCACACTAACATGACCCTAATAATGCACACAAAAGAAAATAAAATCAAAGGAAAAGGACTCAACTATGTACACACGTAAAACACCCCCCACACCTACTTCATGCATTGTCCTCAATGAATGTGAGCAAGATACTACATGGATGTATGCATGAAAAAGGAGAGATCTCATCAACATGAAGTACAAAGGGAAGTTCAAGGTCATGTTGATGGACACAAACCCGAATTCCCTCAAAACCTGTGAGATGCTAAAGAAAGGATACAAATACGTGAAAGAAATGGAGCCCAAATCCTCAATGGTTGGGGCCCACAACAAACGATGCTCACTAAACGAGTCTTTTCTCTTTCTTTTTTTTCTCTTTTTTTCTTTTTTCTATACAAACATGAAAGCTCAACCACTCATACAGAGCATGAATGGTTGAGTGCGAGACAGGTTCATGAAGGAACATGACCTCCTCGACTTCGGCTGGTGCCCCCTCCAAGTAGGGTTTGAGGTGTTGTCCATTAACTTTGAACACGTCCCCATTCCCTGGGTTCAAGATGTTAACCGCTCCATGAGGATAGACGGTTTGGACAATAAAAGGACCAGACCAGCGACTGCGGAGCTTACCCGCAAACAGATGAAGCCGGGAATTGTAGAGCAACACCTTCTGCCCGGCCGTAAACACCTTTCGCATAATCATGCGATCGTGAAACATCTTGGCTCGGGACTTATGAATTTTGGCATTCTCGTACGCATTATTGCGTAGCTCTTCCAATTCCACAATGTCGAGCTTACGTTGTACTCCTGCTTGATCAATATCCATATTCAGGTTCTTGATCGCCCAGAAAGCACGATGCTCAAGCTCGACGGGTAGGTGGCAAGCCTTGCCGTACACTACCCGATATGGGGACATACCCAAATTGGTCTTGTACACGGTGCGGAAGGCCCACAACGCGTCATTCAACTTAGTAGACCAATCCTTCCTCTAGGAACTAACCATCTTCTCAAGAATTTGCTTTAATTGACGGTTAGAGATTTCGACCTGCCCACTAGTTTGCGGATGGTATGGGGTCGCAAGTTTGTGGGTGATCAAATATTTACTCATAAACGCTTCAAAGGAGAGATTACAGAAGTGGGTACCCCTATCGCTGATTATGGTACGAGGAGTGCCAAATCGCGCAAAAATGTCCCTCAAGAATTTGGTGACCACCTTGTTGTCATTGGTCTTTGTGGGTATAGCCTCAACCCACTTAGACACATAGTCAATGACCACCAGAATGTAAACATTCCCGAATGAGTTCGGGAAGGGACCCATGAAATCGATGCCCCATACATCAAAGATGTCGACAACAAGGACACTTTGCAAAGGCATCATGTCACGTCGACCAATCCTGCCAAGGCACTGGCACCTATCACATTGCTTACAAAAGTCGTAAGCATCCTTGAAAAGAGAGGGCCAGTAGAATCCAGATTGGAGCACATTGGCAGCAGTTTTCTTTGCTCCAAAGTGTCCTCCACATGCCTTGGAGTGGCAGAAATGGAGCACACTTTGGAACTCGGTATCTGGGACGCACCGCCTGAAAATTTGGTCAGAGCAGTATTTGAATAGGTAGGGGTTGTCCCAGTGGAAGAATCTGACATAAGATCTAACTTTGGTTTGGTCAGATTTTGACCAACCCACAGGAAGTTGCTCGGTCACGAGGTAGTTCACGATGTCAGCAAACCAAGGGTTATCTTCGATCGTGAACAACTGCTCGTCAGGAAATGTGTCATCAATAATTTGGTCCTGTGGGTTGGTCATCTCTAGACGAGACAGGTGGTCAGCTACAACATTCTCACACCCTTTTTTGTCCCAAATCTCGAGATCGAATTCTTGTAACAACAAGATCCATCTCAAGAGTCGGGATTTTGCATCTTTCTTCGCCATGAGGTGCTTGATGGCGGTGTGATCAGAATAGATAATCACGTGGGAGTCAATCAAGTACGACCGAAATTTTTCCAAAGCAAATATGATTGCTAAGAATTCCTTCTCGGTCACAGTGTAGTTCAATTGGGCATCATTGAGTGTTCTACTGGCATAGTAGATCACATGAGGCAATTTGTCCAATCGTTGCCCAAGCACTGCTCCCACAACGAAGTCAGATGCATCACACATTAACTCAAAGGGTTTAGTCCACACCGGTGCCTTAATAATGGGAGCTGAAGTCAACTCTTTCTTCAAGGTAAAACATGAATGGTGGCAATCCGGTGTGAACTCAAAAATGGCATCCTTAGCCAACAAGGCGGTGAGAGGTCGAGCAATTTTGCTAAAATCCCGAATTAACCGCCGATAGAATCCAGCATGCCCCAAAAAGGCGCAGATATCCTTCACATTACGTGGCGGTGGGAGATTAGCAATAAGACCCACTTTGGAGGGATCGACCTCAATTCCCCTACTTGAGACCACATGTCCAAGTACAATCCCTCTCTTCACCATGAAGTGACATTTCTCCCAATTGAGAGCGAGGTTCTTCTCACAACATCGCTTGAGGACAAGGCTCAAGTGATGAAGGCACTCATCAAAGGAAGCGCCAAATATGGAAAAGTCGTCCATGAAGATCTCAAGGAAACGCTCAACCATATCGGAGAAGATGCTGATCATACACCTTTGAAACGTTGCCGGCGCATTACATAACCCAAAGGGCATGCGACGGTAGGCAAACGTGCCAAAGGGACAAGTAAATGTGGTTTTCTCTTGATCCTCGGGGGCGATGGGAATTTGGTTGTAACCGGAGTATCCATCAAGAAAACAATAATACTCATGTCCGGCCAACCTTTCCAACATCTGATCAATGAATGGCAACGGGAAATGATCTTTCCGCGTTGCCGTATTGAGCTTGTGATAATAAACGCAAACTCGCCAGCCAGTTTGCAAGCGTGTCGGGATAAGCTCATTATGCTCATTCTCCACAACCGTCACGCTTGACTTCTTGGGAACCACATGGACAGGACTCACCCACGAACTATCAGAGATAGGATAGATTATGCCATGATCCAAGCACTTAAGAACCTCCTTTCGGACGACTTCTTTCAGTACACGATTCAATCTCCGTTGTGAGTCCCTGCGGGGCCTAGAATCCTATTCCATGTGGATCCGATGCTGAACAATACCAGGGCTAATTCCCTTGATATCCTTCAAGGACCACCCGATCGCCTCTTTGTTTTCAAAGAGTACTCTTTTGAGGGCAACATCTTGATCTTGTGCAAGATCAGAAGCAATAATGAGTGGCAAGGTCTCATTATCCCCTAAAAAGATGTACTTTAGGTTATCGGGGAATGGTTTAAGCTCGACCAGAGGTGGGTCCTTGTCGGATTCAGAGTTACTTTCAAGTGGCTCAAGGGCCACGGGGTAAGAGGAGCAAGCACCCAGATGTGCCTCCTCGTCCCGAGAAATGCTGGCGGATTCCTCAAGATTCTCTTCACTCGCAACCTGGTCATTAGGCACCTCAATAATATGTCGATGTGAGTCGAACATGCCTAATGACTCGGGCTCATCCGTGTCCTAGATGAAATTGGCTCCGACACTGTCGTCGAAGAGCCCAGGTTGCTTACCAAGAGTGAAGATGTTGAAATCTGCCGTGAGGTTTCCAAAAGACAACCTCATCAAGCCATTGCGACAATTGATCAAAGCATTAGATGTCGCAAGAAATGGCCTCCCAAGGATCACAGGAATTTGTCCTCATGGGTTGGACACGGGTTCACTATCCAAGATGATGAAATCAACTAGAAATACAAACTCACCCACTTTGATAAGGACATCCTCCACACTCCCTCGTGGAATATTGATGGATCTGTCAGCCAACTGGAGGGTTGTCCTCGTGGTTTAACATCGCCTATTCCAAGGTTGACATAGACAGAGTAAGGCAGGAGATTCACAGATGCCCCCAAATCCAATAGAGCTTGAGAGATTGTCACATTCCCAATCATGCCAGAGACAGTTGGACAACCTGGGTCCTTGTACTTGACATTCATGGGTTGTGTCAATATTGAGCTCACATTGGCGACCAAAAAGGCCTTTTTGGGAACATTTGTTTTTCTCTTAGTGGTGCAAAGGTCCTTGAGGAACTTGGCATATGGTGGCATTTGTTGAACAACGTCCAACAACGGGATGTTCACCTTGACTTGCCTAAGTACCTCAACGATCTTGTCCCAATGCTCATCACATTTTTTAGTCAACCTATGAGGGAATGGTGCCTTGGGGACATAAGAATCACGAGGAGGAGTCTCAGAATTAGGTTCCTTGACAGGCTCAAGACTCTCCTCGGAAGTCTCGCCAACCGGGTTGGCTTCAGTCATTTCCACATTGTTGTCGACAACCCTTCCCGATCTCAAGGTATGGACAACATTAGCATGATGGGAATGGTCACTATCAACATTGTGTACAGTCTGCCTAGCATGAGCAGGTTGATCCCTGGGATTTACCACTGGTTGACTCGGGAACTGACCCTTCTCGCGTTCATGGAATTGATGAGCCAACTGGCTAACTTGCATTTCCAAAGCCTTGACTGTACTTTGCATGCTCTGCATGAACGCTTGAAGGGTCGGATCACAAGAAGGGTCCTTGGGGTCAACCCGTTGGGGTGGTGGAGTCTGGTTGGAATAACCCGACGATGAGGCATGAACAGGTTGGTAATTATGGTGCTGAGACCTTTGATGTGGGGGTTGGTAGGTCGCCGATGGGCGTGGAGGTGGATAAGGTGGAGGGTGAGGTTAAGCGTGTGAGCTCTGACCGTGACCCCCACTAGGCCCCCAAGAGAAGTTAGGATGGTTACGTCATCATGGGTTGTAGGAGTGACTGTACGGGTCGTTACGGGGACTCTGTTGATACATCGCATTCGCATGCTCAGTATCCCTTGGAGCGTAGGTGCACTCCAAGTAATCATGGCCCGTAAGTCCACACCTACTAGACTCAGGAGTAGCGACCTGAGCTACAGGAGCTCGGTCCAACTCTAAACTCTCAATCCTACGCATGAGAGCAACCAATTTCGCCTCAGACGCGATAGTTGACTCGACATGACATGATTCAGCCCGACCAGAAGACCTGGCGGCTGGTGGCTCTCTCATGGTGTCCCACTCGAAGGTACGTTCAGCCATGGACTCAAAAGTGTCGCATGCCTCCTCGATTGGTTTCATTTGGAAGTCACCCTGACACATCGACTCCAACAATGTGCGGGTGTTGTAGTTGATGCCCTCATAAACAATTTGGCACAGCTGCCATAACTCAAGCCCATGATGAGGGCACTGCTGGAGAAGGTCCTTGAACCTCTCAAAGAAAGCATGAAAAGATTCGGTCTCAGTCTGATACATTTGATGTATCTGGTGCCGTATCTGTTGAGTTTTCCTTTGAGGGAAAAATCTCTTCAGAAATACGGTCACAAAAACATCCCAAGACCGAATGGAGCTCGCCGGGAGGCTATACATCCATTTCTTCGCGTTATCCTTCAACGCGAAAGAAATCATCCTCAACCGGACTGAATCCTCGTCAAGTTGTTGAAGCTTGAACATGGAGCATACTTCCTCGAATTCGCGTATACAAATATACGGATCCCCCTTATTGGCAGTAAAGGTTGGAAGCATACTCACATATTGAGGTTTCAGCTCATAGTTGTTCCCGCGAGAAGGGGAAAAGCTATGCAAAAAGGCTGCACGGCCCAAACATGATGCGTCCGCTCCCACAAAGTCATCAATCTATCCTGTCGAGCTAAAGGTGGTGGTGCACCAAGAACTCGATCCTGACCGAATCTCCCTTCCTCTCGAGTCAGAGGAGGAGGAGAAGGAGGTCTACGTGGTGGTGGAAACGGACCCAGGTAATCCATGTATGGAACCCGATCTCCCTCGCCACCACGAGACGACTCGGCCTCATGCTCCAAAGGAGCACGAGGCGGAGATGGTCGCTCACCAAGACCGTCCATCCCAGAAAAATGCACTCTCTCAAGTCGAGCGCTCTCACCAGAACGAGCCCAACCTCGCATAAAAATGCTCGACTCGACTCTAAAATAATACACAACAGAAGGTGTACTAGAGGACGAGACTACACGTAGAAAATAGATGAGGAGAGGACTCAGATGAGGAGGGAAGAATCCTTAGATCTAACGTGGGTAGTGGGATCAGGTAGAAGCCTAACTAGCAAGCACAGCTCAAACAACTTAAGGCTATGGGTCCTTAGGCTAGACGACGCCTAACTTCGAGGTCACTAGCCTCGACACGCCTCACCTCCCTACAACGAGGACCACAATGCCCAGCAAGTGATACCAGATCCGGAGGTCCAGTACCTCCTACTATCGACAAGGTAGGTAACGCCGATCAGGTCATGACGGTCTCAACTAGATTACTCTCCTAGTGCGTCCGCAATGCCCTTGAGTGTTGGCCCCAATGCTCGGATTGCGTCTTTTACTAGCCCCACAATGTCCTTCGGCCTCATCTTCTCATTCTCGAAGATACGCCTATTCCTTTCTTGCCAACATTCGAAGACCACGACATTGAACGCCCAACGAATGCACGCTTTCTTTATTTTGCTTCCTCTCATGCCGACCACTCGCTTTCCTTCTTCCAACGTTCCTCTCACCCTCATGTCCACTCCCATGTGGTGAAGTAAGTCTTGCCACACTTCCTTGATAAATGTACATCTCTAAAACAAATGTGCTATGTCCTCATCTTCCCTCTCACATAAGACACATCTCGTATCGTGCTCTGCTCCCCGTTGTCTCATGAGCTTCTTTGTGATCAATCTTCCCCTCATACCCTTCCATGTAGCAAAGGCATGTTTGGGAATATGGTGCTTATGCCATACTACCGTTGCCCATCCCACGGCTGTCCCTTGCTTCACAACCCAACTTCTTGCCTCCTTGATATCCATTTTTTCTCCTCGGCCTCCCACTCTTGTGGGTTTGTCACTCCCTCCATGGATCGGTATACTTCGTATCCTTGGCCATACCTCCTCCATTTCCCTCAACCTTGGAAATGGGAGGCTCCACTCTCCATTCCTAATGAAATAGACCACCTTTGTATCCCATGGGACTCCCATCGTGTAGTGTAAGTTGATTGATTCGTTTTATATTAAACCGCAAGTGTACGACCACGTTGAAGCGGTGGCAAATACGGGTCGATCCACAGGGACTTTTGGTTTGTGCGAAGGCGAGTGGTAAAGAAAGGAGAGAAAGGTTGGTTACACTAAACTACACTATGATGCAAAAGTAAATGAAGATAAGCAATAAAACTAAACCCCATAGGGGGTAGAGAAATAATATGAATATAAAGATGTGTGTGTGTGTGTTCAATTATGCTCCTCACAACATGTAGTGCATGAAATCATAAAACTACATCCAACTTTGCCTCCGCATGAATTAAGATAAGACTACATCATTAAAACATACAAGACAATAATTGGAATGAAGCTAAATGAACTCATGTATAAAGACTAGACCCTACTATGCCTCAAAATGAATTAAGATAAGACTATATCATTAAAACATACAAGACGTTAACCAAGGTAAAGGCAACAAGAGTACATACACTACAACTTGTGTTTCCAATATTAATTCCATCAATATCCTAACCTTATCATTCCCCATAAAATAGGTCCACTAATCAAAGCATAGGCTAAACTTCATTCAAGAGCATTAGCATATCAAAGATAAGAGTGGAGACCCATTAGATGGTTATGGAAATCATATAAAGCTCAAGGGATTAAGATAACACACACTTAATACACTACATGATTATATCACATATTTCTCCACCCCCCAAATGGGGATGAAACTACTCACACATATTTAAACTTACTCTAACAAAATGAAACATTAATACTGAAATGAAATTAATCTAAGCAAGCAAGAAACATTAAAGAAACTAAAAGAACATGAGACTAAAGAAACATGCAAGACTTGTAAATTGAAATTAACTAAGCAATGTAAAAACTAAAGCAAACAACAATTAACTACAAAACTTCTATTATTACTCACTCCAAATTACAAGAAGCCCTTCCTCCACCAGAGTTTTGCTTCAAGGCTTCACTCTTAGTACGGAAGAAGGCCACCAAGAGAGAGATATCTACAATGGAAGGTGAATAGTTCTATTTGTAGCCAAAGAAAAAGGCAATCCGGGACAATCCCCCGATGTGGGACTAAACATGTACCAAAAATAGCCTAAACATCCTCGAATACATGTGCTGGAGAAATTTGGGCGGATCCAAAGTGATCTGGACCGCCAATTGGCGGTCCATAAACTTTGGATCAAGTTAGAATTTGTTGTGGGTTTTTTTTGGTATATTTTCTGGTCTTGGATGCATTTACTTGGTTTGTTGGAGCTGCGACCCGAATCGAATTGCTAAAATACTCCCCATGATGGTGTGGAGTATTCTATTTTGCTCTTGGGTCATTCTGTCTTACATTTAGGTTCTTCTCCCTTGCATCTTAGTCCCCAGATCTCACAATTCAGTATTTTTTCCCAGCTTTTTGGTCATTTTATGCTTCATCTCTTCAAACCTATTTATTCCTGAAAACTAAACATAAAACTCGTCACGTAGCATTGCTTAGGTGTAAGATAATGGATATAAGATATAAATATAAGTATGAAATGATGTCAATCATATATATATGTGTGTTTTTTGTAACGTCCATGATGCTTGATATCTATATTTTAAAGTTTTAAATTTTTCCGTTGTTTCGGAACGTTACATTCATAATATGCATCAAAACTTAATATCTCAAAACTCAAACCCCAAACAAGTAAACACAAGGTTTGAGGTTTGTCAATGAAACTCGTGTGGAATTTTGAGGTTCGCAACTACCTCGCAACTTTGAGTTTTGAAATTCAAACCTCAGAACACAACTTATCCAAATGGACCATAAATCTTCTAATCCGTCTTGATTATTTACAAGTACTACTGAGAAATATGATATATAAGAAAACAATCAAGCACCAAGAATATTCAAACATACCACTCATAAAGCAAAAGAGCCGTGATAGACGGACGCGCGCGTCACGGACGCGCCTTACGTGGATCTGTACAGCTCAGATATTTTTCTTTGAGTCAGCGTCCAGTCAGCGAAATTTCTCTTCGCGCGTTTTGGTCTTTTTAAAAAACGCCGGTTCTTTAAGTTGAACGATTCATTTCCCAATACACAGATAAGACAGTGTGCAGATCCTAGGACATCGTGCAGTCTCATTATTCGTGCAGAGCCCACACTTATCATAATAAAATATTTGTTTTTAAGTTTTACGTTGGATCAACTTAATTTGTCTAGCTTACTTTATGTGTGTGTGCAGTTTACATTATGTGTTTGTCCTATTTACGTTATGTGTATGTCCGGAATAAGTGTATATTGCTGTACGGAATAAGTGTATTTGCTGTCCGGAATAAGTGTATTTGTTGTCCGGTTTAAGAATAAAGTGTGTCCAGAAACGGAACATAAAGTTTGTCCGGAATAAGTTGATTTGTTGTCCGGAATAAGTGTATTTGCTGTCCGGAATAAGTGTATTTGCAGTCCGGAATAAGTGTAGTTGTCCAGAATAAGAAGAAAGTGTGTCCAGAAACGGAACAGAAAGTTTGTCCGGAATAAGTGTATTTGTTGTCCGGAATAAGTGTATTTGTTGTCCGGTTTAAGAATAAAGTGTGTCCAGAAACGGAACATAAAGTTTGTCCGGAATAAGTTGATTTGTTGTCCGGAATAAGTGTATTTGCTGTCCGGAATAAGTGTATTTGCAGTCCGGAATAAGTGTAGTTGTCCAGAATAAGAAGAAAGTGTGTCCAGAAACGGAACAGAAAGTTTGTCCGGAATAAGTGTATTTGTTGTCCGGAATAAGTGTATTTGTTGTCCGGAATAAGTGTATTTGTTGTCCGGTTTAAGAATAAAGTGTGTCCAGAAACGGAACATAAAGTTTGTCCGGAATAAGTGTATTTGCTGTCCGGAATCGGAATAAGTGTATTTGCTGTCCGGAATCGGAATAAGTGTATTTGCAGTCCGGAATAAGTGTATTTGCAGTCCGGAATAATATATGGCTTCATTATTGTCGGAATAAACGAATCAATATATGGAATGCAATAATATGATGTCGAAACAAAAAAACACCCGCAGGGGCTGCCGCCCCCTGCCACCCCCGCACAAACTCAACAAACCTCCCACTGTATATTTTACCCCACAAGAATTACGTTTAGGAAAAAAATAGCATCTCAGATTTCCTGTTTATGTAGAACATCGGGAAGTCTTCGCACCGTCCCATTCACGTTGCTTACGTTGTGAAGAATCCTGGGAGTCGGCATCAGACGCTTCTTCGACCTAATATCTTGCTCGAAATGATGATTTATTCTGGAGAGAAAGAATGAAGAAGAAAGAAAGAGTGTCATCATATTTGTATTTGGGTGGAGAGAGAGAACGTGCTGAGTTGAAACACATTTAATGTGATTTGAGTGGACATCAGGAAGAAAAAACAAAAAAACATTCATGCTTTGGCCACGTAAGGGCTGACATGGATGTCCACGTAGAGCGCGTCCGTGACGCGCTGCGTTCATAAATCATTTCCCAAAGCAAAATCCACCTTCGACAACAGACGATGAAAGGTAATTTCTTTTAGGGTAGAAAGGTAATTCTTTCGAAGTAGAAAAGCTGAAAGATAAATAGGTAACAAAATGGTGTCACAAGTCACAAGTCACAACTCACAACTCACAGGTCACAACTCACAACCATTTAAGATTTAACCATGGTTAAACTTATTTTTTGCGTGGGTGTAATAAAAGTAAAACTGTGGACGTAACTTTGGGAAGGTTGTCCCTCATTTGCTTCTAAGCTTCTCCTGGAAAGTCCATTATACCCCGCTCCATATAAAAAGCCCACCTCCCCAAATCCCCACCAAACCAACAGGAACTCCCAGAGCCGTGTCGTCGAGCTGTCGTCTGGATCCGCCTCGCTCCGATCCAAATTCGGTCCCGCCGATGGGGATCTCGCCGCTGGACGTACTCAGGCAGGCGCTGGAGGGGCGCCTCCCGTCCGATCCCGATGCGGCGAGGACGCTCCTCACTACGGCGGTGGCCGCTCTGCTCGGGGCTGTGCTTCTCGTCGTCTGGTGGACCTCGTCGGAGAAGAAGCCGCCGCCGAGGCCCGACCCGGTGAAGGTCGTCCAGCCCAGGGAGGTCGCCGAGGAGGTCGACGATGGGAAGAAGAAGGTCACTGTCCTTTTCGGCACGCAGACCGGCACCGCCGAGGGTTTCGCCAAGGTTTGGAGAGAGAGGGGGAAGGTTGTTTGTTTTTGTTTTTTGCTGTCTGAATTCTTACTGTATTTTGGTGGTTTGCATTCAGGCGCTCGTCGAGGAGGCGAAAGTTCGGTACGATAAAGCTGTCTTCAAAGTCGCTGATCTGGTGAGATTCCCTTTGAATTTCGGACCATTTCTGGAAATTAAGTTCTGAAAGCTTTATTTCTGTGGTCTGGTGCAGTTTGTAGTTAATTCTTAACTTAATCCTTTTGGGAGTTCTGGTGAAACTTTACCCAAATAAACTGGATTCTGTGTCAATCAAGAATCTAGAAAATTGGTGCATTTGGACTCCAGTTGCTCCTTTTCTAGTGATCTGGTTTCTTTAATTTTTTTTGGGAAAAAATGATTTTTCAGTGGTCTGTTGCCAAACTTACTCAATTCCATTCCTGAAATTTTTTGGTTTGTAATCACGAACCAGTTTCTGATCGTAGCTTGGTCTTTGTTGGATGTTGATGGTTGCGACATGGGAGTATAAATTATGCTTTATGTATCCTTGTAGGACGACTATGCCGCCGAAGATGCTGATTATGAGGAAAAATTGAAGAAAGAATCTTTATTATTTTTTTTCCTGGCAACGTGAGTTTTTAATTTTTAATTAAAAATGTATGCAGAATTCTCTTGTTTGTTCCATGTTTTTTTCTGAATCAGACTGCACTATCCTGTAGTTATGGGGATGGCGAGCCAACGGATAATGCCGCGATGTTTTACAGATGGTTCACCGAGGTTTGGGAAGCTAGGTGTTATTATATATTGTATTTGGCATACTTTTTTTGTTGATTGATTGTTTTTTTGTCGAGAAGGGAGAAGAGCGGGGGACTTGGCTGCAGAATCTCCAATATGGTGTCTTTGGTCTGGGTAACAGGCAGTATGAACACTTCAATAAGGTGGGAGACACTAACCTATATCTCCAACTTCAATCTATGTATGTAACCTTTATCTCTGGTTATGGGTGATGTTCTGTTAACATACGTTGATCACGTTCAGGTAGCCAAGGTTGTGGATGAAGGTCTTGCTACTCAGGGTACATTTGAAGCTCTTTTGCTAATTCAGTTACTTCTTTGACATATATTTGTTCTTTTTGAGAATCGTGATTCACTAAACATGATGACATCTCACTTTTTCCCATGCATTTCTAAATTTCAAACACCATAAATATGAGAAAATTTGTTAGGTAGTCCACTTATGTACTTGTTTGATCTAACTATTTTCTTATTTTGGTGCTATTGTCTCTCATCTAGTCTACATTTCAAAATAAGTCATACGATCCAGTTGTATAACATCATTACATTTTCAAAAAGAAATAACAAAAAACACCAGGACTAGTGAAAGGATTTATATGTATGAGAGCAAGGATTAAAAGGCGACTAGACGTTTAGTAAGCGGGGAAATGCCTCTAGGCTGCCCAGCCCGCCTAGGCCCACCTTGTTGGACAGCTCACTTTCCTGTGCTAAAAAAACTTTGCATGCCAAACATGACATGCTAGGAGGCAAAATGAACCTGTAAATAACTTAGCATTAAATTCGAATAAAAGATGACTACTTACTTGTCTGTTGTTTACTGTAAGCGTATATGTTCAAAAACAAGTATGTCAAGTACTCAAGTATCATAAACTATGAGTTTCAAAAGTGTCGCCGGAAGGTCGCCGGAGGTCTGAATGTGGCCAGAGGTGGCTGGAGGATGTCGGAGGCGGCCTGAACAGAGCCTCCAGGCGGCTGGGCGGTTGTTAGGGAGGGGAGGCGTGGGGTTAGTCTAGGATTTTTTAATTTTATTACTGGTAATCGGATCTTCTGACCCGATTACCCCGTCTAGTTGTGGGCTGACTAGGCAGCCGAAAACTAGGTGGCCAGCCCACTCCAGGCGGGTAGGTGGCCGCCTTTTTAATAACTGTATGAGAGTGCCTGTCCCTCTTCCTTTGTATTATGTCATTATCTTATGAAAATATAATGTGTCCTTGCAGTTTATACAATTTTTGTTGATTATGGAACACGTGCCCTGTTCTCTGCTTTAGACGTGTCTATCTGCTGTCATACTGGTTATCTATTCTACCCGTTTGATCCTTGTCTTGATTTATTTTTTCAGGAGGGAAGCGCCTTGTACCGCTGGGTCTTGGAGATGATGATCAGTCCATAGAAGACGATTTTTCTGCTTGGTATGCCAGCTAAGTTTTCTTTCCTTTTATATCCTATTTTCTTAATACTTTCTTAATAGTATGTTGTCATCTTATGGTTTCTTCCTGCTCAGGAAAGAGCTGGTGTGGCCAGAGCTGGACCAATTGCTTCGTGATGAAGATGATAAAAAAGGCGCCTCCACACCTTATACTGCTGCAATCCCTGAATATCGTGTTGTCTTCGTTGACTCATCTAATGCTCAAGCCTTAGATAGAAATTTAAGTCTTCCAAATGGACACACTGTACCTGACATTCACCACCCATGCAGGTAGAGACGTACAGTTGTGCAGACAATTTCCTATTTGACTATATCTTTGTTATTTCATGTTAAGGTGTTCTATTGTGCTTCTGTTAATATATGTTTAACCAACACCTAGCTTTTTTCTGTGATTTCTGAAGGGCCAATGTTGCTGTTCGACGGGAGCTCCACACTTCGGAGTCTGACCGTTCATGCATCCATCTGGAATTTGATATTACTGGCACAGGACTCAGGTAAGATGACTTCATTTATCATGGTTTTGTAGATAGTTATCTAAGCCATTATTTAGTCTCAATTAATTGCTTATGTAGTAATAAGTCAATTTGAACTTATGGAACAGGTGGTTTATTCATGGTAGAACCGTTATTATTTTAAAGAATTTCATTTGGGTTAAAATTTGGCTTCTTCGGAAGACAACATGTTCTCAGTGTAATTGGTACCCCGCGGTTTTGCTTTATATTTTTGGTCAAAATAGGGAGTTTGATCTTGTTTTTGTTTTTCTCCTGTCAGATTCCACCAAGATGTGATCTTTCAATCTTATTTATAACCAGATATAGCTGTATTTCATATTGGACATTCAACAACAACCTTTTGTATCATTACTGTCTTTTTCTCATAAATGAAATGACTTATCTTAAATTCCTTTTTATCATTTCCTTTGGGAATTTCCATTCTTTTCTGGAAAAAGACTTGGCACATAACCTTCTTTCTAATATGACATGAAGCTAATCTTGAAAAGATGAATAGAATTGTACTTTATCATTATATAAAGCACTTCATGATATCTTGATAAATAGACGAGCACCAACTGTATTAGTGGCTGTTTGTTATGACAGTATCAACATTGAGTCATGGACCCATAATGGTAGTATGCCTCTTGACTAATTTCTCAGATATTTGTAGTGGAAATCTCAAAACCGTAGTGAGTCCATTCAAGCAATATAAGAATATAGTATTTTAATGATATTAAAGAAAAGAACAACTCTGCATTTGATAGGGTGAAGAGCGCTTTCAATTAACTGTGGCTATCATCCCCAGGAATTGAAGTCCTGCGGGTAAAATTGTTGTTTGGTGTATGCAAGTCTAGGGGCCAAAGGTATTTCCGTTTGTTTTAACGACCTTTAGACTGCCTCTTTAGAGGTAAAAATACCAAGTACCATCACAATTGGGAAACAAACATTAAATTAAAAAGTTGTATTAGCAAAACGATTTCACTACCTGTGTTTAATGTTTTCATCTCACTTCTCGGTTGGTTGTTGTCAAATACTGTATGTTACATCACCCAGGACATGTCACATGTGCATATATGTAGAAACCATCAATGCTTCTCTATTTCCTCTAGATAGCAACTCCTCCACTTTTGGCTTCTTCTCCATCGAACCCCAAGGGTACTTCTGTAAACACATTTCTCATCCCGCTCAGCAAGAGCAATATTTGATATTTACGATTGGAGATCCAGACCGAAAGCTGTTCCAAATGTGTATGAAAGCAACTAGCCAAGGATAAGCCGGTGGCTAAGCATGTTAGCTGTTGTTCTAGACAACCTCAATGCTTGTTAATTTTCTAGAAATTTAAGTGTTCTCTGGCGTTGGTAGAAAAGGTTCTATGCATGTACCTATATTCTTATGCAGTTGCAAATATGCATTTGTTCGTTTTCTCTTTTATGTCTTCATCTATATTCATTAACATTATGTTTAACATTTATAGGGTCTAAACTTAGTGGTTCCTATTTTATTTTGCAATGTATCACCATACAAATTATTATTGTATATGATGTCAAGTTCCTAGCTTTTTGTTTGTGTTTGAGTTAGCATTAAAAATAGATGAGTTTTCAAACGTGTACTTTGCATGCTAATTATCATTGTATGACTTAGTATTGAAAATAAATGACTCTTTTATTCATATTATTCAACTAACTTAATACCATTTATTGATCAAGTACTAATTAGCATGCAGAAACATTGCAGAAAAAAGCGATTCTATCAAGTGTAATAGAAGATATGCATGTCAACATGGACAAGAATGTAGAACTTAGTTTTCAATTTGTGATATCTATGTAAAGAACATGACTTCATGTTGACATTTACATGATATACTTAAGTCATGTTTATTAAAAATTTAAAACCGGATCAGACCAGAGTCACCAGACTAATTGGTTCAACCACAAACCGACAGCCAGTCTGGTTCGGTAAGCCTCCAAAAATACATTTTCAAGAACAAAACTGTACTAGTGGTTCAACCACAAAAACTGGTCAACCCTCTAGTTCAACCACTGGTTCGGGTGTTTACCCGATTACCCATGCCTCAAAACAATTACCCATCTCCTCCCCTCCAAATGTTGCCGAATCCGAACTATCTTCTCCTCCCAAACCAAACCGTTACCCTCTACCCTTGCCACTACCCACGCTGCCGCCTGCCGCTGCCGACCACCGGGGACAACTGCCACCGCCAGAGTTCATTGGAGCTTGCTGCAACCTGGAAGTTCTCGTTTTTTTCTCTTTTTTTATTTTCTCTGTTTCTTTTGTTTCAGTTGATGTTTGTTAGTTTCTCTTTTGCTCTCCTTTGTTCCTAAAAATGTTCGTTTTTAATGACTTTTTGTTGATTAGTCATGAGTGAAATACTTATATCACAATTTTTTGGATTGGTTTTGTGTTTGAAATCTTTGAATGATATGTTATACTGTGTTTGTTTTATGTTTATAGTTGTATTTGGTTTTTCCTATTTTTCCCTTATTTTACTCAATTCGCTTCTTGTTGCTGAAGCTTCATATATTATATTGTGTATATTAAGATTGAGACAGAAGATTCCTTTTCATATATTTGGTCAAATATAAAATGTTCTCGTCCAATTATCAGCTACGAGACTGGTGACCATGTGGGAGTATACTCTGAAAATTGCATCGAGGTCGTACAGGAGGCAGAGAAGTTGTTAGGATATTCATCAGAGACATTTTTCTCTATTCATACTGACAATGAAGATGGAACACCAATTACTGGAAGCTCCTTACCACCACCTTTCCCATCCCCTTGTACTCTGAGAACCGCACTTACGCGTTACGCTGATCTTTTAAATTCACCCAAGAAGGTAATCCTTAAGTAGCACAATGTCAATTTTAAATGCCCTGATTCTTCTGAATTTCAGTCTATTCTTACATAATAAGCTGGTCCTTGCATTTCGTTCTTTTTTGCAGGCTGCTTTACTTGCTTTGGCTGCCCATGCCTCTGATCCCACTGAAGCTGAGAAACTACAGTATCTTGCTACTCCTGCCGGAAAGGTTTGTAAATTCCTTGGTGATGTTTCCCAAAATCATACTCAATACTTATGCTGTTGGCACTTGCAACCAGGACGAGTATTCTCAGTGGATAGTTGCAAGTCATAGAAGCCTCTTGGAAGTGATGGCTGAGTTTTCTTCAGCAAAGCCTCCTCTTGGAGTTTTCTTTGCAGCCATATCTCCCCGTTTGCAGCCTAGATATTATTCAATTTCATCATCTCCAAGGTACATGCAAATTCATGATTGGCAGATCAATCACTCAATGAACATGATTTTTTTGCTTAGTTTTATGTGATTAGGTCTTATACAATCGTGATTCAAATTTGCAGGATGGAACCATCTTGGATTCATGTGACATGTGCATTAGTACATGGACCAACACCAACTGGGAGGGTTCACAAAGGTGTATGTTCCACCTGGATGAAGGTAACTTGTTGGCTTTTACTCTAGATGGTTTGCTTAATGAGATAATTTAGTTCTCTGGTTTGCCGTTAACATTATGGCGTCTTTAATAAAAGCCATGTGGGGGCGTCAGTGCAATCCTTTTGGATGTATATTCTTCATTCCCTCTTTAGCGTTTGATTTAACCATATAGCGGGTGTATATCCGTTAAAGATAATATCCTGTTTTTTTCCATAATAATTGGTTTCAAGCATAGCAGATGATGTGGTTAATTATATTGGTTACCCTCTGATATATATTCCAGCATTCAATATCATTGGAGGAGAGCAGTGAATGTAGCTGGGCGCCTGTATACGTAAGACAATCAAATTTTAGACTTCCAGCAGATTCTTCAGTTCCTATAGTCATGATAGGTCCTGGAACTGGGCTGGCACCATTTCGGGGCTTCTTACAGGTTTTGACTGCCTTCTAATTTTAATCTTGGATCTCTTGCTGTAGTCTGTTTCTAAGTAATCTGCCAATTTCCAGGAAAGATTGTCACTAAAACAATCTGGAGCAGATCTTGGTCACTCTATTCTTTTCTTTGGATGCCGAAACCGCAAAATGGTAATTTATTAAACATGTATTTCAGTATTTCTACTCTATTGAATCTGTAACAATTTGATAATTTAGTCTTCGATATCTTTGTCAACATTCTAATGTTTAGATGTCTTCTGCAGGATTTCATTTATGAGGATGAGTTAAATAAATTTGTCGAGATAGGAGCTCTTTCTGAGCTTGTTGTTGCTTTCTCTCGTGAGGGGCCTACAAAAGAATACGTTCAGCATAAGATGGCTGATAAAGTAAGTGTAACTTAGTTCTACTTGTCTCACTTAGGGTATCTTGAAATCTCATTTTGATAATCAGATTTTGATTCCCAAAAATTAACGATTAAATGTGATTCGCAATTGACCTATAAAAACTCAGAATGTTCATATATTAGTTCAGGTACGTTTGGAAATTGATTATGAGATTTGGTCAGATTTTTGAAAATCAGATTATTCAAAGTATAGTTACAAACGGACCCTAGTCCTGCCTCAAAATTAAGATGTGTGGCATAGATAGTCAATCAAGGTAGATTGGTAGAACTCTGATAGCTTCTTTTAAGTTTTATTGTAATATTTTTTCCCTTTTTATCATATATTTTGAACAGGCCTATGAAATATGGGATATTCTGTCACGAGGTGGCTACATATACGTGTGTGGGGATGCTAAAGGGATGGCTAAGGATGTCCACCGTTGTCTTCATACAATTGTCCAAGAACATGTACATGCCTTAACGATAGCTGCATCAAGTTGCACCTTTTTACACGAATACATCAAAGGATTGACTAAAATTGTGGCCTTAATGTTTGCCTGCAGGGTTCTTTGGATAATTCTAAGACCGAGAGCTATGTGAAGAACTTACAGATGGAAGGAAGGTATCTTCGCGATGTGTGGTGAGCTTCAAATCATTAGGGAGATCTGGTCATAAATTATGAGGATGTTAAAGTAATCTTAGGGGTCCAGAACCTGATAATAAAGGTTTTGGTGCTGCTGTGGGGCTCCTTCCAAACTGTTTGGTTTTATTTTTTACCATTAAACAGGAGATTTTTTTTCTTGTAAAATATAACATCAATACTCAATAGGTTCCATTCTTTTGCAATATCTATGTCAGAATTCCAATTGTCCAACTGAAAACATAGATTATGCACCCTATAAAATTCATCAATGGCATGAAGAGGTTGTGATGTCCTCTTGTAACATCTTCCCGCCTACATATGTTAGCAGCGGTCGGCTAAACAGTTTCTGCTATCAGCCTAAGGTTGGCCTTTCCCTGAAACTTGTTTTCATTGTTCAACGAACTGAACATATCGTCCTATCGGGAAGATCATTGGTCACGATTCTGTGTTGTTTGATTAGTTTGCGAGTGTAATTTTGATATTGTTGATTTGTGAATTATTTCTCTGTGCGTACTGAATCGTTTGAAAGGAGTTTCAAAAAAAAACCTCGTGTAATCCGACATTTAAGTTTTCTACAAGCTACATCAGATGCAGCATTGGTTAACCTGTTTCAAGTTAACAAAAGCAAATGTATCCAAATGGGCACCTATATTTACATATGATAATACTAGGAAAGGAGATCTAATGACATATCTACTTAAGATAAATTCTTGATTCACATGAAACAAAAGATTAATACATGTATTTAAGGGAAAATCAAACATAACAGGAGTTTGGGGGACAAGTATATCCTGAAAATGTTGCATGTGAGATGGAATAAGTTTTATGAAATATCTAAGAAATATAAAAATATATATTAGAAAATTTAGTAAACTAATACCGAGACTGAGAGGGGATATTACAAAAAATAAAATAAGATCCGTAAAACATAAGACATGGTTAAAGAAAATTGGTATGAAAAAACTTTAACTTCTAGAAGGGGATCCTTCACTGGAATAAGTTAAATGAATGGGTTCTGGGAAGGTTAACAATAAATCGCCTGCTACTATTTTTAAAAATTAGGTTTTATTACAGTTTGTCCACCTCATATCACTTTGCGCTCCTGAAATTTCAAAGTAAATAGTGACTTCCCCTGAAATTTTGTTTTGGAACACTTTATCCCCCTGAACTTTAAATTTTTTTTATTTAAACACACATTTGTCATTTGTTTTTCTAAATTTTTTCGTTGTATCCCTAATAAACTCCTAAACCTATATTTCCATGAAAGTTCGGATTGAAACGGAAGTTGGATTTGGTTGGAATTTGGCTTGAATTCAGTACCGATCCGACCCAAATTTCAACCAAATTCGACATCCGTTTTGATCCAAACTTTCACGTAAATATAGGTTTAGAATTGTATTAGAGATAAAACGAAAAAATTGTAAAAAAAATGCAAATGTGTGTTTAAATAATAGATTTTTAAAGTTTAGGGGACAAAGTGTTACAAAACGAAAGTTCAGGAGAATAACTAACTTTAAAAGTTCCAAGGTACAAAGTGATATCAATGTATAGTTCTAAGGGTAATCAACCCTAAAAACTAATATGGAAAAGTTGGTTGATACGTTTCAACTTTGGACGGATTTAAAAATAAAGGTTCATTAACATTCTAAGTAAAACACTATTATTTAATTATGGGTTAATGGCATGGATGTCATTACAAAACACTATAATTCCCAACAACCACCACTCTACACATATTTGTTTATATGTCATCGAAAAACCAACATTATGTACCAAATACCATTAAATTTTCGGACGTTCCCCTCATTTGACGGTTCCATTGATGACGTCAACGAAATAAAAATTAAAATTTAATTTCTAAATTTACAAATCACACCTTCTGTAATCTACTACTATTTTTCAAACTTCTCTTTCTCCGTTCTCTTTTTTTGATCTCTCTCATCCCTCTTTTCCTCTCTCTTGAATCTCTCTCTCTCCTTTCTCCCTCTCCCCTGATCTCTCTCCACTCTCAAAGACAACCTCTCTCCTTCCCTCATCTTTCTCTCATCATTCTTTCTCTCTCTCTTCAAGAGAGTGGAGAGAGAATATTATTTCTGAAGTTGATGTTGATAACGTAAGGAATTCTTTTCTTTGTGTCAAAATGTTTGCATGAATTTTTTCGGAACGATAACTCAAGATGATAAACATATGGCAAGTGGTATAATTAGCATGTTCTTATGTTAATGTTAATTCATATTACAGGATGGAAATATAAACTGCGACGAGTTTGTGGCAATGATGTGGAAAGGCAACCCTGATGTGGGCAGTAATGCGAAGAAGTGGCGCAACATAGTGGTCTGATTGGTCATGTTTATTCAAATGGATGTCTACTTACTTACCGGATTGAATTAGAAAAAAGAAAACGAATGTATGAGATGAATCAATATTAATATTACAAATTCCAATATTGTTACCCTTTTTGTCGTCTCCAAATATTATTCTTCCGGACTTCATAGCTAAGGTGTTCATTGGCTTGCAACTCCGGTCACATATATTGAGCACCCGCTTCTAGTATCCACTCAATTTTGCGGGGGATCACCAACATCATACAAAGGAGGTAACATTTTGGTTCCCGGACTTGCTTAAGTCCTTTTCAATTAATCTTTGGAACCCAAATCTTTTTCCATTTTGGATTTCGAATGAAATGGATAATCAAAATGCTCATTGTAACATCCCCGAACAGTGGAAAATTTAAACTTTAAAAATCAAAGAGAACACAAGGATAAAGACCATCAAGAGTATAGACATTACTCAAAGAAATACCCAAATATATCTGGTGCACCATATTACACAAGAGTTTGTCAAAAGAGTGATTACATTGGAATACGAAATACATAATACATGTAATCACAACAACCTAAAATGGGTAGACAGCAGGATCCGGTCCCAACGTGCAATCTCCCTCGGTCACTACCCACTAGAACCTACCGCGGTCCTGAAAAACATAATAACAATGCCTTAGTTTCCATAAGAAAATCCCGTATGACAAGCTCACCTATATGCACCTATCATACTAGTATAGCATGCCACAATACAAAGCAATAAAACAACATTCCCTTTAAGGATAAAATCGGAGCTCCGTCCCACAATCGTTACCGCTGCCACAGAGGCTGCATGGTCTACAATCGTCACCGCCGCCACACAGGCCGCACGGTCCACAGACACCAGTGCCACACATACCACAAACACCGGGTCTCCATAGAGACCTACCGTAGGAACATACGGTCTAGCAGATAGTACACAACACACCCCCACATGCGGCTACACAAGCCAAAGGGATCGGTGAGGAGGCGTTCACACTTCTGCGTTGGTAGAACCAGATCTAAAAATGTCGTCGTCCACCACCACCATACCGACGGAGCCGTGGCTCAGGTTGGTCCATCACCGCCGCCACACAAGTCGTACGGTCCATTTCATTCGATAGGTGCCCAATCGAGATACCTGTCGGAAAACAACATCGGCAGTCCATCGCTGCTACCACACAGGGCACGCGTAATCCTCCCTGCCGCCACCATAGAGGTCGCACGAGCTCGTGCAATCACTGCTTATCAAGGCCAGTCGAACCTATCCACCACACAGAGGGCTAGAAAATTGACATATCCGAACTGAAGTCCACGAGGTCATTGAGCTCCATGTGCAGACACCAACTCCGTCTCTATAAAAGCAAGGCAACGACCTCCGTAGCCATCCAGGCCTGTAGTCACTTCACCCAACGACAGTTGCGTGTCCGCTGAAAGCAATGTGATCCATGATCCCTCAGGCTGCTACTCTAATGAGAGTCAAAGCACAACATTACGCCACAGTTTATAATCAGAGGTGACACGTCCCAAGTATCCACACTCTTCCACACCGCGGTCCCTAGGCAGGCACGAGCAATGTACCTACCGTCACCTCTTGGCTCACGCTCTAAGAGAGGACACGGGTTTCCATGGACAGAGTTGAAACTCCACTAGGATCAGGATTCAGTTCTAGGCCCAAACGGTCGACCAAAAAAGGTATACCGATTGACCGCACCCCATAGGGAATCGGTCGACCGAACGCCTACAACGGTCGAACTCTGGGTTCATGATTTAGTACCCAACGGTCGCACAAAAGATATAAACCAGTCGAACGATACTTGGTCAACACCCGGTCAAAACTAAATCAATAAGGCAATCGATCAAATGGCTCAGGGGCCCGGTCGACCGAAAACTAACAGAGGCAACCTATGAGCATCTAGTCATAACGGTCGAACTAAATACATATCGGTCGAACAACATCAAGTCCACTTAAGTTACCGGTCGGACACAAGTCTAGAGCGGTTGACTGTTTAGATGGTCAACGCTCGGTCCAACCAAGTAAACAAGGCAACGGTCTAACGGCTCAGGGGCCCCGTTCGACCAAAAACTAACAATAACTCTCCAACCCATCAAATATACTTAACCGGTCGACCGCCGTAAGACATTGTTCAACCAGTGCTGGGTAAAGACAGAGATTTACAATACAACCGGTCGACCGTTTCCCGACAACTTCCTGGCCTTACCAAGAACTTGTTGCCTCTTGTTGCCAGCGAGGTCTTCGACGATGATCGAAACCCCACACACCCACGCGTGTGGTTAAGCCTCTAATGCAAGAACTTAGCATACCTTCTTCTTGAGATCCTCGGAGTTCGTCAAAGCTCCACCTCTCGCGCCTTCTTCAGACGTCCCACACGTATCAACATAGCATGCAAGATAATTAAAAGTCCTCCCAAGGTCACTAATATTGAATCATGCAAAACCCAACCAAAATATCATGTTAAACAAAAGAATGCATTTATGTATCAAGATGTAACCATTGGTAGTGGATGTTTAATGGTCAACATGAACGTGCCAAACAAGATGAGCTGGTCATGAGAGTGGGAAAAATAACGTGTAGCATGGTGGTCCACTAAAAGTTCACATGCACATCCACTAGATGAAGACACGACTAAAGTTGTGGTAACGAGTATCCATGGTAAAATATATAATACCATATCTATATGAGTTAATCCATGTTGGTTTCTTGGAATATAATTGTTTATTATTTAAGGCATTTATCCAGTCATGTATATAGATCCTGTTATTATCACCTAATCAATAATTCAAGTATGCACACAAGTACACAAGAAGAATGGCAAGGTACACCAACTCACCCAATTACATTACACTAACGAGTGCTATGCTTATTACCACAATGTGAGCCTCATGCTACCATGCATACAATAGGGATGGACACAATCCTATGCAATATTTGTCATTAGACCATACATGAGAGAATATAGCATGTACACATGATTCATATTGTTATATCCTAAAGCTTTTTAATGTTTTAATTGTGTTTAGGGGAGGATTAGAGAAGGATTGAGATGGACGACTGAGATGTGTTTGGGAAGAGTATATAAGGTTTGAGTTTTCTCTCTCTCCATCTCTTCTCACTCGTTCTCCCTCTCCCGCTCAACGCTCTCTCTCTCTCCTTCAGCTACCTGATGCGTAGTGGTGTGGGTTCGGCGAGGAGGAAGACTCAGTGGAGAGCGCGAGGGATCGGGTTGGTCGGTTGCTCGTTTGGGTTCGCCGGAGAAGGAAAGGAGTTGCGTGAAGAAGCTCGCCGTGATTCTTCAACGGTTTCTTCAAGCCTTAAAGGTATGTGAAGCTTTACTTTGATGCTCACTTATGCTTTTGTGAGCGTTGGAGTGGTAGACGGTAGGCCGGATGGCTCGTCGGACCTATGCATTAGTTTTCTGCACTGTAACAGTCGACTAGTAGCTTGGTTGCGTCGACCGGTCGTAGTGTATTTCAGGTGATATCCCTTACACCGGTCGAACGATAGATACCCTTGGGTGGTCGACGGGTTGTGCATTTTGAGCGAGAGATGAAGTCTCTGGGTGTTTTCGGTCGAACGGGACCCCATTGTTGGTCGATCGAAAGTACTGTCGTAGGTCGGTTGGGGCGTTGACCATCTAAATGGTTGACAACCTTTTTGAGTCGTCCGACCGACGACTTAAGTTAACTTAAAGGCCGTTCGACCGGAAGTGCTGTTTTGGTTCAACCGATGTGATGTGGTTTGATGTTGGGTTTTACAGGTTGTTTTCGGTCGACTGGATGATTTGGTTTGTTCGACTGTTTGATATTTTGAGCAAAAGAGGACTTTTACTGGTGCTTTTCGGTCGAATGGGCCCCTTTTGCCGTTCGACCGATTGGTGGGTTTTTTGGTTGTGCCAGTCCTCTGGAAATGGATTCAGTTGACCGATGTGATGTTTTTGTTCGACCGTTTTTGCAAAGTTTGGTGTTTTTCTTTGTTGTTGATCGGGTTAGAAGGCAACAGGTTCATTGGCCATTTTGGGGGCAACGGACGGACATGCCGACCTAATAGCGATCAGTGGTGGCTCTACGGAGCGGTTTGTGGTTGTTAAGCAGTGTCTCCAATGAATGAGGCAAAGCAGTGGCTCCGGCGAATGAGGCATGTATACGTCGTCGCCGTGGCTCCGACAATTGATGCAAAATCGTGGCCCTGGTAACATTGAGGCAAAACCGAGGCTCCGGTGAATGATGCAATTGTTGGTGGTTTGTAGTTGTTGGGCTTATGCCCTTTTATGGTTTTCGTATTCATTGTTTCATTCATGTGTTAGGGTTTGGCATATGAGATTTCCTTATGGAAACTCAGGCATAGTTCATGTTTGCATTTCAGGCCGGGATCGACGATAGGAGGGTGGTGACCGTGGAGGCGAGCACTCGGGACCGAATCCTGCTTTCCTTTCTTTTGAGGTGGTCGTGAACACATGTGTATATTTTTCTGTTTACGAGCTTTTGATGTAATCACATTCTTTTGTAAACTCGGTTACATATATATATTATATGTTGGTGCACCTGTGTTCGTTTATCTTGGCGTAATGTCCTCAAGTTGATTGTATGTTTAAATTTTAATTTTTCCGCTGTTTGAGGATGTTACAACTTGGTATCAGAGTGGTCAGTTCCAGTGTCTTCGTCCAAAAAACCACCCTTAAAGTTGTGTATAGCATTGATGCATTGTTTTTGACTCCTGTTATATGTCTCTTGTGTAGACGGCACCGAGACGCATGAGACCTCCTCCCCAAGATCGTAGCACCAGTGATGAGGTTGGTGGGGGGAGACAGGGAGGAGGAGTGGAGGACGCTCCATGGCACGCTGGGTAGACTGGGCGAGTGTCTAGAGTGCCAATCTACTCACGCTGAGAAGGGAGGAGCATGTGCGGTACTGGATCGGTTCATGCGTCAGCATCCCCTGTCTTTTGATGGTCGTGGCGACCCTGAGGCAGCAGAGGATTGGATCTTTAAGATCCAGAAGATTTTTCAGGCGATAGGATGTCCTCCTGAGAGGAAGGTGGATCTGGCCACCTACGTTCTGGACAGCGGCGTAGCCAGCTGGTGGAGGTCTACTTCTGTTGTGGTGTTCGAGGATTGTGAGGAGTTAAGCTGGGAGGAATTCCTTACGGAGTTCAACTAGCAGTACTTTCCACAGCACGCCCGTGACAGGAAGAAGGAGGAGTTCCTAGCTTTAGAGCAGATGGACATGACTCTAGCGGCCTACATCAGCAGATTCCACGCTTTAGAGCGTTATTGTCCAGAGATCTATGTGACACAAGAGCAGAGAGATCATAAGTTTGTGCCAGGTCTGAGGCCACAGTTTAGGGCACGTGTTACCATGAGCATGCCACAGACCTTAGCTAACGCCGTGAAGTTTGTGACCATTATGGACCAGGATAGCCATAGATTATTGAGGAGGCTAGGATGTCGCAGGTGAAGGCCAGAGTGCGTCCACGGGGTCAATTGTCAGGGAACCCGGGCAAGAGGCCCCGAATTGATGGAGGCACCACATTCTAGGCAGTGTGGCGGAGTTCATCCGGGATGCGGTTGCGGGCCCCATTCTGGTGCTTGTCATGGTTGTGGCCAGCTGGGTCACTTTTTGTTCTTGTCTGAGTAGGCCAGGTGGTCCTAGTATTCGACCGGGATCATCCACAGCTGGTGGAGCAAGACCGAGCCGTTTAGCTGCACCACCCCAGCAGGGGAAGAGAGCCGGACGTGTGTTCACCATCCAGGCAGATGAGGCTAGAGATGCCAGCATGGTGGTGGAAGGTACATTGTTCGTTGATGATTTGACTCTGGGGCCACACACTCGTTTATCTTTGAGCAGTTTGCGAGCGTGTTAGGCCGTACCCCTGTGATGTTGACTGCCACTTTGGAAGTAACCATACCCCTGGGTTTGGTGGGCACTGTGGGGAGTTTCCTCCTAGTGCCACATTTCTTTTGCGAGACCAGAAATTTCCGGCTGACCTGGTCTTGCTACCGATGGTAGACTCTGATGTCATACTTGGGATGGATTGGTTGTCCCAGTACGATGGTAGATTGATTTGCGATCCAGTTACCACCAGTTGAGGATCAGAGAGGCAGATGTTCAAAAGACATCGTTCAGGATGAGGTGCGAGCACTTTGAGTTTCTAGTAATGCCGTTCGGGTTGATGAACGCGCCTACAGCCTTCATGGATATGATAAATAGGACATTTAGTTAGTACCTCGACCATTTTGTGATTGTCTTCGTGGACGATATCTTGGTCTATTTGCCAGATATAGAGCAGCACCGGGAGCATCTGACGATTGTACTTGGCATTCTGAGAGATCAGCAGTTGTACACCAAGTTTTCGAAGTGCGAGTTCTGGCTTTACAGTGTTGCATTCTTGGGACACATAGTATCAGGAGCTGGGATATCAGTGGATCCAGCGAAGGCCGAGGCAGTGACATAGTGGAGAGCCTCGACGAGTGTGACTGAGATTAGGAGTTTTGTTGGATTGGCGGGTTATTACCGTCGGTTCATCAAAGACTTCTCGAGACTTCCTTCACCTCTGACAACACTGACGCAGAAGGGAGTGAAGTTTGTCTGGTCCCAGAAGTGCGAGGACAGCTTTCAGGAACTGAAGAGTCGGTTGACGACTGCTCTAGTCCTGACTCTCTCCAGTGGTAGCGGGATTTTTTTGATCTATAGCAATGCGTCAGGCGTTGGGTTGGGATGTGTACTGATGCAACACGGGCAGGTGCTGGCATATGCTTCGAGGCAGCTGAAGGTGCACGAGAAGAATTACCCCACTCACGACTTAGAGTTAGCAGCAGTGGTTCATGCTCTGAAGAGCTAGCATCACTATTTGTATGTAGAGCAGTTTGAGGTCTTCATAGATCATCAGAGTCTGAAGTACTTGTTTTCGCAAAAGGAGCTAAATATAGGGCAGCGCCAATGGCTCGAGCTGATCAAGGATTATGATTTCACCATCTCCTATCATCCGAGGAAGGCGAATTCTGTTATAGACGCACTGAGCAGGAAGGTGGAGGCGTCAGCTGCGAGTTTTGCATTCAGGAGTGGAGGCTACAAGAGACGTTGTCAGAGTGGAGGCCGTTCACAAAGGGCTCTGAAGGGGAAGTGATTGTGGGGCTTCGAGTGGAGTCGTAGACCATCTCGCGAGTTGTTTAGGCTCAGCGTGGTGATGAGGAGTTAGCTGGTCTGCTACAGTCAGCTTCCATAAATGGATCAGACTTCACTGTGGGAGTGGATGGAGGTCTGAGGTTCAGGAGTCGGATTTGGGTACCGAAGGTTGATGAGCTGAGAGATGATAGCATGGAGGAGGCACACCGAGCGAGATATACCATTCATCCGGGGAGTACGAAGATGTATAAGGACTTGCAACAGAACTTCTGGTGGAGAGGAATGAAGCATGATGTGGCTGATTTTGTGACGTGGTGCTTGGTTTGTCAGCAGGTGAAGATCGAGCACCAACGACCAGCGGGACCGATGTAGAGTATAGAGCTACCTGAGTGGAAGTGGGAGCATGTGACGATGGATTTTGTCACCGGGTTGCCGAGGACGAGGAGTTTTCATAACGCGATTTGGGTTATAGTCGATCGACTAACCAAGTCGGTACATTTTCTGTCTATCCGGACTACTCTAAATTTGGAGGGTCTAGCGAGGTTGTATATTGAGGACATTGTCAGATTGCATGGAGTGCCAGTGAGTATCATTTCGGATCGAGATCCGAGGTTCACTTCCAGATTTTGGGGGAGTTTGCAGTAGGCTATAGGGACTCAACTGAAGTTCAGACGGACAGTGCATCCGAGAGGAGCATTCGGACGTTAGAGGATATGCTGAGATCTTGCACTCTGGATTGGGCAGGGCATTGAGATGAGCACTTGCCACTGATTGAGTTTGCCTATAGCAACAACTACCATTCGACTATTGGGATGGCGCCGTACGAGGCTTTATACGGGAGACCTTGCAGATCACCGGTGTGCTGGAGTGAGGTAGGCGAGAGACAGTTAGTCGGGCCGAGGTTATGTAGATGTATGCTAAGAAGGTCGATGTGATCAGGCAGAGACTAGCGACAACTCAGAGCAGGCAGAAAAGCTACGCGGATAGGCGTAGGCGTGTGCTAATTTTTGAGGTTGGCGATCATGTCTAACTGAAGATCTCACTGTTGCATGGGGTGATGAGATTCGGGAAGAGAGGGAAACTCAGTCTGAGATATATTGGGCCGTTTGACATCTTAGACCGAGTTGGAGAGGCCGCTTACCGGATTGCGCTGCCACCGTAGTTTTCTGGTCTTCACAATGTCTTCAATGTTTCGATGGTAAGGAAGTACGTAGCAGATCCTTCTCACGTGATTCAGATTGAGGTTCCAGAGATACAGCAAGATTTGTCTCTCGAGGAGAGACTTGTAGAGATTGTAGATCGGATGGAACACCAGCTCAAGAGGAGGACCATTCTGATGGTCAAGGTCAGGTTGTAGCATCACACTGAGCGGGAGGCTACTTGGAAGATAGAGGAGGAAGTCCGGAAGAAGTATCCGAAGCTGTTTGGTAAGTTCTGGATTTAATTTCGTGGGTGAAATTCTTTAAGGAGGATGGATTGTTATATCCTAAACCCTTTGAATGTTTTAATTGTGTTTAGGGGAGGATTAGAGAAGGATTTAGATGGACGGCTGAGATGTGTTTGGGAAGAGTATATAAGGTTTGAGTTTTCTCTCTCTCCCTCTCTTCTCACTCGTTCTCTCTCCCACTCAACGTTGCCAGACATCGTCTAGACATGTCCAGATCTTCTTCCATATTTGTCTAGAAACTCCATCCAGATTCCTCCAGAAACTCCGTCCAGATTCGTCTGGACTTCTGTCCGGATTCGTCAAGATCTCGTCCAAACTTCTGTCCAGATTTCTCTAGACTTCGTCCAAACTTGTCTAGATTTGTCCATACTTCGTCCATACTTGTCCAGACTTCTGTCCAAACTTGTCCAGTGATTAGTGATGATTAGGGCTTGGTTTAGGATTTGGATTACTATTACTCCCAGAAGGGAAGGGTAGGTGAAAAGTAAAAAAAACCTCTATAGTTTGTAGTGAGTTTATTTTTCTTTCTTAAGATCACCACACAATCCAAACCATTCACTTTTTATCCAATGACACATACTGAACACCCACAAGATGGCTGTTTGAAACCCACAACTTCATTTTACCATAATAAGTTACGTTGTGCACATTATAACTTTGCTTTATCAAAGGGCCCAACACTATCATTACACAAGTCAAGAGGGGCAATGATAATCTTTTGACATATCATCATTTTCCGGCACAAGTCATGTATAACCAACTATTATTTTTATCATTATACTCAATGACAGCTTTTGATAATAATAAAACTATACACTTGTCATGTGAAAAGATATAGGTCTCATATCTTAGGATTGAAAGACACAAAGAAATATTAATCATACAAACACAATTCAATAATGTTTCATTTGTTAGGGCAATTCAATATATGAAAGAAAATATCTTTCATTTCATATACTCTTGTTGTTAAATACTTGTAGAGCTACAATATCCTTTTAAACAACATGACATTCTAATCTCGGTAATCAATGTCCCATGTTAATCACCATGATTGTGAATTTCCATTTTGATTTATGTAAACCATTATCTTTTAGAGCTCGACGGTTAAGGACCAAGAGCCTCTTCCATAACACTTCTAAAAACGAATACATTAATCGAGGAACAAAATATTTATACATTCAATTCATAATAAAAGACATATAAAAGTAAACTTTCAGAACACATTCCTTTGAGTGTACTGATTTCAATATCTTCACCATCGGGAAGAAGTCAGGTGCCTTTGATGACCTTGTAGAGGTCAATCTTATCAAAAGCACAGATGAGAACAAAGTCGAAGGCACCTTCATGTATTTAAGAGAGTTGATTGATGGAGATCCGGATGGTGGTGAAGATATTTCAACTGTGCTGGCACAAAAAGGTACCTTATCTTGTGATCATGTGGCTCTTGAGCCACGAGATACCATTTTTGTGGCCTCGGGGATATCTGCTCTTCACTCTATATATGTTGAGGTTCCAATGTGGGTTAAGAATCAACCCCCTAGTACCCTACAATTCAAACAACCAGTTGAAGATTCACCTCTCATTCATGACTCTCATCTTTCTCATTTTCAGGAGGCATCAAACAACCACAATGCTTATAAGGGTGTCAGGTGGTAAAGCAATTCTATTTCTAGACTTCGCTATCTGGATAATAAGTCCAGGGTGTCACTTTGTGTTGATGAGATCATCCCTGTGCCCCCAAATGTAACACCCCAAACATTAGTCCCACATTGCCCAACATAAAAATGTTAGGGTGGGTTACGATGATATGGATCCACTACCATTACACTTACCAACTTAAGTTTTGTTGCAATAGGTGGATGTTGTGGGCTAGTGG
This sequence comes from Triglochin maritima, assembly GCA_963682175.1. Taxonomy (NCBI): domain Eukaryota; kingdom Viridiplantae; phylum Streptophyta; class Magnoliopsida; order Alismatales; family Juncaginaceae; genus Triglochin; species Triglochin maritima. The sequence continues at coordinate 26,705,189 of OY821774.1, read as the reverse complement.
GCTCATGGGTCATGGACAAAGACTTGGGCTCGGTTCAGGCTCAGAGACGAGACGTTACAGATGGTATCAGAACCTGAACCAGCCAGAATTGTGGGAACTAAGTGCTACAACATGAGAGTGGGAGTCACCTCTAGAATCCCACAACTCCTGGTGACTGACTGACTTAACCCTGACGAGGACGTCAAATGTTCAAGTGGGGTAGGTTGTAACACCCCAACCATTAGTCCTACATTGCTCAACATAAAAATGTTGGGTGGGTTATGATAACATGGATCTAGTACCATAACACTTACTAACTTATATTTTGTGGCAATAGGTGGGTGTTGTCAACCAGTTGGCTCATAAGTGACGGACCGGGACCCAGGCTCGATGTGGTCTTGGGGACGGGACTTTAAAGACAATATCAGAGCTTTAACCAACTAGAATTGTGGGAATAAGTGCTACACCAAGAGGGAGGGAGCCACCTATAGAATCCCACAATGCCTAGTGACTTACTGACTTAACCCTGACGAGGACGTCAGGTGTTCAAGTGGCGTTGGTTGTAAAACCCCAAACTTTAGACCCACATTGCCTAACATGAAAATGTTAGTGTGTGTTATAATGACATGGATCCACTACCACAACACTTACCAAGTTATGTTTTGTGGCAATAAGTGAGTTTGTGGGTCAGTGGACTCATTACTGACGGACCGGGACTCTAGCTCGGTGCAGGCTCGGGGACGGGACGATACAGATGGTATCAGAGCTTGAACCAACCAGAATTGTGGGAACTAAGTGCTACACCAAGAGGGTAGGAGTCACCTCTAGAATCCCACAACTTTTGGTGATTGATTGGCTTGACACTGACGATGACGTCAGATGTTAAAGTGTGGTAGGTTGTAAGACCCCAACCATTAGTCCCACATTGCCCAACATAAAAATGTTGGGGTGGGTTATGATGACATGAATCCACTACCACAACACTTACCAACTTACGTTTTGTGGCAATAGGTGGGTGTTGTGGGTCAGTGGGCTCATGAGTGATGGACCAGAACCAGGGATCGGTGCGGGATCAGGGACGGCACGTTACACAAATGTCAGTTAGAAGGTATACATTGATGACTCTCAGCTTTGTTGGGGAATGTGAACATATTTATTTCCATTTCCTTTCATAGCCCCTAGTTTTGAGAGTCATGAACCATCATCCTTGGTTTAGAAACTTCTCAACAATTCTCCTGTTTCTCATATTGCGAACCCATGCTTGTGCATTTCTGGCTCGAGAGATGGTGGGTTCCCATTTGATGTCCCTAGACAAATGAACGTGGGAGGCCATTAATGCACATAGTTCGGCCACAAGTGAGTATTGATTGTTGTGTGCCCCATCACGTGAGTATTTGGAACCCATTTGTTTCACGTACTTATATTCCCTTCTTAAGTATCTCAAAGGTTTTGGGAAATTCAGGTTGATGTTCATCAACAAGACCATGAACTTCCATTTCACTAGTGTAGAAAAAGGGAATATACATCGGATATATGGCTTCTATACGTCAGTTATTCGTGTTTCATTACCTGACATCTATTTATGAGTCGTCTATACCAAGATGTCGGTCAGTAATGGCCGACATCTATTCGAGGAGTATACGCGTGGGATACCTTACAACCAACGTCTATTCTGGGGGTATACGTGTCAGATATACCTTACAACCGACGTCTATTCTGGGGGTATATGTGTCAGATATACATCACAACCGACGTCTATTTTAGGAGAATACATGTCGATTATCCCTTCATTGTTCTTGTTTTATATTAACCGCAAGTGCATGGCCGCGTTGAAGCGGTGGTAAATACGGGTCGTCCACTGGGAGGTGTGTCGACGATTGGTTTGTTCGAAGGCGAGAGGTAAAAAGAAGGAGAGAAGGGTTGGTTACACTAAACTACACTAAGATGCAAAAAGGAAATGAAGATAAGCAATAAAACTAAGCCCCATAGGGGGTAGAGAAATAATGTGAACATAAAGAAGTGTGTGTATTCATTAAGCTCCTCACAACATCTAGTGCATGAAATCATAAAACTACATCCAACTTTGACTCCACATGAATTAAGATAAGACTACATCATTAAAACATACAAGACAATAATTGGAATGAAGCTACACGAACTCAAGTATAAAGACTAGACCCTACTATGCCTCCACATGAATTAAGATAAGACAACATCATTAAAACATACAAGACATTAGGTAAGGTAAAGGCAACAAGAGCACATACACTACAAATTGTGTTTCCAATATTAACTTCATCCATATCCTAACCTTATCATTCCCCAGAAAATAGGTCCACTAATCAAAGCATAAGCTAAGCTTCATTCAAGAGCATTAGCATATCAAAGATAAGAGTGAAATCCCATTAGATGGTTATGGAAATCATATAAAGCTCAAGGGATAAAGATAACACACTTAATACACTACATGATTATATTACATATTTCTCCACCCCCCAAATGGGGATGGAACTACTCACACATATTTAAACTAACTACTCTAATAAAATGAAGCATTATACTGAAATGAAACTACATTAATCAAGCAAGAAATATTTAAAGAGCATAAAACAAAACAAACAAGCAAGCATGCATATGAAAGGAAATTAAACTAAGAGAGAAACAACACAATTAAAGGAAAACATCTATTATTAACTCACTCAATTACAAGTAGCTCTTCCTCCACTAGAGTTTTGCTTCAAGGCTTCACTCTTAGTAGGGAAGATGGTCACAAAAGAGAGAGATGGATACAATGGGAGGTGAAGAGTTCTATTTATAAGCATGAAAAAAGTTAATCCGGGACAAACCCCTGATGTGGGACTAAACCAATACCAAAAATAGCCTAAACACACATTAATACAAGTCCAGGAGAAAGCTTAGTGGATCTGGGCTTATCCAGACCGCCAATTGGCGGTTCCAGACCGCCAATTGGCGGCCCATAAACTTCAGATCCCATTGGATCTTGTTGTGGGCTTTGCCTGGATTGTTTCTTGGTCTTGGATGCATCTAACTTGTTTAGTGGAGCTCCGACCCGAATCGAATTGACAAAATACTCCCCAAGATGGTGTGGAGTTTCCTGTTTTGCTCTTAGGTCCTTCTGTCTTATGATCAGGTCGTTCTCCCTTGCATCTTGGTCCCCAGGTCTCACAATTAAGTGCTTTTTCCTGCTTTTGGGTCCTTTCATGGCTCTTCTCTTCAAACCTCTTTATTTCTGAAAACTAAACATAAAACTCGTCACGTAGCATTGCTTAGGTGTAAGATAATGGATATAAGATACAAATATAAGCATGAAATGATGTCAATCAAATACCCCCACACCTAAGTTTTTGCTAGTCCCGAGCAAAACAAAGAAAGAGAAAAGCAAACGAAAAACAAGAAATCCTAACTCACTTTCGTAGGAATCACGGTTGCACTTAGAACGTGCAACAAACCGTTAAACCTCCTTGTTGCAAAGGAGGAGGAGTGTTGTCTCCTGAGGGTTTTCAGCGGATATACCCACAAAATCCGAATAAGATGCATTATTCAATCTAGACACTTGACTCGTTGGACTCATATTGTCGATCATGGGATGCGGTAATACTATGGGTCGACTCTATATATGTAATCGGTCCACACACCTAGCCTAATGAGTTATTCGTGAAAGTTAGTTAAGGACTTAAGTGAAAGACATGGGCAACCTTAACTTCTGAATGTGATACAATGTGTAAAGTCCATTTTGGTTCTTATTTGACTTCTCTTTTTTTTTCTACTTTTTTTTTCTTTTTTTTTCTTTAGAGCATTTTATTGGCTGGCGTTTGATTCTCCAAGGGTCAGGTTTCGTGCATCATTGCCTATGAGGACTTACACTATCACGTACACCTTCTCCCAAATCTCCACATAGGGCGATCCCTACCACCCGTGTAACGGGAGTTCGGTCGGTGCATCCCAAGTCAGATGACTCGAAAGCACCAGTCACAAAGGCCCCTCAGACCTACTTTCCCGAGTGATAGGGGCCGTGCGAGAAGAGAGAACACCACTTATTTATTTATCTACATGGGAACCAAAACCCCTACACTTAAGTTTCACAAAAAGAGATTAAGGGCCCTTGACCACGACAAACTTCCTTAGACTAACAAACACGAATTATTTGACTCACTAGGTTCAGGGTGGACTTCTTTAATTGTTTGAGTGCTGAAACCCTATGATTACTCACCCCCAAGGGAAAACTGGGGTGCATCCTAACGACTCGATAAATCATAAAGCCGCGTACTAGATATCCTAATGCATCAAGTTCAAGACAATTTCGGGAGCTTTCTTTTTACTTTGCCTCTCAACGGTTTTGCACATGCTAAACACACGCAAAACCCACAAAACATTTTCTTTCGCAAACACATGAAGATTTTGAAAGAAATGTGAAAATTTTAAAGCACTAGGCAAGCAAAAGAAGACAAGTCACCCAAGGATCATGGCAAGCAGATATATCGATATTAAATGCAGCACACTAACATGACCCTAAAAATGCAAACAAAAGAAAACAAAATCAAAAGAAAAGACTCGACTATGTACACACGTAAAACACCCCCCACACCTACTTCATGCATTGTCCTCAATGAATGCGAGCAAGATACTACATGGAGATATGCATGAAAAAGAATAGATCTCACCAACTTAAGTACCCAGGGAAGTTTCGGGCTATGTTGACGGACACAACCCAAATTCCCTCAAAACCTGTGAGATGCTAAGGAAGGGATACAAATACGTGAAAGAATTGGGGCCCAAATACTCAAGGGTTGGGGCCCACAACAAACGATGCTCACTGAAGGAGTATTGTTTATTTTATTTTTATAACTATGTACAAAAATGGGCTCCCATCTTCATATGTCAAAGGACATCAAATGGGAACCTGCCATCTCTCGAGCCAAAAATGCACATGCATGGGCTCGCGACATACAAATCAGAATTGCTCGACCACCTGATACCCTTATAAGCGTTGTGGTCGTTTGATGCCTCTTGAGAGTGAGCAAGATAGGAGGCATGAATGAGAGGTGAACCTTTATCAGGTTGAAGGGTATCAAGTGGTTGATTCTTAACCCACATGGGGTCCTCAGCAGATACAGAATGAAAATCATGTGGCCCAGAGGCCATAAAAATGGTATCTTGTGGCTCAAAAGCCACATGATCGAAAGGATGTGGCTCAAGGGCCACGTGATCAAAAAGAAGTGGCTCAAGGGCCACATGATCAGAAGAATGTGGCTCAAGGGCCACGAGATCAAAAAGAAGTGGCTCAAGGGCCACGAGATCAAAAGGATGTGGCTCAAGGGCCACGAGATCAAAAGGATGTGGCTCAAGGACCACGAGATCAAAAGGATGTGGTTCAAGGGCCACATGATCAAAACATAAGGCACCTTCTTGTGCCAGCCCAGGTGAAACATCTTCACCACCTTCAGGATCTTCATCGAACAATTCTCTGAAGTATTTGAAGGTGCCCTCAACTTCGAGTTCATCCAAACCCTGGATAAGGTTCACCCCAACATGGTCGTTGAAGGCATCTGGCTTCTTGCCGATGGTGAAGATGTTGAAATCAGCGCATTGACTACCATAAGTCAAGCGCATCAGACCATTGCGACAATTGATCAATGCATTGGAAGTCGCAAGGAATGGTCGCCCCAGAATGACAGGAATTTGCCCAAGTGGGTTTGACACAGGTTCAGTATCCAAGACAAAGAAGTCGACTAGATAAATGAACTCTCCCACTTTGATCAGCACATCTTCCACCACACCCCTCGGTTTCTTCATAGACCTATCAGCCAATTGAAGAGAGGTCTTTGTTTGTTTGAGGTCTCCAAGACTGAGGTGGACGTAGACAGAATATGGAAGAAGATTAACAGATGCACCAAGGTCTAATAAGGCTCGATGTATGGGCACATCACCAATCACACAAGAGATAGTAGGACAACCAGTGTCCTTGTACTTGATTTGCATGGGTTGTGCCAACAAAGAACTCACATTAGCCGCAAGAAAAGCTTTCTTTGGAACATGAGTTTTTCTCTTCTTGGTGCATAAGTCCTTGAGAACCTTGGCATAAGGTGGCATTTGCTGAATCACCCCCAACAGAGGGATGTTCACCTTAACCTGCCTAAACATCTCAAGCATCTTGTCATGCTGATCAGAGGTTTTCTTTTTAAGGCGCTCAAGGAATGGCGCCTTCGGGGCATAAGGATGCGAAGGAACCCCAAAATTCTGGTCAAAAGAAACATGAGTGGGGACCTCAGAATCTGGTTCCTTTGACACAAGAGGAGACAAGGGGACCTCAGGGTTCGGCCCCTTTGTCGAAGGAAATGTAGAAAGAACCTCAGGATCTGGCTCCTTCCTGAAAGTATTTGTGGAGGGAGCCTCAGGATCCGGCTCCCTCAAAGACGGTGATGACAAAGAAGGCACCCCAATGTGGTTATCCACCTCCTTACCAGACCTCAAAGTATGAATCACATTAATATGATGGGTCGGTTCAGAGGTAGCATGAGGTAAATGTGTCCTTCCTTGAGAATGGGTACCCCGAGGATTCACCTTAGGTTGACTCGGTAATTGGCCCTTCTCGCGTTCATGGAGTTGATTAGCCAACTGGCTAACTTGCATTTCCAAAGCCTTGACTGTACTTTGCATGCTCTGCATGAACGCTTGAAGGGTCGGATCACAAGAAGGGTCCTTGGGGTCAACCCGCTGGGGTGGTGGAGTCTGGTTGGAATAACCCGACGATGAGGCATGAGCAGGTTGGTAATTTTGGGGCTGAGACCTTTGATGTGGGGGTTGGTAGGTCGCCGATGGGCGTGGAGGTTGATAAGGTGGAGGTTGAGGTTGAGCGTGCGAGCTCTGACCTTGGCCTCCACTAGACCCCCAAGAGAAGTTAGGATGGTTATGCCATCCCGGGTTGTAGGAGTGACTGTACGGGTCGTTACGGGGCCTCTGTTGATACATCGCATTTGTATGCTCAGTATCCCTTGGAGCGTAAGCGCATTCCAAGTCATCATGGCCCGTAAGACCACACCTACCACACCCGGGAGTAGCGACCTGAGCTACAGGAGCTCGATCCACCTCCAAACTCTCAATCCTACGCATGAGAGCAACCATTTTCGCCTCAGACGCGATCGATGACTCAACTTGATAAGATCCAGCTCGACCAGAAGACCTGGCGGCTGGTGGCTCTCTCATGGTGTCTCACTCGAAGGTACGCTCAGCCATAGCCTCAAAAGTGTCCCATGCCTCCTCGATGGGTTTCATTTGGAAGTCACCCTGACACATCGACTCCAACAATGTGCGAGTGTTGTAGTTGATGCCATCATAAACAATTTGGCACAGCTGCCATAACTCAAATCCATGATGAGGGCACTGCTGGAGAAGGTCTTTGAACCTCTCAAAGAAACCATGAAACGATTCGATCTCAGTCTGATACATTTGATGTATCTGGTGCCGTATCTGTTGAGTTTTCCTTTGAGGGAAAAATCTCTTCAGAAAGACGGTCACAAAGTCATCCCATGACCGAATCGAGCTCGCCGGGAGGCTATACATCCATTTCTTCGCATTGTCCTTCAATGCGAAAGAAATCATCCTCAACCGGACTGAATCCTCGTCAAGCTGTTGAAGCTTGAACATGGAGCATACTTCCTCGAATTCGCGTATAAAGATATACGGATCCTCCTTATTGGCAGTAAAGGTTGGAAGCATGCTCACATATTGAGGTTTCAGCTCATAGTTGTTCCCGCGAGCAGGGGGAACAACTATGCAAGAAGGCTGCGCGGCCCGTACATGATGGGTCCGCTCCCACAACGTCATCGGTCTATCATGTCGAGCTAAAGGTGGTGGTGCACTAAGAACTCGATCCTGACCGAATCTCCCTTCCTCTCGAGTCAGAGGAGGAGGAGAAGGAGGTCTACGTGGTGGCGGAAGCGGACCAAGGTATTCCATGTATGGAACCCGGTCTCCCTCACCACCACGAGACGACTCGGCCTCTTGCTCCAAAGGAGCACGAGGCGGAGATGGTCGATCACCAAGACCGTCGATCTAAGCAGAATGCACTCTCTCGAGTCGAGCGCTCTCACCAGAACGAGCCCAACCTCGCATAAAATGCTCGACTCGACTCTAAACTAATACACAACAGAAGGTGTACTAGAGGAGGAGACTAAACGTAGAGAATAGATGAGGAGATGACTCAGGTGAGGAGGGAAGAATCCCTAGAGCTAGCGTGGGTAGTGGGATCAGGTAGAAGCCTAACTAGCAAGCACGACTCAAACAATGTAAGGCAATGGGTCCTTAGGCTAGACGACGCCTAACTTCGAGGTCACTAGCCTCGACACGTCTCACCTCCCTACAACGAGGACCACATTGCCCAGCAAGTGATACCAGATCCGGAGATCCAGTACCTCCTACTATCGACAAGGTAGGCAACGCCGATCAGGTCATGACGGTCTCAACTAGATTACTCCCCTAGTGCGCCCGAATCCTAGGGCCAATGTCTACTTGCTTTTAGTTAAGGCTTAATTAAGAGTGTTTTTTGGGGCCAAGGAAAGGGTGATGAATTCCCCACCTTATATTTTATGGGAGAACCCCTCCTTAATAGCGTTTTGATCCTAAATCTAGCAATCAATCGTTCCAATCAAATGCTCAACTCACTCTTGTCCTGATGCAATTCCTACTAACTAATGCATGGGCATACAAGATGCATGAATGAGTGTAGGAAATGCGTACCTCACGCCAGCACTCAACAACTGAAAATAAAGCTAAAAGAAAAGACAACTATATGCCTAAGTCAATACATGATGCGTGACCTAAACAAATAAGAACGTCTAGTCTTTTGCTTTGGATTTTAAGGCCAAGTTGATTAATGGGGGAGTGATTAATGATCTGGGAGCAAACGAGAAGTCACAGCATGCAAAATAGGGCTCCCAGATAACACAAATTACAGAACTAACTACCAGAAAAAATTTGAGAGCAGGAAACCCTCACCAGGCCGCCAATTGGCGGTCTCCAACCATTGATTGGCGGTCTCTTTAGGTCTTCCGCTCCTCAAATTTGTCCAGAAGCCTCCCCTTGATCTGATGGTGTCCTGAAACTAAGAAATCTGGAAACAAAAAAATTAAAAACCCCTCGAATGTCCAAACCAACGTCTGGACAGAGCACCTCCCCGGCAACAGCGCCAAAAACTTGATTGATCTTGTTTTATATTAACCGCAAGTGCACGACCGCGTTGAAGCGGTGGCAAATACGGGTCATCCACTGGGAGGTGTGTCGACGATTGGTTTGTTCGAAGGCGAGAGGTAAAAAGAAGAAGAGAAGGGTTGGTTACACTAAACTACACTAAGATGCAAAAATGAAATGAAGATAAGCAATAAAACTAAGCCCCATAGGGGGTAGAGAAATAATGTGAACATAAAGAAGTGTGTGTGTGTGTGTTCATTAAGCTCCTCACAACATCTAGTGCATGAAATCATAAAACTACATCCAACTTTGACTCCACATGAATTAAGATAAGACTACATCATTAAAACATACAAGACAATAATTGGAATGAAGCCACACGAACTCAAGTATAAAGACTAGACCCTACTATGCCTCCACATGAATTAAGATAAGACAACATCATTAAAACATACAAGACATTAGCTAAGGTAAAGGCAACAAGAGCACATACACTACAAATTGTGTTTCCAATATTAACTTCATCCATATCCTAACCTTATCATTCCCCAGAAAATAGGTCCACTAATCAAAGCATAAGCTAAGCTTCATTCAAGAGCATTAGCATATCAAAGATAAGAGTGAAATCCCATTAGATGGTTATGGAAATCATATAAAGCTCAAGGGATAAAGATAACACACACTTAATACACTACATAATTATATCACATATTTCTCCACCCCCCAAATGGGGATGGAACTACTCACACATATTTAAACTAACTACTCTAATAAAATGAAGCATTATACTGAAATGAAACTACACTAATCAAGGAAGAAATATTTAAAGAGCATAAAACAAAACAAACAAGCAAGCATGCATATGAAAGGAAATTAAACTAAGAGAGAAACAACACAATTAAAGGAAAACATCTATTATTAACTCACTCAATTACAAGTAGCTCTTCCTCCACTAGAGTTTTGCTTCATGGCTTCACTCTTAGTTGGGAAGATGGCTACCAAAGAGAGAGATGGATACAATGGGAGGTGAAAAGTTCTATTTATAAGCATGGAAAAAGCTAATCCGGGACAAACCCCGATGTGGGACTAAACCAATACCAAAAATAGCCTAAACACACATTAATACAAGTCCAGGAGAAAGCTTAGCGGATCTGGGCTTATCCAGACCGCCAATTGGCGGCCTATAAGCTTCAGATCCCATTGGATCTTGTTGTGGGCTTTGCCTAGATTGTTTCTTGGTCTTGGATGAATCTAACTTGTTTAGTGGAGCTTCGACCCGAATCGAATTGACAAAATACTCCCCAAGATGGTGTGGAGTTTCCTGTTTTGCTCTTAGGTCCTTCTGTCTTACGATCAGGTCCTTCTCCCTTGCATCTTGGTCCCCAGGTCTCACAATTAAGTCCTTTTTCCTGCTTTTGGGTCCTTTCATGGCTCTTCTCTTCAAACCTCTTTATTTCTTAAAAACTAAACATAAAACTCGTCATGTAGCATTGCTTAGGTGTAAGATAATGGATAAAAGATACAAATATAAGCATGAAATGATGTCAATCATCCCTTACAACCGACATCTATATCCTTTAAAAAAGACTAGGCATCACATTAACCTACTAACCGACATCTATAGAGCATAATACACGTCAGATTAATCTAATAACCGACGTCTATACCATTCCCAAATTTAAAAAATTCTAAATACAACATCGTCGTACAATCAACAAGCACATTCTTCTGGACAACACATTCATCGACAATCTTACACAAATTATTGTCTGCAGAACAAACACATTCATCCTGCACAACACATTCTTCTTCAATCATACAAAATAATCAATCACAAAGAAATTTGATCATATTAAAGTAAAAATTATGGTCAAATAATGTTAGTTCAATAACATGTTGGTAATACAAAGAATGTGGTTCAATAAAAGTGCATGTTTAATTACAAAGAATGTGGTTTATGATATTAGAACCTGTTAATTAGTTCATTAACATGTTGGTAACAAAGTAGCGAGCCCATCGCTCGCGAGTATCATTGATCTCCTGTTGTGAATAGGGATCACTATTCTTTTGGAAGATCTATCAAAATACAAGTACACAATATAAATATGTAAATAATGAAACTATAATTATACCACTGAAAATGATCTATATTACCTCAAATAGCTCTACGTTTTCAGGGGCAATCTCGATGATTTCCTGTATGTATCTCATACTGTAGTACCCACATTCAGTATTTCCAGTCTGCTTGCTGTACTACGTACAAAAATATAAATTCGCTAAATACACGTTCAAGTACTTAAAAAATTAACAAAAAGGGAGAAACGTACTCCCATTGAATGCCAGGTTACGCCAGTATTTTTTGTAGTCCTTCCAGCAACCATTTTGTAAACCTTCATTGTCCTGACTAACATGAGTTATTCAAAATGAAGTCGATTATACTAAAAATACATGAATTACAAATACGATGATTAAAACGAACTTACAATGAAACAATTTTCTTTAAGGATGGTCTTGGTGGAGTCGACCCCAAATGATCAAACCAATATGCAGAATTAGCTTCGGGGCGTAGAACAACAAGCATCCAAGAGCTCTGATTGTATATATAATTAGAAGTTTATTTCAAAATCAAATTCTAATTACTTTCAATTAACAAAGTTACCTCTCATGATAAGGGACCATATAATATTTTGTGCCATGTTCTTTCATAATATTCGCAAGCTCCCCCAATTATCGTCATTCCCGTGTATATAAGTAGATGGACACGGAAATCCAAATACTTTATCATCGGGAAAGACCGATCTTCTGGCATCATAAAGATCTCTGTCCTGATACTCTCCGAATGTACTCAGATATATTTTGAACTGATCCCATGTACTCAGAGTGATGAAGTTATAGTAATCGCATGAATTTCTGTCCTGATACTCTCCGAATATCCACTTGTTTGTTAACTTGGTCTTGAAGTCCCTTCAATAGGGCCAACGTATTTCATCCACTTTTCCTTCAAAGTGATAGTGGATGGTAACTCAAAACTTGCCTATAACACGTTACTATTTTCAATTTCTATAAATTAAAAGTTTGACTAAAATTAAAGAACATTATAATGGACTCATTACCTGCACGTCATCCCAAATGGTGTCTTTCAGCTTCCCATCAACTTCAGTCCAACTCGAAAAATAGATGTCAATTTTAGACCTCGGTGGGCTCCCCACATAACTATACCAGTGATTAGATAGCATGCCTATCGGCTCAAGACGACTATCAAACTGGATTGGAATTTTACTGTTTCTATTCCTTTTGCCCACGAATTCTTTCATGAGAGTAAGACCTCGTGAATTGTAAGTCTTTGAGCCCTCAGACTTTGATGGAGTGGGTTTCTTTTTCGGAGCCATGGTACTATAAAAAGTAAAATCAAGACATTAAATGATTAGTAGCATATCATACATCATATTCATGCTATACATCCTTAATTCTACCCCAATGTTGTGCTACTCGAGTGTTTGTTGTTATATTTTAGGTATAAAGTAATAAAGAAGGGAAGGGAATAGAAAAAGGACTAAAACATAAGAATAAAGGACTTAAATGAAGCAAAATGGACCTCTCGGACATACACAAGGACTCATCTGCAAAAGGTAAGGACCTGGACGTAAGCCCGAAAGGACCAAATAGTAAACCGAGAAACTCCACACCATCATGAGGAGTATTTTGGCAATTAGATTCAGGTCCAAACTCCAATAACCGATCCGAGTGCACCCCACATGATAAATTGAAGCACTAAAGCATATATCTGAAATCAGATCAGATCCGAGAAAAAATTACCGCCAATTGGCGGTCCCTTTCATTCGGAGCCAACCCGGCTTCTCAGGGTTGTTAATTAGGTTGTTTTTATCCATTTGTAGAAGTTTCGTTACTCCCACATTTCCTTTTTCATGCCTATAAATAGAACTCTTCTTCCTCCTTTGTAATCTACCCATTGCTTGGTGGTCATTCTCTTTACTTGGAGTAATCCTTGGAGCAAAACTCAAGTGGAGAAGAATGCTACTTGTAATGTGAGTCATGTAAACAAAATAATTCTTCTAATTTTATCTTCATGTTAGCTCGTTTAATGTTTGCATGTGTAGCTTGAATTTATTTTCTAAATCGTAGTATAATTAGAATGTCTTCCTTTCTTAATATGATTGTTAGCTTAATGGGTAGTGAGTAGTTCCATCCCCTTTGGGGGGTGGAGATGAAGTTTATACATGTAATGGAGAATGAGATGAATGCTATCTTTTTCATCATTCCCATTTGTTAGTTGTTAGTTTAGTGTAATCAAACTCCTTCTTCCCCTTTATTTTCCACTCGATTTCTAGAGAACCAGAGTTGACAAACCTCCCTGTGGACTCGACCCATGCTTGCCACGTCTTCACCGACACAATGTACTTGCGGTACTAAATCGAATCAATCAGACCTCGTGAATGGTAAGTCTTCGAGCCCTCAGACTCTGATGGAGTGGGTTTCTTTTTTGGAGCCATTATACTATAAAAAGTAAAATCAAGACATGAAAAAGTAATGTCAAGACATTAAATGGTTATTATCGAAAAAACATTTTGCACATTTAACATTTCTTTTTTCTTAACGGATTTTCAATCCATATACCTTCACCGTGGTCATCTCTTGCGATTAAAGTCTCAACATGTATTTCATCATCTAGTGAGCGCAACTCGGGTACTTGTTTAGAGAAAGGTGGTGTTTCTTCATACTCGATGAGACTACCATCTGATACAATTTTTTCACTTCTAGAATTATTGACCATTTTTTATCACTTGGATCAGCCACATAGAAGACTTGTTTTGCTTGGGAAGTCAAAATAAAAGGTTCTCCTTTAAATCATTATTTCAAAAAATCATTTAAAGTGAGCCCCAAGTCATCCACTCAAACTCCACTTTTATTATCAACCCTCTTGCATGTAAGTACAAGCACTTTGAATTTAACAAAGTGTATCTCCCATGTCTTTAATTACCCCGTAATAGGACATGTTGCGTATACATGAATCTTGTCTTTAGAACTAGACAAATGCAAAGACTGCTATTAAAGTGACCCTACTATTCTGAATAGTACTTTTGACATGTTCACAAATAGTGTAGAATGAGTTACCATTGATATCATAGCCACTGTAACTTGTACCAACATAATGCAGACCGTAGGCCAACCACTATATTGTCTCCGAAACATTACGCTTTTAAGCAACCCTTTTGAACCAAGAGATAAATTCTGTTGTGGCTATTAATTACTCGTTGATCACTCCGTAAAGGATTTCTTTCTTTTAAAATATTCATGTGTTCATTTAGATAAGGTTGAACTTCACTAAAATTGCACAACACATAGAAATATGCTGTCATTAAGTTATCACCATTTGGATTTACCATTTTCATCCTACGCATTCCATTACCATCACAATGTTCATCACGATGAATGTGAGGAAGTCCAATACTTTTGGTGTTCGCTAGGTATCCAGTGCAAAACATGATAACCTCCTTAGTGATGTATCCTTCAAAAATACTAGTATCTTGCCTTTGACGAGTTTTACAATAACCTTTCAACACTTTCATCTAGCACTCAAAAGGATACATCCACCATAAAAATGTAGGTCCACACAATTTAACTTCTCTAACCAAATGAATAACCAGATGAATCATAATGTCGAAAAAAGCAGATGGAAAATGTTTGGATCAATGGCCAACTTAATATCTAATCAATTCACGTTTAAACTCTAGTTAATTAGACAATAAATGCAGCAGAAACGAATTTAAAACAAGTAGGGAAAAGACAAGCAAACCACAAGCAACATGGGGGATTTTTATAGAGGTTCGGCCTCCCGCCCACTTCCTCTCTTGCAAGCTTCGCCCGACTCCACGAGCTCTGCTCAAGACTTCATTATCCCCTCTCCGTTTTGGGCCGGGAGAGAACACTTTTACACAACAAGCCTCATGAACAACCCTTGTTAGCTTGGATTCCTCTTCTCCCAATCCGAGAAGGAACACTTCGGGCTTTCACCAAAATCTTAGCTTCTTTGACAAACAAATGGTCGAGTGGATCACAAAACTCTAACTTGATCATACTTTAAGTATGATATGGAATTGATCAAAGGTGTGGAAGTATAAGGCTTAGAGTGTAGGATTTGGGTCTTTGAGGATTGAGAGACTTCTCTCTTTGTATTGAGCAAATAGAAGTGTGAGAGATGTGTAAATAAGGTGTATGCACATCTATTTATAAGCTCCTATAGAGATATAGCCGTTGGGGATGAATTGGTTAAGCTGTGTGAAGAGCACACAAAACAGAAACTCAGGATTAGTAGTTCTGTCCCTCAACCGACGACTGAATCAGGACAAACGGTCGACCATTTCTTTAAGGATAAAGAAACATTCGAACAAACTAGTGAATGGTCGAACCAATTAGGATGTGACTTAAGTCATCGGTCGAACCAGGTCAGGGTTCGGTCGACCGATCTAGAGGTTTTGGCCAGGGTAAAGGTATAACGGTCGACCACAACTATTGGTTACGTTGGACCAAAAATATCATGTACTTTGGGCTCAAGCAAAAGTGTTTAACCGGTCGACCATTTTTGGGTTAACGTTCGAACGGTGGCCAAATATATTTTAGGGGTAGGAAGAATTTATACGAATACGACCATTGTTTAATACAACAAAGTTAACGGTCATCCGAATATGCGGGAACGGTTGGCCGAAAGGTCAACGACGGTCGACCAGTTGAACATGGAAAATACACTTGGAACTTCTGTTATAATCGGTCGAATAGAGAACTCATTCGTTCGACCTATTGGCACAGGAAATCACGGTTTGGTTTTAAGTGATTTTCCGACTAAGGTTTAGGTGATCTATTGAAAACAACTTCTGCATTAAAGTGTGGCAATCGTGAGACTTCATCCTCACAAGTTTCAAATCTTTCTTAACAACAAGACTGGTCATCTTTGAAGAATAACCCTGTGGAATCCTTACATCATGGAAACATTGCCAGAGAATGCTTTTCTCCTTTCTAGAAAATGTATAACAAGCTGGAGGTAAGTAGCTACGGTCTCTCCCCTCTTCTATGGTGTCAATCTTACCCATATACCAAGGTCAACAAGATCAAGTCTAGAATTATATCCATCTTTTGTCTTTTCAGGTTGTTCAACAGAATGCCAACAAGACTATCACAAACGTTTTTCTCTACATGCATCACATCAATACAATGTCTAACTTCGAAAGTTTTCCAGCAAAGAAGATCAAAAAATATGGATCTTTTTTCCAAGAACTTTTGTCATTTCCTCGTTTGTACGGTTTTCCAAATTCACACTCAACATTCATTACACGTTCATACACCTTTTCGATGCTGATTTTAAGTGGTGGATTCTGAAACTCTTGTTTTCCGTTAAATGCCTTCTTCAACCTACGATAAGGATGAGAGTTTGGAAAAATCTCCGATAACCAAGATAGATTGTCATACAACTTTTAACAATTTGCAAGGAGCATGTATTATCTTTGCAAATTGGACAAGCTTTATGACCTTTGACAGAATATCGAGACAGATTACCGTAAGCTGGAAAGTCATTAATCGTACAATAAATCATTGCCCGCATTAGAAATGACTGCTGAGGATAAGCATCAAAAACTGACTCACTGTCATCCCACAATCTCTATTGGTCATCAATTAATGGTCTTAAACACATCTATATCGTTTCAAGGTTACTTTAGACCAGAAATCATTAAGGACAACATAATATATTTGCGTTTCATACATAAGCATAGTGGTAGATAGTAAATTACAAGCTAAACATGCTAAGAACTATGAATGCTACTAATTAGCAGCATATCATGCATCATATTCATGCTATATATCCTTAATTTTACCCCAATATTGTGCTACTCGAGTGTTTGTTGTTATATTTCAGGTACTAGGTAGTAAAGAAGAGAAGGGAAGAGAAAAAGAACTGAAACGTAAGAAGAAATGACTTAAATGAAGAAAAAATGGACCTCTCTTTCATGCACGAAGACACATCTGCAAATCAAGAAGGACCTAGAAGAAATCCAGAGGGACCTGAATGCATGGAAAACATTTCGGGAGCAAAAATCCCTCAATACCATGATCTTGAAGAGTATTTGGAAAATTAAGACCAAACATGCACAAATCAACAGACCCGGAGTGCACCCCAAGTGCAAAATACACAAGTTATGCTTCTGGGAGAAATCAGGGCGAATCAGAGACAAAACATTCTCCAGTGGCGGATCAATTTGGTCCAAATCCCCTCCAATTTCAAACGTGGCTCAGACTTGCTGAATTGGATGCACCAGAACTTACAGAAAACAATTTGAGCCACTGGATTGCTCCCAGAATCATCTACACCACACTTTCTTCTATAAATAGCATGGTTTCTTCTTCCTTTCCTCTTCTTCTCAGCCTCCACCATTAGAATAGCTTAAGTTTACCCATTTTTGGCAGTAGAGAATGTGGGATTGGAAGCTTGTAATGTTACTTCTTTGATATTCTATATGTATATTTTGATTCCTCTTGTCATTTACTTACTTTCTATCCAATTTGTTTGTGATTTTGTTGGTTAGTTTTCTAGTTAGAATTTTATGCCATGTTTAGTCTCAATATCTTGCTGTCCATGCTTGTTTTTATGATTAATGAGTAGATTCACCCCATTTGGGGTGGAGGCAATGTAGTTGATGGTGAAATGTATGATGGGTTCCTATGTTTGTATCATTTCCATGTGCTTAATGTTAGATCTAAAACTTGTACCATGTTAATCTTGTTATAGATGAAATAATGGCCACACAAGGTACTTGTTTCATACTAGATTTGACTTGAAATGAATGGTTACTTGATTTGGTTTATATTTCTTGAATGAACTAAGGTTATGCTTAGTATTGATTGATGCTTCAATGACCACACTAGGTTCTTATTACATACTTGAGAATCTGTAACATTGATCTTAACTTCATGGTAACCTTTCCTAGTCTTGTATACTTTGTAATTGAATGTGTTTCACACTTAGATTCCACACTACCTTCTGCTTGTAAACACACACTCTTACATATACGCTTAATGGTTGGACACCCTCATGCACACACACCTCACTATTGCACCTCCACTACAAGGGGTTTAATTAGATTGTTTTCTTCTATCTTAGTTTAGTTTAGTTATCTTAGCCTAAATCTATCGACCTATTTCTCTTCCCACTCGAGTATGGTGATAACAACGCGCACAACTCCTTGTGGTACGACCCATACTTGGTGCAACTCTTATAGAATGACTTCTCATTGTCACTCAACAAACTACCAAGTAAATTGGGGTTGGACGAAAAGTTTTAAGCAATATCCTGAACCATGTCCTCCAACTGATCTCCCACACTTACATTGTCCCCGTCATTCTTGGAACAACTAAATGATTCATTTTCGTCGTGCCATTCCTCGTCTGTAAATTCTGTTGAAACCTTTCTCAAACAAATGATCTTTTATTTTTTGAAAACTCAGCACTGACATATTATGACACTCACTGCATGGACAATACGTCATGTCTCTGTCATTCCTATTCTTTGAATGATTTTTGGCAACCTCTAAGAACATATTCACTCCGTTCTCATACTCATAACTTGATTGGTTTGAAAGAATCCAATCTCAATCCATTTCAATCAAAACATTAAGAAAAATGATAGTTATTATTAAAGTCAATAAATAAAATTTTAATTTAAAAGAAGGTGTTCGTAAATGGGAAGATCTTGAAACATGAAGATGAGAAAAGAATGACTCGGGAGAGAGGAGATGAAGTCCTTAATCTAACGTGGGAATGAGGAAGGTTAGAAACCTAACTAAGCAATAAAGGCAAAAGAAAACCTAAAGTCCACTATAGGTACTTAGCATTAGACGACACCTAACTTCGAGATCCCACAGAGGACCACTAGTCTGTAGGAAATCAAGAACCTGGAGGTTCCTAAAATCTCTATGAGGCTAGATGGGAAACATCGTTCAGGGCATAACGGTCTTAAACGACGAGGACCACTAGTATGTAGAAAATCAAGAACCTGGAGGTTTCTAAAATCTCAGGGAGACTAGATGGGCAATGACGTTCAAGCCATAATGGTCTTAAATGATTTCCTCTCCTTAATGCGTCTGGAAATCTAGGGGCCAACGTCTAATGAATTTATTAAGCCTTTTTATTATGTGGTTTTTGGGCCAAGGAAAGGGTGTTGAAATCCCAC
Source organism: Triglochin maritima (assembly GCA_963682175.1). Classification (NCBI taxonomy): domain Eukaryota; kingdom Viridiplantae; phylum Streptophyta; class Magnoliopsida; order Alismatales; family Juncaginaceae; genus Triglochin; species Triglochin maritima. Next base: position 26,685,766 of record OY821774.1, on the reverse strand, counting down.
ACCTCATCTCCTATAGGTGACTGCCCCCTAAGTGTTTTTTATACCTTAATCTAACAAACAACACACCAAACAATCACTCACTCTCTTGTTTAATTGCAATCCTACTAAATAATGTGTGCTTTCTAATGAATGATGAGTGAAAGAGATTATGTACCTTATGCCAGCAATCTACGATAGAAATCGTAAAAGAAAAAATAAATATGATGATTACATGCCTGGAAAGTCCTATATGATGATTGACTTAGCAAATATTGTCTAATATTTGTTACAGCTTATTAAAGTCCAAGTTGTTTAAGGGTCAATGAGTTACTATCATACTACCAGCATATCTACAGACAATATGCAAATAATATTAAAAACTCAAAGAAGTAAGCGAAAAATATTTAAAATTTTAAAAGCAAGTATTAAAAGTATCTTTGAAAATTCTACCCAATGTATTCATGTAAACAATTCTTATGAAGGAAATGACTCATTGGATCATCTTGAATGGTTTCTTTCATGCATTAATTATTCATCAAATGATAGTTGTCAAGAGATTAAATTTAAGTTTATAGGCATTAAGTAAACTCTTAGTTGTTGTACTGTTCTATTCACCATAAGAAATAGGAAATACAAGTCTATGGAACCTAGGAATCAAGCACAATAGCGTATTCTTGCTCCCACCACACTTCTATTATGTAAATCATTGGGATTAACAACTATATTACCCCTACCTAACCACACAAGTCTATGGAACCAAGGAATCAAACACAATATCATATAAACTTAATATTTGTTGTTGATGGAAAAAGAACCTCTAATATATTATACACAATCAACATTGATATCAACAAACCCAAAACTAAAATCATAAAACCAGTACGAAATTGATTTCAACAAACTGCTCCAACCTATCGATTCGAAATCATAAAACACAATATCTATCTATCTATCTAACAATTTAATTTTCTTTAATTTTTAGCGGACATGAAAAAATAAACAAGCAACATGGATGTTGATGAGCATGAGCATGTACATGGTGGAGAATCGAACAAGGAATGAGCATGTACCCTGAGATCGTGATGGCGGCGCGGTCGTGGCTGTCGAGGTCGTAGAGGTAGATATGGTGGTGGGGGAGAACAGGGGTCTTGAAGGAGTTTGATCGAGGTCGCGGAGGTGGTTGCGGTGGCGGAGGAGGTCAAGGGTTTGGTCAGAGATTGATCATGAAGGGGGCTAGGGTTTGGTCGGGGTGGAGGTTTTGTCGGGATAAAAAGATAAAATGAAACAATTTTCGTTAATGTCTATACAGTGGGTAATAAACATCACCTGATACACGTCGGTTTAAATGGATATTACGACAACCCACGTCTAGATAGTCGTATAGACGCCGGCTATCAGTAAATACGACGTCTATACCTATAGACGTCGCATTTACTGATATCCCACGTGTATTTGACGACGACTATTCACTATTCTCCACTAGTGTTTGCACTTCGTGTTGGTGAGATATGTTCTTGTTCACGCATAAGTCCATGTAGTATCATACTCACATTCATTGAGGACAAATCATGAAGTGTGTGTGTGTGGGGGGGGGGGGGTGCTTACGTGTGTACATAGTCGAGTTTTTTTTCCTTTTCCTTGGTTTTCTTTTGTTTGTATTGTTAGGGTCATGATAGTGTGCTACAATTTACATTGATATATATGCTATACCATGATTCTTGGATGACTTGTCTTCGTTTGCTTGCCTATTGCTTTAAATTTTCCATTTCTTTCAAAATCTTCATTTGTTTGAGAAAGAAAATGTTTTGCGGGTTTTGCATGTGTTTAGAAAGTACAAAACCATTGAGAGGTAAAGTAAAAAGGAAGCCCCCAGGATTGACTTGAACATTAGGACATCTGGTACACTGACTTCAGGTCTTATCTCTAATCGTTAGGATGCACCCCAGTTTTCCCTCAGGGGGAGAGTAATCATAGGGTTCCAGTATTCAAACAAATAAAGAAGTCCACCCTGAACCTAGTGAGTCGAATAATTCGTGTCTGTTAGTATAAGGAAGTTTGTCGTAGTCAGGGACCCTTAATTTCCTCTTGTGAGACGGTAAGTGTTGGGGTTTTGGTTCATATGTAGATAAGAAATAATTTAGTATGATGTTCTCTCTTCCCGCACGACTCCTATTATTCGGGAAATTAGGTCCGAGGGAACTTTGTACCTGGTGCTTTTGAGTCATCTGACTTAGGATGAATGATTGATCTCGTTTTATATTTAACCGCAAGTGCACGGCCGCGTTGAAGCGGTGGCAAATACGGGTCGTCCACTGGGAGGTGTGTCGACACTTGGTTTGTGCGAAGGCGAGAGGTAAAGAAAGGGAAGAAAGGTTGGTTACACTAAACTACACTAAGATGAAAATGGAAATGGAAAAGAAGCAAGAAAAACTAAACCCCAAAGGGGGTAGAGAAATAATGTGAACATAAAGAAGTGTGTGTGTCCATTAAGCTCCTCACAACATGTAGTGCATGAAATCATAAAACTACATCCAACTTTGCCTCTACATGAATTAAGATAAGACTACATCATTAAAACATACAAGACAATAATTGGAATGAAGCTACATGAACTCAAGTATAATGACTATACCCTACTATGCCTCCACATGAATTAAGATTTCACTACATCATTAAAACATACAAGACATTAGCTAAGGTAAAGGAAACAAGAGCACATACACTACAAATTGTGTTTCCAATATTAACTTCATCCATATCCTAACCTTATCATTCCCCATAAAATAGGTCCACTAATCAAAGCATAAGCTAAGCTTCATTCAAGAGCATTAGCATATCAAAGATAAGAGTGAAAACCCATTAGATGGTTATGGAAATCATATAAAGCTCAAGGGATAAAGATAACACACACTTAATACACTACATGATTATATCACATATTTCTCCACCCCCCAAATGGGGATGGAACTACTCACTACTCATTACACTAACTATATTAGCAAAAGAAAGCATAATAGTGAAATGAAAGTTAACTAAGAAGGCAAGAAGCATTAAAGAAACATAAAAGGAAAGGAAAGACTAAACAAACATGCACAAATTAAAAGACAAGATTAAAAGAAACTAGAAGAATTATTTTATTAACAAATGACTCACATTGAAGGTAGCATTCTTCTCCACCTTGAGTTTTTGCTTCAAGGCTCACTCCTTAGTAGAGAGAATGCCACCAAGCAATGGGTAATTACAATAGAAGGTGAAGAGTTCTATTTATAGGCATGGAAAAAGCTAATCCGGGACAATCCCCCGATGTGGGACTAAACCAATACCACAAATGGACTAAGAATACACTAATACACGTGCCCCACAAATATGAGATGATCCAGACCAATATGGACCGCTAATTAGCTGTCCAAGACCGCCAATTGGCGGTCTATATGATCCAGAAGAGTTGGTTTTGGTTGTGGGCTTTTCTGGTGGTCTTTGTTGGTCTTTGATGCATCTACTTTGTTTATTGAAGCTCCGACCCGAATCGAATTGCCAAAATACTCCCCATGATGGTGTGGAGTTTCTTGTTTTGCTCTTAGGTCCTTCGGTCTTACGATCAAGTCCTTCTCCCTTGCATCTCAGTCCCTAGGTCTCACAATTAAGTCCTTTTTCCTACTTTTGGGTCCTTTCATGGCTCTTCTCTTCAAACCTCTTTATTCCTGAAAACTAAACATAAAACTCGTCACGTAGCATTGCTTAGGGGTAAGATAATGGATATAAGATACAAATATGAGCATGAAATGATGTCAATCAAATACCCCCACACCTAAGTTTTTGCTAGTCCCGAGCAAAACAAAGAAAGAGAAAAGCAAACGAGAAACAAGAAATCCTAACTCACTTTCGTAGGAATCACGGTTGCACTTAGCACGTGCAACAAGCCGTTAAACCTCCTTGTTGCCAAGGAGGAGGAGTGTTGTCTCCTGAGGGTTTTCAGCGGATATACCCACAAAATCCGAACATGATGCAATATTCAATCTAGACCTCGACTCGTTGGAAATATTTTGTCGATCAATGGACGCGGTAATCCTACGGGCCAACTCTATATAGGTAATCAGTCCACACCTAGCCTAATAAACCATTCGTGCAAGTTAAATAAGGAATTAAGTGAAAGACATGGACAACCTCAAGATCCTCAAGTGATACAAAGTGTAAGGTCCATTAAGGTTCTTATTTGCATTACCATTTTTTTTCTTTTTGTTTCTTTTCACACATTTTTTTTCTTTTTATTAGTTGGAGCTTCATTCTCCCAGGGTCAGGTTTCGTGCATCATTGCCCATGAGGACTTACACTATCACGTACACCTTTCCCCAAATCTCCACATAGGGCAATCCCTACCACCCGTGTAACGGGAGTTCGGTCGGCGCATCCCAAGTCAGATGACTCGAAAGCACCAGGCACAAAGTCCCTTCAGACCTACTTTCCCGAGTGATAGGAGCCGTGCGAGAAGAGAGAACACCTACTCACTTATTTCTTATCTACACATGAACCAAAACCCTACACTTATGTCTCACAACAAGATTTAGAGGGTCCTTAACTACAACAAACTTCCTTAAGTTAACAGACACGAATTATTGACTCACTAGGTTCAGGGTGGACTACTTTAAATGTTTGAGCACTGAAACCCTATGATTACTCACCCCCAAAGGAAAACTGGGGTGCGTCCTAACGACTCGATAAATCCTAAAGTCACTGTACTGGATATCCTAATGCATCAAGTTCAAGACAATTTTTGGGAGCTTTCTTTTTACTTTGCCTCTCAACGGTTTTGCACATGCTAAACACACGCAAAACCCACAAAACATTTTCTTTCGCAAACACATGAAGATTTTGAAAGAAATGTGGAAATTTTGAAGCACTAGGCAAGCAAAAGAAGACAAGTCACCCAAGGATCATGGCAAGCAGATATATCGATATTAAATGCAGCACACTAACATGACCCTAAAAATGCAAACAAAAGAAAACAAAATCAAAAGAAAAGACTCGATTATGTACACACGTAAAACACCCCCCCACACCTACTTCATGCATTGTCCTCAATGGATGCGAGCAAGATACTACATGGATTATGCATGAAAAAGGAGAGATCTCACCAACATGAAGTACAAAGGGAAGTTCAAGGTCATGTTGATGGACAAAAACCCGAATTCCCTCAAAACCTGTGAGATGCTAAAGAAAGGATACAAATACGTGAAAGAAATGGAGCCCAAATACACAAGGGTTGGGGCTCACAACAATCGATGCTCACTGAAGGAGTCTTTTATTTTTATTTTTTTGTTTTGTTTTTTTTTCTTCTTTTTTGTTTTTTATAACTATGTACAAACATAAGTTCCCATCTTCATTTGTCAAAAGACATCAAATGGGAACCTCAAGAGTGGGTCAATGCACTTAGAAAGGGAACTTGACACCACGCGGGGCCAGAATACGCATGCGTGGGCCCCCTTCACAAAGAGCACCGGATGAAATGAGAGGTTCATGAATTGGACGCAAAGGCATCTCATTCAAAGGATCAAACTGAAAGAGCTTGAACCTCTCAAGAGTTTGGGAAATGAGGGGCAACGGAAGAAGAGTTTCTCCCGTTGCGCAGCTGAAGTTATGATCGTCAATCCAAACTCTCCAACCAACAGGCTGGTGGGTCGGAACGAGGTCAAGCACCTCGTTATGCATGTCCAACTCACCAGGAGAACAGGAAGTGGGTCTCATACCCAAAGTACCCTCCAAGGAACTCCTAATACCCTCATGAGCAATGTAGTTGTTTGATGTTCCATCATTTCCAAGATGATCAGGAACAATAGTGAGAGACAAACTCTCATCAGGTTGTTTGAAATTGAGGGGACTAGGGAGCTCTTGCTCCACCAGAGGTGAGTCCTTAGGAGGTACAACAATAAGATCATGTGGCTCAAGGGCCACGGGACAAGAAGATAAGGCACAATCCTGTGCCGACTAATAAAGAAGCTGGTCCATAGTATTCTTAATTGGAATCGAATCCTCCACCAAGTGATCGTGAATTGAAACCCCAAGTCCCTCAGACTGACTAGGAGTTTGACTTTGAAAGATTGTGCTTTGAATTTGTGTATGTGGTGGTGGTTCGATATCAAAAGATGAATCCTCATGTTGACACGAAAAGTTACTCTCCTCACTTAATTGTTGTGTCAGTTGACTCACTTGAAGTGTCAGATTTTGTAAGCGGTCAACGAGGAGGTCCAAGTCAGATCTTGGGAAATTTTGGGGTTGGGTGTTGATGGGCTGAGAATGAGTCCAATGATTTGAAGTGGGGTGTTGGTAGAATTCTGGGTATTCGGGAGGAGGATACTGGGGTGGAAATGATGTATAAGAATTTGAATACGAATTGTCTCCCCACGAATCCATCCCTCTCGGGTTGTACGCGGATGCGTAATGGTCATAATGAGCATTTTGGGAAAATGTGTGCTCATACTCAGGCTCTGGGGGAACATAAGGACATTCCCTGAAATCATGACCACTCAACCCACAATAGTGACACGGTACGGCTACTGGAGCCACCGGTGCACCCATGTCATCTACCACATGCATGAAAGATGCCAAATGTTCTTGTAATGTCTCAGATTGATGACCAACATATGATCCGACGTAACTAGATGGTGGTCTAGCAGTCGGTGCCTCTCTCATGTTACCCCTATATGAAGATTGCTCAGTCACACAATGAAGATTATCCCAACCATACGGGGTGTTAGTCAGAGCCACCCCAGGTTGCATGGGTCCGGAGTACCAGGGAGAATCGTCCTGGTCCCAACAATGATATGGATGGTTACCCATGTAACCATCCATCTCAAGAAAAAACTCTCGAGTCGATCACTCTCACCACCACGAGGCCAAGCTCGCAAAAAGTGCTCGACTCGACCCTAAAACGCTACCAGAGAGTGTGAAGGGGAGGAGACTAAAACGTAGAAGTAGGTGAGAAGAAGATGACTCAGAGGAGAAGGGAAGAATCCCTAAAGCTAGCGTGGGTGAAGGGATCAGGTAGAAGCCTGACTAGCAAGCACGGCTCAAACAATGTAAGGCAATGGGTCCTTAGGCTAGACGACGCCTAACTTCGAGGTCACTAGCCTCGACACACCTCACCTCCCTACAACGAGGACCACAATGCCCAGCAAGTGATACCAGATCCGGAGATCCAGTACCTCCTACTATCGACAAGGTAGGCAACGCCGATCAGGTCATGACGGTCTCAACTAGATTACTCTCCTAGTGCGCCTGCAATCCTATGGCCAATGTCTACTTTCTTTTACTTAAGGCTTTATTAAGAGTGATTTTTGGGGCCAAGGAAAGGGTGATGAAATCCCCCACCTTATATTTTATGGGACAACCCCTCCTTAGTAGCGTTTTGATCCTAAATCTAGCAATCAATCGCTCCAATCAAACGCTCACTCACTCTTGTCCTGATGCAATTCCTACTAACTAATGCATGGGCATACGAGATGCATGAATGAGTGTAGGAAATTGCGTACCTCACGCCAGCGCTCAACAACTGAAAATAAAGTTAAAAGAAAAGACAACTATATGCCTAAGTCAATACATGATGCGTGACCTAAACAAGTAAGAACGTCTAGTCTTTTGCTTTGGATTTTAGGGCCAAGTTGATTAATGGGGGAGTGATTAATGATCTGGGAGCAAACGAGAAGTCACAGCATGCAAAATAGGGCTCCCAGATAACAACAATGAACTAATCAACTACCAGAAGAAAACTGAGAGTCAGAAACCCTCACTAGGCCGCCAGTTGGCGGTCTCCAACCGCTTATTGGCGGTCCTTTTGGAGCTTTTGCTCCTCAAACTTCTCCAGTAGCCTCCCTTGGATCCTATGGTTCCCTGAAACTAAGAAAAACTAGAAACAAAAAATTAAAAACCCCTCGAATCGTCCAAACCAACGTCTGGACAGAGCACCTCCCCGGCAACGGCGCCAAAAACTTGATTGATCTCGTTTTATATTTAACCGCAAGTGCACGGCCGCGTTGAAGCGGTGGCAAATACGGGTCGTCCACTGGGAGGTGTGTCGACACTTGGTTTGTGCGAAGGCGAGAGGTAAAGAAAGGGAAGAAAGGTTGGTTACACTAAACTACACTAAGATGCAAATGGAAATGGAAAAGAAGCAAGAAAAACTAAACCCCAAAGGGGGTAGAGAAATAATGTGAACATAAAGAAGTGTGTGTGTTCATTAAGCTCCTCACAACATGTAGTGCATGAAATAATAAAACTACATCCAACTTTGCCTCCACATCAATTAAGATAAGACTACATCATTAAAACATACAAGACAATAATTGGAATGAAGCTACATGAACTCAAGTATAAAGACTATACCCTACTATGCCTCCACATGAATTAAGATTTCACTACATCATTAAAACATACAAGACATTAGCTAAGGTAAAGGCAACAAGAGCACATACACTACAAATTGTGTTTCCAATATTAACTTCATCCATATCCTAATCTTATCATTCCCCATAAAATAGGTCCACTAATCAAAGCATAAGCTAAGCTTCATTCAAGAGCATTAGCATATCAAAGATAAGAGTGAAAACCCATTAGATGGTTATGGAAATCATATAAAGCTCAAGGGATAAAGATAACACACACTTAATACACTATATGATTATATCACATATTTCTCCACCCCCCAAATGGGGATGGAACTACTCACTACTCGTTACACTAACTATATTAGCAAAAGAAAGCATAATACTGAAATGAAAGTTAACTAAGAAGGCAAGAAGCATTAAAGAAACATAAAAGGAAAGGAAAGACTAAACAAACATGCACAAATTAAAAGACAATATTAAAAGAAACTAGAAGAATTATTTTATTAACAAATGACTCACATTGAAGGTAGCATTCTTCTCCACCTTGAGTTTTTGCTTCAAGGCTCACTCCTTAGTAGAGAGAATGCCACCAAGCAATGGCTAATTACAATAGAAGGTGAAGAGTTCTATTTATAGGCATGGAAAAAGCTAATCCGGGACAATCCCCCGATGTGGGACTAAACCAATACCACAAATGGACTAAGAATACACTAATACACGTGCCCCACATATATGAGATGATCCAGACCAATATGGACCGCCAATTAGCTGTCCAAGACCGCCAATTGGCGGTCTATATGATCCAGATCGAGTTGGTTTTGGTTGTGGGCTTTTCTGGTGGTCTTTGTTGGTCTTTGATGCATCTACTTTGTTTATTGGAGCTCCGACCCGAATCGAATTGCCAAAATACTCCCCATGATGGTGTGGAGTTTCTTGTTTTGCTCTTAGGTCCTTCGGTCTTACGATCAGGTCCTTCTCCCTTGCATCTCAGTCCCTAGGTCTCACAATTAAGTCCTTTTTCCTGCTTTTGGGTCCTTTCATGGCTCTTCTCTTCAAACCTCTTTATTCCTGAAAACTAAACATAAAACTCGTCACGTAGCATTGCTTAGGGGTAAGATAATGGATATAAGATACAAATATGAGCATGAAATGATGTCAATCAATGAAACAACCGAACTCACATTACACGGGTGGTAGGGATTGCCCAATGTGGAGATTTGGGGAAAAGTGTATGTGATAGTATAGGTCCTCACAAGTAATGATGCATGAAACTGAACCCTAGGAGAATTTAATACCAACCAGTTTTAACTTCTTATTTTCGAAAAAGAAAAAAAATCGACAAAAGTTGGTCCATGGAGTCGTGTTGCTAAATTGAATAATACATCAATGGTCGGATTTTGTGGGTATATCCGCTGAAAACCTCTGAAGACACCACTCATCTTCCTTGGCAACATGGGGGTTTAACGGTTTGTTGCATGTCCTAAGTGCAGTCGTGATTCTTACGAAAGTGTGTTATAATTTCTCATTTCGTATTTTCTCTTTCTTTGTTTTGCTCAGGACTAGCAAAAGGTAAGTGTGGGGGTATTTGATTAGTAGCATATTATATATTGCATTCATGCCATATATCCTTTATTTTACCCTAATTTTGTGCTACTCGATTGTTTGTTTGATGTGTTTCACATTTTAGGTAATAAAGAAGAGAAAAAGACCTGAATGCAAGAAGAAATGACCTTATTGAAGCATCCTGGATCTGAATGAAAGGAACACATTTTTGGTGCAAAAATCTCTCGATACCATGATCTTGAAGAGTATTTGGGAAATTAAAATCAAACGGGCTCGAACCAGCGGACCTCGAGTGCACCCCACGTGTAAAATGAAGAACTTAAGTTGTTGGTGAAAATTGGGGCGGATTGGACTCAAATACTCCGGCAGTGGGGGTTTTAATCCACCACTGGTGGATCAATTTGCTCCAAACATGCCCTAATTTCTCTCGTGGCTCGAACATTTATATCTGGGTGCACCAAACCATACAAAAATTGATTACACTCATCGGATTGCTCCCAGGTTACACTACTTCGTCTTCTATAAATAACAATGTTTCTCCAACCATGTTCATGCTCTGAAGACGATCCATGATTTCATTTTGTGAGTCGAAAAATGTTTGACGATAATCTCCAACCACTTGAATTTGGTTGTTGATCTAGTTGAGAGAGTTCGACGTCGCCAACTGAAAAGCGTGGAAATCGGAAGTGAGCTCTTGAATGCTTTGGTAATTTTGATTCACTAATCCACGAACCTCGTGGACCTCCTCACAATTGCGGTCCAAGAGCTTCTATATAGAGAGTAGTCTAGTTGTCCAACTTGTTCATGCTCCGAAGACGATCCATGATTTCATTTTGTGAGTCGAAAAATGCTTGACGATAATCTCCAACCACTTGAATTTGGTTGTTGATCTAGTTGAGAGAGTTCGACGTCGCCAACTGAAAAGCGTGGAAATCGGAAGTGAGCTCTTGAATGCTTTGGTAATTTCGATTCACTAATCCACGAACCTTGTGGACCTCCTCACAATTGCGGTCCAAGAGCTTCTCATGATGATAGGCCCAAGCAGGTTGGTTCCATTAGGCATCAACACTAGATAACCATTTTGGTGAGTGTAGTGCCGAGGACCACGAGTCGAGCTAGGATCTCAATTGGGATTCACCTTGGCATCAGATGGAGGAGTAGACCAATGTGAAGCTTAGGTTGATATGGCATCATCTTCATTTAAGTGGATTTATCTTCAACTTCTTCTTGAATTGCTTGCTTGCCCGAGCACATCCATTTAAGTGTATAGTTGTCGATGCTGGTTTTAGAGGATTTAAAGAGATCACGATCGAGTTGGATGTTGAAGCGAGCTAAAACCAGTGAGATGATCATTGGGAAGGGGGGGGGGGGGGAAGTTACGCTTCCGCCGAGCAATGTAGCACATGTGGTTGATAATGAATAATGGCCAATTTGTGCGAGTACCGGTGGAGAGATTAAAAAGACACTTAATCATTTGGTGGCCGAGTTTGTCGTTATGAGCTTTGCGCACAAAGAGATTAGTAGAGATGAAATGACAAAGAATGCGGCCAAGAACTGGAAGATGAGGAATGACAAGCTTACCATATTGAGGAATTTCCGGTCGAGTAACTTCCAAAAATTGACTCATCGAACCACAAACCTCTTCCTTAGAGAGGTTATAAATATCATCTCCGGCACTAGGAAGTCCGGTGATCTCCGAAAGAATGGATGTGGTGAGAGTAAAGTAGACACATTCGATTTGAGTTGTAAGAGCTACTTGAGTGCCATCAAGGTTGGTAGTCTCCCAAAGATTGGCAAAAAAATTGGCAACAAGCTTTCGCCGAGTAAGGGACCAGAAGTTTGTCATAAAAGAAATCTCCAAGGCGATCAACTACGAGATATGTAGAAAGACCAATCGACTCCAAATCTTTGATAATAATCTTCATCACCGGAATTGGATTTGCACCACTAATAGTGTAGTAGTGTTCCTTCGCCTTTTGATTGTAGAAGATGCCACCATTGAAAGGGCGAAGATATTTGTCGACGGGTTCGTTTGGCGGATTTGTAGAAGAGGAAGGTATGTCGGGGTTGAGTATCGTCTTCTTCGCCAGAGGAACGAGTTTCTTTCCTCTCTCAGTCGTCAGTTGCTTTGTTGTTTTTACCACCTTCTTAGTTGCACGAATTTTCCTTGGACCCATAGGGAAAGAAGAAGATTTGATGGAGAGAAAGAAAGTTTGTGATTTGAGAAATGGAAGGATGCAAGAGTTTGGGCGTGATAGAACTGAAAGAGAAAGCCCAACTATATAGAATATGGGAGGGGTAAAACTAGGAAAATCGTGTCCAACGGTCGTCCATAAATATGTCAGATGACCATTGGAACAACTCCAACAACTAGAAAAATGCAGGCGTCGGTTGACCGAATCAAGTTTGGTTTACCGAAATGGGTGGACAGTAAGAGATGAAATAGTTACTGGATCTTGACAACAGATGAACAAAAAGGTCACGGTCGTCCGAAGTTCAACAAAAAAAAATCAAAAGCACCACAACGGTCAGCTATAGCAAGGAATTCAAAAACTCCACCTTAACATTTTGGACTTCCGAGATATACTAGGATCACTGTAGGAAAGAAAATAGGGTAGTTTGCTAACCTTTGCAAAGGAAAACATACGGTCAACCGGTCGTGGATCGGTTTACCGTTCAGTGCGGATCCAAACTAAGCTGTATCTGTAAGATCTGCTCTCCTGCTACACTATTAAGTCTTTTTTAATCCTTATGCTTATTTTAATGTTATCTTTATACTTGATGTATTTTTGTGATTTTATGATTTGTTTCGGGAAAGTTTTCTTTTGGGGAAAAGTTTCCTTTTTGGGGGAGTCAAATCGACTCGCAAGCGGGTGCGATTCATCGGGCAAACTTGTAACCGATTCACTCGATCGGGTCAATCCGGTATGAGTGTGTAAGACCCACTCTCCTACTATAATATTAAAAAGTCCACTCTCCTTGTTTATGTATAATTTAGTTCTTAGATTACCTAATTGTGTTTGTGGTATGTCTATATATGCTTATTTTTAATCGGGTTCCTTGTCGGTCAATTGAGTGTGAGTCATCGGGCGAGTACGCATTTCCTGGCTTGATCGACTCAATCTGATCTGAGGGGGTTAATGGTGTGAGTTTGGGCTGAGCCCATGTTGAGGTGGCGTGGAATTGGAAGGGTTGCATTTGGGGTTTGGATGCACATTATTTCATGGCTTTTGGATGCCTTTGGAATGGTGCCATTTTGGCGTGCCTTGATGTGACTTGAATAGCCATGAAGGCTATGGAAGTTGGAGGGTTGTTTGCAAACAAAAAACCCCAAAAACCAAGCCAGTACCATGTTGGTGGTTCGTGCAAACGGTTGCACCATCAACCGAGCTCCCTTCTAGCGTGCACATGGAGCATGCGCTAGATGGGACTGGTTGTGGGGAAGCCAGAGGGACCGGGGCTCCGGTAAGATCCAGTGAGATCTGACCAGGAGTGATGAGGTTTCTTCTGGGCTGAGTTTTGGAGTGGACACTGATCTGCTTGGGTGTGGCTGGTGCACACAAGATCCGACTAGGATTTGTCTTCAACCCTCTTGACTCTTTGTTTGGGTCGGCTGGCTGGTGCAGCCTTCTTAGACGGTGGCTGGGATCAGGAGGGACTGGGGACGGACCCTAGGGAAGCTAGGGACGTGAGGGGTCTGGCTGGGACTGCGTAGTCTGAGCGGGATGCGCTGAAGTGGGTTGGCCATGCAGCTAGTGCACTTCATGCGTCATCTAGCTCGGTGGGTGGACTGAGCAACCTTGACTGATCCCCACTGACCTTCTCCCACTCCAGATCTCCTGAGAGGTATCCTCTAAGCACTTGGGTTGGATGGATCAGAGGGTCACGTGGCTGGATGTGAGTTGGGTGGCTTGGGTTAACTCATTGGTTGTAAGTTTCATGTTCTAGGTTTGATTGTTGTTGTTCTATATACGAATTGTTGTGCTCCAGCAGCGATGATATATGTCTACATACTCTAATTTTATGTGTAATTTCTAATGCTGGAGTAATGCATGCATATCTGAAAGTAATCTAGCCCCTTCATATTATATGTTATCCATGATACATCTTAATGCAATGAGTAAACTAGGATGCATGTATGTGGCCTAGTTTAAATATTGATTTTGTGATTGTTGTTTATCATGCACATGATCATCATGTTAGCCTACTGATATGCATGTTATTTCATACTTATGCCACCTCTGATCACGTCAAGAGTTAATTTTATTCGCTTATATGCTCTGAATCGGAAGATGCATGTTATCTATCACGGCGATGTTTGAATATGATATCTCTTGCTGTGATTCATCTATTTATTGCCCTCTTTCATGTCTATGTGTTTCTGATTTGATATTTTGGATTATGGTTTGGTTTGACCTTAGGAAATCAGGCCTCATAACATTTTTATCATGACCCGTAGATGACTCGATTAGTTGTTATCTTGATTTACCGACTCGGTAATGTTTGTTTGCTGTTGTGAGCTTCATTTGTTCCTGATTGGTATGCCTGATTTTTGAGTGGGTTCGGGGCTGCTAGGAGGGTATCCGGATACTCCTCCTTGAGCTCATTCCATACACTGTAGATGCATTAGATTTTAGATGCTTAAGTAGCTGCATTGCATTTAATCTGATTAATAATTCTGGGCACGTTCTATTTTCTGAACCGACGGGCCACGAGTAGGTCCTCTAGCTCCAGAGGCCATTCACATAAGACCTTCACGTTGGGAGGCCAGGCGTAAGATAAGTCCTGGGCAGGCATGCTGCCATTCTGTCTCAGGGTAGGTGTTCCCAAGTTCGCGATGGCACCATGTAGGTCACTTTTCGTGAATTGGGACACTTATCCGGCGCAACGCTTTGTGCGGAGCGGTAGGTCACTGTTGAGTTACAACCTTTGACCAGCGAGGCTGGTGTTCTGGTTCCTTTCGAGGAATGGTTAGGGTGCGCCCCACTGGCACGACTTATGGAGTCATAGCCTTCTGTTGCATTATGTGCTTTTTTGTTTCTGTTTCAGATGCTTTTGTCTTAGATAGATTGCGTGCATTCTTCCATATAACTCCGATTGGGTCAGGGGCATACTGGGTTTTCTTTATAGAAAACTCACGCATATGTTGATGCGGTGCTTGCAGGTACTTAGATTCCTACAGGTTAGATTGTACAAGTAGGCGAATATTATGTACACGAGGGACACGTCGACCAGATTCTTCAGTTTGTCTTTTGCTTTCTCATTATTTATGATGTATTTCCCTTTTGAACTCAATGTAATGTATTTCACCTTGTTACCATATATGGATAATATCTCACTTTTCAGTTATGTTTTATGTTAGTCTATCCATGTATGATCTCTCTACGTATTGTCAAGTCGTTGTTTGGTCTGTCTTTTGTAACTCCTTCGGTCATCGCGGAGGTCTCTGATCGCGACACTTGTAGTCTTTCCTAGTGTGCGTACCCGCGAGATCGGGGGCGTTACAACTTGGTATCAGAGCAGGTCGGTCCGTAAAGTGTACAAAATCCGAAGACTCACCAGTGGGGCATCTTGCCCAAACCCTGTCGGTAATTTCCTATCTTTGAGAATTGCATTCTGATAGTGATAGATCATATTTGCATAGGTATAAATTGCTTTCTTGTGGATTGCCTTGTGTGCTTGGAGACCAAAACCACCCAGCCCTATCTACATGTATTAGTTCCCTTGCCTCCTCCCCTGTTTTGTTGTTGAGATCACCAACCAGTCCAGCCGGTCAAGCAAGCAAGAAGTGCAAGTGCAAGAGGCGACTAGCTAGCAAGCATGTGAGGCCGTTGCAGTGGGATTCCCGCAAAATCGAAGGCTCTTCTACACCAGTTTCAGGTATGCTTCTACCCCCTTACCATAAGAGGATGAAGAGTGGGTGTTGGATGAAGTCTAGTCCAGCACCATTGGTTAGCCGACCTGAGGTTTGGAGTGTACAAGTGGAGATCCAACCGATAGTGTGGACTGTGTTGTACCATCCGAATTTCAGAGGTTGATTGGGCTTTCTCCCACTAGCACGACCCTGGCTTCATGCTTTCCTTGGTGGTTTGATGAAGAAACTATAAGGGATGAGGCTGGGCTGTGGGGAGCAAGTCGGGGTTGTGTTTGCATGCATGTTGTGCGTGATTTGCTACCACCTCTTGTGGTTGAAATTATGATTTCTTCGTTGATCTGTTAATGTATTTAACATGCTGTAACATGCAATTTTTCTAGGTGTTACTGATTTTAGAACTCATGCTCCTTCATTATTTCATGACTTTGTTGAGGTGATATTTGCATGAATCATTACTGATCACATATCTTAGGTCTATGCGTGACTTAGCAATGAGTCCAGATTTCCTTGCATGAGGTGCTTGCTGATTTAGGTCTTATATTCATGTATAGATTTATAATTTCATTCAGACATTAGTTACATGAATTGTTACTATTTTAGGTCACCTAATCTTGCATGATTTCATGACTTGTTACGTCAGTAGTTCATAAGTCATCACTTATTTCAGACCTTATATCTATGCATGATCTAGCTAATAGGTCTAAATAATACAACATGACTCATTCTGATTTTAGTCCACTAACGACCAATACAAGTATACGCTCTGATTTGACGATTTCCTAAGATATATTCATGACATCTCATCTGAGAATAAGTTGCATAATTCCATATAGATGATAATGCATTCGGTAGGGTTGTTATGTTTCGATTGCTATGATTTCTAATCTAGTTTGGTTTCGTTCCAGCAGTAGCCATATCACATATATAATCTGATTTTCGTATACCTCCTCTAATATGTCTTGTTATTCTCTCACATGCAAACGAAATCAGAACTCATCCATGTTTTATGCAACTCATTCTATGGCTTATAAGTAGTAAGCAAATCTGAATGCATGCATGTATATCAATTTATAAATCAGTTTGGACTATTGATATCACAAGCATGTTTCATTAGCTTATGTTATTGTTATATACTTGTGTATATTCATACCATCTTTGATCATGTTGGGTGTTGCTAGAACTAACGTCCATGTGGTTTGAAATTTAATGAATGCTTGTAGTATCTCTTTTGTGATACCTCTTTTTGTTATGGATGTGTTTCTCATACTGAATACATGCTATTCTTTGAGTTTCATTTGCTGTTAATTAGGTAAATGACATACATGTATAATTATCCTTTGAGATCTGGTTTTTATTTTTTATTTTTATCACATAATTTAATTGTTTTGAAGGTGCTACATGTGGATGTATCTTTAGTTGCTAAATTCATGTGATTCTTTCCTAAATAAGTTGCTGTTAAGATGCTGCATACCTATGTATTATTTGGCTACTAGATTTATGGGACTATTCATGTTTATATTATTGTTAGGAAGTTATACTTGTACGCATGACATCGTTGCTGGAAAAAGGAAATTGCACTACATGAAAAGGCTAACCGAACATTTTAATTCAACTATGTGCATGATGCTATGCTCTAAAATGTTGGAATCAGAAGTGATTTGCCATCCATTCATGCATCCACGTCTATCACTCGTATTATCATGATTGCATAGTGGGATCTTGTATTATGCATATAGTCTCTTATATCTCCTAAACATACTTAGATTCATGCATGAATAAATTCTAAACCCACGATTGCGTTATAGTAGAGTGAAGTGTTGTGTATTCATCTCATCATGACCATAGCTCCCACAGGTTGCATGTTTGATTCTCATGATCTACGATTATCATGGCATGTGCTTTACCTAATTTATTATAATTGTTGTTGCTTTTGTTATTGTAGGATTTCTAGTTTAATTGCACATATGTATTTTCGAAATTTTTATGCACAATAAGGATCAATTACAATTTTTCTATGATTTATTTCGTGCATGCATTGGTTTGTTTCAATAACTAGTTTCAAAACATTATTAAAACAAACGTGGGCTCCGAATTTCATACCTAGAAGATCTCTAAAACTTCTTGATGATCCGGAGACGTTGAGGATGCTTGTCGCTGCGCCAGATGCCCCCGAGTATTCACCAAACTCTAAACAAGATCGGAGAGAGAAGAGCTAGCCTCTCAATCTCCAATAGGGTTTAGAATCTAACTACTAACCCCTCTTTAGTTCTCTTGAGAAGAAGATCTCTGAAAACTAAAAAACTAAACTCAAGAATTAATGGAAATTCGTGGAGAATTATGGAGAGAGATGTTTGCACAAGAAGATAATGAATTAATTAATAAGGTAATGAGATAAACTTGTATTTATAAGTTCTCTCCAAATTACCTATTCATGTGCAACCTCTTGCCATGATTTCATGCAAACTTCCATCTAACCATCCATTATTTGCTAACAAATAATCTTAGCCACAAATTAAATCAATTATGGACCAATTCCATGCATGATCTAATTAATTTTTAAATTAATTCTGCATAAAACTGTCTTGCCGGTTGACCGTTTGCAAGGTTCGGTCAACCATTTAGATCGAGTTTCGGTCAACCGATTTGAACTCGTTCGACCGTGCGTAATAAAAAATTATTTCATCGCAATGTTCGGTCGACCGACCTCTATACTTCGGTCGACCGAAAACGAACAGACGAAATTCTCTTTTTATCGGTCGAACGAAAACATGGGACCGGTCGACCGTGCAACATTCGGTCGACCATTTAGCGTTTAGCGGTCGACCGTTTTTGCACAGTACTGCAGACTTGTCAAATTTCGGTTTAACCCCTACAAAATTTGACATTTCGGGATTAGTAGTAAGTTCACAACTTATGTAACATATTATCCTATGTAATGATAAATCATTACACCCCATAATATTTACATCACATATGAATTTAATTTAGATTCTAATTATGTTATTAATCACAACATAATTTTGATTTTGCTTGTTCACCCCATGTGTCATATTTTCTACATGAAACCCGACACATCTTATGAACTCAAAATCCCCATTTCTTGTTTCCCAGTTTTGTGGTGTGACCTATGGGAGGATCTAAACTAAGTTGGCAGTGATATTAAGAGCTTAATATCACAAGCTATAAGCAGTATCTAGGTACACATTATAGCTCCCAATTAGTTAGATGTCTTAATTCCACTCGAACCAAAACCCGACCCATTTAGTGATGGAGTGCACCACTTGTGTCCGTCCCTTGCCCATGGTATTAAGAATACACACAAAGTAGTATTGTGTCATATTTGTATTAGTATTCATTTCTTGATCTCTTTAAGCTAGTTACAAAATATGTGACTTAACTCAAATCACATTGCGCACATTATAACTTTGCTTTATCAAAGGGCCCACTAATATTATTACTCAATCAAGAGGAGCAATGATAATCTTTAGACTAAATATCTTCTGCAACAAAAGTCATACTTAACCAACCAATGCCTTTACACTACACTTATCGATAGCTCAAGACACTAGTCTAATCAAGCATTTCTTAAGTGATCGGATATAAGTCTCATATCAAAGGACCAAGGACATAGTAAAACATTAATGACACAGAAAACACAATTGTATAATGTTTTACTTATTAGGTCGATTCAGTATACAAAAGTAATATTTTCCTCTTTTGTGTACCCGTGTTGTCACTCACTTGTAGAGCTACAATGATCTATGACCAACACGACAATCTTAACTCGGTAATTAATGTCCCATCTTAATTACCATGATTGCGAATATTTTTTGTTTTATGTAAACCATTATCTTTTAGAGCTCTACGGTTAAGGACCAAGAGCCTCTTCCTTAACACTTCTAAAAGACGAATAACATAAACAAGGAACAAAATGATTTCTCATTCAATTCTTAATAATTGACATTTAAAAGAAAAACTTTTAGAACACATTACCTTCAATCTCCCAATTGTTATTAAAGTTTTCTTTCACATACATACTCAATGTATAAAACAATAATAACTAGGGTAAACCCCATTACATATCAATCATCAAGCGAATCTACATGGTTCCTCAATCCCATGGACTCGAAATGCATTTCGCCCTTGGCTTGGGATAAGGGTTTTGTGAATGGATCAGCTGTGTTGCTGTTGGTGTCCACCCATAAAAGATTTATTTTGCCTTCGTCGATGAGGTCACGTGTCACGAAGTACTTTCGATCCATGTACTTCACTTTGTGGTGTGATTTGGGGTCCTTGATTTGCGAGATAGATGCACTATTATCGCAAAATAGCTCTACTGGTCCCTCGCTCGAGGGAACTACTCCTAGTTCTTCAAGGAACTTCTTAATCCACACTCCTTCCTTGCTCGCTTCAGCGACAGCCATTACTTCAGAAGCAGTGGTTGAGTCAGTCGTAGTGCTTTGCTTCCAACTACGCCAACTCACAGCTCCACCATTCAGAAGAAAGACGTATCCTGATTGCGACCTTCTATCGTCTGGATCACTCATGAAACTCGCATCCGAGTAACCCTCGGCTATCAACTCCCTTTGTCCTCCATAAACAAGAATCTTATCCTTGGTCCGGTTAAGGTACTTCAGGATATTCTTGACCGCCGTCCAATGCTCAGGACCAGCGTTGGATTGGTGACGACTTGTCACGCTTAGAGCATATGAGACATCGGGTCTTGTGCAAGTCATCGCGTACATGATCGACCCAATTGCTGAAGCATAAGGGACATCCTTCATGTACTCTAAGTCCTTACGTGATTGCGCACGTTGAGACTTCTTGAGTTGCACACCCATACTCATTGGCACATTGCCATTTTTGGAGTTGTTCATCTTGAACCTTTCCAAGACCTTGTCAATGTATGCACGTTGACTGAGGCCAATGAGTCTACGAGATCTATCTCTATATATCTTGATTCCCAAGATGTATTGAGCCTCACCCATATCTTTCATTGAAAATACAGATTTCAATGAACTTCTCGTTTGCTCAAGCAAAGGAATATGATTGCCCATGAGCAATATGTCATCGACATATAAGATTAGGAATACTACATGGCTCCCACAAGGTTCTTCCTTGTGAAGCTTCTTCACTTACTTACTTTGAATGAAGTGAAGCTTCTTCACTTCCTCGTCAAAGCGTTTGTTCCAACTCCTTGATGCTTGCTTCAATCCATAAATGGATCTTTGAAGCTTGCATACTTTCTCGCTATTCTTTGGATCTTCAAAACCTTGAGGCTGTACCATGTACACATCCTCCTCCAAGTTCCCATCAAGGAACGCCGTTTTGACATCCATTTGCCATATCTCATAACCATGAAATGTGGCAATAGCGAGCATAATCCGAATAGACTTGAACATAGCAACCACTGAAAAAGTTTCATCGTAGTCAATTCCTTGAACTTGAGTGAAACCTTTTGCTACAAGCCTTGCTTTGTAGGTTGTCAAGTTCCCATCCATGTCCATCTTCCTCTTGTAAACCCATTTATTTTGAATGGCCTTTTTCCCTTGAGGAAGGTTAACCAAGTTCCACACTTGATTATCATACATGGATTCTATTTCGGATTCCATGGCCTTGAGCCATAGTTTGGAGTCCTTTCTTTCCATTGCTTCTTGGAAGGTCAAGGGATCATCGGTATCTAGTACCATGATATCATGAAGCCCCATGTACATATCGGGTTTCTTCCATTCCCTCGTTGACCTTCTGAGTTCTTTTGGTTCTTCTTGTGTTTCTCGAACTTCTTCCACAATTTCTTGAGGAATAGGTTCATGTTCAACTCTTGAACGTACACTCGGTGGGGATGATTGAGATTCTCTCACAATTTCTTGTGATGGTCTCCCGCTCACGCTCCCACTAACCAAAGGAATCTCGGTTGGGCCTTCATGATCTTGAATGTCATCATTCATGTTATGATCTTGTAGAGTATATTGTGTTTCCTCAAGCACAACCGTACTCCCACTACTTTTTACTCTTTCCAGAAATTCCTTTTCCAGGAATGTGGCATCCCTCTCTACAATCACTTGATTGGAGGTGATATGCCAAAAGTAGTATCCTCTTGTCTCACGAGGATAACCAATAAAGAAGCACTTATCCGCTTTTGCTTGAAGTTTGGTCGACATCAATTTCTTGACGTAAGCCTCACAACCCCAAATCTTGAGAAAATTGAGCTTGAGTGTTTTACCACTCCATAGCTCATAAGGAGTTTTCTCCACGGATTTGGATGGAACATTATTTAGTGTGTAAGCCGCAATTTGTAGTGCATAACTCCAAAAGTAAAGAGGTAATTCTGCATGACTCATCATTGACCGAACCATGCCGAGCAATGTCCTATTCCTCCTTTCGGATACCCCATTCCACTGAGGTGCACCGGGAGGGGTGAGTTCAGGTACAACACCAAACTCCATTAGGTATGAGTCAAATTCGGCACTTAAGTACTCACCTCCACGATCCGTTCGTAGAGACTTGATTTTCTTGTCGAGTTGGTTCTCTACTTCATTCTTGAATTCTTTGAACTTGTCAAAGGATTCACTTTTGTTTCTCATTAGATAAACATAGCCATAACGACTATAATCATCCGTGAAGTACCTGAAACCATCTCGTGCACAAGTACTCATTGGACCACATACATCGGAATGTATCAAATCCAACAAGCCATTCGCCCTTGGACCTTTCTTCTTGAAAGGCTTTTAGGTCATTTTTCCCATTAAACATGGTTGGCATGTCTCCAATGATTTAAAATCATGTAGACCAAGAAGGTTAGTTTCTTGCAATTTCTTGATGCGCTTTTCATTTATGTGACCAAGACGATAGTGCCACAAGAGAGTATCATTCTCGTGAGTAGTCTTAAGTCTTTTGTTATTGATATTAAAGATTTGTTTATTACTCAATTCAAGCAAATAGAGACCATTCCTTATGAATGCATTTGCATAGAAAACACCATTATTCGATATAGACAAGCAAAAATTTGAAATATTTATATTAAAATTATCCATATCTAAACATGATACAGAAATAATGTTCTTCCTAATCGAAGGCACATAATAAACATTCATTAGACATAAATTTAAACCACTACATAATTGAAGCACCACAGAACCTTGTGCAACCGTAGAAACGGTCGCACCATTTCCGACCTTCAATTCTATCTCGTTCCTTACGAGTTCCTTCCTATCCATGAGTAGCTGCACATTAGAAACTATGTCAGCACAAGATCCGGTATCTATTACCCAATCCTGGACAGAGGTGGCTAAATTTATTTCAATAACAAATATACCTTTGGCCTTTTTGGGGCGCCGACGTTCAATCACTCCGTTGTCAAGGTCTTCCTTGTACTTGGGGCAATTTGGCCGGATGTGTCCTTTTTCACCACAGTGAAAGCACTTCGTATTGGGAGTTGGAGATTTCTGAGATTTCCCCATCGAGGCACTCTTATGAGCACCTCCTACTCCCTTGCTCTTGATTGAACCACTTTTGGTAGATTTGCCCTTTCTTTTACCAATCTTTTGGCTCCTCCCATGGACGGCAAAGACATGCTTGTCCCTACCCTTTCCCATGTCAACTTCAGCAGTTTTGAGAGCGTTGTGCAGCTCCTCAAGACTCACCCCTTTTTCACGCACGTGGTAGTGCATCACAAAGTCCTTAAAGGACGGGGCTAAAGAGCCAAAAATCATTTCTTCAGCAATGTCCTCGGGCATTGGTGAAGAGAGCTTTGCCAACTTCTCAAGGTACCCTTGCATCGTGAGAAAATGCATAGATACCGATGTTCCCTCCGCAATATGGCACTTTGTGAGTGCGATGGTGGTCTTATAGCGCTCCTTTCGTTCACTATCCATGAACATCTTAGACAAAGCCTCCATGGTCTTCTTGGGTTTCGAATCCAAGTATTTCGCTTGAAGCGAGCCACCCATGGATGCTAGCATAAGACCGTGAACTTGGTTCTCTTGGTCTTCCCACTTGGCTTTAGCCTCCTTCTCTTCATCGGTTAATCTCTCATTCCATTTTGGGATTGGACCTTCCAAAATGTGAGATAGTTTCTCAAACTTTAACACGATGTTGAGTTTGAGTTGCCAACTAATGAAGTTTGAGCCATCATTTGCTAAAGGGTGTTTTTCTATCATGGATCGTACGATAGGTTGGATGTTCGACATTTTCTACAAAATAAATCATACAGGATTTTAATGCCAATTTTATGTTTATTATACATACATACAAATGTAAATGCTGCAAAAAGAATTTGCCCATAAATGCAGCAATCCAAGATCCCATCAATTGTAATATAGACTAGCTAAGGGCTATCGAATACATTACAATATCAAGGTATGAAAAACATTTTCTAATCATAACCTTTTTGAATTTTAGCAACATTAGCAGCTTCAAACTCTTGTGACTCTTGTCGTTTTAATTATGAGGGAATATGACCTATCCTCGTTAAGAAAAACTTTTTCCCAAAACCGAGCGAGGGCTCTAGGTAATGTTAAGAAAACTTATTTTCATTTGATACAAGATACGTTTATCCATTGTATTCACAACTAAACATACTTGGGGTTCACTAGGGTGAAATGTACCTCATATATTTAGCCGTGACACAACAATAGACAACCATTATATCTCCCACTATTCCCAAAGATGGAGGGAGCTATCTCCCGCTAAGGGCGAGCAGAGTATCCCTCGATCGATGGCTGCTAGTGGATGAAATAAGAAGGAAAATTACTCTTAATTTTGTTGGACAATATCATATATTAACATGTGATTCAGAATTTTAGGTTATCATGCATATTATCATTCATACACATCCTAACATTCAATCACATTCATCACATGCATAGCAGAAATTAAACCATTCACACAATCCACATCGTGTGAGTTTATATGTTCCCTTTGATCATTGATCCTCCATCCCTGATCCTCGATCCTCGATCGATGCGCTACAGCGGCGACTTCGTCTTGCACCGGAGATGTAGATTTTACAGAAAATAAACATGCTCCTCACATTCGATAAAAACCGACTAGTGCAAGTCCTATGTAAAACCTCTCAAATGCAATGCAATTATCTAAAGATAGAAAGAGAGAATTTTGGCTTTTACATATAAATAAGCCCCTGTATAATAATAATTACAAACATTCATAGGCGCTGATTTGGAACATATAAACTTACAATTCCTGCAAAGACAACTCGAGTATCCATGCACGCAATATTGCTATAAACTATACGACCTAGTTTATCAATCATCTAGAATCCCAAACAAATCTTTGAAAAACATTTTGAAATCCATTAAAAACGTTTTGCATCCATCCACAAGTTCAAAAAATAATTTTGAACCGCTGTCCATCCAATTTCCTAAAAGGAAAGACGAACCGCAGTTTTTCGGTTTTGTTGATTCTCTTACAAAACAATCGTTTGTGCTTAAAACGAAATTATTGCAAGTTAGACTTATGTCCAAATCATAATTCTAATAATTACATAGCATGTTTTAAACCACTTAAAACATTCAAACAAATTATTACAAAGAATTATTCCAACAAAACATTTAAAGACCGAAAAACGGAAAATCAAATTGTTCAAACCCTACATGGTAAACTAAATTTGCTTATAGTTTCAAATCATTAGAAAATTGAACCCTCGCTCTGATACCACTGTAGGATTTCTAGTTTAGTTGCACATATGTATTTTCGAAATTTTTATGCACAATAATGATCAATTACAATTTTTCTATGATTTATTTCATGCATGCATTCGTTTGTTTCAATAACTAGTTTCAAAACTTTATTAAAACAAACGTGGGCTCCGAATTTCATACCTAGAAGTTCTCTAAAACTTCTTGATGATCCGGAGACGTTTAGGATGCTTGTCGCTGCGCCAGATGCCCCCGAGTATTCACCAAACTCTAAACAAGACCGGAGAGAGAAGAGCTAGCCTCTCAATCTCCAATAGGGTTTAGAATCTAACTACTAACCCCTCTTTAGTTCCCTTGATAAGAAGATCTCTGAAACCTAAAAACGAAACTCAAGAATTAATGGAAATTCGTGGAGAATTATGGAGAGAGATGTTTGCACAAGAAGATAATGAATTAATTAATAAGGTAATGAGATAAACTTGTATTTATAAGTTCTCTCCAAATTACCTATTCATGTGCAACCTCTTGCCATGATTTCATGCAAACTTCCATCTAACCATCCATTATTTGCTAACAAATAATCTTAGCCACAAATTAAATCAATTATGGACCAATTCCATGCATGATCTAATTAATTTTTAAATTAATTCTGCATAAAACTGTCTTGCCGGTTGACCGTTTGCAAGGTTCGGTCGACCGTTTAGATCGAGTTTCGGTCAACCGTTCTGAACTCGTTCGACCGTGCGTAATAAAAAATTATTTCATCGCAATGTTCGGTCGACCGACCTCTATACTTCGGTCGACCGAAAACGAACAGACGAAATTCTCTTTTTATCGGTCGAACGAAAACATGGGACCGGTCGACCGTGCAACATTCGGTCGACCATTTAGTGTTTAGCGGTCGACCGTTTTTGCACAGTACTGCAGACTTGTCAAATTTCGGTTTAACCCCCTACAAAATTTGACATTTCGGGATTAGTAGTAAGTTCACAACTTATGTAACATATTATCCTATGTAATGATAAATCATTACACCCCATAATATTTACATCACATATGAATTTAATTTAGATTCTAATTATGTTATTAATCACAACATAATTTTGATTTTGCTTGTTCACCCCATGTGTCATATTTTCTACATGAAACCCGACACATCTTATGAACTCAAAATCCCCATTTCTTGTTTCCCAGTTTTGTGGTGTGACCTATGGGAGGATCTAAACTAAGTTGGCAGTGATATTAAGAGCTTAATATCACAAGTTATAAGCGGTATCTAGCTACACATTATAGCTTCCAATTAGTTAGATGTCTTAATTCCACTAGAACCAAAACACGATCGATTTAGTGATGGAGTGCACCACTTGTGTCCGTCCCTTGCCTCATGATATTAAGAATACACACAAAGTAGTATTGTGTCATCTTTGTATTAGTATTCATTTCTTGATCTCTTTAACCTAGTTACAAATATGAGACTTAACTCAAATCACATTGTGCACATTATAACTTTGCTTTATCAAGGGGCCCACTAATATCATTACTCAATTAAGAGGGGCAATGATAATCTTTTGACTAACTATCTTCTCCAACAAAAGTCATAATTAACCAACCAATGCCTTTACACTACACTTATCGATAGCTCAAGACACTAGTCTAATCAAGCATTTCTTAAGTGATCGGATATAAGTCTCGTATCAAAGGACCAAGGACATAGTAAAACATTAGTGACACAGAAAACACAATTCTATAATGTTTTACTTATTAGGTCTATTAAGTATACAAAAGTAATATTTTCCTCTTTTGTGTACCCGTGTTGTCACTCACTTGTAGAGCTATAATGATCTATGACCAACACGACAATCTTAACTCGGTAATTAATGTCCCATGTTAATTAACATGATTACGAATATCTTTTGTTTTATGTAAACCATTATCTTTTAGAGCTCTACGGTTAAGGACCAAGAGCCTCTTCCTTTACACTTCTAAAAGACGAATAACATAAACAAGGAACAAAATGATTTCTCATTCAATTCATAATAATTGACATTTAAAAGTAAAACTTTTAGAACACATTCCCTTCAGTTATGTGCATCATGACGTGGGTGCTTGTCGGGCATGCAAGTTAGTTCGTGTTGTGATATTATGACTATGATTTCATGATTTATTTGTTGTCTCGATAAATCATGACCATATATATTTAGCCATCGAGATCTTATTATGATTACACGTCTTAATTGTTGTCCTCATACATCATGTGCATGTAGATATATAAATGCATGGAGATCTTGTTATTAGCACATGATTTAATCACTGCCTAGATATATATATATTGTGCATGAGTATTGTCTATCGAGATCTTGTCATTAATTCCATGTTTTATTTGTTGTTCTCATACACCTTGTGCATATAGATATAGACATGTTATATGTTCACCTATGTTTAGTGATTGTATTTTGTGTGACCTTCCTAACTAGTTTGTTGTCAATATACATTATGATCATGTATGATTGGCTTGTTGTTGTTGTTAGGATCTATGACCCTCTAATCGATGGATAAATGCGGAATTAAAAATAATTATCGAAGGATTAAGGAAGAGACAATTGCAAACCACAAAAATGATGACGCCGGAGTTTAGAGAGGTTCGGCACCCACACTCGGGTCCTAGTCCTCCTCACAAGCCTCGCTCGATCCCCCGAGCCTCGCTTACGGTTCCACTAACCGATCTCCGTTCCGGGCCAAGATCAACGCCGTTTACAACACCAAGCCTCGCGAACAATCCTCACCTCGCTCGTGTCTCCTCTCACAACCCGAGAGGGAGCTTCCTCGAAGCTTTACAACTTGGTGATTCTTGAATAAGGAATTGGAATCACAATCTAACTAACACTATATACTTGAGCACACTTGGATATGATATTGAATTGGATATGCAAGTCGTCAAGTTTAGGCTTGAGTGTTGTGGATTGAGAGCTTGAAGATGGAGAGGATTTGACTTTGAGTATTGGATAGATAGGAAGTGTTCAAGATGTCCAAAGTAGCTAAATGAGGTCCTATTCATAAGCCTTCAAGCTCATATAGCCGTTTGGGAGTTGGTGGGGAATGGACCAATAGGAATGCATGATGTGACTTAGGCTCGGGCAGAAATCGAGAAAGATTCGGTCGATCGTTATCCAAACGGTAGTCCGAAGAATTGTTCTGAACTAAGAACTTGGTTGACTGATTATGTATCGGATCACCGTTCACCAACCTCCAGTAGCTTTTATCTATTTAGCCCTAATTAAATTCGGTTCGCCGAAGTACATTTGGTTCACCGTTCCAAGGTGGACAGTAGAATTGATTGGGCTCTGATTATGTCAAGTTCGATTGACCGTGTATACTTCGGTAAACCGAAGTAGCACGGGTATTGCGCTGACATTGTATGGGAAATTGGTTTATCGATAACGGTTAGGTGACACGTGTAAAATAGCCATTGGGTTCCTAAAGCCAATCAGGATTTGGTAGACCGAAGTGTGTGTGGTCGTCCGAAGTGGGTCAAGTTAATTGGGCTCTAGGGACTCGATTTGAATGTGACCATTGGAGCAAAGTTCAAAACCGGTCGAGGGCTATTCGGTCGACCGAAGGTAGTTCGGTCTTCCGTAGGGGCAATTCCAGAGAACACCTAAGTTTTACTGGTGGGAAAATTCGGCTATCCGATAGGTGTTCGGTGGACCGAACTAGGTATGATTCGGTTAACCGAAATAGGTTCGGTATACCGAGGAATGACGAGACAGAATCCTAGTTCTCAAGTTTACATAAAACCTTATGGACTTAATAAATACAAAGTTACATGTCTTGGTCCAAAGCTTTGATTACAAGTCTTGAGTCTTGATGTCTTTGTCCCAAGGCTCATTTCCTTGATTGTCTTGATCAACCTATTAAGATGATTGCAAGTATACAAATATATATGCAATGCATGTAAACATGTTTGCTCACTTTGATTGATTAGGTTGATTAATTAAGATTAGTGTAATTAATCATCAAAATTAATATAGATTAAGGCCGAAAAGCCAACAATTGTTAGGTCATACGTATATAGGTTGTTAGTTGTTGGATTCATGTGATTTGTTTATGATTAGTTCTCCGAATCTATGGCTATCATGACACTTGTATTTCATTGTCTTACGGTGTATGTACTTTTGTTTGAAAGTGATGATGTAGATGAAGGTTTATAGGCCAAGAATTCGATACTATAGTTACTGTTTCATGGCCATTGTTCGCAATATTTTTGCGGTGCCCTTATTGTGTGGTTACTGCAAAGTTTGGGTCGGGAGGATGATGTAAGGAGATTGTATTCAGAGCTCTTGTTAAGAGTTAGGGATAGCAAATTTCGAGGACGAAATTTATTTAAGGGGGTAGGTTGTAAGACCCGCTCTCCTACTATAATATTAAAAAGTCCACTCTCCTTGTTTATGTATAATTTAGTTCTTAGATTATCTAATTGTGTTTGTGGTATGTCTGTATGCTTATTTTTAATCGGGTTCCTTGTCGGTCAATCGAGTGTGACTCACCGGGCGAGTACGCATTTGCTGGCTTGATCGACTCAATCCGATCTGAGGGGGTGAATGGTGCGAGTTAGGGCTGGTTGTGGGTTAGCCAGAGTGACCGGGGCTCCGGAGAGCTCTGGTTAGATCCGACCATGAGTGATGAGGTTTCTTCTGGGGTGAGTTTTGGAGTGGACACTGATCTGGTTGGGTGTGGCTGGTGCACACAAGATCCGACTAGGATTTGTCTTCAACCCTCTTGACTCTTTGTTTGGGTTGGCTGGCTGGTGCAACCTTCTTAGACGGTGGCTGGGATTAGGAGGGGGTGGGTACGGACCCTAAGGAAGCTAGGGAGGTGAGGGGTCTGGTTGAGGCTGCGTAGTCTGAGCGGGATGCGCTAAAGTGGGTTGGCCATGCGGCTAGTGCACTTCATGCGTCATCTAGGTCAGTGGGTGGACTGAGTGATTGACATCATTTCATGCTTATATTTGTATCTTATATCAATTATCTTACACCTAAGCAATGCTACGTGACGAGTTTTATGTTTAGTTTTCAGAAATAAAGAGGTTTCAAGAGAAGAGCCATGAAAGGACCCAAAAGCCGGAAATAGGACTTAATTGTGAGACCTGGGGACCAAGATGCAAGGGAGAAGGACCTGATCGTAAGACAGAAGGACCTAAGAGCAAAACAGGAAACTCCACACCATCATGGGGAGTATTTTGTCAATTTGATTCGGGTCGGAGCTCCACTAAACAAGTTAGATGCATCCAAGACCAAGAAACAATCCAAGCAAAGCCCACAACAAGATCCAATGGGATCTAAAGCTTACAGGCCGCCAATTGGCGGTCTGGAACCGCCAATTGGCGGTCTGGTTAAGCCCAGATCCGCTAAGCTTTCTCCTGGACTTGTATTAATGTGTGTTTAGGCTATTTTTGGTATTAGTTTAGTACCACATCGGGGGATTGTCCCGGATTAGCTTTTTCCATGCTTATAAGTAGAACTCTTCACCTTCCATTGTAATCACCCATTGCTTGGTGGCATTCTCTCTACTAAGGAGTGAGCCTTGAAGCAAAAACTCAAGGTGGAGAAGAATGCTACCTTCAATGTGAGTCATTTGTTAATAAAATAATTCTTCTAGTTTCTTTTAATCTTGTCTTTTAATTTGTGCATGTTTGTTTAGTCTTTCCTTTCCTTTTATGTTTCTTTAATACTTCTTGCCTTCTTAGTTAACTTTCATTTCAGTATTATGCTTTCTTTTGCTAATATAGTTAGTGTAATGAGTAGTGAGTAGTTCCATCCCCACTTGGGGGGTGGAGAAATATGTGATATAATCATGTAGTGTATTAAGTGTGTGTTATCTTTATCCCTTGAGCTTTATATGATTTCCATAACCATCTAATGAGTTTTCACTCTTATCTTTGATATGCTAATGCTCTTGAATGAAGCTTAGCTTATGCTTTGATTAGTGGACCTATTTTATGGGGAATGATAAGGTTAGGATATGGATGAATTTAATATTGGAAACACAATTTGTAGTGTATGTGATCTTGTTGCCTTTACCTTAGCTAATGTCTTGAATGTTTTAATGATGTAGTCTTATCTTAATTCATGTGGAGGCATAGTAGGGTCTAGTCTTTATACTTGAGTTCATGTAGCTTCATTCCAATTATTGTCTTGTATGTTTTAATGATGTAGTCTTATCTTAATTCATGTGGAGGCAAAGTTGGATGTAGTTTTATGATTTCATGCACTACATGTTGTGAGGAGCTTAATGAACACACACCCACACTTCTTTATGTTCACATTATTTCTCTACCCCCTATGGGGCTTAGTTTTATTGCTTATCTTCATTTCCGTTTTGCATCTTAGTGTAGTTTAGTGTAACCAACCCTTCTCTCCTTCTTTTTACCTCTCGCCTTCGAACAAACCAATCATTGACACACCTCCCAGTGGACGACCCGTATTTGCCACCGCTTCAACGCGGCCGTGCACTTGCGGTTAAAATAAAACGAGATCAATCAAGTTTTTGGCGCCGTTGCCGGGAAGGTGCTCTGTCCAGACGTTGG
Organism: Triglochin maritima; assembly: GCA_963682175.1. Taxonomy (NCBI): domain Eukaryota; kingdom Viridiplantae; phylum Streptophyta; class Magnoliopsida; order Alismatales; family Juncaginaceae; genus Triglochin; species Triglochin maritima. The sequence continues at coordinate 26,653,732 of OY821774.1, read as the reverse complement.
TTTGGGCGATTCAAGGGGTTTTTAATTTTTTGTTTCCAGTGTTGTTTAGTTTCAGGGAACCTACAGATCAAGGGGAGGCTACTGCAGAAGTTTGAGGACCAGAAGCTCCAAAAGGACCGCCAATCAGCGGTTGGAGACCACCAATTGGTAGCCTGGTGAGAGTTTCCTGCTTTCAAATTTTTTTTGGTAGTTAGTTCTGTAATTTGTGTTATCTGGGAGCCCTATTTTGCATGCTGTGACTTCTTGTTTGCTCCCAGATCATTAATCACTACCCCATTAATCAACTTGGACCATAAAACTCTTGCAAAAGATTAGACTTCTTGCCATCTAGGTCATCCATCATGTGTAGACCTCGCATGCATTTGTCTTTTCTTTGCTTTACATTTTGTTGTTGATTGCTGGCGTGAGGTACGTGCACCCAAATCTCTCATTCATGCATGTTTCGATCATGCATTTGTTAGTAAGGTGCATCGGGACAAGAGTGAGTTGAGCGTTTGATTGGAGCGGTTGATTGCTAGATCTAGGATCAAAACGCTACTAAGGAGGGGTTGTCCCATAAAAGATAAGGTGGGGGATTCCATCACCCTTTCCTTGGCCCCAAAAATCACAATTAATAAAGCCTTAACTAAAAGCAAGTAGACATTGGCCCTAAGGATTGCGGACGCACTAGGAGAGTTATCTAGTTGAGACCGTCATGACCTGATCGGCGTTGCCTACCTTGTCGATAGTAGGAGGTACTGGATCTCCGGATCTGGTATCACTTGCTGGGCATTGTGGTCCTCGTTGTAGGGAGGTGAGGCTTGTCGAGGCTAGTGACCTCGAAGTTAGGCGTCGTCTAGCCTAAGGACCCATTGCCTCACATTGTTTGAGCCGTGCTTGCTAGTTAGGCTTCTACATGATCCCTTCGCCCACGCTAGCTTTAGGGATTCTTCTCTTCTCCTCTGAGTCATCTTCTTCTCACCTACTTCTACCTTTTAGTCTCCTCCCCTTTACACTCTCTGGTAGCGTTTTAGGGTCGAGTCGAGCACTTTTTGCGAGCTTAGTCTCGTGGTGGTGAGAGTGGTCGACTCGAGAGTTGTTTGTTTAGATGGATGGTTACATGGGCGACCATCCATATCATTGTTGGGATCAGGACAATTCTTCCTGGTATTCCGGACCCATGCAACCGGGGGTGGCTCAGACGAACACCCCGTATGGTTGGGATAATCTTCATTGTGTGACTGAGCAATCTTCATATAGGGGTAACATGAGAGAGGCACCGACTGCTAGACCACCATCTAGTTACGTCGGATCATATGTTGGTCATCAAACTGAGACATTGCAAGAACCTTTGGCCTCTTTCATGCATGTGGTAGAAGACATGAGTGCACCAGTGGCTCCAGTAGCCGTACCGTGTCACTATTGTGGGTTGAGTGGTCATGATTTCGGGGAATGTCCTTATGTTCCCCCAGAGCCTGAGTGTGAGCATACCTTTTCCCCAAATGCTCAATATGACCATTACGCATCCGCGTACAAACCGAGAGGGATGGATTCATGGGGAGACAATTCGTATTCAAATTCCTATACATCATTTTCACCCCAGTATCCTCCTCCCGAATACCCAGAATTCTACCAACACCCCACTTCAAATCATTCGACTCATTCTCAACCCATCAACACCCAACCCCAAAATTTCCCAAGCTCTGACTTGGACCTCAAAGTTGACCGCATACCTGATTCCTTGAAACAAACTCTCCAAACGTTCCTTGCAAACTATGGAAATGCAAGTGAGTCAAATGACACAACAATTACGTGAACGTGAGGAGGGTAATTTTTCTTGTCAACATGAGGATTTATCTTCTGAAATCGAACCACCACCACATCCACAAATTCAAAGCACAATCTTTCAAAGTCAAACTCCTAGTCAGTCTGAGGGACTTGGGGTTTCAATTCACAATCACTTGGTGGAGGATTCAATTCCAATTGAGAATACTATGGACCAGCTTCTTTATGAGTTGGCACAGGATTGTGCCTCATCTTCTTGTCCCGTGGCCCTTGAGCCACATGATCTGATTGTTGTACCTCCTAAGGACTCACCTCTGGTGGAGCAAGAGCTCCCTAGTCCCCTCAATTTCAAACAACCTGATGAGAGTTTGCCTCTCACTATTGTTCCTGATCATCTTGGAAATGATGGAACATCAAACAACTACATTGCTCATGAGGGTATTAGGAGTTCCTTGGAGGATACCTTGGGTATGGGACCCACTTTTTGTTCGCCTGGTGTGTTGGACATGCCTAACGAGGTTCTTGACCTCGTTCCGACGCACGAGCCTGTTGGTTGGAGAGTTTGGATTGACGATCCTAACTTCAGCAGCGCAACGGGAGAAACTCTTCTTCCGTTGCCCCTCATTTCCCAAACTCTTGAGAGGTTCAAGCTCTTTCACCTTGATCCTTTGGATGAGACGCCTTTGCGTCCAATTCATGAACCTTTCATTTCATCTTGTGCTCTTTGTGAAGGGGGCCCACGCATGCGTATTCTGGCCCCGCCTGGTGTCATGCTCCCTTTCCAAGTGCATTGACCCACTCTTGAGGTTCCCATTTCATGTCTTTTGACAAATGAAGATGGGAACTTATGTTTGTACATAGTATATAAAAGAAAACGAAAAAAAAGAAAAGAAAGTACAATAAAAGACTCCTTCAGTGAGCATCGATTGTTGTGAGCCCCAACCCTTGTGTATTTGGGCTCCATTTCGTTCACGTATTTGTATCCTTTCTTTAGCATCTCACAGGTTTTGAGGGAATTCGGGTTTGTGTCCATCAACATGACCTTGAACTTCCCTTTGTACTTCATGTTGGTGAGATCTATTCTTTTTCATGCATATCTCCATGTAGTATCTTGCTCGCATTCATTGAGGACAATGCATGAAGTAGGTGTGGGGGGGGGTGTTTTACGTGTGTACATAGTCGAGTCTTTTCTTTTTGATTTTGTTTTCTTTTGTTTGCATTTTTAGGGTCATGTTAGTGTGCTGCATTTAATATCGATATATCTGCTTGCCATGAGCCTTGGGTGACTTGTCTTCTTTTACTTGCCTAGTGCTTTAAAATTTTCACATTTCTTTCAAAATCTTCTTGTGTTTGCGAAAGAAAATGTTTTGTGGGTTTTACGTGTGTTTAGCATGTGCAAAACCGTTGAGAGGCAAAGTAAAAAGAAAGCTCCCAAAATTGTCTTGAACTTGATGCATTAGGATATCTAGTACTGTGGCTTTAGGATTTATCGAGTCGTTAGGATGCACCCCAGTTTTCCCTTGGGTGTGAATAATCATGGGGTTTCAGTGCTCAAACATTCAAAGAAGTCCACCCTGAACCTAGTGAGTCAATAATTCATGTTTGTTAATTTAGGAAGTTTGTTGTAGTCAAGGATCCTTTAAATCTTGTTGTGAGACATTAAGTGTAGGGGTTTTGGTTCATGTGTAGATAAGAAATAAGTGAGTAGGTGTTCTCTCTTCTCGCACGGCTCCTGTCACTCGGGAAAGTAGGTCTGAGGGGACTTTGTGCCTGGTGCTTTCGAGTCATCTGACTTGGGATGCGCCGACCGAACTCCCGTTACACGGGTGGTAGGGATTGCCCTATGTGGAGATTTTTGGAAAGGTGTACGTGATAGTGTAAGTCCTCATGGGCAATGATGCACGAAACCTGACCCTGGGAGAATGAAGCTCCAACTAATAAAAAGAAAAGGAAGAAAAAAAAAAGTGAAAAGAAACAAAAAGAAAAAAAAATGGTAATGCAAATAAGAACCTTAATGGACCTTACACTTTGTTTCACTTGAGGATGTTGAGGTTGACCATGTCTTTCACTTAATTCCTTATTTAACTTGCACGAATGGTTTATTAGGCTAGGTGTAGACTGATTACCTATATAGAGTCGGCCCGTAGGATTACCGCGTCCATTGATCGACAAAAAATTGTCCAACGAGTCAAGGTCTAGATTGAATAATGCATATTGTTCGGATTTTGTGGGTATATCCGCTGAAAACCCTCAGGAGACAACACTCCTCCTCCTTGGCAACAAAGAGTTTTAATGGCTTGTTGCACGTGCTAAGTGCAACCGTGATTCCTACGAAAGTGAGTTAGGATTTCTTGGTTCTCGTTTGCTTTTCTCTTTCTTTGTTTTGCTCGGAACTAGCAAAGACTTTGGTATGTGGGTATTTGATTGACATCATTTCATGCTTATATTTGTATCTTATATCCATTATCTTACACCTAAGCAATGCTACATGATGAGTTTTATGTTTAGTTTTCAGAAATAAAGAGGTTTGAAGAGAAGAGCCATGAAAGGACCCAAAAGCAGGAAAAAGGACTTAATTGTGAGACCTGGGACCAAGATGCAAGGGAGAAGGACCTGATCGTAAGACAGAAGGACCTAAGAGCAAAACAGGAAACTCCACACCATCATGGGGAGTATTTTGTCAATTCGATTCGGGTCGGAGCTCCACTAAACAAGTTAGATACATCCAAGACCAAGAAACAATTTAAGAAAAGCCCACAACAAGATCCAATGGGATCTGAAGCTTATAGGCCGCCAATTGGCGGTCTGGTTAAGCCCAGATCCGCTAAGCTTTCTCCTGGACTTGTATTAATGTGTGTTTAGGCTATTTTTGGTATTGGTTTAGTCCCACATCGGGGGATTGTCCCGGATTAGCTTTTTCCATGCTTATAAATAGAACTCTTCACCTTCCATTGTAATCACCCATTGCTTGGTGGCATTCTCTCTACTAAGGAGTGAGCCTTGAAGCAAAAACTCAAGGTGGAGAAGAATGCTACCTTCAATGTGAGTCATTTGTTAATAAAATAATTCTTCTAGTTTCTTTTAATCTTGTCTTTTAATTTGTGCATGTTTGTTTAGTCTTTCCTTTCCTTTTATGTTTCTTTAATACTTCTTGCCTTCTTAGTTAACTTTCATTTCAGTATTATGCTTTCTTTTGCTAATATAGTTAGTGTAATGAGTAGTGAGTAGTTCCATCCCCATTTGGGGGGTGGAGAAATATGTGATATAATCATGTAGTGTATTAAGTGTGTGTTATCTTTATCCCTTGAGCTTTATATGATTTCCATAGCCATCTAATGGGTTTTCACTCTTATCTTTGATATGCTAATGCTCTTGAATGAAGCTTAGCTTATGCTTTGATTAGTGGACCTATTTTATGGGGAATGATAATGTTAGGATATGGATGAAGTTAATATTGGAAACACAATTTTTAGTGTATGTGCTCTTGTTGCCTTTGCCTTAGCTAATGTCTTGTATGTTTTAATGATGTAGTCTTATCTTAATTCATGTGGAGGCATAGCAGGGTCTAGTCTTTATACTTGAGTTCATGTAGCTTCATTCCAATTATTGTCTTGTATGTTTTAATGAAGTAGTCTTATCTTAATTCATGTGGAGGCAAAGTTGGATGTAGTTTTATGTTTTCATGCACTACATGTTGTGAGGAGCTTAATGAACACACACACACACTTCTTTATGTTCACATTATTTCTCTACCCCCTATGGGGCTTAGTTTTATTGCTTATCTTCATTTCCTTTTTGCATCTTAGTGTAGTTTAGTGTAACCAACCCTTCTCTCCTTCTTTTTACCTCTCGCCTTCGAACAAACCAATCGTCGACACACCTCCCAGTGGACGACCCGTATTTACCATCGCTTCAACGCGGCCGTGCACTTGCGGTTAAAATAAAACGAGATCAATCACTGAGCAACCTTGACTGATCCCCACTGACCTCCTCCCACTCCAAATCTCCTGAGAGGTATCCTCTAACCACTTGGGTTGGATGGATCAGAGGGTCACGTGGCTGGATGTGAGTTGGGTGGCTTGGGTTAACTCATTGGTTGTAAGTTTCATGTTCTAGGTTTGATTGTTGTTGTTCTATATACGAATTGTTGTGCTCCAGTAGCGATGATATATGTCTACATGGTCTGATTTTATGTGTAATTTCTAATGCTAGAGTAATGCATGTATATCTGAAAGTAATCTAGCCCCTTCATATTATATGTTATCCATGATACATCTTAATGCAATGAGTAAACTCGGATGCATGTATGTGGCCTAGTTTAAATATTGATTTTGTGATTGTTGTTTATCATGCACATGATCATCATGTTAGCCTACTTATATGCATGTTATTTCATACTTATTCCACCTCTGATCACGTCAAGAGTTAATTTTATTCGCTTATATGCTCTGAATCGGAAGATGCATGTTATCTATCACGGCGATGTTTGAATATGATATCTCTTGCTGTGATTCATCTATTTATTGCCCTCTTTCATGTCTATGTGTTTCTGATTTGATATTTTGGATTATGGTTTGGTTTGACCTTAGGAAATCAGGCCTCATAACATTTTTATCATGACCCGTAGATGACTCGATTAGTTGTTATCTTGATTTACCGACTCGGTAATGTTTGTTTGCTGTTGTGAGCTTCGTTTGTTACTGATTGGTATGTCTGATTTCTGTGTTTGTTCGTGGCTGCTAGGAGGGTATCCGGATACTCCACCTTGAGGTCATTCCATACACTGTAGATGCGTTAGATTTTAGATGCTTAAGTAGCTTGCATTGCATTTAATCTGATTAATAATTCTGGACACGTTCTGTTTTCCGGGCCGACGGGCCACGAGTGGGTCCTCTAGCTCCAGATGTCATTCGCATAAGACCTTCACGTTGGGAGTCCAGGCATAAGATAAGTCCTGGGCAGGCGCGCTGCCATTCTGTCTCAGGGTTGGTGTTCCCAAGTTCGCGATGACACCATGTAGGTGACTTTCCGCGAATTGGTACACTTATCCAGCGCACCACTTTGTGCCGAGCGGTGGGTCACTGTCGAGTGACCACCTTTGACCTGCGAGGCTGGTGTTCTGGTTCCTTTCGAGGAATGGTTCGGGTGCGCCCCACTGGCACGACTTATGGAGTCATAGCCTTCTGTTGCATTATGTGATTTTCTGTTTCTGTTTCAGATGCTTTTGTCTTAGATAGATTGCATGCATTCTGCCATATAACTTCGATTGGGCCAGGGGCATACTGAGTTTCTTTATAGAAAACTCACGCATATGTTGATGCGGTGCTTGCAGGTACTTAGATTCCTACAGGGTAGATTGGACAAGTAGTCGAAGATTCTGTACACGAGGGACACGTCAACCAGATTCTTCAGTTTGTCTTTTGCTTCCGCATTATTTATGATGTATTTCCCTTTTCAACTCGATGTATTGTATTTGACCTTGTTACCATATATGGATAATCTCTCACTTTTCAGTCATGTTTTATGTTAGTTTATCCATGTATGATCTCTTTACGTATTGTCGAGTCGTTGTTTGGTCTGTCTTTTGTAACTCTTTCGGTCGTCGCGGAGGTCTCTGATCGCCACACTTGTAGTCTTTCGCAGTGTGCGTACTCGCGAGATCGGGGGCGTTACAGAGTGCCTTGTGTAAATCGACTAAGAGGAGGTGGATGACATGGCATCCAAGTCAGCAAGGGAGGGTCTTTGTTTGATTGCATACATTTGAATGGGGAGGTTTTTGGTAAGAAATGAAGGTGCATTATTTGCAATTACTAGTTGCCTTTCTTTTGGTTTCCTTGGTGCAAAAACCCTACCCATAGCAATCCCTACCCTATTCTCTCCCCCACCCACGAAATTCCTGACCTTCTCCTCCTCCTCTCTGGCATCCTGGTGGTAGCAGCTCCGAGAAGGTAACTCCGGCAAGGTGCAAGAAGAAGGTGTGGTTCTTTTTTTGCGGCTAGAAGGAGGTTGTGGTGGGCTGTTCTCCGGCGATCTCCGGTGATATTTTCAGCAAGATCAGGTATGCCATGGAACCTTGAAGAGTTTATGGAGTAGGGGTGGTGGCTGGAGGGCCGGCCATCACCAAGCTGGCTGGTGGTGCAATCGGTTGCACCACCACTGGATTTGCACCAAGCACGTGCTAGAGTGTGTGCGTGCGGGTGGCTTGCTGTGGCAGCCAGGGGGCACCAAAGCTCCGGAAAGCTCCGGTGAGGTCTGATCACCTCTGGTCAGGCATCTAAGGCGTGTGGGGGTGACCTTTGTTGGAGACTTGAGTGGTTGGTGCACTCGGTTTCCATTCTTTGAGTTTCCTTGCTTGCAATGGAGTGTAGCTCCCGGACAGTCGGCTGGGGTGGCTAGACTCCAGAAGCGTGGAAGGGAAGTCAGGGAAGGGAGGAGGCAGGGCAGGGCTGTGGTGTGGTGTACACGGGAAGATCAGTGCTTGGGAGGGGCTTGCACGGCTGTCCTAGATTCGGTTTGCTGTGCAAGTGTCCGCTGGGGTGTGGACTGATTCAGACCATGGTGCACCACCATGGTCACGTCCTCCACCCTCTAAGATGTCTAGAAGGAGGTCAGGAAGGGCTGGTAGAAGTCTTGATTCGAGGTGCATGCATTAGCTGTTGTTTGGGGCTGTCTATATTATGCATTGATTAATTGTTTGTTGTTTGTGCTAGTCGATTATGTGGATGTTTATGCTCTGAATTTTGTATGCATAAATATTGTTATATGCTTGAGTATGATTAAGAATATTTGTGCCATACATCTCTGAGTTATATGAGTAGTGAATCAATGTGGTTATTTTTCTAATAGGCGACACATGTACGGAAAGTTAATTGTGACATAGATCACCTACTCATGCACAATTATTGTTTCATGTTGGTACACCTCTTTATATGTCACACGAGCACAACATATCCCATCTGAAATTCTGATATATGTTCATATATATGTGGTTGCATGCATGGTCTGAGCTGAGGTTGTCGATACTATGCATGTTTGTGATTTTCGGTTGTGATGCTTGTACTAGTCGTAGGAATGGATGTGTGCTCTTAATTTTTGCATGTCTGAGCTCTGTCATATGCTGGCGTAGATCTCATATTAATATATATGCATGTCTGAGTTAATTCAGAATTATAGCAACTCATTCATATCGCTTCCATGCGATACACGTATATGTGCATTGTGAAAGGAATGTGTTCTAAAAGTTTTACTTTTGTCAATTATTATGAATTGGATGTGCAAACATTTTGTTCCTTGATTATGATATTCGTCTTTTGGAAGTGTTAAGGAAGAGGCACTTGGTCCTTAACCGTAGAGCTCTAAAAGATAATGGTTTACATAAATCAAAAGTTATTCACAATCATGGTAATTAACATGGAACATTAATCACCGAGATAAGATTGTCGTGTTGGTTATCGATTGTTGTAGCTCTACAAATAATTGACGACACAAGTATATAAAAGAGGAAAAGATTACTTTTATATATTGAATAGACCTAACAAGTAAAACATTATAGAATTGTATTTTGTGTCATTAATGTTTTACAGTATCTTGGATCCTAAGATATGAGACATATCTTTTCACTCAAGAAGTGCTTAATTTGATTATTGTCAAAAGCTATCAATGAGTATAGTTATAAATGCAATAGTTGGTTGAACGTGACTTGTGCTGGAAAAGATAGCTAGTCAAACGATTGTCATTGCCCCTCTTAATTGAGTGATGATATTAATAGGCCCCTTGATAAAGTAAAATTATAATGTGCACAATGTAACTTGAGTTAAGTTACATAGTTATAATTAGCTCAGAGAGATCAAGAAATGAATATAATACAAAGATGACACATTTCTACTTTGTATATATTCTTAATATCATGAGGCAAGAAACGAACACAAGTGGTCCACTTACATCACTAAATGGATCGTGTTTTGGTTCGGGTGGAACAGAGACATCTATGCCAATTGGGTAACTATAATGTGTAGCTAGATACCGCTTACAGTTTGAGATATTAATGTTTAATATCGCTGTCAGTTTGGCTTAGATCCTCCTATAGGTCACACCACAAAACAGGGAAACAAGAGGCTTGATTTTAAGTTCATATGATGTGTCGGGGTTCATATGAAAATGGGACACATGTGGTGAACGAATAAAATCAATATGTCATGAGAATTGACATAATTAGAATCATAATAAATTCATATGAGGTGTATATATTATGGGGTGTAATAATATTACATAAGATAATGTATTACATAAGATATGAATTTGCTAAAAACCCCAAAAGATCAATTTTTTTTGTAAATAAATCAAAATTTGACAAAGGCAAAATCGGGGTCAAATACGGTGAACAATTCAGGGTTCAGTCGACCGGGGTATCTTCGGATCGGTTAAACGAATGGGGAACGGGTAATGACAATTGGTTGACCGAAATTGTCTAGAGTGCCTGGACAATCGGGTTTGGTTAACCGAGTGTGAATGGTCAACCAAGAAAGAGTATTTTCGGCAGATCCAATGTGACACGGTCATCCAATGACTATGCTCCAGGAAAAATTTTGGTGAGTCAACGATCGACCGAAGAGAAGACGTGGTTCGTCAGAATTTTCTAGAGAATTTTTCTCACGCGGATTTGGTCGACCGTCTAGCTCACGGTGCACCGAACACGTGTTAAAACCAAATAGTTCGATTAACCGAGAAAAAAATCTTGGTCAACCGAACAGTACGATTTCTGCCTGAATTATTAAGAGATTAATTAGATCATGGGTGGATTAATTAGAGATTTAATTAAAACATTTTAGAGGATGCTTATGTGGCAATTAGAGATTAATTTTAGGAGAGAATAAGCAAGATATCATGACTAAGGAATAGTTCTTGATAAGGATGTTTTGGGAGACTATAAAAGAACCCCTCCTCCTACTTGTTTATGTTAATGCAAAAATTCTTTCTCTCATTAATCTCTCCTCTAATCACCACAAAAATCTCTTATTAATTTTGAGCTTTGGAGATAGAAATCTCAGGAGCTCAAAGAGGGGTTATTAGCTAGATTCTAAGCCTTATTAGAGATTGATTGGTTAGCTCCTTTCTCTCTAATCTTGTTTAGAGTTTGGTGAACACTTGGAGGCGACTCGGCGAGAGATTCAACGGGCAACGTGACTCCGGATCTTCAAAAGGTTTTAGAGAACCTTTAGGTATGATTCTCTCTTTGTGATTTATTTTAATATATGTAGGATTGCATGATATTAGAATAAACACAAAGTAATGTACATAAAATTGTTGAAAATATGAAATCTATCTTGTATGTTGTATTAATTTTTTTAAAATATATACATACATAGGGACACGAAATCCTACATATTGGTGACTTGTAGTGTTCATGTGCATATTCGACTAAGAGCTCTTGTATGTAATCCTAATCTAAGTGTTCAGATTACACCTCATGCATTACAGTAATCATATGGCTTATGTAATTATTAAGATGCATGCATGTATATATGTTCTGGAATTATATTCACATCTGATCATGCTATCTAATCAATTGTATGTCAATACTCATGCATGTATGATGATTTGTAAAGATAATTAGATTTCTGTCTCAAGCATATGTTGTATCATATATATACGTATATATTTTTTAGCATTGATGTGCGCTCATTGTGACATTTGTCCATGCTCTAAATTGCACCAATTATTGGATCTATGCTCTGAAATTAGGTGCTCATGACATAGGACTCTCTTAATGTCTTAATTATGGATCCCTCTTGCCGTGGTGTATATTTATTGCTTATTTTATGTTTAAGTGCTACAGTTCTGATGTGTTGTTGGGGGAATGCATGTACCCCTTAGGTATTTGACTCCATAACCTTTATACATGACCCGTAGATGACGTTTATCGTTGACATGCTATTGACATGGTTCTGTTATGATTGTTTGTTGTTTGTGGAGCCCTGTGGTGGCTGATTTAATTATGATATTTATGTCTGCTCTAGAGCCAAGAGGAGGATATTGTATACACATTGTGTTGTGCTCATTCTGATTAGTGTGGCTATATAGATTAGTAGACCTATAGATAGCGTGCGTTGCATTAATAATAAAGTAATTCTGGGCACATTCTGTTTCTGGGCCAACGGGCCACGGGTGGGTCGTCCAGCATCAGAGGCAATTCCCACAAAGACCTCTATGTAGATAGGCAAGGTGAAGATTGCAACCTGGGCAGGCACGCTGGCATTCTGTGTTAGGTTAGGTGCTCCCAATGTCGCGATGACATCATGTAGGTCTATTTCAACGAGTTGGGGCGTCTATCCGGCGTAGCGCTTTGTACCAAGCGGTGGGTCACTGTCGAGTGACCTGCTTCTGATTCTGACCAGCATGGCTGGTGTTCTATTTCCTTTTAGAGGAATTTGTTCGGGTGTTACCCGACCGGCGAGGTTGTTTAGATTGTGGCCATTATGTTGTTTTCGGTTGCTTTCTATACTTTCTGTGGCATCTATGGTAGCTAAACTTCATGCATATCTCTGTAAACTTGGATTGGACCCGGGGTATATGGGTGCTTCTTTATTCAAAACTCACGCATATTTGTTGATGTTTTTCCTCAGGTACTTAGGTTCCTTCAGGGGTGGACTGGATGAGTTTCGGAGGATTCTGTACACGAGGGACACATCGAGCACAGTCTTCTTGTTATCTTTGCTTCCATATTTATGTTGATGTATTTCCCTTTTTAAACTCAATGTATTGTAATTAGATCTTTTATGTATACATGGATAATAAGTTGTTTCAGTTACCTTATGTTTGTCAATCTGTGTATGTCCTTTTATGCGTTGTCGAGTCGTCTTCTTTGGTTTGTCTTTTGTAACTCATTCGGTCATCGTGGAGGTCTCTAATCGCGACACTTGTAGTTTTTCCCAGTGTGCGTACCTGCAAGATCGGGTATGTTACAATATCCCTGTCCAGACACCATTCGGTCAATCGAAAAAAGTTCGGTCGTCCGCCAGGTTCGGACAAAAAACAAAAAGAGTTAAGTCAAGCACTAACTCAAAGTTTATTTAAACAAAGCATTTGTATTATGATATCTCTTTAGCACTACACATTGTACCATCGATGGCCCCTAATTCTAAACAAATTAACTTAATCTCTACTTGCTTAAACAATCAAAGTTGCACAACGGAATAAAACACATAAAACACAAGTAGATAAAATGCAAACCAAAGGACACCTAGGATTTTTTTTAGAGGTTCAGCCTTCTGCCTACTTCCTCTCTTGCAATCTCCGCTCGACTCCACGAGCTCCGCTCACGACTTCACTATCCGCTCCCCATTCGTAGTCGGGAGACAATGCCTTTACAAAGCAAGCTCCGCGAACAACCTCACGAACTTGGTTTTCCCCTCTCACAATCCGAGAGGGATGCTTCGAGCTTTCACTGAAACCTCTACTTCTTTTGACAACAAGATTGAGTGGAACAACACTCTCTAACTTGAGCACACTTTGAGTGAATTAGGAATTGATGACTAAAGTGTGAAGTTTAGGCTTGGGGAGTATAAGTTAGGGGAATTGAAAGCTTGGGAATTTCTCTTAGATGTATATGCCAATATGGAGTGTAAGAGTTTTTGAATTGTGTCTTGGTAACTTCTATTTATATGCTCCTTAGGGGTTATAGTCATTGGGATTAATAAGGTAAAGGTTTGTGTAAGAAACACAAAACAGAAAAGCACATGGTACAGTTTTGGGCAAGTTTGGTCGACCGAAACGGGTCTAACAGTCGACCGGAGTCTGTCCATACATGGAGTCCAGAACAATCCAGAAATAAATGGTCTACCGAACAAGGGGTGGTCGAACGAACAAGGCTATAACTTAAGTGAATGGTTGAACCAAAAGTGGGATGGTCGACCGATTAGGTAGTCCAGAATAGTTGTTCATGAAAGTCCAGGGACAAATACTCGAACAAAATGGTTGATTTGGTCGACCGACCAAAACTGGCACTACGGGGTTGATCAAATGTTTATGTTCGATCGACTGAAACAACGTCCACGGTCGACCAGTGGTCACTTGTATTTTTGGGGGTATGGATAAAAATGTGATGACGACCGTTGGTATAATATGACAAGTCTAATGGTCAAATGACACGTGTAGAGGGTCGAACAAAATGCCCAAAACGGTCGACCGGTATAACACTGTTGGCTAACAGATTAACTGATCCAACCGGTTGAATAGATAACTTGTTCGGTCAACCGATTTGCCTGAGACAGTTCAGGTTTAGGTTTAAGTGTTTTCCGGTCTAAGTTTGGGTGAGCTATTGAAGTCCAAATGATCTGAGATTTTGTGTGACTTCTACAAGGAACCTAATGTGTATGCAATTAGTTATTTACTCTAGTATGCTCAGGTATACACAAGTTCCTAAGACTCAAATGAATACATAATTACATGTCTTCAAAAAGCTTGATTACATGTCTTGACTTGGATTCCTTTCTTCCTTGAGTCTTGATCACCCGTAGATGTTAGCACAATACAATATGAATGTCATGCATAATGTGTGCTACACTACATTTGATTGTTTTTAAGATTACGTTGATTAAATCATCAAAACGTGGATTAAGGCCTAAAAGCCAACACAGATGCCTTGTTCGTCTAATTTTATCAAATTGATCAACATTTAAGGGTTTTGTAAATATATATCCACTAATTGATCATTTGTCAAAATGAATTTTAATTCAATATCAATTTTAATTCAACATTAAAATGAATTTTAATTCAATTATCCGCTAATTGATCACTTGTCAAGATTGAAAATGGGAACAAAGGCAAACACTAAACATGATATTAGGTCTACTAGCAGTTAAATAAAGAAGTGAACCAATCATACCTCGATACCTTTTAATGTCAACTTCTTTGCCTTGTTCATCTTTATCCAATTTCAAGCTTGTGCTCATTCGACTATTGTGAGGTTTTCTATCATCATATCCAAATCTTTTGAGTAATTCTCTTTGGCATTTAGTTTGGTTGATGATGTTTCCCTCCGAAGTTTGCTTGATTTGGAGTCCATGGAAGAAATTGAGTTCACCCATCAAGCTCATTTTAAATTCACCTTGCATAGACTTTGAAAACTCTTGTCATAGACAATCATTAGTGGCACCGAATATAATGTCAACAACATAAATTTGTACTACTAATAAATCTTTATCTTTGGTCTTAGTAAATAAAGTGGTGTCAAGTTTTCCCATTTTGAATCCATTTTCAAGCAAGAAGTTCTTCAACCTCTCATACCATGTTCTAGGAGCTTTCTTGAGCCTATAAAGAGACTTCTTAAGCTTGAATACATGATCTAGGTATCTTTCATTGACAAAGTCGGGTGGTTGTTTAACATAAAATACCTCCATGATAAAACCATACAAAAATGCACTTTTAACATCCATTTGAAAGAGTTTAAAATCCATGTATGATGCATAGGCTAATAACATTCTAATTGCTTCTAGTCAACCTACCGGAGCATAGGTTTCATCAAAATCGATGCCTTCCACTTGGTTGTAACCTTGAGCGACCAATCGAGCTTTGTTTCTAACCACTTGCTTGGATTCATCAAGTTTGTTTCGAAAAACCCACTTGGTGCCAATTACCGTTTGATATTTAGGTCTCGGAACAAGTTCCCAAACATCATTATGAATGAATTGGTTCAACTCTTCATGCATAGCTATTAACCATAATTCATCATCACATGCTTCTTCTACTTTCTTAGGTTCAAGTTGAGATATAAATGCATAAGTCACATACAACAAGTGCATTAGATCTAGTAACAATTCCTTTTGATACATCACCAATTACAAGGTCCTTAGGATGGTCCTTCTTATATCGCCAATCCTTTGGAAGCTCTTGCTTTTCTTGAGGTGACTCATTGGGTTGTTCTTGAGATGTTACATTTCGAATATGATCAATAAGTTCATTATCAAGGTTAGAATTATCCTTACATGGTTCCTCTTGAATGTGAATATGCATGAATTCTTCTACACAACTAGTCTCTTGTTATAACGTCGATATGCTTTACTTCTACTTTAACATCCAAAAAATATGGCTTCATCGGATTTAGCATCTAACTTGTCTAAATTATCCTTGGTGTTGAGGACAAAACATGTAGATCCAAAAGCTTTGAAATAAGAAATTTTTGGTGGTTTGCGAACCAAAGTTCAAAAGGAGTTTTGTTTAAATTTGGTCGAATCAAAAAACGAATAAGAATGTAACAAGCCGTGTTGACCGCTTCACACCAAAAATGCTTTGGTAAATCATTTTCACAAAGCATTATTCTTGACATTTCTTGAAGAGTCCTATTCTTCCTTTCAACTACCCCATTTTGCTGAGGAGTTCTTGGGAAAGAATATGTATGTTCAATACCATGAGTATCACAAAATTCGTCAAAACCTTCATTTTCAAATTCGCCGCCATGATCGCTATGAATTTTCAAAATCAATGACCGTTTTTCTCTTTGAATTCGTTTTGCAAATTTTTCAAACTTGTTGAAAGCTTCATTCTTGTTAGCAAGAAACAAAACCCAAGTAAATCGAGTGAAATCGTCAATGATGAAAAATGCAAATCTCTTGCCACCTAGACTAAAGGTTCTAGATGGACCAAAGAGATCCATATGCAAGAGTTCCAAAGGTTTTGAAGTAGAGACCATGTTAATTGATTTGAAAGAACTTTTAAATTGTTTTCCAAATTCACAAGCATCACAAAGCTTATTTTCTTGAAATCCAATTTGGGCAATCGTCTTAGCAAGTTAAATTTAGCAAGTTTATGAAGTTGGCTCATACTAATGTGGCGTAACCTCTTATGCCATAACCAAGATTCATCATTTGAAGCAACTAAGCACGTTTTCTTAGAGAATGAGTCATTGCTATCAACATAAACATTTCCATATCTATAGCCTTTAAAAGTGGTTTCAAAACTTGCTTTAGAGATCATTTATACAATAGGTTGATCAAAGAGCACTAAGAATCCCTTATCTGTTAATTGACTCACACTAAGAAAATTATGTTTTAAACCATCCACAAGAAGCACATTTTGTATTTGGGTATTATAATCATTACCAACATCGCCAATGCCAATAATATGACCTTTAGCATTAACCCCAAATGTGATGGTTCCAACCTTATTTAATTTCAATGTTTTGAACATAGAGTGGTCTCTTGTAATGTGCCTCGAACACCCATTATTCACAATCCACTTCCCCTTCTTTTTCACCTACATCCAAAGACGATAATTTTGGTACCCATATTTGTTTGGGTCCTTTGGGGTTAGCTTTAGGTACCCAAACTTATTTTGTTCTAGGTACCCAAAGATTTGAAGAAAATTTCTGTTTCACTACACCATTTGAAGCAGGCACAAAATAACTCTTAGAATTTTTCTTTTCATTCTTGTATCCTAAACCATGCTTTTCTAATGATTGAATTTGTTTACCAAGTAACATGTCTAGCATCTTCTTTCGTCTTGTGAATTTCTCAAGATCAATTCTCAATTGCTTTTTGCATTCTCTAAGATCATGTATTTCTTTAGCATGAGATTCATCATTGACTGATTTTAGGCTATTCTTTTCCAAGACAAGCTTATCAACTTCGTTTTATAATGATTCATTCAAACATGCTAGATCATGATTATCTTTCCTATATAGTTTACTTTTATGCCTTAATAGTTCACATTTTTCAAGCAATTCATGAAAGGCATCAAGCAATTCATCATATGAGTTTGAGTCATGAGTTGAGAGTACCTCTTTTTCTACATCTTTGGCGACATGACAATTATTGCGCTCGTCTTGCTTGTTTGATGAAGATGAACTAACCAATTCTCCATTAACTTCTTCTTGAGTGTAGAGGAATAGATGAGCTTCTTCATTTTCTGACTCACATGATGAACCGGAGGATGAATCAGATGATCCATCCCTAGTTGCCTTGAGGGCCTTTTTCTTCTCCTTGTCCCTCTTTTCTCTTATTTTGAACCTCCTTTCTTTATCCTAATTTTCTCTTCTCATTTTCTCTTTTCTTTCCTTGGATTGGATTAAGGGACAGTCTTTCTTTATATGCCCAACTTTATCATATCCGTAACAAATAGGACATTTTGAGCTCTCTCCAGCATCCCTTCTCTTTCTTTGGAAATTTTATTTCACCCAACACTTCTTGAATCTCCTAACCATGATTGTAAGCTCTTCATCACTCTCCTCGTCGTCCGACTTTTTAGATTCAAAGCTAGCCTTGAGGGCAATAGCTTTTTCTTTCTTTTTCGAGCTCTCCATGTCTTTTGTTTCATTCATTTGAATCTCATAAGTCACAAGATTTCCGATGAGGTCCTCCATTGACAAAGTGTTGAGGTCATGAGCCTCCTCAATGGAGGTTGTCTTTTTCTCCCAATCGCTCCAGATAGATCAAAGAATCTTCCGCACCTTGTCACCTTCATTCAATTTCTTACCAAGATTTTTAAATTGTTAGTAATCTCAGTGAAGCGAGTGTTCATCTCGCTTATACTTTCACCGGGTTTCATAGAGAATAATTCATATTTCCGTACGAATATATCAACCCTAGTTTGTTTCATTCTAGATGATCTGTCACGTTGAGAGTCAAGTAATTCCATATTTCATAAGTGGTATCCCATCCGCTAATCTTACCATATTCTTGAGTATCCACTCCCCAAGCAAATATGTTCACGATTTTAGCATTCATCTCGGAATTAACAATTAGTTCATCGGTCAAAGTTGCTAATTGTTCACTAATGGGTAAAACTTATTTCTTACTAAGAAAGATGCACATTTTAAGGAAATTGATTGGATGTAAATCCTCATTATATTATTCCAATGTGCATATTTATTCTTAGAAAGCAAAGGGGGTCTAGTAGTAGATAATACTTCTCTATGTTGATTAGTGTCACTCTCCAGGGCTAAATGGATTAGATGAGTAAACGTAAGCTCTGATACCAAATGTAAGTAGATCGATCACTAATCTAGAGGGGGTGAATAAATTAGATCCCAATTTAGCTATATAATGCATAATTAAAATAGTGAAGGAAAGATTGGAAACCAAAAGATGACTCTGGAGATTTATAGAGGTTCAAACACGCCACCGTAATCTAGTCCTCTCCTCAAGTTCTGATCACTCCTGTGATCCCTACTTGAGAATTCACTATTATCTTCGTTCCAAGTCAAAGATAAACCCTCTTACAATGGGAGCCTTGCGAACACCCTCCCCTTGCTCGGATATCCTCTCACAATCCGAGAGGGTGCTTCCTCGAAGCTTTACAACACAATTGAAATTGAAAGAGGTTGTTGAACTCTAACTTGAATGCACTCAAGGATTGAAATAAAGCTTGGAATGAATTTGATTGATGTTTGAGAGTTGGTGGAGCTTTGAAGGTGGATATTGAGAACACAAGAGTATGAAAGATTTTTTTTGGCAAGTTGAGTATAGATTGTGTCTCTTAAATGAAGCTTTTATAGGCTTCAGAATAAATAGAGCTATTATGGTGAGTTGGTGAAGTTTGAACCAATAAGAAGCAAGTAAAGACTTAAGCTCGAGCAGAATTCAGAACAAATTCGGTCGACCGGGAAACAAACGGTCGTCCGACAAGATGTGGTTGTATTGGTCAGAATACAGAACTCGGTTGACCGACTAGTGGTCAGATAACCGTTCACCACTTTCCAGTAACTTTTTTCTAATATCTACTAATTAAATTCAGTTCACCGAATACACTTCGGTTCACCCTGCAAAGATGGACAGTGAAGAATGGTTGGGCTTTGGTGATCAAGTTCGGATGACCGTGGGAACTTCAGTAGACCAAAGTAAGCGCGGGTTTTCCACTGACTCTAGCTCAAAAGTTGGTTTACAAATAATGGTAAAAAAGTTATGTGGAAAAGAGTCGTTACGTTTTGATTAGCAACAAGCATTCGGTGAATCGAAGACGACTCGGTAGATCATCTAGGGACATTTCAAAAGGTATTGCTAAATGACAAGATAAGTCTGTTGAATAACTTTTTGCTACGTGCGCCAATAGGATCTAGTCATTAGGATAATAAACATAGGTCAAGTTTGGCTGACTGATACCTCTTCGGTAGAACGAATCGAGGTATCCAGAGATGGTCCGAATTCTACTGAGAGGAATGGAATGGTTGACCGGTATGCCTTCGGTAGCCTGAACCAAGGATTTTAGGGATGATCAAGTAGCTACTAGTTCTAAGGAAATGGTGCACCGAGGGTGACTCAGTCGTCCGTTTGGGACAAGTTCGATAGATCGAAGGTTAAACGATCGACCAAAAAAACAAGTTTATCCTTTTGTGCATCAAGTGTAGATTTGATCCTATGACTCAAATAAATAGAAAATTACATGTGAAGTATTGAGCCTTGATCTTGAAGTTGATTAGTCCTTTGGTTTGAGCACCTACAATGTTAGGAACATACAATATATATGCAATTTGACAATATGATTTGTGTGATGTGTTAATTGGTGTTAATCATAATATTAGTTTGTTAATCATCAAAATTAAGAGTAATGAGGCCAAAAAGGCAACACATTTCTCTTCTTTATTACCTAAACCCAGAAATATAAGTAACATATACCCAGGTAGCACAAATATGGGGTAAAATAAAGGATAAATAAATTGAATGCATTGTATGATATGCTACTAATCACAAGCCTTGTACGCACCAAGAAACCGAACACAACTATGCTTGAATCTCCTTACACAACCCAAGAGACTGCTCCAACCAGGAGCTACAAACTTCTTTGAGCAAATTCGAACTCTAAGTGGGCACATGAGAAGATTGGGTAATGAATGAAGGCTTCAAAGGTAGAGTGAAATTAACGTACAAGTGTGTGTAAAGAGTGGGTTTTGATCTCAACGAAGTATGAATGCTTTGAATTACTAGAAAGATGTGAATTAGGGTTTAGACTTTATATCCCTAGAATGACTATAGTCGTTGGGCTAAAGACAAGAGACTTATTTGAGCTACCAACAAAAAAGGCAAAGTGAAGAGCCAGTCCGGCGTCCTAAAGGTCGACTATTTTTCAACATTTTTTCTACCATTGACTTAAAACTTATGTGAATGCTCGTTCAAATTCATAAAATGGTAAATCGAGCAAGGTCAAGCAGTTAGTTGGTTTAACTGGAGGTCTACCGTTGGAAGGAAACCGCTCGACCGAACGAGTTCTTGAATGGGAGTAAAGTGAATAATCTTTGTAATAGGTCAACTGTTGGGATTGAAACTGCCAATAAATTGTTCAACCTTTCAGGGTGGAACAACGACTGATAACCTAATGTCCAAATTACTGTAAAGGTGTGCTTTTCAAAATAGTTGTTGGGGGAAAATGACAAGAAATCGGCTTGAAATGGAAATTTCAAAACCAACAACGATCGAACTAAAAATGAAGAAAGGTTGAGAATTGAACCTAAGAAATAATTTTTCAAATGGTCGACCCAAGTAATTAAGCTGGCGGTCAACTGTTTGGCACAAGCAGACTCAAGTTTGTTTTGGGTGATTTTTCATGTGTATTTTTAGTGATCTATTGAAGTCCAAATTATATGAATTTTTGGGTGTGACTTCTAGAGGTAACCTGTTGGGAGTGTGTCAGGAGATCTACTCAAGTGAGTTTACATAATTTCCTAAAGAATCAAGAAAGTAAAAATTACATTTATCTTGATCATTGTTTTGCACGTGTAACTTGGAACTCATTTTTTGAGGTATGCATGATAGAGAGTTATATTTGGTTAATACATGTTGAGTGATAGGTTAGCCTAAATCATCAAAATTACTATATAATGAATCCAAAAGTCAACACTTAACACCGCTTCAACGTGGCCGTTCACTTTTGGTTATTACTTTCAATTCCAATCAACAAGAATATTCAATAAAAATTCCGTAACTACATTTGAGTCAAACTTGCTAAAATTGTCTTTGGTATTTAAAATACAACATTTGCAACAAAAATCTTTAAAATAGTAAACTCTTGGAACTTCACCAATTAGATTAAAGAAGGAGTCATTCCTATAAGTGGTTGAATTAAAACACCATTCATAATGTAAAAAAATGTTTGACAACTTTGAACCCAAAAATCTTTCGGAAGGTTATTTTTGCAAAGCATGGTTCTGGCCATTTCTTAAACAGTCCTATTTTCATCTCGACAGAAGGAAAAAAGAAATTCAATACCACATCACCACATGAAGCAATTTTAAAGGTTTTGAGGTTGTCATCAAATCACAAATTTAAAAGGAATTTTTCTTTTGGTTTCCTGATGAATAGGCATCACAAACATGTTCATTTTTGAAATCAAAAATAGGAAACCCTATAAATAGATTTCTCTTCAAAAGCTTAGACAATTATCTCTTGTTGGTATGTCCAACTCTTCAGTCCCATCCCCAATTTGCGCCCTTTGAGGGCAAAAGACGTTTTTCTTTTACCTGATGAAGATCAACTATATCAATAATATAAATATTTCTTTCCCTATAGCCATATAACAATAATTTCCTAGTTATAGTGTCATAAATTAAGAAAGTTTTCTATTGAAATTCGACTTTAGAAACTTTATCACATAATTCATTTATGCTATTAAGATTATGCTTTAATCCTACAACAAGTAAAACATTTTCCATGGCAAGAGATGAATCAATATTAATATTACAAATTCAAATAATGTTACCCTTTTTGTCATTTCCAAATGTTATCGTTCCTGACTTCTAAGCTAAGGTATTCAATTGGCATGCATCTCTAGTCATAGATTTTCAGCAGTCGGTTCCAGTATCCACTCAGGTTTGTATGGGGGATCACCTACATCATACAAAGTAGGTAACATTTTTGTTTCTCAGACTTGCTTAAGTCCTTTTCAGTTTATCTTTGGAACCCAAATCTTTTATAACTTTGGGATTTAAAATGAAATGGATAATCAAAATGATCGTGATTTCAAACATAATTATTTTTATCTAGATCCAAACCATAATGCTTATAATTCATTCAATAATATATTTGGGAATGGTGATAATGTAGGATCTAAATCACACTAATAGATGTGTAGAAGGAATTAATAGAGTGTGAATACCAAATTAAAAGACAAACGGAATAATATCACAAACCACAAAGACACAACGATGTAAAGAGGTTTGGCACTCACAAACCGAGTTATATCCCTCTCTTACAAGCCCACCTGATCTTGAGCCCCGCTTGTTTCTTCACTATCAGATCTCCATTCCAGGGCGAGATCGTGACTTCCTTATAATCCAAGCACCTTGACAACCCCTACGATGCTTGAACTTATCCCATAGCCCAGGAGAACACTTGATTGATTGTTTTAAATAACCGCAAATGCACGGCATCGGCGAAGATGTGGCAAATATGGGTCAAACCTCAAGGAATTGTGAGTGTTGTTGTGACTACCATACTCTAGTGGGAAAGGAGAGGAGAATGTAGGTACATAATCTAGGTGACAAACGCGACACGAAACAATAACGACTAATCAAAAATGGGTCTCGTAGGTGGTGGAGAATGAATGTGAAAGTGTAGATGTGTATTCGTGTGTGTGTGTGTATGTCATTTAGTGCTCATGACATGCATAACATGGAAAACTTATAATGCCATAATCCTAAGTGTGTCTCTACATTGATTAAGATTTATCACCATCATTAAAAGATACAAATACTTTTCAACATGAGGACAAAGACAACCACATGATTACATGTTAATGACATAAAGAACATGGAATCCATAATGACCAAAACCCAACTATGTCTCCACAAGGATTAATATGTAACATAGTAACATTTTCATTAAAATGTACAAGACATTAATTAAGATGAGGCCAACAAGAGCACATGTTCCCACATGCCATCCTTATATCTTTACCCACTCCAACCTTATCCTCACCTCATCTTTCCACATAAAGTAGGACCACTACCCCAAGCATGTGTTAAGCATCAATTAAGACCATTAGCATATCAAAGGAAAGATTGAGGGACCCAACAAAATGGCTATGGAATTCATTGAGGCTCCAAGACTACTATTAAACACACACACTAATACAACACATCAACACATCACATCACCCTCCACCCCACAATGGGGATGGACTACTCATCTCCATAACAAAGAAAATAACAAAAGCAAAACAACCCATAAGCACTAAAGAAATCTAGAGTTAACCAAAGTAGGTTAACACAATTTGAAAGATAACAACGTGAAGAACATAAAAACATAACTTGATTAAGAAATGAAGATTACAATGTTGCTCCTTTTCTCCTCCACTACACTAGTAAGTAAGAATAAAATCTAGCCTAAAATTAGAGAAGGAAGAAGTAGAATGGAAGGGTTACATGTGTATTTATAGAAGATTAGAACGTCTACATTAATCTGGGCACAATCAGATGGCTGAAAATCAGATCTAGATATTCCAGAGTGCTCAACTTGACACCCGACCCGAATTCGCCATGGATTCACCAATGGCGGATCATTTGGGTCGGATTGGCCCCAAATTTCTCTATCAGCTTAAGTGTACTTAACATATTTTTATTTACACTTAGGTCCCTATGGGTTTTCACTTGGGTACCTTATGATTTTCAGTCTAGTCCTTGAACATTACAAATAGATACAAAAGGCTTCCAAATCAGTCCTTTCTTCTTGCTTATAGGTCATTTTCTCTAATTTATTGGCTAAACCCAAAAACACATCAAACAAACCCTGAGTAGCACAAATATGGGGTAAAATAAAGGATATATATATATATATCATGAATGCAATGAATGATATGCTACTAATCAAACTCCCCCTGTCGCCAAGGAGGAGTGGTGTCTCTTAATGGTTTTTAGTGGATAGTCCCACAAAATACGAACACTCATGCATTATTCAATGTTTGTCATAATCTTTAGACACATTCCATGTTTTTACGACACTAATGACACAACTTATGCTTCATGTCAACTACACACATGATCTTAATCTATGACTAATCAATAGTCCTCATCTTCTAAGTGTTAGTTATGTTGCATTTAGTTAATTGTAATGTAATGTACATTAGGAAAAATCAATTCCCTTCTCCATCCTTTTTTCCATTTTGCTTATGGAATTAGTTGTGAACTGAACCAACACGATCCATGTGGACCGTCCCGTACTTGCCGCGTCTTCACTGACGTCATGCACTTGCATTATTTTTAACGATCTATCAGTCATCTAACTCACTTGCATTTCTACTGGATCTTGTAGATTTACTCCTCAGCCGCATCATGATCCACCCCACCTCAAAAGACCATCTGATTCTACCTCATGAACCTCTCGTGGGCTAGCATCGCTCCATCCACACGAGGCCGCTGCACATACCCCTCCATGAGAGCGCCCTACAACCTCGAATAACAGCCTACAATCGTTCTCCCAATCCCCTGTAGTCTTAGAGGATTCGGGTCTCTGCCGTGGTGCCATAATCTGCCAAACATGCAATACTTTCCTATTACTAACAAAACCTGTAAGTTCAAAGGAAAGAAAATATTGATAGCGTTGGACCTGATGCCCCACTGGAGAGTCTTTGGATTCTGTACACTTTTGGGATCGACCTCATCTGATACGAAGGTATAATGACCCCAATCTCTCGAGCACGCACGCTGGGAAAACCAAGCAAATACCGCGATCAGAGTCATCCGCGACGACAGAACGAGTTACAATAAAAGACGACACATAGTAGAAGTACCGAATAAAATCATACATAGATAGACAAAAACGAGACATGAACTAAAAGGTTTACGTAATAGTGTAAGTCTTCATAGACAATAATGCACGAAACCTGACTGTGGGAGAATTAAACACCAACTAGTAAAAAATATGAAAGAAAAAGAAAAAAAGAAAAAGAAAAAGAAAAAAGATGAAAAAAATTATAATACAAATAAGAACTTTAATGGACTTTACACTTTGTATCACTTGAGGATGTTAAAGTTGCCCATGTCTTTCACTTAAGTCCTTAATTAACTTGCACGAACGATTCATTAGGCTAGTTGTGTGGACTGCATACATATAGAGAGTCGGCCCACAAGATTACCGTGTCCAATGATTGACAAAAGTAGGTCCATTGAGTCGTGTTACTATGTTGAAAAATACATCAATGTTCGGATTTTGTGGGTATATTCGCTGAAAACCCTCAAGAGACATCACTCCTCCTCCTTGGTGACAAGGAGCTTTAACAACTTATTGCACATGTTAAGTGCAACCGTGATTCCTACGAAATTGAGTTAGGATTTCCTTATTTTTCGTATGTTTTTCTTTTGTTTAATTTTTCTTTTTTTTGTTTTGCTCGAGACTAGCAAAGGTAAATGTCATGGTATTTAATTAGTAGCATATCATGCATCATATTCATGCTATATATCCATAATTTTACTCCAGTATTGTGCTACTCGAGTGTTTGTTATTATATTTCAGGTATGAGGTAATAAAGAAGAGAAGGGAAGAGAAAATAGTCATCCAACAAGTCCAGCCGATCAAACAAGCAAGAAGCATAGTGCAAGAGGTCACTAGCTAGCAAGCATGGGAGGCGGCTACAACAGGATTCCACCAAACTTCGGGGCCCTTCTCCATCAGTTTTAGGTATGCTCCTACCCCTTTAGTGTAAGAGGATGTAGAGCGGGTGTTGGACGAAGTTTAGTCCAGCACCTTTGTGTTTGTTTATCTGTGGTTTGGTATGCACTAGTGGAGATCGACCTCTCTACCACGACTTGGGCCTCATGTTTGCCTTAGTGGTTTGCTGGATAAACCAAAGGAGATGGGCTGGAACGTGGAGAGCTAGTTGGGGAGGGGTTTTGTGTGCATGTTGAGTGATGTGTTAATCACCTTGTGGGGTTGAATCTTGTAATCATTTGGGATGTCATGTTTATGCATGATATAATGATCAAGTCTCAATTTTCTTGTGAGATATGCTTACTGATATTAGATCTCATAATCACGCGTTATTTCATGATTTCGATCAGGCATCATTCATATGACATGTTACTGATTTCAAATATAGCTTCTATTGTGATCTGATTTTATGTTCAAGGAATGTTGCATGTATCGATTGGAATGTTAAGAGGAATTTATCATGTCTGATTTTATCCTAGTCATTACTAATCATATATATGCTCTGATTTGTAATTTCTCTAAGATATACTCTTTATAGCGTCTGAGCATAAGTTATATAGTTTAATTTAAACGTTGATGCAATCAGTATAGATGCATGTAACAACTCAAATGTTGCTATGAGTTTCTTTAGTCTGATTTTATCCCAACAATGTTTAGTTATGGGTATGATCTGATTTCCATAAACCTTCTCTGATATGACTTGTTATGCTCTTACATGAAACTGTATCAGAATTCGTATATGAGTTATGCTACTTATCCTATGACGTCTAGTTTTTTACAAATCCTTAGGCATCTAGATTTACATCGATTATGAATATGCTCAGACTCCTGACTTCCAAATGTATGCTTTCCATGTTAGATTACTGATATATTCATATATTAATTCCTATTCATATAATCTCAGACAACGTTCTGAATCACAAGCTTCTAATGCATGTACGTTCTGAAATTATGATGTGTGCAATCGGATGGATTATATGTGTTGTTGTGGTGACTTGTTGTTTGAGTTGATTTCCTTCCAGCAGTGACCATAACACACTCATGATCTGATTTTGTATACCTTCTCTGATATTATCATTATGCTTTCTTTTAGAAATTAAATATGTACTTATCCATGACGTATGCAACTCATTCCATGACTTATTGTAATGTGTGAATCTGAACGCATGAATGTATACTATTTTGGGATATATGTAGACTCCTAATCTCATATGCATGTTTCACCATGTTGTATTACTGATACGTATATTGTTTCATGTCCATTTAAATCTCTGATCATGTCCTGAGTTGCAAGATTCAAACACATTCATGTCTTGGAATTTATGACTCATGCTATTGAATGCTTGTAGTATTTTACTACGATACCTTTTACTTTTGTACACATTCTATTACTCATTCATGTTTAGATTGCTGTTAGGAAGTTCTACGGGTACACATGACAGTTCTTGGAAACAAGAAATTGTACTACATGAAAAGGTTAATCGAACAGTTTTGATTCTGCTGCATGATAGTATGCCCTGAAATGTTGAAATCAGAAGTAACTTGCCATCCATCCATGTATGCATGCCTATCACTTGTATTATCATGATTTCATCGTGGGATCTTATATTATTCATATAGTCTCAATCTTAGTATGTTTAAAATTTAGTGCAAGTAATGCAAATTTCAGGTGCTTATATACGACTAGAGGTTGAGTTTGTAGCCACGATGTCTTGCATGATGAGGCCTGAAATCAGCCACGTTATAGTCTCATATTTCTCCTAATTATATTTAGATTGGGGCTTGAATAAATTCAAAACCCATGTATGCGTTACTATAGATTGAAGTAAATGTTGTATAATCATCTCATCATGACCCATAGCTCCTGCTGGTTGCATGTTCGATTTCCACGATCCATGATTTCTATAGCATGTACTTGACCAAATTTATTACAATTGTTGTTGCTGCTGTTATGGGTATGATGATGTAGGTGCATGCAACTAAGTTCATGTTGTCATGTTATGGCTACGATTTCATGATTTAGTTGTTGTCTAGATACATCATGCACATGTATATTTAACCATCGAAATATTATTATAATTACACATTTCATTTGTTGTCCTCATAAATCATGTACATGTAAATATAGAAATCCATGGAGATCTTGTTATTATGACATGATTTTATTGTTGCTTAGATATATCTCATGCATGAGTATTGTTTTTCAAGATCTTGTAACTATTTCCATGTTTTATTTGTTGTCCTCATACATCATGCGCATTAAGACATATTCCCATTGGGATCCTGTCCTCATTCCATAACTGATTTGTTGTCCTCATACCCCCATGTGCATGTAGAGGTATATAAATCTATGGAGATCTTGTTATCATTGTATCATTTAATTGTTGACTAGATGCATCTTGTGCATATGTATGATCTATCGAGATCTAGTATTATTACATGCTTTATTGCTTTCTATACACGTCATGTGCATGTAGATATATATATCCATTGAGAGATTGTTTCCATTCCATGAGTTATTTGCTGCCTAAATACACCATGTGTACATATGTTTATCTATAGAGAGCTTGTTATTCCTTCTTCATTTAATTGCTGTCTTGATACATTACATGTATGTTATGTAAATTTTAGTTGCTAGAACTATATGATCTCATGATTAGATTGTTGTTAAATACCATATGTTATGTACGCTTAGTTGCTACTAAGACGTCGCATATGCATGTATTAATTGGTTGCTGGAAATTATATGATACTCATGGATAATTACTGTCAAGATGTCGCATATGTATGTACATATTAGTTGCTGGAAATTTTATGAATTGTCAATGTATCATAGGTTCATACATTATTACTTGCTGGATTTCATGTGAGCTCCCTGATTAGTTGTTGTCAATGTGTGATACGATTATACATTACTAATTGCTGGATTTTAGATGATCTTCATGGTTAAATTGTTGTCCACAAGTCATTTTTCTCTTATTAGTAGTTAGATTCTTGTGATTGGCTCATGATTTGTTCTCAGAATCTTTGGCTGTCATTGCACTTGTATTTTATCATCTTATAGCTTTTGTTCTTGTGGTTTGAGCGTGAGGATGATGTGAGAAATTTTTATCCCAAGCTTTTGTTGAGAGTTAGGGACAACAAATTTTGAGGATGAAATTTTGTTAAGGGGGTAGGTTGTAAGACCCGCTCTCCTACTACACTACTAAGTGTTATTTCATCCTTATACTTTTTTATGTGTTATCTTTATGCTTGATGTATTTTTGAGAGTTTATGCTTGGGTTCGGAAAAAGTTTCCTTTTAGGCGAGTTAAATTGACTCGTAGGCGGGTGCGACCTGTGGGCAGTTTTGCAATCGATTGACTTAATCGGGTCAATTGGGTGCAAGTCGCGTGTGTGGGTTGGATTGGACTTTGAGTAGGCGTGTAGGGCTGAGGTGTGTAGGTGGGGTGACGTGGCTGCCACATCAGCAAGAGCAAATTTCTTGAGATTTGCAAACTTTTGAATTGGGAGCTTTTTAGTATGTTTTGTTTGGCCTTCAATTGCAATCACTCCTTGCCTTTGGTGTTGGTTTCCTTGAGACAAACACAACCCTAACCAGCTGTCCCATACCTTCCCACCCTTCTCTTCTCCATGCCATCCACCTCACACCACCTCCACCTCCCTCTCCGGCGAGCTACTGGACTAATCTCCGGCAAGATTGGTTGAGCAAGCTAGTGGGCATCATTTGTGCGGCTAGAAGAGGAGTGGTGATCTCCGGCTAAGCTCAGTCTTTTCCTTGCTGATCAGGTATGCCTCTATCTATTAGAATAGGATGTGGTGGTGGGTGTTGAACGTGGTTCTGCACAAGCTTAGTGGCTGGTCGGTCATGAGGGTTAGGGTTTGCACAACTAGAGTTCTACTGATTGGGTGGGTTGTGGTGCAACTCGGATCTTCAGTGGCTGACCGTGGATTCTTCCCCCTAGCACATCCCCAACTCCATGTGTTCCTTGGTGGTTTGATGGAGAAGTTAGTAGGGAGGAGGCTGGACCATGGGGAGAATGTTGGGTAGGGTTGTTGCATGCATCTTGCGTGAGGTGTAACCATACTCGTGTGGTTTGATCTTTAGATCTTTTGGTGGTCTGTTATCATTTTTAACTTGGTGTAGCATACTCACTCTCTTGGATGTATTACTGATTTGTGAGTTCTCTTCCTAGTATGATTTTATGACTTGTTATGTTATTAGTCTCGTGAATCACCTCTGATTTCAGATCTTATATTTATGCGTGCTCCAGCAATTTTGTCCAAAGAATATTGCTTGATTCATTCTGATTTTTATCATATGTCTTGCATAATTTTGTGGCTGTGATCAGATGATTCTCCCATGATATGTTGCTGGTTATAAGACATATTCATGCATTATTTAGTGACTGTAGTCAGATAAGCTTTCATGACATAGTGGCTGATATAGATCTCATATCCATGCATTAATTCGTAACTATATTCAGACAATATCCCATGCCTTGTTTGCTGATTATTAGGTCATGTATACTTGCATTACTTCTTGGTTTCATTCAGATAATATTCCATGAATTGTTTTCTGACCATAAGTCACATAATCATGCGTTAGTTGAGGTCTATGTTCAGACCATATACCATAATGGGTTTGCCAATTTTATATCATAAGTTCTAGCATTGCTTAGTGATTATATCCGGATAATCTCCTATAAATTATTCGCTGATTTCAGACCATTGTTCATGCATTATCTCATGATTTGATTCATATAATCTCTGATCTAGTCTGGGATACTAAGTTCCTACCAGATACATATGTTCTGAAATTCATGATGCATGATATAGATTGCTTGTGATGTTTGTTTATGATACATCCCACTATTGTACAAGTTCCATTACGTCTTTCACGTTATATGTTACTGATATGAAGTATGTTATTATGGATATGTATGACGCATAGGATTTCAGACCTTATAACATCCATATCATGACCCGTAGATGACTTGTTTAGTTGTCCTGTTGATTTATCGATCATGGTTATGATTGATTGCTTTTGAGAGTGCCTTTGCATTCTGATCTTAACGTTATGGTGTCTGATTTTGTGTGGAGCTGCAAGAACGTATTCGTATACCCTTCCTTAAGCTTGTTCTGGATTTTATAGCTACACTAGATTTAAAGATCCTTAGGTAGCTTGCATTGCATATAATCCGATAAAGTAATTCTTGGCATGTTCTGTTTCGAGACCGACGGGTCACATGTTTGTCCTCTAGCTTCATAGGCCATTCGGTTAAGATCCCTATTTGAGGGTCAGGCGTGAGATATGTCCTGGGCAGGCACGCTGCCATTCTGTCTCAGGTTAGGTGTTCCCAATTTCGCGATTACCCCGTGTAGGTTTATTTCTGTGAATTGGGCCATTTATCTGGCGTACCGCTTTGTGCCGAGCGGTGGGTCACTGTTGAGTGACCCACTTCTGACCAGCATAGCTGGTGTTCTGGTTCCTTTCGAGGAATGTGTTCGGGTGCGCTCGACTGACCCAGCTTATGGAGTCGTAGCCTTCTGTTACATTTGATGCTTTTCTGTTATGTTTCGGATGCATGTCTTGTTAGACATCATGATATATTTCTATTATTGCTTGGCTGTGGTATACCAGGTTTTCTTAATTGAAAACTCACGCATTTGTTAATGCGGTCCATGTGGGTACTTAGGTTCCCACAGGGCAGACTGGATGAGTGTTGAAGATTCTGTACAGGAGGGACATGTTGACCAGAGTCTTCAGTTATCATTTGTTTCCGCTTATGTTATTGTATTTCCTTTGATACTCAAGTATTGTATTGACTCTTTTCATATATGGATATTCACTCGTTTCTGTTATTTATATGTCAGTTATCCATGTAAGTCCTTCTATTTGTATGTAGTTGAGTCAGTCGTTGTCAGTTTCTTTGTAACTCATTCGGTCGTCGCAGAGGTCTCTGACCACGACACTAGTGTTTCTTCCGAGTGTGGGTACCCGCAAGACTGGGGGCATTACACATTCTCTTCTAAGAAAGCATCCATACATAACAAACTGTTTACCATAACAAGATGATCATTTACAAGTACCTAGTGTGACCACTATCCCATCTAATACAAGTTTTAGCAATTTACGCGCATATATCTACATTAACCATATGAAATGACACAAATAATTAAGAAGAACCCATCACCAACACATCACATCATCTACATCACCTCCACCCCAAATGTGGTGGATCTACTCTCTACTCATCACTACAAGCATGGAAAGCAAGACTACACATGGCAGGAATCACTAAGTACTAAACTAATCATCAAAATACAAAACTAAGTAGATAGAAAGAAAGCTAGAGACAAGAGGAAAAAACTACCATTAGATTAAAGAAGGCACTAGTTTACAAGGTCCAAGCACCTCCTTATTCGTGTAGCCCAATTGGGTAAAACGTACGCTATTTTATTGGTAGAGGTGGAGAAGTAGAGGAAAGTAAGAAAAAACCATGCTATTTATAGAAGAAAGTGTGGTGTAGATGATTCTGGGGGCAATCCAATGGCTAAATTGATTTATCTAAATTCTGGTGGGCCCTACTAATCCGACTCGAGCCACCAGAGAAATATGGGCCGTTTGGACTAAACTGATCCACCACTACGGATGTTTTAGCTCTGATCCACCCCAATTTCTCCTGGAAGCTTAAGTGATGTATTTCACACGTGGGGTGGACTCGTGGTCTGCTTGTTCGAGCTTGTTTATTCTTAATTCCCCAAATACTTCTCAAGATCATGATAATGAGAGATTTTTGCACCAGAAATAATTTCCTTATGCTCAGGTCCCTCCAGGTTTCATCTGGGTCCTTCCGCAATTGCAGATGGGTTCTCGAGCAAGAGAAACAAGTCCAAGATGCTTCAATAAGGTCATTTCCTATTGCATTTAGGTCTTTTTTGGGTTTTTTCTCCTCTTTATTACCTAAAACCTAAAACACATCAAACAAACACTCGAGTAGCACAAAATTGGGGTAAAATAAAGGATATATAACATGAATGCAATGTATGATATGCGCAACTTAACAAATGCCCCACACTTACCTTTTGCTCGTCCTAAGCAAATCAATGAAACAGAAAAATGAAAGAAACGAAAAATTACGAAAAACGGGGAAATTCTAACTCACCATCGTAGGAATCACGGTTGCACTTAGTAAGTGCAACAAGCCCTTAAACCTCGTTGTCACGAAGGATGAGTGGAGTCTAAAGGGGGTTTTCAGTGTATATACCCACAAAATCCGAACATTAATGCATTATTCAACCTAGCAACATGAGTCGATGGGCCAACTTTTGTTGATTATTGGACACGGTAATACTATGGGCTGACTCTATATATGTATCTTGTCAACATACCTAGCCTAGAGAACCATTCGTTCAAGTTAATAAAGGACTTAAGTGAAAGACGTGGGCAACCTTAATATCCTCAAGTGTCACAATGTGTAAACTCCATTAAGGTTCTTATTTGTATTTTTTCTTTGCTTTCCTTCTTTTCATTTGTTTTAGAGAACAAGGAATTAAAATTGGTTGGGGTTTGATTCTCCTAGGGTTCGGCTTCGTGCATCATTGCCTATGAGGAACCATAACCACTTCCATATCCACCTCTCTCACCTCCACCACCACTATCACGTCCACCTTCCCCCAAATCTCCACCCACACTTACTTCAAGCATTGTCCTCAATGAATGTGAGTATGATACTACATGGATTTATGCATGAATAACAAAAGATCTTGCCAAAATGAAGCATAAATGGAACTTTGTGGTTATGTTGATGGACATAAACCTGAATTTTCCAAAACCTGTGAGATACCTATTGGGACCCATGACAACCAATGTTTTTTTATATAATATAACTATATACAAAAAAAACTGTCATCGTCCTTTATCAAAGGACAATGAAGGGAACCTCATAGTGGATCAACGTACCTGGAATGGGAACATGATACCACGTAGGTCCAAAATACACATGCATGGCCCCCCCTCACAATGTATACAAGATGTCGGAGAGATTCATGAATTGCACGCAAAGGCATCTGATTCAAAGTATCAAACTAAAAGAGGAGGAACCTGTCAAGAGTTTGGGAACAATTGACCAATGGAAGAAGAGTTCCACTCGGTGCAGTATTAAAATCAGGATCATCAATCAAAACTCTCCAATAGACTGGTGGGTCGGAACAAGAGGTTATGCTTGCCCAACACATCAAGAGAACATAAAGTGGGTCTTTTACCCAAGATATGCTCTAAAGAGATCCCAATACCCTCATCAGTTCTTATGACGATATGAGTATTAAGGATCTTTTGCTCTTCAAAAGGTGGGTCCTTGAGGGGCACAACATTAAGATCATCTCGCTCAAGGCCCATGGGATAAAAATATAAATCACAGTTCTGTGCCAACTCAAAATCAAGTTAGTCCATGTTATTGTTAATTTGGATCGAATCCTCCACCAAGTGATCATGAACTGAAACCCCAAATCCTCTATACTAACTAGGAGTTTGACTTTGAAAGATTGTGGTTTGAATTTGTGGACGTGGTGGGGGTTTGATATCAAAAGATGAATCCTTATGTTGACAAGAGAGGTCAACCTCCTCACGTTCACTTAATTGTTGTGTCATTTGACTCACTTGCATTTCCAAAGTTTGCAAGGAATTTTAAGTGGTTTCCATGAATGTTTGGAGAGTTTGTTCTAAGGAATGACGTTTGGTGTCAACTATGAGGTTAAAGTCAAACATTGAGAAGATTTTGGTTTAGGTGTTCATGGGCTGAGAATGAGTCCAATGATTGGTAGTTGGGTGCTGGTGGAATTCTAGGATACTAGGGTGGGCATGAAGTATGATACTCAGTATTTCTAAGGTTACCAAACCAATAAATCCTCCCTGGGTTAGATGATTGATTCGTTTTATATTAACCGCAAGTGCACGACCGCGTTGAAGTGGTGGCAAATACGGGTCGTCCACTAGGAGGTGTGTCGACGTTTGGTTTATGCGAAGGCGAGTGGTAAAAATGGAGAGAAAGATTGATTACACTAAACTATGCAAGAATGCAAAAGGAAATGAAAGATAAGCAATAAAAACTAAACCCCATAGGGGTAGAGAAATAATGTGACTATAAAGATGTGTGTGTGTGTTCAATTAAGCTCATCATAACATGTAGTGCATGAAATCATAAACCTAACTCCAACTTTGCCTCCACGTGAATTAAGATAAGACTACATCATTAAAGCATACAAGACAATAATTGGAATGAAGGTACATGAACTCAAGTATAAAGACTAGACCCTACTATGCCTCCACATGAATTAAGATAAGACTACATCATTAAAAAATACAAGACATTAGCTAAGGTAAACGTAACAAGATCACATACACTACAAATTGTGTTTCCAATATTAACTTCATCCATATCCTAATGTTATCATTCCCCATAAAATAGGTCCACTAATCAAAGCATAAGCTAAGCTTCATTCAAGAGCATTAGCATATCAAAGATAAGAGTGAAAACCCATTAGATGGTTATGGAAATCATATAAAGCTCAAGGGATAAAGATAACACACACTTAATACACTACATGATTATATCACATATTTCTCCACCCCCCAAGTGGGGATGGAAGTACTCACTACTCATTACACTAACTATATTAGCAAAAGAAAGCATAATACTGAAATGAAAGTTAACTAAGAAGGCAAGAAGTATTAAAGAAACATAAAAGGAAAGGAAAGACTAAACAAACATGCACAAATTAAAAGACAAGATTAAAAGAAACTAGTAGAATTATTTTATTAACAAGGAAAGGGTGATGGAATCCCCCACCTTATCTTTTATGGGACAGCCCCTCCTTAGTAGCGTTTTGATCCTAGATCTAGCAATCAATCGCTCCAATCAAACGCTCAACTCACTCTTGTCCCGATGCACCTTACTAACAAATGCATGATCGAAACATGCATGCATGAGAGATTTGGGTGCACGTACCTCACGCCAGCAATCAACAACAAAATGTAAAGCAAAGAAAAGACAAATGCATGCGAGGTCTACACATGATGAATGACCTAGATGGCAACAAGTCTAATCTTTTGCTTTGAGTTTTATGGTCCAAGTTGATTAATGGGGGAGTGATTAATGATCTGGGAGCAAACAAGAAGTCACAACATGCAAAATAGGGCTCCCAGATAACAAAAATTACAGAACTAACTACCAGAAAAAATTTGAAAGCAGGAAACTCTCACCAGGCTGCCAATTGGCGGTCTCCAACCGCTGATTGGCGGTCCTTTTGGAGCTTTTGGTCCTCAAACTTCTCCAGTAGCCTCCCCTTGATCCGTAGGTTCCCTGAAACTAAACAACACTGGAAACAAAAAATTAAAAACCCCTTGAATCGCCCAAACCAACGTCTGGACAGAGCACCTTCCCGGCAACGACGCCAAAAACTTGATTGATCTCGTTTTATTTTAACCGCAAGTGCACGGCCTCGTTGAAGCGGTGGCAAATACGGGTCGTCCACTGGGAGGTGTGTCGACGATTGGTTTGTTCGAAGGAGAGAGGTAAAAAGAAGGAGAGAAGGGTTGGTTACACTAAACTACACTAAGATGCAAAAAGGAAATGAAGATAAGCAATAAAACTAAGCCCCATAGGGGGTAGAGAAATAATGTGAACATAAAGAAGTGTGGGTGTGTGTTCATTAAGCTCCTCACAACATGTAGTGCATGAAATCATAAAACTACATCCAACTTTGCCTCCACATGAATTAAGATAAGACTACATCATTAAAACATACAAGACAATAATTGGAATGAAGCTACATGAACTCAAGTATAAAGACTAGACCCTACTATGCCTCCACATGAATTAAGATAAGACTACATCATTAAAACATACAAGACATTAGCTAAGGTAAAGGCAACAAGAGCACATACACTACAAATTGTGTTTCCAATATTAATTCCATCCATATCCTAACCTTATCATTCCCCATAAAATAGGTCCACTAATCAAAGCATAAGCTAAGCTTCATTCAAGAGCATTAGCATATCAAAGCTAAGAGTAAAAACACATTAGATGGTTATGGAAATCATATAAAGCTCAAGGGATTAAGATAACACACACTTAATACACTACATGATCATATCACATATTTCTCCACCCCCCAAGTGGGGATGGAACTACTCATTACACTAACTAAATTAACAAAATGAAGCATAATACAGAAATGAAACTACCCTAAGCAAGCAAGAAATATTAAGGAAGCTTAAAAGGAAAGGAAAGACTAAACAAGCATGCACAAATTAAAAGACAAGATTAAAAGAAACTAGAAGAATTATTTTATTAACAAATGACTCACATTGAAGGTAGCATTCTTCTCCACCTTGAGTTTTTGCTTTAAGGCTCACTCCTTAGTAGAGAGAATGCCACCAAGCAATGGGTAATTACAGTGGAAGGTGAAGAGTTCTATTTATAGGCATGGAAAAAGCTAATCCGATACAATCCCCCGATGTGGGACTAAACCAATACCAAAAATGGACTAAGAATACACTAATACACGTGCCCCACAAATCTGAGAGGATCCAGAATGATTTGGACCGCCAATTAGCGGTCCAAGACCTCCAATTGGCAGTCTATTGGATCTGGATTCATCTGGGATTTGTTGTGGGCTTTGCTAGTGGTCTTTGTTGGTGTTCGATGCATCTACTTTGTTTATTGGAGCTCCGGCCCGAATCGAATTGCCAAAATACTCCCCATGATGGTGTGGAGTTTCCTGTTTTGCTATTAGGTCCTTCGGTCTTACGATCATGTCCTTCTCCCTTGCATCTCAGTCCCTAGGTCTCACAATTAAGTCCTTTTTCCTGCTTTTGGGTCCTTACATGGCTCTTCTCTTCAAACCTCTTTATTCCTAAAAACTAAACATAAAACTCGTCACGTAGCATTGCTTAGGTGTAAGATAATGGATAGAAGATACAAATATGAGCATGAAATGATGTCAATCATAAGACGTGAAAGCGTATGGGTCATAATGAGTTTGGGGAAAAGCATCATCATATACGGGTTCAAGAGGAACGTACAAACACTCTTCCAACACCTGACAACGTAAACTAGTCTGATTATCTCACGTGGCTTCTGGAACCACCGATCCAGTCATACCCTCTACCGCACGTACGAAAGAGGCCAATGTTTCTTGAAATGACTCAATTTGTTGACTAACATATGATACGAGATAACTAGATGATGGTCTAGCAGTCGGTGCCTCTATCATATTATCATAATCTGAAGACTTCTCAGCCACACAATTAAAATTGTCCCACCCAACATGGGTGTTTGTCTGAGGCATCCCAAGTTGCACGGGTTGGGTATAACATGAAAAGTCGTCCAGGTCACAACAATGAAATGAATGATCACCCATTTAACCATCAATATCGACAATAACAATCTCAAAATGACTACTCTCACCACCAAGATATCAATCTCGCATGAAAGTGCTCGACTCAACCCTAAAATGCTAAGATAATGTGTAAAATGGGGTAAACTAAACGATAGAAGTAGAGGAGAAGAACACTTGGGTAAGAAGAGAAGAAGCCTTAAGAGCTAGCATGGGTAAGGGTGTGGGTAGAAGCCTAATCTAGCAAACACAGCTGAAAGAAGCTTAGGCTGGTTATGGGTCCTTAAGCTAGATTACGCCTAACCACGACTCCCCACACTCCCGAATGTGTCACCTCCCTCGGCCGAAGGTCACAAAGCCAAATGAGAATGTCAAGACCATGAGGTCCCACAAGTCTCAATGCAATCAAGCAAACGACGACATTCACGTAATGACGTTAAAAATAGGATTGTCTCCTAAGTGCGCCCGAATCCAGGTCAATGTCTACATGATTTTAGATTAAGGCTTTTATATTAGTGATTTTTGGGGCGAATGAAGTGGTGATGAAATCCCCCACCTTAACTTTCATTGGGACAAGCCCCCTTATGGTAGTTTGATCCCTAGACTAACAATCAAGCCCTCCAATCAAACACTCACCACACTCTTGTTCTACTGCTACCTTACGAACTAATTTATGCATGGTAATGCATGAATGAGTGAAGAATGTGTCATACGTCATGTCAGCAGTCGACAATAATAAAAGTAAAGCAAGGGGAAGACAATATGAGTGCATGACCTATGTATGTGCATGACCTATATGGCATTCATCCATTCTTTTGCTTTTAGTTTCAATGTCTAACATTGTCTTAAAGAGAGGAATATGCATATAAAATTTGTTTCTGGCATCAACACAGAGCATATATCAAGTGAACAGTGACATATACCAACTAAAAATAGCAAGACAAAGACACAGGTCAAACAGAAAGTGAATTAATCTCACCCAATCCGCCAATGGTGGATGCAAATCCATCACTAGCGGAATGTTTAGAGAATTTAGTCCCAAAACTTCTTCGAAATGCTCTTTTGGCTTGCTGTAGTTCATCGGTTTGCTTTTCAGCCTGTCCCGTAACAACAGCAAAAGAAAATGTAAGAAGAACCCACCGAAATGCTGGAAACAACAATGACTACGATCGACTCCCTGGCAACGTCGTAAAAAACTTGATTGATCGTTTTAATTAACCGCAAGTGCACGACGTCGGTGAAGAGGCGTCAACTACGGGTCGGTCCGCAGGGAGTTGTGAATGTTGTTGTGACTACCCTACACTAAATGATGAATGAATCAACAATTAAACTAAACCCCTATGGAGTGGAGATGTGGAGGTATATGTGTGTGTGAATGGTTTTGATTACATGAGGCACAAGTGTGTAAAGTAGGTGAAATCAACTTAAAACTAGTGTGAAGTTTAATTAACATCAACTACATTTACATGAATACATACTAATATAGTTAGCAAATGCACATTAACTAACATAAGCCCATGATTCATTTTATTCATTAAATGCACATGCAAGCTATCTATATAACTATATCCGATGTAAATCTAAATAGTCAAGAACGAGCCCAATACAATGAGTGTACAATTACACTCATCATGGCTCCAAACAAATCAGAAGTAACACATGCAAATCAGCAACTTGACAACACAGTCACAAACAAACCACATAATGTAACCAACTCGAACAACCATACCATGCAACCACGCTATCTATGGGTCAGGTGACTAACCTTGTTACATGTTATTAGGTCAATAATATCACCAAAGAGCAAAAAATCAGAAATAATAGATAAACAAATCAGACTAAACATAAGACTAGTGCATGTTGTCCAAACAAGAAGCTACGGGTCATGAAGTGATGGTTATAAGGTCAAGCTTCACCCTACAATATACATGTACAACATCATGCTTTTACAATAGAAAATAACATTATTATGATCAAGTTAAATTCATGTAACATCAGTTTATTAACAATGGAAATCAGGCATGAAACAAGATCAACAAACTATACATGAATCGTTCGAAAAATGCATAACATCAGCTAGTAATTTTCAGGAATGAGATTAATTGCATGCAACAATATATTCCTGATATGAACATGTATACTCATCATTATATCTCTAGTGATATGATATTAGGAACAACACACAATCACAATCAACACATAATGTATACATGAATCAATACAACAAGAAAATCAAGGCATGCACACACCAAAGTGAGAGACCTCAACATGTAGCATGATCACAACAATTAAATCACGAGATAATAACAAGATTTCAGTAGATAAATATACATGTTCGTGATTCATCTAAACAACACCTAAATCAGGAAATGAATCAAAATCTCAAAAGGTAGATGTGTATGTGCATGGTGTATCTCATCATCAATAATCCACCAAATAATAACATGATCTCAGTAGAAAAATTATACATAAACATATGGTATCTTAACAACAAACTAATATGGAAATATAATCATGGAATCCAGCAAGAAAATCACGTCCACATCCTACAAGCAATCACAAATCCAGCAACAACGAAGGTGCAACACACAACACCAAGAAAAACATGCATGCAATGCACCCGACATACTCTGATTAGTAGCTTATCATGCATCATATTCATGCTATATATCCTTTATTTTACCCCAATATTGTGCTACTCGAGTTGTTGTTTGAAGTGTTTCAGGAGTTAGGTGATAAAGAAGAGGAAGGGAGCAAAAAGGACCTAAATGTAACAAGTATGGACTGATTTGGAAGGTTCTGGACCTATTTGTAATGCACAAGGACTGGATCGCAAATCAGGAAGGACCCAAGTGAAACCCGGAGGGACCTCACGGTAAAGGACAAAATGTTGTGCCACATGACTTGAATCAAATCAGTATTAATCAAATCAATGATGAGTAGCGAGTAGTCCATCCTCATTTGGGGGTGGAGAAGAAGGTGATTTGATCATGTGACGGATTAGTGTGTGTTAATCTTAATCCTTTGAGCCTTACATGATTTCCATAACCATTTAATGGGATTTCACTCTTATCTTTGATGTACTAATGCACGCAAGGGAGCCGACGTGGTGCACGGTGGGCGGAAGCGTAAGTGTGGTGAGAGGCTGCCAGAGGTGCTCGGGTGTTGAAGAAGGTGGTTTCGACGAAGTACGCTGAGTTCACGAGACAAAGGTATGTGAAGTTCATGGTTTTCGCTCACTCGAGGCGTGTGAGGAGTTTGGGCTCGTTGTCGGAGGCCGGTGACGAGAGGTAGCAAGTGCGCCTGGCTAAGTCAGGTTATCACCGGCCAATGATCGACCAGTGCCTTTGGGCAGTCGACCAGTTGTAGAGTAATTCTCCAATTTTAAACATCGGTCAAGCGATGCCTTTCGTTGGTCGACTCGTTGTGTATATTTGCTGGGTCGGAGAGTCTTTGTTATATTTCGGTCGAACGGGGCCCCATTATCATTTGGGTCTGGATTGGGCGTTGACCATCTAAATGGTTGGTGCCCAGTATTGGTTTTTAATGTATACTTGTGGTGCCACTTTTGTCCATGGAAACCCGTGTCATTTGGGTTTGGACTAGGCGTTGATTATCTAAACGGGAGCACTTTGGGATCGGATATTCTAGTCTTTTCCTAGATTGTTTTATTACTTGTAGTTCCACTTTCTCATAGGTTTATGTAATCATACCTTTTGAAACTCCTATATATTGGTGCACCGTATATTTGGGTATTTGTATGAGTAATGTCCCCACTCTTGATGGTTTTAATCCTCGTGATATTTGTTTTAAAATTTAAATTCTTCCACTGTTTCGGGACTTTACAATTCGTCATTAGTACATAATTGTACGAACCACACATCTACACTTTTGAATGCATTCTCTACCTCCTATGGAATTAGTCATATTAGGTTCATTTCAAAAATTTACGTAGCAGTAGTTAGTTAAGTCTGATACATTCAACTTTCATTTTCTTCCCTAGCCCACACGAGTATGGTTAACAACAACCCGCACTAACTCCTCATGAACACGACCCGCACTTGCCACTACTCCAACGTGGCCGTGTAATTGCGGTTTTGAACTTAAAATCCCCAACAATGACCAAAAAGGTTTCCAAGAAAAAGCAAGAATTTTTAGCGGTTTGTCTGAGTGAATAAAAAGTCAGTAATTTGTCTCATCCATCTCCCTTCTTGGCAAGAAAACTGGATGATAGTGCGTGTAACCCCAGTTAACTTAATATCCAGGGTATTAACAGGCACACATAAGTGTGCTTTAACAATTGAATGTGTCCATTAAACACAGTCTGCCCTTTCAAGGTCAATCTTAAATAATTTTCATTAGTATCCTTACAAGGATTGCGGTGTCCTTCAAAGCACACTAGTGTGACAATTAAAATCGGATAGGTCGATGGTAAGCATAGTGTGTCCTTTAAAAGCACACCTTTGTCGGTCAATGGTGACACAAATGTGGCCTTAAACACGAATGTGTCCGGTGAACACAAACTCTTTCCTGCAAAGGACA
The DNA here is from genome assembly GCA_963682175.1 of Triglochin maritima. NCBI lineage: Eukaryota > Viridiplantae > Streptophyta > Magnoliopsida > Alismatales > Juncaginaceae > Triglochin > Triglochin maritima. The sequence goes on along the minus strand of OY821774.1, from coordinate 26,610,396 downwards.
CAATCATCCACAATTCACATGGTTATCCCTAAATCCTTCGAACTGGTCTTGTCCATTCAAATCAACATTGTGCTTTCATTTGGAGTGTGTGCTTTAAAAAATAAAGTCATTAACAATTTTCGATCCTTATCACATTATCTGATATTTAATAGGACAAAATGATGAATCTTGAAATCATTGATGGAGAAGAAGAAGAAGAAGCAAAATACGAGAAGAGAAAGGGAGAGGAAAAGGGAAAGGAAAAGAAAATGGAAGAAGAAGAGAAGAATAAGAAGAAGGAAGAGACAAGAAGGAAAAAAAGGTTGACGAAGAAAGGAGAAAGAAAGAGAAAAAGGAAGAGCAGGAGAATAAGAAGAAGGAAGAAGAGGAAAGGAAGAGAACGAAGAAGAAAAAGATGGAGAAAGAATTGAATAAGGAGGAAGAGGAGGAGAAAAGGAGGAGCAGAAAAAATAGAAGGAAGAACTGAAGAAGAAGGAGGAAGAGAATAAAAAAGAATAAGAGGAGAAAAGAAAATAAAAGAAAAGGAGAAAGAGAAGGAACAAATGAGCAGCATGCACTAGTGGAAAAAATGTCATATACAGTCATATATACGACGAATTTTTGCGATCAAAGTGTCCGACGTATATTACATCGATGCCTATACCTTGTGTATAGATGTCGTCTATATACGACCGACGTCTATACAATGTACAATGTATAGACGTCGGCTATATATGACTGACACCTATTATACCTTTAATTTACCCAGAAAAAACATTACACCTGTTATACAACCTATAACAGGCACCCAACCTCCACACTAATCAAGCTCAAGTCGCCCAAGTGCCAATCTTGTGACCAATAACCGTGTAGAGCAAGCCCAAGTCGCCCAAGTGGCAAAACACGTTCGCATTTGTTTGTAGAGGAGTGGTGGAGTACATCAACCACAACAACAAAAATTGGACGATGTGGGACTAAACGTTTATGACTTATAGACGTTGGAGATATAGAGTGACTGATGTCTATACATACCGTACAACCCATAGACATCAGCCACGCTATACGTCCGACGTCTATACATTTAAATAAAAATAATAATAAAAATTATGACCGATAGACGTCGGCTACCCTATACAACCGACGTCTATACATGGGTAAATAGTAAAAAAAACATTGCAACCATCTTAAATATATATATATATCTATTCAATTTACCTATTGTAGCTAGTGTGGTACTCAACTCATATTTAGAAGTAAAGGAGTGGTGAAGTACTTCAACTCCACCAATAAAATTTTTTCTCCAATGTGGGACTAAACTTCAACCTATATCACCATACACACACATGTGTACAACACACACGTGATAGTTACATTGATGTAACTATTTTTAAAATAATACAAATAATTCACATTATTCTTATACAAAATAAATCCACAGAAATTCTTACACGAAATAAATCCCAAAACATTGCATTAATTCTTATACAAAATAAATCGAAAGAAATTTTTACACTAAATAAATCCAAAAAAATGAAGAAAAAATATTTTCTTCTTTCAGGAGATATAAACGTCGGTTATACTAAAAAATGACATTTATACAAACCTATAGATGTCAGATGTTTTTATATCCGACGTCTATTCGGTGACGTCTATTGTGCATTATGCGTTAGTGATGGATTGGTGGATCAAACATGTCTGAACAAGAAAATATCCCGTGATAAAGAAAAAAGAGGAAAAAAAGGAGAGGGAAGAAAGGAGAGGACAAAGGAGTCTCAATAAAAGAGAGGTGGATGAGAAGAAGAGGAATGACAAAAAATAGCACAAATAACTGACGAGTCAATTGTGGAGAAGAGGCTGAAATTTGAACTCGGATTTCAGACAAACAAGAAAAAAATTCTCCAACCAAGAGCGGACAAACAATCCATGCATAAATGTAAATGAAAGCATCAACATGGAAGTCGTGGCCGGGTTAACCGATGTTGAGAAAAATATCCATCTTAATCTAACAGCACCAGGAAGAGGAATGAAAGAATATTTGTGGTGCAAGTATGTGGGCCATGTGAGCCTAATGGATCTAAAAGATCTAATAACTAAAGGGTCAGACCAATCAACGGGCGTATGATGGTTGATTCATTTATTGTACTATCCAAAAACTATTTGTGTTGGTTGGTTAATGAACTTAGTTCGTTGAATTCCACTTCTTGAGTTCTATCAACTTTCTGCAAACCAATCACACCTAAAAAACCAATAGAAAGGATATCTCGTGTTGGACATTCAACTAAAACCATATGTGGTATGTCCTATTATTAATAAAGAGTTTTTAGAAACCATTCAACTGGGCGCCAGTGACAAGGCAACATACTTTGGAGCTCATTAATATTATCTAGTGGTCTTACAAGTGACATATCATTGGAGCAATGTCTTCCAATTAACATGGGAGAGATTAGTAATTTTTTGTGTGTGTCTATTTTTTGTTTGTGTTTGCATTTAAAAGAAGGTCCTTTTAAAAAAATCTTTTCCACACAAGCAACTTATGTCCTTTAAAGGTCATGTGAGTCCTTTAAAGATCAAAAGTGTCCTTTAAACACCAAGTCTGTCCTTTAAAATTGAGTGTCTTTTAAAGCACAACATTGCCATTGTAAAACCCACTCTCCTGCTTTATTAATAATAAGTCCACTCTCCTCGTTTATGCATAATTTAATTCTTTTCTTATCTAATTCTGTTTGTGGTATGTATGTATGCTTAAATTTTGATCGGGTTCTTTGTTGGTCGATCGAGTGCGACTCATCGGGCGAGTGCACATTTTCTTGGCTTAATCGACTCAATCCGGATCTGAGTGGGTGAATGGTGTGAGTTTGGGCTGAGCCCATGTTGAGGTGGCATGGAATTGGAAGGGGGCATTTGGAGTTTGGATGCACATAATTTCGTGGCTTTTGGATGCCTTTGCTTGGTGCCATTTTTGGCATGTTTGAGGTGGCTTGAATAGCCACGAAGAATATGGAAGTTGGAGAGTTGTTGCAAACCCCCCCCCCCCCCCCCCCCACCCTCCGACACCAGCCGTCCCTCTCCAGCCTTTTCTTTTCTCTGGTCCGGTGTGTTGGTGGGTTGATCTCCCGCAAGCTGAGTGAAACAACGTCAAAAGCAACCTTATGTGGCAAAAAGGAGAAGTGGTGGACAACATCTCCAGCCAAATTCAGGTAACCTCCTTGCTGATCAAGTATGCTCCTAACCTCTAATGAGTTTTATGGGAGGGGGTTTTTGATGGAGGGGCCAGCCAGCACCATGTGGTGGCTGGTGCAATCGTTGCACCACCAACTGAACCTCCTCTAGCGCTTGCATAGAGCCGCGCTAGATGGAGCTCGTTGTGGGACAGCCAAGTGCACTAGAGCTCCAGTGAGGTCCGAACAGAGGTGAAGGTGTTCCTTCTGGGCTGAGTGGGAGGGTGGCCACGGATCTGGTTGGGTGTCGCGGGCGCACACAAAATCAAACTAAGGTTTGCCTTCAACTCTTTTGACTCCTAGCTTTGAACAGATGGCTGGTGTAGCCATTCCAGATGGTGGCTGGGGTCAGGAGTCGGATTGTCTTGTTTGGTTTGAGCATGGGTGCACTAGGGTGATGTTAAGCATGCGGTTGGTGCATCTTGCGCGCTTGTTGCTCGGTTGCTGGACTGAATGGCTTGGACAGACTTCCTCTGACCTTCTCCCACCTCAGCCACCTAGGGAGGATGATCTGAGCATGTGGTTTGGATGGGTCAAGGATCCATATACATGGCTGTCAGGTTTGTATTTTTCCGTGATTTATCTGATGCTATCGGTTGCATTGAGTGCGATGGTTGCTGTGATTTGTGGTTTGAGTCATTTCTGGTCCAGCAGCACATACGATACATTCATGATCTGATTTGAGTAATTTTCTATGATATTTTTTATATGCATGCACATAGGAACTAAATTGTACTCCTTGTTATATGTTATTCATATTATATCTTAATGCAACACAGGCTTTCGAATGTAGGAATAGATAATAATATTGGATAGATTGAGTCTTCTGATATTATGTGCATGTTTCACCATGTTGTACTACTGATATATAAGTTATGTCATACCCACATATGATCTGATCATGTTCTGGGATTTTAGTTCGATTTCATGTATGCTCTGAAATTGATAATTCATATCGTCGATTGTTCGATCTTCTACTGTTTACATGGTTATGTTACTTTGTTCATGTTGATCTTTGTCTGATGTGATGTGTTATGTTGTGCTCATGTATGACCCTTAAGATTTCAAACCTCATAATGTCCTTAGCATGACCCATAGATGACTAAATTAGTTGTTATATCGATTTACCGATTCGGTTATGATTGGTTGCTATTGTGAATGTGTTGTGATCCCTGTGTGGGATGTTTGTTTCTGATTGTGGTTTGGGGCTGTGAGGAGCGTATTCTTATATTAGCTTGTTCTGGACTATGTAGCTACACTAGATTTTAGATGCCTAAGCAGCTTGCATTGCATTAAATCTGATAATTAATTCTAGGCACGTTCTTTTTTCTGGGCCGACGGGCCACGGGTGGGTCCTTTAGCTTCAAACGCCATTCGATTAAGACCCCTATGTGAGGTCCAGGCACAAGAAAAGTCCTGGGCAGGCACGCTGCCATTCTGTCTCAGGTTAGATGTTCCCAAATTTGTGATGGCACCTTGTAGGTTTATTTCCATAATTTGGGGCATCTTTCAGGCGTACCGCTTTGTGCCGAGTGGTGGTTTCTGTCCAGTGACCCGTGTAGGATCGTAAGCGTCTCTAATTCTAATCACTTTTAGGCTAATTACCTACTCGTTTAAGCCATCAAGAATATGCAGTGGAATTAAAAACTAAACAAGCAAGGAGAGAGGAAATAAGCAAAACCACAATGAGACGAGGGATTTTTACAGAAGTTCGGCACCCCACCCGGGTCCTAGTCCTCTGTTGCAAGCTCCGGTCACAACTTCACTAACCACTCCCAATTCCGGGCCAGGAGAGAATACCTTTACAATCTTCAAGCTCGCGAACAACCCTCTCCGAGCTTGGTTCCTCCTATCACAATCCGAGAGGATCACTTCGGGCTCTCACCAAAGTCTATACTCTTGTCTCGGGCTTTCACCACGACCCTTGCTACTTTGATGAGCTTGATGATGAATAAGATGTGGAGGTGATCTTGTCCCATCTTTCTTGAGCTTCATCCATTGATGTCGATTCATCTTCACTTGAGTTTAGTGAAGTGTTGCCAAAATGATCTTCAAGTCTTTGACAAAAATCATGTGCACTTTCACAAGAACAAATCACATTAAAAAGCTTGCAAGTGCACAATATAACATTTTCATGGCTTTAGCATTTGAAGAGGCTTGTTTTTCAGCTTCTAAAGTCCATTGTTTAAAATCATACATGGCTGTTTCATATGGAGTTTCAATCATGGACCACATGTTTGAATTCGTGGATAAAAAGTTTTGTATCTTTCCATGAACAAAAATTTGTTCCATCAAAATTGGGTGGTCTAGATGAATCATAAGATGTGGATGCAATTTCGGCCATGCTAAAATTACGGTCAAGTAATGAAATTAGCTAACAAGACTCTGATACCAATTGTAGGATCGTAAGGGTCTCTGATTCTAATCACTATTAGTCTAAGTACCTACTTGTGTAAGCAATCAAGAATATGTAGTGGAATTAAAACTAAACAAGCAAGGAAAGAGGAAATAAGCAAAGCACAATGAGACGGGGGATTTTTATAGAGGTTCGGCACCCCACTCGGGTCCTAGTCCTCTCTTGCAAGCTCCGCTCGGATCACCTAGCTCTACTCACGACATCACTAACCACTCCCTGTTCCGGGCCGGGAGAGAACGCCTTTACAATCGTCAACCTTGTGAACAACCCTCAACGAGCTTGACTCCTCCAGTCACAGACCAAGAGGATCACTTCGGGCTCTCACCGAAGTCTATACTCTTGTCTTGGGCTTTCACCAAGACCCTTGCTACTTTGACTATGTTTGAGTGGAACAACACTGTCTGATCTTGAGCACACTTAAGTAAGAATAGGATTGATGTCTAAAGTGTGGAAGGTTTGAGGCTTGGAGTTTGTATGGCTTTCTATCTAATGTAGGAGACAAGATAGAGTGGGAGAGTTGTGTAATTGTGTCATAGGAACAACTATTTATAAGCTCTAAGTGAGTTATAGCCGTTGGAACAAGTTTGGTAAGTGTTTATGGAAGAAACACAAAACAGCAAATTGCATGACCCAAAACTAAATGAGTTCGGTTAACCAGATCGGGTAGAACGGTCGACCGATAGGCAAATTTGAAGTCGGTTCGGTCGACCGAAACAAACAAGAATTTGGATTTGTCAAGATATCTTAAGTTTGGTTGACCAAAAAAGGTCCTCAGTCGACCGATAGGAAAACATATTTTAGGGTATATGGAAATAATACGAATACGACCGTTGGTATAATACGACAATTCTAATGGTCGGAAATATTTGTTAACTCGGAAGACCAAAAAGGTCTGGATGGTCGACCAAAACCGGGCAGCAAAACACTAACATGATAATTGATCACTCGGTCGACCGAACGGTCCGTTTCGGTCGACTGAACTTGGGCAGATAGTTCTGGTTATGGTTTGGTGTTTTCCGGTCTAAGTTTGGGTGATCTATTGAAGTCCAAATTATATGAAATTTTGTGTGTGACTTCTATAAGGAACCTAGTGTGTGTTTGAGTGGTTTTTAGCTCAAGTATGCTCAATTACACAAAGTTCCTAAGACTCAAAGAAACAAGTTTAAATGTCTTCATTATAGCTTTAATACATGTCTTGACTTGATTTCCTTTCTTCCTTGAGTCTTGATCACCTGTAGAAGTAAACACAACGCAATATATATGCAATGCAATATGTGTGCTACTCTACATTGATTATAATTAAGATTAGGATGATTAAATAATGAAAACATAGATTAAGGCCAAAAAGGCAACAATCTCCATCTTTTTAATGATGGAAACTATATGTTAATACTTGAAATTTTTAGTTGTAAATTGTGCGTATAAATGCTACCCCTATGGATGTGCATATTTTTTGTTCAATTATAATCAAATTTCAAGTTACCCCCTTAGTTATCTCTCCCCCTTTGACATCCACCTCAGCCACCTGGGGAGGATGCTCTGAGCATGTGGTTTGGATTATGGTTAAGGGATCCATATGCATGGCTGTCAGGTTTGTATTTTTTCGTGATTTATCTGATGCTATCGGTTGCATTGTGTGCGATGGTTGCTGTGACTTGTGGTTTGAGTCATTTCAGGTCCAGCAGCACATACGATACATTCATGATCTGATTTCAGTAATTTTCTATGATATTTTTTATATGCATGCACTGAGGAACTAAATTGTACTCCTTGTTACATGTTATTCATATTATATCTTAATGCAACACATGCTTTCGAATGTAGGAATAGATAATAATATTGGATAGATTGAGTCTTCTGATATTTTGTGCATGTTTCACCATGTTGTATTACTGATATATAAGTTATGTCATACCCACATATGATCTGATCATGTTCTTGGATTTTAGTTCGATTTCATGTATGCTCTGAAATTGATAATTCATATCGTCGATTGTTGTGTGGTGCAATTTTGATTTCTTCTACTCTTTACATGGTTATGTTACTTTGTTCATGTTGATCTATGTCTGTTGTGATGTGTTATGTTGTGCTCATGTATGACCCTTACGATGTCAGACCTCATAATGTCCTTAGCATGACCCGTAGATGACTAAATTAGTTGTTATATCGATTTACCGATTCGGTTATGATTGGTTGTTGTTGTGAATGCGTTATCCTTGTTTGGGACGTTTGTTTGTTATTGTGGTTTGGGGCTGGGAGGACCATATTCTTATATCAGCTTGTTCTAGACTGTGTAGCTACACTAGATTTTAGATGCCTAAGTAGCTTGCATTGCATTAAATCTGATAATTAATTTTGGGCACGTTTTATTTTCTGGGGCCACGGGTGGGTCCTTTTGCTTCAGAGGCCATTCGATTAAGACCCCTATGTGAGCGCCAGGCATAAGATAAGTCCTGGGCAGGCGCACTGCCATTCTGTTTCTGGTTAAATGTTCCCAAATTCGTGATGACACCTTGTAGGTTTATTTCCGCAATTTGGGGCATCTATCCGGCGTACCGCTTTGTTCTGTGTGGTGGGTTCTGTTGAGTGACCCATGTAGGATCGTAATGGTCTCTAATTCTAATCACTTGTAGGCTAATTACCTACTTGTTTAAGCAATCAAGAATATGCAATGTAATTAAAAACTAAACAAGCAAGGAAAGAGGAAATAAGCAAACCACAATGAGATGGGGGATTTTTATAGATGTTCGGCACCCCACCCGGGTCCTAGTCCTCTCTTCCAAGCTCCGCTCGGATCACCAAGCTCCGTTCACTACTTCACTAACCACTCCCCATTCCGGGCCAGGAGAGAACACATTTACAATATTCAAGCTCGCGAACAATCCTCACCGAGTTTGGCTCCTCCTCTCACAATCCGAGAGGATCACTTCGGGCTCTCAACGAAGTCTATACTCTTGTCCTGAGCTTTCACCAAGACCCTTGCTACTTTGACAATGTTTGAGTGGAACAACATTCTCTGATCTTGAACACACTTTAGTAAGAAAACGATTGATGACTAAAGTGTGGAAGGTTTGAGGCTTGGAGTGTGTGTGGCTTTCCTTCTAATGTTGGAGACAATATGGAGTGGGAGAGTTGTGTAATTGTGTCATAGGAACACCTATTTATAAGCTCTAAGTGAGTCATAGCTGTTGGGACAAGTTTGGTAAGTGTTTGTGGAAGAAACACAAAATAGCAAATTGCAGGACCCAAAACTGAATGAGTTCGGTTGACCGGATCGGGTAGAACGGTCGACCGATAGGCACATTTGAACTTGGTTCAGTTGACCGATAAAGGTGTGGTCTACCGGATCAAGCTATAACTTAGGTACACTTAAGTTATTGGTCAAACATCGAATAGGGTTCAGTCGACCGAAAACTAACAGGCTCTACGGGGTTGACACACATGATCAAATTAGGTCGACCGAAAAAAGGTCCATGGTCAACCGAAAGCCAACATGCAGTTTGGGTTTGTCAAGACATCTAAAGTTTGGTCGACCAAACAAGGTCCTCGGTCGACCGATAGGAAAAAGTATTTTGGGGTATATGGAAAAAATATGTATACGACCGTAGGTATAATACGACAATTCTAACGGTCGGAAATATGTGTTAACTCGGTCGACCGAAAAGGTCTGGAAGGTCAACCGAAACCTGGAAGTAAAATACTAACAGGATAATTGATCACTCGGTCGACCGAACGGTCTGTTTTTGTCAACCGAACGTGGGCAGACATTTCTGGTTATGGTTTGGTGTTTTCCGGTCTATGTTTGGGTGATCTATTGAAGTCTAGATTATGTGAAATTTTGTGTGTGACTTCTATAAGGAACCCTGTTTGTGTTTGAGTAATTTTTAGCTCAAGTATGCTCAATTACACAAAGTTCCTAAGACTCAAAGAAAACAAGATTACATGTCTTCAATGTAGCTTTAATACATGTCGTGACTTGATTTCCTTTCTTCCTTGAGTCTTGATCACCTGTAGAAGTTAGCACAAAGAAATATATATATGCAATGCAATACGTGTGCTACTCTACATTGATTATAATTAAGATTAGGTTGATTAGATAAGCAAAACATAGATTAAGGCAAAAAAGCCAACAATCTCCCCCTTTTGATGATGGCAACCTATATCTTAATACTTGAAATTTTTAGTTGTAAACTATGCGTATAAATGTTCCCCCTATGGATGTGCATAGTTTTTGTTCAATTATAATCAAATTTCAAGTTACCCCCTTAATTTATATTGATATGTCTGTTATACCATGATCATTTGGTGACTTGTCTTCTTAATTTTTCTTGCCTATATCTTTAAATTTTCCATTTCTTTAAATTTTCTATTTCTTTCAAAATTTTCATGTGTTTGCGAAAGAAAATGTTTTGTGTTTATTTAGCATGTGCAAAACCGTTGAGAGGTGATTGACATCATATCATGCATATATTTGTGTCTTATATCCATTATTTTTCACCCAAACAATGCTATGTAACGAGTTTATGTTTAAGTTTCAGGAATAAATAGGTTTGAGAAGAAGACATTCAAAATTGACTCAAAAGCAAGGAAAAAGGACTAAGTTGCAAGACTTATGGACTGAGATGAAAGAGAGAAGGATCCAGATGTAAAACCAACAGAATCTATGAGCAAATCAAGAAGCTCCACACCTTAATGAGGAGTATTTTGGCAATTAAATCCGGGACCAACCATCAACAACCAAATAGAGTTCATCAAACACCAAGAAATCAAGCCAGAGCCGAGCCACCAAAATCTAGACTCGATTCGACACTCATAGACGGCCAATTGGCAGTCCAAGACAGCCAATCAGCGGTCCAAATTAGTCCAAAGGCAACATGTTTTGGTTGGGGTGTATTATGTTGTTTTATGTCCATTTATAGTATGCAATTAGTCACATTCCGGGGGATTGTCCCGGATTACCTTTTTCCATGCCTATAAATAGAACTCTTCCTCTCCTTTTATAATCACCCATTGCTTGGTGGCATTCTCTCTACTTGGAGTAAAATCCTTGAAGCAAAAACTCAAGGTGGAGAAGAATGCCACTTGCAATGTGAGTCATGTTAATAAAATAATTTTTCTTAGTTTCCTTTAATATTGTCTTGTCTTTTAATTCTTGCATGCTTCTTTAGTTTTATTTCCTTTCAATTAGCTTCTTTAATATTTCTTGCTTGCTTAGTTTAATTTCCTTTCAGTAGAAAGTTTCATTTTGTTAATGTAGGTTGTAGTGTAATGATTAGTGAGTAGTTCCATCCCCATTTGGGGAGTGGAGAATATTGTGATGTGATTATGTGATGTATCGGGTGTGTCTGTTATCTTAATCCTTTGAGCCTTATATGATTTCCATAACCATCTAATGAGATGTCACTCTTGTCTTTGATATGCTAATGCTCTTGAATGAAGCTTAGCATATGCTTAGACTTGTGGACCTATTTTATGGGGAATGATGAGGTGAGGATAAGGATGGAGTTGATAAAGGAAACATGGCTTGTAGTTGCATGTGCTCTTGTTGCCTTTATCTTGATTAAGGTCTTGTATGTTTGAATGATATTGTGTTATCTTATTTCATGTGGAAGCATAGTGGGATTTGGTCCTTATACATGAGTTCTTTTAGCTTAATTCCAATTATTGTCTTGTATACATATATCTTTGTATTCACATTCTTTCTCTACCCCCTATGGGGTTTAGTTTTATTGCAAATTTCCAATTCCTTTTGCATTGTAGTGTAGTTTAGATCATAACTCCTTTCTCTCATTTCTTTCCCACTCAACTTCGAACAAACAAAAGTCGACACACCTCCCTGTGGATTGAATCGTATTTGGCACCGCTTCAACACGGTCGTGCACTTGCGGTTATAATTAAAACGTTCAATCAAGTTTCTGGCGCCGTTGCTGGGGAGACATGTATATACATAAACAAAAGCAAAGAAAAGACTCAACTATATACACTCGTAAAGCACCCCACACTTATTTCATGCATTGTCTACAATGTATGGTAAATATGACCTACATGACATGCATAAGTAGAAAAGATCTCACCAAGGTCTAAGCACAAAAAGAAAATTCCTTACACTTTGCATTTGTGAAACAAAGGGAGAAAAACAAACAACCACATTAGAATGGATGGGTCCCAAAATGGGAACCAATCACCACGGATGTTCACAAGTTTGGGGCGGGAAACAAGACAATATTCATGTTGTTATCTCCTTATTATTATTTTTCATTTCGTCTTTTGTGCTATTTTTTTGGTTTTGATATTTACACATAACTACAAGAACTCCCATTACATAAATTCAATGCACCTAGAATGGGAACATGAGACCACGTGTGGCTAAGATACTCATGTCGGACCCCACGTGTGTCTCACAATGAGATATGTGGAAAGGCTCGTGAACCCAACATGGGGACATATGGGTCAAAAAGTTAAACTCAAAGAGCTCCAACCGTCCCATTGATTGGTTGAAGAGCACGAATGGGAATTGCTCTTTCATTGCAGTATTATAAAAATGTTCTATCCATACTCTCCAACCAATCAGTTGGTGTGTCGGAATGAGTCTAGTAACATCATAGGAAGAAATAGACACACCAACCTTACATAAAGTGGGTCTATCACCCAAACTATCCTTCATGGATCTACCAACACTCTCCATATTTTCATGAAAGACCTTCTCGTGATGCACCTTATGAGTCTCATTAAGACCAAACGAGTACGAGGGAGGAAGAGTCACCTTGTCCTAAAAATGAGGGAGTGTTGGGGAGATGCTCCTCCTCAACAATTTTAAATGAGGGAGTCCTTGAAGGAACTGATACTAAACTCAACAATTTTAAAGGCCATATCACAAGAATTAAAGGTACTTTCCTGTGCTACATGAAGCTCAAACTCGTTTATATAATTACTGTCAACATGTTTTGTAACACCCACCACGTGTTCGTGAATTGGTATCTCAAGTTCCGTAGATTGAATAGGAGTTTGACTTTGAACGATTGTGCTTTGAATATTTGCATGTGGTGGGGGTTCGATAGAAAAAGGGGAGTCCTCAGATTGATAGTAAAAGTCACCCTTGTAAGGATCGATGACCCCTAATTAGTCTAATCACTTAGTTAATTCTCTACTAGATTAAGCAATATACGCAGCGGAAACTAAACAACAAAAACAAGTAAAGAAGAAACAATGCAAACCAGAAGAACGCAAGGGTTTTTTATAGAGGTTCAACCTCCTGCCTACCTACTCTCTTGCAAGCTCCACTCGACTCCACGAGCTCTGCCTATATCTTCACTATGCACTCCCTGTTCCGGGCCGGGAGAGAACGCATTTACACAATAAGCCTTGGGAACAACCATCGCTAGCTTGGATTCCTCTTCTTACAATCCGAGAAGGAACACTTCGGGCTTTCACCGAAATCTTTTCTTCTTTGACAAAGAAATGGTTGAGTGGATCAAAACACCTCTAACTTGAGCACACTTTGAGTATGATATGAAATTGATCAAAGATGTAGAACTATCTGCTTAGAGTGTAGGATTTGGGACTTTGAGGATTGGGAGACTGCTCTCTAGTGTATTGAGAAAATTAGAAGTGTGAGAGATGTGTAAATAAGGTATATGGACATCTATATATAAGCTCTTAGAGAGATATTGAATGAGTTGTGTGTAAGATACACAAATAAAAAAACTCAGAATCAATAATTTTGTCCCTCAATGGTTGACCGGATCGCGCACAAAGTGGTCTTCCGAATTGACACAAAGTTGTCTTCCGAATTGACACCCCAACTCGTGGCAAAGTCTTACATGATTCACAAGCTGGGTATGCATGTCCTGTAGCAAATGACAGTGCGCACTATAGGATTGTTATGACCTCTAATTAATCTAATCAAATTAACAATTCCTACTTAAATATGTAGCAGAAACAATAATTAAAACAAGTGGGGAAAGAGACAATGCAAACAAAAAATGGACAAGGAAATTTTATAGAGGTTCGCACCCCACCCGGGTCCTAATTCCGCTCTTGCAAGTTTCGCTCGATTCCACGAACTCCGCCTATGTCTTCACTATCCACTCCCCGTTCTAGGCTGGGAGAGAATTCCTTTACAAAACAAGTTATGTGAACACCCTAACAATTTCTTCCTCTAACAATCTGAGAGGGATGCTTCGGGTTTTCACCGAAACTTTTAGAGCTTTGACAAACAAAGTAACTTGAGCATTGGACACTCTAAGTTGAGATCACTTTGAGTATGATAAGGATTTGGATCAAAGGTGTAGAAGATTGGGATTTCTTTAAAGGGAGAGTTTCCCTTTAGTGTATGAGGCAAATATATATTGAAGAATTCTGTAAGTAAGGTTTGGGAACCTATATTTATAAGCTCCTACAGAGATATGCCGATGGGGAAGATTTTGTAAAGATTTGTTAAAAATACACAAAACTGAAACTCGGATTCAGCAAATTTGTCCTAAAACGGTTGATCGACACGAGAAGAACAGTCGACCGTTTCTTTAAGAATAAAGAAACATTCAAACCAATAACGGAATGGTCGAACCAAATAGGCTACAATTTAAGTTACCGGTCGAATTGTTGGATTTCGTCCCATGTATTTGTGTCTACAATTTTCTACAATTTTATGACAAATATGACAACCAAGATCGTTGTCATATTTTTCTACAAATTTATGTACAAGACTTCCTAATTGTATTTCAATATATATATATTGTATTCTATATAACACAATATATATATAGGATCAGACCTACAGGATAGTATCATTTAACCAATCGGAAGCTATATATCCTTTAATTATACATTGTATTCATGCTATATATCCTTTAATTTACCATAATTATGTGCTACTGGAGTGTTTGTCTATAGTGTTTCAAGGGTTAGGTAATAAATAAGAGAAAGGAAGAGAAAATGACTGAAATGCAAGAAGAAAGGACTGAAATGAATCAATGTGGACCTGTTTGTCATGCACAAGGACCCATCAACAAATCAGGAAAGACACACAAAAAAGATTGAGGGTGCAAAAATCCTTCAAAACCATGATGTTGAGGAGTATTTTGGCAATTAAAGACAAACATGCTCGAACCAGTGTAGCTGGAGTGCACCCCACGTGCAAAAATACAAAATTTAAATTTTTTAAGAAAAATGGGCCGGATCAGAAACGAACAATCTGCCAGCAGAGTATTTTAATCCACAAGTGGTGGATCAATTTGCCTCAATTCGGCCTCAATTTCTCCCGTGGCTTCACCTTGATTATTTGGGTGCACCAGACTATAGAGAAAGTGATTACAGCCATCAGATTGCTTCCAAATCAATCTAAACCATTATTTCTTCTATAAATAGCAATGTTTCTTCTTCCATTACACCTCTTCTCCACTTCCACCATTAGAGTAGGGTAGTTTTACCCAATTTGGCTGCAAGTAGAGGAATGTGGATGAAGATTGCAATCTCACATTTTCTTTAATATAAGGTGGATTCATGTTGCTATTGTCAATAACTTTCTTTTGATGCAATTAGTTTTTGATTTTGTTGGTTAGTTTTCTAGTTAGAGTTGTATGCCATGTTTAGTCTTAATCTCTTGCTTTCCAAGCTTGTTATTATGATTAATGAGTAGATCCACCCCATTTGGGGTGGAAGCAATGTAGTTGATGGTGAAATATATGATGGGTTCCTAAGTTTGTGTCATTTCCATGTGCTTAATGTTATATCTAAAACTTGTCGCATGTTAATCTTGTTATAGATGACATAATGGCCACACAAGGTACTTGTTTCATGTTACATCTAGTTTTGACATGTTGCTTGTGATGAGTTTTATTTGATGATGGAATTGACTTGAAATGAATGGTTGCTTGATTTGGTTTATGTTGCCTGAATGAACTAAGATTATGCTTAGGATCGATTGTTCCTTTAATGGCCACACTAGGTGCTTATTTCATACTTGAGAATCCATAAAATTGATCTTAACTTCATGTTAACCTTTCCTTGTCTTGTATACCAATTAATTGTATGTGTTTCAGACGTACATTCCACACTAGTTTCTACTTGTAAACACACTCTTACACATAGGCTTAATTGTTGGATACCCTCATGCACACACACAACAATATTGCACCTCCACTGGAAAGGGTTTAGTTAGATTATTTTCTTCTATCTTAGTTTAGTTTAGTTAACTTAGCCTAAATCTCCCCATCTATTCTCTTCCCACTCAAGTATGGTGATAACAACAAAGCACACTTGCCGCGTCTTCACCGATGTCGTGCACTTTGCAGTCATTATAACTGAATCAATCAATCAAGTTTATGGTACTAATGTCGGGGAGTTGGTCGTAGTCATTGTTGTTTCCAACATTTTGGGGTTTTGTTTCTCACATTTTCTCTTTAGTTTTGTTACCGGACAGAGGAACAAGTGGACAAGGGAGCCTACACAAGTAGAAAAGCACATTGGTGAAGTTTAGGGACCAGAATCCCTAAACACACCACTAGTGGTGGATTTGGTGAGGAGTTTTGCATTTCTGTTTTCACTAGTATCTTGCTCTGCTAATTTCTAGTTGATACCTTCCACTGTTGATTCCATGCATGCTCTGTTTTGATGTCAAAAATTAATTTTCTTTTCATGCTCCCCTCGTAATATAACTTGAACCTTAAAAGTCAACACAAAAGATTAGTGGATTACCATCTAAGTCATGCATCATTTCTAGACCTTGTACACATTCATCTTTTCTTTGCTTTTTTGTGTTGTTGGGTGTTGGGGTGAGGTACGTGCACCCATTCTCTCATTCGTGCATGGTTGAAGCATGCGTTAGTTAGTAAGATGCATTGGAATAAGAGTGAGGTGAGTGTTTGTTTGGTGAGTTGCTTAAAAGAATAAGTATTTAAAATAACTTTTTGGGGCACCTCCTATAGTTTTCAAGATAATGTGGGGGATTTCATCACCCATTCCTTCATCCCCACAAAACACCTCTCAAAAAGCCAAATTTTCAAATCAAGTAGACATTGACCCCTAAGGACCTCAGACGCATTAGGAGAGTGATCCGGTCGTGACCGTCATAGCCTGATCGGCGTTGCCCACTCCGTCGATAGTAGGAGAGATGAGATATCCATTTCTTGGCTCACTTGCTGGGCTTTGTGGTCTTCTTCATAGGGAGGTGAGGCGTGTTGAGGTTGTATGACCTCGTAGTTAGGCGTCGTCTAACTGTAACTACCTATAGTGAGCTTAGGTTGTTTGAGCGTGTTTGCTAGATTAGTCTTCAACCCTCACCCTTACCCACGTTATCTCTAAGGATTCTTCCTTTCTCTTCTGAGTCTTCTCCTCATCTACCTTCTATAGTTTAGTCTCCTTTTCTACTACACGTTGTCGTTGTGTTTTAGGGCCGACTTGAGAACTTTTATACGATGTTTGACTCCCCTTGGTGAAGGTGCTCGGCTTGAGAGAGTTGATCATGTTGTTGAGGTGGATGGTCTAGGTGATCGTCCTTCTCCTCCTTGAACTCCTTTGGAGCTCGAGGCCTCTTTCTCTCATGGAGCTGGAGGAGATCGGGTTCCATATATGGAGTTCCTAGGTCCTAGGTCAAGATCGAGTTATGGGAGTACCACCACCCTTAGCTCAACAAGATCAAC
Source organism: Triglochin maritima (assembly GCA_963682175.1). Taxonomy (NCBI): domain Eukaryota; kingdom Viridiplantae; phylum Streptophyta; class Magnoliopsida; order Alismatales; family Juncaginaceae; genus Triglochin; species Triglochin maritima. The sequence continues at coordinate 26,593,144 of OY821774.1, read as the reverse complement.
CAATGACTTTGTGGGAGTAGACATATCCTGTTTGGGCCGCACAACCGTCTTGCATAGTTCACCCGCCTGCTCGTGGGAACAACTATGAATTGAAACCTTAATATGTGAGCACGCTTCCGACCTTCACAACCAACAAGCAGGATCTATATATCTTTATATGTAAATTCGAAGAGGTATGCTCCATGTTCAAGCTTCAAACAGTTGACGAGGATTCTGTCAGGAGGAGGATGGTTTCTTTCATGTTGAAGGATAACGCTAAGAAATGGATGTACAACCTCCCGGAGAACTCGATTCGGTTTTGGGATGACTTTGTGACCGTCTTTCTAAAGAGATTCTTACCCCAAAGGAAGACTCAACAGATACGGCACCAGATACATCAAACATATCATATTGAGACCTAATCGTTTCATGCTTTATTTGAGAGGTTCAAAGACCTTCTTCTACAGTGTCCTCATCATGGAATTGAGTTGTGCCACATGCCAGATTGTTTATGAGGGCCTCAACTGTAACACCCACACATTGTTTGAGTCGATGTGTCAGGGTGACTTCAAAATGAAACCTATTTATGAGGCATGTGATACTTTTGAATTGATGGATGAACATACCCTTGAGTAAACACCATGAGAGAGCCACTAGCCGACATTTCTTCTGGTTGAGCTAGATCATACCATGTTGAGTCAACTATCGCGTTTGAGGCAAAAATGGCTACTCTCATGCGTAGGTTTGAGAGTTTAGAATTGGGCTGAGCTCCTATAGCTCAGGTCGCTACTCCCGCTTGTAGTAGGTGTGGACTTACGAGACAAAGTGACTTGGAATGTGCTTATGCTCCGAGCGATACTGAGCAAGAAAATGTGATGTATAAATAGTAGCCCTGCAATGACCCATACAGTCACTCGTACAACCTAGGATGGAGAAACCACCCTAAGTTCCCTTAGGGGCCATGTGGGGGCCAAGGTCAGAGTTCACACGCTCAACTACGACCCCTACCTTATTACCCTCCACACCCATCAGCAACCTACCAACCACCACATCTAAGGTCTCAATCTCCTACTCACCAACCTCCTTCGGCCTCATCTATGGGTCATTCTAGCCAAACTCCACCTTGGCGGGTTGACCCAAAGTGTAGGATCTAATGGGTCCTAGGATTAGTCTAAAGGGGGCTGAATAGACGAATTACGTCCTTAAAAAGTTTAAGCAATGTTAAAGCAAGAGTAAGTAAAGTAAAGAAGAAAGAGAGGCAAACCATGACACGAATGTATAGAGGTTTGGATCCAACCACTGGATCCTAGTCCTCTCTTACGAATTGCTCTTCCTTGAGCAACTTCGCGTACTTCACTATTCCAGGCTGAGATCAAGCCTTTACACTTCAAGCTTGTGAACACCATTGCCAAGCTTCGACCACCTTCTCACAATCCAAGAAACGCTTCACTCCGGAAGCTAATACAACACTTTACTGGAGAATTGCGTAACATCTTCTAATCTTGAGCACTTGAAAGATTGATGAATGCAATGAGTGATTCAAGTGGAAAGATTGAGCACAAAGATTAGTTTAGAGTAATTCGAGAGTAGTATGAGTGTATGAGCTTAGAGGAAGGATTGGTGAATTGAGAAATGTGTTCGAAGCTCTATTTATAAGCTCTAAACTTTATCAAGCCATTTGGATTGAAGTGAGAGTGATTTGAGAAAGATTCATAAAACAAGGAAGTTCAGAACACAAATCAGGACACAAACGGTCGACTGGTTTCTTGTAAATAAGAAAATGGTTGATATTATGTGTATACTGATCGATCCACCAAGGCAATAACTTAAGTGAACGGTCGAACCAGAATTTGGATCGGTCGACCGTTAAGGGAGAATTGGCCAGAATAATATTAAACATTTGATGTAATGGTCAAACCAAAAGGAGTTCAGTTCGACCGAAAATATGAGGAAGTTTGGGAATCCGAATTGTGTATGATCCGGTCGACCATCGTCATGGCATTGTTCGACCGATGGTCAAATATACAAATTGAGTTGGTTGAAGTACGTGTATACGAACATTGTATAATACGACAAGTACAACCGTCATATTTAAATGAAATATGGGGTGTCAAACGGTCTAACAAAAGTCAAGTTTCGGTCGACCGATTTAGGGACACGTGTCAAGATATAATTGATGAAGAAAGATTGAAACGGTCGAACTTGGAATTCTTGGTTGACACATGTGAATGGTCAAATGGAGATGAGGAAACGATCGACCGTTTGGGACTGAATATGCGCTTGCAAGAATCGGTCGAACCAGATGAAAACAGTTTGACCGTTCTGGGAAAGAAACAAGAGTCTGTTAAATCTGGTCGACTGATTGAAGCAGAATTCCTGTTCTAAGTGGAATTTCTAAGTGTGATCGGTCACCTAACAAAGTCGGTTTGATATGGAATTAACTATATAACTTCTATAGGTTTTCTATGGATCAATGCAACGCATATCAACAATATATCAAGTGTTGTTGAACGTTTTAATTAAACCACAAGTGCACGGCGTGGGTGAAGACGTGGCAAATACGGGTCGTCCATAGGGAGGTGAGCAGCCTCTTGTTTATCCGAAATCAAGTGGCGAAAAATGGAGAAGAGAGTTTGATTATCCTACTCTACGCTACACTACACTACGAAGTACGAAATGCGAACGAAAGCAATAAACGATGAACTACCAAAGTAAACTAAGAACTAAATAAGTGCTGGAATTCAGAAATAGAAAACCCCTAAGGGGTGGAGTGAGTGCACACATGCAAAGAGGTGGGTGTTAAACACATTCTTCTAGCACAAATAAAGGTGCTGTTATCATGCATAGGAAGTGTCTAAATGTTATGGCAAAACCTATCAATCCATTCACCAACCTAGTTGATTAACATTTACAAATACAAGTTGTTTATTTCAGAACCTAAACAAGCATGAGAGGTGTCTAATCATTTTGGCAAAACTCATCAAGTTATAAATTCCATCCTAAACAAGCAAGCATACATTCATGTTTTATCAACACATTGTAAATAACGCATTCATTACATTCTCATTTGCATGTATGAACATCTACTCCACCCCCAAAGGGGATGGAACTACTCACTGCACATTAGAGTAATTACTAAACTAAGAAAGGAAAGCATATTAACTAAGCTACTAAAACTAATGTAATGAAATTAAACAAAGTAAAACAAGCAACATGAAACAAACAACATAATAAAGAAACTTTTATTAAAATGACTCACAATTCAAGTAGCATCCTCCTACTTTAGTGTGTGCTTCCAGGCCTCACTTCTAGTAGGAAGAATAGCCTCTCAAAATGTGAAGTGATTACAATGGAAGATGAAGAGTTCTATTTATAGCCATAGAAAAAGACAATCCGGGACAATCCCCGATGTGGGACTAAAAAAATACCAGAAATAGAATAAACACCCTCTAATACATGTGCCCCCGAAGTTTGAGCGGATCCAGACCGCCAATTGGTGGTCCATAATGTCTGGATCCGTCTAAAATTCATTCTGCGCTTTTCTGGATTCCTTTGTCGGTCTTTGATGCATCTACTTTGTTTATTGGAGCTCCGACCCGAATCTAATGGCCAAAATACTCCCCAAGATGGTGTGGAGTTTTCTGTTTTGCTCTTTGGTCCTTTGGTTTTACGTTCAGGTCCTTCTCCCTTGCATCTTAGTCCCCAGATCTCACAATTCAGTCATTTTTCCCAACTTTTGGGTCCTTTATGCTTCATCTCTTCAAACCTATTTATTTCTGAAATTCAAACATAAAACTCGATACATAGCATTGTTTAGGTGAAAGATAAAGGATATAAGATATAAATATAAGCATGAAATGATGTCAATAAAATACCCCCACACCTAACTGTTGCTAGTCCCGAGCAAAACAAAAAAAGAGAAAAGCATACGAAAAACAAGAAATCCTAACTCACTTTCGTAGGAATCACGGTTGCACTTAGCACGTGCAACAAGCCGTTAAACCTCCTTGTCGCCAAGGAGGAGGAGTGTTGTCTCCTTAGGGTTTTTAGCGGATACACCCACAAAATCTGAACAAAGATGCATTAATCAATCTAGCTACACAACTCGTTGGACTTATTTTGTCGATCATGGGACGCGGTAATACTACGGGTCGACTCTATATATGTATCGGTTCACACACCTAGCCTAATGAATTATACATGAAAGTTAGTTAAGGAATTAAGTGAAAGACATGGGCAACCTTAACTTCTTAATGTGATACAATGTGTAAAGTCCATTAAGGTTCTTATTTGACTTCTTTCTTTCTTTCTTTCTTTTTTGTTTATTTTCTTTGGAGCATTTTATTGGTTGGTGTTTGATTCTCCCGGGGTCAGGTTTCGTGCATCATTGCCTATGAGGACTTACACTATCACGTACACCTTCCCCTAAATCTCCATATAGGGCGATCCCTACCACCCGTGTAACGGGAGTTCGGTCGGTGCATCCTAAGTCAGATGACTCGAGAGCACCAGGCAGAAAGTCCCCTCAGACCTACTTTCCCAAGTGATAGGAGCCGTGCGAGAAGAAAGAACACCACTTATTCACTTATCTACATGGGAACCAAAACCCCTACACTTACAGTTTCACAAAAAGAGTTTAAGGGCCCTTGACTACGACAAACTTCCTTATACTAACACACACGAATTATTGACTCACTAGGTTCAGGGTGGACTTCTTTAAATGTTTGAGTGCTGAAACCCAATGATTACACGCCCCCCGAGGGAAAATCGAGGTGCATCCTAACGACTCGATAAGACCTAAAGCCAGTAAACTAGATATCCTAATGCATCAAGTTCAAGACACTTTTGGGAGCTTTCTTTTTACTTTGCCTTTCAATGGTTTTGCACATGCTAAACACACGCAAAACACACAAAAACATTTTCTTTCGCAAACACATGAAGATTTTGAAAGAAATGTGAAAATTTTAAAGCCCTAGGCAAGCAAAAGTAGACAAGTCACCCAAGGATCATGGCAAGCAGATATATCGATATTAAATGCAGCACACTAACATGACCCTATCAATACACACAAAAGAAAACAAAATCAAAGGAAAAAGACTCAACTATGTACACACGTAAAACACCCCCCCACACCTACTTCATGCATTGTCCTCAATGAATGTGAGCAAGGTACTACATGGATTTGTGCATGAAAAATGAAAGATCTCACCAACATAAAGCGCAAAAGGAAGTTCGTAGTTATGTTAATGGACACAAACCCAAATTCCCTCAAAACCTGTGAGTTACTGAAGAAGGGAGACAAATACGTGAACAAATGGGGCCCAAGTACACAAGGGTTGGGGCCCACAACAATCAATGCTCGCTCATGGAGTCTTTTATTACATTTTTTTACAAGGTATATACATCAACACAGATATTCTCATAATCATTTGGTCAAGGAACATCAAATGAGAACATCAAGTTATGAGGACCAGAGACTTGCCGAGATGGGCACACTTCAGTGGTACTCTGAGGTGTCATGAGGGGTGAATGGTCAAAGCTGAAAGGCGCGAACCCCTCATGATATTGGTTGGGTGTGGGCAACATGAATGACTGAAGATGTGTTGCCTTACTATGGTTTAGTTGCTCATCGAACAAAACCCTCCAACCAATAGGTGGGTACATCGGAATGAGTTCCTCAAGCTCATTCGATGGACGTAGCAGACCTACATCACTAAGAATGGGGCTTCTCCCCAAGTCATCCAACAAGGATCTCCCACCATCATTTATATCATCAAGCATAAGCTCGGTCGTAGGTGGGTCCTTGTTGGAGTCAAGATGAAGCTCAAATGGCTCAATGGCCAAGGGACATGAGATAGAGACACCTTCTAGTATAGGCAAATGATGAGGTGTCTCACTCTCACTAGTAATCTCAACTGAATCATGCAACAAACACTCCTTTTGGACATTCATGTTTGATGTCAGCTCACTCTGTTACATTGCAAAGACAGGCAATGAGTTTTCGCTGGGCCCACAAACATTCTCAATGGGTTGCATTGGTGTTAGGGGTGTTCGTTGATTTTGTGGTGCTTTCTCTAATTGGCGGATGAGATTGAGATTTAAAGGTTGATCCATGGGCTCCTGTTGCCTACCAGAGTTGAACACATGAAACTCGGCAGTCATGTTACTGAATGAGAGCTTCATGAGACCATTTATACAATTAATTAAGGCGTTGGAAGTTGCCAGAAATGGTCTACCCAAAATCAAAGGTATTTGAGAGTGGGTGTTCGCAATAGGATTGGTATCGAGGACAACAAAATCGACTGGAAATATAAAATCTCCAACTTTGATAAGCACATACTCGATAATCTCCTTTGGAATACGAATGGATTTATCCACCAATTGGAGGGTGATCTTAGTTGGTTTCAATTCTCCCAAGTTCAACTGTTGATAAACAGAGAATGGGAGGAGGTTGACCGCTGATCCTAAATCAAGCAAAACATTGCTCAATCTAGTGTCCCCTATCGTACACTGAATAGTAGGACACCCAGGGTCCTTGTATTTTGTGTAGGTAGGATTGGACAAAAGTGAGCTGATATTTGCAGCCAAGAATGCTTTCTTAGGAACATTGGTCTTCCTCTTGGTTGTGCAGAGATCCTTCAACATTTTGGCATATTGAGGTATTTGTTGGATGACATCCAACAAGGGGATGTTAACCTTAACTTGCTTAAACACCTCTAATATCTTGTCCATTGTGTCACTCTACTTTTTGGTTAACCTACTTGGATAGGGAGCTTTTGGCAGGTAGGTTTTCTGCGGTGCCTGAGAAGGTGGTGTTGGTGTATTACCCTCACCCTCGGCAACTTCTTCACCATCATTCCCACTGAGGGGCTGCATAGATGGTGGTGGTGGCAAGGAAATGTGATTGTCAACCTGCTTTCCATTCCTTAAGGTTACAATGGAATTGACATGGTGAACATGTTCCTCCACATGGTTCACTTGCCTCCCCGAGGTACCACATTCTCATTTTCATGTGTTGTTTCTGGTACATGCGGGGGTTAGCCTCAGGCTGGCTAGGCAAAGACCCTCTCTCTCTTTCATGTACAGACTGAGACAATTGGCCCATCTGATGCTCTAGAGATTTGATAGTCTGCTGATTTGAAGTGAGAACTTGACTTGTGGATGACATAAAAAATTTCATTGAGTTTTCAAGTCAACGAGTTTTCATTGAGGTCTCAAGCGAATTGAATCGGGTTTCCATATTATTGGAATTTGGGAAACCCGATTGATTGGTGATTTGAGTTTGGGGTGGCTGATAAGATTGTGCATGCATGGGAGGTTGGTGTGGTTGGTTATGTGGTCTAGAGGAGTTTGAAAGACAACCCGGGGTATTATTTTGGTTCCATGAAAAATTGGGGTGGTTGCTCCATCCAGGATTATAAGATGATGAGTTTGGGTCATTCCTAGCTCTGTCAGAGATGGCGTTGACAAGTTCCATCTCAGGAGGAATGGACGAACATTCTCTTTGTACATGACCTATCCTACCACATGAATGACAGGGAACTCGACCAGATGTGGACATGTGAGGTGCACCTTGTTGGGTTTGGAGCTCAATTGAATCCATACGGCGCATTAAGGCCGCCATGCGCGCCTCGGTGGCCGTAGTGGTATCGACGGCAAATGCGGCACCCGATCTAGTCGAGTTTTCATTCGCGATCCTCGCTCTTATGCTGGATGATGCAGGTGGTTCCCTTACGCTCTCTCATTGCATGGTTTTCTCAGCGAGGTCTTCTAGGAAAGCCCATGCCTCCATTTCATCCTTTCCTAAGAACTCTCCTTGACACATGGACTCAAGGAGCGTTCGGGACGGGATGTGAAGACCCTCGTAAACAATCTGACAGATGCACCACAACTCGATGTCATGGTGAGGGCATGAGGATAGTAGCTCCTTAAACCTCTCAAAGTATGCATGGAATGATTCGGTCTCATGTTGATTTCGTTCCTCAATTTTTGAGTCCTATGATTTGGAAAATACGTTTTGAGGAATGCAGACTGAAATTCATCCCAAGTCCTTAAAGAATTCGCCTGGTTGCTGTACAACCACTTCTTGGCATCATCCTTCAGTGCAAAAGGAACAAGCCTAAGATGGATGTAGTCTGTGCTAACTTGTTGCAGCTTGAACATAGCACAGACCTCCTCAAATTCCCTAAGAAATATATAGGGGTAACCTTTCCCAATGAAGTGAGGGAGCATGGAAATAAACTGAGCCTTAACCTCAAAATGGTTCTCATTTTCCTCTAGCAATACGATGCATGAGGGTATTGCAGTACGACTCGGGTAGCATCAATCACGTAGAGGTATGGGAGCTACAACAGGAAGTGTAGGTGGAACAGGTGGGTCCTGCAACTGCTCCTCCTCACGGAAATGAGCAGCCATTGAACTCAGACGGAGTGCGACACGAGAGGAGGAAGGCATTGATAAATCGACTACCGAAGCAGGGTTGACAATGCGCCTCGTCAAACGACTACTCTCGTCTCGTGCCCACGAAAGCATGCACAAAGGTGCACACACACAAACCAAATTTTTTTTTAACAAAGAATGTGCGTAGAGGAGAAGACGAGGGAACACAGGAGAGAAAGAATGAGTCAGGAGAGAAGGGAAGAAGTCCTTAAGCTATGGCGGATGGGTACAGGTAGAAGCACACAAGCAAACAACGCTCAAGCAATCCTAAGGTCGCTATAGGTCCTTCTAGCTAGACGACGCCTAACTGCGAGGTCACACGGCCTCAACACGCCTCAACTCCCTACGTAGAGGACCACAAAGCCCAGCAAGTGAGCCAAGATCCGGAGATCTCATCTCTCCTACTATCGACAGAGTGGGCAACGCTGATCAGGTCATGACGGTCAGGACCGGATCACTCTCCTAATGCGCCCGAAATCCTTAGGGCCAATGTCTTCTTGATTTTAAAAATTAGGCTCTTGATTAGTGTGGTTTGTGCGGAGAAGGAAAGAGTGATGAAATCCCCCACCTTATCTTTTACAGGACAGCCCCTCCTTAGTAGCGTTTTAGAGTCTTAATCTAACAATCAATTCTCCAAACAAACGTTCAACTCAAACTTGTTTCAATGGACTTCCTACTAACTAATGCATGTTCATACAAAATGCATGAATGAGAGTTGAAGGTGCGTACCTCACGCCAGTACTCAGCAACTGAAAATAAAGCTAAAATAAAAGACAATCTACATGCCTAAGTCACATACATGATGCATAACCTAAACAAGAAAGAATGCCTAATCTTTTGCTTTGGATTTTTTTGTCCAAGTTGCTTAAAGGAGCTTTGATTATTGATCTGGGAACAAACTATAAGTCAAAACATGCCAAATCAAGTCCTAGGTCACTACATCAATTATAACAACAAGATGAAGAAAAGAGAAGGGAAACAAGACTCACCAGACCGCTCATTGCTGGGCCCAAGTGTCCAGGTTGCCTCCCAATTTCTCCAGCTACTTCTCCTGGCGACTCCAAGTCTCCTGAAACAAAGAAAAGCTACAAAACACAAATTAAATCCACTCGAATCGTCCAAACAAGAGTTTGGACTGGCACCTCCCCGGCAACGGCGCCAAAAACTTGTTGAACGTTTTAATTAAACCGCAAGTGCACGACGTCGGTGAAGACGTGACAAATACGAGGCATCCACAGGGAGGTGAACAACCTCTTGTCTATCAGAAATCAAATGGCAAAAAATGGAGAAGTGAGTTTGATTATCCTACTCTACGCTACACTACACTACGAAGTACGAAATGCGAACGAAAGCAATAAACGATGAACTACCAAACTAAACTAAGAACTAAATAAGTGCTGGAATTCAGAAATAGAAAACCCCTAAGGGGTGGAGTGAGTGCACACATGCAAAGAGGTGGGTGTTTGATTGACATCATTTCATGCTCATATTTGTATCTTATATCCATTATCTTTCACCTAAACAATGCTATGTCACGAGTTTTATGTTTAGTTTTCAAGAATAAATAGGTTTGAAGAGATGAAGCATAAAAGGACCCAAAATCTGGGAAAAAGGACTGAATTGTGAGATCTAGGGACCAAGATGCAAGGGAGAAGGACCTGATTGCAAGACAGAAGGGCCTAAGAGCAAAACAGAATACTCCACACCATCATGGGGAGTATTTTACCAATTCGATTCGGGTCGGATCTCCAACAAGTCAAGTAACCGCATCAAAGACCAACAATACCAGAAAGAAAAGCCCAAAACAAAAATGAGCAGGATCTAAACCATATAGACCGCTAATTGGCGGTCCAAGACCGCTAATTTGCAGTCCATTTTGGCCCAAATCCCCTCAAATTTCTCCAGCACATGTATTAGAGGATGTTTAGGCTATTTTTTGTATCTGTTTAGTCCCACATCGGGGGATTGTCCCGGTTTGCCTTTTTCTATGGCTATAAATAGAACTCTTCACCTTCCATTGTAATCACTCCATATTTTAAGTGGCTATTCTTCCTACTAGAAGTGAGGCCTTGAAGCACACACTAAAGTAGGAGGATGCTACTTTTAATGTGAGTCATTTTATCAATAAAGTTTTGTGTTTATTTCATTGTTTGTTTTATGCTTCTTTTATTGCTTGTGCATGTTTTAGTTTAATCGTCTTTTAATTCTAGCTTAGTTTTAATATGCTTTCTTTCCATAGTTTAATAATTAGTGGAATGTTTAGTGAGTAGTTCCATCCCCTTTGGGGGGTGGAGTAGATGTACATACATGCATTAGAGAATGGGATGAATGCTTTAATTTCAATGTTTTGATTAAACATGAATGTATGCTTGCTTGTTTAGGATAGAATTTACAACTTGATGAGTTTTGCCAGAATGATTAGACATCTCTCATGCTTGTTTAGGTTATGAAATAAACACCTTGCATATGTAAATGTTAATCAACTAAGTTGGTGAATAGATTGATAGGTTTTGCCATAACATTTAGACACTTCCTATGCTTGATAAACACCACCTTCATGTGCTTAAAGAATGTATTCTACACCCACCTCTTTGCATGTGTGAACTCACTCCACCCCTTGGGGGTTTTTCCATTTCCTGAATTCCAGCATTTCGTTCTTAGCTTAGTTGGCATTTCATTGTTTGTTTCTTTCGTTCGCATTTCATACTTCTTAGCGTAGGTTAGTGTAGAGTAGCATAATCAATCATCTTCTCCATTTTTTCGCCACTTGATTTCGTACAAACGAGAGGCTACTCACCTCCCTGAGGACGACCCGTACTTACCACCGCTTCATCGCGGCCGTGCACTTGCGGTTTAATTAAAACGTTCAACAAGTTTTTGGCGCCGTTGCCGGGGAGGTGCCAGTCCAGAATCTTGTTTAGACGATTTGAGTGGATTTAATTTTTGTTTTGTAGTTTTTCTTTGTTTCAAGAGACTTGGCGTGGTCAGGAGGAGCACCTGGAGAAGTTTTGAAGCAAGCTGGGCACTGTAGACCGCCAATCAGCGGCCTGAGACCGCCAATTGGCGGTCTGGTAAGCTCAGCTCGCTCTCTTATTTCTTTGGTCTGTTTACTTTATCTGATATAGTGGTCTGGGACTTAATTTGGCATGTTTTGACTTATAGTTTGTTCCCATATCAATAATCAAACCTCCCTTAAGCAACTTGGACCCTAAAACTCAAAGCAAAAGATTAGGCATTCTTTTTGTTTAGGCCATGCATCATGTATGTGACTTACGCATTTAGATTGTCTTTTATCTTAGCTTTATTTTCTGTTGCTGAGAGCTGGCGTGAGGTACGCACCTTCTACTCTGATTCATGCATTTCGTATGAACATGCATTAGTTCGTAGGAAGTGCATTGCAACAAGTGTGAGTTGAGCGTTGTTTGGAGAGTTGATTGCTAGATTTAGGACTCCAAAACGCTACTAAGGAGGGGCTGTCCCATAAAAGATAAGGTGGGGGATTCCATCACCCTTTCCTTCACCCCAAAAACCACACTAATCAAGAGCCTAATTTTAAAATCAAGTAGACATTGGCCTTAAGGAATTCGGACGCATTAGGAGAGTGATCCGGTCCCGACTGTCATGACCTGATCGGCGTTGCCCACTTTGTCGATAGTAGGAGAGACGAGATCTCCGGATCTTGACTCACTTGCTGGGCTTTGTGGTCCTCGTCGTAGGGAGGTGAGGCGTGTTGAGGCCGTGTGACCTCGCAGTTAGGCGTCGACTAGCTGTAAGGACCTATAGCGACCTTAGGATTGCTTGAGCCTTGTTTGCTTGTGTGCTTCTACCTATACCCATCCGCCGTAGCTTAAGGACTTCTTCCTTTCTCTCCTGAGTCATTCTTTCTCTCCTGTGTTCCCCCGTCTTCTCCCCTACGTACATTCTTTGAAAAAAAAAGAAGATAAGAGTTGTGGTTTGTGTGTGCACCTTTGTGCATGCTTTCGTGGACACGAGACGAGAGTGGTCGTTTGACGAGGAGCGTTGTCAATCCGGCTTCGGTCATCGATTTCTCGACACCTTCCTCCTCTCGTGTCGCACGCAGTCCGGGTTCAATGGCTGCTAATTTCCGTGAGGAGGAGCAGTTGCTGAACCCACCTGTTCGACCAGTGCTTCAAGTTGTCGTTCCCATACCTCTACGTGATCGATGCTACCCGTGCCGTACAGCTCTACCCTCATGCATCGTATTGCCAGAGGCTAATGGGAACCATTTTGAGGTTAAGCCTCAGTTTATCTCCATGCTCCCTCATTTCACTGGGAAATGTGACCCCTATATCTTACTCAGGGAATTTGAGGAGGTCTGTGCTATGTTCAAGTTGCAACAACTTAGCAAAGACTCCATCCATCTTAGGCTCGTTCCTTTTGCACTAAAGGATGATGCCAAGAAGTGGTTGTACAGCAACCAGGCGAATTCCTTTAGAACTTGGGATGAGTTTCAATCTGCATTCCTCAAGAAGTACTTTCCTAATCATCGGACTCAAAAATTGAGGAACGAAATCAATTCGTTCTATCAACATGAGACTGAACCATTTCATGCATATCTTGAGAGGTTCAAAGAGCTACTATCCTCGTGCCCTCACCATGGCATTGAGTTGTGGCGTCTTTGTCAGATTGTATATGAGGGTCTTCACATCCTGTCCAGAACACTCCTTGAGTCCATGTGTCAAGGAGAGTTCTTGGGAAAGGATGAAAGGGAGGCATGGGCCTTCCTAGAAGACCTCGCTGAGAAAACCATGCAATGGGAGAGTGTGAGGGAACCACCTGCATCATCTAGTATAGGAGCGAGGATCGCGAATGCAAACTCAACTAGATCGGGTTCCGCATTTGCTATCGATACCACTACGGCCACCGAGGCACGCATGGCGGCCTTAAAGCGCCGTATGGATTCGATTGAGCTCCAAAACCAACAAAGTGCACCTCACATGTCCACATCTGGTCCAGTTCCTTGTCATTCATGTGGTAGGATAGGTCATGTAGAGAGCGAGTGTGAGTCCATTCCTCCTGAGATGGAGTGTGTCAACGCCATCTATGACAGAGCTAGGAATGACCCATACTCATCATCTTATAACCCTGGATGGAGGAACCACCCCAATTTTTCATGGAACCAAAATAATGCCCCGGGTGGTCCTTCAAACTCCTCTATACCACCTTACCAATCACACCAACCTCCCATGCGTGCACATTCCTATCAGCCATCCCAAGCACAAACCACCAATCAATCGGGTTTCCTAAATTCCAATAATATGGAAACCCGATTCAATTCGCTTGAGACCTTGACTCGTGGACTTGAAAACTCAATGAAAATTTTTATGTCTACCACAAGTCAAGTTCTCACTTCAAATCAGCAGACCATGAAATCTCTAGAGCTTCAGATGGGCCAATTGGTTCAGTCTGTACATGAGAGAGAGACAAGGTCTTTTCCTAGCCAGCCTGAGGCTAACCCCCGCATGTACCAACAACAACAAATGCAAAATGAGAATGTGGTACCTCGGGAGAGGCAAGAGAACCATGTGGAGGAACCTGTTCACCATCTCAATTCCATTGTGACCTTAAGGAATGGAAAACAGGTTGACAATCACATTTCCTTGCCACACCCACCACCATCTATGCAGCCCCCCAGTGGGAATGGTGGTGAAGAAGAAGCTGAGGGTGAGGGTAATACACCAACACCTCCTTCTCAGGCACCGCAGAAAACCTACCTGCCAAAAGCTCCCTATCCAAGTAGGTTAAACAAAAAGCAGAGTGACAACATGGACAAGATAGTAGAGGTGTTTAAGCAAGTAAAGGTTAACATCCCCTTGTTGGATGTCATCCAACAAATACCTCAATATGTCAAAGTGTTGAAGGATCTCTGCACAACCAAGAGGAAGACCAATGTTCCTAAGAAAGCATTCTTGGCTGCAAATATCAGCTCACTTTTGTCCAATCCTACCTACACAAAATACAAGGACCCTGGGTGTCCTACTATTGAGTGTACGATAGGGGACACTAGATTGAGCAATGTTTTGCTTGATTTAGGATCAGTGGTCAACCTCCTCCCATTCTCTGTTTATCAACAGTTGAACTTGGGAGAATTGAAACCAACTAAGATCACCCTCCAACTGGCGGATAGATCCATTCGTATTCCCATGGGGATTATCGAGGACGTGCTTATCAAAGTTGGAGATTTTATATTTCCAGTCGATTTTGTTGTCCTCGATACCAATCCTGTTGCGAACACCCACTCTCAAATACCTTTGATTTTGGGTAGACCATTTCTGGCAACCTCCAATGCCTTGATTAATTATAGAAATGGTCTCATGAAGCTCTCATTCAGTAACATGAGTGCCGAGTTTCATGTGTTCAACTCTGGTAGGCAACATGAACCCATGGATGAACCTTTACATCTAAATCTCATCCGCCAATTGGAGAAAGCACCACAAAATCAACGAACACCCCTAACCCCAATGCAACCCATTGAGAATGTTCGTGGGCCCAGCGAAAACTCATTGCCTGTCTTCGCAATCCAACAGAGTGAGCTGGCCTCGAACATGAATGTCCAAAGGGAGTGTTCGTTGTATGATTCAGTTGAGAGTACTAGTGAGAGTGAGACACCTCATCATATGCCTATACCAGAAGGTGTCTCTACCTCATGTCCCATGGCCATTGAGCCATTTGAGCTTCATATTGACTCCAACAAGGACCCACCTATGACCGAGCTTATGCTTGATGATCTAAATGATGGTGGGAGGTCCTTGTTGGATGACTTGGGGAGAATCCCCATTCTTAGTGATGCAGGTCTGCTGCATCCATCGAATGAGCTTGAGGAACTCATTCCTATGCACCCGCCTATTGGTTGGAGGGTTTTCTTCGATGAGCAATTAAACCCTAGTGAGGCAACACAACTTCATTCTTTATTGCCGACACCCAACCAATATCATGAGGGGTTCGAGCCTTTCAGCTTTGACCTTTCACCCCTCATGACACCTCAGAGTACCAGTGGAGTTTGCCCATCTCGACAAGTCTCTGGTCCTCCTGACTTGATGTTCTCATTTGAGGTTCCTTGACCAAATGATTATGAGAATATCTTGGTTGATGTATATATCTTAAAAAAAAGAAAAAAAGAAAAAAAAGGTGTGTAACAAAAGACTCCTTCAGTGAGCATCGATTGTTGTGGGCCCCAACCCTTCTGTACTTGGGCCCAATCTCTTCACGTATTTATCTCCCTTCTTCAGCTTCTCACAGGTTTTGAGGGAATTTGGGTTTGTGTCCATCAACATGACCCTGAACGTCCCTTTGTACTTCATGTTGGTGAGATCTTTCCTTTTTCATGCATGTATCCATGTAGTATCTTGTTCACATTCTTTGAGGACAATGCATGAAGTAGGTGTGGGGGGTGTTTTACGTGTGTACATAGTCGAGTCTTTTCCTTTGGTTTTATTTTCTTTTGTTTGTACTGCTAGGGTCATGTTAGCGTGCCGCATTTAACATTGATATATCTGCTTGCCATGATCCTTGGGTGACTTGTCTTCTTTTGCTTGCCGAGTGCTTTAAAATTTTCACATTTCTTTCAAAATCTTTATGTGTTTCGAAAGAAAATGTTTTGTGGGTTTTGCGTGTGTTTAGCATGTGCAAAACCGTTGAGAGGCAAAGTAAAAAGAAAGCTCCCAAAATTGTCTTGAACTTGATGCATTAGGATTTCTAGTTTACTGGCTTTAGGTCTTGTCGAGTCGTTAGGATGCACCCTGGTTTTCTCTCAGGGGGCGTGTATTCATAGGGTTTCAGTACTCAAACATTTAAAGAAGTCCACCCTGAACCTAGTGAGTCAAATAATTCGTGTCTTTTAGTATAAGGAAGTTTGTCGTAGTCAAGGGCCCTTAATCTCTTTTTGTGAAACTTAAGTGTAGGGGTTTTGGTTCCCATGTAAATAAATAAATAAGTGGTGTTCTCTCTTCTCGCACGACTCCTATCACTCGGGAAAGTAGGTCTGAGGGGACTTTGTGCTTGGTGCTTTCGAGTCATCTGACTTGGGATGCACCGACCGAACTTCCGTTACACGGGTGGTAGGGATCGCCCTATGTGGAGATTTGGGGGAAGGTGTACGTGATAGTGTAAGTCCTCATAGGCAATGATGCACGAAACCTGACCCTGGGAGAATCAAACACCAACAAATAAAATGCTCCAACGAAAAAGAAAAAAAAAGAGAGTCAAATAAGAACCAAAATGGACTTTACACATTGTATCACATTCAGAAGTTAAGGTTGCACATGTCTTTCACTTTTGTCCTTGACTAACTTTCACGAATAACTCATTAGGCTAGGTGTGTGGACAGATTACATATATAGAGTCGACCCGTAGTATTACCGCGTCCCATGATCGACAAAATAAGTCCAACGAGTCGTGTAGCTAGATTGATTAATGCATCTTGTTCGGATTTTGTTGGTATATCCGCTGAAAACCCTCCGGAGACAACACTCCTCCTCCTTGGCAACAGGGAGGTTTAACAGCTTGTTGCACGTGCTAAGTGCACCCGTGATTCCTACGAAAGTGAGTTAGGATTTCTTGTTTTTCTCATGCTTTTCTCTTTCTTTGTTTTGCTCGGGACTAGCAAAAGTTAGGTGTGGGGGCATTTGATTGACATCATTTCATGCTCATATTTGTATCTTATATCCATTATCTTTCACCTAAACAATGCTATGTCACGAGTTTTATGTTTAGTTTTCAGGAATAAATAGGATTGAAGAGATGAAGCATAAAAGGACCCAAAAGCTGGGAAAAATGACTGAATTGTGAGATCTAGGGACCAAGATGCAAGGGAGAAGGACCTGATTGCAAGACAGAAGGACCTAAGAGCAAAACAGAATACTCCACACCATCATGGGGAGTATTTTACCAATTCGATTCGGGTCGGAGCTCCAACAAGGCAAGTAATCGCATCAAAGACCAACAATACCAGAAAGAAAAGCCCAAAACAAAAATGAGCAGGATCTGAACCATATAGACCGCTAATTGGCGGTCCAAGACCGCTAATTGGCGGTCCATTTTGGCCCAAATCCGCTCAAATTTCTCCACCACATGTATTAGAGGATGTTTAGGCTACTTTTGGTATCTGTTTAGTCCCACATCGGAGGATTGTCCCGGTTTGCCTTTTTCCATGGCTATAAATAGAACTCTTCACCTTCCATTGTAATCACTCCATATTTTAAGTGGCTATTCTTCCTACTAGAAGTGAGGCCTTGAAGCACACACTAAAGTAGGAGGATGCTACTTTTAATGTGAGTCATTTTATCAATAAAGTTTTGTGTTTATTTCATTATCTGTTTTATGCTTCTTTTATTGTTTGTGCATGTTTTAGTTTAATCGTCTTTTAATTCTAGCTTAGTTTTAATATGCTTTCTTTCCATAGTTTAATAATTAGTGGAATGTTTAGTGAGTATTTCCATCCCCTTTGGGGGATGGAGTAGATGTACATACATGCATTAGAGAATGGGATGAATGCTTTAATTTCAACGTTTTGATTAAACATGAATGTATGCTTGCTTGTTTAGGATAGAATTTACAACTTGATGAGTTCTGCCAAAATGATTAGACATCTCTCATGCTTGTTTAGGTTCTGAAATAAATACCTTGCATATGTAAATGTTAATCAACTAAGTTGGTGAATAGATTGATAGGTTTTGCCATAACATTTAGACACTTCCTATGCTTGATAAACACCACCTTCATGTGCTTAAAGAATGTATTCTACACCCACCTCTTTGCATGTGTGCACTCACTCCACCCCTTAGGGGTTTTTCCATTTCCTGAATTCCAGCATTTCGTTCTTAGCTTAGTTGTCATTTCATTGTTTGTTTCTTTCGTTCGCATTTCATACTTCTTAGCGTAGGTTAGTGTAGAGTAGCATAATCAATCATCTTCTCCATTTTTTCGCCACTTGATTTCATACAAACGAGAGGCTGCTCACCTCCCTGAGGACGACCCGTACTTGCCACCGCTTCATCGTGGTCGTGCACTTGCAGTTTAATTAAAACGTTCAACAGTGTTGAACACATTCTTTAAGCACAAATAAAGGTAATGTTATCATGCATAGGAAGTGTCTAAATGTTATGGCAAAACCTATCAATCCATTCACCAACCTAGTTCATTAACATTTACATATACAAGTTGTTTATTTCAGAACCTAAACAAGCATGAGAGGTGTCTAATCATTTTGGAAAAACTCATCAAGTTATAAATTCTATCCTAAACAAGCAAGCATACATTCATGTTTTATCAACACATTGTAAATAACGCATTCATTCCATTCTCATTTGCATGTATGAACATCTAATCCACCGCCAAAGGGGATGGAACTACTCACTACACATTATACTAATGATTAAACAAAGCAAGGAAAGCATATTAACTAAGCTACTAAAACTAATGAAATTAAATTAAACAAAGTAAAACAAGTAACATGAAACAAACAACATAATAAAGAAACTTTTATTAAAATGACTCACAATTCAAGTAGCATCCTCCTACTTTAGTGTGTGCTTCAAGGCCTCACTTATAGTAGGAAGAATAACCACTCAAAATGTGAAGTGATTACAATGTAAGGTGAAGAGTTATATTTATAGCCATAGAAAAGGGCAATCTGTGACAATCCTCCAATGTGAAACTAAACAAATACTAGAAATAGAATAAACACCCTCTAATACACGTGCCCCCGAAGTTTGAGCGGATCCAGAGAGATCCAGACCGCCAATTGGCGGTCCATAAAGTCTGGATCCGTCTAAAATTCATTCTGGGCTTTTCTGGATTCCTTTCGGTCTTTGATGCATCTACTTTGTTTATTGGAGCTCCGACCCGAATCTAATTGCCAAAAGACTCCCCAAGATGGTGTGGAGTTTTCTATTTTTCTCTTTGGTCCTTTGGTCTTACTTTCAGGTCCTTCTCCCTTGCATCTTAGTCCCCAGATCTCACAATTCAGTCTTTTCCCAGCTTTTGGGTCCTTTTATGCTTCATCTCTTCAAAACTATTTATTTCTGAAATTCAAACATAAAACTCGTCACATAGCATTGTTTAGGTGAAAGATAAAGGATATAAGATACAAATATAAGCATTAAATGATGTCAATCAAGTGCCAAGTTACATTTTAGTCCTAAGAACAAGAAATGAAAATCCTATCAATTCTTCCACTTGATTACTTGACTTTGTGTATGACTTGTCACCTTAAATGTTAGTAACACCAAGATATATGTGTACATATGCATGCGATGTTATAATAGATATACATGTTTTTAATGATATGCTAATTAATCATCAAAACATATTAACACTTATTTGCCAAAAAGCCAACACAAAGGACTCTACTCTTGAACAGACCTTTCAAGCGTGCATGCAGTGCACGCAAACCATAATTGCAGCCAAAAACAATTCGGTCAAAGCATTGGAAGTGCAAGTCAGCCAGTTGGCTCATCAGCTCCACAAACATGAGAATGGACAGTTACCAAGTCAACCCGAGGTGAATCCCCAAGATGCCCAATCGCAAGGAAGGCCACTATTACCTCGTGCTACCTCTGAACCGACCCATCTTGTTAATGTGATTCATACTTTGAGGTATGGTAAGGAGGTGGACAACAAAATTGGGTTGCCTTCCTTGCAATCACCATTTCTTGGTGTCAGCAGACCTGTAGTGATACCCACATCTATGAGAAAGTCGGATCCTGAGGTTCCCTCAATGAATACTTCCAGAAGGAGTTTGATTCTGAGGTCCCTACTCATGTTTCTACATAACCAAATGTTGAGGTTCCTTCGAAAGACACTTATGCCCCGAAGGTGCCATTCTAGGAGCACCTTAAAAACAAAACTTCAAATCAATATGACAAGATGCTTGAGATCTTTTGGCAAGTTAAGGTGAACATTCCGTTGTTGGAGGTGATTCAGCAGATGCCACCTTATGCCAAGGTTGTCAGTGATTTATGCACCAACAAGAGAAAAACAATTCTTCCCAAGAAAGCTTTTCTTGCGGTGAATGTGATTTCATTGTTGGCACAACCCACGCAAGTCAAATACAATTGCCTGATTGTCCCACTATTTATTGTGTGATTGGTGATGTGCCAATACATCGAGCTTTGTTGGACCTCGGTGCATCTGTCAATCTTTTACCGTATTTTGTCAACGTCCACTTTGGTCTTGGAGACCTCAAACAAACAAAAACCACTATTCAACTGGTTGATAGGTCAATGAAGAAACTGAGGGGCGTGGTGGAAGATGTTCTTATCAAAGTGGGTGAGTTATTTATCCAGTTGATATCTTTGTTTTGGATTCTAAACCTATGTCAAACCCACTTGGACAAATTCCTATTATGTTGGGCCGACCATTTCTAGCGACTTCTAATGCCTTCATCAATTATCATAGTAGTCTGATGTGCTTGACATATGGTAGTCAGTGCGCTGATTTAATATGTGTACATATGTTTGTTATGTTATAATAGTAAACATGTGTTTATTGATATGTTAATTAATCATCAAAATGGATAGCTATGACAGTTGTGCCAAATTGTTTATGAGGGCCACAACTACAATACCCACACATTGTTGGGGTCCATGTGTTAGGGTAATTTCCAAATGAAACCCATAGATGAGGCAAATGATACTTTTGAATTAATGGTTGAACGTACCCTTGAGTGGGGCACCATAACAGAGACACTAGCCGCCAGGTCTTCTGGTCGAGTTGGGCCACCTGCTCTTCATTCTGTATCTAATGAGGACCCAATGTAGGTTAAGAATCAACCACTTGATACCCTACACTTCAAACAATCTGACAGGGATTCACCTCTCATTTGTGCCTCCTACCTTGCTCATTCTCAAGAGGCATCAAATGACTACAATGCTTATAAGGGTGTCAAGTGGTCAAGCAATTCTGTTTTTGGACTTTGCCATGTGGGTAATAAGTCCACGGTGTCAGTTTGTGTGAATGAAAAGATCATTGTGCCCCCAAATGTTAGTAAGAGGGTATATATTGATGACCCTCGGCTTTGTCGCAGAATGGAAACATATTTGTTTCCATTTCCTTCCACAAACCCTTGTTTTGAGAGGCATGAACCATCATCCTTGGTTCACAAACCTCTCAACAATTCTCTTGTTTCTCATGTTGCGAGCCCATGCAAGTGCAATTCTGGCTCGAGAGATGGTGGGTTTCCATTTGATGTCCCTTGCCAAATGAAGTTAGGAGCCCATTAATGTACATAGTTCTACAAAAAGAGAAAAAAAAGACTCCACAAGTGAGCATTGATTGTTGTGGACCCCAACCCTTGTGTATTTGGCACCATTTCTTCCACGTATCTATCTCCCTTCTTTAGTATGTCACAAGTTTTCAAAAATTTGGGTATATGTCCATATACATAACCATGAACTTCCCATTGCGCTTCACGTTGGTGAGATCTTTTTCTTTCATACATAAATCCATGTAGTTTCATGCTCCTATTTATTGAGGACAATGGATGAAGTGTGGGGGGTGTTTTACCTATGTACAAAGTTGAGTCTTTCTCATTTTCTTTTGTTTTCTTTGGTTTGCATTGTTAGGGTCATTTTAGTGTGTTGCATTTAATATCGATATATGTGCTTGTCATGATCCTTGAGTGACTTGCCTTCTTTTGCTTGCCTAGTGCTTTAAATTTTTCCACTTCTTTCAAAATCTTCATGTGTTTGCGAAATAAAAATATTTTGTAAGTTTTTTGATGTGCACCGTTGACTTGAACATGATGCATTAGGATATCTAGTAGATTGGCTTTAGGTCTTATCTAGTAGTAAGGATGCACCCCGGTTTTCCGTCGGGGGAAGAGTAATAATAGGGTTTCGGTACTCAAATAAACAAAGAAGTCCACCCTGAACCTAGTGAGTCAAATAATTCGTGTCTGTTAGTATAAGGAAGTTTGTCGTAGTCAGGGGCCCTTAAATTGTTTTTGTGAAACTGTAAGTGTAGGAGTTTTGGTTCCCTTGTAGAGAAATAAATAGTTGGTGTTCTCTCTTCTTATACGACTCCTATCACTCGGGAAATTAGGTCTGAGGGGACTTAATGTCTGGTACTTTTGAGTCATCTAACATTGGATACACCGACCGAACTCCCGTTAAACGGGTGGTAGGGATCGTCCTATGTGGAGATTTGGGGGAAGGTGTACGTGATAGAGTAAGTCCTCATAGACAATGATGCACGAAACCCGACCCTAGGAGATTTAAACACCAACTAGAAAAAAAAACATAAAGAAAAAAAAACAGAAAAGAAAAAAGGGTAATACAAATATGAACCTTAATGGACTTTACACGATTAATCAGTTGAGGATGTTAAGGTTGCCCATGACTTTCACGCAAGTCCTTAACTAACTTGCATGAATGATTCACTAGGCTAGGTGTGTGTACATGATACATATATAGAGTCGTCCCAGAGAATTACCGTGCCCAATGATCGACAAAAGCAGATCTGAGAGTCGAGTTGCTAGGTTGAATAATGCATCAATGTTCGGATTTTGTGGGTATATCCGCTGAAAACCCTCAGGAGACACCACTCCTCTTCCTTGCCGACAAGGGGGTTTAACGACTTGTTGCACGTGCTAAGTGCAACTGTTATTCCTACGAGAGTGAATTAGGATTTCTCTATTTTTCGTATGTTTTCCTTTCCTTCCTATTTTCTGTTTCTTAGTTTTACTCGGGACTAGAAAAAGGTAAGTGTGAGGGTATTTGGTTAGTAGCATATCATGCATCATATTCATGCTATATATCTTTAATTTTACACCAATATTTTGCTACTGGACTGTTTGTTGTTATATTTCAGGTATTAGTTAATAAAGAAGAGAATGGAAGAGAAAAAATTCTAAAACGTAAGAAGAAATGACTTAAGTGAAGCAAAATGGACCTATCTATCATGCACAAGGACCCTTCTGCGGGAGTGAAGGACCTTAATGTAAGCCCGAAAGGATTAAGTAGCAAACCGAGAAACTCTACACCATCATGAGAAGTATTTTTGCAATTAGATTCGGGCCCAGAGACCAATAACCAATCCCCACACATGAAGAATTGAAGCACTAAAGAAGATAGCCAAAAGTAGACCACATCCGACAAAACGTGATCGCATCTGACAAAATGCGACCTTGTTTCTCCCGAATATGAATTTTGTGTTTATGTCTAAATAGGGAAGATTTCATTAGTCCCACACTAGGGGATTGTCCCCGGTTGCCTTTTCGTGTCTATAAATAGAACTTTTCTTCCTCCTTTATAATCTAAGAATTGTTTTGTGGCCATTCTCTCTACTTGGAGTAAAGCTTTGGAGCAAAACTCAAGTGGAGAAGAATGGTACTTGTAATGTGAGTTATCAATAAAATATTTTTTCTTAGTTTGCTCAAATGTTGTCTATTTTAATGTTTGCATGTTTAGTTTAGTTTAGTTTTGTACTCTTAATCTTAGTATAACTAGTAGAATGTCTTTTTTCCTTGATACAATTGTTAGCTTATTGTGTAGTGAGTAGTTTCATCCCCTTTGGGGGTGGAGATGAAGTTTATACATGTGATGATTAATGTGAATGAATGCTATCTTATGCCTTATGTGATGAATGTGAATGTATGCTTGCTGGTTTAAAAGAAAATACTTAACTTTGATGAGTTTTTCTATAATCATTAGGTATTTCCCATGCTTGTTTAGGTTCTTAATAACCAACTTGTTTATGCTCGTGTCAATCAACTAGGTTAGTGATTGGAATGACAAGTTTTGCCACAACCATTACGTACTTCCTGATTGACATCATTTCATGCTTATATTTGAATTTCAGGAATAAATAGGTTTAAAGAGATGAAGCATAAAAGGACCCAAAAGCTGGGAAAAAGGATTGAATTGTGAGATCTGGGGACTAAGATGCAAGGGAGAAGGACTTGAATGTAAGACAGAAGGACCTAAGAGCAAAACAAGAAACTCCACACGATCATGGGGAGTATTTTGGCAATTCGATTCGGGGCGGAGCTCCAACAAACCAAGTAGATGCATCAAAGACCAAGAAATACTTCCAACAAAGCCCAACACAAAACCCAGATGGATCTGGGCCTTATAGACCGCGAATTGGCGGTCTGGATGAGCCCAGATCCGCTAAGTTTTCTCCTGGACTTGTATTAATGTGTGTTTAGGCTATTTTTGGTATTGGTTTAGTCCCACATTGGGGGATTGTCCCGGATTAGCTTTTTCCATGCTTATAAATAGAACTCTTCACCTCCCATTGTCTCCATCTCTCCCTTTGGTGGCATATTCCCTACTAAGAGTGAAGCCTTGAAGCAAAACTCTGGTGGAGGAAGAGCTGCTTGTAATTTGAGTGAGTTAATAATAGATGTTTTCATTAGTTGTTAATTCTTGCTTAGTTAATTTCCTTTAATGTGTTTGCTTTGGTGCTTGTTTAGTTTTATGCTTCTTTAATATTTCTTGCTTGATTAGTATAGTTTCATTTCAGTATAATGCTTCATTTTATTAGAGTAGTTAGTTTAAATATGTGTGAGTAGTTCCATCCCCTTTGGGGGTGGAGTAGATGTCTGTACATGTTATGTAGATGGTTTGAATGCTTAATATGAATGTTTGTGAAAGATATTAGTATGCTTGCTTGAATTATTAAGAACCTTACTTGATGGTTTCTGCCATAGCTTAGGTACATTCCATGCTTGTCTAAGTGTCTTAATAACAACCTTGCATTGCTCATATTAATCACATTAGTTTAGTGATGTAAATGATAGGTTTTGCGATTAGGTACCTCTTATGCATTAACAAACACTAACTAACTTGAGCTTATTGTATGTATTCAACACCACACTTATTTCATGTGCAGACACACACACTCCACCCCTTAGGGGTTTCCATTCCTGTCTTTTTATCCTCTTCATTAGTTGTTAGCTTAGTTGTTTAGTTATTTCATTTCAGCTTGGTTGTTTACTAGTTTAGATTAGTGTAGTGTAGTGTAATACATCTTTCTCTCCTTCTTTTTACCTCTCACCTTCGAACAAACCAATCGTCGACACACCTCCCAGTGGACGACCCGTATTTGCCATCGCTTCAACGCGGCTGTGGACTTGCGGTTAAAATAAAACGATCAATCAAGTTTTTGGCGCCGTTGCCGGGGAGGTGCTCTGTCCAGACGTTGGTTTGGACAATTCGAGGGGTTTTTAATTTTTTGTTTAAAGTTTTTCCTAGTTTCAGGGAACCATCAGATCAAGGGGAGGCTACTGGACAAATTTGAGGAACCGAAGACCTAAAAGGACCGCCAATTGGCGGACTGGTGAGGGTTTCGTCCTTTCAAATTTTTTTTGGTAGTTAGGTCTGTAATTTGTGTTATCTGGGAGCCCTATTTTGCATGCTGTGACTTCTTGTTTGCTCCCAGATCATTAATCACTCCCCCATAAACCAACTTGGCCCTAAAATCCAAAGCAAAAGACTAGACGTTCTTACTTGTTTAGGTCACGCATCATGTATTGACTTAGGCATATAGTTGTCTTTTCTTTTAGCTTTATTTTCAGTTGTTGAGTGCTGGCGTGAGGTACGCATTTCCTACACTCATTCATGCATCTTGTATGCCCATGCATTAGTTAGTAGGAATTGCATCAGGACAAGAGTGAGATGAGCATTTGATTGGAGCGATTGATTGCTAGATCTAGGATCAAAACGCTACTAAGGAGGGGCTGTCCCATAAAAGATAAGGTGGGGGATTTCATCACCCTTTCCTTGGCCCCAAAAATCACTCTTAATAAAGCCTTAACTAAAAGCAAGTAGAATTGGCCCTAAGGATTGCAGACGCACTAGGAGAGTAATCTAGTTGAGACCGTCATGACCTAATCGGCGTTGCCTACCTTGTCGATAGTAGGAGGTACTGGATCTCCGGATCTGGTATCACTTGCTGGGCATTGTGGTCCTCGTTATAGGGAGGTGAGGCGTGACGAGACTAGTGACCTCGAAGTTAGGCGTCGTCTAGCCTAAGGACCCATTGCCTTACATTGTTTGAGTCGTGCTTGCTAGTTAGGATTCTACCTGATCCCACTACCCACGCTAGCTCTAGGAATTCTTCCCTCCTCACCTGAGTCCTCTCCTCATCTATTCTCTACGTTTAGTCTCCTCCTCTAGTACACCGTCTATTGTGTGCTATTTTAGAGTCGAGTCGAGCATTTTATGCAAGGTTGGGCTCGTTCTGGTGAGACCGCTCGACTCGAGAGAGTGCATTCTTCTGAGATGGACGGTCTTGGTGATCGACCATCTCCGCCTCGTGCTCCTTTGGAGCAAGAGGCCGAGTCGTCTCGTGGTGGCGAGGGAGACCGGGTTCCATACATGGAATACCTCGATCCGCTTCTGCCACCACGTAGACCTCCTTCTCCTCCTCCTCTGACTCGAGAGGAAGGGAGATTCGGTCAGGATCGAGTTCTTGGTGCACCACCACCTTTAGCTCGACATGATAGACCTATGACATTGTGGGAGTGGACCCATCCTGTTCGGGCCGCGTAGCCTTCTTGCATAGTTGTTCCCCCTGCTCGCGGGAACAACTATGAGCTGAAACCTCAATATGTGAGCATGCTTCCAACCTTTACTGCCAATAAGGAGGATCCGTATATCTTTATACGCGAATTTGAGGAAGTATGCTCCATGTTCAAGCTTCAACAGCCTGACGAGGATTCAGTCCGGTTGAGGATGATTTCTTTCGCATTAAAGGATAATGCGAAGAAATGGATGTATAGCCTCCCGGCGAGCTCGATTCGGTCATGGGATGACTTTGTGACCGTCTTTCTGAAGAGATTTTTCCCTCAAAGGAAGACTCAACAGATACGGCACTAGATACATCAAATGTATCAGACCGAGACCAAATCGTTTCATGGTTTCTTTGAGAGGTTCAAGGACCTTCTCCAACAGTGCCCTCATCATGGATTTGAGTTATGGCAGTTGTACCAAATTGTTTATGAGGGCATCAACTACAACGCCCGCACATTGTTGGAGTCGATGTGTCAGGGTGACTTCCAAATGTAACCCATTGAGGAGGCATGGGACACTTTTGAGGCTATGGCTGAGCGTACCTTCGAGTGGGACACAATGAGAGAGCCACCAGCCGTCAGGTCTTCTTGTCGAGCTGGATCATATCATGTTGAGTCAACTATCGCGTCTGAGGCGAAAATGGCTGCTCTCATGCGTAGGATTGAGAGTTTGGAGATGGAGCGAGCTCCTGTAGCTCTGGTCGCTACTCCCGGGTGTAGTAGGTGTGGACTGTCGGGACATGATGACTTGGAATGCGCTTACGCTCCAAGGGATACTGAGCATGCAAATGCGATGTTTCAACCAAGGCCCCGTAACGACCCGTACAGTCACTCCTACAACTCGGGATGGTGTAACCATCCTAACTTCTCTTGGGGGCCTAGTGGAGGCCACGGTTAGAGCTTGCACGCTCAACCTCAACCTCCACGCCCATCGGCGACCTACCAACCCCCACATCAAAGGTCTCAGCACCAAAATTACCAACCTGGTCAGGCCTCTTCGTCGGGTTATTCTAACCAGACTCCACCACCCCAGCGGGTTGACCCTAAGGATTCTACCCTTGAACAAACCCTTCAAACGTTCATGCAGAGCACTCAATCCATGTTTGCGGCCAGCAAAACTTCGGTCAAAGCATTGGAAATGCAAGTTAGCCAGTTGGCTCATCAGCTCCATGAACGTGAGAATGGTCAGTTACCGAGTCAACCTGTGGTTAATCCCAGGGGTCAGCCTGCTTATACCAGGCAAAATGTACACAATGTTGAAAGTGACCCTTCCCAACATGCCAATGTTGTTCATACCTTGAGATCGGGAAGGGTCGTTGACAACAATGTGAAAATGCCGGAAGCCAACCCTGTTGGCGAGACTTCCGAGGAGAGTCTTGAACCTGTCAAGGAACCTAATGCTGAGACTCCTCCTCGTGATTCTTATGTCCCCAAGGCACCATTCCCTCATCGGTTGACTAAAAAACGTGATGAGCATTGGGATAAGATCGTTGAGGTACTTAGGCAAGTAAAGGTGAACATCCCGTTGTTGGACGTTGTTCAACAAATGCCACCATATGCCAAGTTCCTCAAGGATCTTTGCAACACCAAGAGAAAAACAAATGTGCCCAAAAAGGCCTTTTTGGCCGCCAATGTGAGCTCCATATTGACACAACCCATGAATGTCAAGTACAAGGACCCAGGTTGTCCAATTGTCTGTTGCATGATTGGGAATGTGACAATCTCTCAAGCTCTATTGGATTTGGGGGCATCTGTAAATCTCCTGCCTTACTTAGTCTATGTCAACCTTGGAATAGGCGATCTTAAACCAACGAGGACAACCCTCGATTTGGCTTATAGATCCGACAAAATTCCACGAGGGAGTGTGGAGGATGTCCTTATGAAAGTGGGTGAGTTTGTATTTCCAGTTGATTTCATCATCTTGGATACCGAACCCGTGTCCAACCCACAAGGACAGATTCCTGTGATCCTTGGGACGCCATTTCTTGCGACATCTAATGCTTTGATCAATTGTCGCAATGGCTTGATGAGGTTGTCTTTTGGAAACCTCACGGCGGATTTCAACATCTTCACTCTTGGTAAGCAACCCAGGCTCTTCGACGACACTATCGGAGCCAATTTCATACAGGACACGGATGAGCCCGATTCATTAGGCATGTTCGACTCACATCGACATATTATTGAGGTGCCTAATGACCAGGTTACGAGTGAAGAGGATCTTGAGGAATCTGCCAGCGTATCTCTGGACGAGGAGGCACATCTGGGTGCTTGCTCCTCTTACCCCGTGGCCGTTGAGCCACTTGAAAGTAACTCTGAATCCGACAAGGACCCACCTCTGGTCGAGCTTAAACCGCTCCCCGATAACCTAAAGTACATCTTTTTAGGGGATAATGAGACCTTGCCACTCATTATTGCTTCTGATCTTGCACAAGATCAAGAGGTTGCCCTCAAAAGAGTACTCTTTGAAAACAAAGAGGCGATCGGGTGGTCCTTGAAGGATATCAAGGGAATTAGCCCTGGTATTGTTCAGCATCGGATCCACATGGAAGAGGATTCTAGGCCCCGCAGGGACCCACAACGGAGATTGAATTGTACTGAAAGAAGCCGTCCGAAAGAAGGTTCTTAAGTGCTTGGATCATGGCATAATCTATCCTATCTCTGATAGTTCGTGGGTGAGTCCTGTCCATGTGGTTCCCAAGAAGTCAGGCGTGACGGTTGTGGAGAATGAGCATAATGAGCTTATCCCGACACGCCTGCAAACTGGCTGGCGAGTTTGCGTTGATTATCGCAAGCTCAATGCGGCAACGCGGAAAGATCATTTCCCGTTGCCATTCATTGACCAGATGTTGGAAAGGTTGGCCGGACATGAGTATTATTGCTTTCTTGATGGATACACCGGTTACAACCAAGTTCCCATCGCCCCCGAGGATCAAGAGAAAACCACATTTACTTGTCCCTTTGGCACGTTTGCCTACCGACGCATGCCCTTTGGGTTATGTAATGCGCCGGCAACGTTTCAAAGGTGTATGATCAGCATCTTCTCCGATATGGTTGAGCGTTTCCTTGAGATCTTCGTGGACGACTTTTCCATATTTGGCGCTTCCTTTGATGAGTGTCTTCATCACTTGAGCCTTGTCCTCAAGCGATGCCGTGAGAAGAACTTCGCTCTCAATTGGGAGAAATGTCACTTCATGGTGAAGCGAGGGATTGTACTTGGACATGTGGTCTCAAGTAGGGGAATTGAGGTCGATCCCGCCAAAGTGGGTCTTATTGCTAATCTCCCACCGCCACGTAATGTGAAGGATATCCGCGCCTTGTTGGGGCATGCTGGATTATATGGGCGGGTCATTCGGGATTTTAGCAAAATTGCTCGATGATGAGAATTTAATTTATACCGCAAGTGCACGGCGTCAATGAAGACGCGGCAAGTACGGGTCGATCACAAGGAGGGTGAGATATTGTTATCTTTGTGATTTTCGAGTTAAGGAAAGAAAGAGAGAGAAATAAAGTTTGGTTTGTGATTTTTGGTTTTTAATTATTTAAAGCAAAAACAACAAAAACTAAAAAGAAAATAAAGCAAATATGGATGAGAGTACAGCGGGTGGAGGTTTAGATAACGGGTTTTGTTTAGAGAAATCTGAAACTTATAATAAATCATATTAGTTATAAAGCATTACATGATAAATGATTCAACATAAACTCAAGTAATCAAAATATACCAACACGAAATTAAAATAACAACATCGTTCTTCTTCTCATCACCCTTAATCCGTCACCCCCACCCTTTGGAGAGAGTTAGAAACTCATGGATGGAAGGAAGGAGAAGGGGTTCTAGAGAAACTACAAGAGGAAACTAAAAACACAAAATAAACCAACAGAATTTTATTACTAAAATATGGAATAAAAACAAGAACTCCCTTACAACATCATTTCGGGGCTATTTATAGCCGATACAAGTGACCCAAGTATAAAATAAGAAAGTACAAGCGTCAATACAACATTGGTAAAATTTCAGCACACGGATCGACTTTTGTGAGGCGTTTGTGCCGCATTTTGTACATGGGGTGCGGCGGAATCGCCACCTTTTTGGCTCAGATTCGATCCAGATTTTTACTGTGTTTATGGTATGATTTAGCTGTCTTTTGCGCGTCCGGATTGATTTCTTTCCTTTCTTTTGAGCTCCGAATTAATTTCTTCATATCTTTGGAGATCCAAATTGATTTTTCTGTAGAACGTTTCCAAAATAATATTTTGGTACTTGTAATTTGCAGTCGGGTCCTCGGTTTTTTGCAATTAAGTCCCTGGCTACTTTTGTGCTTAAGTCCTTGGCCTTTTTGTAATTAGGTCTTTGAATGCTTTTATGCTTGGATCAAATTCAATTTGAAACCCGATAATCTTGACTTGGTCTTTTTGATAGAAATGACTCTCTTGCACGCGTTTATACTCGGGATATGGGTAATTTGCATTCAGGTCCCTGTATTGTGTAAATAAGACTAAACACATACCTTAGTAGCATTTATTGATATAAAATTAATCTACATGAAAGACATATGATGCAATGTATGCAATTCATCAAATACCCCCACACCTAGATTTTGCTAGTCCCTAGCAAAACAGAATATAATAAAAATGAAAACAGGGAAATTCTAACTCACTTTCGTAGGAATCACGGTTGCACTTGGCATGTGCAACAAGCCTTAATTCAACGTTTCACTAATAACTCTCAATATCTCCACCTCAACCTTATACATCTCACTTAGAATTCTTGCATGCTCATTATATAAATGTAACTCATAAAAAAATCTGACTTGGTCTTCATTCCTCCAATATTCACACCACTAACCCTTCTACACATGTTATCAATTAAATTATTTTGCACGCCTCCTCTGGTGGTGAAGTATCATTCAGATCAACCATGGCATGGATCATTCTTTTAACTTTGGGCCTTGAGTATCTTAAAGTAAATTTTTTCTGTAATTCAGCACATTTGCTTTTTTGACACTTTTACCCTTTTTGCATTCGTGTAGCGAGTTTGGTCGATAATTCCGAGTTGGCAGACTCAAGTTACCGGGTTTCAAGATACCCCTACGGACCAGTGACTCGAAGGCTTGGGTTTTGTAATCATTTTGCAAAATGTGCTTTCCTCACTTTATTCCTTTATTTTTTGTTTTTTACTTTTATTTTCCTCAAGGCTTAATTGCTATTAGAAGTCCACACTTCCCGGTATATTTTCCTCAACCTCTGCTTTTTATAAACCACTTCAAAGATTTTATTCATCCAATTTAAGTGCATACATGTCTTAAAGGGTAATGGGTTATTTCTTTGGAACTTAGATTTATGTAATAATTTCTACAAGCAGTACTATATAATAAGGAACAAAAACTCAATGCAATTTGTACACGGGTTTTGGTAGTTCAATCTTAAGCTATGTCATGAAACATTGATTTTTTTTTGAAACAAAAATAAAACAGATAGATAGATAGATAAACACCCCCACACCTAAATCATGCATTGTCCTCAATGTATGCAAATGCACTTATTACCTGAGTCAACTTGTGGTAGAGGGGTTGAATTTGCTCAGAGGCAACCATAGTCAGAACTGGATTGAATGTCACCATGTTGGTGCATGTATCCAGTTGAATTGTTCCCCATGTTTCACTGAGAGTCCTGAGGTACAGATTCCACACCCCTCACATGTATTGGTTCTCTTATTTGCTCGAGTGATGGTGGTTGGGTGGATGAATTACTCCCCTTTTTCTCACTTTCTTTTTGATTTTGTGATGATTTATTTGATTCAGAAATCTTATAAATACGCGATCTCATCACAACATCACTTTGATTGCATACTATTTCTGGCTCACTATCAACATGAAAGATATTAAATTCAGCTTTTAAGTTTCCAAAAGATAGTTGCATGAGCCCATTTCGGCAATTTATCAAAGATTCAGAAGTGACTAAAAAGGGTCTGCCTAGTATTACATGGATTTGTCTCTTAGGATTTATAACAGGTTCAGTGTCTAGAATGACAAAATCCACTGGGTAAATGAAGTCACCAACCTTAATCAAAACATCCTCTACTATACCTCTTGGTTTCTTAATAGAGCAGTCAGCAAATTGAAGGGTTGTCTTAGAGGGTTTTAGTGGACAAAGGTTGAGTTGCTCATAGACAGAGAACGGGAGTAAGTTAACACTAGCACCAAGGTCTAGAAGGGCTTTGTTGATAAAAGTATCTCCTATCGCACATGAAATTGTGGGACACCCAGGGTCCTTATACTTTATAGGAGATGTGTTGGACAGAATAGAGCATATGTTTGCAGTTAAGAATGTCTTCTTTGGTACGATCGTTTTTCTCTTTTTAGTGCACAGATCTTTTAAGAATTTAGCATAAGCAGGTATTTGTTGAATCATATCTAGGAGTGAAATATTCACCTTGACTTGCTTAAATACTTCCAAGATTTTCTCCATTTGTGAAATTGAGCTCTTCTCGAGTCTATTGGGGAATGAGATTTTAGGAACATAGACTCGCTCAGGTTGAGCTATAGGGTCAGGTTGAGTAGGTGGGTTGGGCTCTTCAAATTGGACTTCAGGCTCAATGGTCAGGTCACATGTGGGTGCTTGATGGCTAGATTGATTAGGAGTTCTAGGATTTATCACATTGTTATCAACTTGTTTTCCGGACCGTAATGATACAACTGCATTTATTTGTTGGAACGGTCCCTCCTCATGAACCATTTGAACCGGTCTAGGGTTGTTATTTCCTAGAGGTGGTTGATAGGGCTGATATTGATTATTAGATCTTGGATTCACCTCAGGTTGACTTGGAAACTGGCCCTTTTCTCTTTCACCTACTATTTGTGCTAGTTGGCTGACTTGTGTTTCTAGCCTTTGGAAGGATTGGGTGGTTGTTTGCATAAAAGTCTTAACCAAATTTTCCAAGCTTGTCAATCTAACAACATAATATCCATTGTTACTAAACCCAGATGATGTATTATTTTGGTTATACGGTTTTGGTTGTTGTCTAGGAGGTTGACATTGTTGGTTCCACGACAAATTGGGATGATTACGCCAACCCGGGTTATATGTTGATGCATATGGGTCATTTCTAGAATGGTTAAATGTGGCATTAACTTGTTACAAGTCCACACAATCCTCCATTATATGACCAGTCTGACCACATCTAGAGCAAGGGATAGAAGATGCTTGATTCACTAGGGGTCGGGTTTTTAGCTCTAGGCTTTCCATTCTACGCATAAGAGTAGCTAGTTTTGCTTCAGCAGCTACAGTGACATCTACATCTAAGACACCTGGTTTGGGTTGACTTGCTATTCTAGATCCAATACTCGGGTTAATTGGTGCTCTAGCATTGTCCCATTGCATACTATTTTTCGCTAACTCCTCAAGAAAAATCCAAGCATCATTCTCATTTTTGGACATAAAGCTTCCTTGGCTTACAGATTCTAGCATAACCCTAGATGTAGGTGTCAATCCCTCATAAATAATTTGGCACAATTACCATCTTGCAATTCCATGATGAGGGCATTGGGTCAGCAGATGCTTAAATCTTTCTAAATAGGAATAGAACGGCTCGCTATCAGATTGAACGAATGCAACAATTTCATTCCTAATCCTAATAGCCTTATGGTTGGGGAAATATTTCTTTAAGAACACTTGAACAAACTCGGCCCAACTCCTAATAGATCTTTCGTCTAGACTATATAGTCATTTCTTAGCGTCGTCCTTCAGTGCTAGAGGCACGAATTTAAGACGCACTGTCTCCTCAGAGATATGTTGGTATTGCATAAGGGAGCAGATTTCCTCAAATTCTCTAAGGAAGAGATATGAGTCTTCCTTAGAGGTGAACTTGGGCAACATACTCATGTATTGTGCCTTTAGTTCGAAGTCGCGACCCGGTATGGTGGGCACAACGATGCACTATGGCTGAGCAACCATCGTTGGGTAGCACCGATCCCTCAGAGTCCTAGGTGGGGCAACAGGTGGGTCCACAACATTCTCACCCATTGGATCCGGGTGAGGTGGTGCAACAGGTGGATTGGGGCTAAGCTCCAGACTGGAATCTAGATGAACTCGTGAGAGTCGATTGCTCAAGTCCCAAACCCAAATCCGAGTGCACCGGTTTGAATCAATTTTTGAATTCAAATTCGAAATTTAAGTTCCAAATTCAAATTCAAGAATCAATTGATTTTATTTTTATAATTTTTTTTTCAAAAATGGAAACAAACAATAGAAGGGGGAAAGATGATAAGGGAATCCTAATCTAGAGAATTGAGATGAGAAGAGAAAGAAGACTCCGATGAGAAGGGAAACATAACTCTAAAAGATAGATACGAGGGTTGGTCAGAAGTTTCCTAAAAAAGCACGATTCAAACAATCCTAGACCCAATGTCGCTTAAATCTAGACAACTCCTAACTGGTTGAGTCGAATTGGTTCTCATGATTCACCTCCCTCACTAATCAAACCAAATTGGCCAGGCAATGTATAGCTAGTGGGGGCGCTTCCAACAGAGTCGGTGCCAATTAGACAACCACTTCACTTGGAAGACCTACGTCAACACAAAAACACTTTCTAGACACCAAATTAAATCCGATCAGCTTCAAGTCATATCAAGTCAAACCAATCTTCTCCTTAATTGAGTCTGAGTCCTTAGGGTCCAATGTCTAATTGATTTTAATTTTAAGGCTTGGGTGATACTTTAGGATTGTGATTTGTGGGCCACGGAAGGGTGATGAAATCCCCACCGTATCTTTTCCTACGGAGTTGCCCTTAAGATAGTTTAACTTAAATCTAGCAAAGATAGTCAAACATTGGTCTTCAATTGGGAGGCAATTGCAAGGTTGTATGCAAACTAGATTATATGCTTACATGCAATCGATAAAAACAGTACACGTACCTTGCCTCCAGCACTCTTCAACAAGAATTAATTTGCAAGAATTTAGCAAGAATAATGCAAACAAAACACTAAATGATGCATGCACTAAGTCCTTCTAATTTTGCCAATTTTTAGGTCAGAGTTGAATTATTGCCAATCATGGAATTTGAACCTAACACGTGCAGTTCTAAAAAGGAAATTTTCCAAACCTAGAAATTACAAGGAAAAAAAGCAACAAAGGTTACCTAGGCACGCTCAGTCAGGTTCGCCGCCCCCTCTCAAAAATTTCCAGATGCTCTACGCGTCCACCCAGAGATGGAGACAACCCCAGAAAAAATTGAAGCCCAGATGCTTCAGACGTGCGGCAGATTCTTCTTTGTGTGCGGCGATTTCGCCGCCCTTCTTTCTCCGAATGTGCCTGGATTTCGCCGTGCACTCTGTTGTCTCCTGAAACGCAAACCCAAATAGTTAGATCACACACACGATAAACAGAATAGAATCGAAATCACTAAAAATAAACAACATCTTCGTCGCCTCCCCGGCAACGGCGCCAAAAACTTGGTGAGAAATTAATTTATATCGCAAGTGCACGGCGTCAATGAAGACGCGGCAAGTACGGGTCGATCACAAGGAGGGAGAGAATTGTTATCTTTGTGATTTTCGAGTTAAGGAAAGAAAGAGAGAGAAATAAAGTTTGGTTTGAGATTTTTGGTTTTTAATTATCTAAAGCAAAAACAACAAAAACTAAAAAGAAAATAAAGCAAATATGGATGAGAGTCCAGCGGGTGGAGGTTTAGATAACGGGTTTTGTTTAGAGAAATCAGAAACTTATAATAAATCATATTAGTTATAAAGCATTACATGATAAATGATTCAACATAAACTCAAGTAATCAAAATATACCAACACGAAATTAAAATAATAACATCGTTCTTCTTCTCATCACCCTTAATCCGTCACCCCCACCCTTTGGAGAGAGTTAGAAACTCATGGATGGAAGGAAGGAGAAGGGGTTCTAGAGAAACTACAAGAGGAAACTAAAAACACAAAATAAACCAACAGAATGTTATTACTAAAATATGGAATAAAAACAAGAACTCCCTTACAACATCGTTTCGGGGCTATTTATAGCCGATAGAAGGGACCCAAGTATAAAATAAGAAAGTACAAGCGTCAATACAGCATTGGTAAAAAATTTAGCACACGGGTCGACTTTTGTGCGTCGTTTTCGCCGCATTTTGTACATGGGGTGCGGCGGAATCGCCACCTTTTTGGGTCAGATTCGATCCGGATTTTTACTGTGTGTTTATGGTATGATTTAGCTGTCTTTTGCCGTCCGGATTGATTTCTTTCCTTTCTTTTCAGCTCCGAATTAATTACTTCATATCTTTGGAGATCCAAATTGATTTTTCTTTAGAACTTCTCCAAAATAATATTTTGGTACTTGTAATTTGCAGTCAGGTTCTCGGCTTTTTGCAATTAAGTCCCTGGCTACTTTTGTACTTAAGTCCTTGGCCTTTTTGTAATTAGGTCTTTGAATGGTTTTATGCTTGGATCGAATTCAATTTGAAACACGATAATCTTGACTTGGTCTTTATGATAGAAATGAGTCTCTTGCACGCGTTTATGCTCGGGATATGGGTAATTTGCATTCAGGTCCCTGTATTGTGTAAATAAGACTAAACACATACCTTTGTAGCATTTATTGATATAAAATTAAT
Source organism: Triglochin maritima (assembly GCA_963682175.1). Classification (NCBI taxonomy): domain Eukaryota; kingdom Viridiplantae; phylum Streptophyta; class Magnoliopsida; order Alismatales; family Juncaginaceae; genus Triglochin; species Triglochin maritima. The sequence continues at coordinate 26,555,582 of OY821774.1, read as the reverse complement.
CTAAATGAGAGACATATGATGCAATGTATGCAATGCATTAGTCGACCTCTCACCGCCTTGTTGGCTAAGGATGCCATATTTGAGTTCACACCGGATTGCCACCATGCCTTTTTGACCTTGAAGAAAGAGTTGACTTCAGCTCCCATTATTAAGGCACCGGTGTGGACTGAACCCTTTGAGTTGATGTGTGATGCATCTGACTTCGCTGTGGGAGCACTGCTTGGGCAACGATTGGACAAATTGCCTCATGTGATCTACTATGCCAGTAGAACACTCAATGATGCCCAATTGAACTATACTGTGACCGAGAAGGAATTCTTAGCGATCATATTTGCTTTGGAGAAATTCCGGTCGTACTTGATTGGCTCCCACGTTATTATTTATTCTGATCACACAGCCATCAAGCACCTCATGGCGAAGAAAGATGCAAAATCCCAACTCTTGAGATGGATCTTATTGTTACAAGAATTCGATCTCGAGATTCGGGACAAAAAAGGGTGTGAAAATGTTGTAGCTGACCACCTGTCTCGTCTAGAGACGACCAACCCACAAGACCAAATTATTGATGACAAATTTCCTGACGAGCAGTTGTTCACGATCGAAGATAACCCTTGGTTTGCCGACATCGTGAACTACCTCGTGACTGAGCAACTTCCTGTGGGTTGGTCAAAATCTGACCAAACCAAATTTAGATCTTATGTCAGATTCTTCCACTGGGACGACCCCTACCTATTCAAATACTGCTCTAATCAAATTTTCAGGCGGTACGTCCCAGATACCGAGTTGCAAAGTGTGCTCCACTTCTGCCACTCCAAGGCATGTGGAGGACACTTTGGAGCAACGAAAACTGCTGCCAAGGTGCTCCAATCTGGATTCTACTGGCGCTCTCTTTTCAAGGATGCTTACGACTTTTGTAAGCAATGTGATAGGTGCCAGCGCCTTGGCAGGATTGGTCGACGTGACATGATGCCTTTGCAAAATGTCCTTGTTGTCGACATCTTCGATGTGTGGGGCATCGATTTCGTGGGTCCCTTCCCGAACTCATTCGGGAATGTTTACATTCTGGTGGCCGTTGACTATGTGTCTAAGTGGGTTGAGGCTATACCCACAAAGATCAATGACAACAAGGTGGTCACCAAATTCTTGAGGGACATTTTTGCGCGATTTGGTACTCCTCGTACCATAATCAGCGATAGGGGTACCCACTTCTGTAATCGCTCCTTTGAAGCACTTATGAGGAAATATTCGATCACCCACAAGCTTGCGACCCCATATCATTCGCAAACTAGTGGGCAGGTCGAAATCTCTAACCGTCAATTAAAGAAAATTCTTGAGAGGACGGTTAGTTCCTCGAGGAAGGATTGGTCAACCAAGTTGAATGACGTATTGTGGGCCTTCCGCACCGCGTACAAGACCAATTTTGGTATGTCCCCATATCGGGTAGTATACGGCAAGGCTTGCCACCTACCCGTCGAGCTTGAGCATCGTGCTTTTTGGGCGATCAAGAACCTGATATGGATCGTGATCAAGCAGGAGTACAACGTAAGCTCAACATTGAGGAATTAGAAGAGCTACGCAATGATGCGTACGAGAATGCCAAAATTCATAAGTCCCGAGCCAAGATGTTTCACGATCGCATGATTATGCGAAAGGTGTTTACAGTCGGGCAGAAGGTGTTGCTCTACAATTCCCGGCTTCATCTGTTTGCGGGTAAGCTCCGCAGTCGCTGGTCTGGCCCGTTTATTGTCCAAACCGTCTATCCTCATGGAGCGGTTGACATCCTGAACCCAGGGAATGGGGACGTGTTCAAAGTTAATGGACAACGCCTCAAACCCTACTTGGAGGGGGCACCAGCCGAAGTCGAGGAGGTCATGTTTCTTCATGAACCTCTCTTGCACTCAACCATTCATGCTCTTGCATGAGTGGTTGTGCTTTCAGGTTTTTTAAAAAAATAAAAAAAAGAGAAAAAAAGAAGAAAAGAAAATACTCCTTCAGTGTGCATCGTTTGTTGTGGGCCCCAACCCTTGAGTATTTGGGCCCCAATTCTTTCACGTATTTGTATCCCTTCCTTAGCATCTCACAGGTTTTGAGGGAATTTGGGTTGTGTCCATCAACATAGCCCGAAACTTCCCTGGGTACTTCACGTTGGTGAGATCTATTCTTTTCATGCATAACTCCATGTAGTATCTTGCTCACATTCATTGAGGACAATGCATGAAGTAGGTGTGGGGGGTGTTTTACGTGTGTACATAGTTGAGTCTTTTCTTTCGATTTTGTTTTCTTTTGTTTGCATTGTTAGGGTCATGTTAGTGTGCTGCATTTAATATCGATATATCTGCTTGCCATGATCCTTGGGTGACTTGTCTTATTTTGCTTGCCTGGTGCTTCAAAATTTTCACATTTCTTTCAAAATCTTCATGTGTTTGCGAAATAAAATGTTTTGTGGGTTTTGCGTGTGTTTAGCATGTGCAAAACCGTTGAGAGGCAAAGTAAAAAGAAAGCTCCCAAAATTGTCTTGAACTTGATGCATTAGGATATCTACTACAATGGCTTTAGGATTTATCGAGTCGTTAGGATGCACCCCAATTTCCCTTGGGGGTGAGTAATCATTGGGTTTCAGTGCTCAAACATTTAAAGAAGTCCACCCTGAACCTAGTGAGTCAATAATTTGTGTTTGTTAACTTAAGGAAGTTTGCTGTAGTCAAGGACCCTTTAAATCTTGTTGTGAGACATTATGTGTAGGGGTTTTGGTTCATGTGTAGATAAGAAATAAGTGAGTAGGTGTTCTCTCTTCTCGTACGGCTTCTATCACTCAGGAAAGTAGGTCTGAGGGGACTTTGTGCCTGGTGCTTTCGAGTGATCTGACTTGGGATGCGCCGACCGAACTCCCGTTACACGGGTGGTAGGGATTGCCCTATGTGGAGATTTGGGGAAAGGTGTACGTGATAGTGTAAGTCCTCATGGGCAATGATGCACGAAACGTGACCTGGGAGAATGAAGCTCCAACTAATAAAAAGAAAAAAAATGAGAAAAGAAAACAATAATTGGTAATGCAAATAAGAACCTTAATGGACTCTACACTTTGTATCACTTGAGGATGTTAAGGTTGTCCATGTCTTTCACTTAATTCCTTATTTAACTTGCACGAATGGTTCATTAGGTTAGGTGTGTGGACTGATTACCTATATAGAGTCGGCCCGTAGGATTACCGCGTCCAATGATCGACAAAATATTTCCAACGAGTCGAGTGTCTAGATTGAATAATGCATCTTGTTCGGATTTTGTGGGTATATCCGGTGAAAACCCTCAGGAGACAACACACCTCCTCCTTGGCGACAAGGAGGTTTAACGGCTTGTTGCACGTGCTAAGTGCAACCATGATTCCTACGAAAGTGAGTTAGATTTCTTATGTCTCGTTTGTTTTTCTCTTTCTTTGTTTTGCTCGAGACTAGCAAAAACTTAGGTGTGGGGGTATTTGATTGACATCATTTCATGCTTATATTTGTACCTTATATCCATTATCTTACACCTAAGCAATGCTACGTGACGAGTTTTATGTTAAGTTTTCAGGAATAAAGAGGTTTGAAGAGAAGAGCCATGAAAGGACCCAAAAAGCAGGAAAAAGGACCTAATCGTGAGACCTAGGGACTAAGATGCAAGGGAGAAGGACCTGATCGTAAGACCGAAGGACCTAAGACCAAAACAGGAAACTCCACACCATCATGGGGAGTATTTTGGCAATTCGATTCGGGTCGGAGCTCCAACAAACCAAGTAGATGCATCAAAGACCAAGAAATACTTCCAGCAAAGCCCAACACAAAACCCAGACGGATCTGGGCCTTATAGATCTCCAATTGGCGGTCTGGATGAGCCCAGATCCGCTAAGTTTTCTCCTGGACTTGTATTAATGTGTGTTTAGGCTATTTTTGGTATTGGTTTAGTCCCACATTGGGGGATTGTCCCGGATTAGCTTTTACATGCTTATAAATAGAACTGTTCACCTCCCATTATATCCATCTCTCTCTTTGGTGGCATATTCCCTACTAAGAGTGAAGTCTTGTAGCAAAACTCTGGTGGAGGAAGAGCTGCTTGTAATTTGAGTGAGTTAATAATAGATGTTTTCATTAGTTGTTAATTCTTGCTTAGTTAATTTCCTTTAATGTGTTTGCTTTGGTGCTTGTTTAGTTTTATGCTTCTTTAATATTTCTTGCTTGATTAGTATAGTTTCATTTCAGTATAATGCTTCATTTTATTAGAGTAGTTAGTTTAAATATGTGTGAGTAGTTCCATCCCCTTTGGGGGTGGAGTAGATGTGTGTACATGTTATGTAGATGGTTTGAATGCTTAATATGAATGTTTGTGAAAGATATTAGTATGCTTGCTTGAATTATTAAGAACCTTACTTGATGGTTTCTGTCATAGCTTAGGTACATTCCATGCTTGTCTAAGTGTCTTAATAACAACCTTGCATGGCTCATATTAATCACATTAGTTTAGGGATGTAAATGATAGGTTTTGCGATTAGGTACCTCTTATGCATTAACAAACACTAACTAACTTGAGCTTATTGTATGTATTCAACACCACACTTATTTCATGTGCAGACACACACACTCCACCCCTTAGGGGTTTCCATTCCTGTCTTTTTATCCTCTTCATTAGTTGTTAGCTTAGTTGTTTAGTTATTTCATTTCAGCTTGCTTGTTTACTAGTTTAGATTAGTGTAGTGTAGTGTAATACATCTTTCTCTCCTTCTTTTTACCTCTCCCCTTCGAACAAACCAATCATTGACACACCTCCCAGTGGACGACCCGTATTTGCCACCGCTTCAACGCGGTCGTGCACTTGCGGTTAAAATAAAACGATCAATCACTTCCTATGCATGAATACACAACCTCCAATTGTGCCTTATTGAATGCATCATTCACCACCTTATTACATGTGTACACACACTACACCCCTTGGGGGTTTGTCTTCCTAAATTTGATCTTGCTTTGATAGTCACTTAGTTTAGTTTCAATTCCACTCGCTTTTATCCTTGTTTGTTGCTTGCTAGTTTAGTGTAGCTTAGTTTAGTTTAATCAACTTCTTCTCCCCTTTCCGAAAAATCAGAGTTGACCCACCTCCCTGTGGACTCGACCCGTACTTGCCGTCACTTCATCGCAGTCGTGCATTTGCAGTTTTAAACTTCATCAAAAATTGTCCCCCTTACTAACAGTCTCAACTAAATCATCCAAGAAACACTCCCTTTGTGCATTTATGTTTGATGCCCACTCACTATGTTTTATTGCAAATATAAGCAATGATTTTTCATTGGGCACACCAACATTCTCAATGGTTGGCATTGGTATTGTGGGTGTTTGTTGATTTTGTGGTGCTTTCTCTAATTGACGGATGAGGTTGAGATTTAAAGGTTGGTCCAATGGCTATTGTTCCCTACTAGAGCTGAACACATGAAACTCGACAACTCATGTTACAGAAAGTGAGCGTCATGAGACCATTTCTACAATTACTTAAGGCGTTCGAGGTTGCCAACAATGCTCTACCCAAAATCAAAAGTATTTGAGAGTGGGTGTTCGCAAGAGGGTTGGTATCGATGATGACAAAATCTATTGGAAATATAAAATCTCCAACATTGATGATCACATCCACAATAATCCCCCTTGGAATACGAACGGATCTATCTACCAGTTGGAGGGTGATCTTAGTTGGTTTTAATTCTCCCAAGTTCAACTGTTGATAAACAGAAAATGGGAGGAGATTGACCACTGATCCTAAATCAAGCAATACGCTACTCATACTAGTGCCCCCAATCATACTGAAAAGTAGGACACCCGGGCTCCTTGTGTAACTCCCCCGATCTCATGGGTACGCACACTGGGGAAACCAAGGGAACTGTCACGATGAAAACCATCCACGACGACCGAAGGAGTTACAATAAAGGACAACATATACACGATGTACTGAATAAAACATACATGGATAGACTAAAAGGACATAAACGGAAATGAGAAATTATCCATATATGGGAATAATATCAAGACATTACATCCAGTTCAAAAACGAAATACATCATAAAATAATGCGGAAGTAAAACGATAATTGGAAGAATCTGGTCGACGTGCCCCTCGTGGGCAGAATCCTCTGAAACTCCTCCAGTCTGACCTCTGTCGGAGAACCTAAGTACCTGAGGCAAAAACAACAACGAATATGCCTGAGTTTTCAATAAGAAAACCCCATATGCCCTGGGTCCAAAAATTGGATAAGAAGTTATGCATGGAACCAATATACCACACATGCAACACAAAGGGGCCACAACTCTACATAGTTGCGCCAGACGACAACTCTACATAGCTGCGCCGCTCTGGGTTCCACCCGAAGAGGTTCCTCTGCAAAGGAACGAACCACCAGCCCTGCTGGTCTAATCATGCATGTTAACAACAAATAACTCATCAAATAATCACATAATCCAGTAAGCAAAACACCTCCACAAAGATCCATGCAGCCACGAATCCAGCAACAACCAAGGTGCAACACACAACACCAAGAGAATCATGCATACGATGCACCCATCGTGATCCCCCATGACTCGGCCACAACCTCCCGGGTTTCCCTCCTCAAACCATCCGGAAAGCGTGTGCTTAAAGTCGTGATGAATGGGAGGGCTTCCCCAGCCAGCCACAACAACCCAGGGCTCATACAACACCAACCCAACCAGGTTGAGTTTGCAACACGCGTGTCAGCCCTAGATGCATAATCGGACTGACCCTTTGGTGCTAGATGATCCTCCATCCAACGCCCCCACTTATCCTCCTTTTGGGACAGAAGCATACCTGAGAATGGGAGAAAAATTCCCTGGAAAATGCTAGAAACACGGTTGGTTGCCTCATTGTGCGCCTGTTCTACAAGACTGCCTTGTCTTCTTGATAATTCACCGGAGAGATGGCCTGGGATCTGCTGGTTTCTGAAGGTGAAAGGGGGAAAAGTGGTGTTTTCCGTGAGGGAGTGGAAGAGTAAGCAATAGGCTGCAAGGGTTTTGGTTCTCTAAATATGCATGCAAAAAACTTCCCAAAACCGCAGACACAATAATGAACTCAATAGGAACAAAATCTCTCATGATCTTGTTGCTAAATCCATGCAAATTCAAAGATTTGCACTTGATGACTAGGTGCCAGCTCACCAAGCTGACCCATTCCAGCCTCCCATGCACTAGCCCAAGTGGCCAAGAGAAAACAATTCCAAAGCCACAAGCATGCACCTAAACTAGATCAATCGAGTCAAGTTGCACATCTGCCCCGACGAGCTGCACCCGTTAGACAAAAAAGGAAACTTTCCTGAGAAATGAAACTTCCGTGAAACAAATTATAAACAAAAAACACAGAACCATGAATATGAGGATGGACTTTATTATAAAATTAGGAGAGCGGACCTTACACCTTGTACTTTGTGTATGTGGGATTTGACAAAAGTGAGCTCACACTCGTAGCTAAGAATGCTTCCTTAGGAACATTGGTCTTCCTCTTTGTTGTGCAATTAGGACCAACCTTTATATCTCAACCTCATCCACCAATTAGAGAAAGGACCACAAAATCAACCAATACCCCTAACACCAATGCCACCCATTGAGAATGTTTGTGTGCCCAACGAAAACTCATTGCTTATATTTATAATGCAACATAGTTAGCTGGAATCAAACATGAATGCACAAAGGGAGTGTTTGTTGGATGATTTAGTTGAGACTAATAGTGAGGGGGGTAATTTTTGATGAAGCTTAAAACCACATATGCACGACCGCGATGATGCGGCAACAAGTACGGTTCAAGTCCACAGGGAGGTGGGTCAACTCTGATTCTTCGGAAATCGAGTGGAAAATAAAGGGGAGAAGAAGTTGATTAAACTAAACTAAGCTACACTAAACTAGCAAGTAACAAACAAGGAAGAAAGCGAGAGGAATTGAAACTAAACTAAGTAACTATCAAAGCAAGATCAAATTCAGGAAGAAAACCCCCCAAGGGGTGGAGTGTGTGTACACATGTAATAAGGTGGTGAATGATGCATTCAATAAGGCACAAGTGTAGGTTGTGTTTTAATGCATAGGAAGTACCTAATGGTTGTGGCAAAACCTGTCAATACGATCACTAACCTAGTTGATTAACATAAGCATAAACAAGTTGGTTATTAAGAACCTAAACAAGCATGGGAAGTGTCTAAAAGTTTTGGAAAACCCTATCAAGTTAAGTATTCTCATTTAAACAAACAAGCATACAATTACATTCATCACATATTTCAAAATATAGCATTCATTCTCATTCTTCATACAAACATCATCTCCACCCCCCAAGGGGGGTGGAACTACTCACTACACATTAAGCTTACAGTTATATTAAGAAAGGAAGACATTCTAACTAATTATACAACGATTAAGAAAACAAAACTAAGCTAAACATGCAAGCATTAAAAGAGATAAAATGAAGATAAAACTAGAAGAAAATATTTTATTAATGACTCACATTACAAGTGGCATTCTATCCACTTGAGTTTTGCTCCAAAGGCTTACTCCATGTAGAGGGAATGGCCACCAAGCAATGGGTCAGTTACAAAGGAAGAATATAAGTTCTATTTATAGACATGAAAAAGGTAACTGTGGACAATCCCCAGGTGTGGGATTATTGAAACATGCCTAAAATGGACATAAACAACATAATACACAACCACAAGAAACTGGGTCAGATCTTGACAAAAATAGACCGCCAATTAACGGTCATCATTGGTCTCATTCCACTCAGTTTTATATTTCTTTTGTTAATTACTTTAATTCTCCCCCAGGGGTGCATGATTGATATGTTCTAATTAACCGCAAGTGCACGACCTCGTTGAAGCAGTGACAAATACGGGTCAATCCACAGGGAGATGTGTCGACTTTAGTTTGTTCGAAGGCGAGTGGGAAAGAGAGAAGAGAAAGATTGATTAAACTAAACTACACTAAACTAGTAGCAACAAGGAAGGAAATGAAAGAATAAAATGAACTAAAACTAAGCGACTAATAAAAGAAGATAGAAATCATGAATGGAAAACCCCCTAAGGGGTGGAGTGTGTGTACACATGAAATAAGAAGTGATGAATGCATACAATAAGCTCAAGCGTAGTTAGTGTTTGTAATACATAAGAAGTACCGCATGGCAAGACCTATCATTCAAAGCACTAACCTAAGTGATTAGTATGAGCATGACAAGTTTGTTATTAAGAACCTAAGCAAGCATGGAATGTACCTAAACATAATGGCAGAAACCATCAAGTTAAGAGTTCCCATTAATTCAAACAAGCTTACTAACATTTCTCACATACAACAATGTTTAGCATTCATTCCATCTACATAACATGTATAAACATCTACTCCACCCCCAAAGGGGATGGAACTACTCACTCATATTTAAACTACAACCTACACTAACAAAATGAAACATTTGACTGAAATGAAATTAAACTAAGCAAGCAAGAAATATTAAAGAAGCTAAATGAAAAGAAATCAAACTAAAGAAGCATGCAAGAATTAAAAGACAAGACAATATTAAATGAAACTAAGAAAAATTATTTTATTAAAATGACTCACATTGAAGGTAGCACTCTTCTCCACCTTGAGTTTTGCTTCAAGGCTTACTCCAAGTAGAGAGAATGCCACCAAGCAATGGGTGAATACAAAGGAAGGTGAAGAGTTCTATTTATAGGCATTGAAAAAGCTAATCCGGGACAATCCCCCGGTATGGGACTAAAAGCATACCAAATATGGACTAAATACACCCTAATCTAACATCCGACCAAAGCATGTGCGATTTGAAGACATCTTGACCACTGATTGGTGGTCTGGGACCGCTAATCAGCGGTCTATATTCTTCTGATCGGGTCTGGATTTCTTTGGCTTCGTTCTTGCTTGATTTCTTGGTGCTTGATGAACCTGATTTGGTTGTTGATGGTTGGGCCCGGATTTAATTGCCAAATAACTCTTCATTAAGGTGTGGAGCTTCTTGATTTACTCATTAATCCTTTTGGTTTTACATCCGGGTCCTTCTCTCTATCATCTCAGTCCATAAGTCTTGCAACTTAGTCCTTTTCCTTGCATTTGAGTCCTTTTTGAGTCTCTTCTTCCTAAACCTATTTATTCCTGAAACATAAACATAACACTTGTTACGTAGCATTGCTTAGGTTAAATTAAAGGATATAAGACACAAATATATGTTTGATATGATGTCAATCAAATACCCCAACACCTAACTTTTGCTAGTCCCGAGCAAAACAAAGAAAGAGAAAAATGAAAGAAATGAATCAACATACGAAAAATAGGGAATTCCTAACTCACTTTCGTAGGAATCATGATTGCACTTAGCACATGCAATAAGCCGTTAAACCTCCTTGTCGCCAAGGAGTGTTGTCTCCTGAGGGTTTTCAGCTGATATACCCACAAAATCCGAACATAGATGCATTATTCAATCTAGAAACTCGACTCGATGGACTCTTTTTTGTCGATCACTGGACGTGGAAATTCTACGGGTCCACTCTATATACGTATTCAGTCCACACACCTAGCCTAATGAACCATTCGTGCAAGTTAAATAAGGACTTAAGTGAAAGACATGGACAACCTCAACATCCTCAAGTGATACAAAGTATAAAGTCCATTAAGGTTCTTATTTGCATTACCATTTTTATTTTTTTATTTTTTTCTTCTTTTCTGTTTATTAGTTGGAGCTTCATTCTCCCAGGGTCAGGTTTCATGCATCATTACCTTTGAGGACTTACACTATCACGTACACCTTTCCCCAAATCACCACATAGGGCAATCCCTACCACCCATGTAATGGGAGTTCGGTTGGTGCATCCCAAGTCAGTTGACTCGAAAGCACCAGGCACAAAGTCCCCTCACACCTAGTTTCCCGAGTGATAGGAGTCGTGCGAGAAGAGAGAACACCTACTCACTTATTTCTTATCAACACATGAACCAAAACCCCTACACTTAGTGTCTCACAACAAAGGGTCCGTGACTACAACAAACTTCCTTAAATTAACATACACGAATTATTGATACTAGGTTCAGAGTGGACTTCTTTAAGAGTTTGAGTACTGAAACCCTATGATTACGCACCCCCGAGGGAAAGCCGGGGTGAATCCTAACGACTTGATAAGTCCTAAAGCCATTGTACTAGATATCCTAATGCATCAAGTTCAAGACATTTTTGGGAGCTTTCTTTTTACTTTGCGTTGGTTGGTTGAGTTTGGACCCGATCTAATTGCCAAAATAGTCATGATGGTGTGGAGTTTCTTAGTTTGCTATTTGGTCCTTCCCGCTTACATGTCGGTCATTCCCTTTTGCAGATAGGTCCATAAGTCTCACAAGTCCGTCCTTTTTCTCTCGTTTGAGTCCTTTTTGTGTCTTCTTCATAAACCCGTTTATTCCTGCAACTTAAAATAAAACTTTTTACAGAGCATTGCTTAGGCTCAAAATAGAGGATATATTACTAGGATATATGCATGATATGGCACTAATCATTCGTCATTAGATAAATGTAATCGTAACGACTATAATCATCCGTGAACGTAATGAAGTACCTATAACCATCTATTGCACTTGTACTCATTGGACCAGATTCATTAAAATGGATCAAATCTTGCAAGTCATTCGCTCTTGGACCTTTCTTCTTGAATGGTTGCTTGGTCATTTTGCCTATAAGGCAAGGTTCGCATGTCTCCAATTATTTAAAATCAATGTGACCAAGAAGGTTAGCTTCCTGCAATATCTTGATGCATTTCTCATTATTGTGACCAAGGCGATTGTGTCATAAGATTGTATCATTCATGTTGGTTGTCTTAAGTCTTTTGTAATTGATGCTTAAGATTTGTCTATTATTTAATTCAAGCAAATAGAGTCAATTTCTTATGAAAGTATTTGCATAGAAAAATCCATTCTTCAATAAAGACAAGCAAGAATTTGAAATATTTATTATAAGGTCATCCATATCTAAACATGATACAAATAAATTATTTTTTCTAATCAAAGGCACTTAATAGATATTATTTAAACTAAAATCAAACCACTAGATAACTGACGATCCACGGAGCATTGTGCAATCACAGCGATGCTTGCACCATTCCATTCTTTAGAATCATCTCGCCTTTAGCGAGTTCCTACCTAGCCTTTAGTAACTGAACATTGGAAATTATGTGAGCACAAGATTCCGTATCGAGTACCCAATCATGGATAGAGGTGGCTAAATTTATATCAATACCAAATATACCTTTAGCCTTTTTAAGGCGTTTGTGCTCAATTACTCCATTGTGAAGGTCGATTTGTACTCCATTGCCTATATCAACTACAACCGTTTTGTGAGCATTATGAAGCTCCTTAAGAGTCACCCTTTTCTCGTGCATATGGTAATGCATGATAAAATCTTTGTAGGATGGGGCTAGAGATCCAATAATCAAATCTTCCACAATATCATTGGGCATCTAGCTTCTCAAGGTATCCTTGCATCGTGACAAAATGCATGGTTACAGATATTCGCTCTGCCATATGGCACTTTGTGAATGCTATGTTGGTCTTATAATGCTCCTTTCGAGCACTATCCGTAAACATCTTCATGAGAGCTTCCATGGTCTTCTTGGGTTTTGAATCCAAGTATTTTGCTTGAAGCGAGTCACCCTTGGAGGCTAGCATTAGACCGTGAACTTGGTTCTCTTGGTCTTCCCACTTTGCTATAGCCTCTTTCTCAGCATCGATTGCCTTCTGAGTTAATTTTGGGATTTCACCATCCAAAATGTGAGATAGTTTTTCAAACCTCAACACGATGTTGAGCTTAAGATGCCAGCTATTAAAGTTGGAGTTATGTTTGTTATGTTCTTCACATACAAGTCAAGGCATAAACAAAAAATAATTCCATTCACACCTTCACTTCTTCTTCTTACACCATTGATGTAAATATTGCATAATATAAACATGCATCGCTGAATTTGAATATTATCGAAACTAAATTGGCTAGTGCAAATCCTATGAAAAAGGTCCTCTCATATGTATGCATACAAAATAAACAACTTTTACATATACATAAGCCCCTGTGATTAATTAAAAACAATAATTATATACATATCATACATTCAGATATGGTTTCGAAGGAACATAAACGCACTTATTCCTGCAAAAGAGAACAAGCACAACTACTATACTTATACTATATTATGTTATTTAGTTGACCCTTCATCTCTCTATTAAATAATTCAAAATCATTTGAAATTCTTTAAAATGATTCAAGCATCCCTAGTTCAAAAAAGAAAAATATTTGAACCGAAGTTTATCTAAATTCCCAAAAGAAAACTTTAAGAAAAATAAACTTATTTGGCCATTTTGTTTTTGTGAATTCCATGTAAAATAATCATTTAAAATAAACGAAAATTTTACAAAATTAAACACAAGTTTAAAACATGATTCTAACATTCACATGACATGTTTTGAAACATTTAAAACTTTGAAAAGAATTATTAGAATTAAAAATGACAAAACAATCCAATTTACTTGATTTTATTTGTTTGTCCTCAAAGATCACAATTAATCATTCGATGCAAATGGTTAATATATTTTCTAATTTTATAAACTAATGTAAAAAAAAATAAAAAACATAAAAATCTAGGATTCCATCTTGATGCATCCATAAAAATGCAAAAAGTGTTCAAAATGGAAGATCAATGAATTATTTGATCATCAGATGGTAAACTAAATATATTCATAAGGTCTAATTATTGAAAATACGAACAAAAAGCTCTGATACAATTGTTGGATTTGGTCCCATGCATAATATTTTTTTAAAATTTATCCATGCAAGCAAAATCGTTTTCGTATTTTCAACAATTTTGTGTAGATGACTTCCTAATTGCATTTCAATTATATAACGTATTATATATAACTCAAAATACATATATAGGATCATACCTAAAGGATTGTCAAATCCCGTTAAACAATCAGATGTCAGGTTGCACCTTGAATCGCCTCAAAATTTCCTCCAACTGTTCACCAAACTCTAAACAAGATTAGAGAGATCGAAGCTAGCCAATCAATCTTTAATGCTATGTTAGAATGTAGCTAATAACCCTTTCAATGCTCCAAAGAACATAATATTCAATACCTTAATTAATCTAGAGTATTTTTGGATGGAAGAGATGGAGAAAAATATGGAGGAGTGAATTTTGCATTCAATTAACAAAGGGAAGGGAGGAGGGACCTATTTATAGGGTGTTCTCAAACCCACATCATGTGTAAACCACTTATCCATGATCTCTTATTAATCTCTCCTCTAAACAAATCATATTTTGAAAATTCATCATCCCATGGCCTCCTTTGACCAAGGTGAATTAAATCCATCCGATCTCCATTCGGTCGTCTGGTCAAGAAACGGTCTACTGTTTTGACTTGTTTTTGCCTTCACAAATATTGGATTAATATCCAACAAAATTTGAGCTTTGGGATTTTAGCAAATTCATATGTTATAATGTTGCAAATCACATTATATTGTGTAATATATTATCATATATAATGTCAAAACATTATACCCCATAACATATACATTCCTTTCAAATTTATTTTATTCTAACCATGTCGTAATCACGACATATTAAAGTTTGATATTCTACCAGATGCGTTTCCTTTCAATACATCATATAAAATACAAAATTATATTTCTTGTTTCCCAGTTTCGTGGTGTGACATATAGGAGGATCTAAGTTATGTTGGTATGACATAAAATATTTTATATCATTAATTATAAGTGGTATCTAGCTACACATTATAGTCACCCGAATAACAAAAATGTCTTGCTCACTTGAATAGAACACGATCCACTTAGTGATCCGTAATAATATCACTTATGTCTATCTCTTGCCTCATGATATTACGAATATTATACAAAGAGGAATGTGTCATCTTTATATTATATATTCTTTTCTTGATCTCTTATGCTAATTCGAAATATGTAACTATACATAAGTTACATTGTGCACATTATAATTTCGCTTTATCAAGGGGCTCATTAATATCATCACTTATGTTGAGAGGGGCAGTGATAATCTTTTGACATATAATATTTTCCAACACAAGTCATATAAGATGAACTATTATCTTTATCACTATACGGAATGATAGCTTTTGATAATAAGCAAAATATATACTTCTCATGTGAAAAGATATAAGTCTCATATCTTAGCATTCAAAGACACAATGAAAACATTAATGACACAAACACAATACCATAATGTTTTCATTTATTAGGTTTATTCCATATCTGAAAGAAAATATTCTCCATTTCATATACTCATGTTGTTAAAATATTTGTAGAGCTACAATACTATTTTTAACTAACACGACAATCTTATCTCGGTAATTAGTATCCCATGTTAATCACCATTGCTATGAATCACTTTTGATATATGCAAACCATTATCTTTTAGAGCTCTATGGTTAAGGACCAAGAGTCTCTTCCTTAACACTTGTAAAAGACGAAAATATTAATCAAGGAACAATATATTTACACACATTCCTTTTAAAAAAATACTTTTAGATCACACATTCCTTTCACGAACTACATCTACGACTGGTCAACCGATTCAGGGGTTTTAGCCAGCTACAAGATTAGCGGTCGAATGCAACAAGAAGGTTTGTCTGACCGAAAATATCACGCAATTTTAGGAGACAAAGTGTCTTCATCCAGTAGACCGCCAATAAGTAATCGTTCGATTGGTGGGCCAAATACTCTAACGGGTTAAGGTAGAAAATACGAAAAATGACCATTGTGGAATGTGACAAGAATAATGGTCATATGAGAATACGAGAAATGATCGACCGAAAGGTCAAAAGAGGTCGACCGGTTAAGCTGGGTAAAATCACTTTTTGAGTTAATGATTAACTGATAGAACAATCGAACGGAAAACTCGTTTCGGTTGACCAATTTCCACAGACAGGTTAGGTTTGGATTAACTAATTTTCGGCTATGGTTTGGGTGATCTATGAAGTACAAATGATGTGAAATTTGGTGTGTGACTTCTAGTATGTATGTGAATATGTTAAACCTCTTGTATGCTCAAGTTCACATAAATTCCTAAGACTCAAATAAAGGCAAAATTTCATGTCTTCAAATAGCTTGATTACATGTCTTGACTTCATTCCATTCTTCCTTGAGTCTTAGACATCTCAGCCACACCAAATTTACACATATACTAGAGAGAAATCCCCAATTCCTAAAGTCTTAATCTTACACACTCCAAACCTAGACTTCCACACCTTTGATCAAATCCTACTCATACTCGAAGTGTGCTCAAGTTAGAGAGTGTTTGAATCAGTCAACCTCTGTTGTCAAAGAAGCAAAGGTCTCAGTGAAAGCCCGTGGCATATTGTAAAGGTTTCGGTGAGAGCCCGAAGCGTCCCTCTTGGATTGTGAGAGGAGGAAACCAAGCTTGCGAGGGTGTTTGCAAGGCTTGTTGTGTAAAGGTTTAATCTCGGCCAGGAACGAGATTGGAGAGTGAAGATGTAGGTGGAGTTCGCGGAGTCGAGCGGACCTTGCAAGAGAGGAAGTAGGTGGGAGGTTGAAACTCTATAAAAATCACCGTGTCTTCTTGTGGCTCGATTGATTTTCTTTACTTTTTCTATTATAGTTTCCACTACATGTTTAGTAGAGATTAAGCGAATTTGATTAGATTAATTTGGGGTCATACGATCCTACAGTAATGCTCTTAGGTGATGCTTAGCACATGCTTAAATTAGTGAGCCTATTTTATGGGAAATGATGAGGTGAGGATAATGATGAGCTGGATAAAGATGAAACATGACATGTGTATGCATGTGCTATTGTTGGCCTCATCCTAATTATTGTCTTGTTTGTTTTATTGATAATGTTTTATCTTATTTCCTGTGGAGACAAAGTTGGATTTGGTTTTTTTGATTTCATGTATTACATGTTGTGATGAGCACCAATGAACACACAAACGTACAAATATTCTCATATCCACATTCTTTCTCTACCCCCTAGGGGGTTGATTTGTATCGTTTGTTTTCTGATTTAGTACGCATCATAGTGTAATTCTGATTTCATATCTCTCTTTTCCTTTACCAGTCGAGTATTCTGGACTCTGACTCGTACACGCTCCTCGTGGACATGACTCGTACTTGCAGCGTCTTCACTGCCATCGTGCACTTGCAGTTAATTATAATGATGAATCAGTGCTCAATCTTGACTTGCTAACAAACCAAACACCTCGAGACAAGCTCAGCAATGTCTTGCTTCATCCCCTTCCACTCGAAGTTTTGTTGTAGATCCTTGTACATCTTGATAGTCCCGGATTAACCATGTACCTTGAGCCGTGAGCTTCCTTCATGTGATTAATTAATTTGTCTTGCATGATGCCATTTTAAGACCCTAAAACTTAGAGCAAAAGATTAGATTAATTTCCATCTAGGTCATGCATCATTTGTAGACCTTACACGCAGTCGTCTTTTCTTTACATTTTCATTGTCTATTGCTGGCGTGAGGTATGTGCACCAGTTCTCTCATTCATGTAGGGTTAGAGCATGTATTAGTTAGTAAGGTACACCAGGACAAGAGTGAAGCGAGTGATTGATTGGTGTGTTGATTTCTAGCTTAGGATTCAAAACAACATAAAAGAGGTCGTCCCATACAAGATAAGGTGTGAGATTTCATCACCCTTTGTTTAGCCCAAAAAATCACTCTTGATTAAGAGCCTGAATCTAAAGTCAAGTAGACATTGACCCCTAAGTACCTCGTGCGCATTAGGAGAGTGATCCGGTCACTACCGTCATAGCCTGCTTGACGTTGTCCACTTTGTCGATAATAGGAGAGACGAGATCTCCGGATCTTGGCTCACTTGATGGGCTTTGTCATCTTCGTTGTTGGGAGTTGATGTGTGTTGAGGTTGTGTGACCTCGTAGTTAGGGATCGTCTAGTTATAAGTACCTAGAGTGACCTTAGGTTGTTTGAGCCATGTTTGCTAGATTAGGATTCTACCCTCACCCACTACCCCAGTTAGATCAAGGGATTCTTCCCTTCTCACCTGAGTCCTCTCCTCCTCTATATATTTCGATTAGTCTCCTCCTCTGATTACACCTTCTGTCGTGTGTAGTTTTTTCGAGTCGAGTCGAGCATTTTTTACGAGGTTGGGCTAGTTCGGGTGAGAACTCTTGAATTGAGAGAGTGCATTTTTCTTCTGAGATGGACAGTCTAGGTGATAGGCCATCTCCATCTTGAGGTCCTTTAGAGCATGAGGTTTAGTCATCTCATGGAGGTAGGGCATACTGGGTTCCATACATGGAGTTCCTCGGTCCACTCCCACCACCACGTAGACCTCCTCCTCCTTCTCCGACTCTACAGGAAGAGGCTCCCGGTCAGGATCACGATCACGATCTGAGTGCACAACCACCTTTAGCTTGACAATATTGACTAATGACTTTAGGGAGCGGAGCCATCCTGTTTGGACTGCGCATTCTTGTTCCATAGTTCTCCCGCCAGTTCACAAGAATAATTATGAGCTGAAACCTCAATATATGAGCATGCTTCCAACTTTCACAGTGACTAAAGAGGATTTATTTATCTTTATACGAGAATTCAAGGTGGTTTGCTCCATGCCCAAGCTGCAATAGCTTGACGAGAACTCAATCCAGTGAGGATGATTTCTGTCGCATTGAAGGATAACGCGAAGAAATTGATGTACAGCCTCCCGATAAACTCGATTCGGTCTTGGGATGAGTTTGTCACAGTGTTTCTGGATATATTCTTTTCTCAAAGGAAGACTTAATAGTTGTGGCACTAGATACATCAAAGGTATCAGACAGAGACTGAATCATTTCATGATTTCTCTGAGAGGTTGAAAGACCTTCTCTTGCAATGCCCTGATCGTGGACTTCAGCTATGTCAGTTGTGCCAGATTATTAATGAGCCCTCAACTACAACACCCATACATTGTTGGTGTCGATGTGTCAAGGTGACTTCCAAATGAAACCCATCGATGAGGCATGAGATACTTTTGAACTAATGGTTGAACAAACCCTTGAGAGGGACACCACAGGAGTGCCACTAGCTGCCACGTCGTATGGTCAAGCTGGATCATACCAAGGTGAGTCAACTATCGCGTATAAGGTGAAAATGGTTGCTCTTATGCGTATGATTGAGAGTTTGGAATTGGACCGAGCTCATGTAGTTCAGGTCGCTACTCCCACTTGTAGTAGGTGTGAACTTACGGGACATAGTGACTTGGAATGTGCTTACGCTCCAAGCGATACTCAGCATGCAAATTTGATGTATCAATAGTGGCCCGGTAACAACCCGTACAGTCACTCCTACAACCACGAATGGCAAAACCGCCCTAACTTCTCCTGCGGGGTTAATGGGGGCCACAGTCAGAGCTCACACGCTCAACCTCAACCCCCACATTATCACCCTCCACTACCCGTGGTGACCTACCAACCCTCACATCAATGGACTTAACCCCATACACACCAACCTCCTCAGGCCTCGCCATCAGGTTATTCTAGTCAGATTCTACCACTGGAGGTTGATGTGAAGGTCTCTACTCTAGAGCAAACCCTTCAAGCATTCGCGCAAAGCTTGCAAAGTTCAATCAAAACATTGGAAGTGCAAGTGCGCCAGTTGGCACAATATCTCAATGAACGTGAGAAGGGTCACTTGCCGAGTTAACCTGTGGTGAACCCCAATGGTCAAACTGCCCAGAGGAGGCAAAATGTTGTCCATACATTAAGATTAGGTAGGGTTGTTGATAGCAATGTGGAAATGCCTGCATCCAACCATGTTTGTGACGCTCCCGAGGAGGGTCGCGAGTCTTCCACGGAACCCATTCCTAAGACTCCTCCTCATGATATTTGTGTCCCCAAGGCACCATTATTTCATAGGTTGATTAAAATGTGATGAGCGTTGGGACAAAATTATTGAGGTGCTTAGGAAAGTCAAGGTGAACATTCCGTTGTTGACATTCACCAAATGCCACTTTATGCCAATTTCCTTAAGGATCATTGCACCGTTAAGAGGAGAACAAATGTTCCCAAGAAGGCATTTCTAGCCGCCAATATGAGTTCAATATTGACGCAACCCATGCAAGTCAAATACAAGGACCGTGGTTGTCCAACTGTTTCTTGTATGGTCGGTAACGTGGCAATCCTTCAAGCTATAATGGATCTTTATTGACATCATTTCATGCTTATATTTGTATCTTATATCCATTATCTTTCACCTAAACAATGCTACGTGATGAGTTTTATGTTTGAATTTCAGAAATAAATAGGTTTGAAGAGAAGAGGCATAAAAGGACCTAAAATCATGAAAAGGGACTGAGTTGAGAGACTCAAGGACTACGATGCAAGATCGAAGGACCTGAACGTAAGATCGAAGGACCAATGAGCAAACAAGAATACTTCACACCATCATGGGGAGTATTTTGGAAATTCTATTCGGGTCGGAGCTCCAACAAGCAAAGTAGATGCATCAAAGACAAACAAAGCCTTCCAGAAAAGCTCACAAGAAGATTCAGAGTGATCCGAACACTGTAGACCGCTAATTGGCGGTCACTTTTGGTCCGGATCTGGTAAGATTTATGTGGAGCGTGTATTAGTGTGTATTTAGTCTATTTCTGGTATTTGTTTAGTCCCATACCGGGGGATTGTCCCGGATTACCTTTTTCTATGACTATAAATAGAACTCTTCACCTTCTATTGTATTCACCCATTGCTTGGTGGCATTCTCTCTACATGGAGTAATCCTTGCAGAAAAATCTCAAGGTGGGGAAGAATACTACCTTCAATGTGAGTCATCTAATAAAATAATTTTTCCATTGTTTTGTTCTTATGTTGTTTCTTTATGTATGCATAGCTTAGTTTAATTTCTTTGATTGTAGGCTAAAGTAGTTAGAATGTTTCTTTTCTTCTTTAGTTTAATTGTTAGAGTAATGTGTAGTGAGTAGATCCATCCCCCTTTGGGGGTGGAGATGATGTTCATACATGCATTAAAAAATGGATATGAATGCTTTATATTTTGATTGTGTTGATAAATGTGAATGTATGCTTGCTTGTTAGACTAGAATACTACACTTGATGGGTTTTGCCACACATCTTAGACACCTCCCATGCTTGGTTAGGTTCTGAAATAACCAGCTTGTGTATATGAATGTTAATCAACTAGGTTAGTGAATGGATTGATAGGTTTTGTCATAACCTTTAGACACTTCCTATGCATGAAAACACTACCTACATTTGTGCCTATAGAATGCATTCATCACCATCTTTTTACATGTGTGCACACATTCCACCCCTAGGGGTCTCTCTTCTTGATTCCATCTTAGTTTTACATTCTTTTAGTTTTGATTCGAAGTAATCTTTAGTTGCTTTACTTTGCATTTTTCTTCTTAGTAGTTTAGTGTAGTGTAGATTAACATAGACAAACTCTTCTCCCCTTTTGTTGCCACTTGATTTCTGAAAAAACTAGAGGCTACTCACCTCCCTGAGGATTGACCCGTATTTGCCACCGCTTCAATGCGGCCGTGCACTTGCGGTATTTAAAATGATTACACAGATCTGTAGCGTATGTAAACCTCCTTCCGTACTCTTGTGTTATTTAAAACGATTAAACAAGTTTTTGGCACCGTTGCCGGGGAGGTGTCAGTCCAGACTCTGGTTTGGACGATTTGAGTGGATGTAATTTGCGTTTTGTAGTTTTCTTTGTTTCAGGAGACTCACATTGGGAAGAGGAAGCATCTGGTAAAGTTTGGAGGCGATCTGAGACTCCAAGACCGCCAATCAGTGGCCTGAGACCGCATTTTGTAGTTTACTTTTAGTTGCTGAGTGCTGGCGTGAGGTACGCATTCCCTACACTCAATCATGCATTTCATATGAACATGCATTAGTTAGTAGGAAGTGCAATGCAACAAGTGTGAGTTTGGATAGTTGATTGCTAGAGTAAGACTCCAAAACGCTACTAAGGAGGGGCTGTCCCATATAAGATAACGTGGGGGATTTCATCACCCTTTCCTTCGCCCCAAAAACCACACTAATCAAGAGCTTAATTTTAAAATCAAGTAGACATTGGTCGTAAGGATTTCGGGCGCGTTAGGAGACTGATCTGGTCCCGACCATCATGGCCTGATCGGCGTTGCCCACTCTGTCGATAGTAGGAGAGACGAGATCTCCGGATCTTGACTCACTTGCTGGGCTTTGTGGTCCTCGTCGTAGGGAGGTGAGGTGTGTTGAGGTCGTGTGACCTCGCAGTTAGGCGTCGTCTAGCTGTAAGGACCTATAGCGACCTTAGGACTGTTTGAGCCTTGTTTGCTTGTGTGCTTCTACCTGTACCCACCCGCCGTAGCATAAAGACTTCTTCTCTTCCCTCCTGAGTCATTCCCTCTCTGTTGTGTCCCTCCGTGTAAGACCCGCTCTCCTGCCACTCTGTTTTAGGTTTTATTAATCCTTTATGTGTTTTATTGTCTTTGTTTTGAGGTTATGTTGTTTTAGTAAAAGTTTCCTTTTTGGGCGAATTTAACCGTCGGGCGCGGTTGTATTCGTTAGACTTAACCGGGTTTATCGGGTGCCTAAAACCTGGTGTGCGGATTTAATTGTTTGCTTGATGAGGCGTGTTGGTTAGGATGGGAGGATGGGCTGGCTTACCAAATCCGAAATTAAAGAGAGAAGATCTTGCTAGCATGTGACTTGATTGCATTAAGGAAAGTGCTGATTTTGCCATCGAAGCCAATTAACTCCCAATTATCTCTTGCCTTTTTTCCTTGTTTCTCCTTTCCAACTTGCACCCTTATTTATACTGCACCCCAGCCGACTCCCCTAGAACTTTTTCTCCACCATCACCACCGAAATTTCCCTTGGAGATCCGGCAGCTTGGAGGAGGAAACCGGCGGTGCTCTTTGCGTGCGGCTAGGAGGAGAAGTTCTTGTCGGTCTTCGGTTTAGCTCAGCCTCTCCCCTCTTCAGGTATGCCTCCCTCCGTAGTCATTAGGTTGCATAGTGGGTCGGGGAGGCTGTTGGGTCGGGTTTGATGTTTAGGGTTGGCACATTTTGAACCTTGCAAGAATAGAAGGTTGCGGTGCAACCCTAGATTCCAGCGGGTGGCTGGGATACTCTTCTGGCTGGTGGCACCATTCTCACGTTTCTCCTTGGGAGGTTGCTGGACCAATCAGGGAAGAAGGAGGAGGGGCCGTAGGGAGCATGTCATGTAGGATTGCTGCAATAAAGTTGTGTGATTTTCCAACCTAACCCATCTAGTGTTTCATGTAATCTATTGATGTTGTTAACGTGTTTCCTAGATGTGTTACTAATCTGATTTCATAATCTTGAGTGATTTCATGTCCTCATTTAAAGGAGACCCAAACATATTGTTGCGAATCATGGCTGCCATGTTAGGTTCTATTCAGTAGCTATATTAAAGCATGTCATCTTGAATTTGTCATAAGGTCTAGGTCTCATGTTCTTAGAATGAATCGGAATTTATCTATATAAAATTATAAGTGGTGTATGGATTATGTCTTATGCAATCAGAAGATATGTAATGACTAAATTCTTCTACCACTCATGAGGACTCACCGAATATAGGTCTTATGTGCATGAAATCATTTAGGGATTTTAACTAGGTAGGCTTCACGATTGGTCACTGTTTTGTTGATAGTATGTGGTGTATTTCTTTCGTAAATATACTCAGGAACGCTGCCCATAAACATATACAACTATATATTAATGATCACAGACCTTGAAATCATGCATCAATTCATTGCAGCCATGCAGCCCTCCATGGTTAGTTGCTAAAAATAAAACATGCGTCCTGCACGGTTCATGTTAGTGTGTTGGATAGAGACTTAACCTAATTTCTGTTTTCGTGACATGTGCTCATACAATTAACTGTGAATCATATCATCATAACCTCTGAATTTAGTGCCCGTATCCACATTAGGAATGCATGGACACTCTGGAATATTGTTGTTTATGCTACGTAAGGTTATTAGGGGTTCACGGTAGTGTAGGTTGCTGCAGTCTTCATTTTATTATCATGTTTGTATGTACTAGTATTGACATAATTCCAGTTCTCGTAAGCTATGATCATGTTCTGAAATTCCAGTTTACATAGCATTCTTGTTCTGAAATTGATTGTGCATATCGTGACATTAGATTTTGATGTCTCCAGCTGTGGTGCATGTTATGTTGCTCTGTTTATGTTGATGTATGTCTGATATGAAGTATTATGTGGTGGTCATGCGTGACAATTCTGAAATCAGACTTTACACTCTCATGATCCGTAGACGACTTGACTAGTGGTGGAGTTGATTTTCCGATCCGGATACCTTTCCTTAAGCTTGTCCTGAACCTTGTAGCTACTTTACATTTATAGATCCCCAAGTAGCTTGCATTGCATATAATTTAACAAAGTAATTCTGGGCACGTTCTGTTTTCTAGGCCGACGGGCCACGGGTGGGTCCTCTAGCTTCAGAGGCCACTCGATTAAGACCCCTATGGGGGCCAGGCCTAAGATAAGTCCTGGGCATGCGCGCTGCCATTCTGTCTCAGGGTAGGTGTTCCCAAGTTCGCGATGACACCATGTAGGTTTATTTCCGTGGATTGGGACGCTTATCCGGCGCACCGCTTTGTGCCGAGCGGTGGGTCACTGACGAGTGACCGCCTCTGACCAGCGAGGCTGGTGTTCTGGTTCCTATGGAGGAACGATTCGGGTGTGCCCGACCGGCACGGCTTGTGTAGTCGTAGCCTTCTGTTGCATTTGATGCTTTCTGATCTGTTCTGTTTCTGACGCCTGCCTTATTTAGTTTCATGCTACCTTTCATTTATTGCATAGGTGGGGGCATACTGGGTTTTCTTAATTGAAAACTCACGCATTGTTAAATGCGGTGCTTGCAGGTACCTAGGTTCCACAGGGCAGACTGGACGAGTTCCGAGGATTCTGTACACGAGGGACGCCTCGACTAGAGTTCCAGTTATCTTTGCTTCCGCATATTTCCCTTTGTATTTCCTTTTTTGATACTCGATGTGTTGTAATAAGACTCTTATTGTTATGATTATTCTATTATTCCTATTATGTTTTATGTCCGTCCATTTGTGTATGATCTCTTTCACTTTGTCGAGTCGATTCGGTCTGTCTTTTGTAACACCCTTCGGTCGTCGCGGAGGTCTCTGATCGCGACACTAGTCTCCTTTCCCAGTGTGCGTACCCGCGAGATCGGGGGCGTTACAGCTTCGTATCAGAGCAGGTCGGTCTCTAAAGTGTACATAATCTAAAGACTCTCCAGTGGGGCATCTTGCCCAAACCCTGTCGGTAAATTTCTTACCTCTTTGAATTGTTTTTGATAGTAATAGAATGCATTGGCATGGGCAGATTATGGCACCTAGGCGGAGACCTGAGTCCTCTGGGACGACCGACGATTGGGAGGCAGATCAGCGTCTGCTGTTTGAGGCGGTCGGGCGTTTGGGTGCACTGGTGGAGGGTCAGGCTCAAGGACGACCGAGCTGCGGGAGGCGCGGTAGTGCATGAGCGGTTCATGAGGCAGAATCCGCCAGTCTTCAAGGGTGGAGTGAACCCAGATGCTGCTGAGGAGTGGGTCTACAAGATCCAGCGAATCTTTGGGGTCATTGACTGCCCACAGGAGAGGAAGGTGGACCTGGCAACTTATGTCTTCCAGGAGCATGCAGTGACCTGGTGGAGGGCAACTGCTGGGGTCGTGTTCCGTGACAGGACCGATGTTGGCTGGGACGAATTTCTCGTCGAGTTCAACAGGAAGTTCTTCCCCCAGCATGTGCAGGACCGGAAGCGCGTGGAATTCCTGGCGCTAGAGCAACGCGACCTAGGGTTGGAGGCGTACATCAACAAGTTTCACGCGCTGGAGAAGTATAGCCGAGGAATTTATGTCACTGAGGAGCAGCGCGCCATGAAGTTTGTTCGCGGGTTACAACGTGCCCTGAGATCGAAGGTGCTGATTAGGATGCCACAGACTCTGGAGGAGGCTGTGAAGTGTGCCACCTTCCTGGAGGATGATTATCGGGAGGCACAGGTGGAAGGAAAGCGACTGTTTGAGGCTTCTCGTGGTCGTCATGACAAAGGGAAGCAGGGCAGTGGCTCGTCGAAGCGGCCTCGCAGAGATGAGAAGAAGGGCCAGAAGGCTGGAGGTGGTAAATGCGAGCACTGTGGTGGAGCTCACGCCACAAGAGACTGTTTTAGGAAGTCTGGAGCATGTCTGAGGTGCGGCCAGATGGGGCATTTCGTTCGGGAGTGTCCGCAGAAGCTTCCAGGAGGTCAGGTTGGGAGCACTAGCAGAGCGGGTGCCAGTACGAGTCAGGACAGGACCTCTGGTAGGCAGGGCCGTAGCGCAGACCAGGGCAGGCCAGCTGGGCGTGTCTTTGCCATCCGTGCAGAAGATGCAGAGAAATCCACTGACATCATCGAAGGTAAAATTGTTATTTGTGGTTGTGTCGCGAAGACACTGTTTGATTGTGGGGCGACGCACTCCTTCATTTTGGAGGGGTTCGCAGCCGTAGTGAATAGGACGCCTGAGGAGCTAACTTTCTGCCTGGAGATTAGTACCCCAGTCGGCGATGTCCTTGCGGTAAGGACATATCTCCCGAGGGTGTCGGTGGTACTGGGTGATCAGGACCTTCCGGCTGACCTAGTCATTCTTCCAATGTCTGATTTCGATGTGATCCTCGGAATGGATTGGCTTTCTGACCAAGATGCGTGCGTTCTTTGCCGGGAAAGGAGAGTTGTGATTCCCTGACCGGAGGGACCCCCGCTGGTGGTCAAGGGCGTTCAGGGCAAGGATGGACGGGTGGTGATCTCAGCCCTGAAGGCGCGGCGACTGTTGGAGAAAGGGTGTTGCGCGTTTCTGGCAAGTTTGGTGTCGGCAGAAGAGGTGGTCCAGCCTCTTGAGGAGATCGCTGTGGTCCGGGAGTTTCCAGATGTGTTTTCGGACGATATCCAAGGATTGCCCCCACCTCGAGAGTTTGAGTTCTCCATCGACCTGCTGCCAGGAACAGCCCCCATCTCTAAGGCACCGTACCGCATGGCTCCGGCGGAGTTAGCGGAATTGAAGGATCAACTGCAGGAGCTTCTGGATAAAGGTTTCATTAGGCCGAGTGTTTCCCCTTGGGGTGCTCCAGTGTTGTTGGTCAAGAAGAAGGACGGATCGATGCGAATGTGTATCGACTATCGGATGCTGAACAAGGTGACGATCAAGAATCGGTATCCCCTACCGAGGATTGATGACTTGTTCGACCAGCTGCAGACGGCTAGTGTTTTCTCAAAAATCGATCTGAGGTCCGGATATCATCAGCTGAGGATCAAGGGCGAAGATGTATCAAAGACTGCATTCAGGACACGTTATGGCCACTATGAGTTTCTGGTGATGCCATTTGGACTGACTAATGCGCCGGCGGCTTTTATGGATCTGATGAACCGAGCATTCAAGCCTTTTCTAGATCAGTTCGTGATAGTGTTCGTGGATGACATTTTGATCTACTCCCCAGACGTGAAGCAGCATGAGGAGCATTTGAGGACAGTGCTGGAGATCTTGAGGAGGTGATGCATTGCATACATTGCATCATATGTCTTTCATTTAGATTACTTCTACATCAATAAATGCTACTAAGGTATGTGTTTAGTCTTATTTACAGAATACAGGGACCTGAATGCAATTTACCCACATCCCGAGCATAAACGCATGCAAAAGACTCATTTCTATCATAAAGACCAAGTTCAAGATTATCGGGTTACGAATGGAAATGTATCCAAGCATAAAAGCATTCAAGTCCTAATTGCAAAAAGAACAAGGACTTAAGCACAAAAGTAGCCAGGGACTTAACTGCAAAAAGTCAAGGACCTAATTGCAAATCACGAGTAGCTTTTATTCTCTTGGAGAAAATATATAGAAAAATCAATGTATATCTCCAAATATGTGAAGGAATTAATCCGGAACTCAAAAGAATGGAAAGAATCAATCCAGACGCGTAAAGGAGGATCAAATCATACCATAAACATTCAACCAAAATCAGGCCAGATTGTGCGGCATTTCCGCCGCACCACACATACAATATGCGGCGTTTCCACCGCCCAAGCATCAATCCGTGTGCTCCAATTTCGTCCAGTCGTGTCTGGACACGTGTACTTTCCAATATTATACCTAGATCCCTTGTAGCAACTATAAATAGACCCGAGAACGATGTTAGAAGGGTCCTTAGTCTTTGGTTGTAGTTTTTATTCTTAAATCTTAGTTTTGTATTCTTCTTTTCATTAATAAAATTCTGTCTTTTATTTCTTACTTTTAGTTTTCTTTTATAATGTCTCAAGGACCCCTTCTTCCTCCCTCCATGAGTTTCTAACTCCTTCCAAAGGGTGGAGGTGACGGATTAGGGTGAAGAGAAGATGAATGAATGTTATTATTTTAAGTTCGTATTAGTCTATTTTGATTACTTGAGTTTATGTTAAATCATTTATCATGTAATGCTTCATAACTTATATGATTTATTATAAGTTTTTGAATTCTCTAATCTAAACCTTAAATCTAAACCTCCACCCGACGGAATTCACCTTTTGTTCTTGTTTTAGTTTATTTGTTCTTGTTTCTTGCTTTAGATAATTAAAACCCAAAAATTTCAAAATCAACCTTATTATTGTTCTTTCTTCTCTAATCGAAAATCCAAAAATAACAATATCTCTCCCTCCTTGTGTTCGACCCGTACTTGCCACCGCTTCATCGCGGCCGTGCACTTGCGGTATAAATTTAATTCTCATCAGGAGGGAACGGTTATTTGCAAAGTTCTCGAAATGCGAATTTTGGTTGGAGCAGGTAGCATTTCTTGGGCACGTGGTGTCGAAGGACGGTATTAAGGTGCACCCAGGGAAAGTTGAGGTGGTTCTGAACTGGAAGGCACCAACCAATGTGTCGGAGATTCGAAGTTTTGTTGGGCTCGCAGGTTATTACCGGCGGTTCATCCAGGACTTCTCCAAAATTGCAGCACCATTGACGACCTTGACCCAGAAGGGAGTGAAGTTTGTTTGGTCTCAAAAGTGCGAGCATGCATTCCAGGAGCTGAAGAGGAGGTTGACTTCAGCACCGGTGCTGACGCTTCCGAATGGATCAGGCGGATTCGTAATCTATAGCGATGCATCGGGGACTGGTTTGGGATGTGTACTCATGCAGCATGAGAAGGTTGTAGCATATGCATCGAGACAGCTTAAGGTGCATGAGAAGAATTATCCGACGCATGACTTGGAGCTTGCAGCCGTGGTTTTTGCTCTAAAGATCTGGAGGCACTATTTGTACGGGGAACAGTTTGAGGTATTCACTGATCATCAGAGTCTGAAATACCTGTTCTCGCAGAAGGAGCTGAATATGAGGCAGTGTCGGTGGTTGGAGTTCATCAAGGACTATGATTTCTCGATCTCGTATCACCCGGGAAAGGCTAATTCCGTTGCCGACGCACTGAGCCGGAAGTGGGAAGGATCTGTGGCTCACTTGAGGGTCCAAGAGTGGAGGCTCTTGGAGGATCTGATTAATTGGCATCCGTTCGTGGGAAAGGCTGGTCGGTTGGGGTTGGCGAGTTTGCACGTTGAACTGTCTATCGTCCAGAAAGTAGTGCAGAAGCAATGCGAAGATCCGGAGTTGAATTCCCTACTCCAGGCAGCTGAGGTTGAGGGAGCTGAGCTTCGGGTCGCAGCTGATGGGGGACTACGTTTTCGGGATCGTTTGTGGGTTCCAAATGTAGATGGTTTGAGACAAGAGATTTTGGATGAAGCTCACGGCTCGAAGTACACGGTGCATCCGGGTAGTACTAAGATGTATAAGGACCTGCAAAGGAATTTCTGGTGGAAGGGAATGAAACGAGACGTGGCTGAGTTCGTATCAAGGTGCTTGGTCTGTCAGCAGGTTAAGATAAAAAACCAACGTCCAGCAGGTGTGATGCAGAGGATAGAGCTTCCGGAGTGGAAGTGGGAGCATGTAACTATGGACTTCGTCACTGGGTTACCAAGGACTAGTCGTTCGCACGATGCTATTTGGGTGATCGTGGACCGTCTGACGAAGACTGCTCATTTCCTGGCGACTCGGGTGACAGCGTCCCTGGAGGCTCTGACGAAACTTTACATCTCGGAGATAGTTAGGCTGCATGGAGTACCGGTGCCCATCATCTCAGATCGGGACCCTCATTTCACTTCGAGATTCTGGGATAGCTTGCATAAGGCGTTGGGAACGAAGCTGAAGTTTAGCACAACATTTCATCCTCAAACCGATGGACAGTCAGAGCGGACGATTCAGACTCTAGAGGACATGCTTAGGGCTTGTGCATTGGATCTCGCGGGGAGTTGGGATGATCATTTGCCGTTCGTAGAATTCGCCTACAACAGTTTTCATGCAAGCATTGGCATGGCACCGTACGAGGCTCTGTACGGTCGACCTTGTCGTTCACCTCTTTGTTGGAGCTAGGTGGGAGAAAGACAGCTGCTGGGACCAGAGATAGTGCAGTTATATTCTGACCGGGTGGACTTGATTCGGCGCAGATTAGTTGCAGCCCAGGATCGGCAGAAGAGTTATGCGGATAAGAAGCGCCGGGAGCTGCAATTCGAGGTTGGAGACCACGTCTTTCTAAAGGTCTCTCCTGCGAAGGGCGTGGTGAGATTCGGGAAGAAGGGGAAGCTAAGTCCAAGGTATGTGGGGCCGTTCGAAATCCTGGAGCGCATTGGTGCGGTGGCGTATCGTGTGGCCTTACCACCACAATTCACCAGCTTGCACAATGTGTTCCATATCTCGATGTTGAGGAGGTATGTTGGCGACCCGTCGCACGTGATTTCGCACGAACTACCAGAGATCCAGAGTGATATGACCTTGGAGGAGCGACCAGTGGAGATTCTGAAGCGCGCAGAGCGACAGCTGAGGCGTCGAACCATTCCGATGGTTAAGGTCCGTTGGCAGCACCACAGTGTGGAGGAGGCCACCTGGGAGTGCGAGGACGATGTGAGGAGTCTATACCCGGAGCTTTTCGCTGAGAGTTAGGGCTGGCAAATTTCGAGGACGAAATTTCTTTAAGGGGGGTAGGTTGTAAGACCCGCTCTCCTGCCACTCTGTTTTAGGTTTTATTAATCCTTTATGTGTTTTATTGTCTTTGTTTTGAGGTTATGTTGTTTTAGTAAAAGTTTCCTTTTTGGGCGAATTTAACCGTCGGGCGTGGTTGTATTCGTTAGACTTAACCGGGTTTATCGGGTGCCTAAAACCTGGTGTGCAGATTTAATTGTTTGCTTGATGAGGCGTGTTGGTTAGGATGGGAGGATGGGCTGGCTTACCAAATCCGAAATTAAAGAGAGAAGATCTTGCTAGCATGTGACTTGATTGCATTAAGGAAAGTGCTGATTTTGCCATCAAAGCCAATTAACTCCCAATTATCTCTTGCCTTTTTTCCTTGTTTCTCCTTTCCAACTTGCACCCTTATTTATACTGCACCCCAGCCGACTCCCCTAGAACTTTTTCTCCACCATCACCACCGAAATTTCCCTTGGAGATCCGGCAGCTTGGAGGAGGAAACCGGCGGTGCTCTTTGCGTGCGGCTAGGAGGAGAAGTTCTTGTCGGTCTTCGGTTTAGCTCAGCCTCTCCCCTCTTCAGGTATGCCTCCCTCCGTAGTCATTAGGTTGCATGGTGGGTCGGGGAGGCTGCTGGGTCGGGTTTGATGTTTAGGGTTGGCACATTTTGAACCTTACAAGAATAGATGGTTGCGGTGCAACCCTAGATTCCAGCGGGTGGCTGGGATACTCTTCCGGCTGGTGGCACCATTCTCACGTTTCTCCTTGGGAGGTTGCTGGACCAATCAGGGAAGAAGGAGGAGGGGCCGTAGGGAGCATGTCATGTAGGATTGCTGCAATAAAGTTGTGTGATTTTCCAACCTAACCCATCTAGTGTTTCATGTAATCTATTGATGTTGTTAACGTGTTTCCTAGATGTGTTACTAATCTGATTTCATAATCTTGAGTGATTTCATGTCCTCATTTAAAGGAGACCCAAACATATTGTTGCGAATCATGGCTGCCATGTTAGGTTCTATTCAGTAGCTATATTAAAGCATGTCATCTTGAATTTGTCATAAGGTCTAGGTCTCATGTTCTTAGAATGAATCGGAATTTATCTATATAAAATTATAAGTGGTGTATGGATTATGTCTTATGCAATCAGAAGATATGTAATGACTAAATTCTTCTACCACTCATGAGGACTCACCGAATATAGGTCTTATGTGCATGAAATCATTTAGGGATTTTAACTAGGTAGGCTTCACGATTGGTCACTGTTTTGTTGATAGTATGTGGTGTATTTCTTTCGTAAATATACTCAGGAACGCTGCCCATAAACATATACAACTATATATTAATGATCACAGACCTTGAAATCATGCATCAATTCATTGCAGCCATGCAGCCCTCCATGGTTAGTTGCTAAAAATAAAACATGCGTCCTGCACGGTTCATGTTAGTGTGCTGGATAGAGACTTAACCTAATTTCTGTTTCCGTGACATGTGCTCATACAATTAACTGTGAATCATATCATCATAACCTCTGAATTTAGTGCCCGTATCCACATTAGGAATGCATGCACACTCTGGAATAATGTTGTTTATGCTACGTAAGG
This sequence comes from Triglochin maritima, assembly GCA_963682175.1. NCBI lineage: Eukaryota > Viridiplantae > Streptophyta > Magnoliopsida > Alismatales > Juncaginaceae > Triglochin > Triglochin maritima. The sequence continues at coordinate 26,522,872 of OY821774.1, read as the reverse complement.
TTATTAGGGGTTCACGGTAGTGTAGGTTGCTGCAGTCTTCATTTTATTATCATGTTTGTATGTACTAGTATTGACATAATTCCAGTTCTCGTAAGCTATGATCATGTTCTGAAATTCCAGTTTACATAGCATTCTTGTTCTGAAATTGATTGTGCATATCGTGACATTAGATTTTGATGTCTCCAGCTGTGGTGCATGTTATGTTGCTCTGTTTATGTTGATGTATGTCTGATATGAAGTATTATGTGGTGGTCAAGCGTGACAATTCTGAAATCAGACTTTACACTCTCATGATCCGTAGACGACTTGACTAGTGGTGGAGTTGATTTTCCGATCCGGATACCTTTCCTTAAGCTTGTCCTGAACCTTGTAGCTACTTTACATTTATAGATCCCCAAGTAGCTTGCATTGCATATAATTTAACAAAGTAATTCTGGGCACGTTCTGTTTTCTAGGCCGACGGGCCACGGGTGGGTCCTCTAGCTTCAGAGGCCACTCGATTAAGACCCCTATGGGGGGCCAGGCCTAAGATAAGTCCTGGGCATGCGCGCTGCCATTCTGTCTCAGGGTAGGTGTTCCCAAGTTCGCGATGACACCATGTAAGTTTATTTCCGTGGATTGGGACGCTTATCCGGCGCACCGCTTTGTGCCGAGCGGTGGGTCACTGACGAGTGACCGCCTCTGACCAGCGAGGCTGGTGTTCTGGTTCCTATGGAGGAACGATTCGGGTGTGCCCGACCGGCACGGCTTGTGTAGTCGTAGCCTTCTGTTGCATTTGATGCTTTCTGATCTGTTCTGTTTCTGATGCCTGCCTTATTTAGTTTCATGCTACCTTTCATTTATTGCATAGGCGTGGGCACACTGGGTTTTCTTAATTGAAAACTCACGCATTGTTAAATGCGGTGCTTGCAGGTACCTAGGTTCCACATGGCAGACTGGACGAGTTCCGAGGATTCTGAAAACGAGGGACGCGTCGACCAGAGTTCTAGTTATCTTTGCTTCCGCATATTTCCCTATGTATTTCCTTTTTTGATACTCGATGTGTTGTAATAAGACTCTTATTGTTATGATTATTCTATTATTCCTATTATGTTTTATGTCCGTCCATTTGTGTATGATCTCTTTCACTTTGTCGAGTCGATTCGGTCTGTCTTTTGTAACACCCTTCGGTCGTCGCGGAGGTCTCTGATCGCGACACTAGTCTCCTTTCCCAGTGTGCGTACCCGCGAGATCGGGGGCGTTACACTCCGTCCTCTCCTCTACGCACATTCTTTGTTTTAAAAAAAGGTTTTGAATTGTGTGTGCACCTTTGTGCATGCTTGCGTGGGCACGAGGCGAGAGTGGCCGTTTGACGAGGCGTGTCGTCAACCCTGCTTTGGTAGTCAATTTCTCCATGCCTCCCTCCTCTCGGGTTGTATATAGTCCAGGTTCAATGGCTGGTCATTTCCGTGAGGAGGAGCAGTTGCTGGACCCACCTGTGCTTCCTGTTCTTCCTGTTGTCGGGCCCATACCTCTACGTGATCGATGCTACCCGAGTTGTACCGCTCTACAATCATGCATCGTATTGCCAGAGGCAAATGGGAACGACTTTGAGGTTAAGCATCAGTTTATTTTCATGCTCCCTCACTTCACTGGGAAGGGTGACCCCTACTTTTTTCTCAGGGAATTTGAGGAGGTCTGTGCTATGTTCAAGCTGCAAGAACTTAGCACAGACTTTATCCATCTTTGGCTAGTCCCTTTTGCACTAAAGGATGATGCCAAGAAGTGGTTGTACAGATACCCGGCGAATGCCTTTAGGACTTGGGATGAATTTCAATAGGCATTTCTGAAAAAGTACTTTCCAAATCATCAGACTCAAAATTTGAGGAACGAAATCAATTCGTTCCATCAACTTGAGACTGAAACATTTCATGCATATTTAGAGAGATTCAAGGAGCTACTATCCTCATGCCCTCACCATGGCATCGAGTTGTGGCGCCTTTGACAGATTGTCTACGAGGGTCTTCACATCCTGTCCCGAACGCTCCTTGAGTCCATGTGCCAAGGAGAGTTCTTAGGAAAGGATGAAAGGGAGGCATGAGCTTTCCTAGAAGACCTCGCTGAGAAAATAATGCAATGGGAGAGTGTAAGGGAACCACCTACATCATCCAACATAGGAGCGAGGATCGCGAATGCAAACTCGACTAGATCGAATGTCGTATTTGTTGTCGATACCACTACGGCCACTGAGGCACGCATGGCAGCCTTAATGCGCCGTATGGATTCGATTGAGGCTAACCCCCGCATGTACCAGTAACAACACATTCAAAATAAGAATGTGGTACCTCGGGGGCGGCAAGTGAACCATGTGGAGAAACCTGTTCACCATGTCAATTCCATTGTAACCTTAAGGAATGGAAAACAGGTTGACAATCACATTTCCTTGCCACCACCACCACTATCTATGCAGCCCCTTAGTGGGAATGGTGGTGAAGAATAGGCTGAGGGTGAGGGTAATACAACAACGCCTCCTTCTCAGGCACCACAGAAAACCTACCTACCAAAAGCTCATTATCCTAGTAGGTTAACCAAAAAGCAGAGTGACACAATGGATAAGATGTTAGAGGTGTTTAAGCAAGTGAAGGTTAACATCCCCTTGTTGGATGTCATCCAACAAATACCTCAATATGCCAAAGTGTTGAAGGATCTCTGCACAACCAAGAGGAACACCAATATTCCTAAGAAATCATTCTTGGCTGCAAATGTAAGCTCACTTTTGTCCAATCCCACCTACACAAAATACAAGGACCCTGGGTGTCCTACCATTCAGTGTACGATAGGGGACACTAGCATGAGTAATATATTGCTTGATTTAGGTTCGGCGGTCAAACTCCTCCCATTTTCTATTTATCAACAGTTGAAGTTGGGAGAATTGAAACCAACTAAGATCACCCTGCAATTGGGGGATATATCCATTCGTATTCCAAAAGGGATTATCGAGGACGTGCTCTTATCGAAGTTGGAGATTTTATATTTCCAGTCGATTTTGTCATCCTCGATACCAATCCTGTTGCAAACACCCACTCTCAAATACCTTTGATTTTGGGTAGACCATTTCTAACAACCTCTAACGCCTTAATTAATTGTAGAAATGGTCTCATGAAGCTCTCATTTGGCAACATGAGTGCTGAGTTTCATGTGTTCAACTCTGGTAGGCAACAGGAGCCCAAGGACCAACCTTTAATCTCAATCTCATCCGCCAATTAGAGAAAGCACCGCAAAATCAACGAACACCCCTAACACAAATGCAACCTATTGAGAATTTTTGTGGGCCCAGCGAAAACTCATTGCCTGTGTTTGCAATGCAACAGAGTGAGCTGGCATCAAACATGAATGTCCAAAAAGAGTGTTCGTTGCATGATTCAGTTGAGACCATTAGTGAGGGGGACACACCTCATCATATGCCCATTCCAGAAGGTGTTGTCACCCTATGTCCTAGGGCCATTGAGCCATTTGAGCTTCAGATTGACTCCAACAAGGACCCACCTATGACCGAGCTTATGCTTGATGATCTAAATGATGGTTGGAGGTCCTTGTCGGATGACTTGGGGAGAAGCCCCATTCTTAGTGATGCAGGTCTGCTGCATCAATTGAATGAGCTTGAGGAACTCATTCTGATGCACCCACCTATGGGTTGGAGGGTTTTGTTTGATGAGAAACTAAACCGTAGTGAGCGAACACAACTTCACTCATTCATGTTGCCTACACCCAACCAATATCATGAGGGGTTCGAGCCTTTCAACTTTGACCTTTCACCCCTCATGACACCTCAGAGTACCAGTGAAGTTTGCCCATCTCGTTAAGTCTCTGGTCCTCATAACTTGATGTTCTCATTTGATGTTCCTTGACCAAATGATTATGAGAATATCTTTGTTGATGTATATATCTTGTAAAAAAAGAGTAATAAAAGACTCCATGAGCGAGCATTGATTGTTGTGGGCCCCAACTCTTGAGTACTTGGGGCCCATTTCTTCACGTGTTTGTCTCCCTTCTTCTGTAACTCACAGGTTTTGAGGGAATTTGGGTTTGTGTCCATGAACTTCCTGTTGCGCTTCATGTTGGTGAGATCTTCCCTTTTTCATGCATAAATCCATGTAGTATCATGCTCACATTCATTGAGGACAATGCATGAAGTAGGTGTGTGTGGGGGGGTGTTGTATGTGTGTACATAGTTGAGTCTTTTCCTATGATTTTGTTTTCTTTTGTGTGCATTGATAGGGTCATGTTAGTGTGCTGCATATAATATCGATATGTCTGTTTGCCATGATCATTGGGTGACTTGTCTCCTTTTGCTTGCCTAGTGCTTTAAAATTTTCACATTTTTTTCAAAAACCTTCATGTGGTTGCGAAAGAAAATATTTTTTGGGTTTTGTGTGTGTTTAGCATGTGCAAAACCGTTGAGACGCAAAGTAAAAGAAAGCTCCCAAAATTGTCTTGAACTTGATGCATTAGGATATCTAGTTTACTGGCTTTAGGTCTTATCGAGTCGTTAGGATTCACCCCGGTTTTCCCTCGGGGGGCGTGTAATCATAGAATTTCAATACTCAAACATTTAAAGAAGTCCACCCTGAACCTATTGAGTCAATAATTCGTGTGTGTTAGTATATAGAAGTTTATCGTAGTCAAGGGCCCTTAAACTCTTTTTGTGAAACTATAAGTGTAGGGGTTTTGTTTCCCATGTAGATAAGTGAATAAGTGGTGTTCTCTCTTCTTGCACGAAACCCGACCCTGGGAGAATCAAACACCAACCAATATAATGCTCCAAACAAAAAAAGAAAAGAAAAGAAAAAAAGAGTCAAATAAGAACCTTAATGGACTTTACACAATGTATCACTATCAGAAGTTAGGGTTGCCCATGTCTTTCACTTAAGTCCTTAATTAACCTTCATGAATGATTCATTAGGCTAGGTTTGTGGACTGATTACATATATAGAGTTGGCCCGTAGGATTACCGCGTCCAATGATCTTCCACGGAACCCATTCCTGAGACTCTTCCTCGTCATATTTAGGTCCCCAAGGCACCATTCTCTCATAGGTTGATTAAAATGCGATGAACGTTGGGACAAAATTGTTGAGGAGCATAGGCAAGTCAAGGTGAACATTCCGTTGTTGACGTTCACCAAATGCCACTTTATGCCAATTTCCATAAGGATCTTTGCACCGTTAAGAGGAGAACAAATGTTCCCAAGAAGGCATTTCTAGCCGCCAATATGAGTTCAATATTGACGCAACCCATGCAAGTCAAATACAAGGACCGTGGTTGTCCAACTGTTTCTTGTATGGTCGGTAACGTGGCAATCCTTCAAGCTATAATGGATCTTTATTGACATCATTTCATGCTTATATTTGTATCTTATATCCATTATCTTTCACCTAAACAATGCTATGTGATGAGTTTTATGTTTGAATTTCAGAAATAAATAGGTTTGAAGAGAAGAGGCATAAAAGGACCTAAAATCATGAAAAGGGACTGAGTTGAGAGACTCAAGGACTACGATGCAAGATCGAAGGACCTGAACGTAAGATCGAAGGACCAATGAGCAAACAAGAATACTTCACACCATCATGGGGAGTATTTTAGCAATTCTATACGACCGAAGGAATTACAAAAGACAGACCAACAACGACTCGACAATACGTAGAGAGATCATACATGGATAGACTAACATAAAACATGACTGAAAAGTGAGAGATTATCCATATATGGTAACAAGGTCGAATATATTACATCGAGTTTAAAAGGGAAATACATCATAAATAATGCGGAAGCAAAAGACAAACTGAAGAATCTGGTCGACGTGTCCCTCGTGTACAGAATCTTTGACTACTCGTCTAGTCTACCCTGTAGGAATCTAAGTACCTACAAGCACCACATAAACATATGCGTGAGTTTTCTACAAAGAAAACCCAGTATGCTCCTGGCCAACACAACATGTTACAAAATTATGCATGGGGTCCAATTAAGACAAGCATCCAAAACAGACACAGAAAAGAACATAATGCAACCGAAGGCTACGACTCCATAAGTCATGCCGGTCGGGCGCACCCGAAACATTCCTCAATAGGAACCAGAACACCAGCCTCGCTGGTCAAAGGTGGTCACTCGACAGTGACCCACCGCTCGACACAAAGCGGTGCGCCAGATAAGTGTCCCAATTCGAGGCAAGTGACCTACATGGTGCCATCGCGAACTTGGGAATACTTACCCTGACACAGAATGGCAGCGTGCCTGCCCAGGACTTATATTACGCCTGGCCTCCCAACGTGAAGGTCTTATGCGAATGGCCTCTCTAGCTAGAGGACCCACTCATGGCCCGTCGGCCCAAAAACAGAATGTGCCCAGAATTATTAATCAGATTACATGCGATGCAAGCTACTTAAGCATCTAAAATCTAATGCATCTATAGTGGATGGAGTGAGCTCAAGGAAAGGTATCCGGATACCCTCCTAACAGCCCAAAACAAAACAAAATCAGAACATCCCAACAATAACCAAACACAAATCAGCAAGCAAACAACCCCGATGGCAATTCAAGGTAAACAACACATTAAGTTATCTACGGGTCATGATAAAGATGTCATAAGGTCTGATATCCTAAGGGTCAACTAAAATCACTACACAACACCTCATATCAGTCATATATTGGTACTAAACGAATAACAAAAAACATGTATAACAACAAAATACATGATGATCAACCACTACAGGTAATCGATAGCATAAACTATAAATTTGAGAAGACGCATGCATTAGAACTTGTGATCCCGAACATGGTCAGAGAATAGGTGGATGGGAATTAATTCATACATGTATCAGTAGTCCTATATATATAAAACATGCCTCTGAAATCAGGAGTCTACGTTCCTTCATAGTCGAAACAAATATATTGACATGCATGTTGGTTGATTTGCACAATACTAGATGTCATAGTATGAATAGCATAGATCATAGATGAGTCCTGGTTTAGTCTCGTGTGAGAGCATAACGAGATATGTCAGATAAATCATACACAAATCTGATTCGAATAAAATCAGATTCGATTAACTCAACGCATGTTTAAGTCGAGACGGGCAACTATACTTGTTACATTACAATCTTGATGAAAGTATTCGATTTATTCACTGATGAATGTCATGAATATATCATAAGGGATCAAGAAATCAGAGTGTGTATGGGTGTTAATGATTTCTGGACTAAAATCAGAGCGATTCATGCAATATTATTTATACTTACTAGTTAGATCATGCATGGACATAAGAGCAGAATTCAGTAACGAGTCCTACATAGGCTGTCTGACCCTACTCATGAAATAACACATAAATATGTGACTCTAATATCTGAAAATATCTCATGCAAACACATCTGGACATGATCACAATATCACACACAAGTATCAAATTCGAAGCTCACAAAACAACATCACAAGATGAATAGCAAGAAGCACAACATGCACGCAAAACCCCTCCCCTCTAGATCTCCATGGCCCAGCCTCACCACATCTGGTTTTTCCAACAAACCACCAAGGAATCATGAGTCACAAGTCATGGTAGAGAGAGAGGTGCTCAGCCAACCTCTGAAAATTTGGAGAGTGCACTACAGTCCACCCTACCGGGTAGATCTCCATTTGTGCAACTCCAAACCTCAGACCGACCACTCTATTTGTGCTGGACTAATTTCCATCCAACACTACATGCTTCCTATCACACTAAGGGTCCAGGAGCATACCTGATCGGCAAGAAAGATTGCCCAAGCTTTTCCGGAGATTCTGCCCACAATCTCTTCTTCTAGCCGCACCAGGCTGCACTTGACGCAGCTCCCAACTCTACGGAGATCAGCCCACCTATCAACTGGAGGAGAGGAATGAGTGGTCTGAAGTGGTGCGTGAGAAGATGGAAAGGGAGGAAGAGGACGGCTGGGAGGGCCTTATATTTGTGCACACAACCTCCAACTTCCTAGCTATCAAGCCACTTCAAGACTTGCCAAGAATGGTGCCAGCATGGACACCCAAAAGTCTCCCTTGAAAATTTCGTGTAACTCCCAAGCTCTCTTCCCATTCCACGCCACTCCTTACAAAGCTCATCCCAAAGCCGGCTCTACACTCACCAGGGCCCAAAATGAGGTGATCGAGTCAACCCACCGCGCACTAGCTCGATGTGTCGCACCCGATCGACCAATGAGACAACCGATCGAATCAGCTCAACTAACATGCCATAACACAATTTAATATTCTAAGAGCTAAATTATGCATAACCGAGGAGAGTGGACTTATTAATATTATAGCAGGAGAGCGGTTCTTACAACCTACCCCCCTTAAATAAATTTTGTCCTCGAAATTTGTTATCCCTAACTCTTAATAAGAGCAATGGATACAAACTCCTTACATCATCCTCCGGAGACAAACTTTGCAATAACAACAAAAACAAGGGGCACTGCAAAAACATTGCCAACAATGGCCATAAGACAATCAAATACAAGTGTCATGATAGCCATAGATTCTGAGAATTAATCATGAACAAATTACATGAATCCAACAACTAACAACCTATATACGTATGACCTAACAACAGCAAGCTAATGATGCATGATCATAATGTCTATTGACAACAAACTAATAAAGAAGGTCACACAAAATACAGTCACTGAACATACGTGGACATATAATATATTTATATCTATATGCACAAGGTGTATGAGAACAACAAATAAAACATGGAATTATTGACAAGATCTCGATAGACAATACCCATGCACAAGATATATCTAGGTAGCAATTAAATCCTCTACTAATAACAAGATCTCAATGCGTTTATATATCTACATGCACATGATGTATGAGGATAAAAATTAGGTCGTGTAATCATCATAAGATGTCGATGGCTAAATATACAGGGGCATGATGTTTCTAGACAGCCAATAAATCATTAAATCATAGTCATAACATCACAACATGAACTTACATGCATACAGGACATGCACTCACGTCATCATACACATAACAGAAGCAACAACAATTATAATAAATTAGGTAAAGCACGTGCCATAATAATCGTAGATCATGGGAATCAAGCATGCAACCTGTGGGAGCTATGGGTCATGATGAGATGATTGAATAACACTTCACTCTATTATAACGCATTCATGGGTTTAGAATTCGTTCATGCATTAATCTAAGTATATTTAGGAGATATATGAGACTATATGCATAATATAAGATCCCACGATGCAATCATGATAATACAAGTGATAGGCATGCATGCATGAATGGATGGCAAATCACTTCTGATTCCAACATTTTAGAGCATAGCATCATGCACATAGTTGAATTAAAATGTTTGGTTAGCCTTTTCGTGTAGTGCAATTTCTTGTTTCCAGCAACTATGTCATGCGTGCTAGTATAGCTTCCTAACAACAATCTAAACATGAATAGTGCCATAAATCTAGTAGCTAAATAATACATAGGCATGCAGCATCTTAGTAGCAACTTAGTTAGGAAGGATCACATGTATTTAGCAACTAAAGATACATCAACATGTTGCACCTTCACAACAATTAATATATGGGATAAAAAACCCAGATCTCAAAGGATAATTATACATGTATGTGATGTACTTAATTAAAAGAAAGTGAAACTCAAACAATAACATGTATTCAGTATCAGAAACACATCCATAACTGATTGATCGTTTTATATTTCTACCGCAAGTGCACGGCCGCGTTGAAGCGGTGGCAAATACGGGTCGTCCACTGGGAGGTGTGTCGACACTTGGTTTATTCGAAGGCGAGAGGTAAAAAGAAGGGAGAAAGATGTATTACACTAATCTAAACTACAAAGCTGAAATGAAATGCAAAAGGAAATGAAGATAAGCAATAAAACTAAACCCCAAAGGGGGTAGAGAAATAATGTGAACATAAAGAAGTGTGTGTGTGTTCATTAAGCTCCTCACAATATGTAGTGCATGAAATCATAAAACTACATCCAACTTTGCCTCTACATGAATTAAGATAAGACTACATCATTAAAACATACAAGACAATAATTGGAATGAAGCTACATGAACTCAAGTATAAAGACTATACCCTACTATGCCTCTACATGAATTAAGATTTCACTACATCATTAAAACATACAAGACATTAGCTAAGGTAAAGGCAACAAGAGCACATACATTACAAATTGTGTTTTCAATATTAACTTCATCCATATCCTAACCTTATCATTCCCCATAAAATAGGTCCACTAATCAAAGCATAAGCTAAGCTTCATTCAAGATCATTAGCATATCAAAGATAAGAGTGGAGACCCATTAGATGGTTATGGAAATCATATAAAGCTCAATGGATAAAAATAACACACACTTAATACACTACATAATTACATCACATATTTCTCCACCCCCCAAATGGGGATGGAACTACTCACTACTCATTACACTACTGATTAGACTAAGTAAAGAAAACATTTAACTAAGATACTAAAATTACTAAACAAGAAATTAAACAAAGTAAAGCAACCCACACAAAACAAACAACATAACAAAACAAGATTAAAAGAAACAAATAAACTTTTATTAACAATGACTCACATTGAAGGTAGCATCCTTCTCCACCTTGAGTTATTGCTTCAAGGCTCACTCCTTAGTAGAGAGAATGCCACCAAACAATGGGTAATTATAATGGAAGGTGAAGAGTTCTATTTATAAGCATGGAAAAAGCTAATCCGGGACAATCCCCCGATGTGGGACTAAACCAATACCCAAAATACACTAAGAATACACTAATACACGTGCTACAGAGAATTGGACGGATCCTGGGCTAAATGGACCGCCAATTAGCGGTTCCAGACCGCCAATTGGCGGCCTATAAAGCTTGGATCCGTCTGGTTTTCTTTGTGGGCTTTTCTTGAAGTGTTTCTTGGTCTTAGATGCATCTGGTTGGTTTAGTGGAGCTCCGACCCGAATCGAATTGACAAAATACTCCTCATGATGGTGTGGAGTTTCCTGTTTTGCTCTTAGGTCCTTCTGTCTTACGATCAGGTCCTTCCCCCTTGCATCTTGGTCCCCAGGTCTCACAATTAGGTCCTTTTTTCCTGCTTTTGGGTCCTTTCATGGCTCTTCTCTTCAAACCTCTTTATTTCTGAAAACTAAACATAAAACTCGTCACATAGCATTGCTTAGGTGTAAGATAATGGATATAAGGTACAAATATAAGCATGAAATGATGTCAATCAAATACCCCCACACCTAAGTTTTTGCTAGTCTCGAGCAAAACAAAGAAAGGAAAAAGCATACGAAAAACAAGAAATCCTAACTCACTTTCGTAGGAATCACGGTTGCACTTAGCACGTGCAACAAGCCGTTAAACCTCTTTGTTGCCAAGGAGGAGGAGTGTTGTCTCCTGAGGGTTTTCAGCGGATATACCCACAAAATCCGAACAAGATGCATTAATCAATCTAGCTACACGACTCGTTGGACTTATTTTGTCGATCATGGAATGCGGTAATACTACGGGTCGACTCTATATATGTAATCAGTCCACACACCTAGCCTAATGAGTTATTCGTGAGAGTTAACTAAGGAATTAAGTGAAAGACATGGGCAACCTTAACTTCTGAATGTGAAACAAAGTGTAAAGTCCATTTTGGTTCTTATTTGACTCTTCTTTTCTTTCTTTTTTCTTTTTCTTTTCTTCTTTTTTTTTTCTTTTTTCTTTGGAGCATACATTGGTTGGTGTTTGATTCTCCCAAGGTCAGGTTTCGTGCATCATTGCCTATGAGGACTTACACTATCACGTACACCTTCCCCCAAATCTCCACATAGGGCGATCCCTACCACCCGTGTAACGGGAGTTCGGTCGGTGCATCCCAAGTCAGATGACTCGAAAGCACCAGGCACAAAGTCCCCTCAGACCTACTTTCCCGAGTGATAGGAGCCGTGCGAGAAGAGAGAACACCACTTATTTATTCATTTATCTACATGGGAACCAAAACCTCTACACTTAAGTTTCACAAAAAGATATTAAGGGCCCTTGACTACAACAAACTTCCTAAATTAACAAACACGAATTATTTGACTCACTAGGTTCAGGGTGGACTTCTTTAAATGTTTGAGCACTGAAACCCACTGATTACTCACCCCCAAGGGAAAACTGGGGTGCATCCTAACGACTCGATAAATCCTAAAGCCACGTACTAGATATCCTAATGCATCAAGTTCAAGACAATTTTAGGAGCTTTCTTTTTACTTTGCCTCTCAACGGTTTTGCACATGCTAAACACACGCAAAACCCACAAAACATTTTCTTTCGAAAACACATGAAGATTTTGAAAGAAATGTGAAAATTTTGAAGCACTAGGCAAGCAAAAGAAGACAAGTCACCCAAGGATCATGGCAAGCAGATATATCGATATTAAATGCAGCACACTATCATGACCCTAACAATGCAAACAAAAGAAAACAAAATCAAAGGAAAAAGACTCAACTATGTACACACGTAAAACACCCCCCCACACCTACTTCATGCATTGTCCTCAATGAATGCAAGCAAGATACTACATGGATTGATGCATAAAAAGGAGAGATCTCACCAACATGAAGTACAAAGGGAAGTGCAAGGTCATGTTGATGGACATAACCCGAATTCCCTCAAAACCTGTGAGATGCTAAAGAAGGGATACAAATACGTGAAAGAAACGGAGCCCAAATACACATGGGTTGGGGCTCACAACAATCAATGCTCACTGAAGGAGTCTTTTATTGAACCTTTTTCTTTTTTTTCTTTTTTTATATAACTATGTACAAACATAAGTTCCCATCTTCATTTGTCAAAAGACATCAAATGGGAACCTCAAGAGTGGGTCAATGCACTTGGAAAGCGAACATGACACCACGCGGGGCCAGAATACGCATGCGTGGGCCCCCTTCACAAAGAGCACCAGATGAAATGAGAGGTTCATGAATTGGACGCAAAGGCGTCTCATTCAAAGGATCAAACTGAAAGAGCTTGAACCTCTCGAGAGTTTGGGAAGTAAAGGGCAACGGAGGAAGAGTTTCTCCCGTTGCGTTGCTGAAGTTATGATCGTCAATCCAAACTCTCCAACCAACAGGCTGGTGGGTTGGAACGAGGTCAAGCACCTCGTTATGCATGTCCAACTCACCAGGAGAACAGGAAGTGGGTCTCATACCCAAGGTATCCTCCAAGGAACTCCTAATACCCTCATGAGCAATGTGGTTGTTTGATGTTCCATCATTTCCAAGATGATCAGGAACAATAGTGAGAGGCAAACTCTCATCAGGTTGTTTGAAGTTGAGGGTACTAGGGAGCTCTTGCTCCACCAGAGGTGGGTCCTTAAGAGGATCACAATGAAGATCATGTGGCTCAAGGGCCACGGGACAAAAAGATAAGGCACAATCCTGTGCCGACTCATAATAGAACTGGTCCAAGTTATTCTCAATTTGAATCGAATCCTCCACTAAGTGATCGTGAATTGAAACCCCACGTCCCTCAGGCTGACTAGGAGTTTGACTTTGAAAGGTTGTGCTTTGAATTTGTGGATGTGGTGGTGGTTCGATATCAAAAGATGAATCCTCATGTTGACAAGAAAGGTGACCCTCCTCGCGTTCATGGAATTGTTGTGTCATTTGACTCACTTGCAATTCCATATTTTGCAAGGAATTCAAGTTGGACTTCAATAAAGTTTGAGTGGTTTCCATGAATGTTTGGAGGGTTTGTTTTAAGGAATCAAATTTGGGGTCAACAGTGAGGTCCAAGTCAGAGCTTGGGAAATTTTGGGGTTGGGTGTTGATGGGCTGAGAATGAGTCCAATGATTTGAAGTGGGGTGTTGGTAGAATTCTGAGTATTCGGGAGGAGGATACGGGGGTGAAAATGAGGTATAAGAATTTGGATAAGATTTGTCTCCCCATGAATCCATCACTCTCGGGTTGTACGCGGATGCGTAATGGTCATAATGAGCATTTTGGGAAAATGTGTGCTCATACTCAGGCTCAGGGGGAACATAAGGACATTCCCCGATAACATGACCACTCAACCCACAACAGTCGCACGGTACGGCTACTGGAGCCACCGCGGCACTCATGTCGTCTGCCATACGCATGAAAGAGGCCAAAGTTTGTTGTAATGTCTCAGTTTGTTGACCAGCATATGATCCGGCATAACTAGATTGTGGTCTAGCAGTCGGTGCCTCTCTCATGTTACCCCAATATGAAGACTGCTCAGTCACAAAATTGCGATCATCCCAACCATACGGGGTGTTAGTCTGAGCCACCCCAGGTTGCATGGGTCCGGAGTACCAGGGAGAATCGTCCTGGTCCCAACAATGATATGGATGGTCGCCCATGTAACCATCCATCTCAAAAAACTCTCGAGTCGATCACTCTCACCACCACGAGGCTAAGCTCGCAAAAAGTGCTCGACTCGACCCTAAAACGCTAACAGAGAGTGTAAAGGGGAGGAGACTATAACGTAGAAGAATGTGAGAAGAAGATGACTCAGAGGAGAAGGGAAGAATCCCTAGAGCTAGCGAGGGTACAGGGTGAAGGTAGAAGCCTAACTAGCAAGCACGGCTCAAACAAAGTAAGGCCACGGGTCCTTAAGCTAGACGACGCCTAACTTCGAGGTCACTAGCCTCGACACGCCTCACCTCCCTACAACGAGGACCACAATGCCCAGCAAGTGATACCAGATCCGGAGATCTAGTACCTCCTACTATCGACAAGGTAGGCAACGCCGATCAGGTCATGACGGTCTCGACTAGATTACTCTCCTAGTGCGTCCGAATTCCTTAGGGCCAATGTCTACTTGCTTTTAGTTAAGGCTTTATTAAGAGTGGTTTTTGGGGCCAAGGAAAGGGTGATGAAATCCCCCACCTTATCTTTTATGGGACAACCCCTCCTTAGTAGCGATTTGATCCTAGATCTAGCAATCAATCGCTCCAATCAAACACTCTCTTACTCTTGTCCTGATGCAAATCCTACTAACTAATGCATGGGCATACGAGATGCGTGAATGAGTGTAGGAAATGCGTACCTTATGCCAGCACTCAACAACTGAAATTAAAGCTAAAAGAAAAGACAACTATATGCTCAAGTCAATACATGATGCGTAACCTAAACAATTAAGAACGTCTAGTCTTTTGCTTTGGATTTTAGGGCCAAGTTGATTAATGGGGGAGTGATTAATGATCTGGGAGCAAACCAGAAGTCAAATCATGCAAAATAGGGCTCCCAGATAACACAAATTACAAAACTAACTACCAGAAAAAATTTGAAAGAAGGAAGCCCTCACCAGGCCGCCAATTGGCGGTCTCCAACCGCTGATTGGCGGTCCTTTTAGGTCTTCCGTTCCTCAAATTTGTCCAGCAGCCTCCCCTTGATTCATTGGTTCCCTGAAACTAAAAAAAACTGAAAACAAAAAATTAAAAACCCCTCGAATCGTCCAAACCAAGGTCTGGACAGAGCACCTCCCCGGCAACGGCGCCAAAAACTTGATTGATCGTTTTATATTTCTACCGCAAGTGCACGGCCGCGTTGAAGCGGTGGCAAATACGGGTCGTCCACTGGGAGGTGTGTCGACACTTGGTTTATTCGAAGGCGAGAGGTAAAAAGAAGGGAGAAAGATGTATTACACTAATCTAAACTACAAAGCTGAAATGAAATGCAAAAGGAAATGAAGATAAGCAATAAAACTAAACCCCAAAGGGGGTAGAGAAATAATGTGAACATAAAGAAGTGTGTGTGTGTTCATTAAGCTCCTCACAATATGTAGTGCATGAAATCATAAAACTACATCCAACTTTGCCTCTACATGAATTAAGATAAGACTACATCATTAAAACATACAAGACAATAATTGGAATGAAGCTACATGAACTCAAGTATAAAGACTATACCCTACTATGCCTCTACATGAATTAAGATTTCACTACATCATTAAAACATACAAGACATTAGCTAAGGTAAAGGCAACAAGAGCACATACATTACAAATTGTGTTTCCAATATTAACTTCATCCATATCCTAACCTTATCATTCCCCATAAAATAGGTCCACTAATCAAAGCATAAGCTAAGCTTCATTCAAGAGCATTAGCATATCAAAGATAAGAGTGGAGACCCATTAGATGGTTATGGAAATCATATAAAGCTCAATGGATAAAAATAACACACACTTAATACACTACATAATTACATCAAATATTTCTCCACCCCCCAAATGGGGATGGAACTACTCACTACTCATTACACTACTGATTAGACTAAGTAAAGAAAACATTTAACTAAGATACTAAAATTACTAAACAAGAAATTAAACAAAGTAAAGCAACCCACACAAAACAAACAACATAACAAAACAAGATTAAAAGAAACAAATAAACTTTTATTAACAATGACTCACATTGAAGGTAGCATCCTTCTCCACCTTGAGTTATTGCTTCAAGGCTCACTCCTTAGTAGAGAGAATGCCACCAAACAATGGGTAATTACAATGGAAGGTGAAGAGTTCTATTTATAAGCATGGAAAAAGCTAATCCGGGACAATCCCCCGATGTGGGACTAAACCAATACCCAAAATACACTAAGAATACACTAATACACGTGCTACAGAGAATTGGACGGATCCTGGGCTAAATGGACCGCCAATTAGCGGTTCCAGACCGCCAATTGGCGGCCTATAAAGCTTGGATCCGTCTGGTTTTCTTTGTGGGCTTTTCTTGAAGTGTTTCTTGGTCTTAGATGCATCTGGTTGGTTTAGTGGAGCTCCGACCCGAATCGAATTGACAAAATACTCCTCATGATGGTGTGGAGTTTCCTGTTTTGCTCTTAGGTCCTTCTGTCTTACGATCAGGTCCTTCCCCCTTGCATCTTGGTCCCCAGGTCTCACAATTAGGTCCTTTTTTCCTGCTTTTGGGTCCTTTCATGGCTCTTCTCTTCAAACCTCTTTATTTCTGAAAACTAAACATAAAACTCGTCACATAGCATTGCTTAGGTGTAAGATAATGGATATAAGGTACAAATATAAGCATGAAATGATGTCAATCAATAACAAAAAGAGGTATCACAAAAGAGATACTACAAGCATTATATAACAAGAACATTAAATTTCAGACCACATGCACGTTAGGTCTAGCAACATCCAACATGATCAGAGATGATATGAACATGCACAAGTATATAACAATAACATAAGGTAATGAAACATGCTTGTGATTTTAAAAGTCCAAACCGATTTATAAATTGATATACATGCATGCATTCAGATTTGCTTACTACTTATAAGCCATAGAATGAGTTGCATAAAACATGGATGAGTTGTGATTTCGTTTTCATATAAGAGCATAACAAGACATATTAGAGGAGGTATACGAAAATCAGATTATATATGTGATATGGCTACTGCTGGAACAAAATCAAACTAGATTAGTAATCATAGCAATCGAAACATAACAACCCTATCGATTGCATTATCATCTATATGGAATTATGCAACTTATTCTCAGATGAGATGTCATGAATATATGTTAGTAAATCGTCAAATCAGAGCGTATACTTGTATTGGTCGTTAGTGGACTAAAATCAGAATGAGTGATGCTGTATTATTGGACCTATTAGCTAGATCATGCATAGATATAAGGTCTGAAATAAGTGATGACTTATGAACTACTGACGTAACAAGTCATGAAGTCATGCAAGATTAGGTGACCTAAAATAGTAACAATTCATGTAACTAATGTCTGAATGAAATTATAAATCCCTACATGAATATAAGACCTAAATCAGCAAGCACCTCATGCAAGGAAATCTGGACTCATTGCTAAGTCACGCATAGACCTAGGATCTGTGATCAGTAATGATTCATGCAAATATCACCTCAACAAGGTCATGAAATAATGAAGGAGCATGAGTTCTAAAATCAGTAACACCCTAGAAAAATCGCATGTTACAGCATGTTAAATACATTAACAAATCAACAAAGAAATCATAATTTCAACCACAAGAGGTGGTAGCAAATCACGCACAACATGCATGCAAACGCAACCCAACTTGCTCCCCACATCCCAGCCTCATCCCTTCTGGTTTCTTCATCATACCAACAAGGAAAACATGAAGCAAGGGTTGTGCTAGTGGGAGAAAAGCCCAGCCAAGCTCTGAAATTCGGATGGTGCTACACAGTCCATACTATCAGGTGGATCTCCACTTGTGCACTACGAACATAAGATCGGCTAACCCAATGGTGCTGGACTAAACTTCATCCAACACCCACTCTACATCCTCTTATGCTAAAGGGGAAGAAGCATACCTGAAACTAGTGGGGAAGAGCCTTAGATTTTGCTGGAATCCCGCTACAACCTCCCATGCTTGCTAGCTAGTCGCCTCTTGCACTTGCACTTCTTGCTTGCTTGATTGGGTGGACTTGTTGGTGATCTCAACACCAAAATAGGGGAGGAGGCAAGGGAACTGATAAAGGTAGATAGGGCTCGTTGGTTTTGGTCTCCAAGCACACAAGGTAATCCACAAGAAAGCAATTTAACCAATGCAAATATGATCTATCACTATCAGAATGCAATCCTAAAAGATAGGAGAGTACCGACAGGGTTCGGGCAAGATGCCCCGCTGGTGAGTCTTCGGATTCTGTACACTTTAGGGACCGACCTGCTCTGATACCAAGTTGTAACGCCCCCGATCTCGCGGGTACGCACACTGGGAAAGACTACAAGTGTCGCGATCAGAGACCTCCACGACAACCGAAGGAGTTACAAAAGACAGACCAACAACGACTCGACAATACGTAGGGAGATCATACATGGATAGACTAACATAAAACATGACTGAAAAGTGAGAGATTATCCATATATGGTAACAAGGTCGAATACATTACATCGAGTTTAAAAGGGAAATACATCATAAATAATGCGGAAGCAAAAGGCAAACTGAAGAATCTGGTCGACGTGTCCCTCGTGTACAGAATCTTCGACTACTCGTCCAGTCTACCCTGTAGGAATCTAAGTACCTACAAGCACCACATAAACATATGCATGAGTTTTCTATAAAGAAAACCCAGTATGCTCCTGGCCAACACAACATGTTACAAAATTATGCATGGGGTCCAATTAAGACAAGCATCCAAAACAGATACAGAAAAGCACATAATGCAACCGAAGGCTACGACTCCATAAGTCATGCCGGTCGGGCGCACCCGAAACATTCCTCAATAGGAACCAGAACACCAGCCTCGCTGGTCAAAGGTGGTCACTCGACAGTGACCCACCGCTCGGCACAAAGCGGTGCGCCGGATAAGTGTCCCAATTCGCGGCAAGTGACCTACATGGTGCCATCGCGAACTTGGGAATACTTACCCTGAGACAGAATGGCAGCGCGCCTGCCCAGGACTTACCTTACGCCTGGACTCCCAACGTGAAGGTCTTATGCGAATGGCCTCTCTAGCTAGAGGACCCACTCGTGGCCCGTCGGCCCCAAAACAGAATGTGCCCAGAATTATTAATCAGATTAAATGCGATGCAAGCTACTTAAGCATCTAAAATCTAATGCATCTATAGTGGATGGAGTGAGCTCAAGGAAAGGTATCCGGATACCCTCCTAACAGCCCAAAACAAAACAAAATCAGAACATCCCAACAATAACCAAGCACAAATCAGCAAGCAAACAACCCCGATGGCAATTCAAGGTAAACAACACATTGAGTTATCTACGGGTCATGATAAAGATGTCATAAGGTCTGATATCCTAAGGGTCAACTAAAATCACCACACAACACCTCATATCAGTCATATATTGGTACTAAACGAATAACAAAAAGCATGTATAACAACAGAATACATGATGATCAACCACTACAGGTAATCGATAGCATAAACCATAAATTTGAGAAGACGCATGCATTAGAACTTGTGATCCCGAACATGGTCAGAGAATAGGTAGATGGGAATTAATTCATACATGTATCAGTAGTCCTATATATATAAAACATGCCTCTGAAATCAGGAGTCTACGTTCCTTCATAGTCGAAACAAATATATTGACATGCATGTTGGTTGATTTGCACAATACTAGATGTCATAGTATGAATAGCATAGATCATAGATGAGTCCTGGTTTAGTCTCGTGTGAGAGCATAACGAGATATGTCAGATAAATCATACACAAATCTGATTGTACACCTGAGCTAGTTATGGTTTGAATAAAATCAGATTCGATTAACTCAACGCATGTTCAAGTCGAGACGGGCAACTATACTTGTTACATTACAATCTTGATGAAAGTATTCGATTTATTCACTGATGGAATGTCATGAATATATCATAAGGGATCAACAAATCAGAGTGTGTATGGGTGTTAATGATTTCTGGACTAAAATCAGAGCGATTCATGCAATATTATTTATACTTACTAGTTAGATCATGCATGGACGTAAGAGCAGAATTCAGTAACGAGTCCTACATATGCTGTCTGACCCTACTCATGAAATAACACATAAATATGTGACTCTAATATCTGTAAATATCTCATGCAAACACATCTGGACATGATCACAATATCACACACAAGTATAAAATTCGAAGCTCACAAAACAACATCACAAGATGAATAGCAAGAAGCACAACATGCACGCAAAACCCCTCCCCTCTAGATCTCCATGGCCCAGCCTCACCACCTCTGGTTTTTCCAACAAACCACCAAGGAATCATGAGTCACAAGTCGTTGTAGAGAGAGAGGTGCTCAGCCAACCTCTGAAAATTTGGAGAGTGCACTACAGTCCACCCTACCGGGTAGATCTCCATTTGTGCAACTCCAAACCTAAGACCGACAAGTCTATTTGTTCTGGACTAATCTCCATCTAACACTCCATGCTTCCTATCACACTAAGGGTCCAGGAGCATACCTGATCGGCAAGAAAGATTGCCCAAGCTTTTCCGGAGATTATGCCCACAATCTCTTCTTCTAGCCGTACCAGGCTGCACTTGACGTAGCTCCCAACTCTACGGAGATCAGCCCACCAATCAGATGGAGGAGAGGAATGAGTGGTCTGAACTGGTGTGTGAGAAGATGGAAAGGGAGGAAGAGGATGGCTGGGAGGGCCTTATATTTGTGCACACAACCCTCCAACTTCCTAGCTATCAAGCCACTTCAAGACTTGCCAAGTATGGTGCCAGCATGGACACCCAAAAGTCTCCCTTGAAAATTTCGTGTAACTCCCAAGCTCTCTTCCCATTCCACGCCACTCCTAACCAAGCTCATCCCAAAGCCGGCTCTACACTCACCAGGGCCCAAAATGAGGTGATTGAGTCAACCCACCGCGCACTAGCTCGATGTGTCGCACCCGATCGACCAATGAGACAACCGATCGAATCAGCTCAACTAACATGCCATAACACAATTTAATATTCTAAGAGCTAAATTATGCATAACCGAGGAGAGTGGACTTATTAATATTATAGCAGGAGAGCGGTTCTTACAGTCCCGGATTACCTTTTTCTATGGCTATAAATAGAACTCTTCACCTTCTATTGTATTCACCCATTGCTTGGTGGCATTCTCTCTACATGGAGTAAGTCTTGCAGAAAAATCTCATGGTGGGGAAGAATGCTACCTTCAATGTGAGTCATCTAATAAAATAATTTCTCCATTGTTTTGTTCTTATGTTGTTTCTTTATGTATGCTTAGCTTAGTTTAATTTCTTTGATTGTAGGCTAAAGTAGTTAGAATGTTTCTTTTCTTCTTTAGTTTAATTGTTAGAGTAATGTGTAGTGAGTAGATCCATCCCCCTTTGGGGGTGGAGATGATGTTCATACATGCATTAAAGAATGGATATGAATGCTTTATATTTTGATTGTGTTGATAAATGTGAATGTATGCTTGCTTGTTAGAGTAGAATACTACACTTGATGGGTTTTGCCACACATCTTAGATGCCTCGCATGCTTGGTTAGGTTCTGAAATAACCAGCTTGTGTATATGAATGTTAATCAACTAGGTTAGTGAATGGATTGATAGGTTTTGCCATAACCGTTAGACACTTCCTATGCATGAAAACACTACCTACATTTGTGCCTATAGAATGCATTCATCACCATCTTTTTACATGTGTGCACACACTCCACCCCTAGGGGTCTCTCTTCTTGATTCCATCTTAGTTTTACATTCTTTTAGTTTTGATTTGAAGTAATCTTTAGTTGCTTTACTTTGCATTTTTCTTCTTAGTAGTTTAGTGTAGTGTAGATTAGCATAGACAAACTCTTCTCCCCTTTTGTTGCCACTTGATTTCTGAAAAACTAGAGGCTACTCACCTCCCAGAGGATTGACCCGTATTGGCCACCGCTTCAACGTGGCCGTGCACTTGCGGTATTTAAAACGATTAAACAGATCTGGAGTGTCTGTGAAACAGTCGACCGCAACAAGTTTTCCTTTTGACTATTTGCACCAGTTAAATGGCTAACCCATAGTGAGTTTTCCCAGTCCAATCGGTCGACTTATTTTGACCTTCAGTTGACCGGTTTACCTGTAATTTCTAGACGACCGTTATACCTGTCGTATTATACAATGGTCGTATTCATATTTTCATCTAACCCCTAAAATGTATTTGGCCACTTGTCGAACGTTGCGAAACAACCGGTCGACCGGACATAGATTATTTGTGTCCTCAAAAGTGCTTGTTATTTTTGGTCGGTCGTACACTAATCTTTTACCTGGTCAAAACCCTTACATTAAGTTCGATCGTTCACTTAGGTTTACTGTTTGCAAAACTGTTGAGAGACAAAGTAAAAAGGAAGCTCCCTGAATCGACTTGAACGTGATGCATTAGGATATCTAGTACATAGGCTTTAAGTCCTATCTAGTCGTAAGGATGCACCCTAGTTTTCGCAATCTAGTGAGTGGAGTAATTCGTGCCTGTTAGTATATTGAAGATAGGGACCCTTAAACTCTTATTGTGGAACCTTAAGTGTAGGGTTTTGGTTCATGATGATAAGAAATAATAATTAAGTATGATATTCTCTCTTCTTGCACGGTTCCTATCACTTGGGAAATTAGGTCTGAGGGGACTTAGTACCTGATGCTTTCGAGTCATCTGACTTGGGATGGACCGTCTGAACTCTTATTACACGGGTCGTAGGCAAGATGCATGAAACCTGACCCTGGGAGAATTAAAGACCAACAAGTTTTAACTCCTTTTTCTCAAAAATGAAAAACATTAGGAAAAAAAGAAAAAAATACAAATAAAAACCTTAATGGACTTTACACAATGTATCACTTGAGGATGTTAAGGTTGCCTATGTCTTTCAATTAAGTCCTTAATTAAATTGCATAAATGGTTCCCTAGGCTAGGTCTGTGGACAAGATACATATAAAGAATCTCCCCGTAGGATTACTGTCCAATGATCGACAAAAGTAGGTCATTCGAGTCGTGTTGCTAGGTTGAATAATGCATCCATGTTCGGATTTTGTGGGTATATCCACTAAAAACCCTCAGGAGACACCACTCCTCCTCCTTGGCAATAAGGAGTTTTACCAGCTTGTTGCACGTGCTACGTGCACGAGTTAGGATTTCTTGTTTTTCATATGCTTTTCATTTCTTTCATATTTTTTCTTTCTTTGTTTTGGTCGGGACTAGAAAAAAAGTAAGTGTAGGGGTATATGATTAGTAACATACCATACATTGCATTGATGATATATATCCATTATTTTATCCCAATTTTGTGCTACTTGAGTGTTTGTTTGATGTGCTTCACGTTTTAGGTAATAAAGAAGAGAAAAGAAGTGAAAAGGACCTAAATGCAAGAATAAAGGACTGGTTTGGAAGCTTTCTGTACCTATTTGTATCCTATGCTACGAATCAGTAGCTGAATGTTCTTGAGAAGAATTATCGGACGCACGACTTGGAGCTTGAAATGGTGGTTTTGGCCTTGAAGATCTGGAGACACTACATGTACGGAGAATGGTTTGAGGTTTTAACCGATCATCAGAGTCTGAAGTAATCATCTCGCAGAAGGAGCTAAATATGAGGCAACGCTACTGGCTGGAATTCTTCAATGATTACGATTTCACCATCTCAAATCATTCGGGGAAGGTTAGTTCGGTGGCAGATGCTCTCAGCAGGACGTGGGAAGGTTTGGTTGCTCACATGATGGTCCTGGAGCGGAAGCTGTTGGAGGATTAGGCAGATTGGCGTCCCATTGTTGATGAGCCCGGTCGAGTGGGGTTGGCTAGCTTGGGAGTTGAGCCTTCGATCATCCAGAGGATTGTGAATAAGTAGAGCGAGGATTCTGAGTCCAGCTCGTTGCTTCAGCCAGACGAGGTAGTGGGGTCTGAATTTCAGATCGCAGTGGATGGAGGTCTGAGCTATCGGGATCGATTGTGGGTTCCAAATGTGGATGGACTGTGGCAGGAGATTATGGATGAGTCTCAGGGATCTCAGTACATGGTTCATCTAGGGAGTATTCGATTCAAATCAGCAAGAGAAAGGAATGAAATCAAGGGAGATTTTGTGCAAATCAAGTGCATATCTTGGTGTGTGCGTTTTTGAAGGTTGGAGCGTGCTGGATTTCCAAGCGGCCCTCAGGCGAGCAACTCCAGCGACATCAGCAACTCCGGTGATCTAGTGCAAATCGTTCCAGCTTGCGAGAAAGACTGATTTCCGCAATCCGGAGCACGTCAATTGCTCCAACACAAGTACGCTCTCTGCACAAACACATGATAAAGGGTGGGGGTGTTGGCTGGAGGTCGAGCCAGCACCGGGGCAGCTGTCATGTTAGGCAGCAAGGGTGCAAGCGCATGGAAGACCAGCCTTGCAGGTCAGTTGTTGCGCGCGCCTCTATTACTGTCATGGCTGGCTGGCTGGACCATCTCACCTTATCCTGATCTTAGGCACGCATTCCTAAGATGGTTGAGGAGAAGAAACCGGGAAATATGTGTGGCTGGGTTGTGGCTGCAAGCCGGGTGCATGCATGTGTGTGATTTTATGTAGCAAGATACTTTATGATCTTGTTGTATGAATCCGTTGATGCATAGACTATTATTGTTCTGCCTCGTATGCTGATTATATGTGTGTTTGACAAGTTCATACTGCCATAAAGTTACACGTACATGCATGATTTTGTTGCTTGAATTATATGGACTATATCTCATGCATTAGAGCTAGCTGTGTACTTTGTATTATGCTATGTACACGTCGCTATGTGCCTGAATGCTAGCATCAGAATTGTATTACCATCTAGTTGTACATGTACGCTTATTCTAGATTATAATTTGACTATATTGCACGATCTGAAATTAATCATGTCATTGATATCAGAATTGTATTGCCATTTAGTTGTACATGCACGCTTATTCCTGATTATAATTTGACGATATTACACGATTTTAAATTAATCATGTCATCGATATCAGAATTGTATTGACATTTAGTTATGCTTGCACACTTATTCCTGGTTATAATATGACTATATTGCACAATCTGAAATTAATTATGTCATCGACATTATGCCCCATATATTTGTTGCTGCATGTGTGGCTAGGTTTGGGTGCATGTATGCGAGTTATTGTTAGGTAATACCATATCTATCACCAACGATTACATGAAACGTAGCTATCTATGTTGTCGATAGTATGTCATTGTATAACTTCACGTATGTATGGAGGAATCACATGAGTATGTTTTATTATCATATAGTTGTGCACACATGTTGTTAAGTCTGATGTTATGATGCACATGGGTTTCCAGTGGGCGCTCATAGCATGGTCATCACATTAGACGTAATTATGAATGTCCATATATGTATGTGTTGTATAAGATGACTTGCATGTGCATTTCTGAATTTATAATGAATCTAGCCACTTTGTTGTGTGGGTCGACGGGCCTTTCCGGAAAGACCTCAATGTAGAGATGTTAGACATGAAATAAGACCTGGACGTGCGCATTGTCATTTTTCACAGGACGGGCATACCCAAGTTGTTATGGTATCATGTAGGTCCTGGTTGCGAGTTGGGGTGTCAATCTAAAAGTCCACTTTCTGCCAAGTGGTGGGTCACATTCTCAGGTGACCTGTATGCGGATCAGACCAGTATGGTTGTTGCTCAGGTTCCTATGTAGAGGATCTGCGTTAGGCGAAGCCTGGGGACGTGGCTACGTGTAGTCGTTGTCTCTTGTCATTTGCATGTGTTGCATTTAGGATTTCATGCATGACTCTTTAACCTATATTTGGACCAGCGGCATATAGGGTTTTCTTCTTGACAATTCACGCATATTCTGTTGTTGTATTTCCTCAGGTACTTAGGTTTCTGAGAGGGGTTGGAATGGAGATGTTTCGGGGGATTCTGTACACGAGGGACACAATGGCCAGTTCCTTCAGTTATCTTAATTGCGTCCGCTTTTATGTTTTTTTAGTTAAACCTTTTATGTAATGAATCCTTAGTTTATTCTATATATGGATATTCTCCCTTGTGTCATCATCATATTTTATTTCCATGTACGCTTTCGTTCATGTTCATTCAGTTTTATTGTAACCCTCTCGCTCATCGTGGAGACTCTGATCGCGACTCTCGCTTCGACTCCCTAGCGTGCGTACCCATGAGATCGGGGGCATTACACATATACCCCAATTCTGCAAAACCATTGAGATACTTAAGAAAGGAATACAATACATTAACAATTGGAACCCACATTCACAAGGAGTGGGAGCACAACGACCAATATCGTTTTTGCTTTTTTTGATATAACTATATACATAAAGAAGCTATCATCGTCCTTTATAAAAGGACAACAAAAGGGAGCATCATAATGGATCAATGTACATAGAATTGGAACATGACACCAAGTGGGGCCAAAATACTCATGTGTGCTCCACCAAAGGGGGGTCATTGAGGGCACAATATTAAGATCACGTGGCTCAGGGGCCACAGGACAAAAAGATAAGGAATAATCCCATGCCAACTTAAAATTAAGGTTGTCCAAGTTATTCTCAATTGTATTGAATCCCCCGCCACGTGATCATGAGTTGAAACTCCAAGTCCCTCAGACTGACTAAGCGTTTGACTTTCAAAGATTGTGCTTTGAATTTGTTGATGTGGTGGTGGTTTGATATCAGAAGATGAATCCTCATGTTGACAAGAATGGTCACCCTCCCCAAGTGCATGACCGCGTTGAAGAGGTGGCAAATACGGGTCGTCCTCACGGAGGTGAGCAGCCTCTCATCTGCACGAAATCAAGTGGCAAAATAGGGAAGAGAGTTGATTATGCTACACTACGCTACACTACAAAGTATGAAGTATGAAATACAAATGAAAGCAACAAACGATTAACTAAAACCTAACTAAGAATGAAATAAGAGTGCTGGAATTCAGAAATGGAAAACCCCTAAGGGGTGGAGTGAGTGCACACATGAAAAGAGGTGAGTGTTGAACGCATTCTTTAAGCACAAATGAAGGTGGTATCTAAATATTATGGCAAAACCTATCAATCCATTCACCAACCTAGTTGATTAACATTTACATGTGCAAGTTGTTTATTTAAGAACCTAAACAAGCATGACAGGTGTCTAATCATTTTGGCAAAACTCATCAAGTTATAAATTCTATCCTAAACAAGCAAGCATACATTCATGTTTTGTCAACACATTGGAAATAAAGCATTCATTC
The DNA here is from genome assembly GCA_963682175.1 of Triglochin maritima. Classification (NCBI taxonomy): domain Eukaryota; kingdom Viridiplantae; phylum Streptophyta; class Magnoliopsida; order Alismatales; family Juncaginaceae; genus Triglochin; species Triglochin maritima. The sequence goes on along the minus strand of OY821774.1, from coordinate 26,495,172 downwards.
CATTCCCTAATACATGTATGAACATCTACTCCACCCCCCAAAGGGGATGGAACTACTCACTACACATTACACTAATTATGAAACTAAGCAAAGAAAGCATATTAACTAACCTACTAAAACTAATGAAATGAAATTAAACAAAGTAAAACAAGAAACATAAAACAAACAACATAATAAAGAAACTTTTTTTAAAGTGACTCACATTTCAAGTAGCATCCTCCTACTTTAGTGTGTGCTTCAAGGCCTCACTTCTAGTAGGAAGAATAACCACTCAAAATATGGAGTGATTACATTAGAAGCTGAAGAGTTCTATTTATAGCCATAGAAAAAGGCACTCCGGGACAATTCCCCGATGTGGGACTAAACAGATACCAAAAATAGCGTAAACATCCTCTAATACATGTGTTGGAGAAATTGGGGCGGATCCAAAGTGATCTGGACCGATAATTAGCGGTCCATAAACTTTTGATCGGGTTGGAATTTGTTGTGGGCTTTTCTTGCAGGTATTGTTTGTCTTTGCTAAAATACTCCCTGATGATGGTGTGGAGTATTCTGTTTTGCTCTTAGGTCCTTCGGTCTTACGTTCAGGTCCTTCTCCCTTGCATCTCAGTCCCTTGATCTCACAATTAAGTCCTTTTTCCCAGCTTTTGGGTCCTTTTATGCTTCATCTCTTCAAAACTATTTATTCCTGAAATTCAAACATAAAACTCGTAACATAGCATTGTTTAGGTGAAAGATGATGGATATAAGATGCGAATATGAGGATGAAATGATGTCAATCAAATACCCCCACACCTAACTTTTGCTAGTCCCGAGCAAAACAAAGAAAGGAAAAAGCATACGAGAAAAACAAGAAATCTTAACTCACTTTCGTAGGAATCACGGTTGCACTTAGCACGTGCAACAAGCCATTAAACCTCCTTGTCGCCAAGGAGGAGGAGTGTTGTCTCCTGAGGGTTTTCAACGGATATATCCACAAAATCCGAACAAGATGCATTAATCAATCTAGCTACACGACTCGTTGGACTTATTTTGTCGATCATGCGACGCGGTAATACTACGGGTCAACTCTATATAGGTAATCAGTCCACACACCAAACCTAATGAACCATTCATGAAAGTTAGTTAAGGACTTAACTGAAAGACATGAGCAACCTTTACTTCGGAATGTGATACAATGTGTAAAGTCCATTTTGGTTCTTATTTGACTCTCTTTTTTTCTTCTTTTTTTCCTTTTTCTTTTTCTTTGGAGCAGTTTATTGGTTGGTGTTTGATTCTCCCAGGGTCAGGTTTCGTGCATCATTGCCTATGAGGACTTACACTATCACGCACACCTTCCTCGAAATCTCCACATAGGACGATCCCTACCACCCGTGTAACGGGAGTTCAGTCGGTGCATCCCAAGTCAGATGACTCAAAAGCACCAGGCACAAAGTCCCCTCAGACCTACTTTCCCGAGTGATAGGAGTCGTGCGAGAAGAGAGAACACCACTTATTTATTTATCTACATGGGAACCAAAACCCCTACACTTAAGTTTCACAAAAAGAGATTAAGGGCCCTTGACTATGACAAACTTCCTTATACTAACAGACACGAATTATTTGACTCACTAGGTTCAGGGTGGACTTCTTTAAATGTTTGAGTGCTGAAACCCTATGATTACACGCCCCCCGAGGGAAAACCGGGGTGCATCCTAACGACTCGATAAGACCAAAAGTCAGTACACTAGATATCCTAATGCATCAAGTTGAAGACAATTTTGGGAGCTTTCTTTTTACTTTGCCTCTCAACGGTTTTGCACATGCTAAACACACACAAAATCTACAAAAACATTTTCTTTCGCAAACACATGAAGATTTTGAAAGAAATGTGAAAATTTTAAAGCACTAGGCAAGCAAAAGAAGACAAGTCACCCAAAGATCATGGCAAGCAGATATATCGATATTAAATGCAGCACACTAACATGACCCTATCAATACACACAAAAGAAATAAAAGGAAAAAGACTCAACTATGTACACACGTAAAACACCCCCCACACCTACTTCATGCATTGTCCTCAATGAATGTGAGCAAGATACTACATGGATTTATGCATGACAAAGGGAAGATCTCACCAACATTAAACGCAACAGGAAGTTCATGGTTATAGTGATGGACACAAACCCGAATTCCCTCAAAACCTGTGAGATACTGAAGAGGGGAGACAAATACGTGAAGAAATCGGGCCCAAGTACACACGGGTTGGGGCCCACAACAATCAATGCTCACTCATGGAGTCTTTTATTACTCCCTTTTTTTTTAAATGATATATACCGCAACAATGATATTCTCATAATGATTTGGTCAAGGAACATCAAATGAGAACATCAAGTCATGAGGACCAGAGACTTGCCGAGATGGGCAAACTTCACTGGTACTCTGAGGTGACATGAGGGGTGAAAGGTCAAAGCTGAAAGGGTCGAACCCCTCATGGTATTGGTTGGGTGTGGGCAACAAAGAATGAAGTTGTGTTGCCTCACTAGGGTTTAGTTGCTCATCGAACAAAACCCTCCAACCAATAGGTGGGTGCATCAGAATGAGATCCTCAAGCTCATTCGATGGATGCAGCAAACCCGCATCACTAAGAATGGGGCTTCTCCCCAAGTAATCAGTGAAGGACCTCCCACCATCATTTATATCATCAAGCGTAAGCTCGGTCGTAGGTGGGTCCTTGTTGGAGTCAAGATGAAGCTCAAATGTCTCAATGGCCATGGGACATGAGGTAGAGACTTTCTGGTATAGGCATATGATGAGGTGTCTCACTCTCACTAGTACTCTCAACTGAATCATGCAACAAACACTCCTTTTGGACATTTATGTTTGATGTCAGCTCACTCTGTTGCATTGCAAAGACAGGCAATGAGTTTTGGCTGGGTCCACAAACATTCTCAATGGGTTGTCTTGGTGTTAGGGGTGTTCGTTGATTTGGTGGTGCTTTCTCCAATTGGCGGATGAGATTTAGATTTAAAGGTTGATCTAAGGGCTCCTAATGCCTACCATAGTTGAACACATGAAACTCGGCACTCATGTTACCGAATGAGAGCTTCATGAGACCATTTCTACAATTAATTAAGGCGTTGGAAGTTGCGAGAAATGGTCTACCCAAAATCAAAGGTATTTGAGAGTGGGTGTTCGCAATAGGATTGGTATCGAGGACAACAAAATCGACTGGAAATATAAAATCTCCAACTTTGATAAGCACGTCCTCGATAATCCCCTTTGGAATACGAATGGATCTATCCGCCAGTTGGAGGGTGATCTTAGTTGGTTTCAATTCTCCCAAATTTAACTGTTGATAAACAGAAAATTGGAGGAGGTTGACCGCTGATCCTAAATCAAGCAAAACATTACTCATGCTAGTGTCCCCTATCGTACAATGAATAGTAGGACACCCAGGGTCCTTGTATTTTGTGTAGGTAGGATTGGACAAAAGTGAGCTGATATTTGCAGCCAAGAATGCTTTCTTAGGAACATTGGTCTTCCTCTTGGTTGTGCAGAGATCCTTCAACACTTTGGCATATTAAGGTATTAGTTGGATGACATCCAACAAGGGGATGTTAACCTTAACTTCCTTAAACACCTTTAATATCTTGTCCATTGTGTCACTCTACTTTTTGATTAACCCACTTGGATATGGAGCTTTTGGCAGGTAGGTTTTCTACGGTGCCTGAGAAGGAGGCGTTGGTGTATTACCCTCACCCTCAGCCTCTTCTTCACCACCATTCCCACTTAGGGGCTGCATAGATGGTGGTGGTGGTGGCAAGGAAATGTGATTGTGAACCTGCTCTCCATTCCTTAAGGTCACAATGGAATTGACATGGTGAACAGGTTCCTCCACATGGTTCACTTGCCTCCCTCGAGGTACCACATTCTCATTTTGCATGTGTTGTTGTTGGTACATGCGGGGGTTAGCCTCAGGTTGGCTAGGAAAAGACCCTCTGTCTCTTTCATGTACAGACTGAGCCAGTTGGCCCATCTGAAGCTCTAGAGATTTGATGGTCTGCTGATTTGAAGTGAGAACTTGACTTGGGGATGACATAAAAATTTTCACAGAGTTCTCAAGTCCACGAGTCAAGTTCTCAAGCGAATTAAACCGGGTTTCAAAGTTGTTAGAATTTGGGAAACCTGGTTGGTGATATGAATGAGCATGCATGGGAGGTTGGTGTGGTTGATTAGGTGGTGGAGAGGAGGTTGAAGGACCACCCGGGGCATTATTTTGGTTCAATGAAAAATTGGGGTGGTTCCTCCATCCAGGATTATAAGATGATGAGTATGGGTCATTCCTAGCTCTGTCATAGATGGCGTTGACATGTTCCATCTCAGGAGGAATGGACACACACTCGCTTTCTACATGACCTATCCTACCACATGAATGATAGGGAACTCGACCAGATGTGGACATGTGAGGTGCACCTTGTTGGTTTTGGAGCTCAATCGAATCCATACGACGCATTAAGGCCGCCATGCGCACCTCGGTGGCCGTAGTGGTATCGACGGCAAATGCGGCACCCGATCTAGTCGAGTTTTCATTCACGATCCTCGCTCCTATGTTGGATGATGCAGGTGGTCCCCTTACACTCTCCCATTGCATTGTTTTCTCAGCAAGGTCTTCTAGGAAAGCCCATGCCTCCCTTTAATCCTTTCCCAAGAACTCTCCTTGACACATGGACTCAAGGAGCATTCGGGACGGGATGTGAAGACCCTCGTAAACAATCTGACAAAGATGCCACAACTCAATGTCATGGTGAGGGCACGAGGATAGTAGCTCCTTAAACCTCTCGAGATATGCATGAAATATCTCGGTCTCAAGTTGATAGAACGAATTGATTTTGTTCCTCAATTTTTGAGTCCGATGATTTGGAAAGTATTTCTTGAGGAATGTAGATTGAAACTCATCCCAAGTCCTAAAGGCATTCGCCTGGTTGTTGTACAACCACTTCTTGGTGTCATCCTTCAGCGTAAAGGGGACAAGCCTAAGATGGATGGAGTCTGTGCTAAGTTGTTGCAGCTTGAACATAGCACAGACCTCCTCAAATTCCCTGAGAAAGATATAGGGGTCACCTTTCCCAGTGAAGTGAGGGAGCATGTAAATAAACTGGGGCTTAACCTCAAAATGGTTCTCATCTGCCTCGGGTAATAGGATGCATGAGGGTAGAGCAGTACGGCTCATGTAGCATCGATCACGGAGAGGTATGGGAACGACAACAGGAAGAACAGGTCGAACAGGTGGGTCCAGCAACTGCTCCTCCTCACGGAAATTAGCAGCCATTGAACCCGGTCTGTGTGAGACATTAGAGGAGGAAGGCGTCCAAAAATCGATTACCGAAGCCGGATTGACAACGCTCCTCGTCAAACGACCCCTCTCGTCTCGTGTCCACGAAAGCATGCACAAAGGTGCACACACACAAACCAAAACCTTTTTTTACAAAGAATGTGCGTAGAGGAGACGACGGGGGAACAAAGGAGAGAAAGAATGACTTAGAAGAGAAAGGAAGAAGTCGTTATGCTACGGCGGATGGGTACAGGTAGAAGCACACAAGCAAACAAGGCTCAAGCAATCCTAAGGTCGTTATAGGTCCTTACAGCTAGACGACGCCTAACTGCGAGGTCACACGGCCTCAATACGCCTCACCTCCCTACGAAGAGGACCGCAAAGCCCAGCAAGGGAGCCAGAGCCGGAGATCTCGTCTCACCTACTATCAACAAAGTGGGCAACGCCGATCATGTCATGACGGTCGGGACCAGATCACTCTCCTAATGCGCCCGAAGTCCTTAGGGCCAATGTCTACTTGACTTTAAAATTAGGCTCTTGATTAGTGTGGTTTTTGGGGCGAAGGAAAGGGTGATGAAATCCCCCACCTTATATTTTATGAGATAGCCCCTCCTTAGTAGCGTTTTGGAGTCTAAATCTAACAATCAACTCTCCAAACAAACGCTCAACTCACACTGTTTCAATGCACTTCCTACTAACTAATGCATGTTCATACGAAATGCATGAATGAGAGTAGAAGGTGCGTACCTCACGCCAACACTCAGCAACTGAAAATAAAGCTAAAATGAAAGACAATCTATATGCCTAACTCACATACATGATGCATGACCTAAACAAAAAGAATGTGTAATCTTTTGCTTTGGGTTTTAGGGTCCAAGTTGCTTAAAGGTGGTTTGATTATTGATCTGGGAACAAACTATAAGTCAAAGCATGCCGAATCGAGTCTCAGATAACTATATCAGAAAAAGAAATACTCCACAGAAATTTATAGGTGAACAGAAATTACCAGACCGCTAGTTGGCAGTCTCAGACCGCTGATTGGCGGTCTTCTTCTCTCAGCTCGCCTCCAAACTTCACCAGATGCTTCCCCTTCTCAATTTGAGTCTCCTGAAACAAAGAAAACTACAAGACAAAAATTAAATCCACTCGAATCGTCCAAACAAGAGTCTGGACTAGCAACTCCCTGGCAACGGCGCCAAAAACTTGTTGAACGTTTTAATTTAAACCGCAAGTGCACGGCCGCGTTGACGCGGTGGCAAATACGGGTCGTCCTCAGGAAGGTGAGCAGCCTCTCGTTTGCACGAAATCAAGTGGCAAAAAAGGGAAGAGAGTTGATTATGCTACGCTACGCTACACTACAAAGTATGAAGTATGAAATGCAAAACAAAGCAACAAACGATTAACTAAACCTAACTAAGAATGAAATAAGAGTGCTGGAATTCAGAAATGGAAAACCCCTAAGGGGTGTAGTGAGCGCACACATGCAAAGAGGTGGGTGTTGAACGCATTCTTTAAGCACAAATGAAGGTGGTGTTATCATGCATAGGAAGTGTCTAAATGTTATAGCAAAACCTATCAATCCATTCACCAACCTAGTTCATTAACATTTACATATGCAAGTTGTTTATTTCAGAACCTAAACAAGCATGAGAGGTGTCTAATTATTTTCGCAAAACTCATCAAGTTATAAATTCTATCCTAAACAAGCAAGCATACATTCATGTTTTATCAACACATTGGAAATAAAGCATTCATTCCATTCTATAATACATGTATGAACATCTACTCCACCCCCAAAGGGGATGGAACTACTCACTACGCATTACACTAATTATTAAACTAAGCAAAGAAAGCATATTAACTAAGCTACTAAAACTAATGAAATGAAATTAAACAAAGTAAAACAAGAAACATAAAACAAACAACATAATAAAGAAACTTTATTGATAAAATGATTCACATTTCAAGTAGCATCCTCCTACTTTAGTGTGTACTTCAAGGCCTCACTTCTAGTAGGAAGAATAGGCACTCAAAATATGGAGTGATTACATTAGAAGGTGAAGAGTTCTATTTATACCCATAGAAAAAGGCACTCCGGGACAATTCCCCGATGTGGGACTAAACAGATACCAAAAATAGCATAAACATCCTCTAATACATTTGCTGGAGAAATTGGGGCGGATCCAAAGTGATCTGGACCGATAATTAGCGGTCCATAAACTTTGGATCGGGTTGGAATTTGTTGTGGGCTTTTCTTGCTGGTATTGTTTGTCTTTGATGCAGTTACTTGACTTGTTGGAGCTCCGACCCGAATCGAATTGCTAAATTACTCCCCATGATGGTGTGGAGTATTCTGTTTTGCTCTTAGGTCCTTCGGTCTTACGTTCAGGTCCTTCTCCCTTGCATCTCAGTCCCTAGATCTCACAATTCAGTCCTTTTCCCAGCTTTTGGGTCCTTTTATGCTTCATCTCTTTAAACCTATTAATTCCTGAAATTCAAACATAAAACTCGTAACATAGCATTGTTTAGGTGAGAAATGATGGATATAAGATGCAAATATGAGGATGAAATTTTGTCAATCAATTGTGGTTTGAATTTGTTGATGTGGTGGTGGTTTGATATCAGAAGATTAGTCCTCATGTTGACAAGAATGGTCCCCTCCTCACGTTCACTTAATTATTGTGTCGTCTGACTCACATCAATTTCTAGAGTTTGCGAGGAATTTCGGGTGGACTTCACCAATTTTTGAGTGGTTTGCATGAACGTTTGTAGCGTTTGTTCTATGGAATCGAATCTGGGATCAACTGTTAGGTTGAAGTCAGAATTTCGGGAATTCTCAGGTTGGGTGTTGATGGGGTGAGAATTCGTCCGATGATTAGTAGTTGGGTGTTGGTAGAATTCTGGATATTCGAGAGAAGGATATTTGGGTGGGCATGAAGTATGATACCGAGTATTTCGATCGTTTCCCCATGAATATGTCCTTCCTGGGTTATATTCGAATGCATATGTGTCATAATGAGTACTTTGGGGGAAAACATCATCATATTCGGGTTCAAGAGGAATATACGAACACTCTTCGAACACCTGACCACTTAAACCACTCTGGTCATCTGACGTGGCTTCGAAAACCATCGATCTAGTCATACGCTCTACGGCACACATGAACGCGGCCAAAATTTCTTGTAATGACTTTGTTTGTTCACCAACGTATGATCCAACATAACTAGATGATCATTTAGCAGTTGATGCCTCTCTCATATCACCCCAATCTAAAGATTATTCAGCTCCATAATTAAAATTGTCCAATTTTTTTTCGATGTTTGTCCCATGACCAGGGGGAGTATTATTGGTTCCAACAATGAAATGAATGATAACCAATGTAACCATCCATTTCAAATCGACTACTCTCACTACCAGGAGATAAAGCTCGCGTAAAAGTGCTCGACTTGACCCTTAACACTAACAAAGTGTATAGAGGAGAAGACTAGCTGATTGACGTAGAGGAGAAGATGACTAAGGTGAGAGGAGAAGAATCCTTAAAAACTAGTGTGGGTATAAGTCGGGTAGAAGCCTAAACTAGTAAACATGACTAAAACAAACCTAAGGCTTACTATAGGTCCTCAGGCTAGACGACGCATAACCGTGACTCCCCACACCCCAAAATGACTCACCTCCCCCGGTCGAAGATCACAAAGCCGAATTAGAATGTCAAGACCCAAAGGTCTCAAAAGTGTTAGTGCAACTAAGTAAACTACGATATTTAGGACATGACGTTGAAAATAAGATTGTCTCCTAAGTGCGCCCGAAGTCCCTAGAGATGATGTCTATTTGATATTAATTAGGGCACAGGAAGGGGTGATGAAATACCCCACCTTATCTTTTGTGGGACAACGAGGTGGTTAACGATCAGTTTGAAGTTGGGACAAGCTACTAAATAACTGATGCCTAGGGAAAAGTACCACAACACCAAACCAGTGTACACCAAAAAATAAAAATTGGTGCCCACTACATAACTAGAGACCCACTTCAAAATGAAGTCAGCTTCCAAGAAATGAAATTGCAGTGGACGAAAATGGAACAAACAATCAAGGAATTAAAGAAAGAATTGTCTGGGAATGACTCATGAATTGCTGAGAAGGATGCCCAATTGGCTGAGAATGATGCACCATTGGGTGACAAGGATCGCCATTTGGGTGAGAAGGATGCACGATTGACGAAAAGGTTGCCCAATTGGGTGATAGGGATGCCTAATTGGGGGAGAAGGATCGCTAATAAGTTGAGAAGGATGCCCAATTGGGTGATAAGGATGCCTAATTGGGGGAGAAGGATCCCCAATTGGGTGAGAAGGATAACCAACTGGTTGGGAAGGATAAGGAATTCGCTGAGAAGGATGCCCAATTGGCTGAGCAATACAAAGTAATTAGATGCTCCAAGAGCTGGCAAATGACGCCCTTGAAAGAGAAAATATGCATATATGTGGGCCTTCCCAGATGATTCCTAATACACAATAAACACAAGTACTAGATTTAGTGCATAATGTGGACGATGGATCAAATACGCCAAAACATGGATCAGTCTATGACGATGTAATGGTATGTCCCTATCATACTCAATTAACAAAGTTTCTATAATGTGTCCATCGTGTGTCCATCTAGGTTTTGTCTGCGTAATGTTTCCATGTTGTTTCCAGATTTTGTCCAGCTTGTGTCCAGAGAGAATAAGTCCATATTTTGTCCAGAGAGAATATGGAGACATTGTGACTTTTCTGTAGGGTTGTCAATCGTGTTGTTTCGTGTGCTAATTGTGTCATGTGAAGTCGTATATATAAGCTCTAGGTGTCGTGTTGTATCCGACCCATTTAATAGCAACTCATAGTAGATCGCTCAATCCATTGCTTGTTGTACTAACGAACGAGGATGAGAGGAGGTGTTAGCTGAAGAACGAGCTACGTCCTTGGATTGTTGTTGCATATGCAGCTCCTGTTGCGGCTGCTAATGTTGTTCGTGTAGCTAGACTTTCACCGTATCCAACCCGTTTATAATTGTGTTGCCATATCCAACCCGTTTATACATGATTATTAAACGGGTTACTTTGTGTACACATTTAACACGACTAGCGTTTACACCATTAAACAATAAACCATACACAATTAGTTCCGTTTATTACACGAGTACTGGATTGCATGATTGCACGCGACCCGTTCATTATAATTTATAACTTTTATATTACTTGTAGACTTTTCGTTATTAGTCGTGTCTTAATCATGTAGTATTGGTAATGGTGTAGCTAATTACCTGATTATTTATCATGTACTATGGTGTCTTACTCGTGTTGCCATATCCAACCCATTTATTAATCATGTTTAAATTTTGAATCCATACCCACTAAGTTCGTGTCGTTTTAGTGTCGTGTAATCGTGTTTCGTGTAAAATTGACAGGTCTACTTTTGTGTCCATATTGTGTGCACAGAGTGTCGAGAATGTGTGTGGCATGTGTCCAGAGACTAACAACAAAGTGTATACAAACTATCCCGAATGTGTCGAGAGAGAGATCAGAATGTGTCCAGCGAGTGTCCAACTTCTGTTGAGATTCTATCCAGAGAGTGACCAGAATGTGTCCAGATTATGCCCAGAGTGTGTTTAGACAACGTCCAAATTCCGTCCAAATTCTGTCCAGAATGTGTCCAAAACCTATCAAGAGATTGTCCAGATGTGTGCACAAACTTTCAAGGTTGTCCCTAGCATGTGTCCAGATCAATTGCAACATTATCAACAATCTTGTATTTTACTTCCAGTATTGAATTATTAGTGTTTAATAATAGTGTGTGACAATTAACAGAAAAAAAGAATCTTCAATTCATTGTTGGATAAGAGGGAAACAAATTGGTAGAAGAAGAAGAAAAAAAGAGGAAGTACAAAGAAGAGGAAATGAGGGAAAATCAAGAACGTGGAATCACCATTGAGTGGATGGGCTGAAAAAAAGGAAAAAATAGCCAATGAGAAAATGAAAAAAGAAATAACCATTGAGAGGGCAAAGAGAAGAAGACTGGGAAGTTTGAAAAAGATGGAACCGAAGGAAAAGAAGGACAAGAAGAAGAAAAGAAAAAAATGAAGTAATGATCCAGTCATGTATGCAAAAGTGACTGAAGTATGATGGAAACACCACTTCCCTTAAAATATTTTCCACCAGAGACTTGTCTATCCCTACCATCCTTACGTGAAGATAACAACATCGACATGTATGCCATAGCTGGCTTGACCAATGATGAGGAAAATATAATTCTTAAATGCACAGCCGAGACCCTGGACATTAGCACCAAAATCTGGTCCAATGACGTTGCAACGATTTGGTTGAAAGATTTAGAAGATCAAATCACTAAAGGGTAGAGCATCTCATCTATTGTCTTTCCTCCGACACACAATGAATTGTGTCTATTATCTGTCAATTCAAATGTGTACAATTAAGTTTTCAAACTTCCCAGTCTTAATTGTACACATTTGAATTGACAGATAATAGACACAATTCATTGTGTGTCGGAGGAAAGACAATAGATGAGATGCTACGAAAGAAAGGTGATCACCATGCGATCAACAACTATGGACGCTATTGAAAGTGAGAGCGCTGATTTCATCTCGGATCGAATAGTTAAAGAGTAAAGGGCTGGGACTCAAAGGACACTGTAATTGTACAGTTACTAATAAAAGAAAGCGACTAGACACTACTAACTTTGAGCGCACTAAACGTAACAATCCAACATTACAATAACATTGCCCTTGATTTTGACGATAGCAAAGATGCATCGATACCACTGGGTGTCCATAAGAAAACAACGTCCCTACTGGAAAACTTGTAGAGAAAATGCCTAGGTGTCAAATGGGAGTTGTCCTTCGAAAGAAAAAACTCCCAACACCAAGTAGGAGGTAGTGTTAGGAAATTTTCTGCTGCTCAAGTGTTTGTTTGATGTATTTCAGCTTCCATGTCAAATTCAAGCACACAATATCGCACAATTTGAGTTTATAATCTGACATGAATATTCACTTCCAAATATTGTAGTCATTTTTGACATTTAGCTTTTCACCCAAAATTCAAGCACACAATCACGCAATGCCAATAATTTCCATTTACGCGCCAAGAATTTTCGCCTAACTTTGAATCGTTCGATTTCTGCGTCCTTGTTTCCTATTTTGCCTCGATCACCAACACCAACCCGGTCTCTCTGGATCACCGACACGGATCTGGACACTTATTATTGCAATTTGCTCATATTATTAGCGTTGCTATCCTAATAATGAGTTGAACATAGCACAAGCATATGACTTGACTGTTGTTTATTGGTGTTTTGGTGATGTGAATGGAATACACTACAACCTATGATTTTCTAGATTGTGTAATAAAAGGTTGTTTCATGTCCTAAGAACTACCAAGAAGCGGTGAAAAACTATTTCTTAATAATAGTACATTCCACATCGGTCAATATGTTAAAGTTCAACGTGAATATCCGACATGGTATGTACTTCAAAATATTGTACATCATTTTGACGCAAAATTCAAACACATAGCATCGCTCAACGACATTAATTTTCATTTGCGCGCCATGATTTTTTGCACCACATGGAACTCTCTGATCCGCCGACCATCCACGATCACCCATAATGACCTGGTCTCTCCCGAGCAGCCATAACCACCCTAAACCCATCCCTTCCGACGGATCCCGACCATTCGCCACCATCCCTCGACTAGAATGTCCCCCTACAACCCCATCTGGAAGATCGAAGGTTGGTATTCAGTGAAGTTTTTGTTTCAATAGCCAATTTAGAATATGGGTGTACCAATTTAGGGCTTCTATGTGCTTGTCTGTGGTTGCACCAAATCATGATATGGCTTGTATTTGCTTCTATGTGCTTGTATGTGGTTGCACCAAATCATGATATGGCTTGTATTTGCTTCTATGTGCTTGTATGTGGTTCTACTAATTTAGAATATGGATGTATACATTTGGAATAGAGTATATTAAGCTGGAATACATAGCGAAAAAATATGAAAGATTTTACTGTGGTTACTACGTACGGTGCTTTTATGTGACCCCACAATACATGTTGAAGTGAATGTTGATTTGATAGTTATTTTAATAGGTAGTTTTTGTTATGTACCAAATTACTAATGGAGGTATGTTCTATCTGTTTCTTGGTGTGTTGTGGAAAAATTTTCTTTGATGTATTTTGCTGCGTTATTACTCTATTTCTACATTACGAACTCATGTTGCTTGATATTTTACCCTCAAGTTTGTATGTGTAAAATTAAGTGAACAAAAGCAAAAGCAATGCATCGTGTTTCCGAAAGCTGTTGTAATTTAAATCATGATTTATTTCCAGATATTGGCATGTGATACATAGTTTGCACTTGTCTGAAATGGTGTTTATGAACTAACCATGGAATACACATCATATTGCGGTATGTTTTTTTTTCTTTATTTCAGGTAAATGGCTTCCAACAAGCGGATAAAGCAGCTGATTAGTAGCATATCAATCAATGTATTCATGTTATTTATCCTTTATTTGTGCTACTTGGGTATGTGATTCTTTTATTTTAGGGTTTTGGTAATAAAGAAGAGAAAGAAAGCAAAAAGGACGGAAATGCAAGAAGAAATGACTGATTTAGAAGCCTTCTAGACCTATTTGTAATGCCAGATTACAAGTCAGGAATGACCTACCTGAAAACCTAGAGGAACTTGATCGTCAAGGAAATATGTTGGTCGTAAAATTCCATAATTTGAAGAACATGAGGACTAATTCAACAATTAAGACAAAATCGGCTCGAACCAACAACTCCTGGTGCACCCAACGTGCTAGATTGATTAACTAAAGTGCTGGTGATATTTGATGTTGATCCGATCCAAAAAATATGCCAGTGCTGTAGCCAAATCCGCCATCATCGGTTGGGTGTTTGACACCCAAAATTTTCCAACGCATCGGGTATTAGGTTCGGAATACTCTGGACCATCCATACCTGATTTGTAGCCGCACGATTGCCCCGAGGTAATCCTTCCATCTTCTCTTCTTCTTCTTTTTTTTGCAAAGCAAAAGGGAGGCTTGGCCTCTAAATTTATTAAATGAAAGAAACCGAGTTTACAACTAGAGAACCCGAAACAAAAAAATTTGAAGACCGCTGATTGACATCATTTCATGCTTATATTTGTATCTTATATCCATTATCTTTCACCTAAATAATTCTATGTTACGAGTTTTATGTGTAGTTTTCAGTAATAAATAGGTTTGAAGAGATGAAGCAGAAAAGGACCCAAAAGCTGAGAAAAAGGACTGAATTGTGAGATCTGGGGACTGAGATGCAAGGGAGAAGGACCTGAACGTAAGAAAGAAGGACCTAAGAGCAAAACAGAATACTCCACACCATCATGGGGAGTATTTTAGCAATTCGATTCGGGTTGGAGCTCCAACAAACCAATTAAATTCATCCAAGACCAGAAAATATACCAAGCAAAGCCCAAAACAAAAATGATCAGGATATGAACCATATAGACCGCCAATTGGTGGTCCATTTTGGCCCAAATCCGCTAACATTTCTCCAGCACATGTGTTAGAGGATGTTTAGGCTATTTTTGGTATCTGTTTAGTCCCACATCGGGGGATTGTCCCGATTTTCCTTTTTCCATGGCTATAAATAGAACTCTTCACCTTCCATTGTAATGACTCCATATTTTAAGTGGTTATTCTTCCTACTAGAAGTGAGGCCTTGAAGCACACACTAAATTAGGAGGATGCTACTTGAAATGTGAGTCATTTTATCAAAAAAGTTTCTTTGTTTTGTTCGTCTTTTATTATTTATGCATGCTTTAGTTTAATTGTCTTTTATTAAATCTAGCTTAGTTAATATTCTTTCCTTTCTTAGTTCAATAATTAGTGTAATGTGTAGTGAGTAGTTCCATCCCCTTTGGGGGGTGGAGTAGATTTTCGTACATGCATTAGAGAATGGGATGAATGCTTTATTTCCAATGTGTTGATAAAACATGAATGTATGCTTGCTTGTTTAGGATAGAATTTATAACTTGATGTGTTTTGCCAAAATGATTAGACACCTCTAATGCTTGTTAAGGTTCTGAAATAAACAGCTTGCATATGTAAATGTTAATCAACTAAGTTGATGAATAGATTGATAGGTTTTGCCATAACATTTAGACACTTCCTATGCATGATAACACCACCTTCATTTGTGCTGAATGAATGTGTTCAACAACACCTCTTTGCATGTGTGCACTCACTCCACCCCTTAGGGGTTTTCCATTTTCTGAATTCCAGCATTTCGTTCTTAGCGTAGTTGTTATTTCATCGGTTGTGTCTTTCTTTTGCATTTGCTTCTTCGTAGTTAGCGTAGTTTAGATTAGCATAAACAACTTTCTTCCACGTTATTGTGCCACTTGATTTCTGATAAACAAGAGGCTGCTCACCTCCCTGAGGACGACCCGTACTTGCCACCGCTTCATCACGGTCGTGCGCTTGCGGTTTAATTAAAACGTTCAATCAAGTTTTTGGCGCTGTTGCCGGGGAGGTGCCAGTCCAGACTCTTGTTTGGACGAGTCGAGTGGATTTAATTTGTGCTTTGTAGTTTTTCTTTGTTTCAGGAGACATGGAGTCGTCAGGAGGAATGCCTAGAGAAGTTTTGAGTCAATCTGGGCACTTCAGACTGCCAATCAGCGGCCTGAGACCCCCAATTGGCGGTCTTTTAAGCTCTGTTTGCTCTCGTATTTCTTTGGTTGGTTTGCATAATTGATGTAGTGATCTGGGATTTAAATTGGCATGTTTTGACTTATAGTTTGTTCCCAGATCCATAATCAACCTCCTTTAAGCAACTTGGACCCTAAAACTCAAAGCAAAAGATTAGGCATTCTTGTTGTTTAGGTCATGCATCATGTATGTGACTTAGGCATTTAGATTGTCTTTTATCTTAGCTTTATTTTCTGTTGCTGAGAGCTGGCGTGAGGTACGCACCTTCTACTCTCATTCATGCATTTCGTATGAACATGCATTAGTTAGTAGGAAGTGCATTGAAACAAGTGTGAGTTGAGCGTTTTGTTTGGAGAGTTGATTGCTAGATTAGGACTCCAAAACGCTACTAAGGAGGGGTTGTCCCATAAAAAATAAGGTGGGGGATTTCATCACCCTTTCCTTTGCCCCACAAACCACACTAATAAAGAGGCTAATTTTTAAAATCAAGTAGACATTGGCCCTAAGGATTTCGGGCGCATTAGGAGAGTGATCCGGTCCCGACCGTCATGACCTGATCGGCATTGCCCACTTTGTCGATAGTAGGAGAGACAAGATCCCCGGATCTTGGCTCACTTGCTGGGCTTTGTGGTCCTCGTCGTAGGGAGGTGAGGCGTGTTGAGGCCGTGTGACCTCGCAGTTAGGCGTCGTCTAGCTGTAAGGACCTATAGCGACCTTTGGATTGATTGAGCCTTGTTTGCTTGTGTCCTTCTACCTGTACCCATCCGCCGTAGCATAAGGACTTCTTCCCTTCTCTCCTGAGTCATTCTTTCTCTCCTGTGTTCCCTCGTCTTCTCCTCTACGTACATTCTTTGTTAAAAAAAAGTTTTGGTTTGTGTGTATTCACCTTTGTGCATGCTTTCGTGGACACGAGACGAGAGTGGTCGTTTGACGAGGCGCATTGTGAACCCGGCTTCGGTAGTTAACTTCTCGATGCCTTCCTCTTCTCATGTCGCACACAGGCCGGGTTCAATGGCTGCTAATTTCCGTGAGGAGGAGGAGTTGCTGGACCCACCTGTTCGACCTGTTCTTCCTGTTGTCGTTCCCATACCTCTCTGTGATCGATGCTACATGAGCCGTACTGCTCTACCCTCATGCATCCTATTACCAGAGGCAAATGAGAACCATTTTGAGGTTAAGCCTCAGTTTATTTCCATGCTCCCTCACTTCACTGGGAAAGGTGACCCTTATATCTTTCTTAGGGAATTTGAGGAGGTTTGTGCTATGTTCAAGCTGCAACAACTTAGCACAGACTCCATCCCTCTTCGGCTTGTCCCCTTTGCGCTGAAGGATGACGCCAAAAAGTGGTTGTACAGCAACCAGGCGAATGCCATTACGACTTGGGATGAGTTTCAATCTGCATTCCTCAAGAAGTACTTCCCAAATCATTGGACTCAAAAATTGAGGAACGAAATCAATTCGTTCTATCAACTTGAGACTGAGACATTTCATGCATATCTAGAGAGGTTCAAGGAGCTACTATCCTCATGCCCTCACCATGGCATTGAGTTGTGCCATCTTTGTCAGATTGTTTACGAGGGTCTTCACATCTCGTCCCGGACGCTCCTTGAGTCCATGTGTCAAGGAGAGTTCTTAGGAAAGGATGAAAGGGAGGCATGGGCTTTCCTAAAAGACCTTGCTGAGAAAACAATGCAATGGGAGAGTGTGAGGGAACCACCTGCATCATCTAGCATAGGAGCGAGGATCGCGAATGCAAACTCGACTAGATCGGGTGCCGCATTTGTTGTCGATACCACTACGGCCACCGAGGCGCGCATGGTGGCCTTAATGCGCCGTATGGATTCGATTGAGCTCCAAAACCAACAAGGTGCACCTCACATGTTCACATCTGGTCCAGTTCCCTGTCATTATTGTGGTAGGATAGGTCATGTAGATAGTGAGTGTGAGTCCATTCCTCCTGAGATGGAGCGTGTCAACGCCATCTATGATAGAGCCAGGAATGACCCATACTCATCATCTTATAATCCTGGATGGAGGAACCACCCCAATTTTTCATGGAACCAAACTAATGTCCCTGGTGGTCCTTCAAACTCCTCTAGACCACATTACCAATCACACCAACCTCCCATGCATGCACATTCCTATCAGCCACCCCAAGCGCAAACCACCAATCAATCGGGTTTCCCAAATTCCAATAATATGGAAACCCAATTTAATTCGCTTGAGAACTTAACTCGTGGACTTGAGAACCCCGTGAAAAATTTTATGTCATCCATAAGTCAAGTTCTCACTTCAAATCAGCAGACCATCAAATCTCTAGAGCTTCAGATATGCCAATTGGCTCAGTCTGTAATGAAAGAGAGAGAGGGTCTTTGCCTAGCCAGCCTGAGGCTAACCCCCGCATGTACCAGAAAAACCACATGCAATATGAAAATGTGGTACCACGGGGGAGTCAAGTGAACCATGTGGAGAAACCTGTTCACCATGTCAATTCCATTTGTGACCTTAAGGAATGGAAAACAGGTTGACAATCACATTTCTTTGCCACAACCACCACCATCTATGCAGCCCCTTAGTGGGAATGGTGGTGAAGAAGAGGCTGAGGGTGAGGGTAATACACCAACGCTTCTTTCTTCTCAGGCACCGCAGAAAACCTACGTGCCAAAAGCTCCCTATCCAAGTAGGTTAACCAAAAAGCAGAGTGACACCATGGATAAAATATTAGAGGCATTCAAGCAAGTGAAGGTTAACATCCCCTTGTTGGATGTCATCCAACAAATACCTCAATAAGCCAAAGTGTTGAAGGATCTCTGCACAACCAAGAGGAAGACCAATGTTCCTAAGAAAGCATTCTTGGCTGCAAATATAAGCTCACTTTTGTCCAATCCCACCTACACAAAATACAAGGACCCTGGGTGTCCTACTATTCAGTGTACGATAGGGGACACTAGAATGAGCAATGGTTTGCTTGATTTAGGATCGGAGGTCAACCTCCTCCCATTATCTGTTTATCAACAGTTGAACTTGGGAGAATTAAAACCAACTAAGATCACTCTCCAATTGGCGGATAGATCCATTCGTATTCCAAAGGGGATTATCGAGGACGTGTTCATCAAAGTTGGAGATTTTATATTTCCAGTCGATTTTATTGTCCTCGATACCAATCCTGTTGCGAACACCCACTCTCAAATACCTTTGAATTTGGGTAGACCATTTCTGGCAACCTCCAATGCCTTGATTAATTGTAGAAATGGTCTCATGAAGCTCTCATTCGGTAACATGAGTGCCGAGTTTCATGTGTTCAACTCTGGTAGGCAACAGGAGCCCATGGATGAACCTTTAAATCTCAATCTCATCTGGCAATTAGAGAAAGCACCGCAAAATCAACGAACACCCCTAACCCCAATGCAACCCATTGAGAATGTTTGTGGGGCCAGCGAAAACTCATTGCCTATCTTTGCTATGCAACAGAGTGAGCTGGCATCAAACATAAATGTCGAAAAGGAGTGTTCGTTGCATGATTCAGTTGAGAGTACTAGTGAAAGTGAGACACCTCATCATATGCCATTACCAGAAGGTGTCTCTACCTCATGTCCCATGGCCATTGAGCCATTTGAGTTTCAGATTGACTCCAACAGGGACTCACCTATGACCGAGCTTATGCTTGATGATCTAAATGATGGTGGGAGGTCGTTCTTGGATGACTTGGGGAGAAGCCCCATTCTTAGTGATGCAGGTCTGCTGCATCCATCGAATGAGCCTAAGGAACTCATTCCGATGCACCCGCCTATTGGTTGGAGGGTTTTCTTCGATGAGCAAGTAAACCCTAGTGAGGCAACACAACTTCATTCTTTGTTGCCCACACCCAACCAATATCATGAGGGGTTCGAGCCTTTCAGCTTTGACCTTTCACCCCTCATGACACCTCAGAGTACCAGTGAAGTTTGCCCATCTCGGCAAGTCTCTGGCCCTCATGACTTGATGTTCTCATTTGATGTTCCTTGACCAAATGATTATGAGAATATCGTTGTTGTTGTACATATCATACTAAAAAAATAAAAAATTCTAAAAAAAAGTGCAATAAAAGACTCCATGAGCGAACATTGATTGTTGTGGGCCCCAACCCTTGCGTATTTGGGTCCCAATTCTTCACGTATTTGTCTCCCTTCTTCAGTATCTCACAGGTTTTTAGGGGAATTAGGGTTGTGTCCATCAACATAACCACGAACTACCATTTGCGCTTCATTTTGGTGAGATCTGTCCTTTTTCATGCATATTTCCATGTAGTATAATGCTCACATTCATTGAGGACAATGCATAAAGTAGGTATGGGGGGGTGTTTTACGTGTGTACATAGTCGAGTCTTTTCTTTTGATTTTTTTTATTTTCTTTTGTGTGCATTGTTAGGGTCATGTTAGCGTGCCACATTTAATATCGATACATCTGCTTGCCATGATCCTTGGGTGACTTGTCTTGTTTTGCTTGCCTAGTGCTTTAAAATCTTCACATTTCTTTCAAAATCTCATGTGTTTGCGAAAGAAACTGTTTTTGTAGGTTTTGCGTGTGTTTAGAATGTGCAAAACCGTTGAGAGGCAAAGTAAAAAGAAAGCTCCCAAAATTGTCTTGAACTTGATGCATTAGGATATCTAGTTTACTGGCTTTAGGTCTTATCGAGTCGTTAGGATGCACCCCGGGTTTCCCTCGGGGGGCGTGTAATCATAGGGTTTCAGCACTCAAACATTTAAAGAAGTCCACCCTGAACCTTGTGACTCAAATAATTCGTGTCTGTTAGTATAAGGAAGTTTGTAGTAGTCAAGGGCCCTTAATCTCTTTTTGTGAAACTTAAGTGTAGGGGTTTTGGTTCCCATGTAGATAAGTAAATAAGTGGTGTTCTATCATCTCGCACGGCTCCTATCACTCGGGAAATTAGGTCTGAGGGGACTTTGTGCCTGGTGCTTTCGAGTCATCTGACTTGGGATGCACCGACCGAACTCCCGTTACACGGGTGGTAGGGATCGCCCTATGTGGAGATTTGGGGGAAGGTGTATGTGATAGTGTAAGTCCTCATAGGAAATGATGCACGAAACCTGACCCTGGGAGAATCAAACACCAACCAATAAACTGCTCCAAAGAAAAAGAAAAAAAAAGAGAAAAAAGAAAAAAAGGAAAAAAAAAGTCATATAAGAACCAAAATGGACTTTATACAGTGTATCACATTCAGAAGTTAAGGTTGCCCATGTCGTTCACTTAAGTCCTTGACTAACTTTCATGAATAACTCATTAGGCTAGGTGTGTGGACCGATTACATATATAGAGTCGACCCGTAGTATTACCGCGTCCCATGATCGAGAAAATAAGTCCAACGAGTCGTGTAGTTAGAATGATTAATGTATCTTGTTCGGATTTTGTGGGTGTATCCGCTGAAACCCCTCAGGAGACAACACTCCTCCTCCTTGGCGACAAGGAGGTTTAACGGCTTGTTGCACGTGATAGGTGCAACCGTGATTCCTACGAAAGTGAGTTAGGATTTCTTGTTTTTCGTATGCTTTTTCCTTTCTTTGTGTTGCTCGGGACTAGTAAAAGTTAGGTGCAGGGGTATTTGATTGACATCAATTCATGCTTATATTTGTATCTTATATCCATTATCTTTCACCTAAACAATTCTATGTTACGAGTTTTATGTCTAGTTTTCAGGAATAAATAGGTTTCAAGAGATGAAGCATAAAAGGACCCAAAAGATGGGAAAAAGGACTGAATTGTGAGATCTGGGGACTGAGATGCAAGGGAGAAGGACCTGAACGTAAGACAGAAGGACCTAAGAGCAAAACAGAATACTCCACACCATCATGGGGAGTATTTTAGCAATTCGATTCGGGTCGGAGCTCCAACAAACCAATTAAATTAATCCAAGACCAGAAAATATACCAAGCAAAGCCCAAAACAAAAATGATCAGGATATGAACCATATAGACCGCCAATTGGCGGTCCATTTTGGCCCAAATCCGCTAACATTTCTCCAGCACATGTATTAGAGGATGTTTAGGCTATTTTTGGTATCTGTTTAGTCCCACATCGGGGGATTGTCCCGATTTTCCTTTTTCCATGGCTATAAATAGAACTCTTCACCTTCCATTGTAATGACTCCATATTTTAAGTGGTTATTCTTCCTACTAGAAGTGAGGCCTTGAAGCACACACTAAAGTAGGAGGATGCTACTTGAAATGTGAGTCATTTTATCAAAAAAGTTTCTTTGTTTTGTTCTTCTTTTAATATTTGTGCATGCTTTAGTTTAATTGTCTTTTATTAAATCTAGCTTAGTTAATATGCTTTCCTTTCTTAGTTCAATAATTAGTGTAATGTGTAGTGAGTAGTTCCATCCCCTTTGGGGGGTGGAGTAGATGTTCGTACATGCATTAGAGAATGGGATGAATGCTTTATTTCCAATGTGTTGATAAAACATGAATGTATGCTTGCTTGTTTAGGATAGAATTTATAACTTGATGAGTTTTGCCAAAATGATTAGACACCTCTCATGCTTGTTAATGTTCTAAAATAAACAACTTACATATGTAAATGTTAATCAATTAGGTTGGTGAATAGATTGATAGGTTTTGCCATATCATATAGACACTTCTTATGCATGATAACACGACCTTCATTTGTGCTTAATGAATGTGTTCAACACCCACCTCTTTGCATGTGTGCACTCACTCCACCCCTTAGGGGTTTTCCATTTCCTGAATTCCAGCATTTCGTTCTTAGCTTAGTTGTTATTTCATCGGTTGTGTCTTTCTTTCGCATTTACTTCTTCGTAGTTAGCGTAGTTTAGATTAGCATAAACAACTTTTTCCACCTTATTGTGCCACTTGATTTCTGATAAACAAGAGGTTGCTCACCTCCCTGAGGACGACCCGTACTTGCCACCGCTTCATCGCGGCCGTGCACTTGCGGTTTAATTAAAACGTTCAACAACCGCGGGCATGCTAAGATGCATAACCAGCCACACACACTACAAGTATTGCACCACTCAAGCTATGTATTTAAAACCATTTCCCAGTATCCCCGAAACTAGCACCACGTGGTCTGAAAATTCTGCTCCTCGCAAGCTTCATGATTTTATCCCAAAGACACCCAACCATGTCCTTGATTACAACCACAATGTCTCCTGGCTCCTTCTTCTCTCCCTCGAAAATCCGTCGGTTTCGTTCCAGCCAGCACTCATGAATCATGGCGCTAAGAGCCCACCTTCGCACCACCTTTGCAATTCGGGTGCCTCTCGCGTGTGAGAGGCGTGTGGCATCACCTTCGAGGGATCTTGCAATCCAAGTTCCCAGCTTCATGAGAAGGAGTAGTGCTGTCCACACCCCTTTAACGTACGAACACCTCCAGAAAAGGTGGTGCATGTCCTCTTCCTCCCTCTCACAAAGGCTACACACCGGATCATGCTTTCCTCCTCGTAAATTCATAAGCTTCTTTGTTAGGAGGTGCCCCCTCATTGCACGCCAAGCTGTGATAGCATGCTTGGGAATTGCATGTTTGTGCCAAACCACATCCGCCCAAGTGACCTTCCTCCTTGGTTTCACCACCCATTTCCACACTTCCTTGATTCCTAATGTAGCCCCTGTCCCTTCTATGCGCATAGGCTGGTCCATACCTCCATGAATGCGTATATTTGTGATTTTCAAGTGGACTTCCTCCGTTATCATTGATCTTGGGGGGGGAGGTTCCATTTCCCTTCTCTTATGAAGTAGGACACTTTGGTATCCCAAGGCACTCCCAATTCATGATGAAGACGAGCCCCCCAACTCTCTCATTGAAATGGTTCACCACACCACGGTATTGGAAGAAACGTATCTCTTGCCCACTTCCCACCTCATATTGGATGTGCCATTGGGCAATGTCGCGAACTCGGAGGATCCCTCGCCATGCCCATGATGATGTTGATGGTGGCCTCGCTAGCCAAATAGACTGATTTTTAAGGTATTTCCTTCTGACACACTTCACCCAAAGAGAGCTTCCTTCCGCCACAACCAGCCATAATAGTCGAAGGAGGCCCACATCATTCCAGCTCGTTAGTCTTTTCAGACCGAGTCCTCCTTCATCCTTTGGTGTACACACATCCTTCCACGCCACAGCAACCCACTTCTTTGGCCCTCCCCAAATGAATTGAGTCATGAGGCTCTCAATCTCTTTCAGCACATTTCGTGGAATAAGGAAAGCGGAGGTCCAATAGATACTAAGCGAGACAAGCACACTTCTCACAAGCTCTACCCGGCCGGCAATGGATAGGAAATTCTGCTTCCAAGTGCTAAGACGTTGCTTGACCTTGCTTACAAGTGGCATACAATGAGTTCTCCCCATCCTCCCGGAGAATAATGGCAGCCCGAGGTAAATCACTAGAAATTCCTTTCGTTCCAAACTAAGGTGGGCTGCGATCCAAGCTCCATATGGCACGTCCCCTCCCATGAATACTTGGCACTTGGCCGTGCTAAATCTCAGCCCCGAACATGCCGTGAACTCCTCTAGGACAGCCCTTATGGCCCGAGCATTTGCCTTCGTTGCACTAGGAAAGACTAGGATGTCATCGGCGAAGAGCAAGTGAGAAACGGGCACCTCCCCAGAAGATAATGGCTCAATCCTTCCATCCCTCACCGCTTTTTTTATC
Source organism: Triglochin maritima (assembly GCA_963682175.1). Lineage (NCBI taxonomy): Eukaryota > Viridiplantae > Streptophyta > Magnoliopsida > Alismatales > Juncaginaceae > Triglochin > Triglochin maritima. Next base: position 26,470,454 of record OY821774.1, on the reverse strand, counting down.
ATCTCACTTAGGACTTCCATACACATAACAAACAAGTACGGTGCCAATGGATCACCTTGCCTCAAACCATTTCTCGCAGCAAAAGCGGTTGAGTTACCTCCATTTACCGTCACTACAAAAGATGCTTTGATAGAACTCATAATCAGCCTTCTCCACTTCAGAGGGAAACCAAAGCGAGTCATTACCTCATCAAGGAAGGACCACGAGATGGAGTCATACGCTTTTCGAATATCAAGCTTTAGGCACATGCGTCCCCTCCCTTTCTAAGATGTAGTTGTGGCATAGTTCATCTGCGAGGAGAATATTATCACCAATTCGCCTTCCTTTGACGAAAGCACTTTGGTTCTCCCGAATCAGCCTTGGTAGCAGCCCCTTGAGACGGTTTGCAAGCACTTTGGAGGTGAATCTATAGGTCATGTTGCATAGAGCGATGGGGCGGTAGTCCTCTACCAAATTTGGTGCGTTCTTCTTCGGGATAACGGTGATTGAGGTAGAGTTCCATTGGGTTAGCACTCTTCCGCTGTCCAAACAGGAGTTCATGGCCTGAAATACGTCTCCTTTGATGGTGTCCCATGCGGTCTTGAAGAATTTTGTATTGAAGCCATCAGGGCCCGGTGCCTTGTCCACATTTGCATGTAACACCACCTGTTCAATCTCTTTTAATTCCAGCTTTTGAGTGAGGTTTCTCCCTTCCTCCGGCAGGAGTTGTGGGAGAATGAGAGAAGGATCAATGGGTTGTACCTGAAAATCATTAGCAAATAGGTTAGCATAAAAACGCCGAAAGGCGTCCCGAATTTCGCCTCCTCCTCCACGATATGCGCTCCCTCACATACTCTCCTCTCTTGGTTGGTGGCTCTCCTCACACGGAGTTGCGCATGGAAAAACCTAGTGGTTTGATCCCCCTCTTTCAACCACTTCACCCTTGATTTTTGACGGATAAGGGATTCCTCCTGAGCAAGGGCACGCTCAAGATCCCCCTTTGCTGTCCCTTCGGCGGCGGCTAGATCTTTGTGATGTGGTAGGTTTTGCCTTTCCTTTCTCACCTCCTCAAGGGCAATCCGGGCCTCACCCAACTTGTTTGTAATGTTTCCAAAGGTTCTTGCACTCCAAACTATAAGTGCCTTCTTTACTTCTTTTAGCTTTTCAGCAACACGAAACATAGGCCTGCCGATCACAAAAGTAGACCAAGCTTGATCCACTACGGCTTTGAACTCCACATGCTCCGTCCAATGGTTTTCAAAATGAAACATTTTCTTTTTCCTTCTTTGATTTCCCTACGTCCTCATCATGAGCATGACATGGTCACTAAGATCTTTATCACCAACGATGTAGTAGGATTTCGGAAACATCTCGAGCCACACATTGTTCATAAGTATACGGTCAATCCTTGACCACGTGAAATCCCCTCCCGTAGAGGGCACCTCAAGTAGCTAAAGTGCATCAATACACTCATTAAAATCCTTCATCGCTATCTAATTTCCAGCAGCACCACCCCGCTTCTCACTAGCATAATGAATACAATTAAAGTCACCTCCTACGATCCACGACCTCGAAACCTCTGGAGCCACAAGATGAAGATTGCTCCACAAAGCTCTCCTATCCACATGCCGATTGTCACCATAAACCGTCGTGATATCAAATGTTGTCCTATCCATCTTCTTGCAGCCCATGAAGTGGAGTAGTTGTGGTGTTTCGAAAGTCACTTGAAGATCAATAACTTGGTCATTCCACAACACCAACAGCCGTCCTGAGTCCACGATCAAGTTATTTGCAATCCATGCATGCTGCCAAATCGCTCGTTTGAACCTTTCCATCTTCTTGTGTTTTACGTTGTGTTCCATAAGACATACGACATCCGGATTTGTCTCCTTTATTCGACTCCTAATCATGAGTGCACGACCGGGTCCATTAGCTCTGCGCACATTCCACATTAGTACATTCATGGGGTTTAAGGTGCGGGGTGACCCCCATGACCTCCATGCAAGAGCTTGTTGTTTATCTTCCTTCCGGATCGCCTAAGCGTGGGTGGTGGCGAGACTGCTTTCTTTAACCCTGGTTTTACAAGTCCCACATCCTCTTTCTCTTCTTCCCCCTCCTCCACAAGATCCTTGTTTCCGAGAATGTCGTACCTTCCTCCACTCGTGTGTGACATGAGGCTCGTAAAATCTTTACTCTTTGCTACTCGTGTTGGTGAATTCCACCCCACCTCCTCATTTACCAAAGAAGCTAGCCCACCCATATGAGTTTCGCCTTGTGGAGTGGTCCTCTTGCTTTCTTGCATGCCTGAATTTTCGTGACCCCCATTCCCAAGGAAACTTGTGCCTGAATTTGCCTTCCCCTTCTCTTGTGTAGCATGTTTGGGCCCCATGGTGCTCCTAGTAGTGTCTTCTAGAGTTGCCTCTCCCAAGGAGAGTGATTGACATCATTTCATGCTTATATCTGTACCTTATATCCATTATCTTACACCTAAGCAATGCTACGTGACGAGTTTTATGTTTAGTTTTCAGGAATAAAGATGTTTGAAGAGAAGAGCCATGAAAGGACCCAAAAGCAGGAAAAGGACTTAATTGTGAGACCTGAGGACCAAGATGCAATGGAGAAGGACCTGATCGTAAGACCGAAGGACCTAAGAGCAAAACAGGAAACTCCACACCATCATGAGGAGTATTTTGGCAATTCGATTCGGGTCGGAGCTCCAATAAACAAAGTAGATGTATCAAAGACCAACAACGACCACCAGGAAAGCCCACAACAAATACCAACTCGATCTGGATCATATAGACCGCCAATTGGCGGTCTTGGACCGCTAATTGGCGGTCCATATGTCTCCAGATCCGCTAAGATTTGTGCTAGGCTTGTATTAGTGTATTCTTAGTCTATTTTTGGTATTGGTTTAGTCCCACATCGGGGGATTGTCCCCGATTAGCTTTTTCCATGCTTATAAATAGAACTCTTCACCTTCCATTGTAATTACCCATTGTTTGGTGGCATTCTCTCTAGTAAGGAGTGAGCCTTGAAGCAATAACTCAAGGTGGAGAAGAATGCTGCCTTCAATGTGAGTCATTGTTAAGAAAAGTTTTTTTGTTTCTTTTAATCTTGTTTTGTTATGTTGCTTGTTTTGTGTGGGTTGCTTTACTTTGTTTAATCTCTTGTTTTGTAATTTTAGTATCTTAGTTAAATGTTTTCTTTACTTAGTCTAATCAGTAGTGTAATGAGTAGTGAGTAGTTCCATCCCCATTTGGGGGGTGGACAAATATGTGATATAATCATGTAGTGTATTAAGTGTGTGTTATATTTATCCCTTGAGCTTTATATGATTTCCATAACCATCTAATGGGTTTTCACTCTTATCTTTGATATGCTAATGCTCTTGAATGAAGCTTAGCTTATGCTTTGATTAGTGGACCTATTTTATGGGGAATGATAAGGTTAGGATATGGATGAAGTTAATATTGGAAACACAATTTGTAGTGTATGTACTCTTGTTGCCTTTACCTTAGCTAATGTCTTGTATGTTTTAATGATGTAGTGAAATCTTAATTCATGTAGAGGCATAGTAGGGTATAGTCTTTATACTTGAGTTCATGTAGCTTCATTCCAATTATTGTCTTGTATGTTTTAATGATGTAGTCTTATCTTAATTCATGTAGAGGCAAAGTTGGATGTAGTTTTATGATTTCATGCACTACATGTTGTGAGGAGCTTAATGAACACACACACACTTCTTTATGTTCACATTATTTCTCTACCCCTTTGGGGCTTAGTTTATTGCTTATCTCCATTTCCATTTGCATCTTAGTGTAGTTTAGAGTAACCAACCTTTCTTCCCTTTCTTTACCTCTCTCCTTCGCACAAACCAAGTGTCGACACACCTCCCAGTGGACGACCCGTATTTGCCACCGCTTCAACGCGGTCGTGCACTTGCGATTAAATATAAAACGATCAATCAAGTTTTTGGCGCCGTTGCCGGGGAGGTGCTCTGTCCAAACGTTGGTTTGGACGATTCAAGGGGTTTTTAATTTTTTGTTTCCAGTGTTTCTTAGTTTCAGGGAACCATCGGATCAAGGGGAGGCTACTGGACAAATTTGAAGACCAGAAGATCCAAAACGACCGCCAATCAGCGGTTGGAGACCGCCAATTGGCGGCCTGGTGAGGGATTCGTGACATCAAATTTCTTCTGGTAGTTAGTTCTGTAATTTGTGTTATCTGGGAACCCAATTTTGCATTCTATGACTTCTCGTTTGCTCCCAGATCATTAATCACTCCCCCTTTATGCAAATTCGACCATAAAACTCAAAGCAAAAGATTAGACTTCTTACCATCTAGGTCATGCACCATATGTAGACCTTGCATGCATCTTTCTTTTCTTTGCTTTACATTTTGTCGTTGATTGCTGGTGCGAGGTACGCATTCCTTAACACTCATTCACGCATTAGGACATTCATTAGTGAGTAAGGTTTGCATCGAACAAGAGTGAGGTGAGTGCTTGTTTGGTGGGTTGCTTGCTAGCCTAAGATTTCAAAACATCTTTAAGGGGCATCACCTATAGTCTTCAAAGATAAGGTGGGGGATTTCATCACCCCTCCCTTAGCCCCAAAAAGCACACTCAAGTAAAGCCTTAATCTAAAAGCAAGTAGACATTGGCCATTAGGACTTGGGCGCATTAGGACAGTGATCCGGTCACGACCGTCATAGCCTGATCGGCGTCGCCCACTTTGTCGATAGTAGGAGAGACGAGATCTCCGGATCTTGGCTCACTTGCTGGGCATTGTGGTCTTTGTCGTAGGGAGGTGAGGCGTGTTGAGGTCGTGTGAACTCGCAGTTAGGCGTCGTCTAGCTGTAAGGACCCATAGCCAGTCTAAGCTTGTTTGAGCCGTGTTTGCTAGACTAGGCTTCTATCCTCACCCCGTACCCACGCTAGCTTTAGGGATTCTTCCCTTCTCCTCTTAGTCATCTTCTTCTCACCTTCTTCTACGTTATAGTCTCCTCCCCTTTACACTCTCTGGTAGCGTTTTAGGGTCGAGTCGAGCACTTTTTACGAGCTTAGCCTCGTGGTGGTGAGAGTGGTCGACTCGAGAGTTTTTCTTGAGATGGATGGTTACATGGGCGACCATCCATATCATTGTTCGGACCAGGACGATTCTCCCTGGTACTCCGGACCCATGCAACCTGGGGTGGCTCAGACTAACACCCCGTATGGTTGGGATGATCGCAATTGTGTGACTGAGCAATCTTCATATTGGGGTAACATGAGAGAGGCACCGACTGCTAGACCACAATCTAGTTTCATTGGATCATACACTGGTCATCAAACTGAGACATTGCAAGAAACTTTGGCCTCTTTCATGCGTGCGGCAGACGACATGTTTGTACCGGTGGGTCCAGTAGTCGTACCGTGCGACTGTTGTGGGTTGAGTGGTCATGTCACTGGGGAATGTCCTTATGTTCCCCCAGAGCCTGAGTATGAGCATACATTTTCCCAAAATGCTCATTATGACCATTACTCATCCACGTACAATCCGAGAGTGATGGATTCATGGGGAGACAATTCATATCCAAATTCTTATACTTCATGTTCACCCCAGTATCCTCCTCCCAAATACCCAGAATTCTACCAACACCCCACTCCAAATCATTGGACTCATTCTCAGCCAATCAACACCCAACCCCAAAATTTCCCAAGCTCTGACTTGGACCTCATCGTTGACCGCATACCTGATTCCTTGAAACAAACTTTCCTTACGTTCATGGAAACCACTCAACAGTCCATACAAAATATGGCGCTGCAAGTGAGTCAAATGTCGCAGCAATTACGTGAACGTGAGGAGAGTGACATTTCATGTCAACATGAGGATTTATCTTCTGAAATCGAACCACCACCACATCCACAAATTCAAAGCACAATCTTTCAAAGTCAAACTCCTAGTCAGTCTGAGGGACTTGGGGTTTCAATTCACGATCACTTGGTGGAGGATTCGATTCCAATTGAGAATACTATGGACCAGCTTCTTTATGAGTCGGCACAGGATTGTGCCTTATCTTCTTGTCCCGTGGCCCTTGAGCCACATGATCTTATTGTTGTACCTACTAAGGACTCACCTCTGGTGGAGCAAGAACTCCCTAGTCCCCTCAATTTCAAACAACTTGATGAGAGTTTGCCTCTCTCTATTGTTCCTGATCATCTTGGAAATGATGGAACATCAAACAACTACATTGCTCATAAGGGTATTAGGAGTTCCTTGGAGGATACCTTGGGTATGAGACCCACTTCCTGTTCTCCTGGTGAGTTGGACATGCATAACGAGGTGCTTGACCTCGTTCCGACCCACCAGCCTGTTGGTTGGAGAGTTTGGATTGATGATCATAACTTCAGTTCCGCAACGGGAGAGATTCTTCTTCCGTTGCCCCTTATTTCCCAAAATCTCGAGAGGTTCAAACTCTTTCAGTTTGATCCTTTGAATGAGACGCATTTGCGTCCAATTCATGAACCTATCATTTCATGTGGTGCTCTTTGTGAAGGGGGCCCACGCATGCGTATTCTGGCCCCACGTGGTGTCATGTTCCCTTTCCAAGTGCATTGACCCACTCTTGTGGTTCCCATTTGATGTCTTTTGACAAATGAAGATGGGAACTTATGTTTGTACATAGTTATATAAAAAAAGAAAAAAAAGAAAAAAAAGGAAAAAAAAAGTACAATAAAAAACTCCTTCAGTGAGCATCGATTGTTGTGAGCCCCAACCCTTGTGTATTTGGGCTCCATTTCTTTCACGTATTTGTATCCTTTCTTTATCATCTCACAGGTTTTGAGGGAATTCGGGTTTGTGTCCATCAACATGACCTTGAACTTCCCTTTGTACTTCATGTTGGTGAGATCTCTCTTTTTTCATGTATAAATCCATGTAGTATCTTGCTCACATTCATTGAGGACAATGCATGAAGTAGGTGTGGGGGGGGTGTTTTACGTGTGTACATAGTCGAGTCTTTTCTTTTGATTTTGTTTTCTTTTGTTTGCATTTTTAGGGTCATGTTTGTGTGCTGCATTTAATATCGATATATCTGCTTGCCATGATCCTTGGGTGACTTGTCTTCTTTTGCTTGCCTAGTGCTTTAAAATTTCCACATTTCTTTCAAAATCTTCATGTGTTTTTGAAAGAAAATGTTTTGTGGGTTTTGCGTGTGTTTAGCATGTGCAAAACCGTTGAGAGGCAAAGTAAAAAGAAAGCTCCCAAAATTGTCTTGAACTTGATGCATTAGGATATCTAGTACAATGACTTTAGGATTTATCAAGTCGTTAGGATGCACCCCAGTTTTCCTTTGGGGGTGAGTAATCATAGGGTTTCAGTGCTCAAACATTTAAAGAAGTCCACCCTGAACCTAGTGAGTCAATAATTCGTGTCTGTTAACTTAAGGAAGTTTGTTGTAGTCAAGGACCCTCTAAATCTTGTGGTGAGACATAAGTGTAGGGGTTTTGGTTCATGTGTAGATAAGAAATAAGTGAGTAGGTGTTCTCTCCTCTCGCACGGCTCCTATCACTCGGGAAAGTAGGTCTGAAGGGACTTTGTGCCTGGTGCTTTCGAGTCATTTGACTTGGGATGCGCCGACCGAACTCTCGTTACCCGGGTGGTAGGGATTGCCTTATGTGGAGATTTGGGGAAAGGTGTACGTGATAGTGTAAGTCCTCATAGGCAATGATGCACGAAACCTGACCCTGGGAGAATGAAGCTCCAACTAATAAATAGAAAAAGAAAAAAAAATCTGAAAAGAAACAAAAAAAAAAATGGTAAGGCAAATAAGAACCTTAATGGACTTTACACTTTGTAGCACATGAGGATGTTGAGGTTGTCCATGTCTTTCACTTAATTCCTTATTTAACTTGCACGAATGGTTCATTAGGTTAGGTGTGTGGACTGAATACCTATATAGAGTCGGCCCGAAGGATTACCGCGTCCAATGATCGACAACATATGTCCAACGAGTCGAGTGTCTAGATTGAATAATGCATCTTGTTCGGATTTTGTGGGTATATCCGCTGAAAACCCTCAGGAGACAACACTCCTCCTCCTTGGCAACAAGGAGGTTTAACGGCTTGTTGCACGTGCTAAGTGCAACCGTGATTCCTACGAAAGTGAGTTAGGATTTTTTTTTTCGTTTGTTTTTCTCTTTCTTTGTTTTGCTCGGGACTAGCAAAAACTTAGGTGTGGGGGTATTTGATTGACATAATTTCATGCTTATATTTGTACCTTATATCCATTATCTTACACCTAAGCAATGCTACGTCACGAGTTTTATGTTTAGTTTTCAGGAATAAAGAGGTTTGAATAGAAGAGCCATGAAAGGACCCAAAAGCAAAAAAAGGACTTAATTGTGGGACCTGAGGACCAAGATGCAATGGAGAAGGACCTTATCGTAAGACCGAAGGACCTAAGAGCAAAACAGGAAACTCCACACCATCATGAGGAGTATTTTGGCAATTCGATTCGGGTCGGAGCTCCAATAAACAAAGTAGGTGCATCAAAGACCAACAACGACCACCAGGAAAGCCCACAACCAAAACCAACTCGATCTGGATCATATAGACCGCCAATTGGCGGTCTTGGACCGCTAATTGGCGGTCCATATGTCTTCAGATCCGCTAAGATTTGTGCTGGGCTTGTATTAGTGTATTCTTAGTCTATTTGTGGTATTGGTTTAGTCCCACATCGGGGGATTGTCCCCGATTAGCTTTTTCCATGCTTATAAATAGAACTCTTCACCTTCCATTGTAATTACCATTGTTTGGTGGCATTCTCTCTACTAAGGAGTGAGCCTTGAAGCAATAATGTTGAACGTTTTATTTTAAACCGCAAGTGCACGGCCGCGATGAAGCGGTGGCAAGTACGGGTCGTCCTCAGGGAGGTGAGTAGCCTCTTGCTTGTACGAAATCAAGTGGTGAAAAAATGGAGAAGAGAGTTGGTTACGCTACTCTACACTAAACTACTCTAAGAAGTATGAAATGCGAACGAAAGAAACATTCAATGAACTAACAACTAAGCTAAGAACAAAGGAGGAATGCTGGAATACATAAATGGAAAACCCCTAAGGGGTGGAGTGAGTGCACACATACAAAGAGGTGGGTGTAGAATACATTCTTTAAGCACATGAAGGTGGTGTTTATCAAGCATAGGAAGTGTCTAAATGTTATGGCAAAACCTATCAATCTATTCACCAACTTAGTTGATTAACATTTACATATGCAAGGTGTTTATTTCAGAACCTAAACAAGCATGAGAGGTGTCTAATCATTTTGGCAAAACTCATCAAGTTGTAAATTCTATCCTAAACAAGCAAGCATACATTCATGTTTAATCAACACATCAAAAATAAAGCATTCATCCCATTCTCTAATGCATGTATGTACATCTACTCCACCCCCGAAAGGGGATGGAACTACTCACTAAACATTACACTAATTATTAAACTAAGCAAAGAAAGCATATTAAAACTAAGCTAGAAATAAAAGACGATTAAACTAAAACATGCACAAACAATAAAAGAAGAATAAACAAACAATGAAAGAAACACAAAACTTTATTGATAAAATGACTCACATTAAAAGTAGCATCCTCCTACTTTAGTGTGTGCTTCAAGGCCTCACTTCTAGTAGGAAGAATAGCCACTTAAAATATGGAGTGATTACAATGGAAGGTGAAGAGTTCTATTTATAGCCATGGAAAAAGGCAAACCGGGACAATCCCCCGATGTGGGACTAAACAGATACCAAAAATAGCCTAAACATCCTCTAATACATGTGCTGCAGAAATTTGAGCGGATTTGGGCCAAAATGGACCGCTAATTAGCGGTCTTGGACCGCCAATTGGCAGTCTATATGATTCAGATACTTCTCATTTTTGTTGTGGGCTTTTGTTTCTGGTATTGTTGGTATTTGATGCATCTATTTTGCATGTTGGAGCTCCGACCCGAATAGAATTGCCAAAATACTCCCCATGATGGTGAGGAGTATTCTGTTTTGCTCTTAGGTCCTTCGGTCTTGCATTCAGGTCCTTCTTCCTTGCATCTTGGTCCACAGATCTCACAATTCAGTCCTTTTTCCCAGCTTTTGGGTCCTTTTATGCTTCATCTCTTCAAACCTATTTATTCCTGAAAACTAAACATAAAACTCGTAACATAGCATTGTTTAGGTGAAAGATAATGGATATAGGATACGAATATAAGCATGAAATGATGTCAATCAAATACCCCCACACCTAACTTTTGCTATTCCCGAGCAAAACAAAGAAAGAGAAAAACATACGAAAAACAAGAAATCCTAACTCACTTTCGTAGGAATCACGGTTGCACTTAGCACGTGCAACAAGCCGTTAAACCTTCCTGTTGCCAAGGAGGAGGAGTGTTGTCTCCTGAGGGTTTTCAGCGGATATACCCACAAAATCCGAACAAGATGCATTAATCAATCTAGCTACACGTCTCGTTGGACTTATTTTGTCGATCATGGGACGCGGTAATACTACGGGTCGACTCTATATATGTAATCGGTCCACCCACCTAGCCAAATGAGTTATTCGTGAGAGTTAGTCAAGGACTTAAGTGAAAGACATGGGCAACCTTAACTTCTGAATGTGATACAATGTGTAAAGTCCATTTTGGTTCTTATTTGACTCTCTCTTTTTTTCTTCTTTTTTTCATTTTTTTTTCATTGGAGCATTTTATTGGTTGGAGTTTGATTCTCCCAGGGTCAGGTTTCGTGCATCATTGCCTATGAGGACTTACACTATCACGTACACCTTCCCCCAAATCTCCACATAGGGCGATCCCTACCACCCGTGTAACAGGAGTTCGGTCGGTGCATCCCAAGTCAGATGACTCGAAAGCACCAGGCACAAAGTCCCCTCAGACCTACTTTCCCGAGTGATAGGAGCCGTGCGAGAAGAGAGAACACCACTTATTTATTTATCTACATGGGAACCAAAACCCCTACACTTAAGTTTCACAAAAAGAGATTAAGGGCCCTTGACTACGACAAACTACCTTATACTAACAGACACGAATTATTTGACTCACTAGGTTCAGGGTGGACTTCTTTAAATGTTTGAGTGCTGAAACCCTATGATTACACGCCCCCCGAGGGAAAACCGGGGTGCATCCTAACGACTCGATAAGACCTAAAGCCAGTAAACTAGAAATCCTAATGCATCAAGTTCAAGACAATTTTGGGAGCTTTCTTTTTACTTTGCCTCTCAACGGTTTTGCACATGCTAAACACACGCAAAACCTACAAAAACATTTTCTTTCGCAAACACATGAAGATTTTGAAAGAAATGTGAAAATTTTAAAGCACTAGGCAAGCAAAAGAAGACAAGTCACCCAAGGATCATGGCAAGCAGATATATCAATGTTAAATGCGGCACACTAACATGACCCTAACAATGCACACAAAAGAAAACAAAAAATCAAAAGAAAAGACTCGACTATGTACACACGTAAAACACCCCCCCCCACACCTACTTCATGCATTGTCCTCAATGAATGTGAACAAGATACTACATGTAGATATGCATGAAAAAGGAAAGATCTCACCAACATGAAGTACAAAGGGACGTTCAGGGTCATGTTGATGAACACAAACCCAAATTCCTTCAAAACCTGTGAGAAGCTGAAGAAGGGAGATAAATACGTGAAGAGATTGGGCCCAAGTACACAAGGGTTGGGGCCCACAACAATCGATGCTCACTGAAGGAGTCTTTTATTACACACTTTTTTTTTCTTTTTTTTTACAAGATATACACATCAACCAAGATATTCTCATAATCATTTGGTCAAGGAACATCAAATGAGAACATCATGTTTTGAGGACCAGAGACTTGCCCAGATGGGCAAACTTCACTGGTACTCTGAGGTGTCATGAAGGGTGAAAGGTCAAAGCTGAAAGGCTCGAACCCCTCATGATATTGGTTGGGTGTGGGCAACAAAGAATGAAGTTGTGTTGCCTCACTAGGGTTTAATTGCTCATCGAAGAAAACCCTCCAACCAATAGGCGGGTGCATCGGAATGAGTTCCTCAGGCTCATTCGATGGATGCAGCAGACTTGCATCACTAAGAATGGGGCTTCTCCCCAAGTCATCCAACAAGGACCTCCCACCATCGTTTAGATCATCAAGCATAAGCTCGGTCATAGGTGGGTCCTTGTTGGAGTCAATATGAAGCTCAAATGGCTCAATGGCCATGAGACATGAGGTAGAGACACCTTCTGGTATAGGCATATGGTGAGGTGTCTCACTCTCACTAGTACTCTCAACTGAATCATGCAACGAACACTCCCTTTGGACATTCATGTTCGAGGCCAGCTCACTCTGTTGCATTGCAAAGACAGGCAATGAGTCTTCGCTGGGCCCACGAACATTCTCAATGGGTTGCATTGGGGTTAGGGGTGTTCGTTGATTTTGTGGTGCTTTCTCCAATTGGCGGATGGGATTTAGATTTAAAGGTTCATCCATGGGTTCCTGTTGCCTACCAGAGTTGAACACATGAAACTCGGCACTCATGTTACCGAATGAGAGCTTCATGAGACCATTTCTACAATTAATCAAAGCATTGGAGGTTGCCAGAAATTGTCTACCCAAAATCAAAGGTATTTGAGAGTGGGTGTTCGCAACAGGATTGGTATCGAGGACAACAAAATCGACTGGAAATATAAAATCTCCAACTTTGATAAGCACATACTCGATAATCCCCATGGGAATACGAATGGATCTATCCACCAATTGGAGGGTGATCTTAGTTGGTTTCAATTGTCCCAAGTTCAACTGTTGATAAACAGAGAATGGGAGGAGGTTGACCGCTGATCCTAAATCAAGCAAAACATTGCTCAATCTAGTGTCCCCTATCGTACACTGAATAGTAGGACACCCAGGGTCCTTGTATTTTGTGTAGGTAGGATTGGAAAAAAGTGAGCTGATATTTGCAGCCAAGAATGCTTTCTTAGGAACATTGGTCTTCCTCTTGGTTGTGCAGAGATCCTTCAACACTTTGGCATATTGAGGTATTTGTTGGATGACATCCAACAAGGGGATGTTAACCTTTACTTGCTTAAACACCTCTACTATCTTGTCCATGTTGTCACTCTGCTTTTTGGTTAACCTACTTGGATAGGGAGCTTTTAGCAGGTAGGTTTTCTGCTGTGCCTGAGAAGAAAGCTTTGGTGTATTACCCTCACCCTCAGCTTCTTCTTCACCACCATTCCCACTGAGGGGCTGCATAGATGGTGGTGGGTGTGGCAAGGAAATGTGATTGTCAACCTGTTTTCCATTCCTTAAGGTCACAATGGAATTGACATGGTGAACAGGTTCCTCCACATGGTTCACTTGCCTCCCCCGAGGTACCACATTCTCATTTTGCATATGTTGTTGTTGGTACATGCGGGGGTTAGCCTCAGGTTGGCTAGGAAAAGACCCTCTCTCTCTCTCTCATGTACAGACTGAGCCAATTGGCCCATCTGAAGCTCTAGAGATTTCATGGTCTGCTGATTTGAAGTGAGAACTTGACTTGTGGTAGACATAAAAAATTTCATTGAGTTTTCAAGTCCACGAGTCAAGGTCTCAAGCGAATTGAATCGGGTTTCCATATTATTGGAATTTAGGAAACCCGATTGATTGGTGGTTTGTGCTTGGGATGGCTGATAGGAATGTGCATGCATGGGAGGTTCGTGTGATTGGTAAGGTGGTCTAGAGGAGTTTGAAGGACCACCCGGGGCATTATTTTGGTTCCATGAAAATTTGGGTGGTTCCTCCATTCAGGGTTATAAGATGATGAGTATGGGTCATTCCTAGCTCTGTCATAGATGGCGTTGACACGCTCCATCTCAGGAGGAATGGACTCACACTCGCTCTCTACATGACCTATCCTACCACATGAATGACAGGGAACTGGACCAGATGTGGACATGTGAGGTGCACTTTGTTGGTTTTGGAGCTCAATCGAATCCATACGGCGCATTAAGGCCGCCATGCGTGCCTCGGTGGCCGTAGTGGTATCGATAGCAAATGCGGCACCCGATCTAGTCGAGTTTGCATTCGCGATCCTCGCTCCTATACTAGATGATGCAGGTGGTTCCCTCACACTCTCCCACTGCATGGTTTTCTCAGCGAGGTCTTCTAGGAAGGCCCATGCCTCCCTTTCATCCTTTCCCAAGAACTCTCCTTGACACATGGACTCAAGGAGCGTTCTGGACGGGATGTGAAGACCCTCATACACAATCTGACAAAGATGCCACAACTCAATGCCATGGTGAGGGCACGAGGATAGTAGCTCTTTGAACCTCTCAAGATATGCATGAAATGGTTCAGTCTCATGTTGATAGAACGAATTGATTTCGTTCCTCAATTTTTGAGTCCGATGATTAGGAAAGTACTTCTTGAGGAATGCAGATTGAAACTCATCCCAAGTCCTAAAAGAATTCGCCTGGTTGCTATACAACCACTTCTTGGCATCATCCTTCAGCGCAAATGGGACAAGCCTAAGATGGATGGAGTCTGTGCTAAGTTGTTGCAGCTTGAACATAGCACAGACCTCCTCAAATTCCCTGAGAAAGATATAGGGGTCACCTTTCCCAGTGAAATGAGGGAGCATGGAAATGAATTGAGGCTTAACCACAAAATGGTTCCCATTAGCCTCTGGTAATATGATGCATGAGGGTAGAGCGGTACGGCTCGGGTAGCATCGATCACGAAGAGGTATGGGAACGACAACTGGAAGCACAGGTAGAACAGGTGGGTCCAGCAACTGCTCCTCCTCACAGAAATTAGCAGCCATTGGACCCAAACTACGTGCGACACGAGAGGAGGAAGGTGTCGAGAAATCGATGACCGAAGCCGGATTGACAACGCTCCTCGTCAAACGACCACTCTCGTCTCGTGTCCACGAAAGCATGCACAACGGTGCACACACACAAACCCTTTTTTTTAACAAAGAATGTACGTAGGGGAGAAGACGGGGGAACACAGGAGAGAAAGAATGACTCAGGAGAGAAAGGAAGAAGTCCTTAAGCTACGGCGGATGGGTACAGGTAGAAGCACACAAGCAAACAAGGCTCAAGCAATCCTAAGGTCGCTATAGGTCCTTACAGCTAGACGACGCCTAACTGCGAGGTCACACGGCCTCAACACGCCTCACCTCCCTACAACGAGGACCACAAAGCCCAGCAAGTGAGCCAAGATCCGGGGATCTCGTCTCTCCTACTATCGAGAAAGTGGGCAACGCCGATCAGGTCATGACGGTCGGGACCGGATCACTCTCCTAATGCGTCCAAGATCCTTAGGGTCAATGTCTACTTGATTTTAAAATTAGGCTCTTGATTAGTGTGGTTTTTGGGGCGAAGGAAAGGGTGATGAAATCCCCCACCTTATCTTTTACGGGACAGCCCCTCCTTAGTAGCGTTTTGGAGTCCTAAATCTAGCAATCAACACTCCAAACAACGCTCAACTCACACTTGTTGCAATGCACTTCCTACTAACTAATGCATGTTCATACGAAATGCATGAATGAGAGTAGAAGGTGCGTACCTCACGCCAGCTCTCAGCAACAGAAAATAAAGCTAAGATAAAAGACAATCTAAGTGCCTAAGTCACATACATGATGCATAGCCTAAACAAAAAGAATGCCTAATCTTTTGCTTTGAGTTTTAGGGTCCAAGTTGCTTAAAGGAGGTTTGATTATTGATCTGGGAACGAACTATAAGTCAAAACATGCCAAATTGAGTCCCAGATTACTAGATCAATTAGAGCAACAACACAAAGAAATTAGAAGATGAGAAGAGCTCACCAGACCGCTGATTGGCGGTTTGAAGTGCTCAGATCGTCTTGAAATTTCTCCAGTAGCCTCCACTTGCTATTCCCAATCTCCTGAAACAAAGACAAACTACAAAAAACAAATTAAATCCACTCGAATCGTCCAAACAGGAGTCTGGACTGGCACCTCCCCGGCAACGGCGCCAAAAACTTGTTGAACGTTTTATTTTAAACCGCAAGTGCACGGCCACGATGAAGCGGTGGCAAGTACGGGTCGTCCTCAGGGAGGTGAGTAGCCTCTTGCTTGTACGAAATCAAGTGGCGAAAAAATGGAGAAGAGAGTTGGTTACGCTACTCTACACTAAACTACTCTAAGAAGTATAAAATGCGAACGAAAGAAACAATCAATGAACTAACAACTAAGCTAAGAACAAAGGAGGAATGCTGGAATACAGAAATGGAAAACCCCTAAGGGGTGGAGTGAGTGCACACATGCAAAGAGGTGGGTGTAGAATACATTCTTTAAGCACATGAAGGTGGTGTTTATCAAGCATAGGAAGTGTCTAAATGTTATGGCAAAACCTATCAATCTATTCACCAACTTAGTTGATTAACATTTACATATGCAAGGTGTTTATTTCAGAACCTAAACAAGCATGAGAGGTGTCTAATCATTTTGGCAAAACTCATCAAGTTGTAAATTCTATCCTAAACAAGCAAGCATACATTCATGTTTAATCAACACATCAAAAATAAAGCATTCATCCCATTCTCTAATGCATGTATGTACATCTACTCCACCCCCAAAGGGGATGGAACTACTCACTAAACATTACACTAATTATTAAACTAAGCAAAGAAAGCATATTAAAACTAAGCTAGAAATAAAAAACGATTAAACTAAAACATGCACAAACAATAAAAGAAGAATAAACAAACAATGAAAGAAACACAAAACTTTATTGATAAAATGACTCACATTAAAAGTAGCATCCTCCTACTTTAGTGTGTGCTTCAAGGCCTCACTTCTAGTAGGAAGAATAGCCACTTAAAATATGGAGTGATTACAATGGAAGGTGAAGAGTTCTATTTATAGCCATGGAAAAAGGCAAACCGGGACAATCCCCCGATGTGGGACTAAACAGATACCAAAAATAGCCTAAACATCCTCTACTACATGTGCTGGAGAAATTTTAGTGGATTTGGGCCAAAATGGACCGCTAATTAGCGGTCTTGGACCGCCAATTGGCGGTCTATATGATTCAGATCCTTCTCATTTTTGTTGTGGGCTTTTCTTTCTGGTATTGTTGGTATTTGATGCATCTATTTTGCATGTTGGAGCTCCGACCCGAATAGAATTGTCAAAATACTCCCCATGATGGTGAGGAGTATTCTGTTTTGCTCTTAGGTCCTTCGGTCTTGCATTCAGGTCCTTCTTCCTTGCATCTTGGTCCACAGATCTCACAATTCAGTCCTTTTTCCCAGCTTTTGGGTCCTTTTATGCTTCATCGCTTCAAACTTATTTATTCCTGAAAACTAAACATAAAACTCGTAACATAGCATTGTTTAGGTGAAAGATAATGGATATAGGATACGAATATAAGCATGAAATGATGTCAATCAAATAACTCAAGGTGGAGAAGAATGCTGCCTTCAATGTGAGTCATTGTTAATAAATGTTTATTTGTTTCTTTTAATCTTGTTTTGTTATGTTGCTTGTTTTGTGTGGGTTGCTTTACTTTGTTTAATCTCTTGTTTTGTAATTTTAGTATCTTAGTTAAATGTTTTCTTTACTTAGTCTAATCAGTAGTGTAATGAGTAGTGAGTAGTTCCATCCCCATTTGGGGGGTGGAGAAATATGTGATATAATCATGTAGTGTATTAAGTGTGTGTTATCTTTATCCCTTGAGCTTTATATGATTTTCATAACCATCTAATGGGTTTTCACTCTTATCTTTGATATGCTAATGCTCTTGAATGAAGCTTAGCTTATGCTTTGATTAGTGGACCTATTTTATGGGGAATGATAAGGTTAGGATATGGATGAAGTTAATATTGGAAACACAATTTGTAGTGTATGTACTCTTGTTGCCTTTACCTTAGCTAATGTCTTGTATGTTTTAATGATGTAGTGAAATCTTAATTCATGTAGAGGCATAGTAGGGTATAGTCTTTATACCTGAGTTCATGTAGCTTCATTCCAATTATTGTCTTGTATGTTTTAATGATCTAGTCTTATCTTAAATCATGTAGAGGCAAAGTTGGATGTAGTTTTATAATTTCATGCACTACATGTTGTGAGGAGCTTAATGAACACACACACACTTCTTTATGTTCACATTATTTCTCTACCCCCTTTGGGGCTTAGTTTATTGCTTATCTCCATTTCCATTTGCATCTTAGCGTAGTTTAGTGTAACCAACCTTTCTTCCCTTTCTTTACCTCTCGCCTTCGCACAAACCAAGTGTCGACACACCTCCCAGTGGACGACCCGTATTTGCCACCGCTTCAACGCGGCCGTGCACTTGCGGTTAAATATAAAACGATCAATCAAGTTTATCTTCCTTCCGGATCGCCTAAGCGTGGGTGGTGGCGAGACTGCTTTCTTTAACCCCGGTTTTACAAGTCCCACATCCTCTTTCTCTTCTTCCCCCTCCTCCACAAGATCCTTGTTTCCGAGAATGTCGTACCTTCCTCCTCTCGTGTGTGACATGAGGCTCGTAAAATCTTTACTCTTTGCTACTCGTGTTGGTGAATTCCACCCCACCTCCTCATTTACCAAAGAAGCTAGCCCACCCATATGAGTTTCGCCTTGTGGGGTGGTCCTCTTGCTTTCTTGCATGCCTGAATTTTCGTGACCCCCATTTCCAAGGAAACATGTGCCTGAATTTGCCTTCCCCCTCTCTTGTGTAGCATGTTTTGGCCCCATGGTGCTCCTAGTATTGTCTTCTAGAGTTGCCTCTCCCAAGGAGAGCAACTCTTCTTCACCCATAATTTGTGGGGACCTCTCTTGCAAAATGCCTTCTTGTTCTTCCCTCCTCTTCTTGCTTTCTGAAATTTGTTCCCCAAGAGAAGGATAGGTGTCAATCTCCCTCTCAATTCGTGGGGGACTTGCTTGCAAAAGGTCCTCTTTCTCCTCCCTCCTCTTCCTCATTCAAGTGAGGTGTTATCTGATAATTTTTCCCTAAAAGGAGTCAAGTGGTCCAGCTCCCTTTCTTTTGCAACCAAAATACGAGCCTCCTCATTTGCCCATTCAAACCTAGAGCACTCAACTCTCTCCCCATTGGCTCTTCCCGAAATATAACAAACACTTTCCACTCCCACTTCCCCTTGCTCTTTTTGTCCACCACTAGGCTCACCCTCTTGTGCACCCAAAGAGGAATCCGTTGGAATCTCATCCCACATGTCCCCCAACTTAACCCCAAAGCAAAGCTGGTCCTCCCCACATGCTACTTGCATCAAGTTGCTCCCTTTCTCAAGAGAGAGACACGCACCTTTCAAGTTGTTGTACTCTCCCTCCACTTATGCACCCTCACCTACCACCCCACATGGAATTCCATGACTTGCTCCCACTTCCACATCCTCACTCCTTCCTTCCATGTCATCATCTCCTCCAGCCTTCCCTTTCTCCTCTTGACCTCTAGCTGCAAACTCCACCAAAGAAAGTTGAGTGCCACGCCTAGACACCTCTGATTTTCCTTCCTTCCCATTGCTCTTTCCAGCCTTCCTCCTATCAACAACGACCCAACTCTCCTCCTTTCCTTGTTGGGTTTCACTAACCTTGTTTATGGCCGCTCTTCTCAGCTTGCACCGCTCCAAGGCATGACCGAACTCGCTACAATTCGTGCAATACCCGGGCTTCCATTCATACTCCACATTGACTCTATGTGTGCCGGACTCTTCTATTTCCACCTCCACCCAACTTGAGTAACTGAAATCAGAAGCCACTTTCACACACACCCTAGCATAGGCAAGTCTCCTCCCCGATGCGGTTTGCTCATCCATGTATAATGGCCTCCCAAGAACACTCACAATTTTGCTCAACGTTTTTTGAGACCAAAATCGAAGGTCTAGCTCCGGAAGACGAATCCAAATGGGAACCGTGGTGATGTTGCTGATTGATCGTTTTATATTAACGGCAAGTGCATGGCTGCGTTGAAGCGGTGGCAAATACGGGTCATCCACTGGGAGGTGTGTCGACGTTTGGTTTGTGCGAAGGCGAGTGGTAAAGAAAGGAGAGAAAGGTTGATTACACGAAACTACACTAAGAATGCAAAAGGAAATGAAAGATAAGCAATAAAACTAAACCCCATAGGGGGTAGAGAAATAATGTGAATATAAAGATGTGTGTGTGTGTGTGTTCAATTAAGCTCCTCACAAGATGTAGTTCATGAAATCATAAAACTAAATCCAACTTTGCCTCCACATGAAATAAGATAAGACTATATCGTTAAAACATACAAGACAATAATTGGAATGAAGCTAAATGAACTCATGTAACTACTATGCCTCCACATGAAATAAGATAACCCAATATCATTAAAACATACAAGGCATTAACCAAGGTAAAGGAAACAAGAGTACATACACAACAAATTGTGTTTCCAATATTAATTCCATCCATATCCTCACCTTATCATTCCACATAAAATAGGTCCACTAATCTAAGCATAAGCTAAGCTTCATTCAAGAGCATTAGCATATCAAAGATAAGAGTGAAATTCCTTTAGATGGTTATGGAAATCATATAAGGCTCAAGGGATTAAGATAACACACACCTAATACACTACATTATCATCTGACATATTTCTCCACCCCCGAAATGGGGATGAAACTACTCACTAATCATTACACTACCTACATTAACAAAATGAAACATTATACTGAAAGGAAATTTAACTAAGCAAGAAAGGAGCATTAAAGAAGCTTAAAAGGAAAGGAAAGGCTAAACAAGCATGCACAAATTAAAAGACAAGCTTAAAAGAAACTAGAACAATTATTTTATTAACAATAACTCACATTGAAGGTAGCATTCTTCTCCACCTTGAGTTTTGCTTCAAGGCTTACTCCTTAGTAGAGAGAATGCCACCAAGCAATGGGTAGTTACAATGGAAGGTGCAGCGTTCTATTTATAGCCATAAAAAAGGTAATCCGGGACAATCCCCCGATGTGGGACTAAACAAATACCAGAAATGGACTAAATACACACTAATACGCGACCCACCAAAATCTTAGCAGATTTGGGCCACTACATCCAACTTTGCCTCCACATGAATTAAGATAAGACTACATCATTAAAACATACAAGACAATAATTGGAATGAAGCTAAATGAACTCATGTATAAAGACTAGACCCTACTATGCCTCCACATGAATTAAGATATCCCAATATCATTAAAACATACAAGACATTAACTAAGGTAAAGGCAACAAGAGTACATTCACTACAAATTGTGTTTCCAATATTAACTTCATCCATATCCCAACCTTATCATTCCCCATAAAATAGGTCCACTAATCAAAGCATAAGCTAAGATTCATTCAAGAGCATTAGCATATCAAAGATAAGAGTTAAAACCCATTAGATGGTTATGGAAATCATATAAAGCTCAAGGGATAAAGATAACACACACTTAATACACTACATTATCATATCACATATTTCTCCACCCCCAAATGGGGATGGAACTACACGCTACTCATTACACTAACAACATTAACAAATTGAAACATAATACTGAAATGAAATTAGTCTAAGCAATAAAGAAACATTAAAGAAACTAAAAGAACATGAGACTAAAGAAACATGCAAGACATGTAAATTGAAAGTCACTAAGAAATGTAAAAACTAAAGCAAACAACAATTAACTACAAAACTTCTATTATTACTCACTCCAAATTACAAGCAGCCTTCCTTACCAGAGTTTTGCTTCAAGGATTCACTCTTAGTAGGGAAGAAGGCCACCAAGAGGGAGATGTGTGCAATGGAAGGTGAAGAGTTCTATTTATAGCCAAAGAAAAAGGCAATCCGGGACAATCCCCCGATGTGGGACTAAACAGATACCAAAAATAGCCTAAACATCTTCTAATACATGTGCTGAAGAAATTTGGGCGGATCCAGTGTGATCTGGACCGCCAATTAGCGGTCCCAGACCGCCATTTGGCGGTCCATAAACTTTGGATCGAGTTGGAATTTGTTGTAGGCTTTTCTTGGTATATTTTCTGGTCTTGGATGCATTTACTTGGTTTGTTGGAGCTCCGACCCGAATCGAATTGCTAAAATACTCCCCATGATGGTGTGGAGTATTCTGTTTTGCTCTTACGTCCTTCTGTCTTACATTCAGGTCCTTCTCTCTTGCATCTCAGTCCCCAAATCTCACAATTCAGTCCTTTTTCCCAGCTTTTCGGTCCTTTTATGCTTCATCTCTTCAAACCTATTTATTCCTGAAAACTAAACATAAATATCGTCACGTAGCATTGCTTAGGTGTACGATAATGAATATAAGATACAAATATAAGCATGAAATGATGTCAATCAAATACCCCACACCTAAGTTTTTGCTAGTCCGGAGCAAAACAAAGAAAGAGAAAAACAAACGAGAAACAAGAAATCCTAACTCACTTTCGTAGGAATCACGGTTGCACTTAGCACGTGCAACAAGTCGTTAAACCTCCTTGTTGCCAAGGAGGAGGAGTGTTGTCTCATGATAGTTTTCTGCGGATATACCAACAAAATCCTAACAAGATGCATTATTCAATCTAGACACTCGACTCGTTGGACAAATTTTGTCGATCAATGGACGCGGTAATCCTACGGGCCGACTCTGTATAGGTAATCAGTCCACACACCTAGCCTAATGAATCATTCGTGTAAGTTAAATAAGGAATTAAGTGAAAGACATGGACAACCTCAACATCTTCAAGTGATACAAAGTGTAAGGTCCATTAAGGTTCTTATTTGCATTTTTTTCTTTTTGTTTCTTTTCTTTTTTTCTTCTTTTTCTCTATCTTAGTTGGAGCTTCGTTCTCAGGGTCAGGTTTTGTGCATCATTGCCCATGAGGACTTATACTATCACGTACTCCTTTCCCCAAATCTCCACATAGGGCAATCCCTACCACCCATGTAACGGGAGTTCGGTCGGCGCATCCCAAGTCAGATGACTCGAAAGCACCAGGCACAAAGTCCCTTCAGACCTACTTTCCCGAGTGATAGGAGCCGTGCGAGAAGAGAGAACACCTACTCACTTATTTCTTATCTACACCTGAACCAAAACCCTTACACTTAATGTCTCACAACAAGATTTAAAAGGTCATTGACAACAAGAAACTTCCTTAAGTTAACAGACACGAATTATTGACTCATTAAGTTCAGGGTGGACTTCTTTGAATGTTTGAGCACTGAAACCCTATCATTACTCACCCCCAAGGGAAAACTGGGGTGCATCCTAACGACTCGATAAATCCTAAAGCCACTGTACTAGATATCCTAATGCATCAAGTTCAAGACAATTTCGGGAGCTTTCTTTTTACTTTGCCTCTCAACGGTTTTGCACATGCTAAACACACGCAAAGCCCACAAAACATTTTCTTTCGTAAACACATGAAGATTTTGAAAGAAATGTGAAAATTTTGAAACACTAGGCAAGAAAAAGAAGACAAGTCACCCAAGGATCATGGCAAGTAGATATATCGATATTAAATTTAGCACACTAACATGACCCTATCAATACACACAAAAGAAAACAAAATCCAAAGAAAAGACTCGACTATGTACACACGTAAAACACCCCCCACACCTATGTAAGACCCGCTCTCCTGCCACTCTGTTTTAGGTTTTATTAATCCTTTATGTGTTTTATTGTCTTTGTTTTGAGGTTATGTTGTTTTAGTAAAAGTTTCCTTTTTGGGCGAATTTAACCGTCGGGCGCGGTTGTATTCGTTAGACTTAACCGGGTTTATCGGGTGCCTAAAACCTGGTGTGCGGATTTAATTGTTTGCTTGATGAGGCGTGTTGGTTAGGATGGGAGGATGGGCTGGCTTACCAAATCCGAAATTAAAGAGAGAAGATCTTGCTAGCATGTGACTTGATTGCCTTAAGGAAAGTGCTGATTTTGCCATCAAAGCCAATTAACTCCCAATTATCTCTTGCCTTTTTTCCTTGTTTCTCCTTTCCAACTTGCACCCTTATTTATACTGCACCCCAGCCGACTCCCCTAGAACTTTTTCTCCACCATCACCACCGAAATTTCCCTTGGAGATCCGGCAGCTTGGAGGAGGAAACCGGCGGTGCTCTTTGCGTGCGGCTAGGAGGAGAAGTTCTTGTCGGTCTTCGGTTTAGCTCAGCCTCTCCCCTCTTCAGGTATGCCTCCCTCCGTAGTCATTAGGTTGCATGGTGGGTCGGGGAGGCTGCTGGGTCGGGTTTGATGTTTAGGGTTGGCACGTTTTGAACCTTGCAAGAATAGAAGGTTGCGGTGCAACCCTAGATTCCAGCGGGTGGCTGGGATACTCTTCCGGCTGGTGGCACCATTCTCACGTTTCTCCTTGGGAGGTTGCTGGACCAATCAGGGAAGAAGGAGGAGGGGCCGTAGGGAGCATGTCATGTAGGATTGCTGCAATAAAGCTGTGTGATTTTCCAACCTAACCCATCTAGTGTTTCATGTAATCTATTGATGTTGTTAACGTGTTTCCTAGATGTGTTACTAATCTGATTTCATAATCTTGAGTGATTTCATGTCCTCATTTAAAGGAGACCCAAACATATTGTTGCGAATCATGGCTGCCATGTTAGGTTCTATTCAGTAGCTATATTAAAGCATGTCATCTTGAATTTGTCATAAGGTCTAGGTCTCATGTTCTTAGAATGAATCGGAATTTATCTATATAAAATTATAAGTGGTGTATGGATTATGTCTTATGCAATCAGAAGATATGTAACGACTAAATTCTTCTACCACTCATGAGGACTCACCGAATATAGGTCTTATGTGCATGAAATCATTTAGGGATTTTAACTAGGTAGGCTTCACGATTGGTCACTGTTTTGTTGATAGTATGTGGTGTATTTCTTTCGTAAATATACTCAGGAACGCTGCCCATAAACATATACAACTATATATTAATGATCACAGACCTTGAAATCATGCATCAATTCATTGCAGCCATGCAGCCCTCCATGGTTAGTTGCTAAAAATAAAACATGCGTCCTGCACGGTTCATGTTAGTGTGCTGGATAGAGACTTAACCTAATTTCTGTTTTCGTGACATGTGCTCATACAATTAACTGTGAATCATATCATCATAACCTCTGAATTTAGTGCCCGTATCCACATTAGGAATGCATGCACATTCTGGAATATTGTTGTTTATGCTACGTAAGGTTATTAGGGGTTCACGGTCGTGTAGGTTGCTGCAGTCTTCATTTTATTATCATGTTTGTATGTACTAGTATTGACATAATTCCAGTTCTCGTAAGCTATGATCATGTTCTGAAATTCCAGTTTACATAGCATTCTTGTTCTGAAATTGATTGTGCATATCGTGACATTAGATTTTGATGTCTCCAGCTGTGGTGCATGTTATGTTGCTCTGTTTATGTTGATGTATGTCTGATATGAAGTATTATGTGGTGGTCATGCGTGACAAATCTGAAATCAGACTTTACACTCTCATGATCCGTAGACGACTTGACTAGTGGTGGAGTTGATTTTCCGATCCGGATACCTTTCCTTAAGCTTGTCCTGAACCTTGTAGCTACTTTAGATTTATAGATCCCCAAGTAGCTTGCATTACATATAATTTAACAAAGTAATTCTGGGCACGTTCTGTTTTCTAGGCCGACGGGCCACGGGTGGGTCCTCTAGATTCAGAGGCCACTCGATTAAGACCCCTATGGGGGGCCAGGCCTAAGATAAGTCCTGGGCATGCGCGCTGCCATTCTGTCTCAGGGTAGGTGTTTCCAAGTTCGCGATGACACCATGTAGGTTTATTTCCGTGGATTGGGACGCTTATCCGGCGCACCGCTTTGTGCCGAGCGGTGGGTCACTGACGAGTGACCGCCTCTGACCAGCGAGGCTGGTGTTCTGGTTCCTATGGAGGAACGATTCGGGTGTGCCCGACCGGCACGGCTTGTGTAGTCGTAGCCTTCTGTTGCATTTGATGCTTTCTGATCTGTTCTGTTTCTGATGCCTGCCTTATTTAGTTTCATGCTACCTTTCATTTATTGCATAAGCGGGGGCATACTGGGTTTTCTTAATTGAAAACTCACGCATTGTTAAATGCGGTGCTTGCAGGTACCTAGGTTCCACAGGGCAGACTGGACGAGTTCCGAGGATTCTGTACACGAGGGACGCGTCGACCAGAGTTCCAGTTATCTTTGCTTCCGCATATTTCCCTATGTATTTCCTTTTTTGATACTCGATGTGTTGTAATAAGACTCTTATTGTTATGATTATTCTATTATTCCTATTATGTTTTATGTCCGTCCATTTGTGTATGATCTCTTTCACTTTGTCGAGTCGATTCGGTCTGTCTTTTGTAACACCCTTCGGTCGTCGCGGAGGTCTCTGATCGCGACACTAGTCTCCTTTCCCAGTGTGCGTACCCGCGAGATCGGGGGCGTTACAACCTACTTCATGCATTGTCCTCAATGAATGAGAGCAAGATAGTACATGGATGTATGCATGAAAAAGGAGAGATCTCACCAACATGAAGTACAAAGGGAAGTTCAAGGTCATGTTGATGGACACAACCCAAATTCCCTCAAAACCTGTGAGATGCTAAAGAAGGGATACAAATACGTGAAAGAATGGGGCCCAAATACTCAAGGGTTGGGGCCCACAACAATCGATGCTCACTGAAGGAGTCTTTTGTTGTACTTTTTTTATATTTATAAGTATGTACAAAAATGGGCTCCCATCTTCATATGTCAAGGGACATCAAATGGGAACCTGCCATCTCTCGAGCCAAAAATGCACATGCATGGGCTCGTGACATACAAATCAGAATTGCTTGACCACCTGATACCCTTATAAGCGTTGTGGTCGTTTGATGCCTCTTGAGAGTGAGCAAGATAGCAGGCATGAATGAGAGGTGAACCTCGATCAGGTTGAAGGGTATCATGTGGTTGATTCTTAACCCACATGGGTCCTCAGCAGATACAGAATGAAGATCATGTGGCCCAGAGGTCATAAAAATGGTATCTTGTGGCTCAAAAGCCACATGATCGAAAAATTGTGGCTCAAGGGCCACGTGATCAAAAGGATGTGGCTCAAGGGCCACAAGATCAGGAGAATATGGCTCAAGGGCCACAAGATCAAAAGGAGGTGGCACTGAGGCCACATGATCAGAACATAAGGCACCTTCTTGTGCCAGCCCAGGTGCAACATCTTCTTCACCTTCATGATTTCCATCGAACAATTCTCTGAAGTACTTGAAGGTGCCCTCAACTTCAATTTCATCCAAACCCTGGGTAAGGTTGACCCCAAAAGGGTCATTGAAGGCACCTGGATTCTTGTCGATGGTGAAGATGTTCAAATCAGCGCATTGACTACCATAAGTCAAGCGGATCAGACTATTGCGACAATTGATCAATGCATTGGAAGTCGCAAGGAATGGTCGCCCCAGAATGACAGGAATTTGTCCAAGTGGGTTTGGCACAGGTTCAGTATCCAAGACAAAGAAGTCGACTGGATAAATGAACTCTCCCACTTTGATCAACACATCTTCCACCACACCCCTCGGTTTCTTCATAGACCCATCAACCAATTCAAGAGTGGTCTTTGTTTGTTTGAGGTCTCCAAGACCGAGGTGGACGTAGACAGAATATGGCAGAAGATTAACAGATGCACCAAGGTCCAATAAGGCTCGATGTATGGACACATCACCAATCACACAAGAGATAGTAGGACAGTCAGGGTCCTTGTACTTGACTTGCATGGGTTGTGCCAACAAAGAACTCACATTAGCCGCAAGAAAAGCTTTCTTTGGAACATGAGTTTTTCTTTTCCTGGCGCATAAGTCCTTGAGAACCTTGCCATAAGGTGACATTTCCCGAATCACCTCCAACAGAGGGATGTTCACCTTAACTTGCCTGATCATCTCAAGCATCTTGTCATGCTGATCTCAGGTTTTCATTTTAAGGCGCTCAGGGAATAGCGCCTTCAGGGCATAAGGGTGCGAAGGAAACCTAGAATTCTAGTCCAATGAAACATGAGTGGGGACCGCAGAATCTGATGCCTTCGACACAAGAGGAGACAAGGGGACCTCAGGGTTCGGCCCCTTTGTCGAAGGAAATGTAGAAAGAACCTCAGGATCTGGCTCCTTCCTGGAAGTATTTGTGGAGGGAGCCTCAGGATCCGGCTCCCTCAAAGATGGTGATGACAAAGAAGGCACCCCAACGTGGTTGTCCACCTCCTTACCAGACCTCAAAGTATGAATCACATTAATATAATGGGTGGGTTCAGAGGAAGCATGAGGTAAGGGTGTCCTTCCTTGAGAATGGGTACCCCGAGGATTCACCTCGGGTTGACTCGGTAATTGGCCCTTCTCGTGTTCATGGAGCTGATTAGCCAACTGGCTAACTTGCATTTCCAAAGCCTTGACTGTACTTTGCAACGCTTGAAGGGTCGGATCACAAGAAGGGTCCTTGGGGTCAACCCGCTGGGGTGGTGGAGTCTGGTTGGAATAACCCGATGATGAGGCATGAGCAGGTTGGTAATTATGGTGCTGAGACCTTTGATGTGGGGGTTGGTAGGTCGCCGATGGGTGTGGAGGTTGATAAGGTGGAGGTTGAGCGTGCAAGCTCTGACTGTTACCCGTATTAGGCCGCCTAGAGAAGTTAGGATGGTTACGCCATCCCAGGTTGTAGGAGTGACTGTACGGGTCATTACAGGGCCTCTGTTGATACATCGCATTTACATGCTCAGTATCCCTCGGAGCGTAAGCGCATTCCAAGTCATCATGGCACGTAAGTCCACACCTACTACAACCAGGAGTAGAGACCTGAGCTGCAGGAGTTCGGTCCAACTTTAAACTCTCAATCCTATGCATGAGAGCAGCCAATTTCGCCTCAGACGCGATAGTTTACTCGACATGATATGATCCTGCCCGACCAGAAGACCTGGCGGCTGGTGGCTCTCTCATGGTGTCCCACTCCAAGGTACGTTCATCCATGGACTCAAAAGTGTCCCATGCCTCCTCGATCGGTTTTATTTGGAAATCACCCTGACACATCGACTCCAACAATGTGCGGGTGTTGTAGTTGAGTCCCTCATAAACAATTTGGCACAGCTGCCATAACTCAAATCCATGATGAGGGCACTGCTGGAGAAGGTCCTTGAACCTCTCAAAGAAAGCATGAAAAGATTCGGTCTCACTCTGATACATTTGATGTATCTGGTGCCGTATATGTTGAGTTTTCCTTTGAGGGAAAAATCTCTTCCGAAATACGGTCACAAATTCATCCCAAGACCGAATGGAGCTCATCGGGGGGCTATACATCCACTTCTACACGTTATCCTTCAACGCGAAAGAAATCATCCTCAACCGGATTGAATCCTCATCAAGTTGTTGAAGCTTGAACATGGAGCATACTTCCTCGAATTCGCGTATAAAAATATATAGATCGTCCTTATTGGCAGTAAAGGTTGGAAGCATGCTCACCTATTGAGGTTTCAGCTCATAGTTGTTCCCGCGAGCAGGGGGAAGAACTATGCAAGAAGGTTGCGAGGCCCGAACAGGATGGGTCCGCTCCCACAAAGTCAGGTCTATCCTGTCGAGCTAAAGGTGGTGGTGCACCAAGAACTCGATCCTGACCGAATCTCCCTTCCTCTCGAGTCAGAGGAGGAGGAGAAGGAGGTCTACGTGGTGGTGGGAGCTGACCAAGGTAATCCATGTATGGAACCCGGTCTCCCTCGCCACCACGAGACGACTCGGCAACTTGATCCAAAGGAGCACGAGGCGGAGATGGTCGATCACCAAGACCGCCCATCTTACAAATATGCACTCTCTCTAGTCGAGCGCTCTCACCAGAACGAGCCCAACCTCGCATAAAAAAGCTCGACTCGACTCTAAACAACACGCAACAGCAGGTGTACTCAGAGGAGGAGACTACACGTAGAGAATTGATGAGGAGAGGACTCAGATGAGGAGGGAAGAATCCTTATATCTAACGTGGGTAGTGGGATCAGGTAGAAGCCTAACTAGCAAGCACGGCTCAAACAACTTAAGGCTATGGGTCCTTAGGCTAGACGACGCCTAACTTCGAGGTCACTAGCCTCGACACGCCTCACCTCCCTACAACGAGGACCACAATGCCCAGCAAGTGATACCAGATCCGGAGATCCAGTACCTCCTACTATTGACAAGGTAGGCAACGCCGATCAGGTCATGACGGTCTCAACTAGATTACTCTCCTAGTGCGTCCGCAATCCTTAGGGCCAATGTCTACTTGCTTTTAGTTAAGGCTTGATTAAGAGTGATTTTTGGGGCCAAGGAAAGGGTGATGAAATCCCCCACCTTATCTTTTATGGGACAGCCCCTCCTTAGTAGCGTTTTGATCCTAGATCTATCAATCAATCGCTCCAATCAAACGCTCAACTCACTCTTCTCCTCATTCAATTCCTACTAGCTAATGCATGGGCAAACAAGATGCATGAATGAGTGTAGGAAATGCGTACCTCACGTTAGCGCTCAACAACTGAAGATAAGGCTAAAAGAAAAGACGACTTGGGGCTTATAGAAATCGAACAGTTACATTTTTTCATTTATTCCAACAAAACCTCCGTGACAAAACCCTAGTTGTTCTCCAACTCTGACCGACCGTTCTCCGACCAAACCGCAGTGACCTCCTCTGCCACCATAGCCGTGCCGCGCCCTCGACGACTGCGACCTCCTCCTCCATCGTAGTTTCCTCCTCCTCTAGTTTGTGCTTAACTTGGTTTATGTCCCATGTTGTGTTTTTGTTGTTTTCAGTTAGTTGTTTCGATTTTTCCCATCGGATTTTTCTATTTTGTTCATTTGATTTATAATCTGGCAAACGTACCACAATGTGTTGTTAGTGTAAAATTAGCCAAAGTTATTTATTTTATCTAAAAGAATACTAGGAATGGTATTGTCTGTGGTGAGGTTGTGGCAATGTCAACGAAATTGAGTGGGTATGTCTGTTCTATTTATTGTCTGTTGTGAGGAGTGTGATGAACAATGGGTATATGAACACGTTAAAGGTAGCAGCTGAGTGTGATGAAAAGAAAATGAGTAGAGACTAGAGAAATTAAGAAAGAAAAGAAAAGAAATAGTAGAAAAGAACCAAAAACTTCCATGGCAGCTTGCTTGCTTGCTTGCTTTTCAGTCCACCCAACCGCCTAAAGTTTTAGAAAGTTGCATAAGTTAGAATGACATACTAAGCTGATTGAATTGAAGTTCAAAATGTTATATTTATAATGTCTATGTGATATAGTGGAAATAAGTATACATGATATGAATGTTTGATGTTTGTAATGTGAATGTGATGTAGTGGAGAATGTTATACATTTTTCTTGTTAATCCCAGGATTCGAAGATATTTACATAGCAAATTTTTAGGGGAGGTTCTACCAAAATTTCAATAAAATTTTAATCCCAATTGTTATTAATAACATGATATTTTATGTTTTAACATGTTTTCCGTCTTAAAATTATAATCCAAGTAATTGTTTTTAATACTTGATTTTAATATTTTAAATGTTTATTGCCTTGCTTCTTTGAGTTTTCAATATTATTTACATATTGTCTATAAATATGTTAGTATTATGATAATAACTCATCGACCCCCTTAAGCAAGTTGGCCTTTAATAATAACAAAAGATTAGACAATATTTGCTAAGTCGTTCAACATATTGGACTTTTGATTGATATGTTTTAATTAACCGCAAGCGCACGGCCGCGTTGAAGCGGTGGCAAATACGGGTCGATCCGGAAGGAGGTGTGTCAACTTTTGGTTTGTTCGAAGGCGAGTGGGAAAGAAAGGAGAGAAAGCAGAGAAAGGATTGATGATCAAACTACACTACAATGCAAAAAGTAAATGGAAGAGAAGCAATAAAACTAAACCCCATAGGCGGTAGAGAAATAATGTGAATATAAAGATGTGTGTGTGTGTGTGTTCAATTATGCTCCTCACAACATGTAGTGCATGAAATCATAAAACTAAATCCAACTTTGCCTCCACATGAAATAAGATAAGATCATATCATTAAAACATACAAGACAATAAGTGGAATGAAGCTAAATGAACTCATGTATAAAGACTAGACCCTACTATGCCTCCACATGAATTAATATAACACATTATCATTAAAACATACAAGACATTAACCAAGGTAAAGACAACAAGAGACATACACTATAAATTGTGTTTCCAATATTAATTCCATCCATATCCTCACCTTATCATTCCCCATAAAATAGGTCCACTAATCTAAGCATAAGCTAAGTTTCATTCAAGAGCATTAGCATATCAAAAATAGGAGTGAAATCCCATTAAATGGTTATGGAAATCATATAAGGCTCAAGGGATTAAGATAACACACACCTAATACACCACATGATCATATCACATATTTCACCACCCCCCCAAATGGGGATGGAACTACTCACTAATCATTACACTACAACCTACATTAAAATGAAACATTCTACTGAAATGAAATTAAACTAATCAAGCAAGGAATATTAAAGAAGCTAAAATGACATAAAACTAAAGAAGCATGCAAGCATATGAAAGGAAATTAAACTAAGAAGGAAACAACATAACTAAAGGAAAACATCTATTATTACTCACTCAATTACAAGTAGCCTCTCTCCACCAGGCTTTTTGCTTCAAGGCTTGAACTCCTAGTAGAGAGGATGGCCACGAAGAGAGAGATATGGGGTACAAGAGAGGAGGGAGAGTTTTATTTATAGCCATAGAAAAAGGTAATCTGGGACAATCCCCCGGTATGGGACTAAACAAATACCAAAACTAGCCTAAACACATACTAATACATGAACCCGCGAAGTCTTAGCGGATCCGGACCGCCAATTAGCGGTCCCAGACCGCCAATTGGCGGTCCATAAGTTCTGGATCAAACTGGAATTTGTTGTGGGCTTTTCTGGATAGATTTGTTGGTCTTTGATGCATTTACCTCGCTTATTGGAGCTCCAACCCGAATAGAATTGCCAAATACTCCCCATGATGGTGTGGAGTATTCTTGTTTGTTCATTGGTCCTTCTATCTTGCATTCAGGTCCTCCGATCTTGCATCTTAGTCCTTGAGTCTCTCAACTCAGTCCTTTTTCCTTCTTTTAGGTCCTTTCATGTCTCTTCTCTTCAAACCTCTTTATTTCTGAAATTCAAACATAAAGCTCGTTACGTAGCATTGTTTAGGTGAAAGATAATGGATATAAGATACAAATATAAGCACAAAATGTTGTCAATCAAATACCCCCACACCTAACTTTTGCTAGTCCCGAGCAAAATAAAGAAAGGAAAAAGCAAACGAAAAACAAGAAATCCTAACTCACTTTCGTAGGAATCACGGTTGCACTTAGCACGTGCAACAAGCCGTTAAACCTCCTTGTCGCCAAGGAGGAGGAGTGTTGTCTCCTGAGGGTTTTCAGCGGATATACTCACAAAATCCGAACAAGATGTATTATTCAATCTAGACACTTGACTCGATGGACTCTTTTTTATTACTCATTGGACGCGGTAATCCTACGGGCCGACTCTATATAGGTAATTAGTCCACCCACCTAGCCTATTGAATCATTCGTGCAAGTTAAATAACGAATTAAGTGAAAGACATGGACAACCTCAACATCCTCAAGTGATACAAAGTGTAAAGTCCATTAAGGTTCTTATTTGCATTTTTTTCTTTCTTCTTCTTTTCTTTTCTTTTTATTAGTTGGAGTTTCATTCTCCCAGGGTCAAGTTTTGTTCATCATCACCTATAAGGACTTACACTATCACGTACACCTTTCCCCAAATCTCCACATAGGGCAATCCCTACCACCCGTGTAACGGGAGTTTGGTCGGTGCATCCCAAGTCAGATGACTCCAAAGAACCAGGCACAAAGTCCCCTCATACCTACTTTCCTGAGTGATAGGAGTCATGCGAGAAGAGAGAACACCTACTCACTTATTTATTATCTACACATGAACCAAAACCCCTACACTTAATGTCTCACAACAAGATTTAAAGGGTCCTTGACTACAACAAACTTCCTTAAATTAACAGACACGAATTATTGACTCACTACGTTCAAGGTGGACTTTTTTAAATATTTGAGTACTGAAACCCTATGATTACTCCCCCCCCGAAGGAAAACTGGGGTGCATCCTAACGACTAGATAAGTCCTAAGCCACTGTACTAGATATCTTAATGCATCAAGTTCAAGAGAATTTTGGGAGCTTTCTTTTTACTTTGCCTCTCAATGGTTTTGCACATGCTAAACACACGCAAAACTCACAAAACATTTTCTTTCGCAAACACATGAAGATTTTGAAAGATATGTGAAAATTTTGAAGCACTAGGCAAGCAAAAGAAGACAAGTCACCCAAGGATCATGGCAATCAGATATATCGATATTAAAGGCATCATACTAACATGACCCTATCAATACACACAAAAGAAAACAAAATCAAAGGAAAAAGACTCGACTATGTACACACGTAAAACACCCCCCCCCCTCCCCACAGCTACTTCATGCATTGTCCTCAATGAATGCGAGCAAGATACTACATGGATGTATGCATGAAAAGGAGAGATCTCACCAACATGAAGTACAAAGGGAAGTTCAAGGTCATGTTGATGGACACAAACCAGGATTTCCTCAAAACCTGTGAGAAGCTAAAGAAGGGATACAAATACGTGAAAGAAATGAAGCCCAAATACTTAAGGGTTGAAGCCCACAACAATGAATGCTCACTGAAAGAGTTTTTCTAACTATGTAAAAAAATGGGCTCCCATCTTCATATGTAAAGGGACATCAAATGGGAACCTGCCATCTCTCGAGCAAAAAATGCACATGAATGGGCTCGCAACATACAAAGTCGAATTGCTAGACCACCTAAAGTTTCTTTATTATGTTGTTTGTTTTATGTTTCTTGTTTTACTTTGTTTAATTTCATTTCATTAGTTTTAGTAGCTTAGTTAATATGCTTTCTTTGCTTAGTTTAATAATTAGTGTAATGCGTAGTGAGTAGTTCCATCCCCTTTGGGGGGTGGAGTAGATGTTCATACATGTATTAGAGAATGGAATGAATGCTTTATTTCCAATGTATTGATAAAACATGAATGTATGCTTGCTTGTTTAGGATAGAATTTATAACTTGATGAGTTTTGACAAAATGATTAGACACCTCTCATGCTTGTTTAGGTTCTGAAATAAACAACTTGCATATGTAAATGTTAATCAACTAGGTTGGTGAATGGATTGATAGGTTTTACCATAACATTTAGACACTTCCTATGCATGATAACACCACCTTCATTTGTGCTTAAAGAATGTGTTCAACACCCATCTCATTGCATGTGTGGACTCACTCCACCCCTTAGGGGTTTTCCATTTCTGAATTCGAGCACCCGTCTTTCGTTCTTAGTTTAGTTTTAGTTAATCGTTTGTTGCTTTCTTTCGCATTTCATACTTCATACTTTGTAGTGTAGCGTAGTGTAGCATAATCAACTCTCTTCCCTATTTTGCCACTTGATTTCGTGCAAATGAGAGGCTGCTCACCTCCCTGAGGACGACCCATATTTGCCACCGTTTCAACGCGGTTGTGCACTTGCTGTTTAATATAAAACGTTCAACAAGTTTTTGGCACCGTTGCCGGGGAGGTGCCAGTCCAGACTCTTGTTTGTTCGATTTGAGTGGATTTAATTTTTGTTTTGTAGTTTTCTTTGTCTCAGGAGACTCAAATTGAGAAGGGGAAGCATCTTGTGAAGTTTGGAGGCGAACTGAGAAAAGAAGACCGCCAATCAGCGCTCTGTTCACCTCTAAATTTCTGTGGAGTATTTCTTTATCTGATATAGTGATCTGGGACTCGATTTGGCATGTTTTGACCTATAGTTTGTTCCAAGATCAATAATCAAACCTCCTTTAAGCAACTTGGACCCTAAAACCCAAAGCAAAAGATTAGGCATTCTTTTTGTTTAGGTCATGCATCATGTATGTGACTTAGGCATATAGATTGTCTTTCATTTTAGCTTTATTTTCAGTTGTTGAGTGCTGGCGTAAGGTACACACCTTCTACTCTCATTCATGCATTTCGTATGAACAGGCATTAGTTAGTAGGAAGTGCATTGAAACAAGTGTGAGTTGAGCGTTTGTTTGGAGAGTTGATTGTTAGATTTAGACTCCAAAACGCTACTAAGGAGCGGCTGTCCCATAAAAGATAAGGTGGGGGATTTCATCACCATTTCCTTCGCCCCAAAAACCACACTAATCAAGAGCCTAATTTCAAAATCAAGTAGACATTGGCCCTAAGGACTTCGGGCGCATTAGGAGAGTGATCTGGTCCCGACCGTCATGACCTGATCGGCGTTGCCCACTTTGTCGATAGCAGGAGAGACGAGATCTCCGGATCTTGGCTCCCTTGCTGGGCTTTGTGGTCCTCGTCGTAGGGAGGTGAGGCGTGTTGAGGCCGTGTGACCTTGCAGTTAGGCGTCGTCTAGTTGTAACAACCTATAGCGACCTCAGGATTGCTTGAGCCTTGTTTGCTTGTGTGCTTCTACCTGTACCCATCCGCCGTAGCATAAGGACTTCTTCCCTTCTCTCCTGAGTCATTCTTTCTCTCCTGTGTTCCCCCGTCTTCTCCTCTATGCACATTCTTTGTTAAAAAAAAGATTTTGGTTTGTGTGTGTGCACCTTTGTGCATGCTTTCGTGGACACGAGACGAGAGGGTTCGTTTGACGAGGAGCATTGTCAATCCGGCTTCGGTAATCGATTTCTCGACGCCTTCCTCCTCTCGTGCCGCACACTCTGTTCGACCTGTTCTTCCTGTTGTCGTTCCCATACCTCTCCGTGATCGATGCTATCCGAGTCGTACTGCACTGGCCTCATGCATCGTAATGCCAGAGGAAAATGGGAACCATTTTGAGGTTAAGCCTTAGTTTATTTCCATACTCCCTCACTGCACTGGGAAAGGTGACCCCTATATCTTTCTCAGGGAATTTTAGGAGGTCTGTGCTATGTTCAAGCTGCAACAACTTAGCTCAGACTCCATCCATCTTAGGCTTGTCCCCTTTGCGCTGAAGGATGACCCCAAGAAGTGGTTGTACAGTAACCAGGCGAATGTCTTTAGGACTTGGGATGAGTTTCAATCTGCACTCCTCAAGAAATACTTTCCAAATCATCGGACTCAAAAATTGAGGAACGAAATCAATTCGTTCTATCAACTTGAGACCGAGACATTTCATACATATCTAGAGAGGTTCAAGGAGCTACTATCCTCATTCCCTCACCATGGCATTGAGTTGTGGCATCTTTGTCAGATTGTTTACGAGGGTCTTCACATCCCATCCCGAACGCTCCTTGAGTCCATGTATCAAGGAGAGTTCTTGGGAAAGGATGAAAGGGAGGCATAGGCTTTCCTAGAAGACCTTGTTGAGTTTAGGAGCAAGGATCACGAATGCAAACTTGACTAGATCGGGTGCCGCATTTGCTATCGATACCACTACGGCCACCGAGGCACACATGGCGGATTTAATGCGCCGTATGGATTCGATTGAGCTCCAAAACCAACAAAGTGCACCTCACATGTCCACATCTGGTCGAGTTCCCTGTCATTCATGTGGTAGGATATGTCATATAGAAAGCGAGTGTGCGTCCATTCCTCCTGAGATGGAATGTGTCAACTCCATCTATGACAGAGCTAGGAATGACCCATACTCATCATCTTATAATCCTGGATGGAGGAACCACCCCAATTTTTCATGGAACCAAAATAATGCCCTGGGTGTTCCTTCAACCTCCTCTCGACCACCTAATCAACCACACCAACCTCCCATGCATGCTCATTCATATCAGCAACCCCAAGTTCCAAGCACCAACCAACCAGGTTTCCCAAATTCTAACAACTTTGAAACCCAGTTTAATTCGCTTGAGAACTTGACTCGTGGACTTGAGAACTCTGTGAAAAAATTTAAGTCATCCACAAGTCAAGTTCTCACTTCAAATCAGCAGACCATCAAATCTCTAGAGCTTCAGATGTGCCAATTGGCTCAGTCTGTACATGAAAGAGAGAGAGGGTTTTTTCCTAGCCAGCCAGAGGCTAACCCCCGCATGTACCAGCAACAACACGTGCAAAATGAGAATGTGGTACCTCGGGGGAGGCAAGTGAACCATGTGGAGGAACCTGTTCACCATGTCAATTCCATCGTGACCTTGAGGAATGGAAAACAGGTTGACAATCACATTTCCTTGCCACACCCACCACCATCTATGCAGCCCCTTAGGGGGAATGATGGAGAAGAAGAGGCTGAGGGTGAGGGTAATACACCAACACCTCCTTCTCAGGCACTGCAGAAAACCTACCTGCCAAAAGCTCTTAATCCAAGTAGGTTAACCAAAAAGCAGATTGACACAATGGACAAGATATTAGAGGTGTTTAAGAAAGTTAAGGTTTACATCCCCTTGTTGGATGTCATCCAACAAATACCTCAATATGCCAAAGTGTTGAAGGATCTCTGCACAACCAAGAGGAAGACCAATGTTCCTAACAAAGCATTCTTGGCTGCAAATGAAAGCTTACTTTTGTCCAATCCTGCCTACACAAAATACAAGGACCCTGGCTGTCCTACTATTCAGTGTACGATAGGGGACACTAGCATGAGTAATGTTTTGCTTGATTTAGGATAAGCGGTCAACCTCCTCCCATTTTCTGTTTATCAACAGTTAAATTTGGGAGAATTGAAACCAACTAAGATCACCCTCCAATTGGCGTATAGATCCATTCGTATTCCAAAGGGGATTATCGAGGGCGTGCTTATCAAAGTTGGAGATTTTATATTTCCAGTCGATTTTTTTTCCTCGATACCAATCCTGTTGCGAACACCCACTCTCAAATACCTTTTATTTTGGGTAGACCATTTCTGGCAACTTCCAACGCCTTAATTAACTGTAGAAATGGTCTCATGAAGCTCTCATTCAGTAACATGAGTGTCGAGTTTCATGTGTTCAACTCTGGTAGACAACAGGAGCCCATGGATCAACCTTTAAATCTAAATCTCATCTGCCAATTGGAGAAAGCACCCCAAAATCAACGAACACCCCTAACACCAATGCAACCCATTGAGAATGTTTGTGGGCCCAGCAAAAACTCATTGCATGTCTTTGCAATGCAACAGATTGATCTGGCATCAAACATAAATGTCCAAAAGGAGTGTTTGTTGCATGATTCAGTTGAGAGTACTACTGAGAGTGAGACACCTCATCATATGCCTATACCAGAAGGTGTCTCTACCTCATGTCCCATGGCCATTGAGCCATTTAAGCTTCATCTTGACTCCAACAAGGACCCACCTAACACCGAGCTTATGCTTGATGATATAAATGATGGTGGGAGGTCCTTGTTGGATAACTTGGGGAGAAGCCCCATTCGTAGTGATGCAGGTCTGCTGCATATCGAATGAGCTTGAGGAACTCATTCTGATGCACCCACCTATTGGTTGGAGGGTTTTGTTCGATGAGCAACTAAACCCTAGTGAGGCAACACAACTTCATTCTTTGTTGCCCACACCCAACCAATATCATGAGGGGTTCGAGCCTTTCAGATTTGACATTTCACCCTCATGACACCTCAGAGTACCAATGAAGTTTGCCCATCTCGGTAAGTCTCTGGTCCTCATAACTCGATGTTCTCATTTGATGTTCCTTGACCAAATGATTATGAGAATATCTTTGTTGATGTATATATCTTGTACAAAAAAAACAAAAAAAGTACAATAAAAGACTCCATGAGAGAGCATTGATTGTTGTGGGCCCCAACCCATGTGTACTGGGGCCTCATTTCTTTCACGTATTTGTCTCCCTTCTTCAGTATCTCACAGGTTTTGAGGGAATTCGGGTTTGTGTCCATCACTATAACCATGAACTTCCTGTTGCGCTTAATGTTGGTGAGATCTTCCCTTTTTCATGCATAAATCCATGTAGTATCTTGCTCACATTCATTGAGGACAATGCATGAAGTAGGTGTGGGGGGGTGTTTTACGTGTGTACGTAGTTGAGTTTTTTTCCTTTGATTTCTTTTGTGTGTATTGATAGGGTCATGTTAGTGTGCTGCATTTAATATCAATATATCTGCTTGTCATGATCCTTGGGTGACTTGTCTTCTTTTGCTTACGTAGTTCTTCAAAATTTTCACATTTCTTTCAAAATCTTCATGTGTTTGCGAAAGAAAATGTTTTTGTAGGTTTTGCGTGTGTTTAGCATGTGCAAAACCGTTGAGAGGCAAAGTAAAAAGAAAGCTCCCAAAAGTGTCTTGAACTTGATGCATTAGGATATCTAGTTTACTGACTTTAGGTCTTATCGAGTCATTAGGATGCACCCCGGTTTTCCCTCGGGGCGTGTAATCATAGGGTTTCAGCACTCAAACATTTAAAGAAGTCCACCCTGAACCTAGTGAGTCAAATAATTTGTGTCTGTTAGTATAAGGAAGTTTGTCGTAGTCAAGGGCCCTTAATCTCTTTTTGTGAAACTTAAGTGTAGGGGTTATGGTTCCCATGTAGATAAATAAATAAGTGGTGTTCTCTCTTCTCGCACGGCTCCTATCACTCGGGAAAGTAGGTCTGAGGGGACTTTGTGCCTGGTGCTCTCGAGTCATCTGACTTAGGATGTACCGACCGAACTCCCG
Source organism: Triglochin maritima (assembly GCA_963682175.1). Classification (NCBI taxonomy): domain Eukaryota; kingdom Viridiplantae; phylum Streptophyta; class Magnoliopsida; order Alismatales; family Juncaginaceae; genus Triglochin; species Triglochin maritima. The sequence continues at coordinate 26,429,813 of OY821774.1, read as the reverse complement.
TTACACGGGTGGTAGGGATCGCCCTATGTGGAGATTTGGGGGAAGGTGTACGTGATAGTGTAAGTCCTCATAGGCAATGATGCACGAAACCTGACCCTGGGAGAATCAAACACCAACCAATAAACTGCTCCAAAAAAGAAGAAAAAAATTCAAATAAGAACCAAAATGGACTTTACACATTGTATCACATTCAGAAGTTAAGGTTGCCCATGTCTTTCACATAAGTCCTTAACTAACTTTCACGAATAATTCATTAGGCTAGGTGTGTGGACTGATTACATATATAGAGTCGACCCGTAGTATTACCGCGTCCCATGGCCGACAAAATAAGTCGAACGAGTCGTGTAGCTAGATTGATTAATGCATCTTGTTCGGATTTTGTGGGTATATCTGCTGAAAACCCTCAGGAGACAACACTCCTCCTCCTTGGAGACAAGGAGGTTTAACGGCTTGTTGCACGTGCTAAGTGCAACCGTGATTCCTACGAAAGTGAGTTAGGATTTCTTGTTTTTTGTATGCTTTTCTCATTCTTTGTTTTGCTCGGGACTAGCAAAAACTTAGGTGTGGGGGTATTTGATTGACATCATTTCATGCTTATATTTGTGTCTTATATCCATTATCTTTCACCTAAACAATGCTATGTAACGAGTTTTATGTTTAGTTTTCAGGAATAAAAAGGTTTGAAGAGATGAAGCATAAAAGGACCCAAAAGCTGGGAAAAAGGACTGAATTGTGAGATATGGGGATTGAGATGCATGGGAGAAGGACCTGAACGTAAGACCGAAGGACGTAAGAGCAAAACAGAATACTCCACACCATCATGGGGAGTATTTTAGCAATTCGATTCGGGTCGGAGCTCCAACAAGTCAAGTAACCACATCAAAGACAAACAATACCAGCAAGAAAAGCCCACAACAAATTCCAAGCCGATCCAAAGTTTATGGACCGCCAATTGGCGGTCCAGATCACTCTGGATCCGCCAAAATTTCTCCAGCACATGTATTAGAGGATGTTTAGGCTATTTTTGATATCTGTTTAGTCCCACATCGGGGGATTGCCCCGGAGTGCCTTTTTCTATGGCTATAAATAGAACTCTTCACCTTCTAATGTAATCACTTCATATTTTAAGTGGCTATTCTTCCTACTATAAGTGAGGCCTTGAAGCACACACTAAAGTAGGAGGATGCTACTTGAAATGTGAGTCACTTTAATAAAAGTTTCTTTATTATGTTGTTTGTTTTATGTTTCTTGTTTTACTTTGTTTAATTTCATTTCATTAGTTTTAGTAGCTTAGTTAATATGCTTTCCTTGCTTAGTTTAGTAATTAGTCTAATGTGTAGTGAGTAGTTCCATCCCCTTTGGGGGTGGAGTAGATGTTCATACATGCAAATGAGAATGGAATGAATGGTTTATTTACAATATGTTGATAAAACATGAATGTATGCTTGCTTGTTTAGGATAGAATTTATAACTTGATGAGTTTTGACAAAATGATTAGACACCTCTCATGCTTGTTTAGGTTCTGAAATAAACAACTTGCATATGTAAATGTTAATCAACTAGGTTGGTGAATGGATTGATAGGTTTTGCCATAACATTTAGACACTTCCTATGCATGATAACACCACCTTCATTTGTGCCTAAAGAATGAGTTCAACACCCACCTCTTTCCATGTGTGCACTCACTCCACCCCTTAGGGGTTTTCCATTTCTGAATTCCAGCACTCGTCTTTTGTTCTTAGTTTAGCTTTAGTTAATCATTTGTTGCTTTCTTTCGCATTTCATACTTCATACATTGTAGTGTAGCGTAGCGTAGCATAATCAACTCTCTTCCCTATTTCGCCACTTGATTTTGTGCAAATGAGAGGCTGCTCACCTCCCTGAGGACGATTGAAGGGTCGGATCACTAGAAGGGTCCTTGGGCTCAACCTGCTGGGGTGGTGGAGTCTGGTTGGAATAACCCGACGATGAGGTCTGAGGAGGTTGGTAATTATGGTTCTGAGACCTTTGATGTGGAGGTTGGTAGGTCGCCGATGGGCATGGAGGTTGATAAGGCGAAGGTTGAGGTTCAGCGTGCGAGCTCTGACCGTTACCCCCACTAGGCCCCCAAGAGAAGTTAGGATGGTTACGCCATCCCGGGTTGTAGGGGAGACTGTACGGGTCGTTACGGGGCCTCTGTTGATACATCGTATTTGCATGCTCAGTATCCCTTGGAGCGTAAGCACATTCCAAGTCATCATGGCCCGTAAGTCCACACCTACCACATCCGGGAGTAGCGACCTGAGCTACAGGAGCTCGTCCAACTCTAAACTCTCAATCCTACGCATGAAAACAACCATTTTCACCTCAGACGCGATAGTTGACTCAACTTGAGATGGTCCAGCTCGACCAGAAGACCTGGTGGCTGGTGACTCTCTCATGGTGTCCGACTCAAAGGTACGTTAAGCCATTAATTCAAAAGTGTCCCATGCCTCATCGATGGGTTTCATTTGGAAATCACCCTGACACATCGACTCCAACAATGTGCGGGTGTTGTAGTTGAGGCCCTCATAAACAATTTGACATAACTGCCACAACTCAATTCCATGATGAGGGCACTGCAAGAGAAGGTCCTTGAACCTCTCCAAGAAAGCATAAAATGATTTGGTCTTAGTCTGATACATTTGGTGTATCTGGTGCTGTATCTGTTGAGTTTTCCTTTAAGGGAAAAATCTCTTCAGAAATACGGTCACACAGTCATCCCAAGACCGAATAGAGCTCGCCGGGAGGGTGTACATCCATTTCTTCGCGTTATCCTTCAACGCGAAAGAAATCATCATCAACCGGACTGAATCCCTATCAAGTTGTTGAAGCTTGAACATGGAGCATACTTCCTCGAATTCGTGTATAAAAATATATGGATCCTCCTTATTGGCAGTGAAGGTAGGAAGCATGCTCACATATTGATGTTTCAGCTAATAGTTGTTCCCGCGAGCTGGGGGAAGAACTATGCAAGAAGGCTGCGCGGCCCAAACAGGATGGGTCTGCTCCCACAAAGTCATCGGTCTATCCTGTTGAGCTAAACGTGGTGGTGCACCAAGAACTCGATCCTGACCGAATCCCTCTTCCTCTCGAGTCAGAGGAGGAGGAGAAGGAGGTCTACGTGGTTGTGGGAGCGGACCGAGGTAATCCATGTATGGACCCCGGTCTCCCCCGTCACCATGAGAAGACTCGGCCTCACACTTCAAAGGAGCACGAGGAGGAGATGATCGATCACTAAGACCGCCCAACTTAGAAAAATGCACTCTCTCAAGTCGAGCGCTCTCACCAGAACAAGCACAACCTCGCATAAAATGCTCGACTCGACTCTAAAAAACACACAACAGAAGGTGTACTCAGAGGAGGAGACTACTCGTAGAAAATTGATGAGGAGCGGACTTAGATGAGGAGGGAAGAATCCTAGAGATAGCATGGGTAGTAGGTGAAGGTAGAAGCCTAATCTAGCAAGCACTTCTACAACAATGTAAGGTAATGGGTCCTTAGGCTAGACGACGCCTAACTTCGAGGTCACTAGCCTCGACATGCCTCACCTCCCTACAACGAAGACCACAATGCCTAGCAAGTGATACCAGATTCGGAGATCCAGTACCTCCTACTATCGACAAGGTAGGCAACGTCGATCAGGTCATGACGGTCTCAACTAGATTACTCCCCTAGTGCGTCCGCAATCCTTAGGGCCAAAGTCTACTTACTTTTAGAATTAAGGGTTTCTTAAGAGTGATTTTTGGGGCCAAGGAAAGGGTGATGAAATCCCCCACCTTATCTTTTATGGGACAACGCCTCCTTAGTAGTGTTTTGATCCTAAATCTAGCAATCAACGCTCCAATCAAACGCTCAACTCACTCTTGTCCTGATGCAATTCCTACTAACTAATCATGGTCATACAAGATGCATGAATGAGTGTAGGAAATGCGTACCTCACGCCAGCACTCAACAACTGAAAATAAAGCTAAAATAAAAGACAACTACGTGCCCAAGTCAAGTACATGATGCGTGACCTAAACAAGTAAGAATGTCTAATCTTTTGCTTTGGAGTTTAAGGCCAAGTTGATTAATGGGGATTGATTTAATGATCTGGAAGCAAACTACAAGTCAAAACATGAATAATTTCGGTCCCAGACAACTACACTGAAGCAAACAACTAACAGAACAAAACTGAGAGCAGGAGCAGCTCACCAGGCCGCCAGTTGGTGGTCCGTTGGGCGCTTCTGTTCCTCCAATTTCGACGGTGGTCTCCCCTTGAGCTCTAGGATTCCTGAAACAAACAAAAACAAAAAATTAAAACTACTCAAATCATCCAAACCAAAGTCTGGACAGAGCACCTCCCCGGCAATGGCGCCAAAAACTTGATTGATATGTTTTAATTAACCGCAAGTGCACGGCCGCGTTGAAGCGGTGGCAAATACGGGTTGATCCACAGGGAGGTGTGTCGACTTTTGGTTTGTTCGAAGGCGAGTGGGAAAGAAAGGAGAGAAATGATTGATGATCAAACTACACTACAATGCAAAAAGGAAATGGAAGAGAAGCAATAAAACTATACCCCATAGGGGGTAGAGAAATAATGTGAATATAAAGATGTGTGTGTGTGTGTGTGTTCAATTATGCTCCTCACAACATGTAGTGCATGAAATCATAAAACTAAATCCAACTTTGCCTACACATGAAATAAGATAAGATCATATCATTAAAACATACAAGACAATAAGTGGAATGAAGCTAAATGAACTCATGTATAAAGACCAGACCCTACTATGCCTCCACATGAATTAAGATAACACATTATCATTAAAACATACAAGACACTAACCAAGGTAAAGACAACAAGAGACATACTACAAATTGTGTTTCCAATATTAATTCCATCCATATCCTCACCTTATCATTCCCCATAAAATAGGTCCACTAATCTAAGCATAAGCTAAGCTTCATTCAAGAGCATTAGCATATCAAAGATAAGAGTGAAATCCCATTAAATGGTTATGGAAATCATATAAGGCTCAAGGGATTAAGATAACACACACCTAATACACCACATGATCATATCACATATTTCTCCACCCCCCAAATGGGGATGGAACTACTCACTAATCATTACACTACAACCTACATTAAAATGAAACATTCTACTGAAATGAAATTAAACTAAGCAAGCAAGGAATATTAAAGAAGCTAAAATGACATAAAACTAAAGAAGCATGCAAGCATATGAAAGGAAATTAAACTAAGAAAGAAACAACAGAACTAAAGGAAAACATCTATTATTTCTCACTCAATTACAAGTAGCCTCTCTCCACCAGGCTTTTTGCTTCAAGGCTTGAACTCCTAGTAGAGAGGATGGCCACCAAGAGAGAGATATGGGGTACAAGAGAGGAGGGAGAGTTCTATTTATAGCCATAGAAAAAGGTAATCCGGGACAATCCTCCGTTATGGGACTAAACAAATACCAAAAATAGCCTAAACGCATAGTAATACATGTGCCCGCGAAGTCTTAGCGGATCGGGAGAGCTAATTAGCGGTCCCAGACCACCAATTGGCGGTCCATAAGTTCTGGATCCGACTGGAATTTGTTTTGGGCTTTTCTGGACAGATTTGTTGGTCTTTCATGCATCTACCTCGCTTACTGGAGCTCCGACCCAAATAGAATTGCCAAAATACTCCCCATGATGGTCTGGAGTATTCTTGTTTGCTCATTGGTCCTTCTATCTTGCATTCAGGTCCTTCGATCTTGCGTCTTAGTCCTTGGGTCACTCAACTCAGTCCTTTTTCCTTCTTTTAGGTCCTTTCATGCCTCTTCTCTTCAAACCTCTTTATTTCTGAAATTCAAACATAAAGCTCGTTACGTAGCATTGTTTACGTGAAAGATAATGGATGTAAGATACAAATATAAGCATGAAATTATGTCAAACTTTCCATTCATCGTATTTATTTTTTATTTTACGATTTCTGTCATAGATTGTTGGCGTAGGGTACGTTAGCTCTTTCACTCATCATTCATTAGAAAGCACGCATTAGTTAGTAGGACCTGCATTAGGACAAGAGTGAGGTGAGTGTTTTATTGGTGTGTTGTTTGTTAGATTAAGGTATGAAAAACACCTAGGGGCAGTCACCTATAGGACATGAGGTGGGGGATTTCATCACATTTTCCTTGGCCGAAAAACCACATAATAAAAGAGCCTCAATAATATCAATTTAGACGTTGGACCCTAGGATTTCCGGACGCATTAAGGAGAGGAAACTGTTTAAGACCGTTGATGAGAATTAAATTTATACCGCAAGTGCACGGCGTCAATGAAGACGTGGCAAATACGGGTCGAACACAAGGAGGGAGAGATTTGTTATTAGTGTGATTTCGATTGGTGGAAAGAAGGAGAGAAGAGTAAATTGGGTTTTGAGATTTTTGGATTTTAATTATCTAAAGCAAGAAACAAGAACAATTAAAACTAAAACAAGAACAAAGATGTGAATTCCGTCAGGTGGAGGTTTGGATTTAAGGTTTAGATTAGAGAATTTAGAAACTTATAATAAATCATATTAGTTATAAAGCATTACATGATAAATGATTTAACATAAACTCAAGTAATCAAAATATACTAACACGAAATTAAAATAATAACATTCATTCATCTTCTCTTCACCCTAATCCGTCACCTCCACCCTTTGGAAGGAGTTAGAAACTCATAGAGGGAGGAAGAAGGGGTCCTTGAGACATTACAAAAGAAAACTAAAAGTAAGAAATAAAAGACAGAATTTTATTAATGAAAAGAAGATTACAAAACTAAGATTAAGAATAAAAACTACCACCAAAGACTAAGGACCCTTCTAACATCGTTTTCGGGTCTATTTATAGTTGTTACAAGAAACCTAAGTATAGAATTGGAGAGTACACGTGTCCAGACACGACTGGACAAAATTGGAGCACACGGATCGACTAGGGGGCGGCGAAATCGCCGCACATCATGCTCTGATTTGGTCCAGATTTTGGTTGAATGTTTATGGTATGATTTGATCCTCCTTTACGCGTCTGGATTGATTCTTTCCATTCTTTTGAGCTCCGGATTAATTCCTTCACATATTTGGAGATATACATTGATTTTTCTATATATTTTCTCCAAGAGAATAAAGGCTACTCGTGATTTGCAATTAGGTCCTTGACTTTTTGCAGTTAAGTCCCCGGCTACTTTTGTGCTTAAGTCCTTCTTCTTTTTGCAATTAGGACTTGAATGCTTTTATGCTTGGGATGCATTTCCATTCGTAACCCGATAATCTTGAACTTGGTCTTTATGATAGAAATGAGTCTTTTGCATGCGTTTATGCTCGGGATGTGGGTAAATTGCATTCAGGTCCCTGTAATCTGTAAATAAGACTAAACACATACCTTAGTAGCATTTATTGATGTAAAAGTAATCTAAATGAAAGACATATGATGCAATGTATGCAATGCATCAAATACCCCCACACCTAGATTTTGCTAGTCCCTAGCAAAACAGAAGATACGAAAAATAAAAACAGGGAAATCCTAACTCACTTTCGTAGGAATCACGGTTGCACTTAGCATGTGCAACAAGCCTTTAAACCTCCAAGTTTCCTAGGAGGAGGAGTGTTGTCTCCTTAGGGTTTTCAGCGGATATACCCACAAAATCCTAAATCAACGTTTCATTAATAGTTCTCAATATCCCTACCTCAACCTGATACATCTCACTAAGAATTTTTGCATGCTCATTATATAAATCTAACTCATTAAAAATATGACTTGGTCTTTATTCCGCCGACATTCACACCACTAACCCTTCTACACATGTTTATCACTTGAATTAATTTGCACGCCTCCTCTGGTGGTGAAGTATCATTCGGATCAACCATGACATGGATCATTCTTTTAGCTTTGGACCTTGAGTATTATTTTTTTCTTTCGTTTTTTTTCCGTGATTCAACACATTTGCTTTTTGACACTTTTACCCTTTTTGCATTCGTGTAGCGAGTTTGGTCGATAATCCCGAGCTGGTAGACTCAAGTTACCGGGTTTCAAGATACCCCTACGGACCAGTGACTCAAAGGCTTGGGCTTTTGTAATCATTTTGCAAAATGTGTTTTCTTCACTTTATTCCTTTATTTTTATTTTTATTTTCCTCAAGGCTTAATTGCTATTAGAAGTCCACACTTCCCGGTATATTTTCCTCAACCTCTGCTTTTAATCAACCACTTCAAAGATTTGATTCATCCAATTGTGCATACATGTCTTAAAGGGCAATGGGTTATCTCTTTGGAACTTAGATTTATGTCACAATTTCTACAAGCAGAACTATATAATAAGGAACAAAAACTCAATGCAATTTGTACACGGGTTTTAGCAGTTCAATCTTAAGCTATGTCATGAAACATTGATGATTTTTTTAGAAATAAAAGACAGATCTATAGATAAATATATACATAAACACCCCCCACACCTAAATCATGCATTGTACTCAATGTATGCAAATATAAAGCAAATGCACTTATTACCTTGGTGAATTGCGGTGGACGGATGGAATTTGCTCAAAGTCAACCATAGTCAGAACTGGATTGAATGATACCATATTGGTGCATGTATCCAGTTGAATTGTTCCCCATGTTGCAATGAGCGTCCTGAGTTACAGGTTCCACACCTCTCACATAAATTGGTTCTCTTATTTGCTCGAGTAACGGTGGGTGTGTAGATGAATTCCTCCCCTTTTTCTTACTTCCTTTTTGATTTTGTGACGATTCAGAAATATTATAGATACGCGATTTCATCACAACATCACTTTGATTGCATGTTATTTCTGGCTCACTATCAATATGAAAGATATTAAATTCAACTTTTAAGTTCCCAAAAGATAATTGCATGAGCCCATTTCGACAGTTTATCAATGCTTCAGAAGTGGCCAAAAAGGGTCTGCCTAGAATTACAGGGATTTGTCGATTAGGATTTACAACAGGTGCGGTATCTAGTACGACAAAATCCACTGGGTAAATGAAGTCACCAACCTTGATCAAAACATCCTCTACTACACCTCTTGGTTTCTTAATAGAGCAATCAACAAATTGAAGGGTTGTCCTAGAGGGTTTTAGTGGACCAAGGTTGAGTTGCTCATAGACAGAGTACGGGAGTAGGTTAACACTAGCACCAAGGTCTAGAAGGGCTTTGCTGATAAAAGTATCTCCTATTACACATGAAATTGTGGGACATCCAGGATCCTTATATTTTATAGGAGATGTGTTGGACAAAATAGAACTTATGTTTGCAGTTAAGAATGCCTTCTTTGGTACGTTCGTTTTTCTCTTTTTAGTGCACAAATCTTTTAAGAATTTAGCATAAGCAGGTATTTGTTGAATCATGTCTAAGAGTGGAATATTCACCTTAACTTGCTTAAATACTTCCAAGATTTTCTCTATTTGTGCACTTGAGTTCTTTTTGAGTCTATTGGGAAATGGGGCTTTAGGGACATAGACTTGCTCAGGTTCAGGTTGAGCTACGGGTTCAGATTGAGTAGGTGGGGTGGGCGTTTCAGATTGGACGTCGGGTTCAATGGTTAGGTCATATGTGGCAGTTTGATGGCTAGATTGATTAGACGTTCTAGGATTTACCACATTATTATCAATCTGTCTTCCGGACCGTAATGATACTACAACATTTATTTGTTGGAACGGTCCTTCTTCATTAACCATTTGAACCGGTCTAGGGTTGTTATTTCCTGAAGGTGGTTGATAGGATTGATATGAATTATTAGATCTAGGGTTCACCTCAGGTTGACTTGGAAACCGACCCTTTTCTCTTTCACCTACTATTTGTGCTAGTTGGCTGACTTGTGTTTCTAGCCTTTGGAAGGTCTGCTTGGTTGTTTGTATAAAAGTTTTCATCAAATTTTCCAAGCTTGTCAACCTAACCTCATGATCGTTATTGTTACTAAACCCAGATGATGTATTATTTTGGTTATACGGGTTTCGTTGTTGTCTAGGAGGTTGACCCTGTTGGTTTGATGAGAAATTGGAATTATTACGCCAACCCGAGTTATAGGTTGATGCGTATGGGTCATTTCTAGCATGGTTATACATGGCATTAACTTGGTCCCATTCCGCACAATCCTCCATTACATGACCAGTCTGACCACATCTAGAGCAAGGGATAGACGAGGCTTGATTCACTCGGTTTTGGGTTTGTAGCTCTAAACTTTCCATTCTGCGCATAAGGGTAGCTAGTTTTGCTTCAGCCGCTATGTTGGCATCTACAGCTAAGACACCTGGTCTGGGTTGACTTGCTATTCTAGATCCAATACTCGGGTTAAGCGGTGTTCTAGCATTGTCCCATTGCATACTGTTTTCAGCTAAATCCTCAAGGAAAGTCCAGGCATCATTTTCATTTTTCGACATAAAGTTCCCTTGGCTTACGGATTCTACCATAACCCTAGATGTGGGTGTCAATCCCTCATAAATAATTTGGCATAATTGCCACCTTGGAATTCCATGATGAGGGCATTGGGTCAGTACACTCTTAAATCTTTCTAGATTGGAATAGAACGGCTCGCTCTGAGACTGAACGAATGCGACAATTTCATTCCTAATCCTCATAGTCTTATGGTTGGGAAAATATTTTTTCAGAAATACTTGAACAAACTCACCCAACTCCTAATAGATCTTTCGGCTAGACTATATAGCCATTTCTTAGCGTCGTCCTTTAGTGCTAGAGGCACGAATTTCAGACGCACTGCCTCCTCAGGGATATGCTGGTATTGCATAAATGAGCAGATTTCCTCAAATTCTCTAAGGAAGAGATATGGGTCTTTCCTAGAGGTGAACTTAGGCAACATACTCATGTATTGTGCCTTAAGTTCGAAGTCGCGACCCGGTATGGTGGGCATAACGATGCACGATGGCTGAGCAGCCATCGCTGGATAGCATCGATCCCTCAGAGTTATGGGTTGTGCAACAGGCGGGTCCACTACGTTCTCACCCATTGGATCCGTATGAGGTGGTGCCACAGGTGGATTGGGGCTAAGTTCCAGACTGGAATCTAGATGAACTCGTGAGAGTCGATTACTCAAGTCCCGAATCCAAATCTGAGTGCACCGGGTTGAATCAATTTTTGAATTCAAATTCCAAATTTAAATTCCAAATTTAATTTCAAGAATTAATTACAATTTTTTTTTTAAATTTTCGTTTTTTTTTATGTTTTTTTCTTTCAAAAGGGAAACAAACAATAGAATGGGGCAAGATGAGAAAGGAATCCTAATCTAGAGAATTTAGGTGAGAAGAGAAAGAAGACTCAGATGAGAAGGGAAACCTAACTGTAAAGATAGAAAGAGGGTTGGTCAGAAAATTCCTAAGAAAGCACGGTTCAAACAATCCTAGACCTAGTGTCGCTTAGATCTAGACGACTCCTAACTGGTTGAGTCGAATTGATTTGCTTGATTCACCTCCCTCACTAATCAAACCAACTTGTCCAGGCCGTGTATAGCTAGTGGGGGTGCTTCCGACAGAGTCGGTGCCAATTAGACAACCACTTCGCTCGGGAGACTTACGTCAACACAAAAACACTTTCTAGACACCAAATTAAATTCAATCGGCTTCAGGTCATAGCAAGTCAAACCAATTCTTCTCCTTAAATGAGTCTGAGTCCTTAGGGGCCAATGTCTAATTGATTTTAAATTTAAGGCTTAGGTGACACTTTAGGATTGTGATTTGTGGGCCACGGAAGGGTGATGAAATCCCCACCGTATCTTTGCCTACGGAGTTGCCCTTAAGATAGTTTAACTTAGATCTAGCAAAGATAGTCAAACAATGGTCTTTAGTGGGGGCAATTGCAAGGTTGTATGCAGACTAAATTATATGCCTAAATGCAATCGATAAAAACCACGATACGTACCTTGACTCCAGCACTCTTCAACAGAAATTGATTTGCAAGAATTTAGCAAGAATAATGCATACAAAACACTAGATGATGCATGCACTAAGGCCTTTCTAATTTTGCCAATTTTAGGTCAGAGTTGAATTATTGCCAATTATGGATTTTTTTGCCCTAACACATGCAGTTCTATGAAAAGGAAATTTTCTGAAACTAGAAATTACGAGGAAAAATGCAACAAAGGTTACCTACGCAATGCTCAGTCGGGTTCGCCGCCCGCTCTCGAAATTTCAGTAGCTCCACGCGTCCACCCAGAGATGGTGCTAACCCCAGAAAAATTTGAAGCTCAGATGCTTCAGGTGTGCGGCGATTCCGCCGCAGGTTCCTCTTGATGTGCGGCGATTCCGCCGCCCTTGTTGCTCAGACTGCGCTCAGATTTCGCCGCGCGCTCTGTTGTCTCCTGAAACACAAATCCAAATAGTTAGATCGCGCACAAGATAAACAGAATAGAATCGAAATCAACAAAAAAAAAATCTGCGTCGCCTCCCCGGCAACGGCGCCAAAAACTTGATGAGAATTAAATTTATACCGCAAGTGCACGGTGTCAATGAAGACGTGGCAAATACGGGTCGAACACAAGGAGGGAGAGATTTGTTATTAGTGTGATTTCGATTGGTGGAAAGAAGGAGAGAAGAGTAAATTGGGTTTTGAGATTTTTGGATTTTAATTATCTAAAGCAAGAAACAAGAACAATTAAAACTAAAACAAGAACAAAGATGTGAATTCCGTCGGGTGGAGGTTTGGATTTAAGGTTTAGATTAGAGAATTTAGAAACTTATAATAAATCATATTAGTTATAAAGCATTACATGATAAATGATTTAACATAAACTCAAGTAATCAAAATATACTAACACGAAATTAAAATAATAACATTCATTCATCTTCTCTTCACCCTAATCCGTCACCTCCACCCTTTGGAAGGAGTTAGAAACTCATAGAGGGAGGAAGAAGGGGTCCTTGAGACATTACAAAAGAAAACTAAAAGTAAGAAATAAAAGACAGAATTTTATTAATGAAAAGAAGATTACAAAACTAAGATTAAGAATAAAAACTACCACCAAAGACTAAGGACCCTTCTAACATCGTTTTCGGGTCTATTTATAGTTGTTACAAGAGACCTAAGTATAGAATTGGACAGTACACGTGTCCAGACACGACTGGACAAAATTGGAGCACACGGATCGACTAGGGGGCGGCGAAATCGCCGTATGGTGTGTGTGATCTGCGGCGGAATCGCCGCACATCATGCTCTGATTTGGTCCAGATTTTGGTTGAATGTTTATGGTATGATTTGATCCTCCTTTACGCGTCTGGATTGATTCTTTCCATTCTTTTGAGCTCCGGATTAATTCCTTCACATATTTGTAGATATACATTGATTTTTCTATATATTTTCTCCAAGAGAATAAAGGCTACTCGTGATTTGCAATTAGGTCCTTGACTTTTTGCAGTTAAGTCCCCGGCTACTTTTGTGCTTAAGTCCTTCTTCTTTTTGCAATTAGGACTTGAATGCTTTTATGCTTGGGATGCATTTCCATTCGTAACCCGATAATCTTGAACTTGGTCTTTATGATAGAAATGAGTCTTTTGCATGCGTTTATGCTCGGGATGTGGGTAAATTGCATTCAGGTCCCTGTAATCTGTAAATAAGACTAAACACATACCTTAGTAGCATTTATTGATGTAAAAGTAATCTAAATGAAAGACATATGATGCAATGTATGCAATGCATCAACCGTTATGGCCTGAACGTCGTTAGCCATCTAGTTTCCCTTAGATTTCAGGAACCTCCCGGGTTCTTGATTTCCTAAAGACTAGTGGTCATCTCTGCCTAAGACTGTTTCGGCCTTAACATTGTTGCCCATTTAGTCTTCTTGTAATTTTAGAATACTCCGGGTTCTTGATTTCCTACAAACTAGTGGTCATCGGTGGGACCTCAAAGTTAGGCGTCGTCTAGTGCTAAGGACCTATAGTGGACTTTAGGCCTTCTTTTGTCTTGATTGCTTAGTTAGGTTTCTAACCTTCCATATTCTCACGCTAGATTAACGACTTCATCTTATCTCTCCTGAGTCATTCTTTTATCATATTCTTGTCTCCAGATCTTCTCATCTACGAACACCTTTTAAATTGAAATTTTATTTCTTGTCTTCAATAAGAACCCTGCACGAACGTTCGGTCAAAATAGCGAATTTGGAATTCACTTCCCACACGTTTCGATGGACAAATCAGTTGGAGTCGACTAAAGCACTACAGAGTTTGGTTGTTACAACTCCCCAATGGTTATTCGCACCAATAATGGACGACCACTGGATGCAAATTCCCTATTCGCCCTTCGTGTTTTCTATTTAAACTAGTCCCCATTCACTTTTTCTTTTTCATCCATCTTTTCTATAAACATTCTAAACTCTTTCTTCTACTAAAATTCTTCCAATCCATGATATCTCTAAACCACTTTTCAATGGCACCTATGAAGGTTCTTGCCACACAGAAAGTTGTGGCCCAGACTAAGAAATCGACCGAGAAGAAAGGCAAAAGGTCGGTCCCTATGGTGAAGAAAAGTCATCTTAATCTTGACATCCCATCCACCTCGACGACACCAGTAAAAGAAATTCTCGAAGAGCTCTTCACTTACTCTTCATCCTACATCTTCATCCACCAAACGGCAGAGCGGCACTTCTTATCGATTAGCAGTGCCAACCCTATTCTGGAGTGGAAAATCATAATTAATGATCTCAAGGAAATCGACCTCTCAACTTTCCTAGCCAAAGATCGTTTGGGTGATTTCTTCGAAAACAAGCTTCCAGTGAAATTTTCTTCCAAAATTTGTCGGCATCTTTATGTCAACCTTGAAGAAATCACCACTCAAAACACCCTCACATCCAAAAGCAATGTTGTTTCTTTCACTCCCACCGCCTCACTACTTGGGGAGATGACCAGTCTCCCAAGCGCCGGAGACGACATCTACAACTTGTCTTGGGAGGAGTTATGTGGCTCCATCGATCAAATTGTCATATTCCCAAAGCAAGGGTGCCACCACAATAAAAGTTGTACGTCACTCATTGACCAATCATTGGTAAAGTCTTTTATCGATTCATCCTGTACAATCTTTATGTTCGTGACCGTCATCACGATGAATTTGGTCATCAAATGATGAAATGCTTATTCAATATTTGCAATGAGACTCCCACAAATTGGCCTCTCTTCATCACGAATTACCTGTGCTACATCTCTCACCGCAAGCTTAATTCTCTTCCTTTTTCGACGATCATCTCTCTCATTGGCGAACACTTCAAATCTATAGTATTATATATAATCCAAATTTCCCTGGTCATTACATTTAATCTAAGCCATCAAATGTTAAAAGACCAAAATCTATCCATCCAAAATCAAGTCCATGGAATCTAATTTTTCTTGGTCCTTAAAATTAATCTAGACCGTCAGTTGTAAAGAGGAAAAACATCCAACCACTAGTTTTATATAAAAAAATTGATACCCCTCTTTTATACAACAGTTACTACCATTTTTCATTTCCATCACAACCTTCCCCCAAAAGACACATACTTTCACCAACCAATATAACAAAAACAAAAACCCTCGAACCCTTCTCTTCCACGTTGTCCTTCCAACCAGTCCATTTTCTATCTAATCCATTCCTCTTTTTACTCTATCTATACACAAATCTTCACTTTTTACTTTTTACTCCTTTCTTTTTTTGAGTTATAAACTCTTGCATTTGTTAACGAAATTAAAATCATAATTTTTTCCCATCCTGGTGATTTTTAAATGGATCAACAATCATAACATTTGTGTGTGGAGATAATGGTGTGTTTTCATCTTTCTTTCATTTAGCTTTTTATTTCCATACAAATGAGGCATGTGTTATCGAGGCCTTTGTGTTGAGACAGTTGCTTAGCAAAACTGGTATATTTATTCTTCTCCCGAAATGTGTTATTTTTGGTCGGTAAACAATTCAACTCCGTTTTTGATGTCTGTATTTCCACACCAAGTGTTTTCTTCACCCGCTCGCCAACTGCTCGATTGATTGCCACGATGATGCTTTACCTCTGTTTTTTATGCAAATACTTATTCACCAACTACTAGATTGATTGACACAACACTGTCTTGCCTACGTATTCTTTATTTTGTACAACTTCCATTTCCCCAACTGTTTATTGACTCCGCAATATATTCATTGTATACTTAATTTCCTTTTACTACTTGATTTAAATTATACAAATTCAAATATATGGTTTGGTAGTAAACTATGTATGTTGTTGGTTGCAACAGCCAAGGTGACATTGGTACGGCAAACAAGGAGGATCTGAAGATGAGAACCGTACGTAATTAGTTTTAGTGCGGTTGCACCCAACAAGAACCCTACTGGGAGCAATGAGACTGAGGCCATGTTAAAGCAGATCTTGGAGATTTATGACGTGAGATGAGATACCTTTTGTGATGTTCTGCGAGGCACTTCATCTTTCTTTCTTTTGGATTTTTGGCTTTGAAATATGTTTTTATGTGTTTTCCAAGAGTTTTTGGTTTGAAGATTGGATTTCTATGTGTTTTTTCTTCGAAATTAATTGTTTCTTTATGTACTTTTAAGGGGTTTCATTTTCAACATTTCATTTTTTTGCAGTTTTCCTTGACTTAAAGGTCGTACTCTACGTATGTTTGTTGGTTTAAAGGTTTGAATATATGGTTATCTTTGGTTGCAATTACTCACCATACAAGCATCCTTATTATTACGACGAGTTGTTGTCTTCCACCCGCGATGCACTCAAGTTTAAACGTCTAAAGTTCCGATGAGCACAAGGAGTAAGCGCGCCCTCAGAAGTCCAGTTTGGGGTTGTAATTTTTTTTTGTTCCACTACAACCTGTCGTTTTGTTCTCTAATCCTATGCAGTTTTTTTCTGTAGCACTTTCAAATTTATCCTTTATGGTGAACGTTGTGTGGTATTTTTTCTTTTTCTACTTCGTTTGTTTGTTTGTTGCTTCCATGTCATTAGTTTGCACTTTGCACAAAGGCATGTTATGAAGGGGCCTTTGAGTTCGGAGGAGTGCTTTGGACGCCGGTACGTGTTTTTTCTTCTTAGGTTTATTCTTTTTTTATTGTCAAACCATTGCATTCCCCTCATGTTTAAATTTCCATACCAAGTATATCTTGTACATGCTCACCAACTGCTCGATTGATTGTCACAATGTTGTTTTGTATGTGTGTGTTTAATTTGGAGCTAATCCAATTGTAACAATTGCTTCTTAACTCTTCAATTCAACATCGACGCTACTATAGAAAAGGGAATATACATCGGCTATATGGCTTCTATACGTCAGATATATGGCTTCTATACATCAGATATATGACTTCCCTAGCCATAGACACATTTATCCTATGAGCAAACACAAACACAATCATTCGGCCACCATCATACCTACACAAACACTTGGCATTCATTCAGAAAGAAGTTTGATTATATTAAAGTAAAAATGTTATCCAATAACATGTGTTGTTTCATTCACAAAGATGTTTGATTATATTAAAGTAAATGTTTTATCCAATACGGCTTTCCTAACCTGACGTCTATCTATGTGTCGTATATAACTAGACGTCTGTCACTAAACGGCCGACATTTATTCCTAACAAATAGACGTCAGTCATAGCTAACAACTGACATCTATTCTTAACTATTAGACGTCGGTCGTAAGCTACGATCGACGTCTATATCCTTCGAATTAAGGAATACGCGTTGTATTAGCCTAATAACCGACGTCTATACCCTTACCAAATTTTCAAAAAAATACTAAATGGAACAGTCATACAATCTTGTATAACAAACACATTTCTCCTGTACAAGAAACACATTCATCTTGCACAGGATAAGGGAGCATATAATATTGCTTGCCCTGTTCTTTCCTAAGATCCCCTAGCTCACTCGATTTATCATCATCCAAATACTTGATCACCAGGGAAGACTGACCTTCTAGTGTCATAAAGGTGTCTACAAGAGTAAAAATTATATTATGTTATAATTATGATAAAATTATTCAATACATTTCATCTTATACACAAGAAAACACTTACTTCACTTGCACGTCAATAATTGTCACGCACAATTGATCCATTGCCAAGAATTGCATAACATCCTCTTTAGCGACGTATAAATATGTAGGAAACCCTTTAAGCCCCTCCTAAAAAATGTCAGGTAGTTAAGGCTTGTGATTCCCTAACTACCATTAAGTGATACAACATTTTGTACCTATTTCGTAGCAAATTAATGTTGATCGGAGGTTGGTTGTTTGACCCTTTGCTCCGGGGGCTTGAAACCTTAACGATATATATACAAACGTTAAAAATATAATTATTTACATAATTGAAATTTATTTGTTTTGAAATTTAAAGTATACATCCTAAATATACCAAACCCATTTATCCTAAGTCATTCCCAGCGTCATCCAAAATATCTAAAATTCCCAAATATACAAAATACGAAAATATCCACAACAACAACAACCTCCATATCAAAAATACCAAAATTAAAATTAAAAACGAGAAAAATGCAAACCTCCTGAAAGAAGCAAAATATTTTTTTGTTTATTTTTTGGGATTTATTTCGTAAAAGAATTTATGTGGATTTATTTTTTGGGATTTATTTCGTGTAAGAATTTATGTGGATTTATTTTTTGGGATTTATTTCGTGTAAGAATTTATGTTGATTTATTTTGTATAAGAATAATGTGAATTATTTGGATTGTTTTAAAAATAGTTAAACATCAATGTAACTATCACATGCATGTGTGTTGTATACATGTATGTGTATGGTCATGTCTTGAAGTTTAGTCCCACATTGGGGAAAATTTTTTGTTGGTGTAGTTGAAGTACTCCACCACTCATTTACTTCTAAATGGTAGTTTGGTTCGACACTACAAAACACAAGTGAGACATATATGTATTTAATGGTTAAAAGATTGGCACTTGGGGCCTAAGATGGTTGTAATTACTTTTTTACTGTTTAATCGTGTATAGAGGTCGGGTGTATCGAATGACTGACGTCTGTAGGACGTAATTTTTTTATTATTGTTATTTAAATGTATAGACGTCGGATGTATGACGTGACCGACGTCTATCGGGCATACTGTATGTATAGACGTCGGTCACCCCTTATATCCGACGTCTATAGGCCGTAAAAGTTTTGTCCCACATGGACCATTTTTTTTGCTGCGGTGGTTGAAGTACTCCACCACTCCAACACAGGTGAATGCGAATGAGTTTGGTCTCTTGGGCGACTTGGGCTTGCTCTACGTTGTGAATTGTGTTCCACTCAATCTAGTTGTGAATGAAGTATAGGTTTCGGTGAAAGCCCAAAGCATCCCTCTAGGATTGTGAGTGGAGGAAACCAAGCTCGCGAGGTTGTTCGCGGAGCTTACTTTGTAAAGGTAGTGTTGTTGAATTGTGTTCAACTCAATCTTGTTGTGAATGAAGTAAAGGTAGTGTTGTTGAACTGTCAAAAAAAATGGTTGATTTGGTCGACGACCAAAACTGGCAGTACGGGGTTGAAAAAACGTTTATTTTAGGTCGACCGAAACTAGGTCCACAGTCGACCAGTGGTCACTTGTATTTTTGGGGTATGGATAAATATGTGAATACGACCGCTGGTATAATATGACAAGTCTAACGGTCAAATGACACGTGTAGACGGACGAACAAAATGCTCAAAACGGTCGACCGGTTTAACACTATTGGCTAACATATTAACTGATCCAATCAGTCGAATAGAGAACTCGTTCGGTCGACCGATTTTGCTCAGACAGTTCAAGTGTAGGTTTAAGTATTCTGCGGTCTAAGTTTGGGTGACCTATTGAAGTCCGAATGATCTGAGATTTTGTGTGTGACTTCTACAAAGAACCTAGTATGTATGTGATTAGTAATTTACTCTAGTATGCTCAAGTATACATAAGTTCCTAAGACTCAAAAGAAATAAATAATTACATGTCTTCAAAAAGCTTGATTACATATCTTGACTTGGATTCCTTTCTTCATTGACTCTTGATCACCTGTATATGTTAGCACAATACAATATGTATGTCATGCATAATGTGTGCTACACTACATTTGATTGTTATTAAGATTAGATTGATTAAATCATCAAAACATGGATTAAGGCCTAACAACCAACAAAAACTAGTGCATCAATGCGCATGACATTCATGAAATTACAAACCTAGTAGTTTCAAATCTTTCATCGAAACCAGACTACTGTGTTTTGAAGAATACGCCTACGACACTTCGACACCCCGTAGACATTGACACAAAGTTAACTTGTCTTTTATAGATAATGAGCAACAAGCAGGTGGTTAATATTTATGGGTCCCCTTATCCTCTGCTCCTAGTTTTGTTCGTATACCAAGATCTACTAGATCAAGTCCAACATTATATACAGTTTTAGTCTTAAGAGGTATGTTCACAATAGTTCCTGGTAACTATCACAAACATTTTTTTCTACATGCATATCACATCAATACAATGTCTAACCTCTAAAGTCTTGCAGTAGGGTAGGTCAAAAAAGATGATTTTTTTCTAAACGCTTCTATGATTACCACGATTGAAAGGCATGCCGAATTCACATTTAATGTTCTTCACATGTTTATATACTTGTTTGTCACTATTATTTTTTTGGCGATTCATTATATTGCCATTTTCCATTGAATGTCTTCTTCAACCTACGATACAAATAACTCACAGAAAGAATTCTTCGTTGACCAAGATACAGTGTCCTATTGCCATGTACTGGCAGCAAGGAACACGTTTTTCTTCACAACACGTACATGTTTTTCTGGCCTTTCATGAAATATCCAGACAAATTTCCATATCCAAGAAAGTCATTTATTACAAATGATCATCGAATGCATAGTAAATGACTGTTGACAATGGGTATCCCTCACTTGCTCACGATCATACCATAATTTCTTTAGGTCATCAATTAAGGGTCTCAAATACACATAGATGTTGTTTCTCGATTGTTTTGACCAGAAATCATTAAAGACAACATCATGTATTTGTGTTTCATCCTTAACCATGGAGGAGAGAGATTGTAAACAATAAACAAAATAGGCCACAAACTCTGAAGACAACTCAAACTAGCATAAGGATTCATTTAATCAGTACATAGACCAAGTCTCAGATTTCCAGATTCTTCACCAAATAACAAGAAGTCGGAATCAATTTTCTTCCACTAGGAGAACAACAGGTTGCCGAAGCAACTGAACATTCGTTGTATATCTCGATATGCATGTCATGTCAGGTTCTTCGAGTCCTCAGAACATCCAGACAAATGCTTTAACCTTAGAATTATCAGAATATACCACAACACCTTTGAATGATGCCCTTGTAGTTTTTCATTACACCAGCACTCATATTTCTTTTGTTCGTACCGTGAGACACTACAAAAATAGTAATCCCTATTTTCAAACTCACCCTTATATAGGATACACTCATTTGGACATGCATATTTTTATTATATTGCATTCCCATTGGACACAATATGTTTTTAGCCTCATAAGAACAATCTGGACGTGCGTTGCTATCTGGAAGTATCTCTACCAACAACTTTACTAAGGCAGTGAAACTAACATCACTTCAACCATTTACTGTTTTCAAATAATACAATTGTAAAATTACGGACAACCTAATAAAATCGGTGCAACCAGGATTAAAAGCTTTTCATTGTTACATAGTAGACTACCAAGTACATCGGGTTCATTACCAAAATTATTGGCAACATCTCGGATCATCTCGAATCATATTTTCCTCAGAAAAATTGTCATAATCTCGGGCATAGCTTTTATCTCTTTTTTGTCTGTTAGTTGTTTTCCACGAGAGGCACCACTCTTAATCGATCAAACCTTTTCTGGTCAGAGATTGAATTTTACAGACCCTCTTTACTTGTCGTGGAGGTTCCCAAAAAAAGTATGGGTCGTATTTGCGATGTTCATAAGGTACGGAATCTTGATTGAAGTGGGGAAAGTTTCTTCATTTTAACATGTGCATTCTTCTGGGTAAACTCTAGAAATTTATCAACCTCGACTTCATACTCATCACTCAATCGTCTTGTAAAAATCTAATTTCAATTCATAATTTTCTACACAAGAAGAGAAAAAGCACGATGTATAAAATGAACAATATAAATGATAGATGAATAATTTTGACAGAACCTTCTCTAAAAGTTCTACTAACAAATATTTAATACTTGCAATTAAACAATCCAACACAAACAAAACTGTTGGATCGTGTGGGTTATGGGTCCACAATACTAATCACAATTTTACGCTAATTACCTCCTTGTTTGATCTATCAAAGATATGCAGCGGAACTAAACTAAGAAACAAGCAAGTAAAGACTAAAAACGCAAACCACAAAGGACACGGGGGCTTTGCAGAGGTTCGGCCCCCGCCTACGTCCTCTCTTGCAAGCTCCGCTCGACACTTCGAGCTCCGCTCACGACTTCACTATCCACTCCCCGTTCCGGGCCGGGAGAGAACGCCTTTTACAAAACAAGCACCGCGAACACCCTCGCTTGCTTGACTTTCTTCGATCACAATCCGAGAGGAACACTTCGAGCTTTCACCAAAATCCTTGCTTCTTCACAAACGAAAACTTGAGTGGAATACACTCTCTAACTTTAGCACACTTAGCTTATGATGTGGAATTGATGCTAAGGTGTGGAACTGTAGGCTTGGAGTGTTGGATTGGGGAAATTTGAGCTTGGGAGTTTCTCTCTAATGTATTGAACAAGTAGTAGTGGGAGAGTTGTGTTGAAATGTGTTTTACAACTCTTTATATAGGCATTAGAGAGAATAGATCCGTTGGGGTTGATTGAGTGAGTGATGGTGTAAGATACACAAAACAGAAACTTGCAGGACCCAATTCTGAGTTAATTCGGTCGACCGGATCGGTCTAAATGGTCGACCGTTTTGCAGTTTCGAACTCAGTTCGGTCGACTGGTTAGGTAACGGTCGACCGCCCAACGCTACGACTTAGGTACACTTAAGTGATCGGTCGAACTCCGAAAAGTGTTCGGTCGACCGATTTGCACCAGGCACTTTGGGGTTGACAAACAATGATCAATTCGGTCGACCGAGCTAAGGTCTAGTGGTCGATCGATTTTGTCCAGGAGGTTCGGGTTTGTCAAGAGATAGATATTCGGTCGACCGAACAAGGTCCTCGGTCAACCGATACATGAAATGTATTTGGGGTAAATTTGGTTAATACGAATACGACCGTTGAATATAATACGACAAAATGAACGGTCGGAAAAATAAGTTCATACGGTCGACCGAAATGGCATACACGGTCGACCGAAACCGGGCAGTGAAAACACAAACAGGATAATTGATCACTCGGTCGAACGAACGGTCTGTTACGGTCGACCGTATGTGGGCGGACTGTTAGGGTTCAGGTTTAGTGTTTTCCGGTCTAAGTTTGGGTGATTTATTGAAGTCCAAATTATGGGAAATTTCGTGTGTGACTTCTATAAGGAACCTAGTGTGTGTTTAAGTAGTTTTTAGCTTAAGTATGCTCAATTTACACAAGTTCCTATAACTCAAGGAAAATACAAAATACATGTCTTCAAAAGAGCTTGATTACATGTCTTGACTTCATTTTCCTTTCTTCCTTGAGTCTTGATCACCTGTAGAGGTTAGCACAAAGCAATATATGTGCAATGCAACATGTGTGCTACTCTACACGATCATAATTAAGATTAGGTTGATTGAATCATCAAAACATAGATTAAGGCCAAAAAGCCAACAATCTCCCCCTTTTTGATGATGACAACCTATATCTTAACTATATCTTAACACATAGAATTTTTATAAGTAATCTACGCATATAAATGCTCCCCTCTGGATGTGCATAGATTTTGTTCAATTTAACTCAAATTCCAAGTTGTACACCCTTAATTTTCTCTCCCCATTTGACATCCATAAAAAAAAAGATATTTATATAAGAATATTTATACGATTGAAGTTCAATGTGGATGTCTTGTAATGAAGTTGCTCCCCCTAAATTTTGCACTTCATTAGTCTAAGAAATGATATTCAATAAGCTCCCCCTATCGATATGAATATGATTTTTCAATTAAGTTCAATTCTTAATTCTCCCCTACTAACATCAAGCAAATACTACAATTTAGCATATGATGTTATCATTTCACCTTTTAACATCCATTTAGGAAACATTTGACTCTAAAACTATGGATGTTATTCAAATTTAAGATTTGCAATGAATGAATAATGATATGTCAATTAAGCATATAACCTAGACTAGAACCAATTTGATTGAAAAATTTAGAGGATATGAAATTATACCAACTTGAAGCTTGAATTGGTTCTATCCTTCATTCGGTCATGTAACCAGTTTTCAATTTGACTCTTTAGCTCGCCCGGTCACCACCGATTTCTTCCTCAAGCACCTACAAGTGTAGATTTAGGTACCCAAACAACTTTGGGTCCTTGAATGTTAGCTTTGGGAACCCAAACCATTTTGGTTTTAGGAGCCCACACATTTGAGGAAGTTTGCTTTACAATTAAGTGCTTTCCATTTAAAGTTGTATAAGATGCATGGTTTTTCCTAACCATGTTTTTGCAAAGATTGTCTTTGACTCCCTAATAGCATGTTAAGCATCTTAGTTCCATTTGTAAACTTTTCTAGATCTTTTCTTAATTGCACATTGCAAGCATGACTAATTGTTCAACATCTATAGGTGTTGCTTTTAACTTGTCAAGAGTTGATGCATTAGTTTCAAGTTTAGCAAGCAACTCATTCTTCTCATTCATGATTAGTCCAATTTGTCATTTGAGATCATTTATTTGCTTTCTAGCATTTTTGTTCTTTTCACAACAAGGAGAGAAAAAGTGTTAGAGTTGTTGAATTGTGTTCCACTCAATCTTGTTGTTAATGAAGTATAGGTTTCGGTGAAAGCCCAAAGCATCCCTCTAGGATTGTGAGTGGAGGAAACCAAGCTCGCGAGGTTGTTCGCGGAGCTTACTTTGTAAAGGTAGTGTTGTCTCTCGGACAGGAACGGGGAGCGGATAGTGAAGTTGTGAGCGGAGCTCGTGGAGTCGAGTGGAGCTTGCAAGAGAGGAAGTAGGTGGGAGGCCGAACCTCTATAAAAATACTCGTGTCCTTTATGGTTTGCATTGCTTTTCTCTACTTTGTTTAAATTGTTTCCACTGCACATCTTGTTTGATTTAGTAGGGAATGAAGCTTAAAATTGATTAGAATTAGCGACCCATAACGATGCTACATTTGGTATCAGAGCATATGTGCTAAATTTAATATACTTAACCGTATTTTAGCTTGACATTTACTTCATCTAACCATGTAGACGTATTGTGCACAACTATACCTCCACTACTTAATGGGTCAAACTATAATTATTGGAAGAATAGAATGAAAATTTTCTTCGTATCGAGTGACCTCAAGTTTTGGATCTTTCTCCAAAATCCATACACCCCCCCAAATGAAGAAAAACTAGCCTCCTTGACTAGGGCTAAAATGAAGGAATATGAAATGAACTCAACTATCATGAATATCCTTTATTGTGGCTTAAATGAGGGAGAATACAATAGGATTAGAGGGAGTGAAAGTGAACATGAGATTTGGCATAGACTACAAATGCATCATGAGGGAGATAGTAAAACTACAGAAACTCGCATTAGTCTCCTCATGCATAAATATGAAATTTTCACTATGCAAATCGGTGAGAACATTAGCGAAATAAACACTCGCTTCACCAATATCACCAATTCACTTTTGGTTCTTGGAAGAAAAATTAGTGAAGAAGAGATGACAAGGAAGTTCCTCTAATCGCTAAGCAAAGATTGGGAAGACAAGGTGGTTGCAATTAAAGAAGCTAGTTGGAAACCTCATGGCTTATGAGCTTCAAATAAGTCATCGGAAGGTGAAGGAAGCTTCTAACCTTGACATTACATGCAAAATCAATTGAGACAAGGAGAAGAGAGGAGAATGAGGACATTGAAGTCCTTTCTCAAGACTTATTCAAAATCCTCAAGAAGGATAAGGAAGAAATGAGAAAAAGAAGAAGTGAGAAGAGAGAAAAAGAAAATGAGAAGGAAGTGAGTGAGTGAGTGAGTGTGTGAGTGAAAATGAGAGAAGAGAAAGGGAGGAGAAAAAGGAGAGAAGGGAGAGGAGAAGAGAAAAGGAGAAGAGCAAGAGAAGAGAAAGGAAGGAGGAAGCTTACAAAGCCACTTGGGATGACTCTTCATCACCATCATCATCATCCTTCTCCTTGCAAAGTAGAAGAGAAGTTGCTCACTCCTGCTTCATGGCTATTGAGGATGAACAAAGTGAGTTGGATTCTAACTCTTGTTCTACTAGATCAATTTCTTGTTCTACTAAATCATACTCTAGTGATAGCTCAAGCTCTAAAGAAGAACCATACACACAAGATGAGCTTCAAAGTGCATTTCATGATTTAGTTAAACAATATGAGATCATTTGTGTAAAGAACAAGAATGCTAGAAAGCAAATAAATGATCTCCAATGTCAAATTGAGATAATCATGAATGAGAAAAATGAGGTGATTGCTAGACATGAAAAATATGCATTAGAACTTGCTAGTCTAAAAGCAACACGTATACATGATGAACAACTACATCTTAGAGCTTCTAATGAACAATTAAGAAAAGATCTAGAAAGGTTCACAAATGGAACCAAAATGCTTGACATGCTTCTCGGTAGTCAAAGGCAACCTTTAGATTAACATGACTTAGGATACAATGCTAAATTGAAAAACAATGTATCTCATACTACTTTAAATGGCAAGCATTTGTTTGTTAATAAAAGTTCTTCAAGTGTGTGGGCTCCCAAAACCAAAAATGTTTGCGTTCCTAAAGCTAATGTTCAAGGACCCAAAGTTGTTTGGGTACCTAGATCTACACGTGTAGGTACTTGAAGAAGGATGAGAGATCAGTAGTGACCGGGCAAGCTTGGAAAGTTGAATCCAAAGCCGGTTGCACTATCGAAAAGAAAATTGAACCACTTTTGAGGAATCAAAATTGGAACCACTTTTGAGGAATCAAAATTCGGTAACATTCATTAATCCTCCTAAGCATATATAATTGGTTCCAATATGATTATGAATGCTAAATTGTCATATCTTATGTTTCGTACAATTACATCTCATTAAGGGGGAGAAAATCTCATCATATGCTTAATTGTAAAATTGTCAATGGATGTCAAAGGGAGACACAAATTGAGCTAAATAGAACCAACTATATTGATAGGGGGAGCTTAATGGAAATTTTAACTAGAAAGGGTAATGAAGTGTACAATTAAGGGGAGCAACTTCATTAAAAGAACTTTGGGGGAGAGAATAAATTCAATGTTAAATCTTATTTTAATAGATGTCAAAGGGGGAGAGAATATTAGGGGGTAACTTGAAATTGGCTTGAAATTTGAACAAAAACTATGCACACTCATAGGGGGAGCATTTATATCCACAATATACATCTCTAAATTTCAAGTAATTAAGATATAAGTTGTCATCATCAATAAGAGGGAGATTGTTGGCTTTTAGGCCTTAATCTATCTTTTGATGATTTAATCAACCTAATCTTAATAACAATCAAATTTAGTGTAGCACACATTATGCATGGCATACATATTGTATTATGTTAACATCTACTGGTGATCAAGACTCAAGGAAGAAAGGAATCCAAGTCAAGACGTGTAATCAAACGTTTTGAAGACATGTAATTATATATTTCTTTTTAGTCTTAGAAACATGTTTATACTTAAGCATACTAGAGTAAATAACTAATCACATAGACACTAGGTTCCTTGTAGAAGTTACACACAAAATCTCAGATCATTTGGACTTCAATAGGTCACCCAAACATAGACCAGAAAACACTTAAACCTAAACCTTAACTATCTGAGCAAAATTGGTCGACCAAACGAGTTCTCTATTCGACTGATTGGATCAGTTAATCTGTTAGCCAATAATGTTAAAATGGTCGACCGTGGACCTTGTTTCCGTCGACCGAACATAAACGTTTTGTCAACTCCATAGTGCTAGTTTTGGTCGGTCGACCGAATCAACCATTTTGTTCAACCGTTTGTCCCTAGACTTTCCTGGACAATTATTCTGGACTGCCTAATTAGTCGACCATCCCACTTTTGGTTCGACTGTTCACTTAATTTATAGTCATGTTCGTTCGACCACCCCTAGTTCAATTGACCGTTTATTTTTGGATTGTTCTGGACTCCATGTCTGGACAGACTCTGGTCGACTGTTAGACCCGTTTCGGTCGACCGAGCCCAGAACTGTGCCCTGTGCTTTTCTGTTTTGTGGTTCTTACACAAACCTTTACCTTATTAATCCCAACGTCTATAACCCCTTAGGAGCTTAAAATAGATGTTACCAAGACACAACTCAACAACTCTTACACTCTATATTGTCATATACATCTAGGAGAAACTCCCAAGCTTTCAATTCCCCAAACCTATACTCTCCAAGCCTAAACTTCACACTTTAGTCATCAATTCCTAATTCAGTCAAAGTGTGCTCAAGTTAGAGAGTGATGTTCCATTCAATCTTGTTGTGAAAGAAGTAGAGGTTTCGGTGAAAGCCCGAAGCATTCCTCTCGGATGGTGAGAGGAGGAAACCAAGCTCGCGAGGTTGTTCGTAGAGCTTACTTTGTAAAGGCGTTGTCTCCCGGCCCGGAACGGGGAGCGGAGAGTGAAGTCGTGAGCGGAGCTCGTGGAGTCGAGCGGAGTTTGCAAGAGAGGAAGTAGGTGGGAGGCCGAACCTCCATAAAAACACCCGTGTCATTTGTGGTTTGCATTGCTTTTCTCTATTTTGCTTAAATTGTTTCTTGACATTATCATTCAGTTGGTGGTTCATCTAGTTAGAGAAATTAAAATAGCTGGATCGGTATTTCTAAGGTGGATTTATCCATTCGAGTGGTACATGGGTTTGTTGAATGGTTACTATATCAATCGATGAAGGCCCGATGCTAGCATCATTGAAGGCTACATAAACCAGGAGGTTATTAAGTTTTGTAATGAGTACTTGACTCATATAAAAACTGTGGTCTTTCCTAAGAATCGTCACGAAGACATGTTGGGGGTAAAGGTACACTTGTTGCAAAGTTGATAAGTCCAAAGGGCGAGCATCTCTTTCATGTGTATTTTTATGTGTTGTGCAATTCCAACGAAGTACAACTTGTTCTTGAAGAGTACATGTCCCTTATGAAGAAAAAACTCCTACATGAAATTATCAAGAAATAGTTAATGCTCACAACAAAACTTTCGTTGATTTGTTCAAGAAAATAATGTATAGCCGTAACGTTTCTGAGAATTTGAAGCGGTTGAATTATATGCCTAATCCTATCGTCACATCTTATAGTGGTTATGATATCAATGGATACTCTTTTTACACGAAAATGGAAGACGAAAAAAACACAATGTAGAACAACAATTTAAGTTTAGTAGCTGAATCATTGCATATGTCTAGTTACAAAGATAAAAATCCTATATATGCGAAGATGTCATATTGTGGTCCAATCAAAAAAATATGGGAGTTGAACTTCACCAAAATTGATGTGCCAGTATATAAATGCATGTCGGTGGACAATAACAATGGCTTTCAGGTGGACGAGTTGAGATTTACCTTGGTGAACCTTAATAAACTAGGATTATGGGAAGATCCATTTATTTTTGCATCTCAAGCCAATTTTTTTCTTCTATGTAACAGATCCTTGTGATAAACAATGGTTGGTAGTTTTGGAAAGAAAATGTCAGATCATTTCTCAAATAGATGTCAATGATATGGAAGAGATTCCCCTATATTCACAACAAATGCCTGACTTAGTGAATTCATAATATGTTTCTTTTATTTTTGTTTTGTTGTAAAACGTAGTAGTCAATATTTTTTTGGATAATATTTAGTTAATTATTTTGTAATAAGCAAAACCCATTTAGTGGGAAGCATACTAATATTTATTTCAAAGTATGTTATTTATGATGTGATAAGACTAAAACAAGCGTGTAATCAAGCAATAGTGCGTTAGTAGGTTTGTTACAACGGTAGCTGGCTACTTGAAATGGAGAAATAAAAAAAATTTGTGGACTTAGTGGGTCTTAATAGACCACCAAGTCCAAGATCGACTTTAAGATATATAAAAATTAATTATTGAACGGCTAAGATTGATTTAAACGACAAAAAATAATAGCCAGTCTGGATCAATTTCAGATAAAAAACTTAAGCGAGGAGTAGTTGAGATCGATTTAAAAGATAAAAAAACTAGTTGATGTGCGGGACCAAAAAAATTAATCAACGAAACGATTGTGATCAATTTGAATTACCAAATATTAGTGGAAACCGTACTACTATATTTGATATTTTGTGGGACCTATTCCATTACCATTTCCATGCAACTTCCTTAGAAATTTTGCAAAATACACAACATAAAACAATAAATATTCTTAATGTTAAAAAAACTGAACTGCTAAACATCGTCCTAAAAATACTTAAATCGCCCCTTGAAATTACCAAATTGCATTTCATCCTATTTTTGCTTATATATCTCACAATTTCACTCTTTTTTCAAAAATTTCTCTTCCTATACCTACTACAGAAGATTAGGAATGTCTCGGAGGCCAGGCAAGCAGCCAGCAGTTCCCCCGGTGTACCCGTATACGGTAAACTTACTTTATTTATTTGTTTTTAAAAATAAAAAAAATTAAAAAAAGTGGGGGGCGTCCGAGGGAGACGCCCCCCGCATGGGGCGGGCGTCCGAGGAAGCCGCTCCCCCCATGGGGGGATCGGCTTCCTCGGACGCCCGACCCATGCGGGGGGCGTCTCCCTCGGACGCCTCCCACTAGCGGGAGACGTCTGGGGAAGACGTCTTCCCGATGGGGGAGACGTCTTCGGCAGACGTCTCCCCCAAAGAGGAGGCGTCTCCGACAGACGCCTCCACCATAGGGGAGGCGTCTCTCGCAGACGCCTCCACAATTTTTTTTTAAATTATTAAATCTGATAATTACTTTAATAAATTGTGATAAATCTGAAAATTTAATTTAACAAATTCTTATTAAGTTTAACATTTGTGATATTTAGTTTTAACAATTTTTGATTTAGTTTAACAATTGTTTTAATTTAGTTTAACAAATTTTGATTTAGTTTAACAATTGTGATAATTTAGTTTAACAAATTTTGATTTAGTTTAACAATTGTGATAAATATGATAATTTAGTTTAACAAATTTAACAAATTTGTAATTAAAATTTCAATTAATAGTCATCGGGTCACAGTGGAGGGAAAGGCAGGTCGATACCATTACACGCCTTCCGTTCTTTAGAGGATGATTCAGCACCGCGTCATCCACGTAGACGGGGGATATCTGCTTCGGTCAGGAGGGAGAGAGAGGCATTACGTCGTCGTGAGGAGGATGATGATTCCTTCGATGATGAGCATGTGGACAGTCCCGACGACGGGAGCGACGATGATGACCCGTATGAGTTAGAGCGCCTGGAGGTGGAGAGGCAGGGGGAGTATAGCAGAGGACGTGGTCGAGCGGGTAGTTCTACTTCCGCCGGATGGATGGTGCGGAAGGGTAGGGGTGGGAGGTTTACGACCGGGGATTCGAGCTCGTGCACTGTTGATCCCCGCGCTCAGAAGAAGAAGAGGGTCCAGGACGATTCTTGGATCGTGAGCAGTATGACGCCTGGTGGTCCTTTAGATGGGAGCGTCATTCCTAGTTTCTGGGGTCACATCGCTAGACGGATCTGGGACGGAGAGGATCGGAAGGTTCTGAAGTGCCATAATCGGCACAGAGCCTATACAGCACTACAGGGTTGGCGGTCTACACTGAGTGCTGATATCAGAGAGGAGATTAGTGCCACGCATTTGGGGCACTTACCGTACAACATGTTTCCTTATCTCGACATGCCTTTGATTTCTGCGTTTGTGGAGCGGTGGCAGCCTGACACCAACACTTTCCACATGTCTTTCGGAGAGATGACGATCATGCTTCACGATGTTTTCCAGATCCTGCGCATTCCTGTGGATGGTCGTCTGGTTAGTGCTCAGGGGTCGACGTCTGAGCTGAGGTGTTATGTGGCAGAGTTGCTTGGTGTCACACCTGATGGTCTGGGGAGAGATACAGCTTTATGGAGTGGTGGTGGTGTCGGCATCGACTCCCTTGAGGACCTATGCAGACGGGCACGACCTCCGCGGGCCGATGATACATAGTTGACGGCGTACCTATTCTTGATGCTCGGAGCCATCTTGTTTGTCGACAAGAGTGGTTGTCGGATCAGACCACGCGATCTACTGGAGGCTAGGGACCCGGACACCGTTCGTGAGTACTCGTGGGGGTCAGCGACGTTGGCATACCTGTACCGGCAGCTTGGGATAGCTAGCCGTGCGGATTGTTCTGGGATTGCAGGTTGTCTTACGCTACTGCAGGCGTGGATATACGAGTACTTTCCTGCATTCCGCCCGCATCGTGAGCGGAAGATTATCGACGAGGGTCATCCACGTTCGGGTATGTGGGCCGTCCGGAGCGAGGACAAGAGCGATGGACGATTGCGTTCCATCCGCGCACGGCTAGATCAGATGACTGCATCAGAGGTATCAAACTTTACACCATTTATTTAATTTTAAGATGTATTATTATTAATGTGTTAAACTTTAGGTGGAGTGGTTACCCTATGGTCCTGACCCAGCAGCGGATGTCCCGAGGACTTTATTGATGGGTCTTATTCGTTATCGGGATATCATAGAGCCTTATATGCCCGATCGGGTCTTGCGTCAGTTAGGATATGTTCAGGTGATCCCGGTTGACATCCCGACACCAGAGCATGCGGTGCGGTCTGCGACAGCAGCGACGTACGACGTCAGGTTCCCCGCTTCTACAGCGGAATCGACTTGGCGGACATTTCCGAGATCATGCCGATTGTTCCTTGGCGACTTCAGACGTAGTCGCGACC
Organism: Triglochin maritima; assembly: GCA_963682175.1. Classification (NCBI taxonomy): domain Eukaryota; kingdom Viridiplantae; phylum Streptophyta; class Magnoliopsida; order Alismatales; family Juncaginaceae; genus Triglochin; species Triglochin maritima. Next base: position 26,396,842 of record OY821774.1, on the reverse strand, counting down.
CCTCCGAGTCTGATGCACGTTATCTTGATTGGTTCGGTAGTTACTCACATCCTATCATCGTCTGTGGTGCCTCCCGGAGAGCAGATCGACCACCAGATAGGACGTGTGGCGATCTGGTAATTTTTTCATTTTATCTATATTTATTTGTAACGTATAATTTGTTAATGTACGCTAATGTTATTGTTATGTGCAGTGGATGGGTAAGATGATACGGGCTGTAGACCCAATCTTGCAGATGAGGGATGAGCTGCCAGACGATGCCAGAGCTGCATGCGGAGATTTGGATGAGATCATACACTCGTGGCATACTCAGTTAGGCATCTCCGACCATGATTCGGATGATGAGTAGGCTGATCTGTTGTACCGTACTCTTAGTATTTGCATTTATATTTGTTTATCTGTCGTACGCTTATTATTTGTATTTGTGTTTGTGTTTGCTAACATATCGTACGCTTATTATTTGTATTTGTGTTTGCTAATTTGTCATACGCTTATTATTTTTATTTGTGTTTGCTAACGTATCGTACTATTATATATAATGCAAATAAAGCAAACATATCAAAACATATTACATAATAAAGCAACAATATATAGTGTACAAACATATCAAAACATATTACATAATTGGTACAAACATATCAAAACATATTACATAATTGTTGCCAAGATGCTATCCTATTTTGGTACTCCAGCTCCCATCCAATAACACTCTCATCTCGTACTTGAAACCACAGAGTCGCTATAGGAGGTACGGGGAATCCCTCATTCAAATCCAAACGAATGTAATGAGCGTAACTCCCTAAATGAGCAATAATCAACTCTCTACATGGTCTCGTCACGGTAGGTGGACTCTCCCAAGGTAGAACTGTAAGACATGGGTACAACGAACCATCATTTCCGAGAGAGAAGAACATAACTGCACACTTGTAAAAATTTGCAATGGGAAACAAGTCCGTCCACGTCTCCATGTAGTGATTCTCGCCACAAGGTCCCCCGCCCCAATTAATCCGGTGACGAGCCTGCGCCACACCGTCGTAGTATACGTGCTCATAAAAAGATGGGTTCGCAGCTAGCTCATTTGAAATCGAACGACGGGCGAGTTGCCAATTGTCTTCACCACCGTGAAAAACATCGGCGACACATCGAAATCCACAGTTTCCATCAGCACGTACATCATTCCACTGGTGTAGGAACGGCACAATGATTCCTGGAATCCTATCCGCATATGGAAAGTCGTCTACGTCAGCCCGCCCAGTCACTACAATATAAACAAAAAATACAGTTACATATAATAACAAAAGATACATATTTACTGAAATAAATAACAAAATTATAATAACAATAAATATAGGGATGGTATACCTGATCCTCCCCTCACAGACGAAGAACCAGAAGATCGACCACGACCTTTGCTTCCACTACCGGAAGAACGACCACGACCTCTACTCCCACTACCTGAAGATCGACCACTACCTCGCTCTGCATACTCAAACGCACTAGGGTCCCGTCGTGTCGACTTTCCCCTTGGTCGACCTCGTAGCTTTGTTTTTTCTGCAGGCTCTCTCAAATTCGCATGTTCGGGGTGTAGCTGCTCGAATAAAACCCGAGAGGCAGATCGAATTACGGTGGGGTCACTTCCTGCAATCTCATCAACCAGGCTGCGAAAATGTTCGGCGTCTTGAGCTGCCTGAGACACAAACTCTGCGTTCCCGGCTCCTTCCCCAATGACAAGTGTCCTCCAGAACGAATGAATCTGCTCTAAGTAAATTCCGTTGTCTGATTCAAGACATCCGCGGATGGTACATGCGCAAGGTATCCCATTAGAAGTCAGAAAAGCGCACTCACAACGATATTCAACTTCATCATCTAACTCTTGCATTCTTTTCACCTCCTGACTCAGCAATTGCAAGCAGTGATGCGAAACTCGACCATTTATGTGACGATATAGAGCATGTCCGAAATTAGTCAAATTTCGCCGTCTCGAGTCTTCAAGAGCGTTTCGAATATTCGTCAGCTGCATTTCAATAGCCGCGTTGACGCGCTCGAAAAGAGTGTCCAGAGCTGCAGTCGATGTAGAAATCCACTCTTTTAGAGCCGAATGAGCACTTTCGACCCTACAATTCGTGGTGTTCCCAAAATGAAGGACTTTGTTCGTCCAATTCAGCACAAACTTTTCTTTATGCACCAACCACGTGGTGTCCAGATACTCCGTGATAGCCGGCCACGATCTATACAAATCTTTCAGAGCATACACAACTCTATCATACTCGGCTTCTGAAGTAGAAAGCATGATTTTCCTCCATCTTCCACGCCTCAAAGTCTCTGCCATCTGCTTATTTTTCCCGAATACGTGGTATGCGTAGTTCAATACGTCTTTGTTGATGTGCCATGTGCAGAGTAAATGAGCAGAGTCAGGAAATACCTCTCTCACTGGTCGCATAAGGCCTAACTCCCGGTCTGTTATTATTGCAGTCGGGCTGACAATCCCCAATAACAGATCTCGCAACTTCTCCATCACCCACAGATAACTGGAGTAAGTTTCATCCATCAAAATCGCATATCCAATAAGGAAATTCATGTTTGTTGGTGTGACCCCAATCATTTCGAACAAAGGCATCTTATACTTGTTCGTCTTGTAAGTCGAATCCATGCAGATAACGAAAGGATATGTCCGCAACAACTGGACTGACGTCGGATGTGCCAAAAAAGCGTGAGTGACGACATCAGTTTCTGGATCCGCCATAATCCAATGTAAGTACTCACACTGCACTGCTTGATAGAGAAACTGCTGGACGGGATTCCGGTCTTCAGATTTTGTCCTCCTCATGTAATCTCTGAAATTATAAATATGCCTTTGATTTGGATTGTCCTCCGGGAATTTTTCTTTTACTGCCTTCAAGATGTTCCGTGGTTTTGCTTGCGCCTCAGTCATATCACGAACAATCTTCTTCGCCCCAGAACTTAGACCACTAATTTGCCGATGACCCTCTGGATAAACTGCCAGTCTGTGGTTGTGATGTCCGTGAGCACTATTAAAAACCACAACCCATCCATCACGATCTCGTCGCTCCACCACTTTTATTAAGAAACGGCAACCGCAACCCTTTCTTTTGGTGTTTCTTCGAAGTGCAGTATCCATATCCCGAGACTCCATTTGATTTCGCCGGTCGCATCTCAAATAACAATCCATCCGACTATCTGATCTTGTTTTGTACGACGACACGACCAAAAAAAACCCAGCTCCGATAGCTACTTGTTTGGCCCATTTACATGCTTCATCGATTGTTTCAAAGATTTGTGTAGTTTGAAATAACTCACTGTAATCCACTCCATCACCACCGAAATCTTCCAACGGAACCTACAAAAATAAAATCGAAATTAAAAAAATCAAAAAAAATTCGGGCATCTGTATTAGCCGCCTACCCCATGGGTGGGGCGTCTGAGTTAAACGCCCTCCCCAAGGGTGAGGCGTCTGCGTAGGACGCCTCACCCTAGGGAAGGGCGTCTACTACAGACACCTTACCCAAGGGGAGGACGTCTACGTAAGACGCCTCTCCCATTGCGTAGGCGTCTGCTTTAGACGCCTCGGCCAAGGGGAGGACGTCCTACGCAGACGCCCTCACCTTGGGGGAGACGTCTAATGCAGACGCCCGGCCCAAAATTTGCCCCGCGCCAGGCTTACCTCACCGGATGCATCACCCTCGCCAGACATTTTCGTGGTGTTTTTACTGATAAATTATGAATATACAAGACCGTACGCTTAATTTATAGACACGGGACGATATGGGTATTAAATATATTGTTAAGGGCACTTTGGTAATTTCAAGGGGCGATTTAAGTAGTTTTGGGGCGACGTTTAGTAGTTCCCTAAAAAAATAACAAAAAATGTAAAAAAAAACATCACAACCTCTTCCTCCTCTCCATATCAGCCGTTTCCCTCCTCCCCTACCAGAAAACCATCACAACCTCCTAAGCCACGTCCTCCTCCACCAGAGAGCAGCCGTGGTCACCTCATTCGTCGCCGGCCTCCAAAGTCATTCCCGATTTCAGCAAGATCCTCCATAGCCACAGAGAGACCTCCCACAACTTTGCCGCCATTTGTAATGTCTCTCGCGCCTCCGCCGATCGTGGCTCTTGCCGGCTGGCCGAAGCAATTACGGATTGTGGCCCTTGAGGCCCATTTGACGTACTTGCAATGATTAAGTTGTCCCTCAATTGCCTTCGCAACCTCCACTACCTCAAGCCTTTTTACGATTTCGACCTCCGGTCTGGTAGCCACATGATAACTGCAGCGGTGGAGTCGGGTTGGGTCGGTAGGTGGCGGATGTACCGGGAGGAGGAAGACGAGGATGAGAGAGCAGGAAGGAGAAGGGAGATGATTTGTTTTTTTTATTTTCACATTTTTTTTATTATTATTCATATTAAGGATATTTATTATTTTATATGGTTGTTTTTTGCAAAAAATTCTATTAAAGTTGGAGTGAAAGTGACGGAATGAGTCCAACAAATGACAAAGGTGCATACAACCAAATAAGGTTGCAATGTAGGTGGATATAAGGAAATAATTGAAATGCAAAGGTATAGATCCAATTATAACACTTCTAAAGTGCACGCAAGCAGACTACCCTATAAAAATCTGGTTTTTTTGCTCCAGTACATATCAAAAGGTTCAAAATTGCCCTAATACCCATGATTTCTCAAAAAATGTTTTGATACCTATCAAAAAGATGTAAATTGTTTTAATGCAGTTCCGTTAATTTGGGCCCACTTCTGTCTGTTGCCGTTAACAGATTCCATTATGGCGCCGTTAAATGAAATAATTAACAAATGTATTAACCTACTAATTAAGTAATTAAGAAAAATTGTTGTGGTATCCATCCTAACAATTAAAATTGGTATGCTACCCATCTAAAATATTATAATTGGTATAATACCCATGAATTTTGAAAAAAAAACTTTTTATTTGTTAAAAATGTGGTAAATCCAACTTGTTACATGTTCCAACAAATAACATGATAAATTTCGTTTAATATTTATAATTTGATATTTTCAAATTATAAATTTGAAAAAAATAGTTTTTGTTAAAAATGTTATAAATCCAACTTGTTGCATGTTCCAACAAATAACATGATATATTTCGTTTAATCTTTATAATTTGATATTTTTCAAATTATAAATTGGATATTTTCAAATTATAAAGATTAAATGAAATTTATCATGTTATTCGCTGGAACATGTAACAAGTTAGATTTATCACATTTTTAACAAAAACGATTTTTTCAAATTTATAATTTGAAAATATCAAAGTATAAATATTAAACGAAATTTATCATATTATTTGTTGGAACATGTAACAAGTTGGATTTACCACATTTTAAACAAATAAAATGTTTTTTTTCAAAATTCATGGGTATTATACTAATTATAATATTTTAGATGGGTAGCATACCAATTTTAATTGTTACGATGTGTACCACAACAATTTTCTTAATTACTTAATTAGTGTGTTAATACATTTGTAAATTATTTCATTTAACGACGTCGTAACGGAATCCGTTAACGGCAGCAGACAGAAGTGTGCCCCACATTAACGGAACTGCATTAAAACAATTTACATCTTTTTGGTAGGTATCAAAACAATTTTTGAGAAATCATGGGTATTAGGTCAATTTTGAACTTTTTGATATGTATTGGAGCAAAAAACCCATAAAATTCTTCTTTTCCCATCTTGCACCGGACTTCACCTCCTATTCGATTTTGCACCGGACTTCATTATTGGTCTAAGTGTTGGTCAGCTTCGGTGTGATTTGGTCCTCGGTTTGTTCAGTTTGTGGACCAACGAACATTCTTACGTTGGTGAGTTTTAAGTCTTCGACCCTCAAGCAAAAACAAACAACATTGAAGTTATGAAATTACGACTAGGAAGCGACCATACCAACACCAGTTTAGAACATAGTTGTTGTCGTTTTCTTCAATATTAAGGTATCAATTGAAACCACCCTTAACTATCAAACTATTACAAATAATTACTTTTTGCATTTTATAATCCCCAAGGTACGATATCATATATCTAACCCCAAGGATTTAGGGGTAAATCCTATAACTCTAAAAGGTCAAAGAGTAGGAATCACTTCTGGAAAATAAGTCTACCACGTTGCCCCTAGCACATCAGATATTACCAAACTGACGTGGCAGACCCTTACCACATCGGTGTTGTAATATCCGACATGCTAGGGGTTCATTTTTCAAAAAAATAAAATTTGAAAATAATTTATACCCTACCTCGTCGGCGTTTACATAGACCAACGTGGGAAGGTCCATTTTTCTATTTTTATTTAAATAAATCATATCCTACCAATAGTAGGGCTTCTTCCACGTTGACGGTTACGTACACCGATGTGGAATGGTCCATTTAAAAAAATTAAAATAATTTATACCCTACAAGGTCGGTGTTTAATTAATCCAACATGGTAGGGTGTCTTCCACGTCGGTGTTTACTTTATCCGACCTGGAAGGGTATTCGTAAACCCCAACAAAACCCTCAACCCAGAATTCAACAAACACAAACACTTCCTCTACCCGACCAGAGCATTCCTCTCCCCTTGCCCACACGACCTCCCCTTCCCGGCAACCCCCTTCCCTGAGCGTCCTCCTTCCGGTAACACTTCATGTAAGTCTTTATGTATCATGTTATTTGGCAATAAACTCATTTGTTGGTTAAAAAACTGTGTTTCTGATAAAAAACGGTTGTTGGAAATCTATTGTAGTATGGAAAATGGTAGTTTGGCTATAAACATACATGGAAATGCAATACGAATTCGTGTTTTCCGCATGATTTGGGCCATCCACATCATTGTTTAATTAATCCGACGTGGTAGGGAGTCTTCCATGTCGGTTTTTAATTTATCCAACGTGGAAAGGTATTCGTAACCCAAACAAACCTGGGATATTAGCTATCTAAACATTGTTAGTTTCTTTCAAATATCAGTAAATGTGAAATATTAGTTTGTTCTTTTAGAGAAGAATCGACTTGTGACCAGCTTTCAATACAGATATAAACCTTGGTTCTAGCGATGGTACCCAAATAACTAGGCCAATAAATTTTATTCTCTCCGATCGACTCTAAGATTGAATCAAAGTTCAAAGGCAATGGACCTTCACGTTTTATTTTTTGTTCCAACTCTAACATAAGAGTTGCTCCACGTGGAGGAACCGATGTCGAGCCTACGTCGTCAATTTGGGTGCGGTTCTTCTTGCTGGGTGCCATTAACCTGAAAGAATACAAAAAAAACTTCTGAATTGATTTCTTGATCTAAGGTTGGAACTATTTTGAATATGGTTAACGACTATGAACTCCATAAAGGAAAAAAAAACTTAGCTACTAAAATCTCTTATATTTTTTAAACTATTCTTTGCAAGTGAGAATTTTCTGGTGAAATGGATCTCAGACAAAACCAATAAAAATTCTGGGGTGGGTGTTTTTACGAATACCCTATCACGTCGGATAAATTATGCACCGACGTGGAAGACCCCCTACAATGTCGGATAAATCTAACACTGACGTGGGAGAGCCGCTACAACGTCGAATAAATTGAACACCGACGTGGAAGATATATACCTGAAACACGAAACTCGTAATGCATTTCCATATGTATGTTTATAGCCAAATAACATGACATGAAAGAAGTTTTTGAGCAAACAAACATTTTTCCAACCAACCAACAAAAGAAATATTGCCGAAAGACCCTACCAAGGAAAAGAAATAAACAAAGAAATGTTGTTGTCGAAGACTTACACTTCGGCGTTGGCGAAGGGGGAGGTCGATCAGGGAAGGGTGTTTCTGGGAAGTAAGGGAAGATGAATGCTCCAGTCGGCAAGACGAAGAGTTTTGTGTTTTGTTGAATATTGGTTTTGAGATTACGAAAACCCTACCATGTCAGATTAATTATTTACTGACGTGGTAGGGTTACACTGGCACGTCAGATTAGTTATTCGCCAACGTGGTAGAGTTACACTACCACATAAGATTATTTGTCGCCAACGTGATAGGGTGCCCTACCACGCCGGTCTACAGGGCCAACGTGGTAGGATATGAATTATTTAAAAAAAATCATAAATGAACCCTTCCACATTAGTCTATGTAAATGACAACGTAGAAGACCCCCTACGACCTCGGATTCTATGACCGACATGATAGGATGTTGGAATATGGATCCTTCCACGTCGGTTTCTTAATAGCCAATTTGGTAAACTCTCTGCCACGTCGGTTTAGTAATGTTCAACGTGCTAGGGTCGACATGGTAGTCTGACTTTCCAGCAGTGTTAAGTGGGGGAAGACAATGAAGAATGAGTGTATCTAAACTAACTAACTAATGCAACGCGAATCAACTAAAGAAAAACTAATATGACTAATCTAGTAGGTGGTGGAGAATGCATGCAAAAGTGCAAATGTGTGATACATGTGTGTGTAAAATTAAAAGCTAATGACATGCATAACATGAAAATCTTATATTGCCTCAATCCTAAGTGTATGTTATATGGATTAAAATTTATCAACATCATTAAAATATAGGAAACACTACTAAAGATATGGCCAAAGAAAACCACAACATTACATGTCAATCTTATCTCTTTATCCACTCAAATTTTATCATCACCTCATCATTCGCCATGAAGTGGGCCCACTAACCAAAGCATGTGCTAAGCATCCCTTAGTACCATTAACAGATCAAAGGAAAGAGTGAGAAACCCATCAAAATTACTATGAAAATCATTTGAAGCTCCACAATTATAAATAAAAACATACACACAAATCTAACTACATTCACACTTCACATCATCCTTGATTGATCAGTTAAAATACCGCAAGTCCACGACTTCGTTGAAGCGGTGACAAATATGGGTCGGCCACAGGGAGCACGTGTGAGTCAGGTTCACGATACTCGAGTGGGGGAAAAGAAGAGAGATGTGATCAAAATTAAACTACAATGCGTGGGAAATTGGAAAAAACGATCAATGAAAATTAAACCCAAGAGAAAGAATACGAATACAAAAATGTGTTGTGTGTGTTCAAATGTGCTCATCAAAACATGTGACACATGAAATCCATAAAACTCAAATTCAACTTTGCATGCACACGAAATACGATAAAACATTATCATTTAAACATACAAGACTATAATTGAAATGAAGCAAATAAGTTTCTATGCATAATGACTCAAATCCAACTATGTCTCCACATGAAATAAGATTTATCACAATCATTAAAACATACAAGACCTTAATTTGGATAAAGCCAACATGATTACATGTATGCACATGCCTTGTTTCCTTCTTCCACTCCATCCTTATCCTAACCTCATAATTCCCCATAAAATAGGCCCACTAATCTAAGCATGTGCTAAGCTTCAATCAAGAGCATTATCTCATCAAAGATAAGAGTGAAATGCAATTAGATGGTTACTGAAATCACGTAAGGCTCAAATGATTAAGATTAACACACACACACACACTACTACATCACATGATCAAATCACCTTCTTCTCCACCCCCCAATGGGGATGGACTACTCACTACTCATCTCTACACTAAAGAAAGCATAAAAATAACATGAACCCATATGGGAAAAGGAAGAAAAGAACACACTTAAGAAAACAAACACATGAAAGAAAATTGCATCAAAGGAAAGACATTAAAGAAGAGAATAACATTTACTAACTTGAAATGAAAAGATTACAAAGTCCTCCTCCTCTTACACTAATGAGCAGCAAAATAAAACCTAAAACTAATGGAAAAGCAAGAAAAAGAGGGAGAGGAAGGATTACAATGATATATATACACTAATACATGAGTACGATGAATCTGAACAAAACCGGACGACTCTAAATCACATCTGATGATCCCGGAATGCTCTAACCCGAATACTCGACCCACGGCCAAATATGGAGGTCCTTTGGACCCTTTTGATCCGCCAGTCATGGATCCAAATCCGGCAATCGCGGATCAGATAGATCCAATTGAGCTACGATTTTGGCTTCTACTTTGTTTCTTCATTTGGCACGTGGGGTGAAGTCCTTGTCCACTGCCTCGAATCACTTAGATTTTAATTGGAGAAATACTGATTTGATTCAAGTCATGTGGCACAACATTTTGTCCTTTACCATCAAAGCCCTCCGGGTTTTTGATTGGGTCCTTCCTAATTTGAGATCCAGTCCTTGTGCATTACAAACCCATCAACAACAATCCAAATCAGTCCATACTTGTTACATTTATGTCCTTTTTGCTCCATTCCACTTCTTTATTACCTAACTCCTGAAACACTACAAACAACAACTCGAATAACACAATACTGGGGGTAAAATAAAGGATACATAACATGAATATAAAGCATGATATGCTACTAGTCAAATACCCCCACACTTTCCTTTTGCTAGTCCTGAGCAAAACAAAGAAAGAGAAAAATGAAAGAAAGGAAAACATATGAAAATTTGGGAAATCCTAACTCACTTTTGTAGGAATCACAATTTCACTTAGCACGTTCAACAAACCATTTAACCTCCTTGTCTCCAAGGAGGAGGAGTGGTCTCTCTTGGGGGTTTTCAGCGGATATACCAACAAAATCCGAACATTGATGCATTATTCAATCTAGCAACACGACTCATTGGACTTATTTTTGTCGATCATTAGACACGATAATCCTACGGGCCGACTCTCTATTTGTATCCAGTCCACACCCCTCGCCTAGGGAACCATTCCCACAATTTAATTAAGGACTTAAGTGAAAGACATAAGCAACCTTAACATCCTCAAGTGATAAAAACTGTAAAGTCCATTAAGTTTCTTATTTGTATTACCTTTTTTCATTTTATTTTTGTCTAGTTAGTGTTTGATTCTCCCAGGTTCAGGTTTTGTGCGTCATTCCCTATGAGGACTTACACTATCACGTGCACCTTTCCCCAAATTTCAACATATGTCGATCCCTACCACCCGTGTAACGGGAGTTCGGTCGGCGCATCCCAAGTCAAATTACTCGAAAGCACCATGCACTAAGTTCCCTCAGACCTAATTTACCGAGTGAGTGGAGCCGAGCGAGAAGAGAGAACACCTACGCACTTATTTCTTATCTACACATGAACCAAAACCCCTACACTTAAGGTTTCACAATAGGAGTTTAAGAGTCCCTGACTACGATAAACTTCCTTATATTAATAGACACGAATTATTTGACTACTAGGTTCAGGGTGTACTTCTTTGTTTATTTAAGTACTGATACCTTATGATTACTTGCCCTTGAGGGAAAATCGGGTGCATCCTTACCACTAAACACATGCAAAACCCAAAAAACATTTTTCTTTCATAAACACAAGAAGATTTTGAAAGAAAATGAAAAATTAATGCACTAGGCAAGAAAAAGAAGGCAAGTAATCCAAGAATTATGGCAAGTAGATATATTGATATTAAATGCATCACACTAACATGACCCTAACAAACAAAAGAAAACAAAACAAAAGGAGAAAGACTCGACTATGTACACACGTTAAGCACCCCCACACACTTACTTCAAGCATTGTCCTCAATGAATGTTAGCATAATACTACATGGATTTATGCATGAAAAACAAAAGATGTCACCAACATGAAGCGCAAATGGAAGTTCATGGTCATGTGGATGGACATAAACCCAAATTCTCGAAAACCTTTAAGATACTTAAGAAGGGAGACAAATACGCGAAAGAAATGGGGCTCAAATACACAAGGGTTGGGGCCCACAACAATCAGTGCTCACTTGTGGAGTCTTTTTTTCATTTTCGTTTCTCTTGTTTTTTTATAATTTTTAATCAATTTTTTGGAACTACATACAATAATGGGCTCCCACCTTCATTTCTCAAGGGACATCAAATGGGAACCCGCCATCTCTCAAGCCAGAAACGCACCTGCATGGGCTCGCAACATAAGATACAAGAGGAATGTTGAGAGATTTATGAATCAAGGATTCTGGTTAATGCCTCTCGAAACCAGGATCTATGAAAGGAAATCGATACAAATATGTTCCCCTTCAACGACAAAGCGAAGGGTCATCAATATATACCCTCCAACTGACATTTGGGTGCACCGGGTTTGTTTCATACACACAAAATGACACCTTGGACTTATTACCCAGATGACAAAGTCCATAAAAAGAATTGCTTGATCACCTGACACCCTTATAAGCATTGTGGTCATTTGATGCTTCTTGAGAATGAGCAAGATAGGAGGCATGAATGAGAGGTGAATCTTTGTTCGGTTATTTGAAATGTAGGGTATCATGTGGTTGATTTTTAACCCACTTGGGGTCCTCAACATATAGAGAGTGAAGAACAGGTGGCCGAGAGGCCACAAAAATGGTATCTTCTGGTTCAAGAGCCACATGATCGAAAGGATGTGGCTTAAAGGCCACATGATCACAAGATAAGGCACCTTCTTGTGCCAGCCCAGTTGGAACATCTTCACGACCATCAGGATCTCCATCGAACAACTCTCTAAAATACTTGAAGGGGTCCCAACAATGAACTCACATTTGCCGCAAGAAAAGCTTTCTTGGGAACATGAGTTTTTCTCTTTTTGGTGCATTTATCCTTGAGAACTTTGGCATAATGTGGCATCTATTGAATCACCTCCAACAACGGAATGTTCACCTTAACTTGTCGAAAGATCTCAAGCATCTTGTCATGCTGATCCGTAGTTTTCTTTTTCAGGTGCTAAGGAAAAGGCACCTTCGGGGCATAAGTGTCTCGCGAAGGAACCTCAAACTCTGATTCCTTCGACACATGATGAGACAAGGGAACCTCAGGGTTCGGCCCCATTGTCAAAACAAACGTAGAAGAAACCTCAGGATCAAGCCCCTTTATGGAAGTATTTGCGAGGGAACCTTGTAGGCCGACTCCCTCATAGATGTTGGTATCACCGTAGGTCTGGTGACACCAATAGATGGTGATTGCATGGAAGGCAACCCAATTTGGTTTTCCACCTCCTTACCAGACCTCAAAGTGTTAATCACATTCACATGATGGATCACTTCAGAGGTGGCTTCAGGAACTAGTGGCCTTCCTTGAGATTGGGTACCTGGGGATTCACCTCGGGTTGACTTGGAAATTATCCATTATCACGTTCATTGAGCTAACGAGCCCACTGGCTGACATGCATTTCCAAAGTTTTAAATGAACTTTGCATGCTCTGAATGAATGCTTGAAGTGATTTATCAAGAGAGGGTTCCTTAGGGTCAACCTGCTGGGAAGTGGAGTTTGGTTAGAATAACCTGCTGGTGAGTCTTGAGGAGGTTCGTGAGTGTAGGGCTGAGACCTTTGATGTGGAGGTTGGTAGGTCGCCGATGAGCGTGGAGGGTGACAAGGTGGGGGTTGAGGTTGAGCGTGCGAGCTCTGACCATGGCTCCCACTTGGCCCCTAAGAGAAATTAGGGTGTTTCGCCATCCCGGGTTATAGGAGTGACTGTATAGGTAATTACGAGGCCTCTGTTGATACATCACATTTGCATGCTCAGTATCACTTGGAGCGTAAACACATTCCAAGTCAATATGTCCGGTAAGTACACACCTACTACACGCGGCAGTAGCGACCTGAGCTACAGGAGCTCAGTTCAACTCTAAACTCTCAATCCTACGCATGAGAGCAGTTATTTTTGCCTCAGACGTGATAGTTGACTCAACTTGGTTTGATCCAACTCGACCAGAAGACATGCCGGCTGGCGGCTCTCTCATGGTGTCCAACTCAAAGGTACGTTCAACCATTGATTCAAAAGTATCCCATGCCTCATCAATGGGTCTCATTTGGAAATCACCCTGACACATCGACTCCAACAATGTGCGGGTGTTGTAGTTGAGCCCCACATAAATAATTTGGCACAACTACCACAACTCAATTCCATGACGAGGGCACTGCAAGAGAAGGTCTTTGAACCTCTCAAAGAAAGCATGACAAGATTCGGTCTTAGTCTGATACATTTGATGTATCTGGTGCCGTATCTGTTGAGTTTTCCTTTGAGGGAAAAATCTCTTCAGAAAGACGGTCACAAAGTCATCCCAAGACCAAATGGAGCTCGTCGGGAGGTTGTACATCCATTTCTTCGTGTTATCCTTCAACACGAAATAAATCACCAACAACCAGACTGAATCCCCGTCAAGCTGTTGAAGCTTGAACATGGACAACACCTCCTCAAATTCTCGTATAAAAATATACGGATCCTCCTTATTGGAAGTGAAAGTAGGAAGCACACTTACATAATGAGGTTTCAAGTCATAATTGTTCTCTATGGGTTCGCTCCCATAGAGTCATCGGTCTATCCCGTTGAGTTAAAGGTGGTGGTGCACTAAGAACTCGATCCTGACGGAATTCCTCTTCCTCCTGAGTCGGAGGAGGAGGACAAGGAGGTCTACATGGGGGTGGGAGTGTACTCATGATTCCTTGGTGGTTTGTTGGAAAAAACCGGAGGTGGTGAGGCTGGGCTGTGGAGATCTAGAGGGGAGGGGTTTTGCGTGCATGTTGTGCTTCTTGCTATTCATCTTGTGATGTTGTTTGTGAGCTTCGAATATTATACTTGTGTGTGATATTGTGATCATGTCCAGATGTGTTTGCATGAGATATTTTCAGATATTAGAGTTACATATTTATATGTTATTTCATGAGTAGGGTCAGACAACATATGTAGGACTCGTTACTGAATTCTGCTCTTACGTCTATGCATGATCTAACTAGTAAGTATAAATAATATTTCATGAATCGCTCTGATTTTAGTCCAGAAATCATTAACACCCATACACACTCTGATTTGTTGATCCCTTATGGTATATTCATGACATTCCTTCAGTGAATAAATCGAATACTTTCATCAAGATTGTAATGTAACAAGTATAGTTGTCCGTCTCGACTTGAACATGCGTTGAGTTAATCGAATCTGGTTTTATTCGAACCATGCCTAGCTCAGGTGTACAATCAGATTTGTGTATGATTTATCTCACATATCTCGTTATGCTCTCACACGAGACTAAACCAGGACTCATATATGATCTATGCTATTCATACTATGACATCTAGTATTGTGCAAATCAACCAACATGCATGTCAATATATCTGTTTCGACTATGAAGGAACGTAGACTCCTGATTTCAGAGGCATGTTTTATATATATAGGACTACTGATACATGTATGAATTAATTCCCATCCACCTATTCTCTGACCATGTTCGGGATCACAAGTTCTAATGCATGCGTCTTCTCAAATTTATAGTTTATGCTATCGATTACCTGTAGTGGTTGATCATCATGTATTCTGTTGTTATACATGCTTTTTGTTATTCGTTTAGTACCAATATATGACTGATATGAGGTGTTGTGTGGTGAATTTAGTTGACCCTTGGATATCAGACCTTATGACATCTTTATCATGACCCGTAGATAACTCAATGTGTTGTTTACCTTGAATTGCCTTCGGGGTTGTTTGCTTGCTGATTTGTGTTTGGTTATTGTTGGGATGTTCTGATTTTGTTTTGTTTGGGGCTGTTAGGAGGGTATCCGTATACCTTTCCTTGATCTCACTCCATCCACTATAGATGCATTAGATTTTAGATTCTTAAGTAGGTTGCATCGCCTTTAATCTGATTAATAATTCTCGGCACATTCTGTTTTTGGGCCGACGGGCCACGAATGAGTCCTCTAGCTAGAGAGGCCATTCACATAAGACCTTCACGTTGGGAGGCCAGGCATAAGATTAGTCCTGGGCAGGCGCGCTGCCATTCTGTCTCAGGGTAAGTATTCCCAAGTTCGCGATGGCACCATGTAGGTCACTTGCCGCGAATTGGAACACTTATCCGGCGCACCGCTTTGTGCTGAGCGGTGGGTCACTGTCGAGTGACCACCTTTGACCAGCGAGGCTGGTATTCTGGTTCCTATTGAGGAATGTTTCGGGTGCGCCCGACCGGCATGACTTATGGAGTCGTAGCCTTCGGTTGCATTATGTGCTTTTCTGTGTCTGTTTTGGATGCTTGTCTTAATTAGACCCCATGCATAATTTTGTAACATGTTGTTTTGGCCAGGAGCATACTGGGTTTTCTTTATAGAAAACTCACGCATATGTTGATGCGGTGCTTGCAGGTACTTAGATTCCTACAGGGTAGACTGGACGAGTAGTCGAAAATTCTGTACACGAGGGACACGTCGACCAGATTCTTCTATTTGTCTTTTGCTTCCGCATTATTTATGATGTATTTCCATTTTGAACTCGTTGTAATATATTTGACATTGTTACGATATATGGATAATCTCTCACTTTTCAGTTATGTTTTATGTTAGTCTATTCATATATGATCTCTCTACGTATTGTCGAGTCCTTGTTTGGTCTGTCTTTTGTAACTCCTTCGGTCGTCGCGGAAGTCTCTGATCGCGACACTTGTAGTCTTTCCCAGTGTGCGTACCCGCGAGATTGGGGGCGTTACAGGTAGCTTCAGGTACTAGTGGCCTTCCTTGAGATTGGGTACCTGGGGATTCACCTCGGGTTGACTTGGAAATTATCCATTATCACGTTCATTGAGCTAACGAGCCCACTGGCTGACATGCATTTCCAAAGTTTTAAATGAACTTTGCATGCTCTGAATGAATGCTTGAAGGGATTTATCAAGAGAGGGTTCCTTAGGGTCAACCTGCTGGGGAAGTGGAGTTTGGTTAGAATAACCTGCTGGTGAGTCTTGAGGAGGTTCGTGAGTGTGGGGCTGAGACCTTTGATGTGAGGGTTGGTAGGTCGCCGATGAGCATGGAGGGTGACAAGGTGGGGGTTGAGGTTGAGCGTGCGAGCTCTGACCATGGCTCCCACTTGGCCCCTAAGAGAAATTATGGTGTTTCGCCATCCGGGGTTGTAGGAGTGACTGTATAGGTAATTACGAGGCCTCTGTTGATACATCGCATTTGCATGCTCAGTATCACTTGGAGTGTAAGCACATTCCAAGTCATTATGTCCGGTAAGTACACACCTACTACACGCGGCAGTAGCGACCTGAGCTACAGGAGCTCAGTTCAACTCTAAACTCTCAATCCTACGCATGAGAGCAGTTATTTTCGCCTCAGACGTGATAGTTGACTCAACATGGTTTGATCCAGCTCGACCTGAAGACCTGCTGGCTGGCGGCTTTCTCATGGTGTCCAACTCAAAGGTACATTCAACCATTGATTCAAAAGTATCCCATGCCTCATCAATGGGTCTCATTTGGAAATCACCCTGACACATCGACTCCAACAATGTGCGGGTGTTGTAGTTGAGCCCCACATAAATAATTTGGCACAACTACCACAACTCAATTCCATGACGAGGGCACTGCAAGAGAAGGTCTTTGAACCTCTCAAAGAAAGCATGACAAGATTCGGTCTTAGTCTGATACATTTGATGTATCTGGTGCCGTATCTGTTGAGTTTTCCTTTGAGGGAAAAATCTCTTCAGAAAGACGGTCACAAAGTCATCCCAAGACCGAATGGAGCTCGTCGGGAGGTTGTACATCCATTTCTTCGTGTTATCCTTCAACACGAAATAAATCATCAACAACCAGACTGAATCCCCGTCAAGCTGTTGAAGCTTGAACATGGACCACATCTCCTCGAATTCTCGTATAAAAATATACGGATCCTCCTTATTGCCAGTGAAAGTAGGAAGCACGCTTACATATTGAGGTTTCAAGTCATAATTGTTCTCTATGGGTTCGCTCCCATAGAGTCATCGGTCTATCCCGTTGAGGTAAAGGTGGTGGTGCACTAAGAACTCGATCCTGACGGAATTCCTCTTCCTCCTGAGTCGGAGGCGGAGGACAAGGAGGTCTACATGGGGGTGGGAGTGGACCGAGGTAATCCATGCATGGCACCCGATCTCCCCCATCGCCAAAAGACGACTCAGCCTCATGCTCCGAAGGAGCTCGAGGCAGCGCGATCACCTAGACCGTCCATCTCAGACAAATGCACTCTCTCAAGTCAAGTGCTCTCACCAGAATGAGCCCAACCTCACATAAAATGCTCAACTCGACTCTAAAACAACACACAACAGAAGGTATAATCAGAGGAGGAGACTAATTGATGAAAATAGAGGAGGAGAAGACTCAGATGAGAAGGGAAGAATCCCTAGATCTAGCGTGGGTAGTGGGTGACGGTAGAAACTTAATCTAGCAAAACAACTCAAGCAGCCTAAGGTCACTATAGGTCCTTACAGCTTGATGAAGCCTAACTGCGAGGTCACACAACCTCAACATGCCTCACCTCCCTAAGACAAAGACCACAGAGGCCAGTAAGTGAGCCAACATCCAGAGATCTCGTCTCTCCTACTAT
This sequence comes from Triglochin maritima, assembly GCA_963682175.1. Lineage (NCBI taxonomy): Eukaryota > Viridiplantae > Streptophyta > Magnoliopsida > Alismatales > Juncaginaceae > Triglochin > Triglochin maritima. The sequence continues at coordinate 26,378,493 of OY821774.1, read as the reverse complement.
CGACAAAAGCTGACAGCATCGATCAGGCTATGACGGTCGTGATCGGATCACTCTCCTAATGCGCCGAGTCCTAGTGGCCAATGTCTACTTGATTTTAGATTAAGGCTTTTGATAAGGAGTGCTTTTTGGGGCAATGCAAAGGGTGATGAAATCTCCCACCTTATCTTGTATGGGACAAACCCTCATTAGTAGCGTTTTGAGTCTTAATCTAGCAATCAACTCTCCAAACAAACGCTTACCTCACACTTGTCCCATTGCACCTTACTAACTAATGCATGTATTAACCAAGCATTAATGAGAGAATGTGTGCACTTACCTCTCGCCAGCAATCGACAACAAGAATCTAAAGAAAAGAAAAGATAAGTGTGTGCAAGGTCTACCAATGATGCATGACCTATATGACAATTAGTCTAATCTTTTTCTTTGAGTTTTATGGTCCAAGTTGTCTTAAGTAATGGTCATCCAAGTCAAATTAATTATCAACACTAAAATAGAGAATACATGGCATCAATAGTGAGGAAACAACTAGAAATAGGCAAAGCAAGCTACACTTCAAACATATTTCTAAAACCACATGCCAGAGCCACCAGGGGCAGATTAAAATCTGTTACTGGCGGATTGTCTACGGATTCTGGTCCCCAGACTTCAACAACTTCCTCCTATGCTCAGTTAGGTTCTTCTGTGCACTTGTAGCCCCATCCAGTAACTAAAACAGAAACTAAAACGGAAAAACAAAGGAAAACCCCCATCGAAATGGTGAAATCGACTACGAAAATGACGCTACCCGGTAACGGTGCCAAAAACTTGATTGAATTAGTTAAGAACCGCGAGTGCATGACCGCGTTGAAGGGGTGGCAAATACGGGCCGGTCCACAGGGAGCGCGTGTGAGTCGAGTTCCCAATAATCGAGTGGGGGAAAAGAAGAGAGATGTGATCAAAATTAAACTACAATGCGTGGAAAATCAAAAAAATGATCAATGAAAACTAAAGCCCTCAGAGGGTAGAGAAGTAATGCGAATACGAAAATGTGTGTTATGTGTGTGTTCGATTGTGCTTATCAAAACATGTGACACATGAAAACTATAAAACTCAAATTTAACTTTGCCTCCACATGAAATAAGATAAAATATTATCATTAAAACATACAAAACAATAACTGAAATGAAGCAAATATGTTCACAAGCGTAATGACTCAAATCCAACTATGTCTCCACATGAAATAAGATATATCACAATCATTAAAACATACAAGACCTTAATTAGTGGCCAGTTGATTAAAGGGGATTGCTTATTGATTTGGGGCAAACCAAAAGTCAAAACTTGCCAAATTGAGCCCCAGATAACTATTCTGTAAAAACAACAACCAGAAGAAGCACCAAGGCAAGAATCGCTCACCAGGCCGCCAGTTGGCGGTCCTAAAAGCTTTTTATGCCCTCTAACTTCTCCTGGTACCTCTGCTTAGTGTTGAGATGTCTTTGAAACAAACAAAAACTAAACAGAAAAGATTAAATTCACTCGAATCGTCCAAACCAGAGTCTGGACTGTGTACCTCCCCGGCAACGGAGCCAAAAACATGATGTGTGAGTGGGTCTTCATTTCAATTAGGAACAAGTGTAGTTTGGGTGGCCTACAAGTAGAAGCTAGTGTAGTATCTAAGTGTAGCACACACAACACTACATGGCAAACCATGAGCAAACATATCTCACATAAAGTTGAGGTTGATTTTAGATTATCAAGCATGCAATAAGTACTTAGTGTGGCGATTAGAGCATCAATCAATCCTACATACACCCTAAATCAGTCATGTGAATGTGCACCAAACATGGATCCGTACATAACAAGTCACCCCCATCAAATGATTACAAGAAACAAGATAAACTCTAAAGCTGACATGAGATAAGTACCTAGTATGGACATTATCCCATCTAATACACGGTAAAGCACACCACAAGTATAGATCTATATTAAGCATATGAAATAACACAAATAAAAGAACCCATCACTATCACATATTGTAGATTACCTCCACCCTAAATGGGGATGAAACTACTCACTACTCACTACTCATTAAGAAAGGAAGACAAAACGAAATTAAACTAAGCATGCAAGAAGAGACTATATAAAAACAAACTAAAAATTATTTTATTTACACAACTCACATTACAAGTAGCATTCTTCTCCACCTTGAGTTTTGCTCCAAGACTTACTCCAAGTAGAGTGAACGCCACCCAACAATGGGTAGATTACCGATTGACATCATATCATGCATATATTTGTGTCTTATATCCTTTATTTTTTGCCTAAACAATGCTACGTAACGAGTTTTATGTTTGAGTTTCAGGAATAAACATGATTGAGGGGAAGAGGCATAAAAGGACCCAAAAGCAAGAAAAAGGACTGAGTTGTGAGACTTGGGGACTAAGATGCAAGGGAGAAGGACCCGACTGTAACCCCAAAGGACCAATGAGCAAATGAAGAAACTCCACACCATCATGAGGAGTATTTTAGCAATTAGATTCGAGTCGACACTCCTATAATCGATCCAAGTGCACCCTATGTGAAGAATTGAATAAATAAAGAACATATCCAAAAATGGGTCGGATCCCGGAAAAATTGACCGCCAATTAGCAGTCCGTTTGTGTCCGAATCCGACCCGGTTTCTCCAGGAGATGGGTTATGTGTTTATATGTATTCGGGGAAGGTTTTATTAGTCCCACATCGGGGGATTGTCCCCGATTACCTTTTTCTATGACTATAAATAGAACTCCTCCTCCTCCTTTTGTATTCACTCATTGCTTGGTGACATTCTCTTTACTTGGAGTAAGCTTTGGAGCAAAATCGCAAGGTGGAGAAGAATGCTGCTAGTAGTGTGAGTCATTTAATAAAATAATTTTTTCATTGGTTTGTTCTAATGTTGTTTCTTTAGGCATGCTTAGCTTAGTCTTATTTCTTTGATATTAGGCTAAATTAGTTAGAATGTCTCATTTCTTATTTAGTTTAATTGTTAGAATAATGTGTAGTGAGTAGATCCATCCCCCTTTGGGGGTGGAGATGATGTTCATACATGCATTAAAGAATGAAAATGAATGCTTTATTTTGGAATGAGTTCATAAATGTGAATGTATGCATGCTTGTTAGAGTAGAATACTACACTTGATGGGTTTTGCGACAAATCTTAGACACCTCCCATGCTTGTTTAGGTTCTGAAATAACCAGCTTTTGTATATAAATGTTAATCAACTAGGTTAGTGAATGGATTGATAGGTTTTGCCATAACCTTTAGACACTTCCTATACATGAAAACACACATACGACACACACACACATACATGCTTACATGCATCTTTCATCACTTATTTCACTTCATATGTGCACAAACTCCACCCCTTAGGGGTTTCTCTTTCTTATTTCCCATCTTTTCTTGCTTTCTTTCGCATTTCTTACTTCCAAGTATTGTGTAGTTTAGCTTTAGCGTAATCACATCTTTTCTCCCTTTATTCGCCACTTGATTTCTGACAAACCAGAGGCTACTCACCTCCCTGCAGATCGACCTGTACTTGCCACCGCTTCATCGCGGCCGTGCACTTGCAGTAATTAATAAAACGTTTAAACAAGTTTTTGGCGCCAGAGACGTGGCAAATACGGGTCGATCCACTTGACTTTGTGCAAACCAAAGATTGCTCTCCTCCCCGTGGATCGACCCATATTTGCCACGTCTTCACCGACATCGTGCACGTACGGTTAGTTTAAATGATTAAACAAATTTTTGCCGCCGTTGCTGGGGAGGTGCCAGTTCAGTCTCTGGTTTGGACGATTCGGGTGGATTTAATTTTTGTGTTGTAGTTTTGTTTCTTGCAGGAGAATCACACGGGGAAGGGAAAGCACCTGGTGAAGTTTGGAGGTGATCTGAGACTCCAAGACCGCCAATCAGCGGTCTGGTAATCTCATTTCACCTCTTTATGTCTTTGGAGTGTTGCCATAACTGATGTAGGAATATGGGACTCAATTTTGCATGTTCTGACTATTAGATTGCTCCCAGATTAATAATCAATCTCCCTTTAAGCAATTTGGACCCTATAACCCAAAGCAAAAGATTAGGCATTCTTTCTTGTTTAGGTCATGCATCATGTACTCGACTTAGGCACGTAGATTGTCTTTTATTTTAACTTTACTTTTAGTTGCTGCGTGTTAGCGTGAGGTACACATTTCGTACTCTCATTCATCCATTTCGTATGAACATGCATTAGTTAGTAGGAATTGCATTGCAACAAGTGTGAGTTGAGCGTTTGTTTGGAGAGTTGATTGCTAGATTAAGACTCCAAAATGCTACTAAGGAGGGGTTGTCCCATATAAGATAAGGTGGCGGATTTCATCACCCTTTCCTTCGCCCCAATAACCACACTAATCAAGAGCCTAATTTTAAAATCAAGTAGACTTTGGCCCTAAGGATTTCGGGCGCATTAGGAGAGTGATCCGGTCACAATTGTCATGGCCCGATCGGCATCGCCCACTCTGTCGATAGTAGGAGAGACGAGATCTCTGGATCTTGACTCACTTGCTGGGGTTTGTGCTCCTCGTCGTAGGGAGGTGAGGCGTGTTGAGGCCGTGTGACCTCGCCGTTAGGCGTCGTCTAGCTGTAAGGACCTATAACGACCTTAGGTTGTTTGAGCCTTATTTGCTTGTGTGCTTCTACCTGTACCCACCCGTCGTAGCATATGGACTTCTTCCCTTCTCTCCTGAGTCATTCCCTCTCTTCTGTGTCCTCCCGTCTTCTTCTATACGCACATTCTGTTTTAGTTGTTCAAAAAGAGAAAAAAATTTGGTTTGTGTGTGCACCTTTGTGAATGCTTGTGTGGGCAATAGACAAGAGTGGCCATTTGAGGAGGCGTGTTGTCAATCCTGCCTCGGTAGTCGATTTCTCGACGCCTTCATCTTCTCGTGTCGCACACAGTCTGGGTTCAATGGCTGCTCATTACCGCGAGGAGGATCAGTTGCTAGACCTACCCGTCCCACCTATCCCACCTGTTCTTGCTCCCATACCTATCCGTGATAGATGCTACCCGAGCCGTACTGCTCTAACCTCATGCATCGTATTACCAGAGGTGAATGGGAACCACTTTGAGGTTAAGCCGCAATTCATTTCCATGCTCCCTCACTTCACTGGGAAGGGTGACCCCAATATCTTTCTAAGGGAATTTGAGGAGCTTTGTGCTATGTTCAAGCAGCAACAACTGAGCACAAACTCCGTCCATCTTAGGCTTGTCCCTTTTGCACTAAAGGATGATGCCAAGAAGTGGTTGTACAACAACCATGCGAATGCCTTTAGGACATGGGATGAATTTCAATCTGCATTCCTCAAGAAGTACTTTCCAAATCATCAGACTCAAAAATTGAGGAACGAAATCAATTCGTGCTATCAACTTGAGACCGAAACATTTCATGCATATTTAGAGAGGTTCAAGGAGCTACTATCCTCATGCTCTCACCATGGCATCGATTTGTGGTGCCTTTGTCAGATTGTCTACAAGGGTCTTCACATCCCGTCTCGAACGCTCCTTGAGTCCATGTGTCAAGGAGAGTTTTTAGGAAAGGATGAAAGGGAGGCATTGGCTTTCCTAGAAGACCTCGCTGAGAAAACCATGCAGTGGGAGAGTGTGAGGGAACCCCCAACATCATCTAGCATAGGAGAGAGGATCGCAAATGCAAACTCGACTAGATTGGGTGCCGCATTTGCTGTCGATACCACTACGGCCACCGAGGCACGCATGACATCCTTAATGCGCCGTATGGATTCCATTGAGCTCCAAAACCAACAAGGTGCACCTCACGTGTCCACATCTGGTCTAGTTCCCTGTCATTTAGGTGGTGGGATAGGTCATGTAGGAAGCAAGTGTGCGTCCATTCCTCCTGAGATGGAACGTGTCAACACCATCTATGATAGAGCTAGGAATGACCCATACTCATCATCTTATAATCCTGGATGGAGGAACCACCCCAATTTTTCATGGAACCAAAATAATGCCCCAGGTGGTCCTTCAAACTCCTCTCGACCACCTAACCAACCACACCAACCTCCCATGCATGCACAATCCTATCAGCCACCCCAAGCGCAAATCACCAATCAATCGGGTTTCCCAAATTCCAACAATATGGAAACCCGATTCAATTCGCTTGAGAGCTTGACTCGTGGACTTGAAAACTCAATGAAGTTTTTTATGTCAACTACAAGTCAAGTTCTCACTTCAAATCAGCAGATCATCAAATCTCTAGAGCTTCAGATGGGCCAATTGGCTCAGTGTGTACATGAAAGAGAGAGAGGGACTCGGCCTAGCCAGCTAGAGGCTAACCCCGCATGTACCAGCAACAACACATTCAAAATGAGAATGTGACACCTCGGGGGCAGCAAGTGAACCATGTGGAGGAACCTATTCACCATGTCAATGCCATTGTGACCTTAAGGAATGGAAAGCAGGTTGACAATCACATTTCCTTGCCACCACCATCTATGCAACCCCTCAGTGGGAATGGTGGTGAAGAAGAGGCCGAGGGTGAGGGTAATACACCAATGCCTCCTTCTCAGGCACCGCAGAAAACCTACCTGCCAAAAGCTCCCTATCCTAGTAGGTTAACCAAAAAGCAGTGACACAATGGATAAGATATTATAGGTGTTTAAGCAAGTGAGGGTTAACATCCCCTTGTTGGATGTCATCCAACAAATACCTCAATATGCCAAAGTGTTAAAAGAACTCCGCACAACCAAGTGGAAGACCAATGTTCCTAAGAAAGCATTCTTGGCTGCAAATGTAAGCTCACTTTTGTCCAATCCCACCTACACAAAATACAAGGACACTGGGTGTCCTACTATTCAGTGTACAATACGGGACACTAGCATGAGTAATGTATTGCTTGATTTAGGATCGGCGGTCAACCTCAACCCATTTTCTGTTTATCAACAATTGAACTTGGGAGAATTGAAACCAACTAAGATCACCCTCCAATTGGTGGATAAATTGATTCGTATTCGAAAGGGGATTATTGAGGACGTGCTTATCAAAGTTGGAGATTTTATATTTCCAGTCGATTTTGTCATCCTCGATACCATTCCTATTGCAAACACCCACTCTCAAATACCTTTGATTTTGGGTAGACCATTTCTGGCAACCTCCAACGCTTTAACTAATTGTAGAAATGGTCTCATGAAGCTCTCACTCGGTAACTTGAGTGCCGAGTTTCATGTGTCAACTCTGGTAGGCAACAAGAGCTCATGGACCAACCTTTAAATCTTAATCTCATCCGCCAATTAGAGAAAGCACCGTAAAATCAACGAACACCCCTAACACCAATGCAACCCATTGAGAATGTTTGTGGGCCCAGTGAAAACTCATTACCTGTCTTTGTAATGCAACAGAGTGATTCAGTTGAGACCATTAGTGAGGGGGACACACCTCAGCATATGCCCATTCCAGAAGGTGTCGTCACCCCGTGTCTGAGTGCTATTGAGGCCTTTGAGCTTCATATTGACTCCAACAACCCACCTACAATCGAGCTTATGCATGATAATATACAGAAAGTTGGTGGTCCTTATTGGATGACTTGGGGACAAGCCCCATTTATAGTGAAACTAGTGTTTCACATCCTTCGAATGAGTCTGAGGAACTCATTCCGATGCACCCGCCTATTGGTTGGAGGGTTTTGTTCGATGAGCAACTAAACCCTAGTGAGGCAACACAACTTTACTGATTCATGTTGCCTACACCCAAACAATATCATGAGGGGTTCGAGTCTTTCAGCTTTGACCTTTCAACCCTCATGACACCTCAGAGTACCAATGAAGCGGGCCCATCTTGTCAAATCTCTGATCCGCACAACTCGATGTTCTCATTTGATGTTCCTTGACCAAATGATTATGAGAATATCCTTGTTGATGTATATATCTTGTTTAGAAAGAAAAAAGAAGAAAAAGAAGAAAAAAGAAGAAAAAAAACAAACATAAAATACTCCACCAGTGAGCAATGATTGTTGTGGGTCACAACCCTTTTGTACTTGGGCCATATTTGTTTGACGTATTTGTCTCCCTTCTTAAGTATCTCACAGGTTTTTGGGAATTCAGGGTTATGTCCATCAACATGACCATGAAACTCTCATTGTGCTTCACGTTGGTGAGATCTTTTCTTTCTTATGCATAAATCCATGTAGTTTCATACTCACATTCATTGAGGACAATGCATGAAGTAAGTGTGGGGAAAGGTGTACGTGATAGTGTAAGTCCTCATAGGCAATGATGTATGAAACCTGACCCTGCGAGAATTACACTCCAACTAGTAAGGAAAAAAGAAGAAGAAAAGTAAACAAAAAGAAAAAATAGTAATGCAAATAAGAACCTTAATGGACTTTACAATTTGTATCACTTGAGGATGTTGAGGTTGTCCATGTCTTCCAATTAAGTCCTTAATTAACTTGCATGAACGATTTACTAGGCTAGGTGTGTGGACTGATTACATATATAGAGTCGGCCCATAGGATTACCGTGTCCAATGATCGACAAAATAAGTCCAATAAGTCGAGTGTCTACATTGAATAATGCATTTATGTTCGGATTTTGTGGGTATATCCGCTGGAAACACTCAGGAGACAACACTCCTCCTTGGAAGAAAGGAGGTTTAACGGCTTGTTGCACGTGCTAAGTGCAACCGTGATTCCTACGAAAGTGAGTTAGGATTTCTTGTTTTTCGTATGTTTTTCTCTTTCTTTGTTTTGCTCGGGACTAGCGAAAGTAAGGTGTGGGGTGAATTTAATTTATACCGCAAGTGCACGGCGTCGATGAAGACGCGGCAAGTACGGGTCGAACACAAGGAGGGAGAGATATTGTTATTTTTGTGATTTTCGATTTAGGAAAGAAAGAGAGAGAAATAAGTTTGGTTTGAGATTTTTTATTTTTAATTTTCTAAAGCACGAAACATGAACAAATAAAACTAAAATGAGAACAAAGATGGTGAATTCCGTTGGGTGGAGGTTTAGATATCAGGTTTTGATTGGAGAAATCTGAAAGTTATAATAAATCATATTAGTTATAAAGCATTACATGATAAATGATTCAACATAAACTCAAGTAATCAAAATATACTAATACAAAATTAAAATAATAAAATCATTCTCTTCTCATCACCCTAAATCCGCCACCCCACCCTTTGGAGAGAGTTAGAAACTCATAGATGGAGGGAAGGAGAAGGGGTCCTAGAGAAACTACAAAAGAAAACTAAAAACAAGAAAATAAAAGAACAGAATATTATTGCTAAAATATGGAATAAACAAAAGCTCCCTACAACATCGTTTCCGAGACTATTTATAGGCGATACAAGGAACCCTAATACAAAATAAGAACGTACACGTGTCAATACACGACTGGACAAAATTCAGGGCCACGGATCGCAAGGGGTGCGGCGGAATCGTCGCACATTTAACTCTGATTAAATCTGTATTTTTCCTATGTGTGATTTAGATATCCTTTACGCGTCCAGATTGATCTCTTTTCTTTCTTTTGAGCACCCAATTTATTCTTCATATATTTGGAGATCCAAATTGTTTTTTCTTTAAAACTTCTCCAAAATAATATTTTGGTTCTTTAATTTGTAGTCGGGTCCTTAGCTTTTTGCAATTACGTCCTTGGCTACTTTTGTGCTTAAGTCCTTTGCCTTTTTGTAATTAGGTCCTTGAATACTTTTATGCTTGGATGGACTTCCATTTGAATTCCGATAATCTTGAACTTGGTCTTTATGACAGGAATGAGTCTCTTGCACGCATTTATGCCGGGATATGGGTAAGTTGCATTGAGGTCCCTGTATTCTGTAAATAAAACTAAACACATACCTTAGTAGCATTTATTGATATAAAATTAATCTAAATGAAAGACATATGATGCAATGTATGCAATGCATCAAATACCCCCACACCTAGATTTTGCTAGTCCCTAGCAAAACAGAATATAAGAGAAAATGAAAACAGGGAAATCCTAACTCACTTTCGTAGGAATCACGGTTGCACTTAGCATGTGCAACAAACCTTTAAACCCCTAAGTTTCCTTAGAGGACGAGTTTTGTCTCGTGAGGATTTTCAGTTGACACACCCACAAAGTCTTAATAACTCTCAATATCTCCACCTCAACCTTATACATCTCACTTAGAATTCTTGCATGCTCATTATATAAATCTAACTCATAAAAATTCTGACTTGGTCTTTGTTCCTCCAACATTCACACCACTAACCCTTCTACACATGTTATCACTTAAATTATTTTGCACGCCTCCTCTGGTGGTGAAGTATCATTTGGATCAACCATGACATGGATCATTCTTCTAGCTTTGGATCTTGAGTATCTTAAAGTATTTTTTTTCTTTTTCCGTGATTCAACACATTTGCTTTTTATTACACTTTTACCCTTTTTGCATTCGTGTAACGAGTTTGGTCGATAATCCCGAGCTGGCAGACTCAAGTTATCGGGTTTTAAGATACCCCTATGGACCAGTGACTCGAAGACTTGGGCTTTTGTAATCATTTTGCAAGATGTGCTTTCCTCACTTTTATTCCACTTTTATTTTCCTCAAGGCTAAATTGCTATCAGAAGTCCACACTTCCCGGTATATTTTCCTAAACCTCTGCTTTTTATCAACCACTTCAACGATTTGATTCATCCAATTTAAGTGCATAAATATCTTAAAGGGTAATGGGTGATTTCTTTGGAACTTAGATTTATGTCACAGTTTCTACAAGCAAAACTATATAATAAGGAACAAAAACTCAATGCAATTTGTACACAAGTTTTGGTGGTTCAATCTTAAGCTATGTCATGAAACATTGATTTTTTTTAAAGAACAGAAATAAAACAGATAGGTAGATAGATACCCCCCACACCTAAATCATGCATTGTCCTCAATGTATGCAAAGAAAAAGCACATGCACTTATTACCTGAGTCAACTTGCGGTAGAGGGGTTGAATTTGTTCAGAGTCAACCATAGTCAGAACTGGGTTGAATGTTACCATGTTGGTGCATGTATCCAGTTGAATTGTTCCCCATGTTGCCCTGAGGTAAAGGTTCCACACCCCTCACATGTATTGGTTCTCTTATTTGCTCGAGTGATGGTGGTTGGGTGTATGAATTACTCCCCCTTTTCTCACTTTCTTTTTGATTTTGTGATGATTTATTTGATTCAGAAATCTTATAGATACGTGATCTCATCACAACATCACTTTGATTGCATACTATTTCTGGCTCACTATCAACATGAAAGATATTAAATTCAGCTTTTAAGTTTCCAAAAGATAGTTGCATGAGCCCATTTCGGCAATTTATCAAAGCTTCAGAAGTGGCTAAAAAGGGTCTGCCTAGTATCATAGGGATTTGTCTCTTAGGATCGACAACAGGTTCAGTGTCTAGAATGACAAAATCCACTGGGTAAATGAAGTCACCAACCTTAATCAAAACATCCTCTACTATACCTCTTGGTTTCTTAATAGAGCAGTCAGCAAATTGAAGGGTTGTCTTAGAGGGTTTTAGTGGACCAAGGTTGAGTAGCTCATAGACAGAGAACGGTATTAAGTTAACACTAGTACCAAGGTCTAGAAGGGCTTTGTTGATAAAAGTATCTCCTATTGGACATGAAATTGTGGGACACCCAAGGTCCTTATATTTTATAGGAGATGAGTTAGACAGAATAGAGCTTATGTTTGCAGTTAAGAAAGTCCTTTTTGGTACGTTTGTTTTTCTCTTTTTAGTGCACAGATCTTTTAAGAATTTAGCATAAGCAGGTATTTGTTGAATCATATCCAGGAGTGGAATATTCACCTTAACTTGCTTAAATACTTCCAGGATTTTCGCCATTTGTGCACTTGAGTTCTTCTTTAAGTCTATTGGGGAATGGAGCTTTAGGAACATAGACTCGCTCAGGTTGAGCTATTGGTTCAGGTTGAGTAGGTGGGTTGGGCGTTTCAGATTGAACGTCAGGTTCAATGGTTAGGTCATATGGGTTGCTTGATGGCTAGATTGATTAGACGTTCTAGGATTTACCACATTGTTATCAACTTGTCTTCCGGACCGTAATGATACTACTGCATTTATTTGTTGGAACGGTCCTTCCTCATTAACCATTTGAACTGGTCTCGAGTTGTTACTCCTAGAGGTGGTTGATAGGGCTGATATTGATTATTAGATCTAGGATTCACCTCAGGTTGACATGGAAACTGACCCTTTTCTCTTACACCTACAATTTGTGCGAGTTGGCTAACTTGTGTCTCTAGCCTTTGGAAGGACTGGTTGATTGTTTGTATAAAAGACTTCATCAAATTTTCCAAGCTTGTCAACCTAACATCATAATCTCCATTGTTACTAAACCCAAATGATGTATTATTTTGGTTATACGGGTTTGGTTGTTGTCTAGGAGGTTGACCTTGTTGGCTTGATGAGAAATTGGAATTATTACGCCAACCCGAGTTATACGTTGATGCGTATGGGTCATTTCTAGCATGGTTAAACGTGACATTAACTTGTTCCCAGTCCGCACAATCCTCTATTAAATGACCAGTCTGACCACATCTAGAGCAAGGGATAGACGAGGCTTGATTCACTCGGGGTCGGGTTTGTAGCTCTAGACTTTCCATTCTGCGCATAAGGGTAGCTAGTTTTGCTTCGGCCGCTACATTGGCATCTACAGCTAAGACACCTGGTTTGGGTTGACTTGCTATTCTAGATCCAATACTCGGGTTAAGCGATGCTCTAGCATTGTCCCATTGCATACTGTTTTCAGCTAAATCCTCAAGAAAAGTCCAGGCATCATTTTCATTTTTTGACATGAAGTTCCCTTGGCTTACGGATTCTACCATAACCCTAGATGTGGGTGTCAATCCCTCATAAATAATTTGGCACAATTTCCATCTTGAAATTCCGTGATGAGGGCATTGGGTCAGCACACTTTTAAATCTTTCTGGATAGGAATAGAACGGCTCGCTCTCAGATTGAACGAATGCAACAATTTCATTCCTAATCTTCATAGTCTTATGGTTGGGGAAATATTTTTTAGGAATACTTGAACAAACTCTGCCCAACTTTTAATGGATGTTTTGGCTAGACTATATAGCCATTTCTTACTGTCGTCCTTCAGTGCTAGAGGCACGAATTTCAGACGCACTGCCTCCTCAGAGATATACTGGTATTGCATAAGAGAGCAGATTTCCTCAAATTCTCTAAGGAAGAGATATGGGTCTTCCCTAGAGGTGAACTTAGGCAACATACTCATGTATTGTGCCTTAAGTTCGAAGTCGCGACCCTGTATGGTGGGCATAACGATGCACGATGGCTGAGCAACCATTGCTGAGTAGCATCGATCCCTCAGAGTTATGGGCGGGTTGACAACATTTTCACCCATTAGATCCGGGTGAGGTGGTGCAGTAGATGGATTGGGGCTAAGCTCTACACTGGCATCTAGATGAACTCGTGAGAGTCGATTTCTCAAGTCCCGAACCCAAATATAAGTGCATCGGTTTGAATTAATTTTTTTTAATTCAAATTTGAAATTTAAATTCCAAATTCAATTTCAAGAATTAATTACAATTTTTTTCGTTTTTTATATATATATATATATTTTATTTTTTTTCAAAAGGGAAACAATCAATAGAATGGGGAAAGATGAGAAAGGAATCCTAATCTAGAGAATTGAGGTGAGAAGAGAAAGAAGACTCAGATGAGAAGGGAAACTTAACTCTAAAGATAGAAAAGAGGGTCGGTCAGAAATTTCCTAAACAAGCACGGTTCAAACAATCCTAGACTGGTTGAGTCGAATTGATTCGCTTGATTCACCTCCCTCACTAATCAAACCAACTTGGCCAGGCAGTGTATAGCTAGTGGGGGCGCTTCCGACAGAGTCGGTACCAATTAGACAACCATTTCGCTTGGAAGACTTACGTCAACACAAAAACACTTTCTAGACACCAAATTAAATTCGACCAGCTTCAAGTCATAGCAAGTCAAACCAATCTTCTCCTTAATTGAGTCCGAGTCCTTAGGGGCCAATGTCTAATTGATTTTAATTTTAAGGCTTGGGTGACACTTTAGGATTGTGATTTGTGGGCTACGGAAGGGTGATGAAATCCCCACCGTATCTTTTCTTACATAGTTGCCCTTAAGATAGTTTAACTTAAATCTAGCAAAGATAGTCAAACATTGGTCTTTAATTGGGGGCAATTGCAAGGTTGTATGCAAACTAAATTATATGCTTCAATGCAATCGTTAAAACGCGATACGTACCTTGCCTCCAGCACTCTTCAACAATAAAAATAATTTGCAAGAATTTAGCAAGAATAATGCAAACAAAACATTATATGATGCATGCACTAAGTCCTTCTAATTTTGCCAATTTTTAGGTCAGAGTTGAATTATTGCCAATTATGGAATTTGCCCAAACACGTGCAGTTCTACGAAAATGAACTTTTCGAAAATTAAGATTTTACGAGAAAGGCAAGAAAAGTTACCTCCGCAATGCTCAGACGGGTTCGCCGCCCACTCTCGAATATTCCCAGATGCTCCACGCGTCCACCCAGAGATGGAGACGACCTCAGAAAAAATTGAAGCCCAGATGCTTCAAATGTGCGGCGAATCTGCCCCAGGTTCTTCTTGGTGTGCGGCGATTCCGCCGCCCGTCTTGCTCCAAATGTGCCTGGATTTCGCCGCGCACTCTGTTGTCTTCTGAAACGCAAACCCAAATAGTTAGATCATGCACACGATAAACAAGATAGAATCGAAATCACAAAAAATAAACAAAATCTTCGTCGCCTCTCCGGCAACGGCACCAAAAACTTGATGTGAATTTAATTTATACCGCAAGTGCACGGCGTCGATGAAGACGTGGAAAGTACGGGTCGAACACAATGAGGGAGAGATATTGTTATTTTTGTGATTTTCGATTTAGGAAAGAAAGAGAGAGAAATAAGTTTGGTTTGAGATTTTAATTTTTAATTTTCTAAAGCACGAAACATGAACAAATAAAACTAAAATGAGAACAAAGATGGTGAATTTTGTTGGGTGGAGGTTTAGATATCGGGTTTTGATTGGAGAAATCTGAAACTTATAATAAGTCATATTAGTTATAAAGCATTACATGATAAATGATTCAACATAAACTCAAGTAATCAAAATATACTAATACAAAATTAAAATAATAACATCATTCTCTTCTCATCACCCTAAATCCGTCACGCCCACCCTTTGGAGAGAGTTAGAAACTCATAGATGGAGGGAAGGAGAAGGGGTCCTAGAGAAACTACAAAAGAAAACTAAAAACAAGAAATAAAAGAACATAATTTATTGCTAAAATATGGAATAAACAAAAGCTCCCTACAACATCGTTTCCGAGACTATTTATAGCCGATACAAGGAAGCCTAATACAAAATAGGAACGTACACGTGTCAATACACGACTGGACAAAATTCGGGGCCACGGATCACAAGGGGTGCAGCAGAATCACCGCAAGGTACATGTAGTGTGCGGCGGAATCGTCGTACATTTAACTCTGATTAAATCCGTATTTTTCCTATGTGTTTATGGTATGATTTAGATATCCTTTACGCGTCCAGATTGATCTCTTTCCTTTCTTTTGAGCTCCGAATTTATTCTTCATATATTTGGAGATCCAAATTGATTTTTTTCTTTAAAACTTCTCCAAAATAATATTTTGGTTCTTTAATTTGCAGTCGTGTCCTCGGCATTTTGCAATTACGTCCCTGGCTACTTTTGTGCTTAAGTCCTTTGCCTTTTTGTAATTAGGTCCTTGAATGCTTTTATGCTTGGATGGACTTCCATTTGAATCCCGATAATCTTGAACTTGGTCTTTATGACAGGAATGAGTCTCTTGCACGCATTTATGCTCGGGATATGGGTAATTTGCATTCAGGTCCCTGTATTCTAAATAAGACTAAACACATACCTTAGTAGCATTTATTGATATAAAATTAATCTAAATGAAAGACATATGATGCAATGTATGCAATGCATCTTGGGGGTATTTTGTTGACATCATATCATGCATATATTTGTGTCTTATATCCTTTAGTTTTCGCCTAAACAATGCTACGTAATGAGTTTTATGTTTGAGTTTCAGGAATAAACAAGGTTGAGGAGAAGAGGCAAAAAGGACCTAAAAGCAAGAAAAATGACTGAGTTGTGAGACTTGGGGACTAAGATGCAAAGGAGAAGGACCCGAATGTAACCCCAAAGGACCAATGAGCAGATGAAGAAACTCCACACCATCATGAGGAGTATTTTAGAAATTAGATTCGGTCGACACTCCTATAATCGATCTGAGTGCACCCCATGTGAAGAATTGAAGAAATAAAGAAAATATCCGAAAATGGGTCGGATCCGGGAAAAAGTGACCGCCAATTAGCAGTCCGTTTGTGTCCGAATCCGACCCAGTTTCTCCAGGAGATGGGTTATGTGTTTATATGTATTCGGGGAAGGTTTTATTAGTCCCACATCGAGGGATTGTCCCCGATTACCTTTTTCTATGGCTATAAATAGAACTCCTCCTCTTTTTGTATTCACTCATTGCTTGGTGGCATTCTCTCTACTTGGAGTAAGCTTTGGTGCAAAATCTCAAGGTGGAGAAGAATGCTGCTAGTTGATTGACATCATTTCATGCTTATATTTGTATCTTATATCCATTATCTTTCACCTAAACAATGCTACGTGACGAGTTTTGTGTTTAAATTTCAGAAATAAATAGGCTTGAAGAAAAGAGGCATAAAAGGACTTAAAATCATGAAAACTGACTGAGTTGAGAGACTCAAGGACTAAGATGCAAGATCGAATGACCTGAATGTAAGATCGAATGACCAATTAGCAAACAAGAATACTTCACACCATCGTGGGGAGTATTTTAGCAATTCTATTCGGATCGGAGCTCCAGAAAGCGAAGTAGATGCATCAAAGACAAGCAAAGTCATCCCGAAAAGCCCACAAGAAAATCCAAAGCGATCCGACAATTATAGACCGCCAATTGGCGGTCAATTTTGGTCCGGATCCGCTTTGATTTATGTTGGGCGTGTATTAGTGTGTATTTATTCTATTTATGGTATTTTTTAGTCCCATACCGGGGGATTGTCCCAGATTACCTTTTTCTATGGCTATAAATAGAACTCTTCACCTTCTATTGTAATCACCCATTTCGTGGTGGCATTCTCTCTACTTGGAGTAAGCCTTGCCGCAAAATCTCAAGGTGGAGAAGAATGCTACCTTCAATGTGAGTCATCTAATAAAATAAATTTTCTATTGTTTTGTTCTTATGTTGTTTCTTTATGCATGCTTAGCTTAGTTTTATTTCTTTAAGTCTAGGCTAAAGTAGTTAGGATGTTTATTTTCTTCTTTAGTTTAATTGTTAGAGTAATATGTAGTGAGTAGTTCCATCCCCCTTGGGGGTGGAGATGATGTTCATACATGAATTAAAGAATGGATATGAATGCTTTATATTTTGATTGTGTTGATAAACGTGAATGTATGCTTGCTTGTTAGAGTAGAATACTACACTTGATAGGTTTTGCCACACATCTTAGAAACCTCCCATGCTTGTTTAGGTTTTGAAATAACCAGCTTGTGTATATGAATGTTAATCAACTAGGTTAGTGAATGGATTGATAGGTTTTGCCATAACCTTTAGACACTTCCTACGCATGAAATAGACTACCTACATTTGTGCCTATAGAATGCATTCTTCACCATCGTTTTACATGTGTGCACACACTCCACCCCTTAGGGGTTTTCCATTTCGAATTTCCTGCTTTCAATTTCCCTCGCTTTCGTTTTCCTTGTTTGATGCTTACTCGTTTAGTGTAGTTAGTCTAGTTTAGTGTAATCACAACTTCTTCCCCTCTTTTCCCACTTGCCTTCGAACAAACCAGAGTCTACACACCTCCTTGTGTATCGACCCGTATTTACCACCGCTTCAACGCGGTCGTGCACTTGCGGTATTTAAAACGATTAAACAAGACTCTGTCTAGACTCTGGTTTGGACGATTCTAGTGGTTTTAATCTTTTGTTTTTAGTTTATTTTTGTTTCAGGGATATTGCAGCATCAAATGGACACACCAGGAGAAATTCTGAGCAGAGAACGACCTTTTGGACCTCCAATCAGCGGTCTCAGACCGCTAATTGGCGGCCTGGTGAGCTTCTTTTGCTCCCATTTTTGTTCTGGTGGTTTGTTGTTTCAGTGTAGTAGTCTGGGAGTTCAATTTGTCATGTTTCAACCTGTAGTTAGCTCCCAGATTAATCAATTCCCCTTTTAAGACAACTTGGACCATAAAAGTCGAAGCAAAAGATTAGACTTCTTGCATCTAGGTCATGCATCATTTGTAGACCTTGCACGCATTTGTCTTTTTGTCTTTAAATTCTTGATGTCGATTGCTGGCGTGAGGTACGTGCACCCATTCTCTCATTCATGCATGGTTAGAGCATGCATTAGTTAGTAAGGTGCATCGGGACAAGAGTGAGGTGAGTGCTTGTTTGGTGAGTTGGTTGCTAGCCTAAGATTTCTAAATATCTTTAAGGGGCATCACCTATAGTCTTCAAAGATAACGTGGAGGATTTCATCACCCCTCCCTTAGCCCCAAAAAACACACTCAAATAAAGCCTTAATCTAAAAGCAAGTAGACATTGGCCCTAAGGAATTCGGACGCACTAGGAGAGTGATCTAGTTGAGACCGTCATGACCTC
Source organism: Triglochin maritima (assembly GCA_963682175.1). NCBI lineage: Eukaryota > Viridiplantae > Streptophyta > Magnoliopsida > Alismatales > Juncaginaceae > Triglochin > Triglochin maritima. The sequence goes on along the minus strand of OY821774.1, from coordinate 26,359,743 downwards.
ATCGACGTCGCCTGCATTGTCGAAAGTAGGAAGTACTGGATCTCCGGATTTGGTATCACTTGCTGGGCATTGTGGTCTTCGTTGTAGGGAGGTGAGGCGTGTCGAGACTAGTGACCTCGAAGTTAGGCGTCGTCTAGCTTAAGGACCCATAGCCTTAAGTTGTTTGAGCCGTGCTTGCTGGATTGGGCTTCTACCTTCTCCCATTACCCACGCTAGCTCTAGGGATTCTTTCCTTCTCCTCTGAGTCATCTTCTTCTCAGCTACTTCTACGTTCTAGTCTCCTCCTCTTTACACTCTCTGTTGGCGTTTTAGGGTCAAGTCGAGCACTTTTTGCGAGCTTGGCCTCGTGGTGGTGAGAGTGATTGACTCGAGAGTTCTTTGTCGAGATGGATGGTTACATGGGCGACCATCCATATCATTATTGGAACCAGGACAATTCTCCCTGGTACTCCGGACCCATGCATCTTGGGGTACCTCAGACAAACACCCCGTATGGTTGGGACAATCTTCATTGTTTGACTGAGCAATCTTCAAATTGAGGTAATATGAGAGAGGCAGTGACTGCTAGACCACCATCTAGTTACGTCGGATCGTATGTTGGTTCTCCAACTGAGACGTTGCAAGAACCTTTGGCCTCTTTCATGCATGTGGTAGATGACATGAGTGCATCGGTGGCTCCAGTAGTCGTACCGTGTGACTGGTGTGGGTTGAGTGGTCATGTTATTGGGGAATGTTCTTATGTTCCCCCAGAGCCTGAGTATGAGCATACCTTTTCCCAAAATGCTCAATATGACCATTACGCATCCACGTACAACCCGGGAGGGATGGATTCGTGGGGAGACAATTCTTATTCAAATTCTTATACATCATTCCCACCACAATATCCTCCTTCTGAATATCCTGAATTCTACTAGCACCCCCACGACCAATCATTGGACTCATTCTCAGCCCATCACCACCCAACCCATCCATTTCCCAAATTCTGACATGAACCTTACAGTTGACCCCAAACTTGATTATTTAGAACAAGCCCTCCAAACGTTCATGGAAACCACTCAAAATGTGTTGAAGTCCAATCACGATTCCCTACAAACTATGGAAATGTATGCTCAAATTACACAACAATTAAGTAAACGTGAGGAGGGTGACATTTCTTGTCAACACGAGGATTCATCTTTTGATATCGAACCACCACCACATTCACAAATTCAAAGCACAATCTTTCAGAGTCAAACTCCAAGTCAGTCTGAGGGACTTGGGGTTTCAATTCACGATCACATTGTGGGGGATTCGATCCAAATTGAGAATAACATGGACCAACTTCATTATGAGTCGGCACAGGATTGTGCCGCATCTTTTTGTCCCGTGGCCCCTGAGCCACATGATCTTCATGATGTCATGCCTCTTAAGGACTCACCTCTGGTGGAGCAATAGCTCCCTAGTACCCTTAATTTCAAACGACCTGATGAGAGTTTGCCTCTAACTATTGTTCCTGATTATCTTGGAAATGGTGGAACATCAAACAACTACATTGCTAATGAGAGACTCAAGGACTAAGATGCAAGATCGAAGGACCAATGAGCAAACAAGAATACTTCACACCATCATGGGGAGTATTTTGGAAATTCTATTTGGGTCGGAGCTCCAGAAAGCGAAGTAGATGCATCAAAGACAAGCAAAGTCATCTAGAAAAGCCCAGAAGAAAATCCAGAGCGATCCGAACACTGTAGGCCGCTAATTAGCGGTCCAAGACAGCTAATGGCGGTCTCTTTTGGTGCGGACCAGCTGAGATTTATGTGGGGCATGTATTAGTGTGTATTTAGTCTATTTATGGTATTGTTGTAGTCTCATACCGGGGGATTGTCCCGGATTACCTTTTTCTATGGCTATAAATAGAATTCTTCACCTTCTATTGTAATCACCCATGGCTTGGTGGCATTCTCTCTACTTGGAGTAAGCCTTGGAGCAAAATCTCAAGGTGGAGAAGAATGCTACCTTCAATGTGAGTCATCTAACAACATAATCTTTCCATTGTTTTGTTCTTATGTTGTTTCTTTATGCATGCTTAGCTTAGTTTTATTTCTTTAATTCTAGGATAAAGTAGTTAGAATGTTTATTTTCTTATTTAGTTTAATTGTTAGAGTAATGTGTAGTGAGTAGATCCATCCCCCTTGGGGGTGGATATGATGTTCATACATGCATTAAAGAATGGATATGAATGCTTTATATTTTTATTGTGTTGATAAATGTGAATGTATGCTTGCTTGTTAGAGTAGAATACTACACTTGATGGGTTTCGCCACACATGTTAGACACCTCCCATGCTTGTTTAGGTTTTGAAATAACCAACTTGTGTATATGAATGTTAATCAACTAGGTTAGTGAATGGATTGATAGGTTTTGCCATAACCTTTAGACACTTCCTATGCATGAAAACACTACCTACATTTGTGCCTATAGAATGCATTCTTCACCATCTTTTTACATGTGTGCACACACTCCACCCCTAGGGGTCTTTCTCTTCTTGATTCCAGCTTAGTTTTACATTCTTTTAGTTTTTATTCGAAGTAATCGTTAGTTGCTTTACTTTGCATTTTTTTTAGTAGTTTAGTGTAGTGTAGATTACCATAGACAAACTCTTCTCCCTTTTTATTGCCACTTGATTTCTGAAAAACCAGAGCGTACTCACCTCACTGCGGATCGACCCGTACTTGCCACCGCTTCAACGCGGCCGTGCACTTGCGGTTAATTAAAACATATCAAACACTAGTAATGTGAGTCATTTAATAAAATAATTTTTGTATTGTTTTGTTCTCATGTTGTTTATTTATGCATGCTTAGCTTAGCCTTATTTCTTTGATCTTAGGCTAAATTAGTTAGAATGTCTCATTTCTTCTTTAGTTTATTTGTTAGAATAATGTGTAGTGAGTAGATCCATCCCCTTTCGAGGGTGGAGATGATGTTCATACATACATTAAAGAATAAAAATGAAGGCTTTATTTTGGAATGAGTTGATAAATGTGAACGTATGCTTGCTTGTTAGAGTAGAATACTACACTTGATGGGTTTTGCCACAAATCTTAGACACCTTCAATGCTTGTTTAGGTTCTGAAATAACCAGCTTGTGTATGTGAATGTTAATTAACTAGGTTAGTGAATGGATTGATAGGTTTTTCCATAACCTTTAGAAACTTCCTATACATGAAAACACTACCTACATTTGTGCCTATAGAATGCATTCTTCACCATCTTTTTACATGTGTGCACACACTCCACCCCTAGGGGTATTTCTCTTCTTGATTCCAGCTTAGTTTTACATTCTTTTAGTTTTTATTCGAAGTAATCGTTAGTTGCTTTACTTTGCATTTTTTTTAGTAGTTTAGTGTAGTGTAGATTACCATAGACAAACTCTTCTCCCTTTTTATTGCCACTTGATTTCTGAAAAACCAGAGCGTACTCACCTCACTGCGGATCGACCCGTACTTTCCACCGCTTCAACGCGGCCGTGCACTTGCGGTTAATTAAAACATATCAAACACTAGTAATGTGAGTCATTTAATAAAATAATTTTTTTATTGTTTTGTTCTCATGTTGTTTATTTATGCATGCTTAGCTTAGCCTTATTTCTTTGATCTTAGGCTAAATTAGTTGGAATGTCTCATTTCTTCTTTAGTTTATTTGTTAGAATAATGTGTAGTGAGTAGATCCATCCCCTTTCGAGGGTGGAGATGATGTTCATACATACATTAAAGAATAAAAATGAAGGCTTTATTTTGGAATGAGTTGATAAATGTGAACGTATGCTTGCTTGTTAGAGTAGAATACTACACTTGATGGGTTTTGCCACAAATCTTAGACACCTTCAATGCTTGTTTAGGTTCTGAAATAACCAGCTTGTGTATGTGAATGTTAATTAACTAGGTTAGTGAATGGATTGATAGGTTTTTCCATAACCTTTAGAAACTTCCTATACATGGAAACACTACCTACATTTGTGCCTATAGATTGCATTCTTCACCATCTTTTTACATGTGTACACACACTCCACCCCTTAAGGGTCTCTCTCTTCCTGATTCCGGCTTAGTATTAAGTTGTTTTAGTTTTGTTCGAAGTAATCATTAGTCGCTTTCCTTTGCATTTTCTTCTAAGTAGTTTAGTGTAGCGTAGATTAGCATAAACAAAACTCTTCCACCTTTTTGTTTCCACTTGACTTCGTGCAAACGACCTGTATTTATCACGTCTTCACCGAACCGTGCACTTGCGGTTAGTTTAAACGATTAAACAATTACAAGGGAAAAGGAAGAGTTCTATTTATAGTCATAGAAAAATGTAACCGGGGACAATCCCTTGACATGGGACTAATGAAACATTCTCTGAATACACATAAACACATAACCCATATCCGGGCGAAACCGGGTCAGATTCTGAGAAAAACAGAGTGCCAATTGGCGGTCTTACTTTTTCTTGGATCCGACCCATTTTCGGATATCTTCTTTAGTTGTTCAATTCTTCACGTGGGTGCACTCTGATTGGTTATTGGAGTTTAGGCCCGGATCTAATTGCCAAAATACTCCTCATGATGGTGTGGAGTTTCCTGATTTGCTTATTGGTCCTTTTGGTTTACATCCAAGTCCTTCTCTTTTGCATCTTAGTCCATAAGTCTTGCAACTTAGTCCTTTTCCTTGCTTTTATGTCCTTTTTGAGTCTTCTTCTCAAACATATTTATTCCTGAAACTTAAACATAAAACTTGATCTGTAGCATTGCTTAGCCTAAAAATAAAAGATATAAGATACAAATATATGCATGATATGATGTCAATCACCCATCCACTTTGATAAGGACGACATCTACGACCCCCTCATAGAACACTAACCGATCAATCAACCAACTGAAGGGTAGTCCTTGTTCACTTAAGGTCGCCAATTCCTAGGTTGACGTAGACTGAATAAGGCGGGAGGTTCACCGATGCCCCCGAATCAAGTAAAACTTGGTGGATAGACACATTATTATGACACAAGAAATCCTTGGTGCTACATGCCATCGCCAACTCCAACAAAAAGGATAGTGACTTTGAAGAAGAGTCGGTGACTCAAAAATTCCAGGAGTTCCTCATGCAAAACTAGAAAGGAGAAAAGAAAAAAAGAAGAGCAAAAAAAGAGAGGAAGAAGGCTCTCAAAGAAACTTGGGATGATTCAACGTCCTCTTCATCAATTGAAGGCACAATCGCCACAATGTGCTTCATGGCAATCAAAGATGAAGAAAGTGAGGTATGTTCTTGTTCTAGTCATGATTCAAATTCATATAATTGACTTCAAATTGAATTCAATGAGGTAGTTCAAATTTTTTATCAAATTTTTCAAAGGAGCAAACTAACTAGAAAGAAAATGGGAATTTGCTAAGGTGCAGCTCAAAGGTTACCTAATTGGCGATATGCACTTGGTTTTTGCTATTGTCGAATGTGCTCCTGTAAACTACTAGATAGTGGAATCGTAAGCAGGGCTTACGAGGAGGACTAGGACCAGGTGTGGTGCCGAACCTCTCTAAATCCGACGTCCATTCTTGGTTGCTTGTCTTATCTTTAATCGTTCAATTATTGATTTAATTGCACATTTACTTTAGAGATTAGAGGGTCATCGATCCTAACAATTGGTATCTAACTTTTAGGTTGCTAATTTCATCTACTAAATCGTAGTTTGGCATGACGTCTACCTCTAATCTTTGTGAGGGATTACCCACAACTAGGTCACCATTATTAATGTCTTAAACTAAGACCAATGGCAGAAAAGAATGAGAATTTATTTGCAATCCAATGACTTAAACTATTGGATATTAACCTTAAGCCTATACACACCTAATGACGATGAAATTTTGTCCCTAACTAAACCAAATTAAGAAATCGAAGAAGAAATCATGTGTCATGAACATCTTGTAATATGGTTTAAATGGAGGGGAATACAATAGGATAAGTGGTTGTGATAATGGATATGATACATGACATACATTAGAAATGCACCGGTGAGAACAATAAGAGAGATCACTTACTCTCATGCATAAATATGAACTCTTTTCAATGCAATCCGGTGAGAACATAAGAGAGAAGCACACTCACTTCACGAAGATCCTTAAATCTCTTAAATCTCTTGGCAAAACATTTAGCAAGGGAGAAATGACTTGAAAGATTCTCCAGTCACTAACCGACGAATGGGATGATTAGACAATCGCTTTGGAAGAAGCACAAGATCTCACCAAGTTGTCGACCGAGGAGCCTATGGGTAGTCTCATGACATATAAGATACAAATGAAAGACCACAAGGAGAAGGAAGCCAAGAAATCCTTGGTGTTACATGCCATCACCAACTTCACCAAAAAGGATAGTGACTTTGAAGAAGAGTTGTTGACTCAAAAATTCAAGGAGGTCCTCAAGGAAGACAAAGAAAGGAGAAAAGAAAGAATAGGATGGTTCCCAAAACAACTTGGGATGATTCAACATCCTCTTCAACAATTGAAGACGAAATCGCCACAATGTGCTTCCTGGTGATCGAAGATGAAGAAAGTGAGGTATCTTGTTACTCTAGTAATGATTCAAATTCATATAATGACCTTCAAAATTAATTTGATTAGCTACTTGAAAATTTTGAACAATTTTTTCAAAGGAACAAACTAGCAAGAAAAAAATGAGTAATTTGCTAAGGTGCACCTCAAAGGTTGCCTAATTGGCGATATGCACCTGGGTTTCTGCTATTGTCGGATGTGCACCTCTAAACCGAACATATTTTCTCATATGCACCTATGTTATTAGTTGGGCCTACTCCGTCACCATTTTCATCCAACACCGTTGTACAATTTGGAAATTAAACCTCATAAAATGCTAATGTCCTTAATATTAAAAACAGAAAAGGTAAAAAACATAAAAAACCAAAAACCCGAATTCGTCTCCTTCTTCCTCAAACTATATCTCTTCCTCCAACACAACTTTCTCTCTCTAGCCTCTCTCTTCCATCTCTTGCCACTTTCTCCTCCCTTACATGTCCTCCCCAAACACTATAATTAAGTAATTTTGTACTTAATTAACACAGGTCTTTGTGATTCCACATCTCCAAGATTCTAGAGGACCAAGAGAGGAATATGGCTCTCAATCATGAGCATATCTCTCTTAATGTAGGGAATGGTGTGCAATGTACCGTGATGGCTGAATATGTGGTCATTAACAACATAATCTTAGGCACCATTCTTTTTGGTGACATGCCACAGTATCTCCAGCATGAAGTATCATGCATCACCATGAGCTTCAGCCACTTGTTTGCATGGTCTCTGGTCCACTCCGTGTCGAGCCTCTCGTAGTCGCCCACGAGGGTGGGAAGGGCCTCCCACATAGTGTTCAAGAAGTCAGGAATCGGACACATGGCTCGGTTGATGAAGTAAAGGAGAGCCCTACATTTGTGGTTCTTCATGAGGAGGAGGTTGGGGTAACAGTGGTGGTAGGGACCGAAAGAGGCTATGGTGGGCTTGTAGGCAGTGGTGGGGTTGAGGCCTTTGATGCATGAGGGGACCATGTATTTGCATTGGTTATCTCAGTGGCCAAACTCCTCGCATAAGTTCAACTTCGACGTCCACCACCCAATCTCTCACCTCCTCTCTTTCTAATTCCATCACCATTATAGTACTATTAAGGGTAAATTGCTAGTGGTAGTACTCATTGTTATGTATACTTGATTGATCAATATCGATAGATCGATCTTTCAGACTTGTGTAAGTTAAAATGAATGTCTTGATGGTTTGGGGTGGAGGATGTGGAAGGGAGTAGAGAGGGGCATGAGATGGATAAGAGAGAGTAGAGAGAGAAAGTGGTGTTGGAGGAAGAAAGAGAGAATTTGGGGAAGAGAGAATTTGAAATTGGATGTCAACTTGGTTTTGAAGTCTTTCCATTGATTACCCACATACGACATCCATTTCTTTTTTCATTCTTTAGTTGATTGAAAATTGAATTTTTCCAACAAAACGGAAACAACGAAAAATAGTATCGATTATATAAGAAACTATAAACAAAAATAATTAAATTAAAAGTAAATCTTGAAAACCATGAACTAACCATTGGATCTTTCCAAATTTGGAAATTTAGTGATACATCAATGGTTGACCACTTGTCAATGCAAATATTTACTTTGCTTCTCTCAAGACTATCAAAATAACTTGTCCAATAAATTTGGTTTTCTCTAGTAACCCTAAGCCAATGGACCTTCACGCTTAGTTTTGATAAAACTCTAACATAATAGTAGCTCAGCGGGCATGACACTATCATTTTATTATAACTTGTAGCGATGACAATTTTGTCGTTGTATGATTCGGGCCCGTCAGACTTCTTCTTCAGAGCCATTTACCTGAAGCAATACAACAAATGATTGGTCACATTCAATAATTTAGTACGTGCATTATTAATTTAACAATAGACTTGGTTATTAATAACTTGGTTGTAGAGTAACTACTTAGCAGTAGAGTAAAAACTTGTCACATCAAACTAATGTTATCATCAATAAATACCAAGCAGCAGATACATACTACATGCATTACTAATTTAGTATAGAACATAAACCAAACAAACAACCAACAATCAAACAAGCACATTCCTCTAAAGCGAACTTCATTTCTTCCTTAACTTCAGATAACTTCACTGTTGATTTTACTCAAGAGTATGAAAAAACAAAAAAAGAAACTTCATTTTGAATGGTCGGACTGGCGTGGTGGTGGTGGGTAACAGCGTTGGGGTGACTGCTAATGGCGTGGTGGTGGCAACAAGCTTATTGGGGCTGGTCGGGGATGACATTGTTGGGTGGGATGGGTTCTTCAAGAGAGGCTGGTCGGTCTCGGTCGGTTCCCCAAGGTTGCTGGTCGAGGGAGGCATTGATGAGGCAAGGTAGGTCGAGTAGGGTTGCAAAGGGGGTTAATCGAGTAGGGTTGCAAATGGGGATGGTCAGTTAGGGTTGCGAATGGGGCTGGTTGGGTAGGATTGCAAATAGTGGCAAAGTGGGAGTGGGTGAAAATTTGTAGTTGTTAAATGTTTTACTAAATAACCGCAAGTGCACGACCATCGGTGAAGATGGGGCAAGTACGGGTTGATCCACAGGGAGCATTGCCAACCTTCGACTGAGCGAAATCAAGTGGGAAAAGAAGAGATTATTACGCTACTATTAAAAGACGATTTTGCTACGAACGAAAAACAAACTAGATTACGATGCAAATGACAACTAGAAAAATTTAGCAAACTATGTGGAACGAAATATGGATGAATCCCCTGAGGGGTGGAGTGTGTGCACATATGAAGTGAGAGAAGTGGTGAATGACACATGAAAGCATTTATGTGTGTGTCTTCATGCATAGGAAGTGTCTAAAGATTTGGCAAGATCTATCAATCCATTCACACAACATATTCACAATTACTACTTGATTATCACAAGATGAGGCTCAACATGAGAAGTGTCTAAAATTATGGCAAGACTCATCAAAAACTAGGAACTCATTTGAAAATCAAAGCTAAGCATGGCAAGTGTCTGAATTTCGTGGCAAAACCCATCAAAACAAAGTTTCTTCAATCAATCAAGTGAGTAAACACTAATACAAAACACACTAATATGTAGCATATCCAAGACGAAATTTCAGTCAATAAACATAAGGAAACAAAATATGGTAAGTGTATAAATCTTATGGCAAAACCCATCAAATATCCACCAACATGTTGATCATTAAAACAAAACCGATGAACATACAAACATTTAAGTTTACAAAATTAAGGTTCGTCAAACATCAAAACCTCAAAATATAAATGTACATCATCTCCACCCCCTAAAGGGGGGTGTAACTACTCACTACTCATTATGCTAACATTCATATTAAGAAGAGAAAACATTCTAATTATACTAAGATTATTAAAACACAATTAAGCTAAGCATTCAAGAATTAAAAGAGACAACATGAAACTAACAAAGATTTATTTTATTCATGACTCACATGACAAGTAGCATCTCTTCACTTGAGTTTTGCTCCAAGGCTTTACTCCAAGTAGAGAGAATGACCACCAAGCAATGAGTACTCTACAATGGAGGAAGAAATGTTCTATTTATAGACATGAAAAAGGCAACTGGGAGTAACTATTGCATTTTTTGATAAATATTGAAAAATTTAGCCAGTAAACCATAAATTCGGAGTCGTGTGCTCAAATTGCAAAATCAAGCTTGATTGTAAAATCAAATTTTTTGAATAAAGAAAGGTTGAAGATAGTACACGTAGTTGATCAAATGGCCAATGAAAACTATTTGATCCAATTAGACATGGTTGTTCATAAAATTAATTAGACATGTTCATTAACAAAATCATGGACATGGAAAGTAATCATATGCATTCATCAATGCAATAACAATTTCATTTTTAAGATAAAATTGAAAATGGACAGAATATCTAGCTATTTAAGCTCAAGTCATATTGACGTGCATGTATATGACCCAAAATGAACTATAAGTGTAACGCCCTGAAATAACAGAAAAATTTAAAACTTCTATAGATAGATATCAAGCACCAGGGACGCTACGAAAAACTAATTTATATATATATAGTGGTGGTGCACCGTATAATACAAGATGTGAAAGGTATGATTACATCAACAAAATATATACGACATATACAGGTGTAATCATGACAACCTCAAAAGCAAGAAAAGCATGATCCGATCCGGGTGCTCCCGTCCTTAGTCATCACCTCCTAAAGACGCTTACGACCTGAAATGCAACCATAAAACTATGCCTGAGTTTCCCATAAGGAAACCCCGTATGCCAAACTCCTAAGTGCATGAATTAAACAAATACATGACATGATAAGAAAAATCAATACATCACAACTGCCACCATCCAACTGGGTTCTCGGGACCTCTCTCCCAACCACAGCTGACGCAACAACACCGATCTCAAAGGTCCTTACACCCCAACCCCACAACAACTCGTGCACACAAGGCACCTACAGGAAAATCATCGGCCATGGGTCTCAAGGGTCCTCTCACCCCAACCCCACCACAACTCGTGCACACAAGGCAGCTGCCGTAAAATCATCGGCCAACGAACCACACGTGCACCCAAGACACCCGCTCCTCAGAGCCACAACAACAATCTCTCTCAAACCGGAATATCCGTACCATCGTCCCAAAAAGGCCGGGGACCCATTGCCCTTAAGCAGATCAAAACAACTAACAACACCAGCAAGATAGACAAAACGGGGCAGAAACGGTCGACCGAACACCACAATCGGTCGACCAAAACCCCACAACCAACCCGGTTCCAACCAAAATAACAACCAACTGGTTGAACGGAAAAGGGGATCCGTTCGACCAAAAACATCCAGTAAAATCCTCCTTCCGCACAATGTGCACAATCGGCCGAACAACACGACTAACCGGTCGACCGAAAACTTCCAGTAAAACTCGAGATCGATTCAAACTACACCGGTCAACCGAAACAACAAATGGTTGAACAAACTTTAAGTTAACATAAGTCGTTGGTCGAACAGGGTCACAAGGTGGTCGACCGTTTTGTGGTCTACCCCCCCAACCGACATAAAATAGTGCTTTCAGTCAAACGACAAAGGGGTTCCGGTTGACCGAAAACTCCTAGAGCCTCCATCTTCTCGCTGAAATGCATAACCGGTCGACCACCCATGGGTATCGTTTGACCGGTGCGAGACATCAACGCCCAAACTACACTACAACCGGTCGACCGAATCTAGAACCGGTCGACCAAAATAGAGCAGAAACTCTACTGCACAACTCCGACGAGCCTTTCGGCCATCCGTGGAAAACTCGAACACTCACTCTAGCTTAGGTGAGCATAAAAGTAAAGCATAACATACCTTTAAGGCTTGAATAAGCCTTTGAAGAACCACGACGAATGCTTCCTAGCGAAAACCCTTCTTCTCCGGCGAACTCGAACCCGATCACCTCAACTCCGGCAAACGTCCGAGCTTCTCCTTGCTTCGCCGATCACCACACCACACTGACTCCCAAGGGCTGGAAGAGCAAAAGATTGAGAGAGAAACGAGCGAGTGAGTGAGACAGAGAAACGATCGAGTGAGAGAGAGAGAGAAACGAGTGAGAAGAATGAGAGAGAACTCAAACCTTATATACTCATCTCCCAACTAATCTCAGCGGTGCACCTCAAACCTCTCCATCTCAACACCCAAAACCTAATCAAAATACTAATCAAGGATTAGGATCTCACAATAAGAATCATGGACCATACATATCCAACGTGAGCAGTTCCCATACCACGTTCAATACCATACTCCACGTTAGCCTCACCTTGTCGTGCAACCACCTGTGTCAAACTAAAACCAACCCCACGATCACCAAACCAATCCCCATCACCACCAAATCAACATCCACGTCTCATTTCACTCCCCCACTCTGTAAATATTGGGTGACTTTTCTAAATCAGAGGTTACACACACACACAAGAGTTAACAAAAAAAGATAAAGGCTTTTGGCATACACATCAAAAACAAAAAAAAACGTCAGAAGAGAAGGAAGAGAGGGTGACGTGAGGAAGCTGAGAGGAGTTTGTTTGTTGTTGAACAGAGGAAGATCAACATCCTCGCAACAAGTAACGTCAACGACTCCGGTTTCATCCAACACCGACTTCAACTTCGCAGCCGCACTGACTTCAACAACAACGACTCTGGCTTCATCAACACCTCCATTGCGACTCCGGCAAGTGCATCAACTCCGGCGAACAGTCATCTAAAATAATAATAATTAAATTAAATTAATCGTACATGGGTGATTACCGCCTTTGGGATCCGTACCCGCCCGTGTACTTAATGACTGGCCTCCTCCCTATGGGAATCGTATCCAGACGGTCGCCCAATTAGCCAAACGATCACTTCCCTTTGGGAATCGTGCCCGTTTGGTTTGCGAAAACTTGTTATTCTGGCCTCCTCCCTTTGGGAATCGTATCAAGAATGATCGTTCATATTTTGGCAAAGAAAAGGGACGCCAGAAGGGTGCCGATTTTAGCCAGAAAAATTATGAAACTTGAACCAAACAAACACAAGAGTTCATGATTAATCACCATTGTAAAAATAATGAATGATGTTGTCACAGATTTGGAAAATTAAACATATGTGAATTCAAAATTTTATATGAAAGAAGGTTATGAAGACAATAACTATGATGTGGTCTGAAATAAAATCCATCATTAGACCAAATAAAAATAATAAAAATAATATTTCCACATGCCATCCCGGATAAGGAAAAATTAACTTCTTCAACGTTTGAATTTGAAGTTGGATAATCATCATAAAACAAGTAAAATATATGTACATGTAATGGTATGATTAAACATGATTTGAGGTATATAAATTAACCTCATATTTATTCACATATACTTTGATTGGATACCTCACCAGATGCTCACCTACGTGCATGTGGTTCTATGCCCATGGGTGGTAGATTTTAAACCTTCCCCGTGAAATAATTTGATTGACAACAAGATATGACCCAAACGATTGGTTGACTGATGAAGGGAATTTTCTATACTTCTACTTTGCATTACTAAAATCACGCGTGGATAAGAGAGTCAACATCTTAATAATGGGACAACTCATATGTTGCAAAATCTTTGAAACGCACCCTAAAAGTTGGGTTATTTGTAAGGATACAAAAGTAACCATGTTGTATTCCATAAAATCAAAGCATGGTGTGAGAACCTTATTAATCAACCACTTGTAAGTGATCTGACTGAAATCAAAACATATTTCAGATCTGAAATCAACAGGGAATGTATCATATAATTGTGACCTGAAATCAAATACTTCAGATCCATAATCTTCAGAATTAAATAAAAAGAAATTATTATTACCGTAAGTGCATAGATCTTGCGATGGTGATGTTGTATTAGTCATGATCCCAATGAGCGTAACTTATAACATTGTGATTAAATTGCAAAAGTGACTTCTATTTGAAAAAAATATATATAAAAAACTATTGTCTATACCAAATCATCAACATGTTGGTTTAACCATGGAACATATTAGTGATCATTTAATATAGTTATCACTGATTTTGATAAGAGTAACTGACTTATAAATTAATAAGCAAACTCAATATCTCAAAGAATTTAAGGAGATAAAATGGGTTTTTAAAAAAAAAGGTGGTTCCGCCTACGTGCATGGAAGCATGGAAGACCATGCAAACGGTTGAAAATTACTTTCTAATCCCTATGTAACTATATAGTTGAAGGATATGATGATAATCTTTGACAAGTAATCAATCAATCAATCAGCACATTAAACACGTTTTCAAAAGTCCCAAATTACAAATCCACCATCAAACGTGGATAAATTGCAACAATATATGAGTTGTACCGATGGAACAATATATAAGTTGTACCATTTGATTTGCAAAATAAATCTTAAAATACAAATACTCATCTTAAATGGACAAATTACAAATTCACCCCTAGATGTGAATAAATTACAACAATATATAAGTTGTACTAATTAATTTGCAAAATCAATCTTAAAATACAAATAGTGCCCGTAAATGGACAAAACTACCCCTCAAATTGGATGAAGGGTAAATACAAACCTTTAAATTTATAAAATTTGTCAATCAACTTTGAAATACGAAAACAAATTCAGAATACAAACATTGACTACTTTAATAGTAAGAGAGGATGCACGTCAATCTAGATCTTGGGTTCCCTCTCTTTTATCATTGGAGTAGTAAAAACTAAAATACGGATTACCTTAGTCGTAGGCGAGGATGCATGCCAAGCATGATCTTGGGTGTCTCTCTTACCGGCGATGGGGTCTTCATTTATCAAACTAATTAAACAAATTAAATACATAACATCCTCCTCGTTATGAGGCTAAACTAACCAAAGGCAGATGGTCTTCATCACAAAGACTACACCTCCTTGTTATGAGTCTAAACTAACTAAAACGGATAGTCTTCATCATAAAGACGAAGTCGATGCAAAACTATATACACAAATATTCTCCTAGTTATGAGTCTAAACTAACTATTGGAAGATGTTCTAATATAAGAATTATCATCGATAAATAAAATACATATACAAACCCTCCTATTTATGAGGCTAAACTAACTAAAACCCGACAATCTTCATCACAAAATAGAAGTCGTTCATAAATGAAACAATCACAAATATTATCCTAGTTAAGAAATTAAACTAACTATTGTGGTGATATTCTAACATAAGAATCATCGTCGAGATAACAAAATATGTACACAATTCGCTCCTTGGTTACGAGGCTAAACTACCCTTTGCTCAATGATCTCTCATAATGAGATACTCCAACAATAACATATCAACTTAATATACTCTGATACATAAAAGTATAAACAACAATGATACAACAATCCCTTTCTATAAATAAAGAAACAAATCATCAAATCCCATATGAAACTCAACATACAAAACCTTTCCTAGGTTATGAGGCTAAACTAACCGTTGGACGATATTATAACAAAAGCATTATCGTCAATATAACAATATATGCATAAATTTCCTCCATGTTATAAGGCTAAACTGACTAAATCTTGGTGATCATGATAAAGACAAGTACCAAACCAACTCTAAGCAAACAAGCTATACACGAGATTAAAGCTAATCATTGTTTTATAATCTCTCCTTATCAGAGATAAACTTGTCGAACGATGGAATATATGCTTCAATCTTTTTGGACAAGAAGCTAAATTATCATAGCAAGATGGTCCCTTTAAATATGAAAAGGAGCAAACAATCAGGCCCCAAAAACTCGAAACCAAATTGTCACAGGAATACCGTTCCTTGAAATAGAAGAAGGAATAAGTCATCAAGCTTCGACTCTAAACGAGACTCTATACAAATGTATCATATGTGGCATGAACTCAACTGGCACGTACTTCAAGCTATTTGATATATGATAATATTTTGTGAAATATGTATCATGTATTCATCTTTTGTGCACTATATAAATGTGTAAAAGTTCATGTATTCCTATATTCAATGAAATGAAATATTGAATTTATGTCATTTTGTTGTCATTTGCATTTTCTTTACTTAGTGTTACAAATGGTGGCATGATCGTGACAATAGCGAGGCATTCTTCTATACGAAGTTGTAAGGTGTGGAATTCCATCATGAATTCTTGAGAGGTCTTCGCAACACCAATATATAGTATAAAAGAACAAAATAACCCACATTAAAAAGAATGTCATGCCCGATGGGACTTCTCATCCTCTTTGTCACCTATTTATGTCGCGTTGATGTAGTGCTGCTGGATGCTAATGCAAATGATATCTTCGGAAGAATGCATTCTTTTTCAAGAGTTTTGAAATGGTTCTTTGGTTGGACCTATCATCCTCTTTGTCACCTATATATGTCACGCCAATGTAGCGCTACTGGATGCTAATGCAAATGATATCTTCGAAATAAAGCATTCTCTTTCAAGAGTTCTAATATGCTTCTTCGGTGAATAGATGAACTTGGTCACATCATCGTATTGGTCATCTATCTTACGATGATGTGCACAACACATGCTCCAGTACACTCTAATAGCATGTGGCCGACGGACAACGTATATCTATATATATGTCTGGGGCAACTCTTGCTCACTTAATTATGTTTGGGGCAAATGACATTTTGTATAGTTCTTTTGGGGCATAATTATGTTTCGTAAATCACGATATCAATTGATTCCATTGTTGGAAGGATAAATTCCTTATCAATTTGGCAATCGGGGCAACACCTAAAAATACCGTGTTTGAAATTTTACGACCATACAGAACAATATTTTGGTCATGTGGTTATATGCCATCAAAGCATGGCACAATAATAAAAGTTGGCTTCAAAAATAAGTTATTCTAGCTATGTGCAGTTGGTGGTTGTATTTTGCAATGGCTATAGCAAGAAAAGAATTTCGGAACGAAATATCTTGTCTTTACTCATATATCTCAACCTCCTAAACAATGAGGATAAACTTATTCAAACATATTCAATCCCCTGAGTAAAGAAGATAAACTTATATATTTCAACCTACTGAAAAAAGAGGATAAACTTATTCAAATATATTCTGCCTCAAACTGCGTGCGAAATAACCTTTTGTTCACTCAGTGTGGTAGCAAGATCAGAGCGCAGTTTGGAAGGTCTTGTACTCGATAATTGTACTTAAACAAAGAATGTATGGCAGGGTCTCAAAGGATGATTCTAGTTTTGAGTCTGGTGGTGGATGGATAGAAGAGATTAGATAATTACGGGCCAGAATCCCCCAAAAAGGACAACCTAAGGGCTTCGATTATCGCTTATGTGCTTAACATAAATAGAACTGAAAGGGGATGCGAAGGCTATAGGAAAATTTTGTGAGAAAAAAGATGTTGAGAAGGTACATGTGGAACATCAAAATTTCCATGTCAGAAATAAAATATCACTACATGAGGCATCAAGAGTCCGCAAAGAGTCAAAATTAGTAGAGAATTCTGTTTGCAAAATTTTGAGGACAACAACTTCAGCAAAGAACTTCTACGTTGAAGATTACAACATGATAACATTGTTTGTCGTGAAAAATGTTGGTTTTTTGCCTTAATCTATGTTTTGATGATTTAATCAACCTAATCTTAATTATAATCAATGTAAAGTAGCACACCATGCATAGCATATATATTGTATTGTGCTAACTTCTACAGGTGATCAAGACTCAAGGAAGAAAGGATTCCAGTCAAGACATGTAATCAAGTTCATTTGAAGACATGTAATTTCTATTTCTTTTGAGTCTTAAGAACTATGTGTACTTGAGCATTACAGGAGTAAATAACCACTCACATACACACTAGGTTCCTTGTAAAAGTCACACACAAAATTTCACATCAATTGGACTTCAATAGATCACTCAAACTAGAATCGGAAAACACTTAATACAAACCTGATCTGCCAGTGCCAAATAGGTCATCCGGAATGCATTCCTCGTTCGACTGATTGGGTCTGTTAATATTGTTAGCCTAAGTGTTGTACCGGTCGACCATTTGAACATTTTCATTCGACTGTCTACATGTGTCACTCGACCGTTAGATTGGTCATTTTTCTACAACAATCGGATTTCTAAAAAACCAAAATTCCCTGACTTCCGGTCAACTGATTTATACCTACGGGTCGACCTCTTATATCAACTTTGGTCACCCTGAACACTCTGGCAGTCTCCGGTCAAACGTCTCCTAGATCTCGGTCGACCGAAACACACTTCTCCTTGAACCCAGAAGTGCCTAGATATTTCCGGTCGAATGGCCATTTGCTTAGTTCGACCGATCCATCTTTTACCAGACCAAAACCACCGACCGGTCAATCGATTCCTAATTTAGTTTGACAATTCACTTAAGTGAACTTAAGTTATAGCTAGATTTGTTCGACCGGTCGACCGGTATGCCCGATTCGGTCGACCGAATTTGTTCTGAACTGTGACCTGCACTTCACTTTTTTGTGTTTCTTACACAACCACTTTCCTTTTTAATCACAATGGCTATAACGCTTAGGAGCTTATAAATAGTTGTTACCAAGACACAATATGGCATCTCTTACACTCCAAATTGTCCAATACATTTAAGATAAACTTCCAAGCTCCAAATTCCCCAATCCTACTCTCCAAGCCAAACTTCGACACTCTAGATTATTGCCATAACATACTCTAAGTGTGCTCAAGTTAGAGAGTGATTTTTCTACTCATTTGTTTGTCAAGAAGAAAGGATTTTGGTGAAAGCCCGAAGTGTTCCCTCTCGGATTGTGAGAGGAAGAATCAAGCTAGCGAGGTTGTTCGCGGAGCTTGTGGTGTAAAAGGGTTAATCTCGGCTCGGAACGAGATTGATAGTGAAGACGTAGGTAGAGCTTGAGGGAGGTCAAACGGAGCTTGCAAGAGAGGAAGTAGGCGGGAGGCCGAACCTCTGTAAACTCTTCTCGTGCCTTTGTGTGGTTTGCTAATTTCTTGTCTTTACTTCCTTTTGTTTGATTATTTCCACTGCATCTTTGATTAAGCAACTAGATGTTAATTAACCCTAAAACTGATTAGATAAATCCAACCATACACGATCCTACAAAAGAGTCATAGTCTTCAGATGCAAGTTTCAAGCACTGTTTAGAATACTACAGCAAGTGCATCAATTTTCGAAGGGAAAAAACTGCCTAAGTCGGTCAGCAAAAAAAGAAAAAGCATTAGCATGAGAATTTTATGTCTGTGGAGTTTCTCAAAGGTAAGGGAACATGGATGCCTCATGTGAAGCATTTGGAGATCTGTCTTGTCGGGCTTCATCCTCGTATCATACGTTGAATTAACTCTATTAAACACAACGAAATCCAAATTCCCAATTGCATTATGCCCGCCGCTAGAGGTTGCTTTGACACGATGGAAAATCCCAATGTTCTAAAACATGTAGGTGAAGAGGGCATCCTAGTATTTGATTGAAGAACAAAAAAATCTATACCAAGATTCCAAACTAGCTAGTGGTAACTTAGCCTTAAAAAATATCATAGCAACTCAAACTCCAGTCTGAGTTATTCGGAGTTTTAAGGATCGGGGAGGCAAATAAGTATATGCTTACGATAGGCTCTACCTGGTTGAAACTATTTGGTCGGAGATCGGACAAAATGGATGTCAGGCCAAGGATGCGAAGCCAAGGATAATCTCGCGGAAGAAATTCTATTTTCCAACTACCTAGATAGATCATTCAAAGATGAGGTTTTGATAACCAAATTGAAAAACAAGAACTAACATTCAGTTTATGTAGAATGTTGAAAGACATACTTAGCTTCCAAAGGTCCTCTCCTCCTGAATAATGAGGGTAAACTTATTCAAATATATTCAATCTTGTGAGTAACGAGGATAAAATTACTCATATATTTCAACCTCCTGAATAACGAAGATTAACTTCTAAGAAAGACGAGCTTGTTTTAACTCTTGATAGTTTCTTAGAAGTAGGAATTTTGTGCATCTTCTGGAGCTATATTCATCTTCAAACAAGAAAGCACTTCTCACGAACAACATCGAGCACACTCTGGATTTCTTCTAGCTGAAATGTAAGGTGGTCATCCTTGTTTCGAGCTCACATCCAACTTGTATTTTGGTTGCAATCTCTTCATCTATGGTCCTTTCTTGTACTTCCAAATCTTCAATACATTGAGATCTTGAACAAATTGAAATTTCCAAATCAGTAATGGAATGCCTGAGTTGAGCAAGTTGCTCATCACATAGGCCCATACGACACTGATCTCGTCATCGCCATACATATAATAAAGATTGCATGTTAGACCTACACTTGGACACTAGCACACCAAAATGCATGAAGATCTTGCTCTTTTTTGTACCCTGACCAACATTTTTATCAAATGAACTGTGACAAAAAAAACGTCTTCCAAATCCTCCGATGAGATCATTCGCTCTTTCTAAAATGTCTGGGTCGATGTTTGGATCGGGCAAGTAATTTGTTGTAATCCAACATGAACTTATTGTTCCAATTGTAAAAATCAGTATGGAGCATCTTTATAGTGTTTGTCCCTGATGAAGATTGATCTGAAGCTTGCAAATCGACGATGCTCATCGGTGCATTTTTTAATGCCATTGCTGGATCGTAAACCACTATGGAAAGATGGTCCTAAAAAAGAAAACATATAAATAAGCTAAATATGAAAACATCATAACCGAAGAAAACTACATGCGATGGTTATCCCATGTTACCAAAGAAGGAGATAGTGTTGTTGACCCATGAACTATAAGATGAGACTACTCTGTGCAAGGTGACAAAAGCCAAATGTAGAGCAAAAGTTAGCTCCATGTGGTGGTAAAGTGACATTGTCTGCAACCAATGGTGGAGAATCTGCTTCACCATGGATAACTGGAACAAAATATGAACATACATGATGACATACATGATGAACATACATGATGACAAACATAACAAAATATGAACATAACTTGAATCTGCCACTCATATTATATATCGCCACCCAGGATTGCTCTTTAGGAGCATTGCTTGCTCAGAAAATTGATGATGATAAAGAGCAAGCTTTATATTATTTGAGTAGGAGGTTAGTTGGGGCAGAATTTTGGTCTTCTGCAATTGAAATAATATGTTTAGCTTTAGTGTTCCCAACTAAGAAAATATGTCATTATATGTTGGGTCATAAAGTCCGGTGATTGAATAAGTTATAATAACCTCAAGTGCACGACCACGTTGAAGCGGTGGCAAATACAGGTCGATCCACAGGGAGGTGTGTCGACTTTGGTTAGTTCGAAGGCGAGTGGGAAGCAATGGGAAGAAGAGATTGATTGAACTAAACTACACTAAACGAATAAGCAACAAAGAAGGAAATGAAAGCGAGAGAAGAAATGAAACTAAGTGACTAATAGAAGAAGATAGAAATTTGGAATGGAAAACCCTAAGGGGTGGAGTGTGTGTACACATGAAATAAGTGTGGTGAATGCATACAATAAGCTCAAGTGTAGTTAGTGTTTGTTATGCATAAAAAGTACCTAATGGCAAGACCTATCATTCAAAGCACTAACCTAGGTGATTAATATGAGCATGACAAGTTTGTTATTAAGAACATAAACAAGCATGGAATGTACCCAAACATTATGACAAAAACCATCAAGTTAAGAGTTCTTATTAATTCAAACAAGCATACTAACATTTCTCACATACAACAATGTTAGCAGAAAAAGTTAAGTATAAAACACATCAACCGAGCTGCCTTTTCAGACTCCTCTTAGAGAAATTATCGGTTATGTCGAGTAATCAATTGTTTGCCCCTAAAGTAGACATGTTATGAATGCCTAGAAAATTTACAGGGCAAAACTTCAAATGCTAGCAACAACGAATGAAAATCTTGTTTACCACAATAAGGTTGGATGTTGTAATTGAATATGTTTCTTCTATATTAATTTGGATGGTCCCAAAAATATAGAAAATCATCAGATGTGGATTGAGAAAGACAAATTGTGTCAAGGATGCATATTATTGGCTTTGTCCAACGTGCTCTTTGATGTCTACAGTTCATCTTCCTCCTCCACTGCAAAAGATTTATGGGATGAACTGGACAAGAATATAATATTGAGGACTTGGGTCACGCGAAGTGTAATGTTAGAAATTTCTTAAAGTTCCAAATGATTGAGGGAAAGTCAGTTACCAAACATGTCCATCAGTTCATGGTTGTAATCCATGGCTTGAGAGAGGCGGACATGAAACTTCTCGTGAAATTTCTGGTGATGTACATAATCGAGAAGTTCCCTCGCTCCACGAAGTTTCTAGTAATGTCAATAATTGAGAAGTCCCCTCGCTCTTGGGAGGAGTTCGGTATGTCTCTTAAGAACTAGAAGGAAAACTGATGACTGATGACCTCATGGTTGCCATCGCAATCGAGGAGGAATATCGTGGTGAAAAACTTGTGATGCTTGTTGAGTTTCAACCAAAAACAACATGTTAGATGGATCCTATCAGTCAAATAATAGAGGAAAATCACATCAACCCAACAGAGTAAAACCAAAGGCCAAAATCCAGAAACAACCAAAGAACAAACCGTCTTAGAGTTGTGAACAAGCTGGACACTAGGCTAAGGATTGTCCTTCAAAGAAAGCCAAAGGCCAATAAGGTGTCACTGATTCGACTGCACATGTCAATGTTTTGACTTCTGTGGAGAAGTGATTGATACGTTTTAATTAAACCACAAGTGCACGACCGCGTTGAAGCAGTGGCAAATACGGGTCGTCCATTGGGAGGTGTGTCGACGTTTGGTTTGTGCGAAGGCGAGTGGTAAAGAAAGGAGAGAAAGGTTGGTTACACTAAACTACAGTAATGTGCAAGTGGAAATGGAAAACAAACAAGAAAACTAAACCCCAAAGGGGGTAGAGAAATAATGTGAACATAAAGAAGTGTGTGTGTGTGTGTTCATTAAGCTCCTCACAATATGTAGTGCATGAAATCATAAAACTAAATCCAACTTTGCCTCCACATGAATTAAGATTAGATCACATCATTAAAACATACAAGACAATAAGTGGAATGAAGCTAAATGAACTCAAGTATAAAGACTAGACCCTACTATGCCTCCACAAGAATTAAGATAAGACTATATCATTAAAACATACAAGACATTAACCAAGGTAAAGGCAACAAGAGTACATACACTACAACTTGTGTTTCCAATATTAATTCCATCCATATCCTAACCTTATCATTCCCCATAAAATAGGTCCACTAATCAAAGCATAGGCTAAGCTTCATTCAAGAGCATTAGCATATCAAAGATAATAGTGGAGACCCATTAGATGGTTATGGAAATCATATAAAGCTCAAGGGATTAAGATAACACACACTTAATACACTACATGATTATATCACATATTTCTCCACCCCCCAAATGGGGATGGATCTACTCACTACTCATTACACTAACTATATTAACAAGATGAAGCATTATACTGAAATGAAATTACCCTAAGAAAGCAAGAAATATTAAAGAAGCTTAAAAGGAAAGGAAAGACTAAACAAGCATGCACAAATTAAAAGACAAGATTAAAAGAAACTAGAAGAATTATTTTATTAACAAATGACTCACATTGAAGGTAGCATTCTTCTCCACCTTGAGTTTTGCTTCAAGGCTTACTCCTTAGTAGAGAGAATGACACCAAGCAATGGGTAGTTTACAATAGAAGGTGAAGAGTTCTATTTATAGCCAAAGAAAAAGGCAATCCGGGACAATCCCCCGATGTGGGACTAAACAAATACCATAAATGGACCAACTACACACTAATACGCAACCCACCAAAATCTTAGCGGATTTGGGCCAAAACAGACCGCCAATGGGCGGTCTGTATGGTCCGTATCACACTGGATTTTATTCTGGCTTTTCTGGATGTCTTTGTTGGTCTTTGATGCATCTAGTTCAGTTGTTGGAGCTCCGACCCGAATATAATTGCCAAAATACTCCCCATGATGGTGTGGAGTTTTTTGTTTTCCTCTTTGGTCCTTCAGTCTTACGTTCAAGTCCTTCTCCCTTGCATCTTAGTCCCCAGGTCTCACAATTAAGTCCGTTTTCCCTGTTTTTGGGTCCTTTTATGCTTCATCTCTTCAAACCTATTTATTTCTGAAATTCAAACATAAAACTCATCACATAGCATTGCTTAGTTGTAAGATAATGGATATAAGATACAAATATAAGCATGAAATGATGTCAATAAAATACCCCCACACATAAGTTTTTGCTAGTCCCGAGTAAAACAAAGAAAGAGAAAGGAAAACGAGAAACAAGAAATCCTAACTCACTTTCGTAGGAATCACGGTTGCACTTAACACGTGCAACAAGCCGTTAAACCTCCTTGTTACCAAGGAGGAGTGTTGTCCCCTGAGGGTTTTCAGCGGATATACCCACAAAATCCGAACAAGATGCATTATTCAATTTAGACACTCGACTCGTTGGACGTATGTTGTCGATCATTAGACGCGGTAATCCTAGGGATTGACTCTATATAGGTAATGAGTCCACGTACCTAACCTAATGAACCATTCATGCAAGTTAAATAAGGAATCAAGTGAAAGACATGGACAACCTCAACATCCTCAAGTGATACAAAGTGTAAGGTCCATTAAGGTTCTTATTTGCATTACCATTTTTTTTCTTTTTGTAACTTTTCTCAAAAAAAATTCTTTTCTTTTTATTAGTTGGAGCTTCATTCTCCCAGGGTCAGGTTTCATGCATCATTGCCCATCACTATCACGTACACCTTTCCCCAAAACTCCACATAGGGTAATCCCTACCACCCGTGTAATGGGAGTTCGGTCGGTGCATCCCAAGTCAGATGACTCGAAAGCACCAGGCACAAAGTCCCCTCAGACCTACTTTCCCGAGTGATAGGAGCCGTGCGAGAAGAGAGAACACCTACTCACTTATTTCTTATCTACACATGAACCAAAACCCCTACACTTAATGTCTCACAACAAGATTTAAAGGGTCATTGACTACAACAAACTTCCTTAAGTTAACAGACACGAATTATTGACTCACTAGGTTCAGGGTGGACTTCTTTAAATGTTTGAGCACTGAAACCCTATGATTACTCAACCCCAGGGGAAAACTGGGGTGCATCCTAATGACTAGATAAATCCTAAAGCCACTGTACTAGATGTCCTAATGCATCAAGTTGAAGACAATTTTGGGAGCTTTCTTTTTACTTTGCCTCTCAACGGTGTTGCACGTGTTAAACACACACAAAACCCACAAAACATTTTCTTTCGCAAACACATGAAGATTTTGACAGAAATGTGAAAGTTTTTACTCGCCCCTCGAGGGAAATTCGGGGTGCATCCTTACGACTCAGTAAGACCTAAAGCCGGAGCACTAAATATCCTAATGCATCAACTTCAAGATAATTTTGGGAGCATCTTTTTACTTTGCCTCTCAACGGTTTTGCACATGCCAAACACATGCAAAACCCACAAAACATTTTCTTTCGCAAACAAATGAAGATTTTGAAAGAAATGTCAAAATTTAAAAGCACAAGGCAAGCAAAAGAAGACATGTCACCCAAGGATCATGGCAAGCAGATATATCGATATTAAATGCAGCACACTAACATGACCCTAACAATGCACACAAAAGAAAAACAAAAATCAAAGGAAAAGACTCAACTATGTACACACGTAAAACACCCCCCCACACCTACTTCATGCATTGTCCTCAATGAATGCGAGCAAGATACTACATGGATGTATGCATGAAACAGAAGAGATCTCACCAACATGAAGTACAAAGGGAAGTTCAAGGTCATGTTGATGGACACAAACCCGAATTTCCTCTAAACCTGTGAGGTACTTAAAAAGGGAGATAAAATACGTGAAAGAAATGGGGCCCAAATACATAAGGGTTGGAGCCCACAACAATCGATGCTCACTGAAGTAGTCTTTTATTGTACTTTTTTTTCTTCTCGTTTTTTTTTACTATAACTATGTACAAACATAATTTCCAATCTTCATTTGTCAAAAGACATCAAATGAGAACCTCAAAAGTGGGTCAATGCACTTGGAAAGAGAACATGACACCACGTGGGGCCAGAATACTCATGCATGACCCCCCTTCACAACGAGCACAAGATGAAATGAGAGGTTCATGAATTGGACGGAAAGGCGTCTCATTCAAAGGATCAAACTGAAAGAGCTTGAACCTCTCAAGAGTTTGGGAAATAAGGGGGAACGGAAGAATAGTTTCTCCCATTGCGCCGCTGAAGTTATGATCGTCAATCCAAACTCTCCAACCAACAGGCTGGTGCGTCGGAACGAGGTCAAGAACCTCGTTAGGCATGTCTGACACACCATGCGAACAAAAAGTGGGTCTCATACCCAAGGTATCCTCCAAGGAACTCCTAATACCGTCACGAGCAATGTAGTTGTTTGATGTTCCATCATTTCCAAGATGATCAGGAACAAAAGTGAGAGGCAAACTCTCATCAGGTTGTTTGAAATTGAGGGGACTAGGGAGCTCTTTCTCCACCAGAGCTGAGTCCTTAGGAGGTACAACAATAAGATCATGTGGCTCAAGGGCCACGAGACAAGAAGATAAGGCACAATCCTGGGCCGACTCATAAAGAAGCTGGTCCATAGTATTCTCAATTGGGATTGAATCCTCCACCAGGTGATCGTGAATTGAAACCCCAAGTCCCTCAGACTGACTAGGAGTTTGACTTTGAAAGATTGTGCTTTGAATTTGTGGATGTGGTGGTGGTTCGATTTCAGAAGATAAATCCTCATGTTGACAAGAAAAATTATCATTCTCACGTTCACGTAATTGCTGTGTCATTTGACTCACTTGCATTTCCATAGTTTGCAAGGAATTCAAGTTGGACTTCAATAAATTTCGAGTGGTTTCCATGAACGTTTAGAGAGTTTGTCTCAAGGAATCAGGTATGCGGTCAACTATGAGGTCCAAGTCAGAGCTTGGGAAATTTTGGGGTTGGGTGTTGATGGGCTGAGAATGAGTCCAATGATTTGAAGTGGGGTGTTCGTAGAATTCTGGGTATTCGGGAGGAGGATACTGGGGTGAAAATGATGTATAAGAATTTGAATAAGAATTGTCTCCCCACGAATCCATCCCTCTCGGGTTGTACGCGGATGCGTAATGGTCATAATGAGCATTTTGGGAAAATGTGTGCTCATACTCAGGTTCAGGGGCAACATAAGGACATTCCCCGATAACATGACCACTCAACCCACAACACTCACACGGTGTGGCTACTGGAGCCACCGGTGCACCCATGTCATCTACCACAAGCATGAAAGAGGCCAAAGGTTCTTGTAATGTCTCAGTTTGATGACCAACATATGATCCCACATAACTAGATGGTGGTCTAGCAGTCGGTGCCTCTCTCATACTACCCCAATATGAAGATTGCTCAGTCACACAATTACATGGTGGTCTAGCAGTCTGAGCCACCCCAGGTTGCATGGGTCCAGAATACCAGGAAGAATTGTCCTGGTCTCAACAATGATATGGATGGTCGCCCATGTAACCATCCATCTCAAAAAAGAACTCTCGAGTCGATCACTCTCACCACCACGAGGCCAAGCTCGCAAAAAGTGCTCGACTCGACCCTAAAATGCTACCAGAGAGTGTAAAGGGGAGGAGACTATAACGTAGAAGAAGGTGAGAAGATGATGACTCAGAGGAGAAGGGAAGAATCCTAGAGCTAGCGTGGGTATTGTGATCAGGTAGAAGCCTAACTAGCAAGCACGACTCAAACAATGTAAGGCAATGGGTCCTTAGGCTAGACGACGCCTAACTTCGAGGTCACTAGCCTTGACACGCCTCACCTCCCTACAACGAGGACCACAATGCCCATCAAGTGATACTAGATCTGGAGATCTAGTACCTCCTACTATCGACAAGGTAGGCAACGCCGATCAGGCCATGGCGGTCTCAACTAGATTACTCTCCTAGTGCGTCTGAAATCCTAGGGCCAATGTCTACTTGCTTTTAGTTAAGGCTTGATTAAGAGTGATTTTTGGGGTCAAGGAAAGGGTGATGAAATCCCCCACCTTATCTTTTATGGGACAACCCCTCCTTAGTAGCGTTTTGACCCTAGATCTAGCAATCAAACGCTCCAATCAAAACGCTCAACTCACTCTTGTCCTGATGCAATTCCTACTCACTAATGCATGGGCATACAAGATGCATGAATGAGTGTAGGAAATGCGTACCTCCCGCCAACGCTCAACAACTGAAGATAAAGCTAAAAGAAAAGACGACTATATGCCTAAGTCAAGTTCATGATGCGTGACCTAAACAAATAAGAATGTCTAATCTTTTGCTTTGGATTTTAAGGCCAAGTTGATTAATGGGGGAGTGATTAATGATCTGGGAGCAAACTAGAAGTCACAGCATGTAAAATAGGGCTCCCAGATAACGACAATGATAGAGCTAACTACCGGAAGAAATTTGAAAGCAAGAAACCCTCACCAGGCCGCCAATTGGCGGTCCAAGACCGCTGATTGGCGGTCCTTGTTGATGCTTAGATGCTCCCACTTCTCCAGTATCCTCCCCGTGAGCTTTAGAATCCCTGAAACTAAAACAAACTGGAAACAAAAAATTAAAAACCACTCGAATCGTCCAAACCAAGGTCTGGACAGAGCACCTCCCAGGCAACAGTGCCAAAAACTTTATTGATACATTTTAATTAAACCACACGTGCACGGCCGCGTTGAAGCGGTGGCAAATACGGGTCGTCCACTGGGAGGTGTGCCGACGTTTGGTTTGTGCGAAGGCGAGTGGTAAAGAAAGGAGAGAAAGGTTGGTTACACTAAACTACAGTAATGTGCAAGTGGAAATGGAAAAGAAGCAAGAAAACTAAACCCCAAAGGGGGTAGAGAAACAATGTGAACATAAAGAAGTGTGTGTGTGTGTGTGTGTTCATTAAGCTCCTCATAATATGTAGTGCGTGAAATAATAAAACTAAATCCAACTTTGCCTCCACATGAATTAAGATTAGATCACATCATTAAAACATACAATACAATAAGTGGAATGAAGCTAAATGAACTCAAGTATAAAGACTAGACCCTACTATGCCTCCACATGAATTAAGATAAGACTATATCATTAAAACATACAAGACATTAACCAAGGTAAAGGCAACAAGAGTACATATACTAGAACTTGTGTTTCCAATATTAATTCCATGTATATCCTAACCTTATCATTCCCCATAAAATAGGTCCACTAATCAAAACATAGGCTAAGCTTCATTCAAGAGCATTAGCATGTCAAAGATAAGAGTGGACACCCATTAGATGGTTATGGAAATCATATAAAGCTCAAGGGATTAAGATAACACACACTTAATACACTACATGATTATATCACATATTTCTCCACCCCCCAAATGGGGATGGATCTACTCACTACTTATTACACTAACTATATTAACAAGATGAAGCATTATACTGAAATGAAATTACCCTAAGAAAGCAAGAAATATTAAAGATGATTAAAAGGAAAGGAAAGACTAAACAAGCATGCAGAAATTAAAAGACAAGATTAAAAGAAACTAGAAGAATTATTTTATTAACAAATGACTCACATTGAAGGTAGCATTCTTCTCCACCTTGAGTTTTGCTTCAAGGCTTACTCCTTAGTAGAGAGAATGGCACCAAGCAATGGGTAGTTTACAATAGAAGGTGAAGAGTTCTATTTATAGCCAAAGAAAAAGGCAATCCGGGACAATCCCCCGATGTGGGACTAAACAAATACCATAAATGGACTAACTACACACTAATACGCAACCCACCAAAATCTTAGCGGATTTGGGCCAAAACAGACCGCCAATTAGCGGTCTTGGACCGCCAATGGGCGGTGTATATGGTCCGGATCACGCTGGATTTTATTCTGGGCTTTTCTGGATGTCTTTGTTTGTCTTTGATGCATCTACTTCACTTGTTGGAGCTCCGACCCGAATATAATTGCCAAAATACTCCCCATGATGGTGTGGAGTTTTTTGTTTTGCTCTTTGGTCCTTCGGTCTTACGTTCAAGTCCTTCTCCCTTGTATCTTAGTCCCAGGTCTCACAATTAAGTCCTTTTCCCTGTTTTTGGGTCCTTTTATGCTTCATCTCTTCAAACCTATTTATTTCTGATATTCAAACATAAAACTTGTCACATAGCATTGCTTAGTTGTAAGATAATGGATATAAGATACAAATATAAGCATGAAATGATGTCAATCAAGAAGACCAACAGTAAGTTTGTTTATGTTCATCCTCAAGTCCTTTCCTTTTATGAACCATATGAGTGGTTGGTTGACACTGGGGTTAATGTGCATGTATGTGCCGATAAGTCCATGTTTCTCTCTTAACAACATGTTGATGGGTAGACTGTGGCGATGGAGAATTGAAAAATTATGGGGGTGCTTTGTGTTAGACGTGTCGATCTGAAGTTACCTTCAGGGAGAGTTCTTTCACTACACAAGAGGCATCATGTGCCTGTCTGTCGTTCGTCGTAATATTCTTAGTGGTCCATGTTTGGTAGTTCAGGGTTATTAAGTGACTTTTAAGTGTAATAAAGTTGTAATAACTTATTATGGTACTTTTATTGGCAAGGAGTACTTGTGTGGTGGTGGTGTTTTACTTCATGTTGAACATGCATTTGCTAATCGTAATGTAATTTGTGTGCATGATGAAACTTCTCGTGTTTATTCTATTGAATCTTTTGATGTATGGTATGAACGTTTAGGACATGTGAACTATCAATGTTTGAAAAGAATGATGAATTTAAACATGATTCCAAAGTACGTTATTAAGAATAAAAAATGTTGAGCGAGTATACAAGCTAAACAACCTATGAAACATTTTCGTGTTGTGACTAGGCAATCTGATATTTTAGATTTGATACATGTTGATACTTGGGAATTTAATGACATGTTAACTAAGGATCATAATGAATATTTAATCACTTTCATTGATGATAGTTCAAAATATTGTGACGTATACGTTTTGAAAAGTAAGGTTGAAGCATTCTCTAAATTCCTTATTTTTAAGAATGGAGGAAAGAATCAAACTAAAAAGAAACTTAAGAGGTGAGATCCGATAGAGGTGGAGAATATACGTCAAACTTGTTTGATCAAGTTTGTTAGAATTCTATCATAGTTCATGAAGTAACGACACCATATTCTCCACAATCTAATGGGATTGTTGAACGAAAAAATAGAACATTATCCGATATGATTAATGCATTGTTGGAGAGTTCAAGATTACCCAAATATATGTGACAAAAAACTTTGAATACAGCCTACCATATTCTGAATAAAGTTCCTTAGAAACATAAGGAGAGTAGTCCTTTCAAACTCTGACATGGTCGAAAACCAAGTCTTAAATATCTTAGAGTTTGGGGATGTCTTGCTAAAGTGTTGATCCCTGTACACGAGATGATAAAGCTGGGTCCTACGACCATTGATGCAATATTTCTTGAATATGTGACTAACAGTTATGCATACAAATTCTTGGTAATCAAGTCCAAGATAACTGGCATAGATGTTAACACTATTGTTGAACTTCGTGATGCAACATTCTAGGAGGATGTATTTCCCATGAATTTGGAGTTCCTCGATGAGTTTCACTTCTAAGTGATCCCTCTACGTCTGGTTCCATCCACGAATATGTGGAAATGATGACAAATGTGGGGGCAAATTTGTCCATTACCGAACTTGAGTTTTCACAAACTCAATTAGAAATTGAACCTATAGAAGAAGAAAACGGTCTAGGGTTGCGAAGGAATTGGGAAGCGATTTTATCACGTACCATATCAAGGGTGATCTGAATACTTTCAAGGATGCTATGACTTTTTCTGAAGCAAAGCAATGGAAAGATGCAATGAAGACCGTAATAGACTCCATTGTCTCTAATGGGACATGGGAGTTGGTGAATCTTCCTCCGAGTTGTTGAACAATCAGTTGTAAATGGATATCAAGAAGAAATTGAAATCAGATGGGTCCATTCATAAGTATAGAGCCAAATTATTTGTTAAGGACTCTAAACAAAAGGAAGGGATAGATTATTTTGATAGCTATTCCCGAGTGTCTCGCATGACTTCTATCTGATTGCTTTTAGCATTGGGATCCATATATGACTTTATGATTCATCAAATGGACGTAAAAATAGTTTTTCTTCATGGTGATCTTGAAGAAGAAATTTATATGGGTTAGCCTAAAGGGTTTGTAGCATCCGGAAGTAAGAGCAAAGTTTGTAAACTTGTTAAGTCAATTTATGGACTCAAACAAGCTCCTAAAGCATGACATGAAAATTTTGACAAAGTCATATTATCATTTGACTTTCAGGTTATTGATTCCAACAAGTGTGTGTACTGCGAGGAGAGAGGTGGGGCCTGTATTGCATTGTGTTTGTATATCGACGATATATTGCTGTTTGGTTCAAACCTTGATATAATACATGAAACAAAGTCATTCTTGTGTACTAAATTTGAAATAAAGGATATGGGTGTTGCAAATGTGTTCTTGGGACTCAAAGTGATTAGGTCAGTTGCGGGTATGTCTATATCTCAATCTCACTATGTTTGAGAATGTTCTTGAGAGATTTCGATATACAAACTTTAGATCTGTAAAAATCCCATATGATTTTTGAAATCCTTTGTACAAGAACAAGAGTGGTGTACTAGTTTCACAGTTGAAAAGTTCTCAAATCATAGGTAGCTTGATGTATCTTGTAAATTGCACACAACTAGATATTTCTTTCTCGGTGAGCAAGTTAAGTAGGTACATAAGTTGTCCTAATCGTACTCATTGGGAGGCTTTGGATAGGGTAGTAAGGTAGTTGAAGGGTACTTCTACCCTTAGGCTGCATTACGAGAAGTTCCAAGTTGTACTAGAAGGGTATAGTGATACAAGCTGGATAGCCAAAAACTCTAGGAGTAACAGTGTAACACCCCCGATCTCACAGGTACGTACGCTAGGGAAGCCAAGAGAACTGTCACGATCAGAGTCATCCGCAACGACCGAAGGAGTTACAATAGAAGATGATATGTACACGACACGAAAAACATACATGGATAGACAAATCATAAGATATATTTGAAAGATAATTTATCCATATATGGAACCAAGCCAAAAATACATACATCGAGTTCGAAAAGGGAAATGCAACATAAATAATTCGGAAGCAAAAGACAACTGAAAGAATCTGGTCAACGAGTCCCTCGTGTACAGAATCCTCTGAAACTCCACCAGTTTAACCACAGAAGGAAACCTATATACTTGAGGAAAAACAATAATGAATATACGTGAGTTGTCAATAAAGAAAATCCCGTATACCCCGGGTCCAGAAATATATTAGAAAGCCATACATGGAACCTATCTACCACACATGCAAACAAAAAGGCAACAACTCTACAATGCTATGCCGCTCGGGGTCCACTCGAAGTAATTCCTCTGCATAGGAACCCAACTCTACATAGTTGTGACTACCGGGTGTCCCCCCGAGGTGATCCCTCTACATAGGAATCGAACCACCAGCCATGCTGGTCTAATCCACAAGCAGGTCACCCGTCAGTGACCCACCGCTTAGCACAAAGCGATCTTTCAGATTGACATCCCAACTTGCAGCAAGTGACCTACATGGTGCCATCGCGACATTGGAATTGTTCGTCCTGTAGAAAATGGCAGTGCGCCTACCCAGGTCACAATCGTCTCTCTACATAGAGGTCTTTACGTGGCCCGTCGACCCCAAAACAGTCGTGCCCAAGATCTTTTTATTCATTAAATGCACATGCAAGCTATCTATATAACTATATCCAATCTATAGCTAAATAGCGAAGCACAGGCCCAACACAATGAGTGTACAAATACACTCACTATAGCTCCAAACACATCAGAAGTGACACATGCAAATCAGCAACCTGACAACACAATCACAAATAAACCACTTAGCATAACAACTCCGACAAACACATTATGCAACCACACTATCTACGGGTCATGTGACTCAAGTTGTTACATGCATAACTTATGACAGTAATATCCTTAAGAGAAGCAAATCAGAAATAATAGATCAACAAGACCAACATAAGACTAGTGCATGTTGTCCCAACATATGCTATGGGTCATGAAGTGATGGTTATAAGGTCAAACTTTACCTTACAATATACATGTACAACGTCATGCTTTTACAGCAGAAAATAACATCATTATAATCAAGTCAAATTCATGTAATATCAGTTTATTAACAATGGAAATCAAGTATACAACAAGATCAACAAACTATGCATAAATCTATCAAAAGATTCATAACATGAGCTAGTAATTTCCAGCAATGAAGATCAATTTGCATGCAACAAAATATTCCTATATGAACACCTAAACTCATCATTATATCTCTACTGACATGAGGATAGCACAAAACCACACATAAATCAGGAAATGAGCCAAGATCTCAATAGGTAGATGTGCATGCGCATGTTGTATCTAATCAGCATTGATTGATATTTTAGTTTAAACCGCAAGTGCATGGCGTCGGTGAAGATGTGCCAAATACGGGTCGATCCACAGGGAGGTGTGTCGACTCTGGTTCTTCTGAAGGCAAGTGGGAAAAGAGGAGAAGAAGTTGTTGATTATGCTAACTACACTAAACTATGAATGAACTAACAAGTGGACTAAACCCCATGGAGTGGAGGTGTGTAGGTATGTATGTGTGAGTGCGTCTTCATTTCAATTAGGAGCAAGTGTAGTTTGTGTGGCATACAAGTAAAAGCTAGTGTAGAATCTAAGTGTAGGATACACAACACTACATGGCAAACCATGAACATGCATATCTCACATGAAGTTGAGGTTGATTTTAGATTATCAAGCATGCAACAAGTACCTAGTGTGACCATTAGAGTATCAATCAATCCTACATACAACCTAAATCATTCATGTGAATGTGCACCAAACATGGATCCGTACATAACAAGTCATTCCCATAAAACCATTATAAGTAACAAGATAAACTCTAAAGCTAGCATGAGATAAGTACCTAGTGTAGACATTATCCCATCTAATAAAAGTTTAAGCATGCTACAAGTATAGATCTACATTAAGCATATAAAATGGTGCAAATAAAAGAACCCACCACTAGCACATAATCTACAACACCTCCACCCCCAACGAGGTATGGAACTACTCACTACTCATTAAGAAAAATGAAATTAAACTAAGCATGCAAGAATTGAAAAGAGACAATATAAAACTAACAAAACATTTTTTATTGCTCACTCACCTTACAAGTAGCCTTTCTCCACCAGAGTTTTGCTCCAAGGCTTTACTTCTACTAGAGAGAATGGCCACCAAGAGAGGAGATGAATTACAAAAGAGGAGCAAGAGTTCTATTTATAGCCATAGAAAAAGGTAACCAGGGACAATCCCCCGGTATGAGACTAAATACATACCAAATATTGCATAAAACACCTTAATACACATCAAATAGAAGACGGGTCAGATCAGGAGCCAAATAGACCGCCAATTAGCAGTTTGGAACCGCCAATTGGCAGTCTGTTTCTTTTGGATCCAGCCAAGTTTCTTATGACTTCTTAGTAGCTTCATTTCTTCTCTTGAGTGCACCCTAATCGGTTTTGTGAGTTGCGACCCGAATCCAATTGCCAAAATACTCCTCATGATCGTGTAGAGTGCTTGATTTGGCTAATTGGTCCTTTTGGATTTATATTCGGGTCATTCTCTCTTGCATCTCAGTCCATAAGTCTTGCAACTTAGTCCTTTTCCTTGCTTTTAAGTCCTTTTTGAGTCTCTTCTTCTCAAACCCGTTTATTCCTGAAACATAAATATAAAACTCATTATGTAGCATTGCTTAGGCTAAAATAAAGGTTATAAGACACAAATATATGCATGATATGATGTCAATCAAGCATCAATTCAAGAAATAATGACATGATCTCAGCAGCAAAATTATGCAATAACATATGGTATCTTAACAACAAACTAATCTTGGAAATAATCATGGAATCCAGCATGAAAATCACGTCCATAGCCTACAAGCCATCACAAATCCAGCAACAACCAAGGTGCAACACATAACACCAAGAAAAACATGCATGCAATGCACCCGACGTGCTCCCCCATGACCCAGCCACAACTCCTCTTTGTTTCTCTCCTCAAACCACTTGGAAAAAGTGTGCTTAAAGTCGTGATGAAGGGGAGAATGTCCCAGCCAGCCACAGAAACCTAGGGCTCACGTAATCACCAACCCGACCAAGCTGAATTGCAACATGCGTGCATACCGTAGATGCATGACCGGAGTGCCCCTTTGGTGCTGGATGAACCTCCATCCAACACCCCCACTTTCTAATCTACTCAAGGGCCTAAGGCATACCTATGTTTGACGACGAGGATGGCTGGAGATCGCCGGAGTTGCAGCCCATGCTTCCTTCCTAGTGCATGCCCATTCCTTAGCTCGCTAGAGGATTGCTGGAGATCGCCGGAGTTGCAGCCCACGCTTCTTTCTAGTGCATGCCTCTTCCTTAGCTCGCCGGAGGATGGCTGGAGATCGTCGGAGTCACTTTTCTTTTGCTGAAGGGGAGAAGAATGATGGCTGGAGGAGTGAAAAAGAGGGAGGAGGAAAAGAAGGGACAATTGAAATATCATGCCAAAGACCCTTCCACTTCCATCCTTGCATGCACTCCCATTGGCAAACAAAAGCACTCAAGTCACCTCAACTTCTACACCATATGGAAGCCACCTAGCAACCATATGTGTAGCACCTTTGCCACTTCAAAGGTCCTTTTCTCCATTAACTATTGTCCAGAAATTCATCCAGAAATCATGTCCAGAAGTCCAGCATTGCGTCCCTTAGTTCAGAAATTGTGTCGTTTGGTCTTGAAGTGCATCCCTTGGTCCCACATCGCATTCCTCGTTCCCGCAATCACGTCCCTTGGTCCCGCAATCGCGTCCCTCAGTCCCATAATTGTCCTTCAGTCCAGCAGTCACATTCTTTATAGTAGAACTCCAGTCCCTCCATCCAGAAGTGTTGTCCCTCCTACCAACATACCACACAAAACTTGGTCAACCATGCCCGGACCGCCAGCTAGCCCGACGTCGGGTAGGGACATACCACTCTGGTGACCCACTGGCCGCTGCTCATCGCCGACGGCCCCTCACGTCTTGTGTGGGTAAAAGGTGAACTTGGCATACAAGAACAAAAATGATGACCATGCAAGATCAAAATAAACAAGCACAAGATCAAGATCTTATAAACAGTGTTACAGAGATTGCTTTTACATTGGGTGGAGGTGCAATATCCTGGAAGTCTACAAAATAGACCACATTTGAGGTTGAACTTTGTGCTTTGGACACAAGTGGAATGGGAGTTGAATGGTTGAAAGGACTACTTTTTGAATTGCCAATGAGTAGCAAATCAATTCCTAAGATATCTTTGCATTGTGATAGTATGACCACCATTGAAAAATTGAGAAGTTCAAAGTATAATAACAAGCAAAAACATCACAACCAAGTAAGACTAAAGTCTGTAAAGGAGTTGGTCTTCAAAATGGTGATAGTTGTTGATTTTGTTGGTACCAAAGACAATATAGATCCTTTCACTAAAGGACTTGATTTAGCTCAAGTTTAGAAATCCAAGTTGGGGATGGGACTAAGACCTATAGTATGACTCATCTAGAATGGCAACCCAACAAATCTGAGTGGAGATCCCACAAAGTTGGTTTAATGTGGTAATAACAAGTTCTTGAGTGAGTTAAATGCAACAACCTGGTGATACATTGTATTTGTGTCATTTCCCCAAAGAATGGATATGTTGTTGAAATTGCATGTTTAGTAAGAGTGTAGACTCTGAATGAGTTCGAGTCTTTAAGACAAGATGTTAGTAGTGCATCTTCGGAGACGCCCTACTATGTGAATACAAATGTGGCCGCATTTAGAGGATTGGGGGGGGCATTAGTCCTTGAAAGCATTTGTGAAATAGGATACTGTTGAACGTTTTATTTAAAACCGCAAGTGCACGGTCGCGATGAAGCTGTGGCAAGTACGGGTCGTCCTCAGGGAGGTGAGCAGCCTCTTGTTTATCAGAAATCAAGTGGCACAATAAGGTGGAAGAAAGTTGTTTATGCTAATCTAAACTACGCTAACTACGAAGAAGCGAATGCGAAAGAAAGACACAATCGATGAAATAAGAACTAAGCTAAGAACGAAATGCTGGAATTCAGGAAATGGAAAACCCCTAAGGGGTGGAGTGAGTGCACACATGCAAAGAGGTGGGTGTTGAACACATTCTTTAAGCACAAATTAAGGTGCTGTTATCATGCATAGGAAGTGTCTAAATGTTATGGCAAAACCTATCAATCTATTCACCAACCTAGTTGATTAACATTTACATATGCAAGATGTTTATTTCAGAACCTAAACAAGCATGAGAGGTGTCTAATCATTTTGGCAAAACTCATCAAGTTATAAATTCTATCCTAAACAAGCAAGCATACATTCATGTTTTATCAACACATTGAAAAATAAAGTATTCATTCCATTCTCTAATGCATGCATGAATATCTACTCCACCCCCCCAAAGGGGATGGAACTACTCACTACACATCACACTAATTATTACACTAAGATAAGAAGACATTTTAACTAAGCTAGATTTAATAAAAGATGATTAAACTAAAACATGCACAAACAATAAAAGAAACACAAAACAAATAAAAGAAACACAAAACTTTATTGATAAAATGACTCACATTTCAAGTAGCATCCTCCTACTTTAGTGTGTGCTTCAAGGCCTCACTTCTAGTAGGAAGAATAGCCACTTAAAATATGGAGTGATTACAATGGAAGGTGAAGAGTTCTATTTATAGCCATAGAAAAAGGCAATCCGGGACAATCCCCCGATGTGGGACTAAACAAATACCATAAATAGCATAAACACGCTCTAATACATAAGCCACAAAAAGCTAAACGGATTCGGAGCCACCTGGACCGCCAATTGGCGGTCTACAGGATCCGGATTAGTCTGGGCTTTCTTGTAGGCTTTCCTGGATGGTATTTTTGGTCTTTGATGCATCTACTTCGTTTGGTGGAGCTCCGACCCGAATCGAATTGCTAAAATACTCCCCATGATGGTGTGGAGTATTCTGTTTTGCTCTTAGGTCCTTCTCTCTTACATGCAGGTCCTTCTCCCTTGCATCTTAGTCCACAGATCTCACAATTCAGTCCTTTTTCCCAGCTTTTGGGTCCTTTTATGCTTCATATCTTCAAACCTATTTATTCCTGAAAACTAAACATAAAACTCGTAACATAGCATTGTTTAGGTGAAATATAATGGATATAAGATACAAATATAAGCATGAAATGATGTCAATCAGATACAGATGCATGGTTGTAATACATCAATCCTATACATTGCAGTATGACATGCTTGGTGTTATTTCCAATGGACATCTCCACAACAAAGGTTCAAAATTGAAGACTTCGTTTCACTTCGTTCCTGTGGGGGTAAAGTTGAAGAAAATAGGTTGTGCTTCAAAAGTGAAAGGTATCATTGCTGAAAGCACTTGGCTGAAAGGTTTCGTCGCATGATCAACAATGGATTTGTGGGGGAATGTTGGAATATTAAATCCAATATTGGGTTTAGTCCCACATTGGAAGATCTGGGATAGGGAAAAGGTTTATAACCATTTCCCTTCCTTGATTTTCTGAGGAGTGGATGGACATATCACACGCGCTCGCGCTTCCCTTCGAGGTCGTGGGCTCGTGGTCATGAGTTCGTTTTTTCTCATGTCATATTTTACTATAAAAGGACCTGCACTCCATCCAGAATTATATACAATATACACGTGATTTCTCTCTCTCTCTCTCTCTCTCTCTCTCTCTCTCCACCACAACCCCTAATCGTTGAAAGTGATCTTGCGGGTCTCGATCTTCTCTCGTGATTCGTCGGAGTCCTAGTGCGATGACAGACACGTTGCAACCGTTCTATCCTTGGAGAAAGCGCCTGCACCATGGGGGCAATATTTTTCTAAGGGAAGTCAGAAAAGACGTTTCGGTTGAGGTCTTCTATGTACTTAACTTTGTCTGTTTTTGTTGTTTTATTCGCATGGAGTTGTTAATTGTCTTTGTTTGGATTGTAACGAACTTGATAATCGACAAATGTATCATATTGTTATGCAAATTATTAATATTTTTATTAACAAAAACATATCTAATTATCAACAAAAACATATGTAACAAAAACATATGTAATTTATTGCAAATTATTATCGGCCGACGTCTATACCCCGACCTCTCACACAATTGACGTCGGCCGTATTAACAGCCGACGTCTATACCTATAGACGTCGGCTGTTAATACGACCGACGTCTATTGGGCGACGAGTATGGACTTGTCTGCACTAGTGTTGTTTGGAACAAACAAATGTTGGTTCTCTTTCAATATTCTTTTGACACAATACTCAGACCCATATTTAAGCTTTCCGGTCAAGTTAGAAATTGGCAGCAAATCTTTACTGAATTTGTAAGATCCTAATGACACTTAAGAGGGATTTGTGTGCTTGGGATCTGAAAGAAAGTGGAAGGAAATAAAATCATTGCATTAAAAATTATAGACGTACATTCTCAGTAGCTCCACTTTCCACGTACATAAATTACTTTAGTTCATCCAAAAATTTGTAAGATCCTAATGACACTTAAGAGGGCTTTGTGTGCTTGGGATCTCAAAGAAAGAGGAAGGAAATAAAATCATTGCATTGAAAATTATATACATACATTCTCAGTACCTCCACTTTCCAGGTACATATAAATTACTTTAGTTCATCCAAATCATGGCATCAATATTGAACAAAAGGTTATAGCTACAGTAACATTAATGAAATTACCATTTCCATAGTATGCGTCAACAAGATTGCGTCACATGGAAACAATGAAATTTGATTCTAACTATTATTTCCTAATAGGTGAAGCTATCACACACCTTGCTCCAATCCTAGAAGGAAACAACTTTACAAAAGCACGCTCTACTTCTTCACGTACCTAATATGAATTAAGAGAAACAGATAACACGATAAACAAGAAATATCACAAGTT
The DNA here is from genome assembly GCA_963682175.1 of Triglochin maritima. Classification (NCBI taxonomy): domain Eukaryota; kingdom Viridiplantae; phylum Streptophyta; class Magnoliopsida; order Alismatales; family Juncaginaceae; genus Triglochin; species Triglochin maritima. The sequence goes on along the minus strand of OY821774.1, from coordinate 26,318,601 downwards.
TTTTTCGCACGAAGCAGTGCTATTCGCACAAAAATCACAGGATTTCCGATAGAAAATAAAGTTGTTCTGTAGTAAATTGTTAAACATTGGTGTTTGCTACCAAAATTTGCTACAATTTTGCAAACAAATAGGTTCGACTTTGAGCAATACTTTTCATAAAATATTGAAATATACAACAAAAAAAGCAATATAAATATGATTTGTTTGTAAGAAGAAAAAGAAGACTTCCCTGTTGCTCTGTTACATTGTACGTACCCTTCGTAGAATCTTGAAGGACTTTGAAATAATAGAAGATACAAATTTAAGAACCCTGACTCAACTCTTCTGAGGTCATCCACAGCGATAACATTTACAAAAATGATATCTCAAGTTTTTATTATCTGCCACGCCTTCTGTTCCACTTCATAGCATTTAACCACAATTTTATTATATCTTTTCTTCTCAATCACAACATTTGATATAAACAAATTCATGTCAAAAGTCAAAACAACTTTTTTCTTACCTCGAACTCATTTCTCACTCTTTAAAAATAAATATATTATCATTAAATTTTATATATTAATTTTAATTATTAATGTTTATCTTTTTTTGAAAATCATTGTTGAGCAAATGTTCATAAATAATTAATTTATTAACTGCAAGTTGATAATAGTAATTTAATAAATGAAACTCATCGAGATTACATTAGTAATTACATATAATAAAGATTACAATAACTAACCATTTTTTATTTGGAATTTTGAAATTACAAATTTTATATGTCAGGGTGTGATCTATTTGTATATCTTTGAAAGATAATTTGTTTGCTGTTTTTTATTTTTTTATAACTTTTAATTTACAAGATTTTTTTTAGAAAACATAAAATTCGATAAGAACTCTCGAGAACGGGAGCTCGTGACTGGAATAAGCATGTGGGGGGTTTTGCCGAACCAATATAAACTCGTTGCATCTCTCTATTTGGGTTTCATTTAGTTCTGCGATTTTTTTCCCACATATATATTTGTTCATAAACTTGTCTAATTTTTAGTGAATTGTGCATAATTTTTTATTACTCTATTCAACCCCCTCCTCTAAAGTAGTGTTAAGATCCTAACACTCCTTTGCAGTGGAGTGTTTTAAGTTGAAGGATTTCAGTAGTCCAGACAAGGGAATATACGTCGGATATACGACTTCCCTGACCCAACTTCTATTTATGTTTCGTATATACCTACACGTCGGTCACTTAAAATCCGAAGTCTATGCTTAGAGAAAGACGTCGTCTAGTAGGTACACCCGACGTCTATACCTACGGAACAGACGTCGGTTGTACGTCATGACAGACGTCTATCTCTAAGCATAGACATTGGTTACCTAATAGCCGACGTGTATTCCTTTTTTGAAGAGTATAGACGTCGACTATTAGGTACAACTGACGTCTGTACCCTCACCAGATTAAAAAAAATCAAAATGTAGCAATCATAGATTCCTACATAACGAACACAATCAACCTGCACAAGAAAAGCATTCATCCATCCTGCAAAACACATTCATCCACAAACACAAATACATACACAAACACATTCATCCACTAGAATACATACACAAACACTTGGTTTTCATTCACAAAGTTGTTTGACTATATTAAAGATCACATTGTATGTTGGTAATACAAGTAAACATATTAAATAAATTTGCATGTTTAGTTACAAAGAAAGTGTTATTGAAATAAGAACCTCGTAGTTCATTAACATGTTTCTCATAAAATAAAGAGCCCATCGGTCGCTAGTATCATCGAGCTCCTGTTGCGAGTAGGGATTGCTGCTCTTTTGGAAGACCTATGAAATTACAAGTAAAAAATATTAATATCTAAATAATGAAACTATAATTATACAATTGAATATCGATCTATATTACCTCAACTTCCATGAGTTCAAAAACTACAATTCACCAACATGTTATAACTAAATAAAATAAATCGAAAAGGTGCTATTAAACTTGAGAAACATGTTATGATAATGAAAAAGATGACTTCAAGTTATATGTAGAGATTTATAAGAGTAACATCTAAAGCTAATTTTCCCTACTTTCTAACCATAGACAACAAAACATATCACATACTCAAACCATCAAACTGAACGAACCTCTCTTCTGAAAACACAAACACAAATTAAACCAATCAATCCACCACCAAAACTTCCACTACCTTCATTCCCACACCAACTCCCAACACATCCGAAAGACCCATTCCATCTCACACAACCAAACCAAACCAAATTTTCAATAAAACCAAGTCACCCAACATAGAAACCTTAACCTAAACTGTAATTAAAACCTAAAATCCCAGTAATTGGAAATCTAAAATCATAACCTAAAATCAATATAAAACATGGAAAAGGGAGAAAGTGAGAGTTACCCTAATGTTGAGGTTGTCGAGGAGGTCACAGAGGTGGAGGGTGCGGGACGGTGGTCGTGGAGGTGGAGGAAGATGACCGAGGTCGAGGAGGCTGCGTTGGTCGGAGATTTGTCGAAGTCATCCCAAGACCGAATGGAGCTCGCCGGGAGACTGTACATCCATTTCTTCGCGTTATCCTTCAACGCAAAAGAAATCATCCTCAACCAGACTGAATCCTCGTCAAGCTGTTGAAGCTTGAAGATGGAGCATACTTCCTCGAATTCGCGTATAAAAATATACGGATCCTCCTTATTGGCAGTAAAGGTTGGAAGCATGCTCACATATTGAGGTTTTAGCTCATAGTTGTTCCCGCGAGCAGGGGGAAGAACTATGCAAGAAGGCTGCGCGGCCCGAACAGGATGGGTCTGCTCCCACAAAGTCATCGGTCTATCCTGTTGAGCTAAAGGTGGTGGTGCACCAAGAACCCGATCCTGACCGAATCTCCCTTCCTCTCGAGTCAGAGGAGGAGGAGAAGGAGGTTTACGTGGTGGTGGGAGCGGACTGAGGTAATCCATGTATGGAACCCGGTCTCCCTCGCCACCATGAGACGACTCGACCTCTTGCTCCAAAGGAGCACGAGGCAGAGATGGTCGATCACCAAGACCGTCCATCTCAGAAATATGGACTCTCTCTAGTCGAGCGCTCTCACCAGAATGAGCCCAACCTCGCATAAAAATGCTCGACTCAACTCTAAACAACACACAACAGAAGGTGCACTCAGAGGAGGAGACTACACGTAGAGAATAGATGAGGAGAGGACTCAGATGAGGAGGGAAGAATCCTTAGATCTAACGTGGGTAGTGGGATCAGGTAGAAGCCTAACTAGCAAGCACGACTCAAACAACTTAAGGCTATGGGTCCTTAGGCTAGACGACGCCTAACTTCGAGGTCACTAGCCTTGACACGCCTCACCTCCCTACAACGAGGACCACAATGCCCATCAAGTGATACTAGATCTGGAGATCTAGTACCTCCTACTATCGACAAGGTAGGCAACGCCGATCAGGCCATGGCGGTCTCAACTAGATTACTCTCCTAGTGCGTCTGAAATCCTAGGGCCAATGTCTACTTGCTTTTAGTTAAGGCTTGATTAAGAGTGATTTTTGGGGTCAAGGAAAGGGTGATGAAATCCCCCACCTTATCTTTTATGGGACAACCCCTCCTTAGTAGCGTTTTGACCCTAGATCTAGCAATCAAACGCTCCAATCAAAACGCTCAACTCACTCTTGTCCTGATGCAATTCCTACTAACTAATGCATGGGCATACAAGATGCATGAATGACTGTAGGAAATGCGTACCTCACGCCAGCGCTCAACAACTGAAAATAAAGCTAAAAGAAAAGACAACTATATGCCTAAGTCAAGTTCATGAAGCGTGACTTAAACAAATAAGAATGTCTAATCTTTTGCTTTGGACTTTAAGGCCAAGTTGATTAATGGGGATTGGTTTAATGATTTGGGAGCAAACTAGAGGTCATAGCATGCAAAATAGGGCTCCCAGATAACAAAAATGAACTAATCAACTACCACAGGAAAACTGAGAGTCAGAAACCCCCACCAGGCCGCCAATTGACGGTCTTAGACCGCTGATTGGCGGTCCTTGTGGAAGCTTGGGTGCTCCAACTCCTCCACTAGCCTCCCCATGAGCTCTAGGATCCCTGAAACTAAGAAAAACTGAAAACAAAAAATTAAAAACCACTCGAATCGTCCAAACCAAAGTCTGGACAGAGCACCTCCCCGGCAACGGCACCAAAAACTTGATTGATCGTTTTATTTAAACCACAAGTGCACGGTCGCATTGAAGCAGTGGCAAATACGGGTCGTCCACTGGGAGGTGTGTCGACGTTTGGTTTGTGCGAAGGTGGGTGGTAAACAATGGAGAGAAAGATTGATTACACTAACTACACTAGAATGCAAAAGGAAATGAAAGATAAGCAATAAAAACTAAACCCCATAGGGGGAAGAGAAATAATGTGAATATAAAGATGTGTGTGTGTTCAATTAAGCTCCTCACAACATGTAGTGCATGAAATCATAAAACTACATCCAACTTTGCCTCCACATGAATTAAGATAAGACTACATCAATAAAACATACAAGACAATAATTGGAATGAAGCTAAATGAACTCATGTATAAAGACTAGACCCTACTAAGCCTCCACATGAATTAAGATAAGCCAATATCATTAAAACAGACAAGACATTAACTAAGGTAAAGGCAACAAGAGTACATACACTACAACTTGTGTTTCCAATATTAATTTCATCCATATCCTAACCTTATCATTCCCCATAAAATCGGTCCACTAATCAAAGCATAAGCTAAGCTTCATTCAAGAGCATTAGCATATCAAAGATAAGAGTGAAAACCCATTAGATGGTTATGGAAATCATATAAAGTTCAAGGGATTAAGATAACACACACTTAATACACTACATGATTATATCACATATTTCTCCACCCCCAAATGGGGATGAAACTACTCACACATATTTAAACTAACTACTCTGACAAAATGAAGCATTATACTGAAATGAAACTACACTAATCAAGCAAGAAATATTAAACAAGCATAAAACAAAACAAACAAGCAAGCATGCATATGAAAGGAAATGAAACTAAGAGAGAAACAACACAATTAAAGGAAAAAAACATCTATTATTAACTCACTCAATACAAGCAGCCCTTCCTCCACCAGAGTTTTGCTTCAAGGCTTCACTCTTAGTAGGGAAGATGGCCACCAAAGAGGGAGATATCTACAATGGAAGGTGAAGAGTTCTATTTATAAGCATGGAAAAAGCTAATCCGGGACAATCCCCCGATGTGGGACTAAATAAATACCAAAAATAGACTAAGAATACACTAATACACGTGCCCTCCAAAGATGAGCGGATCCGGAGCCAAACAGACTGCAAATCTGTCTATTAGTTATGGACCGGGCTCATTTTTGTTGTGGGCTTGTTTTGATGTATTTGTTGGTCTTGGATGCATCTACTTCGTTTATTGGACCTCCGACCCGAATCGAATTGTCAAAATACTCCCCATGATGGTGTGGAGTTTTCTGTTTTGCTCTTAGGTCCTTCGGTCTTACGTTCAGGTCCTTCTCCCTTGCATCTCAGTCCCCAGGTCTCACAATTAAGTCATTTTTCCTGCTTTTGGGTCCTTTCATGACTCTTCTCTTCAAACCTCTTTATTTCTGAAATTCTAACATAAAGCTCGTCACGTAGCATTCCTTATGCGTAAGATAATGGATATAAGATACAAATATAAGCATGAAATGATGTCAATTAACAACTTCTCAAGGTATCCTTGCATAGTGAGAAAATTCATAGATACCAATGTTCCCTCCGCCATGTGGCACGTTGTGAGTGTGATGGTAGTCTTATAACGCTCTTTTCTAGCACTATCCATGAATATCTTTGTTAGAGTTCCATGGTCTTCTTGGGTTTTGAATCCAAGTATTTCGCTTGAAGAGAGTCACCCATGGAGGCCAACATCAGACCGTGAACCTGGTTCTCTTGGTCTTCCCACTTGGCTTTTGCCTCTCTCTCGCTATCGGTTGCCTTCTCATTTAATTTTGGGATTTCACCATCAAGAATATGAGATAGTTTCTCGAACCTCAACATGATATTGAGCTTGGGTTGCTAACTTATGAAGTTTGAGCCATCATTTGTCAAAGGATGTTTTTCAATCATAGATCGCACAATAGGTTGAATATTCGACATTTCTGTAAAATAAATTTATACATAGCATTTAATGTCAATTTTATGTTTGAAAATCGATAATGCAAATAAATAACATGTCCATAAATGCAGTAATTCAAGATCCTATCAATTATAATATAAACTAGCTAAGGGCTATCAGATATATTATAAAATCAAGGTAAGAAAACATTTTCTAATCATAACCATTTCAAAAAATTGCAAAATTTACATTTTCAAACTCCTATGACTCTTGTCGTTTTAATTAAGAGGGAATTTGATCAATCCTCCTAAGGAACACTTTTTCTCAAAATCAAGCTAGGGCTCCGGGTCTTGTTAAGAAAACTTATTTCATTTGATACGAGATACATTTTTTTCCATTGTATTCACAAATAAATACACTCGATGTCCACTAAGGGTGAATCGCACCTCGTACATCTATTCATGACACATCAATAGACAACGTTATATCTCCCACTATTCCCAAAGATGAGGAAGTTATCTCCCACTAAGGCGAGCAGAATATCCCTCAATCGATGACTGCTAGTGATTTTAGAAATTAAGTGATCATGCATATTTATCTCTATACACATCCTAACATTCATTCATACAACCACATACATGTTAAGCACACAAACATAAATATATCCATTCACACACACATCAGTGTGAGTTTATATGTTCCCACGTCCTTGACCTTTGCGCCTTCTCCGCGACTTCCTCTTGTACCATGGATGTAGATATTGCAAAATATAAACATGCATCTCACAATTTCGAAAAATGTCTAGTGCAAGTCTTATGTAAAAATCCTCTCATATGCATGCATATACATAAATAATTGGCTTTTACATATACATAAGCCCCTGTGATTGAATAATAATAAGTTACACATTCATTCATACATGGCTTCGTCGGAACATACAAACTCGCATATCCCTGCAACAGTGAACTCGAGCAATGCATGTACATATACTATATATTACTCGATTTAGTTTATCCTTCATCTCTATATCAAACAATTCCAAAACCATTTGAAATCCATTAAAAATAATTTTACACATCCATAGTTCAAAATACAAAACATTCGAACCGTAGTTTATCCAATTCCAAAATATTTTTTTTAAGGAAAGATAAACATGTCTTTTTCGTTTTGTCGATTTCTTATAAAATAATCATTTAATAAAACTGAAGATTTTATATATTAGACATAAGTCTAAATCTTAATTCTAACATTCATATGATGTGTTTCAAAACATTTAAAACTATCAAAAGAATCAATTAGAATTAAAACAACAAAACTGTCACAAAACTCAAAAAGACAACCATGAATTGTTTCGATTGGAGATAGTAAACTAAAATTAATTATATAGTCTAATCATTGAAAATATCAACTAAATTCTCTAATACCACTGTTGGATTTCGTCTACCTATGTATGTGTATATTTTAAAAAATTTAATACAAGCATACATGATCGATTTCATATTTTCAGCAATTTGATGTACATTGTTTTGTGTTTATTCTAATATCATACAAACCTACATATATTAAAATAAAAAAATAGGAGAGGATCATACCCAAAGGTTCTCTATAACCTTTTCGAAGATTCGGAGTTTCGTTGCCTCTCGAATCGCCCACCGATTTGCCTCCAAGTATTTACCAAACTCTAAACAAGATTAGAGAGAAGAGCTACCCAATTCAATCTCTAAATGAAGCTTAGAATCAAACTAATAATCCCTCCAAAGCTCCACGAGATTTGATCTCCAAAATCTCTGACTAATTAAGAGAATTTCGTGGTGATCAGTGGAGAGATTAGGGAGAGATAATTTGGATTAACACTTATGAAACAAGTAGGATGAGAGGTCCTATTATACCCTCACAAATCACCCACATCATGAATTATTCTGTAACCATTATCTCTTATTTTTCTCTCTCAAAAAACCAATCACAATTTGCCACATAATCATCCTCAAAACCGTTTGACCAAGTCTTGAATTAACCGAGCCCATGATCTGAATTATTCTCTTAATAATTTGGGCAAAACCTCACCGAACGGTCAACCGAAATTTCCAATCGGTCGACCGAACAGTTACGTTTTTCTAAGTTTGGTCGGACCGTGAGCCAAAGAGTCGACCAAATATTCACGAGAAAATTTTCTTGAAAATTTCGGACGAACCACGTCTCACTCCGGTCGACCGTTTACTTACCAAAATTTCTCCTGAATAATTTTGGTCGACTGTGTCCTTGTACCGGTCGACCGTTATATCACAACGAAAACTCCTGGATATTTTTGGTCGACCGTGTACTCACGCCCGGTCGACCGATCACATTATCACGACACGTACTGATAATTCCGGTCGACCAATGCATTTCGATCTTTGTCCGGTCGACCGTCCCTAAGAACCCGGTCGAACGAACTCGAAATGATCTATCGTTTTGACACTGATTTTGCCTTTGTCAAATTTTGGATTTATCTCCAACAAAATTTCATCTTTTGGGGTTTTTAACAAATCCATATCTCATGTAATATATATTATCCTATGTAATGTTAAATTATGACACCCCATAATATATACATCTTATATGAATTTATTCATGATTCTAATTATGTCAATTTGCGTGACATATTGATTTTATTGATTCACCACATGTGTCCCTTTTCACATGAAACCCGACACATAATATGAAGTCAAAATCAAGCTTCTTCTTTCACAGTTTTGTGGTGTGACCTATAGGAGGATCTAAGCTAAATGACAGTGATATTAAACACTTAATATCTCAAAATACAAGCGGTATCTAGCTACACATTATAGTTACCCAATTAGCATAGATGTCATGTGCAACTTGAACTAAACACAATCCATTTAGTGATGTAAGTGCACCACTTGTGTCTATCCCTTGTCTCATGATATTAAGAATATATACAAAGTAGAAATGTGTCACCTTTGTATTATATTCATTTCTTGATCTCTTTAAGCTAATTATAACTATGTAACTTAACTCAAGTTACATTGTGCACATTATAATTTTTCTTTATCAAGGGACCCACTAATATCATCACTCAATTAAGAGGGTAGTGATAATCTTTTGACTAGTTATCTTTTCCAGCATAAGTCATGTTCAACCAACTATTTCATTTATCACTATACTCAATTAAACAATCCTTATGTGAAAAGATATGAGCCCTTTGCTTTGCCCCTCCTATGGCTTACCCTCGAAGGGGTAAGTATCATATCGTAGGATCCAGGACACAGTAAAACATTAATGACACATAACATAATTCCATAATGTTTTACTTGCTAGGTCTATTCAAGTATACAAGCTCAATGTGCTCAATCTCCCTTTCAATAGTATCTTGACAATTTGCAATGAGCTACACTCTAGAATAAATCTCCACCAAGACCCACCGAGCAAACTCACATCCCAGTATAACATGAGCATTTGTTTCTGCTCTCTACTTGCAAAGAGGACAGACTTGGCTCCCTATAATATCCATGTTGCGCTGCTGCATTAGATCGTGGGTAAGGAGACGCCCATGGGTGGCCTTCCAAAGAGTCATGGCGTGCTTTGGGATACGGTCCTTATGCCACATGAAGCCATGCCAAGCGTTCAGAGAGGAGGATCAGCGACAAGTGCCTATGCATGCTTCATCGAGAACTTCTGCCCACCAGTGCCCCCATCCCAGGTCAACACATCAACTGCCCTGCTAGGTACTATAGCTTTGATCCTCGTCCAAAGCTTTTGCACCTATAAGGAGCGGGTGGGGGGAGGAAGAATCCAACATCAATCCCAAATAAAGAACGATACTCGTGTGTCCAGTGGATGACCTCCCATATCATATATGAGACGGTCACTAAATTCCTCATAAATAAGCGGCCTTCCTAACCAGGGGTCTTCAAAAAAGCTAACCGAGTCACCACATCCAATCTGGTAGTGGAACTTCGTACGAGCAATCTCTTGAACCTGGAGAATGCTCCGCCAAGCCCACGAGCAAAGAGATGGCGGGCGTGCCATCCAACTACTTTTACCGCGTAGATATTGCTTCGCATCCATTTTGCCAAAAGTGAGTCATCATCAAAGACTAGGACTCAAAATAGATGAAGCAGACCCGCATCATTCCATTTGATTAAACTGCACAGACCGAGTACACCAACCTCCTTGGGTAAACAACCGTCATGCCAAGTGACCATCACCACAAGTTTTGACTTGCCATGACCCAAAATAAAGTTACTCAATATTTGCTCAATCTCGTGGAGTACTGATTGAATCAGTTAAAATACCGCAAGTGCACGGCCACGTTGACGCGGTGGTAAATACAGGTCAGTGCACCGGGAGCGTGTGTGAGTCGGATTCACAATACTCGAGACGGGGAGAAGAAAAGAGAGTGTGATTGGAATTAAAGTATAATGCGTTGGAAATCGGAAAAACAAACAATAAAACTAAACCCCTCGAGGGGTAAAGAAAGAATGTAAAAATTAAAATGTGTGTTGTGCGTGTGTTCAAATGTTCTCATCAAAACATGTCACACATGAAATCCATAAAACTCAATTCCAACATTGCCTCCACATGAAATAAGATAAAACCTTATCATTAAAACATACAAGATAATAATTGAAATGAAGCAAATATGTTCACATGCATAATGACTCAAATCCAACTATGTCTCCACATGAAATAAGATTTATCACAATCATTAAAACATACAAGACATTAATTTGGATAAAGCCAACATGAGCACATGCATGCACATGCCTTGTTCCCATCTTCCTTATCCTTACCTCATCATTCCCCATAAAATAAGCTCACTATTCTAAGCATGTGCTAAGCTTCATTCAAGAGAATTAGCACATCAAAGATAAGAGTGACGTCCCCTTAGATGGTTATGGAAATCATGTAAAGCTCAAAGGATTAAGATTAACACACACTCATCTATCACATGACCAAATCACCTTCTTCTCCACCTCCAATGGGGATGGACTACACTCTACTCATCTCTACACTAAAGAACGCATAAAAACAACATAAACCCAAAATAGAAATGAAGCAAAAAAAAATTAAGCAAACAACAATATAAAAGAAATTGCATGAAAGTAAAGACACTAAAGTAAAGAACAAGAACAAAACTAGATTAAGAAGCAAAAATACAAAGTTTGCTCCTCTCCAACCCCCTTATTACACTACTAAAACAGGAAACTAAAACCTACTCTAATGGGAGATGGAGGAAGAAGGTGGAGAGGAGGGGTTACAATGGTATTTATAGAAGAAATAAGGGTTTGGATGGATCTGGGAATAATCGGACAACTTTAGATTACATCTGATAGTCCAGGAATGCTCCAAACCGAATACCCGACCCACGACCGAAGTGGTTGAAGTGGTTGATAAAAAGCAGAGGTTGAGCAAAATATACCAGGAAGTGTGGACTTCTAATAGCAATTAAGCCTTGAGGAAAATAAAGGAAAATAAATAAATAAAGGAATAAAAGTGAGGAAAGCACATTTTGCAAAATGATTACAAAAGCCCAAGCACATATATAATGAGCATGCAAGAATTCTAAGTGAGATGTATAAGGTTGAGGTGGAGATATTGAGAGTTATTAAGACTTTGTGGGTGTGTCAACTGAAAATCCTCACGAGACAAAACTCGTCCTCTAAAGGAAACTTAGGGGTTTAAAGGCTTGTTGCACATGCTAAGTGCAACCGTGAATCCTACGAAAGTGAGTTAGGATTTCCCTGTTTTCATTTTTCTTATATTCTGTTTTGCTAGGGACTAGCAAAATCTAGGTGTGGGGGTATTTGATGCATTGCATACATTGCATCATATGTCTTTCATTTAGATAAATTTTATATCAATAAATGCTACTAAGGTATGTGTTTAGTCGTATTTACATAATACAGGGACCTGAATGCAAATTACACATATCTCGAACATAAATGCGTGCAAGAGACTCATTTCTGTCATAAAGACAAAGTTCAAGATTATCGGGATTCAAATGGAAGTCCATGCAAGCATAAAAGCATTCAAGTACCTAATTACAAAAAGGCCAATGACTTAAGCACAAAAGTAGCCAGGGACCTTAATTGCAAAAAGCCGAGGACCCGACTGCAAATTACAAGTACCAAAATATTATTTTGGAGAAGTTCTAAAGAAAAATCAATTTGGATCTCCAAATATATGAAGAAATAAATTCGAAGATTAAAAGAAAGGAAAGAAATCAATCCAGACGCGCAAAGGACATTTAAACTATACCATAAACACACAGAAAAAATCTGGTTCCAATCAGAGAGAAATTGGCGGCGATTCCGCCGCACATTACATGCAACTTGCGGCGAATCCGCCGCACCCCTTGCGATCCGTGGCGTCGGATTTTGTCCAGTCGTGTCATAACGCGTGTACTTTCCTATTTTATACATGGGTTCCTTGTATCGGCTTTTATTCCATTCTTTAGTAATAAAATTTTGTTGGTTTATTTTGTTGTTTTAGTTTTCTTTTGTAGTTTCTCTAGGACCCCTTCTCCTTCCCTCCATCCATGAGTTTCTAACTCTCTCCAAAGGGTGGGGGTGATGGATTTAGGGTGATGAGAAGAATGATGTTATTATTTTAACTTTGTGTTAGTATATTTTGATTACTTGAGTTTATATTGAATCATTTATCATGTAATGCTTTATAACTAATGTGATTTATCATGAGTTTCAGATTTCTCTAAACAAAACCCGACATCTAAACCTCCACCCGCCGGACTCTCATCCATATTTGTTTTATTTTTCTTTTTAGTTTTTGTTGTTCTTGCTTTAGAAATTAAAAACCAAAAATGTCAAACCAAACTTATTTCTCTTTTTTTTTCCTTAACTCGAAAATCACAAAAATAACAATATCTCTCCCTCCTTGTGTTCAACCCGTACTTGTCACGTCTTCATTGACGTCGTGCACTTGAGGTATAAATAAAATTCTCATCAAGTTTTTTGCACCGTTGCCGGGGAGGCGACGAAGATTTTGTTTATTTTTGGTGATTTCGATTCTATTCTGTTTATCGTGTGCACGATCTAACTATTTGGGTTTGCGTTTCAGGAGACAACGGAGTGCGCGGCAAAATCCGGGCACAATCGGAGTAAGAAGGGCGGCGAAATCTCCGCATCTAATGAGCAATCTGCGGCGGATCCGCCGCACGTCTGAAGCATCTGGGCTTCAATTTTTTTTGGGGTCGTCTCCATCTCTGGGTGGACGCGTAGAGCAACTGGAACTTTTCGAGAGTGGGCGGCGAACCCGACTGAGCGTGCGTAGGTAACATTTGTTGCCTTTTTCCTTGTAATTTCTAGTTTCGGAAAATTCCTTTTTTGTAGAACTGCACGTGTTAGGCTCAAATTCCATAATTGGCAATAATTGAACTCTGACCTAAAAATTGACAAAATTAGAAAGACTTAGTGCATGCATCATATAGTGTTTTGTTTGCATTATTCTTGCTAAATTCTTGCAAATTATTTTTTTGTTGAAGAGTGCTGCAGGCAAGGTACGTGCGTGGTTTTATCGATTGCATTTAAGCATATAATCTAGTTTGCATACAACCTTGCAATTGTCCCCCAATTAAAGAACAATGTTTGACTATCTTTGCTAGATTTAAGTTAAACTATCTTAAGGGCAACTCCGTAGGAAAAGATACGGTGGGGATTTCATCACCCTTCCGTGGCCCACAAATCACAATCCTAAAGTATCACCCAAGCCTTAAAATTAAAATCAATTAGACATTGGCCCCTAAGGACTCGGACTCAATTAAGGAGAAGATTGGTTTGACTTGCTATGACTTGAAGCTGATCGAATTTAATTTGGTGTCCAGAAAGTGTTTTTGTGTTAACGTAAGTCTTCCAAGCGAAGTGGTTGTCTAATTGGCACCGACTCTGTCGGAAGCGCCCCCACTAGCTATACACTGCCTGCCAGGTTGGTTTGATTAGTGAGGGTGGTGAATCAAGCAAACCAATTCGACTCAACCAGTTAGGAGTCGTCTAGATTTAAGCGACACTAGGTCTAGGATTGTTTGAACCGTGCTTGTTTAGGAAACTTCTCACCAACCCTCTGATCTATATTTTAGAGTTAGGTTTCCCTTCTCATCTGAGTCTTCTTTTTCTTCTCCCCTCAATTCTCTAGATTAGGATTCCTTTCTCATCTTTCCCCCTTCTATTGTTTGTTTCCATTTTTGAAAGAAAAGAAAAAAGTAATTGATTCTTGAAATTGAATTTGGAATTTAAATTTCAAATTTGAATTCAAAAATTGATTCAAATCGGTGCACTCAGATTTAGGTTCGGGACTTGCGCAATCGACTCTCACGGGTTCATCTAGATTCCAGTCTGGAGCTTAGCCCCAATCCACCTGTTGCACCACCTCACCCGGATCCAATGGGTGAGAATGTTGTGGACCCACTTGTTGCACCACCGAGGACTCTGAGGGATCGGTGTTACCCAACGATGGCTGCTCAGCCATCGTGCATCGTTATGCCCACCATACCGGGTCGCGACTTCGAACTAAAGGCACAATACATGAGTATGTTGCCCAAGTTCACCTCTAAGGAAGACCCATATCTCTTCCTTAGAGAATTTGAGGAAATCTGCTCCCTTATGCAATACCATCATATCTCTGAGGAGACAATGCGTCTTAAATTCGTGCCTCTAGCACTGAAGGACGACGCTAAGAAATGGCTATACAGTCTAGCCGAAAGATCCATTAGGAGTTGGGCCGAGTTTGTTCAAGTGTTCTAAAGAAATATTTCCCCAACCATAAGACTATTAAGATTAGGAATGAAATTTGTGCATTTGTTCAATCTGAGAGTGAGCCGTTCTATTCCTATTTGGAAGGATTTAAGCACCTACTGACCCAATGCCCTCATCATGGAATTCCAGGATGGCAATTGTGGCAAATTATCTATGAGGGATTGACACCTACATCTAGAGTTATGCTAGAATCTGTAAGCCAAGGAAGCTTTATGTCCAAAAATGAGAATGACGCTTGGATTTTTCTTGAGGATTTAGTCGAAAATAGTATGCAATGGGACAATGCTAGAGCACCGATTAACCCGAGTATTGGATCTAGAATAGCAAGTCAACCCAAACCAGGTGTCTTAGCGGTAGATGCTGCTGAAGCAAAACTAGCTACCCTTATACGTAGAATGGAAAGTCTTGAGCTAAAAACCCGACCCCTAGTGTATCAAGTATCTTCTATCCCTTGCTCTAGATGTGGTCAGACTGGTCATATAATGGAGGATTGTGTGGACTTGGAACAAGTTAATGCCACATTTAACTATTCTAGAAATGACCCATACGCATCAACCTATAACCCGGGTTGGCGTAATCATCCCAATCTTTCATGGAACCAACAAGGTCAACCTCCTAGACAACAACCAAACCCGTATAACCAAAATAATACATCATCTGGGTTTAGTAACAATGGAGACTATTATGTTAGGTTGACAGGCTTGGAAAATATGGTTAAGACTTTTATGCAAACAACCACCCAATCCTTACAAAGGCTAGAAACACAAGTCAGCCAACTAGCACAAATAGTAGGTGAAAGAGAAAAGGGTCAGTTTCCAAGTCAACCTGAGGTGAATCCAAGATCTAATAATCAATATCAGCCCTATCAACCACCTCTAGGAAATAACAACCCTAGACCGGTTCAAATGGTTCATGAGGAGGGACCGTTCCAACAAATAAATGCAGTTGTATCATTACGGTCTGGAAAACAAGTTGATAACAATGTGGTAAATCCTAGAGCGCCTAATCAATCTAACCATCAAGCACCCACATGTGACCTACGCATTGAACCTGAAGTCCAAATTGAAAAGCCCAACCCACCTACTCAACCTGACCTTATAGCTCAACCTGAGCGAGTCTATGTTCCTAAAGCCCCATTCCCCAATAGACTCAAGAAGAGCTCAAGTGCACAAATGGAGAAAATCTTGGATGTATTTAAGCAAGTTATGGTGAATATTCCACTCCTAGATATGATTCAACAAATACCTCCTTATGCTAACTTATTAAAAGATCTGTGCACTAAAAAGAGAAAAACGAACGTACCAAAGAAGGCATTCTTAACTGCAAACATATGCTCTATTTTGTCCAACACATCTCCTATAAAGTATAAGGACCCTGGGTGTCCCACAATTTCATGTGCGATAGGAGATACTTTTATCAACAAAGCCCTTCCAGACCTTGGTGCTAGTGTTAACTTACTCATGTTCTCTGTCTATGAGCAACTCAACCTTGGTCCACTAAAACCCTCTAAGACAACCCTTCAATTTGCTGACTGCTCTATTAAGAAACCAAGAAGTATAGTAGAGGATGTCTTGATTAAGGTTGGTAACTTCATTTACCCAGTGGATTTTGTCGTTCTAGACACTGAACCTGTTATAAATCCTAAGAGACAAATCCCCGTAATACTAGGAAGACCCTTTTTCGCCACTTTTGAAGCTTTGATAAATTGCCGAAATGGGCTCATGCAACTATCTTTTGGAAACTTAAAAGCTAAATTTAATATCTTTCACGTTGATAGTGAGCCAGAAATAGTTTGCAATCAAAGTGATGTTGTGATGAGATCGCGTATCTATAAGATTTTTGAATCAAATAAATCATCACAAAATCAAAAAGAAAGTGAGAAAAAGGGGAGTAATTCATCCACCCAACCACCATCACTCGAGCAAATAAGAGAACCAATACATGTGAGGGGTGTGGAATCTGTGCCTCAGGACTCTCAGTGCAACATGGGGAACAATTCAACTGGATACATGCACCAACATGGTGACATTCAATCCAGTTCTGACTATGGTTGACTCTAAGCAAATTCAACCCCTCCACCACAATTAACTCAGGTAATAAGTGCATTTGTTTTATCTTTGCATACATTGAGGATAATGCATGATTTAGGTGTGGGGGTATTGGTGTTTATCTATCTACCTATCTATTTTATTTTTGGTTTAAAAAAATCAATGTTTCATGACATAGCTTAAGATTGAACTACCAAAACCCGTGTACAAATTGCATTGAGTTTTTGTTCCTTATTATATAGTTCTGCTTGTAGAAATTATGACATAAATATAAGTTCCAAAGAAATAACCCATTACCCTTTAAGACATGTATGCACCTAAATTGGATGAATCAAATCTTTGAAGTGGTTGATAAAAAGTAGAGGTTGTGGAAAATATACCGGGAAGTGTGGACTTCTAATAGCAATTAAGCCTTTAGGAAAATAAAAGAAAATAAATAAAGGAATAAAAGTGAGGAAAGCACATTTTGCAAAATGATTACAAAAACCCAAGCCTTCGAGTCACTGGTCCGTAGGGGTATCTTAAAACACGGTAACTTGAGTCTGCCAGCTCGGGATTATCGACCAAACTCGCTACACGAATGCAAAAAAGGTAAAAGTGTCAAAAAAGCAAATGTGTTGATTTACGGAAAAAATAATTATTACTTTAAGATTCTCAAGACCCAAAGTTAAAAGAATGATTCATGCCATGGTTGATACAAATGATACTTCACCACCAGAGGAGGCGTGCAAAATAATTTAAGTGATAACATGTGTAGAAGGGTTAGTGGTGTGAATATTGGAGGAATGAAGACCAAGTCAGATTTTTTATGAGTTAGATTTATATAATGAGCATGCAAGAATTCTAAGTGAGATGTATAAGGTTGAGGTGAAGATATTGAGAGTTATTAATGAAACGTTGAATTAAGACTTTGTGGGTGTGTCAACTGAAAACCCTCACGAGACAAAACACGTCCTCTAAAGGAAACTTAGGCGTTTAAAGGCTTGTTGCACATTCTAAGTGCAACCATGATTCCTACGAAAGTGAGTTAGGATTTCTCTGTTTTCATTTTTCTTATATTCTGTTTTGCTAAGGACTAGCAAAATCTAGGTGTGGGGGTATTTGATGCATTGCATACATTGCATCATATGTCTTTCATTTAGATTAATTTTATATCAATAAATGCTACTAAGGTATGTGTTTAGTCGTATTTACATAATACAGGGACCTGAATGCAAATTACCCATATCCCGAGCATAAATGCGTGCAAGAGACTCATTTCTGTCATAAAGACCAAGTTCAAGATTATCGGGATTCAAATGGATGTCCATCCATGCATAAAAGCATTCAAGAACCTAATTACAAAAAGGCCAAGGACTTAAGCACAAAACCAGTCAGGGACTTAATTGCAAAAAACCAAGGACCCGACTGCAAATTACAAGTACCAAAATATTATTTTGGAGAAGTTCTAAAGAAAAATCAATTTGGATCTCCAAATATATGAAGAAATAAATTCCGAGCTCAAAAGAAAGTAAAGAAATCAATCCAGACGCGCAAAGGACATTTAAATCATACCATAAACACAGGAAAAATCCGGATCCAATCATAGCGAAATTGGCGGCGATTCTGCCGCACATTACATGCAACTTGCGGCGAATCCGCCGCACCCCTTGCGATCCGTGGCGCCGGATTTTGTCCAGTCGTGTCATGACGCGTGTACTTTCCTATTTTATACTTGGGTCCCTTGTATCGGCTATAAATAGCCCTGAAACGATGTTGTAAGGATTCCTTAGTTTTTATTCCATGCTTTAGTAATAAAATTTTGTTGGTTTATTTTGTGTTTTTAGTTTTCTTTTGTAGTTTCTCTAGGACCCCTTCTCGTTCCCTCCATCCATGAGTTTCTAACTCTCTCCAAAGGGTGGGGGTGATGGATTTAGGGTGATGAGAAGAAGAATGATGTTATTATTTTAATTTCGTGTTAGTATATTTTGATTACTTGAGTTTATGTTGAATCATTTATCATGTAATGCTTTATAACTAATGTGATTTAATATAAGTTTCGGATTTCTCTAAACAGAACCCGACATCTAAACCTCCACCCGCTGGACTCGCATCCATCTTTGCTTTATTTTTAATTTGTTTTTGTTGTTCTTGCTTTAGAAATTAAAAAATCCAAAAATCTCAAACCAACCTTATTTCTCTCTTTCTTTCCTTAACTCGAAAATCACAAAAATAACAATATCTCTCCCTCCTTGTGTTCGACCCGTACTTGCCACGTCTTCATTTACGCCGTGCACTTGCGATATAAATAAAATTCTCATCATTTTGCACTTCACAATCAGGTCCCTCAGGGTTTGCACTTGGGTCCTTCCTAATTTGCACCCCAATCCTTGTGCATTACAAATTTGTCCATAACCTTCGAAATCAGTCCATACTTGTTACATTTAGGTCATTTTTGCTCACTTCCTCTTCTTTATTACCTAACTCCTGAAATACTACAAATAACAACCCGAGTTGCACAATATTGGGGGTAAAATGAAGGATATATAACATGAATATGATGCATGATATGCTACTAATCAAATACCCCCACACTTACCTTTTGCTAGTCCTGAGCAAAACAAAAAAAAGAAAAATGAAGGAAAGGAAAACATACGAAAAACAGGGGAATACTATCTGACTTTCATAGGAATCACGGTTGCACTTAGCACGTGCAACAAGCCGTTAAACCTCCTTGTCGCCAAGGAGGAGGAGTATTGTCTCCTAAGGGTTTTCAGCGAATATACCCACAGAATCCAAACATTGATGCAATATTCAATTTAGCAACACGACTTGTTGGACATATTTTTGTCGATCATTGCACACGGTAATACTACGGGCCGACTCTAGATATGTATCCAGTCCACACACCTAGCCTAATAAATCATTCGTGCAAGTTAATTAAGGACTTAAGTGAAAGACATGGACAACCTTAACATCATCAAGTGATACAAAGTGTAAAGTCCATTAAGGTTCTTATTTGCATTACCAATTTTTTCTCTTTTTGTTTCTATTCTTTCTTTTCTTTCTTTTTACTATTGGTGTGTAATTCTCCCAGGGTCAGGTTTCATGCATCATTGCCTATAAGGACTTACACTATCACATACACCTTTCCCTACATCTCCACGTAGGGCAACCCCTACCACCCGTGTAATGGCAGTTCGGTCGGTGCATCCCAAGTCAGATGACTCGAAAGCACCAGGCACAAAGTCCCCTCAAACTTTATTTCCCACGTGATAGGAGTCGTGCGAGAAGAGAGAATACTTACTCAATTATTTCTTATCTACACATGAACCAAAACTCCTACACTTAATGTCTTACAACAAGAGTTAAAGGGTCCTTGACTACAACAAACTTCCTTATATTAACAGACACAAATTATTCAACTCTCTAGGATCAGGGTGGACTTCTTTATTTGTTTGAGTACAGAAACACTATTAATACTCGCCCCCTGAGGGAAAACCAGGGTGCATCCTAATGACGAGATAAGACCTAAAGTCAGTATACTAGATATCCTAATGCATCATATTCAAGACACTTTTGGGAGTTTTCTTTTTACTTTGCCTCTAAAACAGTTTTGCCTGTGCCAAACACACGCAAAACCTACAAAACAATTTTTCGCAAACACATGAAGATTTTGAAAGAAATGTGAAAATTTAAAGCGCTAGGCAAACAAAAGAAGACAAGTCACACAAGGATCATGGCAAGCAGATATATCGATATTAAATGCAGGACACTAACATGATCCTAACAATGCACACAAAAGAAAATGAGAAAGACTTGACTATGTACACATGTAAACACCCCCCCACACCTACTCATGCATTTCCCTCAATGAATGTGAGCATGATACTACATGGATTTATGCATGAAAAAGAAAAGAACTCACCAACATGAAGCACAAAGGGAAGTTCATCGTGATGTTGATCGACACAAACCCAAATTACCTCAAACCCAGTCAGATGCTAAAGAAGGGATACAATTACGTGAAAGAAATAGGGCCCAAATGTTGGCTTTTTGGCCTTAATCTATGTTTTGATGATTTAATCAACCTAATCTTAATTATGATCATGTAGAGTAGCACACACATTGCATTGCATATATATTGCTTTGTGCAAACCTCTACAGGTGATCAAGACTCAAGGAAGAAAGGAAATCAAGTCAAGACATGTAATCAAGCTCTTTTGAAGACATGTATTTTGTATTTCTTTGAGTCTTTAGGAACTTTGTGTAATTGAGCATACTTGAGCTAAAAACTACTCAGCCACACACTAGGTTCCCTAAAGAAGTCACACACGAAATTTCACATAATTTGGACTTCAATAGATCACCCAAACTTAGAGCGGAAAACACTTAACCTGAACCCAAACAGTCTACCAAATTCGGTCGACCGTTCAGACCTTTTCGGTCGACCGAGTCCCAAGTATTTTCTGACCATTTGTTTTGTCGTATATACCCAACGGTCGTATTCGTATTAACCAAAAATACCCCAAATACATTTCATGTATCGGTCGACCGAGGACCTTGTTCGGTCGACCGAATTTATGTATCTTGACAAACCCGAATACCCTGCTGAAATTCGGTTGACCGTAGATCTTGGTTCGGTCGACCGAATAGAACTTTGTTTGTCAACCCCAAACTGCCTGGTGTGAATCGGTCCACCAAACCCTATTCGGAGTTCGACCGATCACTTAAGTGTACCTAAGTCTTAGCGTTGGGCGGTCGACCGTTCCTTAACCGATCGACCGAACTAAGTTCAAAACTGCCAAACAGTCGACCGAACAGCCTGATCCGGTCAACCTAATTCACTCAGAATTGGGTCCTCCTAGTTTCTGTTTTGTGTATCTTACACCAACTCTTACCCAATTAACCCCAACGGCTATATTCACTCTAATGCTTATAAATAGAGTTGTAAAACACATATTAACACAACTCTCCCACACATATTTGCCTCCTACATTAGAGAGATCATTCCAAACACTCCAAGCCTCAATTTCCACACTTAAGATCAATTCTTATCTTTCTCAAGTGTGCTCAAGTTTAGAGAGTTATTGTCCCACTCAAGTTTGTTGTTGTCGAAGTCAAGTAAAGGTTTCTGTGAAAGCCCGAAGCATCCCTCTCGGATTGTGAGAGGAGGAGCAAAGCTCGGCGAGGGTTGTTCGCGAGCTTGAAGATTGTAAAGGCGTTCTCTCCCGGCCCGGAACGGGGAGTGGTTAGTGAAGTCGTGAGCGAAGCTCAGTGATCTGAGCAGAGCTTGCAAGAGAGGACGTAGGTGGGTGGCCGAACCTCTGTAAAATCCCCCATGTTCCTTGTGGTTTGCATTATCCTCTTCCTTCCTTGCTTGTTTATTTTAAATTCCGTTGTGCATAACTTGATTGATTAAACAAGTATGTAATTAGCTTAAAAGTGATTAGAATTAGAGACACTCACGATCCAACATTTGGTATCAGAGCGTAGGTGGTTAAATCATCTACTTAATCGTAGTAAGAATGGTCGAAATTGCATCCACATCCACATCTTATGATTTGGAATCACCTACATGCTCTTCTAGACCACCATTTTTTAATGGAACTAATTTCTCTTCATGGAGAAGTAAAATGAAAACATACTTGAAATCCATGACTAATTTAGATATGTGGTTCATAATCTCAACTCCATATAATTTTCCTAAAGTTGATTATAATCTATGGAGTTTAAAAGAAGAGAAATTAGCTTTCTTGAATGCCAAGGTTATGAATGTATTACATTGTGCACTTAAGTATGAACTTTTTGACCTTGTGTCTTATTGTGAAAGTGCACATGAGATTTGGCAAGTTCTTCAAGATAAGTATGGTGACAAGGAAGAATCACCAAACGGGGAAGAGGGAGACTCAAGCCAAATGGATGAAGTTCATGAAAGATGTGACAAGAACACATCTACATCATATTCCTCATAAAGCTCATCCATTGGAGAAGATGCTCACACATGCCTCATTGTAACAATCGATGAAGAAAGTGAGGTATCTTCTAAATCATGCTCATCAAGTTTTAGTTCTAATGATGAATTATATTATTTTAAAAAACTACAAAATGCATTCCATGAACTTGTTGAAAGATATGAGCTTCTTTGTTAAAAGAACAAGTTAGCAAGAGAAGTAAATCATGATCTTCATTGCCTAAATGAATCAATCTTGATTGAGAAAAATGATTTACTTGCTAAAATTTATAAGCTCATTTTGGAGAATGCATGTTTAAAATATGAGAATAAGAAATTGAAAATAAACCCAACTCATCTCATGTTATTGATAGTCATATGCTTGAAAATGAAAAGAATCACTTGCTTGAGAAAATTGATGTATCTTATCTTGAAAGCAAAAGATTACTGAATGACTTAAATTGCATGACCGACAAATGTGTCGAATTAGAGATTCACATGCATCAAATGAATGAAAAACACATTTCTTTAATTCAAAATCTTAAATGCATAAATGAATCTCTTGTGCTTAAAAATAGTGAACTAAATGCATCGAATAAAACATTGATCAATGACTTGCATAAGTTCACAAATGGCAAGAAAAACATTGATATGCTTTTAGGAAATCAAAGACAATCCTTAGACAAGCATGGTTTAGGCTCTAATGTCTTTTATATCAAAAACTATGTAATGTCGACCGAGTGATCAATTAATCTGTTAGTGTTTAACTGCCTAAGTTCGGTAGACCGTTCAGACCTTTTCGGTCGACCGAGTCCCAAGTATTTTCCGACCATTTGTTTTGTCGTGTATTCCCAACGGTCGTATTCGTATTAACCAAAAATACCCCAAATACATTTCATGTATCCGTCGACCGAGGACCTTGTTCGGTCGACCGAATTTATGTCTCTTGACAAACCCGAATCTCCTACTGCAATTCGGTCGACCGAAGATCTTGGTTCGGTCGACCGAATAGAACTTTGTTTGTCAACCCCAAATTGTCTGGTGTGAATCGGTCGACCGAACCCTATTCGGAGTTCGACCGATCACTTAAGTGTACCTAAGTCTTAGCGTTGGGCGGTCGACCGTTCCTTAACCGGTCGACCGAACTGAGTTCAAAACTGCCAAACGGTCGACCGAACAGCCCGATCTGGTCGACCGAATTCACTCAGAATTGGGTCCTCCTAGTTTCTGTTTTGTGTATCTTACACCAACTCTTACCCAATTAACCCCAACGGCTATATTCTCTCTAATTCTTATAAATAGAGTTGTGAAACACATTTTAACACAACTCTCCCACACATATTTGTCTGCTACATTAGAGAGATCATTCCAAACACTCCAAGCCTCAATTTCCACACTTAAGATCAATTCTTATCTTTCTCAAGTGTGCTCAAGTTTAGAGAGTGATTGTCCCACTCAAGTTTTTTTGATGTCAAATTCAAGCAAAGGTTTCGGTGAAAGCCCGAAGCATCCCTCTCGGATTGTGAGAGGAGGAGCCAAGCTCGGCGAGGGTTGTTCGTGAGCTTAAAGATTGTAAAGGCGTTCTCTCCCGACCCGGAACGGGGAGTGGTTAGTGAAGTCGTGAGCGGAGCTCGGTGATCCGAGTAGAGCTTGCAAGAGAGGACGTAGGCGGGTGGCTGAACCTCTTTAAAATCCCCCATGTTCCTTGTGGTTTGCATTATACTCTTCCTTATTTGCTTGTTTATTTAAATTCCGTTGTGCATAACTTTATTGATTAAACAAGTAGGTAATTAGCTTAAAAGTGATTAGAATTAGATACCCTCAGGATCCAACACCAAATACTCAAGGGTTGGAGCCCACAACAATCAATGCTCACTCATGGAGTCTTTCTCTTTCTTTTTTTGATATATAACCATGTACAAAAATAAGTTCCCATATTCATTTGTCAAAGGACATCAAATGGGAACCTCAAAAGTGGGTCAATGCACTTGGAAATGGGAACATGACACCACACGGGGCCAGAAAACTCATGTGTGGGACCCCTTACAAAGAGCACAAAATGTAACGAGAGGTTCGTGAATTAGACGCAAAGACATCTCATTCAAAGGATCAAACTGAGAGCTCGAACCTCTCAAGAGTTTGGGAAAAATTGTGCAATGGAAGAATTGTTTCTCCCATTGCGGTACTAAAGTTATTATGGTCAATCCGAACTCTCCAACCAACAGACTGGCGGGTCAGAACGAGGTCAAGAACCTCGTTATGCATGCCCGACTCACCAGGAGAACAGAAGGTGGGACTCTTACCCAAGGTATCCTCTAAGGAACTCCCAATACCCGCATCGGCAGTATAGTTGTTTGATGTCCCATTATTTCCAAGATGATTAGGAACAATAGTGAGAGGCAAACTCTCATTAGGTCGTTTGAAATTTAGGGTACTAGGGATCTCTTGCACCACCAGAGGTGAGTACTTAAGAGGCACAACATAAAGATCATGTGGCTCAACGGCCACGGGACAAAAAGATAAGGCACAATCCTGTGCCGACTCATAATGAAGTTGGTCCATGTTATTCTCAATTTGGATCGCATCCCCCACCATGTGATCGTGAATTGCAACCCCAAGTCCCTCAGACTGACTAGGAGTTTGAATTTGAAAGATTGTGCTTTGAATTTGTGGATGTGGTGGTGGTTCGATATCAGAAGATAAATCCTCATGTTGACAAGAAAGGTTACCCTCCTAACGTTCACGTAATTGATGTGTCATCTGACTCACTTGCATTTCCATAGTTTGCAGGAATTCAAGTTGGACTTCAAAAAAAATTGAGTGGTTTCCATGAACGTTTGGAGGGTTTGTTTTAAGGAATCAAGTTTGGGGTCAACAGTGAGGTTCTTGTTAGAATTTGGGAAATTTTGGGGTTGGGTGTGGATGGGCTAAGAAATAGTCCAATGATTGGGAGTAGGGTGTTGGTAGAATTGTGGGTATTCGGGAGGAGGATACTGCGGTGGAAATGATGTATAAGAATTTGAATACGAATTGTCTCCTCACGAATCCATCCCTCTCGGGTTGTAAACGGATGCGTAAAGGTCACATTGAGCATTTTGGGAAAAGGTGTGCTCATACTCAAGATCTGGGAGAACATAAGGACATTCCCCGAAAACATGACCAGTCAACCCACAATAGTTACACGGTACAGCTACTGGAGCTACGGGTGCACTCATGACATCTACCACATGCATGAAAGAGGCTATAGGTTCTTGTAATGTCTCAATCTGTTGACCAACATATGATCCGACATAACTAGATGGTGATCTTGCAGTCGGTGCCTCTCTCATATTATCCCAAATTGAAGATTGCTTAGCCACACAATTAAGTTCATCCGAACCATAAATGATGTTTGTTTGAGGCACCCCAGGATGCATGGGTCTGGAATACCAGGGAGAATAGTCTTGGTCCCCACAGGGAAATGGACTCTCGAGTCGACCACCCTCACCAACACGAGGCCAAGCTCGCAAAAAGTCCTTGACTCGACCCTAAAATGCTAATAGAGTGTCTAAAAGGGAGGACACTAGAACGTAGAAATATGTGAAAAGAAGATGACTCAGAGGAGAAGGGAAAAATCCCTAAAGCTAGCGTAGGAAGAAGCCTAGTCTAGCAAACACGGCTCAAACAAGCTTAGGCTTGCTATGGGTCCTTACAACTAGACGATGCCTAACTGCGAGGTCACACGGACTCAACACGCCTCACCTCCCTACGACGAAGACTACAAAGCCAAGCAAGTGAGCCAAGATCTGGAGATCTTTCTCTCTTGCTATCGACAATGTGGGCCACGCCGATCTGGCTATGACGGTTGTGACTGGATCACTCTCCTAACGCGCCCAAGTCTTATTGGCCAATGTCTATGATTGATCGTTTTATTTAAACCGCAAGTGCACGGCCGCGTTGAAGCGGTGGCAAATACGGGTCGTCCACTGGGAGGTGTGTCGACGTTTGGTTTGAACGAAGGCGAGTGGTAAAGAAAGGAGAGAAAGGTTGGCTACACTAAACTACACTAAGGTGCAAGTGGAAATGGAAAGGAATCAATAAAACTAAACCCCATAGGGGGTAGAGAAATAATGTGAATATAAAGATGTATGTGTGTGTGTTCTATTAAGCTCCTCACAACATGTAGTGCATGAAATCATAAAACTACAGCCAACTTTGCCTCCACATAAATTAAGATAAGACTACATCATTAAAACATACAAGACAATAATTGGAATGAAGCTAAATGAACTCATGTATAAATACTAGACTCTACTATGCCTCCACATGAATTAAGATAAGACTACATCATTAAAACATACAAGACATTAACTAAGGTAAAGGCAACAAGAGTACATACACTACAAATTGTGTTTCCAATATTAATTCCATCCATATCCTAACCTTATCATTCCCCATAAAATAGGTCCACTAATCAAAGCATAAGCTAAGCTTCATTCAAGAGCATTAGCATATCAAAGATAACAGTTAAAACCCATTAGATGGTTATGGAAATCATATAAAGCTCAAGGGATTAAGATAACACACACTTAATACACTACATGATCATATCACATATTTCTCCACCCCCAAGTGAGGATGGAACTACTCACTACTCATTACACTAACTATATTAACAAAATGAAGCATAATACTGAAATGAAATCACCCTAAGAAAGCAATAAATATTAAAGAAGCTTAAAAGGAAAGGAAAGACTAAACAAGCATGCACAAATTAAAAGACAAGATTAAGAGAAACTAGAAGAATTATTTTGTTAACAAATGACTCACATTGAAGGTAGCATTCTTCTCCACCTTAAGTTTTTGCTTCAAGGCTCACTCCTTAGTAGAGAGAATGCCATCAAGCAATGGGTAATTACAATGGAAGGTGAAGAGTTCTATTTACAGGCATGGAAAAAGCTAATCCGGGACAATCCCCCGATGTGGGACTAAACCAATACCAAAAATGGACTAAGAATACACTAATACACGTGCCCCTCAAATCTGAGAGGATCCAGAATGATTTGGACCGCCAATTAGTGGTCCACGACCGCCAATTGATGGTCTATTGGATCTGGATTCATCTGGGATTTGTTGTGGGCTTTGCTGGTGGTCTTTGTTGGTCTTGGATGCTTTTACTTTGTTTATTGGAGCTCCGACCCGAATCAAATTGCCAAAATATTCCCCATGATGGTGTGGAGTTTCCTGTTTTGCTCTTAGGTCCTTCAGTCTTACAATCAGGTCCTTCTCCCTTGCATCTCAGTCCCTAGGTCTCACAATTAAGTCCTTTATCCTGCTTTTGGGTCCTTTCGTGGCTCTTCTCTTCAAACCTCTTTATTCCTGAAAAGTAAACATAAAACTCATCACGTAGCATTGCTTAGGTGTAAGATAATGGATATAAGATACAAATATGAGAAGAGAGAATACCTACTCACTTATTTCTTATCTACACATGAACCAAAACCCCTACACTTAATGTCTCACAACAAGATTTAAAGGGTCCTTGACAACAACAAACTTCCTTAAGTTAACAGACATGAATTAGTGACTCACTAGGTTCAGGGTGGACTTCTTTAAATGTTTGAGCACTGAAACCCAATTATTAGTCACCCCCAAGGGAAAACTGGTGTGCATCCTAACGACTCGATAAATCCTATAGTCACTGTACTAGATATCTTAATGCATCAAGTTCAAGACAATTTTGGGATCTTTCTTTTTACTTTGCCTCTCAACGGTTTTGCACATGCTAAACACACACAAAACCCACAAAACATTTTCTTTCGCAAACACATGAAGATTTTGAAAGAAATGTGAAATTTTTGAAGCACTAGGCAAGCAAAAGAAGACAAGTCACCCAAGGATCATGGCAAGCAGATATATCGATATTAAATGCAGCACACTATCATGACCCTATCAATGCACACAAAAGGAAATAAAATCAAAGGAAAAAGACTCAACTATGTACACACGTAACCCCCCCCACACCTACTTCATGCATTGTCCTCAATGAATGTGAGCAAGATACTACATGGATTTATGCATGAAAAAGGAGAGATCTCACCAACATGAAGTACAAAGGGAAGTTCAAGGTCATGTTGATGGACACAAACCCGAATTCCCTCAAAACCTGTTAGATGCTAAAGAAAGGATACAAATACGTGAAAGAAATGGAGCCCAAATACACAAGGGTTGGGGCTCACAACAATCGATGCTCATTGAAGGAGTCTTCTATTGTACTTTCTTTTTTCTTTTTTTATATATAACTATGTACAAACATAAGTTCCCATCTTCATTTGTCAAAAGACATCAAATGGGAACCGCAAGAGTGGGTCAATGCACTTGGAAAGGGAACATGACACCACGTGGGGCCAGAATACTCATGTGTGGGCCCCCTTCACAACGATCACAAGATGAAATGAGAGGTTCATGAATTGGACGCAAAGGCGTCTCATTCAATGGATCAAAATGAAAGAGCTTGAACCTCTCAAGAGTTTGGGAAGTAAGGGGCAACGGAAGAAGAGTTTCTCCCGTTGAGCTGCTGAAGTTATGATCGTCAATCCAAACTCTCCAACCAACAGGCTGGTGCGTCGGAACGAGGTCAAGAACCTCGTTAGGCATGTCCGACACACCAGGCGAACAAAAGGTGGGTCTCATACCCAAGGTATCCTCCAAGGAACTCCTAATACCCTCATGATCAATGTAGTTGTTTGATGTTCCATCATTTCCAAGATGATCAGGAACAATAGTGAGAGGCAAACTCTCATCAGGTTGTTCGAAATTGAGGGGACTAGGGAGCTCTTGCTCCACCAGAGGTGAGTCCTTAGGAGGAACAACAATAAGGTCATGTGGCTCAAGGAACACGGGACAAGAAGATAAGGCACAATCATGTGCCGACTCGTAATGAAGTTGGTCCATGTTATTCTCAATTGGGATCGAATCGTCCACCAAGTGATCGTGAATTGAAACCCCAAGTCCCTCAGACTGACTAGGAATTTGACTTTTAAAGATTGTGCTTTGAATTTGTGGTTGTGGTGGTCGCGGTTTGATATCAAAAGATGAATCCTCATGTTGACAAGAAAAGTTACTCTCCTCACGTTCACGTAATTGCTGCGACATTTGACTCACTTGCAGTGCCATATTTTGTATGGACTGTTGAATGGTTTCCATGAACGTAACGAAAGTTGGTTTCGAGGAATCAGGTATGTGGTCAACTATGAGGTCCAAGTCAGAGCTTGGGAAATTTTGGGGTTGGGTGTTGATGGGCTGAGAATGAGTCCAATGATTTGAAGTGGGGTGTTGGTAGAATTCTGGGTATTCGGGAGGAGGATACTGGGGTGGAAATGATGTATAAGAATTTGAATACGAATTGTCTCCCCACGAATCCATCCCTCTTGGGTTGTACGTGGATGCGTAATGGTCATATTGAGCATTTGGGGAAAAGGTATGCTCATACTCAGGCTCAGGGGGAACATAAGGACATTCCTCGATAACATGACCACTCAACCCACAACAGTCGCACGGTACGGCTGCTGGAGCATCAAAGAGGCCAAAGTTTGGTGTAATGTCTGCCATACGCATCAAAGAGGCCAAAGTTTGGTGTAATGTCTCAGTTTGTTGACCAGCATATGATCCGACGTAACTAGATGGTGGTCTAGCAGTCAGTGCCTCTCTCATACTACCCCAATATGAAGATTGCTCAGTCACACAATTAAGATTGTCCCAACCATACGGGGTGTTAGTCTGAGCCACCCCATGTTGCATGGGTCCAGAATACCAGGAAGAATTGTCCTGGTCCCAACAATGATATGGATGGTCGCCCATGTAACCATCCATCTCAACAAAGAACTCTTGAGTCGATCACTCGCACCACCACGAGGCCAAGCTCGCAAAAAGTGCTCGGTTCGACCCTAAAACGCTACCAGAGTGTGTAAAGGGGAGGAGACTATAACGTAGAAGAAGGTGAGAAGATGATGACTCAGAGGAGAAGGGAAGAGTCCTAGAGCTAGCGTGGGTAATGGGATCAGGTAGAAGCCTAACTAGCAAGCACGACTCAAACAATGTAAGGCAATGGGTCCTTAGGCTAGACGACGCCTAACTTCGAGGTCACTAGTCTTGACACGCCTCACCTCCCTACAACGAGGACCACAATGCCCAGCAAATGATACCAGATCTGGAGATCTAGTACCTCCTACTATCGACAAGGTAGGCAACGCCGATCAGGCATGGCGGTCTCAACTAGATTACTCTCCTAGTGCGTCTGAAATCCTAGGGCCAATGTCTACTTGCTTTTAGTTAAGGCTTGATTAAGAGTGATTTTTGGGGCCAAGGAAAGGGTGATGAAATCCCCCACCTTATCTTTTATGGGACAACCCCTCCTTAGTAGCGTTTTGATCCTAGATCTAGCAATCAATCACTCCAATCAAACGCTCAACTCACTCTTGTCCCGATGCACCTTACTAACTAATGCATGATCGAAACATGCATGAATGAGAGATTTGGGTGCACGTACCTCACGCCAGCAATCAACAACAAAATGTAAAGCAAAGAAAAGACAAATGCATGTAAGGTCTACAAATGATGCATGACCTAGATGGCAAGAAGTCTAATCTTTGGCTTTGAGTTTTATGGTCCAAGTTGATTAATGGGGGAGTGATTAATGATCTGGGAGCGAACAAGAAGTCACAGCATGCAAAATGGGGCTCCCAGATAATGCAAATTACAGAACTAACTACCAGAACAAAATTGAGAGGAAGACCAGCTCACCAGGCCGCCAGTTGGCGGTTCCAGTCCGCCAATTGGCGGTCAGTTTTGAGCTTCTGTTCCTCAAACTTGTCCAGTAGCCTCTCCTTGATCCGATGGTTCCCTGAAACTAAGTAAAACTGGAAACAAAAAATTAAAAACCACTCGAATCGTCCAAACCAACGGCTGGACAAAGCACCTCCCCGGCAACGGCGCCAAAAACTTGATTGATCGTTTTATTTAAACCGCAAGTGCATGACCGTGTTAAAGCGGTGGCAAATACGGGTCGTCCACTGGGAGGTGTGTCGACGTTTGGTTTGAGCGAAGGCGAGTGGTAAAGAAAGGAGAGAAAGCTTGGTTACACTAAACTACACTAAGGTGCAAGTGGAAATGGAAAGGAAACAATAAAACTAAACCCCATAGGGGGTAGAGAAATAATGTGAAAATAAAGATGTATGTGCGTGTGTTCAATTAAGCTCCTCACAACATGTAGTGCATGAAATCATAAAACTACATCCAACTTTGCTTCCACATGAATTAAGATAAGACTACATCATTAAAACATACGAGACAATAATTGAAATGAAGCTAAATGAACTCATGTATAAATACAAGACCCTACTATGCCTCCACATGAATTAAGATAAGACTA
This sequence comes from Triglochin maritima, assembly GCA_963682175.1. Classification (NCBI taxonomy): domain Eukaryota; kingdom Viridiplantae; phylum Streptophyta; class Magnoliopsida; order Alismatales; family Juncaginaceae; genus Triglochin; species Triglochin maritima. The sequence continues at coordinate 26,286,324 of OY821774.1, read as the reverse complement.
CATCATTAAAACATACAAGACATTAACTAAGGTAAAGGCAACAAGAGTACATACACTACAAATTGTGTTTCCAATATTAATTCCATCCATATCCTAACCTTATCATTCCCCATAAAATAGGTCCACTAATCAAAACATAAGCTAAGCTTCATTCAAGAGCATTAGCATATCAAAGATAAGAGTGGAAACTCATTAGATGGTTATGGAAATCATATAAAGCTCAAAGGATAAAGATAACACACACCTAATACACTACATGATTATATCACATATTTCTCCACCCCCCAAATGGGGATGGAACTACTCACTACTCATTATACTAACTATATTAGCAAAAGAAAACATAATACTGAAATGAAAGTTAACTAAGAAGGCAAGAAGTATTAAAGAAAACATAAAAGGAAAGGAAAGGAAAGACTAAACAAACATGCACAAATTAATAGACAAGATTAAAACAAACTAGAAGAATTATTTTATTTACAAATGACTCACATTGAAGGTAGCATTCTTCTCCACCTTGAGTTTTTGCTTCAAGGCTCACTCCTTAGTAGAGAGAATGCCACCAAGCAATGGGTGATTACAATGGAAGGTGAAGAGTTCTATTTATAGGCATGGAAAAAGTTAATCCGGGACAATGCCCCGATGTGGGACTAAACCAATACCAAAAATGGACTAAGAATACACTAATACACATGCCCCACAAATCTGAGAGGATCCAGAATGATTTGGACCGCAAATTAGCGGTCCACGACCGCCAATTGGCGGTCTATTGGATCTGGATTCATTTGGGATTTGTTGTGGGCTTTGCTGGTGGTCTTTGTTGGTCTTGGATGCATCTACTTTGTTTATTGGAGATCCAACCCGAATCGAATTGCCAAAATACTCCCCATGTTGGTGTGGAGTTTCCTGTTTTGCTCTTAGGTCCTTCGCTCTTACGATCGGGTCCTTCTCCCATGCATCTCAGTCCCTAGGTCTCACAATTTAGTCCTTTTTCCTGCTTTTGGGTCATTTCATGGCTCTTCTCTTCAAACCTCTTTATTCCTGAAAACTAAACATAAAACTCGTCACGTAGCATTGCTTAGGTGTAAGATAATGGATATAAGATACAAATATGAGCATGAAATGATGTCAATCAGTCTACTTGATTTTAGATTAAGGCTTTACTTGAGTGTGCTTTTGGGGGCTAAGGGAAGGGTGTTGAAATCCCCCACCTTATCTTTGAAGACTATAGGTGGTGCCCCTTAAAGTTGTTTTGAAGGCTTAAGCTAGCAAGCAACTCACCATACAAGCCTCACCTCACTCTTGTTACAATGCACCATTATTACTATTGGATGATCTAAACATGCGTGAATGAGAGATCGGGTGCACGTCCCTCATGCCAGCAATCGACAACAAGAATGTAGAGAAAAAGAAAAGACAAATGCGTGCAAGGTCTACAAATGATGCATGACCTAGATGGCAATAAGTCTAATCTTTTGTTTTGAGTTTTATGGTCCAAGTTATCTTAACAAGGGGTCATGCAAGCCAAATTAATTTTTAACACTAAAACATACATTGAAAGGCATCAACAGTGGAGGGAAACAACTAGATATAGGGAAAAGAAGCTACTATAAAAATAGAAATTGAAATTGGCTCACCCAATCCGCTAGTGGTGGATCCAAATCGGCTAGTGGCGGATGTTCTGGAGATTCTAGTCTCCAGACTTCGCCAGCGCTCTGTTTTGCCTCTTTAGGTTCCCGTTTCCACTTGGTTTCCCTTCTAGTAACCAAAAAAGAAATGAAAACAAAAAAAAACAAAGAAAACCCCAACCGAAATGGTGAACTCGACTACGAAAATGACACTCCCCGGCAACTGCGCCAAAAACTTGATTGAATCAGTTAAAATACCACAAGTACAAGGCCACATTGAAGCAGTGGCAAATACGGGTCGGTCCACGGGGAGAGCGTGTGAGTCGGTTTCACAATACTGTAGTGGGGGAGAAGAAAAGAGAGATGTGATTGAAATTAAACTACAATGCGTTGGAAATCAGAAAAACAAGCAATATAACTAAACCCCTCGAGGGGTAAAGAAAGAAGGTGAATATGAAAATATGTGTTGTATGTGTGTTCAAATGTGCTCATCAAAACATGTCACACATGAAATCCATAAAACTCAATTCCAACTTCGCCTCCACATGAAATAAGATAAAACCTTATCATTAAAACATACAAGACAATAATTGAAATGAAGCAAATATGTTCACATGCATAATGACTCAAATCCAATTATGTCTCCACATGTAATAAGATTCATCACAATCATTAAAACATACAAGACATTAATTTGGATAAAGCCAACATGAGCACATGCATGCACATGCCTTGTTCCCCTCTTCCTTATCCTAACCTCATGATTCCCCATAAAATAGGCCCACTAATCTAAGCATATGCTAAGTTTCATTCAAGAGAATTAGCACATCAAAGATAAGAGTGACATCCCATTATATGATTATGGAAATCATGTAAAGCTCAAATGATTAAGATTAACACACACTCATCCATCATATGACCAAATCACCTTCTTCTCCACCCCCAATGGGGATGGACTACTCTCTACTCATCTCTACACTAAAGAATGCATAAAAACAACATAAACCCAAAATAGAAATGAAGCAAAACAAGATTAAGCAAACAAGAATATAAAAGAAATTGCATCAAAGTAAAGACACTAAAGTAAAGAACAAGAACAAAACTAGATTAAGAAGCAAAAATACAAAGTTTGCTCCTCTCCAACCCCCTTATTACACTACTAAAATAGGAAACTAAAACCTACTCTAATGGGAGATGGAGGAAGAAGGTGGAGAGGAGGGGTTACAATGGTATTTATAGAAGAAATAAGGGTTTGGATGGATCTGGGAATAATCGGACAACTTTAGATTACATCTGATAGTCCAGGAATGCTCCAAACCGAATACCCGACCCACGACCGAAATTTCAACTGCTTTGGACCACTTTGATCCGCCATTGGCAGATCAAATGGCTCTGATCGGGCTGCAATTTTGTGTCGCGCTTGATTTCTTCATGTGGCACATAGGGTGAAGCCCTTGTCTGCTGGCTCGAATCACTTTGAGTTTAATTGGTGAAATACTGATCTGATTCAAGTCATGTGTCACCATGTTTTGCACTTCACAATCAGGTCCATCAGGGTTTGCACTTGTGTCCTTCCTGATTTGCACTCCAATCCTTGTGCATTACAAATTGGTCTAGAACCTTCCAAATCAGTCCATACTTGTTAACTTTAGGTCATTTTTGCTCCCTTCCTCTTCTTTATTACCTAACTCCTGAAACACTACAAATAACAACTCGAGTAGCACAATATTAGGGGTAAAAGGAAGGATATATAACATGAATATGATGCATGATATGCTACTAATCAAGTACCTTCCTTGGGAGCAAGAAACTGAACTCCAATAAATGTTGAAAGAAGTGAGAACCGAGCATACAAGCTCAACTCATCCAACCATGGAGAGTAGCGACTTCTTCCACGTACCCAATCGCGCACAAACCTTCTCAATAAGCTGCTCATAGACCTGCTTCGTGATACGTGATAAGAAGAGGGAGAAACCTAGATTACATCTGATAGTCCAGGAATGCTCATAGACCAAGAGGGTTGCTTCTTGCATGCGAAGCTGCGTAATAATCCACGACTTATGAGGGACACGACCACCAAAGAAGAGCTGGCTCTTATCCGACTTTTGGTGGAGCCCATACTGATTCGTGAAAGTCTCCATTAGGCTTCTAACTGCCACCGTATTCTGCTTCGAAGCGTTGGCAAAAACCATTAGGTCGTCAGCGAAAAGAAGGTGGGAGACAACCACCTCACCCACACACATAGACTCAAGCACACCATCATGGACAACTTTACGAAAAGAGACACTCAAGATTTCCATACAGAGGTCGAAGAGGTATGGTGCGATCAGGTCTCCTTGTCTTAGTTCGATGCCTGTCCAGAACGAATTAGAAGAAGACCCATTAATTGAGACGACAAAAGAGGTACGAACACATGCAGATCCATCTACACCATTTCGCCGAGAAGCCAAATCGCGTAACCACTTGCAGCAATAAATCCCATGAGATAGAGTCGTACGCCTTCCTGAGATCAAGTTTCATGCACATTCGTCCTTCCCTCCTCTCAAGATGCAAGGGATGGCAAAATTCGTGTACAAGAAAAATATTATCAGATATGCGCCTACCGGGAATAAATGCACTTTGAGATGAGCCCACGAGTTGTCCAAGGACCTTCTTCAGCCTATTCGTGAGGATCTTGGTGATGATGCGGTAGATAAGGTCGCAAAGCGAGATTGGCCAATAGTCATTGACAGTTGTTTAATCGTTTTAAATACCGCAAGTTCACGGCCACGTTGAAGCGGTGGCAAGTACGGGTCGATCCTCAGGGAGGTGAGTAGCCTCTAGTTTTTCAGAAGTCAAGTGGCAACACAAAGGGAGAAGAGTTTGTCTATGCTAATCTACGCTACGCTAAACTACTAAGAAGAAAAATGCAAAGTAAGCGATTACTTCGAATCAAAACTAAAAGAATGTAAAACTAAGCAGAAATCAAGAAGACAAAGACCCCTAGGGGTGGATTGTGTGCACACATGTAAAAAGATGGTGAAGAATGCATTCTATAGGCACAAATGTAGGTAGTGTTTTCATGCATAGGAAGTGTCTAAAGGTTATGGCAAAACCTATCAATCCATTCACTAACCTAGTTGATTAACATTCATATACACAAGCTGGTTATTTCAGAACCTAAACAAGCATGGGAGGTGTCTAAGATGTGTGGCAAAACCCATTAAGTGTAGTATTTTACTCTAACAAGCAAGCATACATTCACATTTATCAACACAATCAAAATATAAAGCATTCATATCCATTCTTTAATGCATGTATGAACATCATCTCAACCCCCAAAGGGGATGGATCTACTCACTACACATTATTCTAACAATTAAACTAAAGAAGAAACGAGACATTCTAACTAATTTAGCCTAAGATTAAAGAAATAAGACTAAGCTAAGCATGCATAAAGAAACAACATGAGAACAAAACAATGAAAAATTATTTTATTAAATGACTCACATTACTAGCAGAATTCTTCTCCACCTTGAGATTTTGCTTCAAGGCTTACTCCAAGTAGAGAGAATGCCACCAAGCAATGAGTGAATACAATAGAAGGTGAAGAGTTCTATTTATAGTCATAGAAAAGGTAATCCGAGACAATCCCCTGATATGGGATTAAACAAATACCAGAAATAGACTAAATACATACTAATACATGTCCCACAGAAAGCTTAGCGGATCTGGAGCAAAACAGACAGCCAATTGGCGGTCTATATGGTTCGTATCACGCTGGATTTTCTTCTCGGCTTTTCTGTATGGCTTTGCTTGTCTTTGATGCATCTACTTTGCTTGTTGGAGCTCTTACCCGAAAAGAATTGCCAAAATACTCCCCATGATAGTGTGAAGTATTCTTGTTTTCTCATTGGTCCTTTGATCTTACATTCAGGTCCTTCGATCTTGCATCTTAGTCCTTGAGTCTCTCAAGTCAGTCATTTTTCATGCTTTTAGGTCCTTTTATGCCTCTTCTCTTCAAACCTATTTATTTCTGAAATTCAAACATAAAACTCGTCACGTAGCATTGTTTAGGTGAAACATAATGGATATAAGATAGAAATATAAGCACGAAATGATGTCAATCAACAGTCTGGGGTACCCTTTTCTTCGGGATGAGAATTATGCTTGTCTTATATATTGAAATGCTTGTGGAGGCCTTTACCGGTCATGAACACTTGGACTGCACAGAAGACATCCTGCTTGATTACCACCCATGTGGAGAGAAAGAACATAGCATTGAAACCATCGGGCCCCGGTGCCTTATCGACATTCATGTGGAACACCACGTGTTCTAGCTCCTCCATCGTAACTGGGCTATCCACTAAGGCACCCTCAACCTCAGTTAGTTGAGGAAGGTCAAGTGTCAGATCAAGGGGAAGCACTTGCACATTATTTGAAAGAGATTAGAAAAATGGATCCGGAAGGCATCATGAATACCATCACCCCCCTTAATGATGACATCATCCTTCTCAACCGCTAGGATCGTGTTTATCGCATGTTATGCACGCACTGAGGCATGGAAGAAACCACTTTTCGAGCCACCCTCATTAAGACAACAAACACGAGACTTTTGCCTAGCAAAGGATTCCTCCATGTCCAGAGCCTCCTCAAGATCACGTCGTTTCTGCGGTAGTATGATGTTACGCACATGATCATCCGGGTGGTTGTCCACATCATCACGAGCTATCTCCAGGTCAGCACGGGGACAACAGGCAAGAGAATCCAGAGCACCAAAGTTAGCTCGACTCCAAGAGGTGAGCACTTCCCTGGTCTGGTTCATACGATGTGCAAGTCGAGCCATAAGCGAGCCATCCACATGTAGGCTCCACACATCCTTGACCACGGTCAGAAATTTATCATGCTTCGACCAAACATTGACAAACCGGAAAGGTCCACATCTAGGTGTGCCCACCACCTCACGTTGCACCACCAAACCCTAGTGGTGACTAAAATTACGTTCTACTAGAGTGCACGACGAGTCCCGAAATTGGTTTGACCACGCCCCCGAGATGAGTGCACGATCAATCCACATCACAATATGGTCGGGTGCATGAGACGAATTTGTCCAAGTACAGGTACCACCCGTGGTTGGCACCTCCAAAAGCATCACCTGATCGATATAGACATTAAATTCCTTCATCGCTCGCACCGGGATTCCAACACCTCCCTCCTTCTCGTAGGGGTGGCGCATGACATTCAAAATGCCCACCACAGCCATGGTGTTGTGTTTTGCACAAGGCTCACCAGTTCCTCTTAGTTCTCTCCGTTCCTTAGCATCGTTAGAGGCGTACACAAAAGTCACAAGGAAAGGAATAAAAGAGTGTTTCCATGCCCCTTGTATGTGAATGAATTGCCTGGATGTGATAAGTGGCTCGAGATCAACACAACTATCATCCCATGAAACAAGAATCCGGCCACCACCACACGTAGTGCAATTAGACGCCCAGCTCGCCTTTGGCCAAATTTGGCCAGCAAATAGTTTATGCTCCAAAATGCCAGCAATCGCCACACGTGTCCTGGATATTTTATCTCTCACTTTACACACATCCAGGTTTATTCATTCCACGTAAATTGCATGAGAGAACCTTCATTGGGAAGTTGCTTGAAGGGAAGGTCCTTTCGATCCCAAACTCTTATCCCGAGATGAGTAGAGAACCGCAAAGTAGTTTTGTTGAGCAGCGGAGAGGCGCATGGTGGCTGAGGAGATTTTAGCACCTTCGGGTGGGAACTCGGCCCACCATGGTCCTTAATTGGCACCTCAAAATTGCAACTAATCTGATCCGTGGTAGGCTCATAGGCTGGTTGTCCACATGGGTGCAACACTTCAGTAAGAGTTCCTTTTTTCTGAGTTGTCCTTACGTGCATGGGGAGCTTCATTTGCCTGGTCAGCGCTACAAGGCGGTATTGGTCTCTCTAATGCCATTATTCATGGTATAATGATGGTTGAAGAGTGGATTAGGATTTAGGATAAACCTAGTTAATTAGCAAATAAGCAACAATAAATAAAATCCTTTTGGTTTTATTTCATGACTATTAGAGGACAACAATGGAGTGGTTGAAGGGCTATAGCATGATCAAGGCAAGAAACCAACCAGGTCGCGACACGCATTGCTTAAGGACCATTAAGGATGAACAACACAATGAAAAGTAGTAGAATTGTTATTTGTCTTTAACTTCCAATTATCTTTTTCTTATAAGAAAACCCTAGTGTAACCTCTATATAATGATATCAAAGTTAAGAATACAACACATTTAAGAGCTCACTCCCAGCATCTTGTGGTTTGGGATCTATCTTGGGTAAGAAACTCTTCAATATATCCTTGTTTATCCTCTTCACATCCCCACGACGTAGACAAGATATCAAGGGTCCACTGACCGATCGGAGGTCGAGGGAGACATCAAGGGCCATACTTGAATCCCATCTTCCTAAACGAATTCGTAGAAATATTAATGATTTAAATAGTAACACTATAATGGCATATGAATTAATGATTTGGTAAAAGTAAGAAAGCGACCAACCAAATTAAATAAAAAAGGTCACTTGACTCTGCTTGCAACAAATTGTCAACACCCTAGGAAATAAATTCTTTCTTGAAGTAGACACTAAACTTAATCAACTAATAATGATTTCAAGAACAAATTTAAGAAATTAATGAACTAGAGCAAACAGTAGTTGTAACGTCCCGTCCCCGAACCCGCTTCGAGCCCGGGTCCCGGTCTGTCACCCATGTGCCCACTGACCCACAACACCCACCTATTGCCACAAAACTTAAGTTGGTAAGTGTTATGGTAGGGGGCTCATGCCTTTATATCCCACCCAACATTCTCATGTTAAGCAATGTGGGACTAAACTTGGGGGGTTTACAACCTACCCCATTTGAACACGTGACGTCCTCGTCAGGGTCAAGCCACTCTCAGTCACCAGGCGTTGTGGGATTCTAGAGGTGGCTCCCACCCTTTAGATGTAGCACTTAGTTCCCACAATTCCGGCTGGTTCGGGCTATGATACCATCTGTAACGTCCCGTCCCCGAACCCGCATCGAGCCCGGGTCCTCGTTCGTCACCCATGTGCCCACTGGCCCACAACACCCACCTATTGCCACAAAACTTAAGTTGGTAAGTGTTATGGTAGTGGACTCATGTCTTTATATCCCACCCAACATTCCCATGTTAAGCAATGTGGGACTTAACTTGGGGGTTTTACAGTAGTAATGCCAAATACCGATAAGAAAATGTAACTCTCTAACAAAAGATGGCTCTTCCACAAAATATATAATCTGTAACGTCAATGGATTGGTAAGAATTGTTTTAAGAGAAGTTTTTCTAAGTTGGCATGAAAACCTTACCAGAAAACTATTGGAAGAAACTTACTAGGTTCATAGGGTTTGGAGAGATGGAAGTAAAGGTTTCTTCTTAAAAATCAAATGTTGTCGGGGGGTCTTACCTTCCACTTTCTTTTTTGGATAAACATGTAATCTCTGGATATGAATTTACTTCAGAATTAGAGTCATCCTAAATTGGTTGGTGGTATAGTGGTCCACACATGAAAAAGGAGAGGAGAGAGATTGAACAATCAAACCCTGAGATGAAGTGTACGAAGATGGAGGCAAAGATACCCTAATAAGGTTTTGTCTCCAATAGATCACATTCTATTTGTAGAAGAGTTAAATATATGATTAGCTATCAACCTAATCGACGAAGCATAGATTATAACCCCAATTAAGTGTAATTACATATCTAAACAATTTTTTTACAAGTAACAGAAATGGGCCAATGCCCAACTAATACAGAACAAGTCATTCGTTTAATGTGGACTTGTGGTTCAAGTCCACTCATAGATGTTAAGAAGTAGTATTCCTTTCACTCACTTAAAACTCGATGGATGGAATAAGCTTTGTCTCCAACAGACCCAACACCACTCGTTTCTGAACATAGTGGTAGTCCAGTTTGATATTCTTTGTTTTGTGCATTGAAAACCAGATTCACAAATAGATGCATTGCTGCCATGTTATCACAAAATAGTATAGTTGTTGTTAATGCTGGAATATGTAAATCACTTAATAAGTAGGAGATCCAGGTTAACTCAACTAAAGTAGTTGTCATCCCGCACAGTACTCATCCTCAGCACTCGAGCGGGCAACCGTGGGCTTCTTCTTGGACTTTCAAGAGATGAGATTTGAGTTCAAGAAAACATAAAAGACTTTGGTAAAACGTTGAGTGGAGGGCCAGCCTACCCAATTTGCATCCACAAAGCCATAAAGATCAAATGAAGATGTTGCATGAATCCTTAAACCAAAATAAAGGGTTTCATTCAAATAGCAAAGAATATGTTTAAGGAGACTAAAGTGATACATAGTAAGATTGTGCATGTGTTGGAAGACATAGTCAATAGCATGTGTTATATCTGGTCTAGTAAGTCATAAGCACTAAAGTGATCCAGTCAATTCCTAAACAATGTGATATCAGAAAAGGAAAGGCTTCTAGAAGATTGAACAACTTTAACAGGAAGTGGGGTGAAGATGTACTTAGTTGCATCTATATTGGCCTTTTTAACAATTTATGCTGCAAGTTGTTGACGGAGAAAAAACCCTGATGCATCTCTTTGAATTTTGATCCTTAAAGAATGGTGTAAGTTACCCAAGTCGTTCATTGCAAACTCAGTAGGTAAAGTGTAGATAAGAGCATTCAAAGCACAAACATTATCATTTGTCACTAGCATATCATCTACATACAAAGATAGGACAATAATCCCAAAAAATGAGTTATAAATGAACATATAAGGATCAGGAATATTATTCACAAACCACTATTGCAGCAAAAATCAATTAAATTTGTCAAATGAGGGCCTAAAGGCTTGCTACAACCCTTAGATGGCCTTTTTAAGATAGAAAACATGATTAGGTTAGATTGAACTCTTAAAACAAGGAGGTTGATAGATATAGACCACATCACAAAGAATTCCCTGTAAAAAAGTGATTGACATCATTTCATGCTTATATTTGTATCTTATATCCATTATGTTACACCTAAGCAATGCTATGTGACGAGTTTTATGTTTATTTTTCAGAAATAAAGAGGTTTGAAGAGAAGAGCCATGAAAGGACCCAAAAGCAGGAAAAAGGACTTAATTGTGAGACCTGGGGACCAAGATGCAAGGGAGAAGGACCTGATCGTAAGACCGAAGGACCTAAGAACAAAACAGGAAACTCCACACCATCATGGGGAGTATTTTGGCAATTCGATTCGGGTCGGAGCTCCAATAAACAAAGTAGATGCATCAAATACCAACAAAGACCACCAGCAAAGCCCACAATCAAAACCAACTCGATCTGGATCATATAGACAGCCAATTGGCGGTCTTGGACAGCTAATTGGCGGTCCATATTGGTCTGGATCATCTCATATTTGTGGGGCACGTGTATTAGTGTATTCTTAGTCCATTGTTGGTGTTGGTTTAGTCCCACATCGGGGGATTGTCCCGGATTAGCTTTTTCCATGCCTATAAATAGAACTCTTCACCTTCCATTGTAATCACCCATTGCTTGGTGGCATTCTCTCTACTAAGGAGTGAGCCTTGAAGCAAAAACTCAAGGTGGAGAAGAATGCTACCTTCAATGTGAGTCATTTGTTAATAAAATAATTCTTCTAGTTTGTTTTAATCTTGTCTTTTAATTTGTGCATGTTTGTTTAGTCTTTCCTTTCCTTTTATGTTTTCTTTAATACTTCTTGCCTTCTTAGTTAACTTTCATTTCAGTATTATATTTTCTTTTGCTAATATAGTTAGTGTAATGGGTAGTGAGTTGTTCCATCCCCATTTGGGGGTGGAGAAATATGTGATATAATCATGTAGTGTATTAGGTGTGTGTTATCTTTATCCCTTGAGCTTTATATGATTTCCATAACCATCTAATGGGTTTCCACTCTTATCTTTGATATGCTAATGCTCTTGAATGAAGCTTAGCTTATGCTTTGATTAGTGGACCTATTTTATGGGAAATGATAAGGTTAGGATATGGATGAAGTTAATATTGGAAACACAAATTGTAGTGTATGTGCTCTTGTTGCCTTTACCTTAGCTAATGTCTTGTATGTTTTAATGATGTAGTCGTATCTTAATTCATGTGGAGGCATAGTAGGGTTTAGTCTTTGTACTTGAGTTCATGTAGCTTCATTCCAATTATTGTCTTGTATGTTTTAATGATGTAGTCTTATCTTAATTCATGTGGAGGCAAAGTTGGATGTAGTTTTATGATTTCATGCACTACATATTGTGAGGAGCTTAATGAACACACACACACTTCTTTATGTTCACATTATTTCTCTACCCCCTATGGGGCTTAGTTTTATTGCTTATCTTCATTTCCTTTTTGCATCTTAGTGTAGTTTAGTGTAACCAACCCTTCTCTCCTTCTTTTTACCTCTCGCCTTCGAACAAACCAATCGTCGACACACCTCCGAGTGGACGACCCGTATTTGCCACCGCTTCAACGCGGTCATGCACTTGCGGTTAAAATAAAACGAGATCAATCAAGTTTTTGGCGCCGTTGCCGGGGAGGTGCTCTGTCCAGACGTTGGTTTGGACGATTCGAGGGGTTTTTAATTTTTTTGTTTCCAGTTTTCTTAGTTTCAGGACACCATCAGATCAAGGGGAGGCTTCTGGAAAAATTTGAGGACCAGAGGACCTAAACAGACCGCCAATCAGCGGTTGGAGACCGCCAATTGGCGGCCTGGTGAGGGCTTCCTGCTTTCAAATTTTTCCTGTTAGTTAGTGCTGTAATTTATGTTATCTGGGAGCCCTATTTTGCATGTTGTGACTTCTTGTTTGCTCCCAGATTATTAATCACTCCCCCATTAATCAACTTGGACCATAAAACTCAAAGCAAAAGGTTAGACTTCTTGCCATCTAGGTCATGCATGATGTGTAGACCTCGCTTGCATTTGTCTTCTCTTTGCTTTACATTTTATTGTTGATTGCTGGCGTGAGGTACGTGCACCCAAATCTCTCATTCATGCATGTTTCGATCATGCATTAGTTAGTAAGGTGCATCGGGACAAGAGTGAGTTGAGCGTTTGATTGGAGCGATTGATTGCTAGATCTAGGATCAAAACACTACTAAGGAGGGGTTGTCCCATAAAAGATAAGGTGGGGGATTTCATAACCCTTTCCTTGGCCCCAAAAACCACTCTTAATAAAGCCTTAACTAAAAGCAAGTAGACATTGGCCCTAAGGATTTCGTACGTACTAGGAGAGTAATCTAGTCGAGACCGTCATGACCTGATCGGCGTTGCCTACCTTGTCGATAGTAGGAGGTACTGGATCTCCGGATCTGGTATCACTTGCTGGGCATTGTGGTCCTCGTTGTAGGGAGGTGAGGCGTGTCGAGGCTAGTGACCTCGAAGTTAGGCGTCGTCTAGCTTAAGGACCCATTGCCTTACATTGTTTGAGCTGTGCTTGCTAGATTAGGCTTCTACCCTCTCCCGTTACCCACGCTAGCTTTAGGGATTCTTCCCTTCTCCTCTGAGTCATCTTCTTCTCACCTTCTTCTACGTTATAGTCTCCTCCCCTTTACACTCTCTGTAGCGTTGTTAAGGTCGAGTCGAGCAGTTTTGCGAGTTTAACCTCGTGGTGGTGAGAGTGGTCGAATATCATTGTTCTCTGTTGAGATGGATGGTTACATGGCGACCATCCATATCATTGTTGGGACCAGGATGATTCTCCCTGGTACTCCCGACCCATGCATCCTGGGGTGCCTCAGACAAACACCCAGTATGGTTGGGATAATCGTAATTATGTGACTGAGCATTCTTCATATTGGGGTAACATGAGAGAGCCACTAGCTGCCAGGTCTTCTTGTCGGGTTCGATCATATCATGTCGAGTCAACTATCTCATTTGAGGCGAATTTGGATGCTCTCATGCGTAGGATTGAGAGGTTAGAGTTGGACCGAGCTCCTATAGCTCAGTTCGCTATTCCTGGGTGTAGTAGGTGTGGACTTACGGGCCATGATTACTTGGAATGCGCTTACGCTCCAAGGGATACTGAGCATGCAAATGCGATGTATCAACAGAGGCCCCGTAACGACCCGTACAATTACTCCTACAACCTGGGATGGCGTAACCATCCTAACTTCCCTTGGGGGCCTAGTGGGGGTCACGGTCAGAGCTCGCACGCTCAACCTCAACCTCCACCTTATCAACCTCCATGCCCATCGGCGACCTACGAACCCCCACCTCTATAGTCTCAGCACCATAATTACCAACCTACTCATGCCTCATAGTCGGGTTATTCCAACCAGAGTCCACCACCCAAGCATGTTGACCCCAAGGACCCTTCTCGTGATCTGACCATTCAAGCGTTGCAAAGTACAATCAAGGCTTTGGAAATGCAAGTGATTCAAATGACACAACGATTACATGAGGAGGGTAATTTTTCTGGTCAACATGAGTGTTTATCTTTTTAAATCAAACCACCATCACATCCACAAATTCAAAGCACAATCTTTCAAAGTCAAACTCCTAGTCAGTCTGAGGGACTTGGGGTTTCAATTCACGATCACCTTGTGGAGGATTCGATTCAAATTGAGAATAACTTGGACCAGCTTCATTATGAGTCGGCACAGGATTGTGCCTTATCTTCTTGTCCCGTGGCCCTTGAGCCACATGATCTTATTGTTGTACCTCCTAAGGACTCACCTTTGGTGGAGCAAGACCTCCCTAGTACCCTTAATATCATACGACCTGATGAGAGTTTGCCTCTCACTATTATTCCTGATCATCTTGGAAATGATGGAACATCAAACAACTACATTGCTCATGAGGGTATTAGGAGTTCCTTGGAGGATACCTTGGGTATGAGACCCACTTTTTGTTCGTCTGGTGTGTCGGACATGCCTAACGAGGTTCTTGACCTCGTTCCAACGCACCAGCCTGTTGGTTGGAGAGTTTGGATTGACGATCATAACTTCAGCAGCGCAACAGGAGAAACTCTTCTTCCGTTGCCCCTCATTTCCCAAACTCTTGAGAGGTTCAAGCTCCTTCAGTTTGATCTTTGGATGAGATGCCTTTGCGTCCAATTCATGAACCTCTCATTTCATCTGGTGCTCTTTGTAAAGGGGGCCCACGCATGCGTATTCTGGCCCGCGTGGTGTCATGTTCCCTTTCCAAGTGCATTGACCCACGCTTGAGGTTCCCATCTGATGTCTTTTGACAATGAAGATGGGAACTTAAGTTTGTACGTAGTTATATATTAAAAAAAGTACAATAAAAGACTCCTTCAGTGAGCATCGATTGTTGTGAGCCCCAACCCTTGAGTATTTGGGCCCCAATTCTTTCACGTATTTGTATCCTTTCTTTAGCATCTCACAGGTTTTGAGGAAATTCGGGTTATTGTCCATCAACATGACCTTGAACTTCCCTTTGTACTTCATGTTGGTGAGATCTCTCCTTTTTCATGCATAAATCCATGTAGTATCTTGCTCGCATTCATTGAGGACAATGCATGAAGTAGGTGTGGGGGGGTGTTTTACGTGTGTACATAGTTGAGTCTTTTCTTTCATTTTTGTTTTCTTTTGTTTGCATTGTTAGGGTCATGTTAGTGTGCTGCATTTAATATCGATATATCTGCTTGCCATGATCCTTGGGTGACTTGTCTTCTTTTGCTTGCCTAGTGCTTCAAAATTTGCACATTTCTTTCAAAATCTTCATGTGTTTGCGAAAGAAAATGTTTTGTGGGTTTTGCGTGTGTTTAGCATGTGCAAAACCGTTGAGAGGCAAAGTAAAAAGAAAGCTCCCAAAATTGTCTTGAACTTGATGCATTAGGATATCTAGTACTGTGGCTTTAGGATTTATCGAGTCGTTAGGATGCACCCTAGTTTTCCCTTGGGGGTGAGTAATCATAGGGTTTCAGTGCTTAAACATTCAAAGAAGTCCACTCTGAACCTAGTGAGTCAATAATTCGTGTTTGTTAATTTAGGAAGTTTGTTGTAGTCAAGGATCCTTTAAATCTTGTTGTGAGACATTAAGTGTAGGGGTTTTGGTTCATGTGTAGATAAGAAATAAGTGAGTATGTGTTCTCTCTTCTCGCACGGCTCCTATCACTCGGGAAAGTAGGTCTAAGGGGACTTTGTGCCTGGTGCTTTCGAGTCATCTGACTTGGGATGCGCCGACCGAACTCCCGTTTCACGGGTGGTAGGGATTGCCCTATGTGGAGATTTGGGGAAAGGTGTACGTGATAGTGTAAGTCCTCATGGGCAATAATGCACGAGACCTGACCCTGGGAGAATGAAGCTCCAACCAAGAAAAAGAAAAGAAGAAAAAAAATTGTGAAAAGAAACAAAAAGAAAAAAAAATGGTAATGCAAATAAGAACCTTAATGGACTCTACACTTTGTATCACTTGAGGATGTTAAGGTTGTCCATGTCTTTCACTTAATTCCTTATTTAACTTGCACGAATGGTTCATTAGGCTAGGTGTGGACTGATTACCTATATAGAGTCGGCTCGTAGGATTACCGCGTCCAGTGATCGACAAAATATTTCCAACGAGTCGAGTGTCTAGATTGAATAATGCATCTTGTTCGGATTTTGTGGGTATATCCGCTGAAATCCCTTAGGAGACAACACTCCTCCTCCTTGGCAACAAAGAGGTTTAATGGATTGTTGCACGTGCTAAGTGCAACCGTGATTCCTACGAAAGTGAATTAGGATTTCTTGTTTTTCGTTTGCTTTTCTCTTTCTTTGTTTTGCTCGGGACTAGCAAAAACTTAGGTGTGGGTGTATTTGAATGACATCATTTCATGCTTATATTTGTATCTTATATCCATTATCTTACACCTAAGCAATGCTACGTGACGAGTTTTATGTTTAGTTTTCAGAAATAAAGAGGTTTGAAGAGAAGAGCAATGAAAGGACCCAAAAGCAGGAAAAAGGACTTAATTGTGAGACCTGGGGACCAAGATGCAAGGGAGAAGGACCTGATCGTAAGACCAAAGGACCTAAGAGCAAAACAGGAAACTCCACACCATCATGGGGAGTATTTCGGCAATTCGATTCGGGTCGGAGCTCCAATAAACAAAGTAGATGCAACAAAGACCACCAGCAAAGCCCACAACAAAAACCAACTCGATCTGGATCATATAGACCGCCAATTGGCGGTCTTGGACAGCTAATTGGCGGTCCATATTGGTCTGGATCATCTCATATTTGTGGGGCACGTGTATTAGTGTATTCTTAGTCCATTTTTGGTGTTGGTTTAGTCCCACATCGGGGGATTGTCCCGGATTAGCTTTTTCCATGCCTATAAATAGAACTCTTCACCTTCCATTGTAATCACCCATTGCTTGGTGGCATTCTCTCTACTAAGGAGTGAGCCTTGAAGCAAAAACTCAAGGTGGAGAGGAATGCTACCTTCAATGTGAGTCATTTGTAAATAAAATAATTCTTCTAGTTTGTTTTAATCTTGTCTATTAATTTGTGCATGTTTGTTTAGTCTTTCCTTTCCTTTCCTTTTATGTTTTCTTTAATACTTGTTGCCTTCTTAGTTAACTTTCATTTCAGTATTATGTTTTCTTTTGCTAATATAGTTAGTGTAATGAGTAGTGAGTAGTTCCATCCCCATTTGGGGGGTGGAGAAATATGTGATATAATCATGTAGTGTATTAGGTGTGTGTTATCTTTATCCCTTGAGCTTTATATGATTTCCATAACCATCTAATGAGTTTCCACTCTTATCTTTGATATGCTAATGCTCTTGAATGAAGCTTAGCTTATGCTTTGATTAGTGGACCTATTTTATGGGGAATGATAAGGTGAGGATATGGATGAAGTTAATATTGGAAACACAAATTGTAGTGTATGTGCTCTTGTTGCCTTTACCTTAGCTAATGTCTTGTATGTTTTAATGATGTAGTCGTATCTTAATTCATGTGGAGGCATAGTAGGGTCTAGTCTTTATACTTGAGTTCATGTAGCTTCATTCCAATTATTGTCTTGTATGTTTTAATGATGTAGTCTTATCTTAATTCATGTGGAGGCAAAGTTGGATGTAGTTTTATGATTTCATGCACTACATATTGTGAGGAGCATAATGAACACACACACACACACACTTCTTTATGTTCACATTATTTCTCTACCCCTATGGGGCTTAGTTTTATTGCTTATCTTCATTTCCTTTTTTCATCTTAGTGTAGTTTAGTGTAACCAACCCTTCTCTCCTTCTTTTTACCTCTCACCTTCTAACAAACCAATCGTCGACACACCTCCCAGTGGACGACCCGTATTTGCCACCGCTTCAACGCGGCCGTGCACTTGCGGTTAAAATAAAACGAGATCAATCAAAAAGTATTCTTACCATCAAGTTGTTTCATATACCAACCATTAATAGTAGTCGTAGACAGTACAAGACATATACAAGCATGTTTAATAACATGCGACAAAGTATCAAGATAATCAATACCTTCTTGTTGTTTGTACCCTTTGGATACAAGCCTAGATTCCCACCTATCTAAGCTAGCATTAGAATTGAGTTTACTCTTTAAAACTCATTTACATCTTATGGTATATATCTCTGGCTTTCTAGGGACAAGGATCCAAGTGGTATTTCATTGCAAAGCCTCAAGTTCATATACCATAACCTTACTACGCCCTGTATGCTGAATAGCTTCATTGGTGATCAGGGCTCAGATGAAACAGAGGCAAACACAACATTGTAAAGAAAATACTTCGGATTTTGCTTGACTATACGAAGTTTACTCCTAGTAATCATAGTATGAGACATAGAACCATAGTCCAACCAAGTAGCACTAGCGATAGAAGGCTCAGCAGTTGAAGTCTCAAGAGGGGTTACAAATGCTATAGGCCCACCAAATAAGTGTGGAGAGTCATCAGATAAATAAGACTAATGCACTAAATCATCATGAACATTTGATAACTGAGTTGGCTCCCCTGTCTACAAGGAGGGCTGATTGATTCAGTAAAATACCGCAAGTGCACGGCCACGATGAAGCAATGGAAAGTACGGGTCAAGTCCACAGGGAGGTCTGTGAACTCTGGTTCTTCAGAAATAAAGGGGAGATGAAGTTGATTGCAGTAAACTAAGCTACACTAAACTAGTAATTAACAACAAGAAACATGAAAGCACAAGACTAACATGTAACTAAACTAGCAACTAACAAACTAGAAAGATGAAATTTAGAAAGGAAGCCCCCCAAGGGGTGTAGTGTGTGTACACATGTGATAAGGTGGTGAAGAATGCATTAAATAAGGCACAAGTGTAGGTTGTGTTTTCATGCATAGGAACTACCTAATGGTTGTGGCAAAACCTATCATTCCAATCACTAACCTAGTTGATTAACATGAGCATAAACAAGTTGGTTATCAAGAACCTAAACAGGAATGGGAAGTACCTAATGATTATGGCAAAACTCATCAAGTTAAGTATTCCCTTTTAACAAACAAGCATACATTCACATTCATCACATATTGCATAAGATAGCATTCATTCTCATTCTTCATTACATGTATAAACATCATCACCCCCCAAAGGGGGATTAAACTACTCACTACACATTAAGCTAACAATTATACTAAGGAAGAGAAACATTATAACTAATTATACTAAGATTAAGGAAACAAAACTAAGCTAAATATGCAAGCATTGAAAGAGATAACATTAAAACAAAACAAAGAAAATATATTATTTACATGACTCACAATACAAGTAGCATTCTTCTCCACTTGAGTTTTGGTCTAAGGCTTTACTCCAAGTAGAGAGAATGACCAACAAGCAATGGTAAGTTACAAAGGAGGAAGAAGAGTTCTATTTATAGACATGAAAAGGGCAACTGGGGAGAACCCCCAATGTTGGGCTAACACTAGTGCAGAATAGTCTATACTCGTCGCCCAATAGGCGTTGACTGTTTTAATAGTCGACGTCTATGGGTATAGACGTTGGCCAATACTACAACCGACATCTATAGGATCCTATAGACGTTGGATGTTCGAATACCTTTGGAAGTAGACGTCTATACTCAGACAGTTATTCTCCAGGTCTATAGACGTCTGTCATACACACAAGCCGACATTTATGCCCCATGCATAATAGACGTCGACCGGTGTGGATGACCGACGTCTATAGGTCCTTTAGATATCGAAGAGTTACGTATTTTTTCATTTTATTCCAGACAAACATTCCCAGGATAGACATAAACACATAATTCATACTCGCACAAAATCGAGTCACATTTCGATCAAAAGGGACTGGCAATTGGCGGTCACTTGTTCTTAGATCGGATCCAATTTCGGATATCTTCTTATGTAATTCAATTCTTCACGTGGGGTGCACTCAGATCAGTTATTGGAGTCTGGACCCAAATCTAATTGCCAAAATACTTCTCATGATGGTGTGGAGTTTCTCGATTTGCTATTTGGTCCTTCCGGGCTTACATCCAGGTCCTTCCCTTTTGCAGATGGGTTTTTCTACATGACAGAGAGGTCAATTTTGCTTCATTTCAGTCATTTCTTCTTACATTTCAGTTCTTTTTCTCTTCCCTTCTCTTCTTTATTACCTAATACCTGAAATATAACAATAAACACTCGAGTAGCACAATATTGGGGTAAAATGGAGGATATGTAGCATTAATATGATGCATGATATGCTACTAATCAAGGACTAGACTCAGAATCATCATGAGCAGTAGGATTAAGATCAGATATCTAAGAATCATCTCTAATAATTTGAGAACGTTTTTCAAAGTATTATGCATTGCAGTTATATAGGGAGTAGGAGCCAAACAGTAGGGTGTATAGGAGGAGTAGCACAATGTGGGTTCTCAACTTCAAAGTCCATGCTAATAGTGAATAAATCATTGTTAGCATCTATGGCCCTCTAATCGCTAGATAAATCCGGAATTAAAAATACTAATCGAAGGATTAAGAAATAAGACGTGCAAACCACAAAATCGACGACACCGGAGTTTAAAGAAGTTCGACACCCACACCCGGGTCCTAGTCCTCCTCGCAAGCCTCGCTCGATCCCTCGAGCCTCGCTTACGGTTCCACTAACCGATCTCCGTTCCGGGCCGAGATCAACGTCGTTTACAACTCCGAGCCTCACGAACAATCCTCGCCTCGCTCGTGTCTCCTCTCACAATCCGAGAGGGAGCTTCTTTGAAGCTTTACAACTTGGTAATTCTTTGAATATGAAGATGGAATCACAATCTAACACTCTATACTTGAGCACACTTGGATATAGAATTGGAGAAGCAAGTGGTGAAGTTTAAGCTTGAGTGTTGGAGAATAAGCTTTGAAGGGTTGGGAATTGAGAGCACAAAGATAGTTGATGAATAGAGGGTGTTGAAGGTTGGTTTGTGACTCTAGAGGGGTGTTTATATAGGTTTCAAAGCTTAGAGATCCATTGGAGAGTTGGTGGGGAAATGGACCAATGAGAATGCAAGATGTGACTTAAGCTTGGGCAGAAGTTGAGGCATATTCGATCGACCATTATCCAAATGGTAGTCTGAAGAATTGGTCTGAATTAAGAACTCGGTTGACCGATTATGTATCAGATCATCGTTCACCAACCTCCAGTACCTTTTATCAATTTATCCCTAATTAAGTTTGATTAACCGAGGAATTCGGTTCACCGTTCCAAGGTGGACAGTAGGATTGGTTAAGCTCTGATCTACTCAAGTTCGGTTGATCGTGTACACTTCGGTAGACCAAAGTTAGGCGGGTTTTGCGCTGACAGTTATAGCTCAAATAGTTGTTGGGTACAACGGTCAAGAGCCACGTGTCAATAGCCATTCTGAACCTAAAGCGAAGAGGGACTCAGTTGACCGATAGGTATTCACTCGTTTGTAATGGGTAAAGTCAATTGGGCTCTAGGGACTCGATTCAAATGCAACCGTTGGAGCAAAGTCCAAAACCGGTCCAGGGCTATTCGGTCGACCAAAGGTGGTTCAGTCTTCCATTGGGGCAATTCCAGAGAACACCTAAGTTTTACTGGTGGGAAGTATTCGGGTATCTGAAAGGTGTTCGGTAGACCGAACTAGACAGAATTCGGTTGACCGAAGGTAGTTTGGTTTACCGATGAGGGACGAGACAGAATCCTAGTGCTCAAGTGTACATTAAACCTTATGGACTCAATAGATACAAAATTACATGTCTTGGTCGAAAGCTTTGATTACAAGTCTTGATGTCTTTGTCCCAATGCACATTTCCTTGATTGTCTAGATCAACCTATGAAGATGTTTACAAGTATACAAGTACGTATGCATTGCATGTAATCATGTTTTCTCACTTTAATTGACTAGGTTGATTGATTAAGATTAGTTTAATGAATCATCCAAATTAATATAGATTAAGGCCAAAAAGCCAACAATCATATGAAGATTGACTAGGAGAATTGGACTCATTATAAAACCAATCAGAAAAAGAAATCCAAGGTATTATCATGTTCAGGAAGGAAAAAAATCAGGAGGTTAATTTTAAGAAAGGAAACATAAACTCATAAAAGTGACATATCTAAAGATATAAGTCCTTTTTGATAATGGATAAAAACATATGTAACATTTATTTTTTGAACTATATCCAAGAAAAACACAAGGAAGAGAGTTAGGACAAAAAAAATTTGAACCATAATCTTTTAAATGAGGAAAACATAATGACCCAAAAACTCTGAAGCATAAATAATCTAGAAGTTTATTATAAACCACATAAACAAGAATAGAGTTATCTTTAGCAAGCAATCTATTTCACAAGAAAATTACAATATCAAAAGCCTCTACCCGAAATATCTTAAGCCCCATTTCAGTAATGATCTTATGTCTCCTTTCAGCAATCCCATTTGTGTAGGAGTATAAGGACAAGAGTATTCAATATGAATGCCTTGATTATGCAGATGAGATACAAATTTTGTCAAAGTATGTTCCCCATCCCATCATATCGAAACACCTTAATGTTGGAGTCAAAAATATTGGCTCAAAATGAAATTTTCAAATTGAAGAAAAACATTCATAGAAATCATATTTGTGGTTTAATGGGTAAAACCATGTAAATCTAGAATAATCATGAACAAAGATAACAAAGAATCTGAAATGAGCATGTGATAGAACAGATATACGACCCCAAAGGTCACAATAAACTTTGCCAAACAGTTTAGATGCTCTATTATCAGATGAAGTAAAGGGAAGTCTACTAGATATTCCTAGTTGACGACTTTCACAAATGATAGAATAAAAAATAGTGTAGTTTTTAAGAGTAATCAAACCCTTTTGATAGAAATTTCAGAAAAGAAGAATTTGGACGACCAAGCTTCAGATGCGATATACAATCACAACTTTGTGCATGGTAGAAGACAAGGCAAGCCTTTTTATTCTCTTAAATCTGTACAAATCACCTTTCCTTGACCCTCCAACCACTACTCTTCTTGACTTTTTGTTACAATTAGAAAACTCATCAAGTGAAAATTTTACATCATAACGAGTTTCTTTAGTGATTTGATTAACAGATAAAAGATTCTTTTTCATGTCAGGAACATAGAGAACATTTTTTAACTGAAGAACACCATCGTTATAAGGAATATCAACATCTCCAATATGTGTTGTAGGTAACAAGTCTCCCTTTTCCTACCATAATGCTATTATGATGATCGTTATATTTTCTAATTGAGTGTAAGTTACCTTTGTCACCAGTAACATGAGATGTGGCTCCACAGTCAAGGTACCAGTCCTTTTCACCTTCCTCATAGATGATCATAGTAGTTAACGCTTTTGGCATTTCTTTGGGTTAGAGCAGTTAAGAGCATGATGACATGGTTTAGAACAAATTTGACATATCACATGAGGCTTTCTATCCTTGTTTTAACTAGTATTGTCATTTTAGAACCCTTAATACCCTGATTAGTTATGTTTTTGGTCCTAGAACTTAACCACTACACTAAAAGCATTTGTTGCTAGTTAGGGAGTCCCCTTACCCCTTAACTCATTATCCAGGCATCCATGGTACACAAGGAAGGCCCCACCGGCCCTCGAGGAATTGTCTGGGAATCACACATCCCAACAATCCCCTCAAATCCTGAGCAGGGCATGACTCGAACCTGCGATCTACTCTGATACCAAATGATGCTTCCTAGCCTGGAACTTAACCACTACTCTAAAAGCATTTGTTTTTTAGTGAGGAAATTCGTACCCCTTAAGTCATCACTCATGCATCCACAGTGCGACAGGGAGGCTCAACCGACTCCCAAGAAATTGTTTGGGGATCACACACCATAACAATTAGTGGTCTGAAATCCTCTCCCTTGAGAAGTAAACTCTCCTCCTCTTTTTCCCTTACCATTTCCTCTCCCTTTTCCATTTTGTTTTTATTGAAGAACGCCATCTAAGTCTAAAGCTCAGTGTTGTTCAAAATATGCCTAGTTTCATAGCTAAGGAGAGAAGGGATGTTCTCAAAATAAGGACTCGGAGTTTTATGGTCTAATGTAGTAAACACATAATATTCAGGTCTTAAACCATTTAACCCAAAAAAAAATTGTTCTCATCATTCACGGGTTTAGGTGTAGCAACAGGTTCATCACAAAAGGCTTTGAACTGACGAAGGTAATCATTAATATCCTTACGATTCTTTCTTTTTGTACACTGAAACTGAGTTATAAGATAGAATGTACTCATGTTCATGGGACGCCCAAGTAAAGGAGTTTTTCAGTGTTTCCTATACCTCGCTGATGGTGTCCAACCTTACCACACATCCAAGCACCTCTTCACTAAGTGTGCTTGTGATCCACACTCTCAAAAGATGGTCTGATTGTTGCCATAAATGAAGATATGGATTCTCCATTATTATCTTGGTTGTTGGATCAAGAATCTGCTCATATGGCTTTGGAATGCTCCCATCGATGAAACCACAGAGTCATTAAGACTTAATTAAACTCAAGATCTGATTTTCCCATAGCAAGTAGTTTCCCATCGTGAACTTCATGGAGATAAAGTTGGAAACATTGATATGGTTCAGAAAGGGAAAGAGAGCAAGATGCAAATATGTCATTGGACCAGAGGATGAAGACAATTCGGTTGTCGAATCCATGGTTTCCATCAAGCGATGGCTTTGAAACCAACTTGCGAATAAGAGACTTCACCTATATGGGTTGGTGGTGCGATGGATCTACACATGCAAGGGAAGAGGAGAGAGATTAGACAATCAACCCTAACCATGGATGGGGATGAATTTGGAGGTGAAGAAACCCTAACCAAGTTAGGTCTCCAATGGATCACATTTTATTCATAGAAGAATTACAAATATGATTAGCTATCAAGCTAAACAACGAAGCATAGATTATAACCCAGCTTAAGTGCAATTGCACACTTACAGAAGTTGAGAAACAAGTTACAAAAATGGTCCAAAGCCCAGCTGAGACATAACAAGTCATTCGTTTGATGTGGACTTGTGGGCCGAGCCCAATGGCAACTGCTAGGGAGTGCTATTCCATTCAACTTTAATTCTTAATGCGTCAATTAAGTGATTCAAGATCCAAGATTGAAGATTCAGTGAGATCTATTAGTAAAGTAAATTTAAGACTTTTTTTTGTAATTGATCATTGAGCAATGAATTGCTCTACCGCTAGGGCAATCGAGGACATTATTGCATATCTTAAAATCACTTAATCATTAGAAATTCAGGACCTTGGTTGTCATTTTGGTAGTTAACCATTTCATGTTTGGAATTTGTTTGAACATTCGAAAGAACACTTGTCTTCAAGACCCAAGCTATTTGAATTTAGTTCAACTTGGATTTTGTTTTGTTCTAGGTATAGTCATTATTATCTTCAAATGAATACTAGATAATGTTCTCTCTATTCGAGCTACTAGTCTATCATGGACGTCAATAACCTCAGACTCTCAACAATTTCTCCCTTTCATTTGAGTTACTATTGATTGAATGGAGACCAATTAGTATTTGTTACACTACGACGTTTTCCATTCTAGGGATGCATTAAACACTTTTTTTGTGTTTTGGTCTACTACCTTGTTCATGTAAAATTTGGAATAACTACTCAATATGGTTAATGACTATAAGCAAAGTTTCCATTGACTAGTAGAAATAGCAAATCATACTATCACTTGCAAACCTTTGTTTATAACAAAGGTTTTGCTGAGGTTTGCGGGTTCGGCAAAACCTTTGTTTATAATCCACTGTTACAACTTTCAAATCATACAATAATCACTGGCTCCCTATCATATAACACTCACTCTCTACACTAAAGTCTTTTGATTTCATATCAAAGTGTTGTCTCTTATGCATATTTTATTAAAGTGGTCAAGAGTAGTAGTTTTTGGTCAAACGAGAATTAAAATACTTCTAGTTCATTCAAAAATTAGAATGACTTGTTGGGATTTGAAGTTGCTTTCGGAATTGTGAGAGGGTTTACTTCCTAGGCGGTGAAGCCCAAACCTGGCGAGGGTGTTGCAATCTTAGAGTTGTACAAAAAGGTGTATTGATGCAGCACGACGATCGAATAGTAAAAACCCAAAAAATGAATTGAGTACTGGTCTAGGTCGTGGTTAATAATTATGTGGTTCGTTTTGTCTTTCGTATTGTTTTATTCCTATATTATTATACACTTCCCTGCGACTAAGATTTAGTCTATCTACTTCAGGGTCAAGTTCCTTCAATACAATTTTGATTTTTGATATAATTGAAAAATCTAAATCACCACTGCTGGAAAATATGGGTACCACATCGCCCTTATTACGTCGGATTTTGAAAGACAATGTAATATGGGTCTTACCATGTTGGTTTCATGGAAACTCATGTGAATGTTGGAGATACCACTTCGATCGTCAAAAATCCGACGTGGTATTAGGTGTACTACGTCGGTTGTCAATAAATCAACGTGGCTTAAGGATTACCATGGCAATTCTCAGGAAACCAACATCGTATATAGGAATTAACCACGTCGTTTTATATAAACCAACATGGTAAACTCTAAAAAATTAATAAATTGTAATGCATTTACACTTTTAATTTTCAACCCAAAATCAAACACACAAACCCTCCAAGCTTGCCAAACCCGAACGACCCCATCCCCATCTCCCTTTGCCACCCAAGTTGCCCCACCTGATCAGCCCTGCCTGACCATCCTTCAAATACAGCACTTGCTCACGAAGGTCGATCAATTCTTCCATATGCTGCTCTTTTAATTACTCTTATTAAAAGTATTCGTTATAATTAGTTCCCAGGAGAGGAATTTAGATATCAAAGTTTTCTTTGTTTGAATTGTATAATGGAATGGAATTTAATCGAGTTGAATGTGTTGTTTTGTTTGTGTTGGATTGTTTATTGGCAGGTATTAAAAGTTTATTAGTAGAACTTTCAGAGAAGGTTCTGCCAAAATTATCCATCTATCATTTATATTGGTCAAGTTTTACATTGTGATTGTTTCTCTTGATGTGTAGAAAACTATGAATCGAAATTGGATTTTCACAAGTTGATTGAGTGATGAGTTTGAGGTAAGGCTTGATAAATTTCTATAGTTTGCCCAGAAGAATGCACATGTTGAAAATGAAAGAAAGGTCTTATGTCCATGTAGGAGTTATTTTAACACATTCTTACAAAATGTAAAAGAGTTAAAAGCTCATTTGTTTGAGAAAGGTTTTGTTGAAGAATATACACATTTGAGATGGCATGGTGAAAATGAAATAAGAACAAAAGACAAAGGTGATCAGAGTGAGTTGCAATAGTATGTCAATGTCGGTGATCGGTTAGAGGATATGATCTGAGATGTGGATAATTTTGGTGATAAATCCAATGTATTTAGTAGTCTAGTGTCTGACAATGAAAAATCTTTGTATCCAAGTTGCACCGAGTTTTTAGTAGGTTGTTCGTAGTTTTGTGGTTGTATATCTTGGAAGTAGCAAACAGATTGAGTGATATCGATTTCACTGCGTTACTAAAGTTGTTGAAAAGGGAATCGTAAGGGAAATCATAAGTTTACCACCACTTTGTTACTCAATGTCCAGAAGAGAGAAGTTAACATTGTGTCGATGTCTATACCAGGGTGCCAAAGTGTCACAGGGGTATTCTTCAAATATTAGTAGTTTGGTTTCGATAAAAGATTTGGAAGTACTTGATTTGAAGTCTCATGATTGCATGCATTGATGCAATAACTTTTGTATGTTTCTATTAGATCGATATTGCCGAAACACGTGAGACACGCTGATTAGTAGCATATCATGTATCATATTCATGCGATATATCCTCGATTTTACCCCACTATTGTGCTACTCGAGTGTTTGTTGTTATATTTCAGGTATTAGGTAATAAAGAAGAGAATGGAAAAGAAAAATGACTGAAATGTAAGAAGAAATGACATAAATGAAGCAAGAGGGAAGGACTTGGATGTAAGCCCGGAGAGACCATATAGAAAACTGAGAAACTCTACACCATCATAAGGAGTATTTTGGCAATTAGATTCGGGCAGGGACTCAAATGACTGACCATAGCACACCCCACATGCATAATTGAGTCCCATTTGACTAATTTGGACCGCCAATTGGCGGCCCAAGACCGTTAATTGGCGGTCACTTTTGGATATGTGTTATGTGTTTATGTATATTCTGGGAATGTTTCATTAGTCCCACATCGGGGGATTGTCCTCAATTGCCTTTTTTATGTCTATAAATAGAACTCTTCGTCCTCCTTTATAACTTACCCATTGCTTGGTGGTCATTCTCTCTACATGGAGTAAAGCCTCAAAGCAAAACTGAAGTGGAGAAAAATGCTACTTGTAATGTGAGTCATGTAAATAAAATACTTTCTTAGTTTTGTGCTAATGTTGTCTCTTGTAATGTTTGCATGTTTAGCTTAGTTTTGTTCTCTTAATCTTAGTATAATTAGTAGAATTGTCTTTTTTCCTTAACACAATTGTTAGCTTAATGTGTAGTGAGTGGTTCAATCCCCCTTTGGGGGTGGGTGATGATGTTTATACATGTAATGAAGAATGGGAATGAATGCTATCTTATGCAATATGTGATGAATGTGAATGTATGCTTGTTTATTTAAAAGAGAATACTTAACTTGATGGATTTGTCATAACCATTACGTACTTCTCATGCTTGTTCAGGTTCTTAATAACCAACTTGTTTATGCTCATGTTAATCAACTAGGTTAGTGATTGGAATGATAGGTTTTGCCACAACCATTAGGTATTTCCTATTCATGAAAACACAACCTGCACATGTGCCTTATTGAATGCATTTTTCACCACCTTATCACAAGTGTACACACACTCCACCCCTTGGTGGTTTTCCCTTATTTAATTTTGTCTTGCGTTGCTAGTTGCTTAGTTAGCTTTACTTAGTTTTGTGCTTTTATCTTTTTTATTGGTTAATTACTTGTTTAGTGTAGACTAGTTTAGTGCAATCAAACTTCTTCTTCCCTTTATTTTCCACTTGATTTCTGAAGAACCAGAGTTGACACACCTCCCTCTGGACTCGAACCGTACTGGCCACCGCTTTATCACGGTCGTGCACTTGTGGTTTAAGCTTAATCGAAACACACATTATTATCAAACTTTGTTTTTTCTTTGACAAGATTTCCAGCGAAGTACTTGATATGTCCTTCTTATTTGTTTTTTTTGCGATATTCTGTTTAGTAATAATAAGACATATCATATCGGTTTTTAGGTTTCCGACATGATATGTCCTTTTTATTTATTTATTTTGCAAAATTCTTTTTGTTAATAAAAAGACATACCACGTCGGTTTTAATGTAAAAATCCAACATCATTTGTCCTTTTTATTTGGAAGGCCATGTTTTTGGTGGAATTTTAATTCAACTCAACTGGAACTATGAATGGAATACTGGAACTGATGATTTTATAGACCCTGTTACATCTCTTCGCATACCCTATATTGAAAGGTTTTGTCCATTTACATTACGACATATCACATGCTCTCAGTGTTGCATCAAATTTCCACAAGTTATAATTCTGAAGTGATATGTCATTGTTATTTGATTTCTTGCAATTTTCTAATACAGTTCCATAACTCAAAAAGTTATATATATGTAATTTAAAATTAAAACTTCATACATCCATAAAACTAACAAAAAGAAGAGTACAAACAAAATAAATTTATAGTACTAATGTTGGCCCAAGATATTACTAATCTCTTCCAAGTCAATAAGAAGAGAGCCCTCCAATCTCATGTCGCCCGCTACCCCACCAAATAATACTGCAATGCTCTCTCGACTGCCTCCACTTTGTAGCCGACCTCCACAGTCCTGGTTTAGTTATGCTCTCATCAGATTCCTCCACCGATGGTAACGGTGTTCCATTGTCCCAAACGAAGTAGCGACAGTAATGGGTTTCCATGTCAATAGGAAGAGATATAGAACTTTCGGCTTACCTTGTTCGGGTTGTTAGACCACAACTCCATGGCCTACAAACCACACCTACAGGTGTGATAGGGTAGATGTGGGACTCCTGGTAGTTCAATGTTGGGATAGTCTCCCAATTGTCCAACATCTTTGCTTGAGTAGTCGGTGTTGTGTTGGAAGATCATTTTTCCAGTGGAATGTTAATTCAACTGAATTGGAACTATCAATGGAATACTACAGTCGATGATTTTATAAACCGTATTACGTCTCTTCGCATACCTTCTAATGAAAGGTTGTGTCCATTTACATTACAATGTATCGAATACTCCCAATACAGGTGTCATGTCTCCTCGCCAATGATTTATATTCTTTTTGTTATAATAATATATACCACGTCGGATTTTAGGTTACAAACCGACATGATATTTTTTATTGGATTTGTTTTGCAAAATTTTGTATCTTAATAATAAGACGTACAACGTCAGTTTGTAGGTTAAACTCTGATGTGATATGCCACTTTTATTTGAATATTTTCGAAATTCTTTTGTAAACAAAATGACATACTCGGTCGTTTTTTAGGTTAAACTCCAAGGTGATATGTCATTTTAATTTATTTTTTGTGATTTGTTTTTGTAAATAATAAGACATACCACGTCGGTTTTTAGGTTAAAATTTGACGTGATGTCATTATATTTGTTTTTTTTGGCATATCATGTCGGTTTTTATGTTAAAATATGACATGATATATACTTTAATTTGATTTTTGATTTTTTTTTAATTATAAGACACCACATATGTCCTTTTTATTTGTTTTTAGCAAAATTTTGTGTCTTAATAATAAGACATACCACGTCGGGATTTAGGTTAAAATTCGACGTGATGTCCTTTTTATTTGATTTATTTGGAAATTCTTTTTGTTAATAATAAGAGATATCACGTTGTATATAGATTAAAATCCAACTTGATATGTCCTTTTTATTTGATTTTTTGATGAAATTTTGTTTCTTAATAATAAGACATACCACGTGGGGTTTTAGGTTAAAGTTCAACGTGATATATCCTTTTTATTTTATTTTTTCGAAATTCTTTTTGTTTTATAATAAGACATACAATGTCGGTCTTTAGGTTAAATTCCAATGTGATATGTTGTTTTTATTTGATTTTTGGGGAAAATATGTTTCTTAATAATATGACATGCCACATTATTGTTCAAGTTAAAATCCAATGGGATGTCTCCTTCAATAAATTGTAAGCCATTTTCGCTTTTAATTTTCACCCCAAATCAAATACACAAACCCTCTACGCCAGGTATTTTCACCACATTCCCCTTTGAAACCCTCAGAACACTATCGCCCCGACCAGCCTCAACGACCTACACCGACCGAGTCCCTCCCGAGCAACCCCCGACTCCCCTGAACCCCCCCCCCCCCCCCCCCTCCCCCGACTAGCCCACCTGACATATCAAGTGTGAGTAATTTTTTAGTTTTTTTCCACTTGTTTAAACCCGAGCAACAGAGCGAAGGTAAGTATTTTTTTTTAGTTTTTCGACTCTTGTTTAAATCCGAGCGACAGATCAAAGGTGAGTATTCCTTTTTTGTTTTTTTGACTCTTATTTAAATCTGAGTGATATAACTAAGACTACATCAACCAATGTGTTATGAAGACCAGCAATTGTAGGTGACACAACCGAAGACGACATAGAAACAAAGCTATATGTCTCGATGGCTGATGTGAAGCAATTTCTAAAGTTGAAAAAATTGTGTATAACAATCATCCATGTTCACTTAAAGTAAGTCATGTTCTTCTTTATCATACATGTTTATGTTACATTTCAATTTAAATTGTGTTATGTTGATTTCAATAGGCATCTCTACCAAATGTCGTTTGGCAAAAAAGGGTTATTTGTCCCACTCCACTCTGGATCCCAGGAAATCCAAATAATTATAATTCACCGCAAAAAATTATGAAGGTGATGCAAGAAGGACATAAGACCATAAAGAATCTATCAACATGTTTGGAGTCATAAGTATTTCATTATATCTATAATACTTGTAATTTCAATATATTTCAATTGGGAATCATAAAGAAGATTAGCCTTAAAGAATTAATGAAGTTATTTAACTTTGATGATTTTCAATGATCATTTGATGTTAGCTGTTTTTTTGTCTTGATGCAAATACTTCGTATTGGTTTTATCATTTGGCATAAAACAAACCCAGAAAAGATTTGAAGCACAATATTCAGTTGTAAGAATTTTTTAATAACTACCTTTATATTCTAAGTAAATTTATTGTTATTGAAAGTTTGAATTCACTTTCGATCATTTACATATTTTGGTAGAGCCATGGATATCTATAAGATGTTGGGTAAAAGACAAACTCAAAAGAAGCTAACAAGTTGCCATGCCATGATTGGTTAACGTTTGTTTTGATAATATGATTCATTAGCGTTTGTTTTGATAATATGCATTATACTTTGCATTAATTTCCTTGTTTTCCTAATATACATGAAATCTTAATTATAGTACCGTAAATAGTTGGAAATACTGAATGCGGATACTACATGATGAAGCATATGAACAAATTTTTGAGTTCAGATTGGAAGCGGATGATTTAAGAGAGGTAATTTTGATATATATCTTATGTTGCATTATATATGTTAATATATGGGTTTGTTTACTTTATGGATTTTCAAAGAAACCCTTCAATCGTATTCGCAGAAGGAGATAGACATTACGCAAGAAAAATGGTCCTCTTTTTTCATTAGTCGTATGTTGTTAATAATTTAATTGATAAATGTAAGTTTATCGGTTGTTGTAGATAAATGTTAGAAATTTATTGTAATAGATGAATATATGATATCATTAGCGTTGATGTGTAGGATTCAACATTTGCAACACTGAAAATGAATGTGGTGTTAATTCTTTTCCAATTGCAAGGGATTTTATGAGAAATTAATAACAAAATAGAATTTCACAAAAAAATCAAATAAAAAGACATACCATTTCGCTTTATAGCTTACACCCGACGTGGTATGTAGAAATACCACGTAGGATTCAACAAAATGGTCGACGTGAATTAAAATAGAATTTCGCAAAAAAAACAAAAAAACAGAATACCACGTCGATTTTTTAGCTGAAACCAATGTGGTGTTTCTACATACCATGTTAGTTGTAGGCTACATCAGGATGTGGTATGTCCTTTCATTTGATTTTTTGTGAAATTCTATTTTTAATAAGATGAGTAGTTAGTAGCATACCATACAGTGCATTCATGCTATATATCCTTTATTTTACCCTATATATGTGCTACTCGGGTTTGTGTTGCATGTATTTCAGGGTTTAGGTAAAAAAAAGAAGAGAGATGAAGCAAAAGTGACCTAAATGCAAGAAGAATGCTGGAGTCGTCTACCGGAGCTTGACCTCAGATTTTGGTCACAAAGAACATTAAGTAACATTGCTAGTGTCCTTGGGAGGCCGCTATACATTGATGAGCACACGACTTTGGGGAGACGGCTAGCCTATGCGAGGGTGTGCGTGGAAGTGGCCCATGATTTCACCTATCCGAGTTGGGTGGAAGTCCAAGTTGAAGGTACCGGCACACATAGAGTACATGTGGAGTATGAATGGAGACCCGGGTATTGTAAGGATTGCATGGAATTCGGTCATGGTGAAGAGAAGTGTCCAAAGTGAAGGATAATCAACAAGCAAGGTGAGGAGCACAAGGGGAAGGATGAGAAGTGGATAGTTGTGTCTCAGAAGAGTTCTGGAAATGGGCTTGAAAGGAAAAGGAGAAAGGGCATTGAGAAGGTGAGCCATGGAAGTGGTGAAGCACCTAGCACCATGGGTATTCTGGAGATGGGAGGGGCTGACCGGATAGGAGGGGAGAGAGAGGCCCGTGGAAGAGATGCTGACATGGACACTAGAGGGGTTGACGTGGATGGGTGTGCAAGTGAGGAGGTGACAAGTGGAGAGCAAGGTGAGAGGAAAGAGAAGGCAGAAAATCGCATGGCTAGGGCACACATTTGCTCTCCCCAATCTTTGGAGGCAACCAATGAGGAGATGCCATGTCACATGAGAGGGAGTAGTCTAGGAGACAAAATGGAACGCTCCCAAATGATCATAATGGATTCTACCATGGGTGCATATGGGAGTGAGCCTATTGGTGTCCAAGAAAAGCAAAGAGGAGTGGGGCAGGAAAGTGCTCTTTCCACTTTGGGACAAGCCAATGAGAATGGTTTGAGTGCTCTAGGTTTGAATGGGCTAGTGAGGAGAGGCCAAGTCGGCATGGTGAGGAAAAAATAGAAGATCACATGACTCCAACCAAGGGACACAACTGAGAGGGCTATTGTCATGAAGTGGGAGATGGATGTGCACTAAGAAATAGGAACATGCATGGGGACAAAGCACGTGATGTGCATGAATAGGAGGAACCTCATGTAGGAGAAGTCCCACGTGACATCTTCCAGCAAGACCAAGAGGCAAAGCATAAAGGATGTGAGAAGAAGAACAACAACTCTAACGAAGATCAAAAGGAGCTATGTGGACTAGCCTCTTTGGTGCATGACGAGGAGGGATGGGCTTCACCCACTAAAGTGGCACGAGAAAAGGAGAGCACAACGAAGTTTGGCCATCCAAGTGGGGGAATGTTTGATGTACTCCGCAATTCAGAGGACCAAGGCATGGAGGGCGTCGAAGAAAGGAAGGAAGAAGAGTGTGAGGTCTCGTGCACAATGAAAGTATACTCGCCGCCACCCCCACTTAGGAGATCCGGGAGGAAAAGTAATTGTAGTAAAAGTATGCGCATGGAGGGGAAGGGGGTCACCCCGCACCTTGAACTCATGAATGTCTTAATTTGGAATGTGTGTGGCGAAAATGGGCCCAACCGCGCACTCATGATTAGGGGTCAAAAAAGGAGGTGAATCCGGATGTGGTATGTCTTGTGAAGCATAAGGTCAAGTATAAAAAACTTGAGGGATTCAAGCGAGCAATTTGGCCTCATGCTTGGACGTAAAATAGCATGGTTGTGGACTCCGGGCGGATTTTAGTGTTATGGAATGACCAGTCGTTGTAGACTTGAGGGTTATTTCTGAATCAACACAATTACTTCACTTCCTTGGGAGCTTAAGGAAGGATGGCACTGAATTTGCTCTCATGGCTATCTATGGAGAAAAATGTGCATGTGAATAGGAGAGCATTGTGGAGGGATCTAAATGGAGTGGCACCACATGGGGCGCGACCGTGGCTGGTTGGGGGTGATTTTAATTGTATTCAGATGGCTAGTGAAAAGTGGGGTGGAGCTGCTGGAAATGAGGTGGCAATTCAGGAGTTTAATGAGTGTGTTGACGTCCTTCAACTACTAGAGCTGCCCTCAACGGGAGGCGATTTCACTTGGTCCAATTCCTCCGAGGGAAGTGCATGCATCGAGACAAGGATTGATCGAATATTAATGAACAATGCGTGGCTTGGGGTGTTCCCCAATTCCTTCTACATTGTTGGTGAGAAGGACTTGAGTGATCACACCATGCTTGTCACAAAAACGGAAGGAAACGAACGGCGGAAAAAGATGATGTTCAGATTCGAGAACCATTGGGCGGATCATGAGGACTTTGGTGGAGTAGTGCAACGAGCTTGGGCTACATATGTGGAAGGTACCCCCATGTGTTTGTATGGTTGGGAAGCTGAACGAAGTCAGGAAGGCACTCATAAAATTGAGTTAGAACACCTTTGGAAATGTCACAAACAAGGTGGGAGAGGCTCGGGCGTCTCTTGGGAATGTTAGGAGACAAAGACTTAGTCACCCAAGCAGTGGCGAGCTAGTCCTAGCTGAAAGGGCAGCAAAGGATACACTTGCTCGTGTCCTTGCTTGGGAGGAGTCCATTATACGACAAAAATCCAGAGTAAAGTGGCTGAAAGAGGGGGACCAAAACACTAGGTTTTTCCATGCGCATCTTAGAATGAGGAGAGCCACCAATCAAGTGAGGCGAGTGGGAGGGGTGGATAGTGTAGTGGAAGATGAGAGTGACATCTGGGAAGCGTTCTGACTTTTTTATGCTAACTTGTTTGCTCATGGTTTTCAAGTGTAACCCCTGAACCATTCCATTCTTCTACCACAAATTACAACGGAGGAGGGGGCAGATTTAATACGGAAGTTGGATCCAAAAGAACTACAAGATGTTGTGTTGAATGCAAATATAGACAAGGCGTCGAGGCCCGATGGCTTCAACGCAAAA
Source organism: Triglochin maritima (assembly GCA_963682175.1). NCBI lineage: Eukaryota > Viridiplantae > Streptophyta > Magnoliopsida > Alismatales > Juncaginaceae > Triglochin > Triglochin maritima. The sequence goes on along the minus strand of OY821774.1, from coordinate 26,250,068 downwards.
CAATTTCATGGAAGCATGGGATATAATCAAGAGGGATATGGTCAAGGTTGTCGCGTCTTGTTTGGATAGTGGAAGGGTTCTCACGCAATGGAACAACACATCGATCATGATTATCCCAAAGAAAAAGGCACAGACGGTGGTGGAGGACGTCTGCCCCATTGCTTTGTGCAATATGATGTATAGGTTCACATCCAAAGTACTTGCCAACCGCTTGAAGAGGCTCTTACCATGGCTGATAGGGGAAAATCAGAGTGTGTTTGTTCAAGGTCAAAGAATTGGTGATAACATTCTCCTCGCACACGAGCATTGCCACAACCTTGACCTTGAGAAGGGGAAAGGACGCATGTGCATAAAGCTTGATATCAGGAAAGCCTATGACTCCATCTCTTGGGAGTTCCTTGATCATGTAATGAAGAGATTTGGCTTCCTAGATAAGTGGAGATGGTTGATTTTGGCTTGTGTGGAGGCATCGTTTGTGGTGTCAGTGAATGGGGCTAACTCCACACCGTTTCGAGCTCGAAATGGTTTACGACAAGGTGATCCCTTAGACCCCTACTTGTTTGTGATGTGCATGGAGGTGTTGAGTGAAATGGTAAAAATGGCGGTCATGGGAGGAAACTCGAGCCGTTAACATGCGGAGATGTCATCGTGTCACATCTCTTGTTTGCTGACGACGTCCTACTCATCGCGAGGGATACCAAAGAAAATGCTATAGCCATTAGAACTATCCTAGAGGAATTCACAGCAAGCTCGGGTCTGAAATTTAATGCTTCAAAGAGCCAGGTGTTCATGGGGGGAGATGTGATGCATGGTGCATGGATTGAAGCACACCTTGGGATGGAGCGCAGGGCTTTTCCGGTGGTGTACCTTGGGCTGCCATTATTCTCCTGGAGGATGGGGAGATCCCATTGTGAAACGCTGATAAACAAGCTTAAGGCATGCCTCTCAACTTGGAAACAAAAATTCTTATCCATAGTCGGGCGAGTGGAACTAGTACGAAGCGTTCTTACTTCCTTCAGCATTTATTGAACTTCAGCTTTTCTTCTACCAAGAAGCGTCTTGCATGAATTGGACAGCATTATGTGTCATTTTATTTGGGGAGGGGAGAAGAAGTGGGTCATGGTAGCATGGAAAGATGTATGCACACCAAAGGACGATGGAGGCCTAGGACTAAAAAGACTAACAGAGTGGAATGATGTGGGCCTTCTCTAGTTGTTTTGGCTTGTGGTGGCGGACAGCAACTCACTATGGGCTAAGTGTGTCCGGCGGAAGTACTTAAGGAACCATTCCATTTGGCTTGCAGGACCACTACCTACGTCCTCATGGGCATGGCGAGGGGTGCTGCGAGTCTGAGATATTGCTAGAAGACACATCCAGTATGAGGTGGGAAGTGGGGAAGAGATACGGTTCTTCCAATATCCATGATGTGGCGAACATTTTTAGTGCGAGAGCTGGGGTGACCAACTTCATTATGAGATGGGGGTACCTTGGGACGTTAAGGTATCGTATTTCATATGAGAGGGGATGTGGAACCTCCCTCGCCCACGATCCAGCAGGATGGAAGAAGTTTGATTGAGGATAAACCAAGTTCGTATACATGGAGGAACGGATATACGCCCAATGGAACGGGTGCTGCACTTGGGATGAAGGAAGTGTGGAGTTGGGTGAGGGAACCGGGCAGGAAAGTACCTTGGGCTGCCATGGTGTGGCACAAGTTTGCTGTCCCGAAGCATGCACTTACCGCTTGGAGAGCATTAGGAGCGTTTACTCACAAAGAGGCGAATGATAAAGTAAGGCGCAAAGCTCGACCCAACGTGCGTCCTTTGTGAAGACAAAGATGAAGACATGGAGCACCTTTTCTGGAAATGTCCATACACAAAGGAGGTGTGGAGGTGCCTCCTCAACCTCATGTAGCTCAACCCAAGCTTGGTGAGCAATCTAGAGAGCGAGGCAATGCGACTATCACATGCAAGTGGAAGTTGACTCGACAAGGTGGTAAGAAGGTGGGTGTTTAATGCTATGATACAGGAATGTTGGCTTGAGCAGAACCGTAGGATATTCAAGGGCAAAAGGCAACAATCGGTAGATATCACTGCTGTAGTCAAAGCCATAATCCGGTGTTTGGGAGATAAAACTACAAAACTGGCGAAAGATGAAGGAGAAGTGCGACATTTTCAGGACACTTGGAGATAACTCCAGCTTCTAATGTTTGATTAGGATGTAATTGTTTCTTAAACTACAATGCTTAAAGTGATGTTCAATAGATCGTAGTGAGAAGTTGGTTATGCATGTGGCATACAACCGCGGACTAAACGAAAAATTTTGTATGATGTAAACATCGTGAGATTAATATATCTTAGAGGCTAAGCGTCACATTTACTTTGCAAAAAAATGCAAGAATAATGCACATATTTGGAAGCCTTCTGCACCTATTTGTAATGCTCAAGCACAGGATTGCAAGTCAGGAAGGACTTGGGTAAAAAACCGGAGGGATCTAATCGTAAAGAAAATATGTTTGTCGCAAAAGTCCATAATTCCATGAACCTAAGGAGTAATTCAACAATTAAGACAAAATGGGCTTAAACTTGTGAGCATGTGGTTATCTTTATCCCTATCTGAAGTAGTCATTTGTATGTTTTAATGATGGTGATAAATCTTAATCCATATGAAAACACACTTAGGATAATGGTCATTATAGATGTTCATATTAATTCATGTCATGAGAGCGCCATTGTACCCACACATGTTATTCAGTAGCATATCATACATTGCATCCATGCTATATATTCTTTATTTTACCCCAATTTTGTGCTACTCGAGTGTTTATTTGATGTGTTTCAGGTTTTTAGTAATAAAGAAGAGAAAGGAAGAGAAAACAACTAAAATGCAAAAAAAGACCTTATTGAAGCATCGTGGACCTATTTGTCATGCTTAAGGAGCCATCCACAACTCAGGAAGGTCCCGGAGGGAGCTAAACGAAAGGAAGACGTTTCTGGTGAAAAAATCCTTAATACCATGATTTGGAGGAGTATTTGGAGAATTAAGGTCAAACGGGCTCGAACCAGCAGACCAAGCGTGCACCCCACGTGCTAAATGGCAAACTTAAGCTGATGGAAGAATTCGGCGTGGATCAGACCAACTTTATCTGCCAATGGGGATGAAAATCCACCGGTGGCGGATCTTGTTTGTCCAAATCCTGCCCAATTTCTCTCGTGGCTCGAACTTGTGAATTTGGGTGCACCAGACCATAGAGAAATCGATTATAACCACCAATTTGCCTCCAGGTTCAACAACACCACTCTTTCTTCTATATATAGCAATGTTTCTTCTACCTTTAACTCTCTTCTCTACATCCCTCCATTACAATAGGTATAGTTTACCCAATCTGCAAATGAATGTTTGTGGATGAAGGTTGTAATCTCACTCTTTGATTGATCTAATGTTAGATTTGAGTTCCTCTCTTCTTTAACTTTCTTTCTATGCAATGTTTTTTACATTTTGTTGGTTGATTTAGTAGTTTCCTATTTTTGCCATGTTTAGTGTAGATTTCTTGCTTTCCATGCTTGTTGTTATGAGTAGAGAGTAGATCGACCCCATTTGGGGTGGAGGTGGTGTAGTCTATGTGTTGTGTGATGATAGGTTCTTCTTATTTGTGTCATTTACATGTGATTAATGTAGATCTATACTTGTAGCTTACTTAAACTTGTATTAGATGAGATAATTATCATACTACGTACTTGTCTGATGCTACATCTAGAGTTAATCTTGTTGCTTGTAATGGTTTATCATTGTATGGAATTGGCTTGAAATATATGAATCTATGTTTGATGCACATTAACATGAATGATGTAGGTTGTAGGTAGGATTAATTGATGCTTTAATGGCCACACTAGGTACTTATTGCATGCTTGATAATCTAAAATCAACCTAAACTTTATGTGAAATATGCATGTTCATGGTTGCCATGTAGTGTTGTGTATCCTATACTTAGATTCTACACTAGCTTCTACTTGTATGTCACACACACTACACTTGTGCCTAATTGCATCAAACACCCACTCTCACACACACACACCTCCACACACCTCCACTCCAAGGGGGTTTTAGTCATACCTTGTTGATTCATTCTTGGTTTAGTTTAGATTAGTTTAGTTAGTATCCTAATCCTCTCCATCTCCTTTTCTCCCTCATTCGAGTATGGTGGGAACAATGACACACAGAACTCCTCGTGGTACGACCCGTACATGCTGCGTCTTCACCAACATCATGCCCTTGCGATTTCGAACTGATTAAATCTCAATCACACACCACACATCTACATTGTTGCACACATTCTCCACCTCATACGAGACTAGTTATATTAGGTTAATTTCAGCACCTCACATCACATTAGTTAATTAATTCAAATACACTCAACTTTCATTTTCTTCCCCCACTCGAGTATGGTCGACGACGGCCCGCACTCACCCCTCGTGGACACGACCCGCTTGCCACCGCTTCAACGCAGTCGTGTACTTGTGGTTTTGAACTTTAATTTCCAAACAAGTTTGGCGCCGTTGCCGGGGAGTAAGTTTCGATGTTGCATTCACCATTTGGGTGGTTTTTTGTTTGTTTCTATTTTGTGTTTGGAAGTGGATGCAGAGGATTAGGATTCACAGGCAATACAAATGACCTCGGGAGCACTCAGGACAAACCACAGCACTAGAGGAGCAATTTCATCCGTCAGTAGCAGATTTTAATCCACCATTAGCGGACCTGGTGCGTGATATATCTTCTATTTTTTAGTGGTAGTTTTCATCTGTGTTTCTCTATTGTTTTGCTTCTTGTGGACTCAAACATGCTGCATGTTAATGTCTGAACCCATTAAATGTTCATGAATCCCCTTTATGAAAACTTGCCCTCTAAAACTCAAAGCAAAATATTAGATTGATTGTCACCTAGGTCATGTATCATTTGTAGACCTTACACGCATTCATCTTTTCTCTTCTTTACATTTTTTTTTGTTGATCACTGGCATGAGGTATGTGCATTCTTCTCTTCTGCATGCATTGTAAAAGTATGCAACATATAGTAAGGTCCATCGAGACAAGTGTGAAGTGAGCTTTTGTTTGGAGAGTTTATTGCTAGATTTAAGATTCAAAACGCTACTAAGGAGGGGTTGTCCCATACAAGATGAGGTGGGATATTTAATCACCCCTTCGTTAGCCCAAAAATAACACTAATTTGAACTCCTATTTAAAATCAAGTAAACATCGGCCCTTAAGACTTCGGTCGCACTTAGGAGACAATCAGATTCTCGACGTCATGGCATGAATGTCGTTGTTTGCTTAGTTGCATTGAGACTTTTAGGACCTATGGCTCTTGAGAATCTCATTCAGCTTTGTGACCTTCGGCCGAGGGAGGTGAGGTGTTCAGAAATGTGGACAGTCATGGTTAGGTGTCATCTAACCTAAGGTCCTATAGTAAGCCTTAGGTATGTTTGAGCCATGTTTGTTAGCTTAGGCTGCTACTCTATCCCACTACCCACGCGAGTTCTTAATGTTTATTCTCTTCTCACCCGAGTCATCTTTACACATCTACTTCTATTGTTTAGTCTCCTCCCCTTTACACATTCTCAAAGTGTTTTTGGGTCGAGTCAAGCACTTTTATGCGAGCTTCAGCTTGTAGTGGTGAGAGTAGTGGATTTGAGAGTGTTATTGTCGAGATGGATGGTACGTGGGAGATCATTCATTTCATGGTTGGGACCAGGACTACTCTCCCTCATATACCCAACCCATGCATCCTGGAGTGCCTCAGACTAACACCCAACATGGTTTGGACAATCTTAATTATACGGCTGAGCAGTTTTTAGATTGGGGTAATTGTTAAGATCGATGGCCCTCTAATCACTAGATAAATGCAGAATTAAAGCACTAATTGAAGGATTAAGAGAGAAGACAATGCAAACCGTAAAATTTGACGACACCGGAGTTTAGAGAGGTTCGGCACCGCACCCGGTCCTAGTCCTCCTCACGAGCCTCTCTCGATCCTCTGAGCCTCGCTTACGGTTCCACTAACCGATCTCCGTTCCAGGCTGAGATCAACGTTGGTTACAACACCGAGCCTCACGAACAACCTTACCTCGCTCGTGTCTCCTCTCACAATCCGAGAGGGAGCTTCCACGAAGCTTTACAACTTGGTGATTCTTTGATATGAAAATGGAATCACAATCTAACACTCTATACTTGAGCACACTTGGATATTGATATGGAATGGATATGCAAGTGGTGAAGTTTGGCTTTGAGTGTAGAAGAATGGGAGCTTGAAGATGTAGAGGATTTGGCACAAGAGTATGGATTGATATGGAGTGTTCAAGAGTACTAAAACTAAGATATGAGACCCTATTTATTAGTCTTCAATCTCTACTAGCCGTTTAGGATTTCTGAGATATGGACCAATGAGAAGCAAGGATTTGCTTAAATCTTGGGTAGAATTTAGACCAGGTTCGGTCGACCGTTCATGTAACGATAGTCCGAGGCTCTACAAATGGATTGGTCATATATAATTATTTGGTTGACCGAATATACTTCGGATCACCGTTCACCAACTTCCAGTACCTATCAATTTTGCCCTATCTGATTTTGGTTCACCATTCCAAGGTGGACAGTAAGATCAGTTGGGCTCTAATTACTCAAGTTCGGTTGACCGTGTATGCTTTGGTTTACCGAAGTTAGCACGGGTTTTGTGCTAACAGTTAAGACTCAAAAAGTCGTTGCGTACAACGGTAAAGTGTCACGTGTAAATAGCCGTTGGGCGCCTAAAGTCAAGAAGAACTTGGTTGACTGACAGGCATTCGGTCGTCTGAATTATGACAAGTAAATTGGGCTCTAAGGCTTAATTCAAATGCGACTATTAGAGTAAAGTCCAAAAATGGTCTAGGGCTATTCAGTCGACCGAAAGTGTGTCGGTCATCCGTCAGGAGAATTCCAAAGAGCATCCTATCGTTTACTGATGGAAACGTTTCACTTATCCGATAGGTGTTTGGTAGACCGAACTGGGAAGGTTTTGGTTGACCGTGAAGGGTTCAGTGGACCGAACTTAGTCGAGACAGAATCCTAGTGCTCAAGTTTACATATTTTGCTATCGACTAAAAAAATGGAAAATTACATGTCTTTTGTCCAAAGCTTTGATTACAAGTCTTCATTCTTGAGTCTTTGTCCCAATGCTCCTTTGCTTGATGAATCTTGAACAACCTATTAAGATGATTGCAAGTATACAATTGTGTATGGAATGCATGTAATCGTGTTTGCTCACTTTTGATTAGGTTGGTTTATTAAGATTAGTTTGATTAATCATCCAAATTAATATAGATTAAGGCCAAAAAGCCAACAATGATATGAGAGAGACACCGACTTCTAGACCATCATCTAGTTGTGTCGGATCATACATTGCTCAACAAATTGAGTCATTACAAGAAACATTGTCCTCTTTCGTGTGTGCGGTAGAAGGTGACTGGATCTGTGGTTCCAGAAGTCACGTCATATGACCAAAGTGGTTTCAGTGGTCAGGTGTTCGAAGAGTGTTTGTATGTTCCTCCCAAACCCGAATATGATGATGCTTTTCCCCAAAAGTATTCATTATAACCCATTTGCATTCGCATATAACTCAGGGAGGACATATTCATGGGGAAACCATAGAAATACTCAGTATCATACATCACGCCAGCCCCAATATCCTCCTCTCGAGTACCCAAAATTCTACCAACACCCAACTACCAATCATTCGACTCATTCCCAGCCCATGAACACCCAACCCAAAAATTCCATTCTGACTTGGGCCTCATAGTTGACCCCTGACTTGAGTCCTTAGAACAAACCCTCCAAACGTTCATGCAAATCACTCAAAATTTGATGAACTTCAACTTGAATTCCTCTTGCAGACTCTGGAAATGAAAGTGAGTCAAATGACACAAGAATTAAGTGAACGTGAGGAGGGTGGCCTTTCTTGTCAAAGCACAATCTTTTAAAGTCAAACTGCTAGTCAGTTTGAGAGACTTGAGGTTTCAATTCACGATCACTTGGTGCAGGATTCGATCCAAAATTAGAATAACATGGACCGACTTGATTTTGACTTGGCACACGGTTGTGTCTTATCTTTTTTTCCATGGCCCTTGAGACACATGATCTTAATGTTGTGCCCGTCAAGGACCTATCTTTGGTGGAGCAGCAGCTCCCTAATACTCCTATCTTCATAAGACCTTATGAGAGATTTGGGAGGTCCTTAGAGGATATCTTGGGTGAGAGATCCACTTTCTGTTTGCCTGGTGTGTCGGGTAATCAAAATGAGGTTCTTGACCATGTTTCAACACACCAGCTTGTTGGTTAGAGAGTTTGGATTAATCATGATTTTAATACTGCAACGGGGGAAACTCTTCTTCCATTGAGCAATTGTTGCCAAACTCTTGAGAGGTTCGAGCTCTTTCAGTTTGCTTACTTGAGTCAAACACCTTTAAGTCCAATTCATAAACCTCTCCCGATATCTGGTACACTTTGTGACGGGGCATGGCACACATTAGTATTTTGGCCCCAAGTCGTTTCATGTCCCATTCCAGGTACATTGATCCACTATGATGTTCCATTTCATTGTCCATTGATGACGGTCGATGGGAGCATCATTTTTATATAGTTATATTAAAAACAAAAAAACATTGGTTGTCGTGAGTCCCACTCTTTGATTAGTTGGGATACAGTTGTCAACGTACTTGTATTCCCTTCCTAAGTATCTCACACATTTTGGGGAATTCGGATTTATGTCCATCAACATAACCATGAACTTCCTTTTGTGTTTCACGTTGGTGAGATCTTTTCTTGTATATGCATAAATCCATGTAGTATCAAATTCATATTTATCGAGGACAATGCATGAAGTAAGTGGGGGGTTATCATCTGTATATAGTTGAGGCTTTTTTTCATTTTTTGTTTTGTTTGTATTGTTATGGTCATGATAGTGTGTTGCAATTTATATTTATATATCGTGTTATACCATGATCCTTGGGTGACTTGCATTCTTTTGCCTGCTAAGTGCTTTAATTTTTCCATTTCTTTCAAAATCTTCATGTGTTTGCCAAAAAAATGTTTTGTGGGGTTTGCATGTATTTAGCATTTGCAAAACCATTGAGACGCAAAGTAAAGAGGAAGCTCCCAAAATTGACTTGAACATTATGCATTAGGATATCTAGTACACTGATTTTGGGTCTTATCTTTAGTCATTAGGATGCACCCCGGTTTTCCCTTAGGGGAGAGTAATCACAGGGTTTCAAATATTCAAACAAATACAAACATCCACTCTGAACCTATTGAGTCAAAGAATTCATGCTTGTTAATATGAGGAAGTTTGTTGAAGTTGCGGATCCTTAAACTCCAGTTGTGAAACCTTAAGTGTATGTTATGGTTTATATGTAGATAAGAAAATAATTTAGTGTCGTATTCTCTCTTCTTGCATGGATCCTATCACTTTGGAAAGTAGGTCTGAGGGGGACTTAATACCTGGTACTTTCGAATCATCCGATTTGAGATGCACCGACTGAACTCTCGTTACACGGGTGGTAGGGATTGTCATAGGTTAAAATTTGGGTAAAAGTGTATGTGATAGTATAAGTCCTTACAGGCAATTATGCACAAAATCAGACCCTGAGAAAATTAAACACCAAGAAGTCTACCTCACCGTTGTAGTTGTTACAAAGAAAGAGAAAAACTAAATAAAAACTTTAATGGACTTTACACGACATATCACTTGACTATGTTAAGGTTGCCCTTGTCTTTCACTTAAATCCTTGATTAGCTGGCACAAATGGTTCCCTAGGCTAGGTGTGTGGACAAGATACATATATAGAGCCAACTTGTAGTATTACCGTGCCCAATGATCGACAAAAGTAGGTACACTGAGTCATGTTGCTTGGTTCAATAATGCATCAATGTTCGGATTGTGTAGGTATATCTGCTGAAAACCCTCAAGAGACACCACTCCTCCTTGGCGATAAGGGGGATTAACAACTTATTGCACGTGCTAAGTACAATTGTGATTCCTACGAAAGTGAGTTAGGATTTCCATTTCTTAGGTTATTTGTATTCCTTTGATTTGCTCGAGACTAACAAAAGATGGGTGTGGGCGTATTTGATTAGTAGCATAACATACAGTACATTCATGCTATATATCCTTTATTTTACCCTATATATGTGCTACTCGGGTTTGTGTTGCATCTATTTCAAGGTTTAGGAAATAAAGAAGATAAATGTAGCAAAAATGACCTAAATGCAAGAAAGCTGGATAGATTTGAAGTCTTTTGTACCTGTTTGTAATGCTCTAGGACCGGATTGCAAGTCTGGAAGGACTTAGGTGAAAATCTGGAGGGACTTGATCGTAAAGAAAATATGTTGGTCGCAAAAGTTCACGACTCCTTGAACCTGAGGAGTAATTCAACAAGTAAGACCAAACGGGTTCGAACAAACATCTATAAGTGTACTTCACTTGCTAAATGGGTACATTTAAGCTACTAGTTGAATATGAGGCTCATCCGACCAAAACGATCCGCCAATGGCGGACTCAAATCCACTACTAGTCGATCTGGTTGGGCGGTTGACGCCCCAATTTCTCCAGTAGGTCGGGTAGTCAAGTCAGAGCACTTCAGAACATCCAGATCAAATTTGTAGTTGTCTGATTGCACCCAGATTAATCTAGACTCTCTAAGATTCTTTAAATACACTTGTAATCCCTCCTTCCTCTCTTCTTCCTTCCTTCTTCCCCACAAAATCGATTTCCATATTTTCAACAATTTCATGCACATTGTTTTACATTTATTCTAATATCATATAATATATATTAATTAAAACAAATGTAAGAAGATCATACCCAAAGGTTCTCTAAAACCTTTATGGAGATCCGAAGTTGCATCGCACGTGGAATCGTCGGTTGATTTGCCTCCATGTGTTCATCAAACTCTAAACAAGATTAGAGAGAAATGAGCTAGCCAATCAATCTCTAATTAAGCTTAGAATCTAGCTAATAACCCCTCTAAAGCTCCTGAGAATTTAATCTCCAAAAACTTGAATAATTAAGAGAATTTTCGGATGGATTAATGGGGTGGTTAGGGAGAGAGAGAATTTTTGCACACACCCAAACAAGTAGGGAGAGGAGACCTATTTATAGACGCTCCCAACACCCACATCATGGGCTACCCACTAACCCATGATCTCTTGCTTTTCTCTCCCTAAAACTAATCACAAATTGACACATAATTATCCTTAGTAACGTTTGACTATAATAGGAACAAATCCAACCGTGATCAACATTATTCTCTTAATAATTCTAGTAGAAATCGTGCCAAACGGTTGACCGGAATCACCACTCGGTCGACCGAATGGTTGTTGCATTAACAAGTTCGGTTGGACTGTGAGCTAGACGATCAACAAAAATTTTGGTCAAACCACATCTCACTCCGGTCAACCGTTTACTTACCAAAATTTATCTTGGAAAATTTTGGTCAACCGTGTCCTTATACCGGTGGACCGTTATATCACCACTGGTTCCTGGAGATTTTCGGTCGACCGCGTATTATGCCCGATCTTTGTCCGGTCAAGCATTCTGAAGAACCCGGTCGACCGATTTCAAAACGGTCTACCATTTTGAGCTAATTTTTGCCTTTGTCAAATTTTGGATTTACATCCAACAAAATTTGATCCCTGGGGTTTTAGCAAATTCATATACTATGTAACATATTATATTATGCAATGTCAAACTATTATACCACATAATACATACATCTCATATGAATTTATTCATGATTCTAATTATATCAATTTTCCTGACATATTTATCTTATCGACTCACCACATGTATCCCATTTCTCATGAAACCCGATACACCATATGAATACAAAATCAAGCGTCTTATTTCCTAGTTTTGTGGTGTGACTTATAGGAGGATCTAAACAATATTGACAGTGATATTAAACACTTAATATCACAAACTATAAGTGGTATCTAGCTACACATTATAGTTACCCAATTAGCATAGATGTCTTTTTCACTCGAACTAAACATTATCCATTTAGTGATGTGAAGACATCACATGTGTCTATCCTTTGCCTCATGATATTAAGAATATATACAAAGTAGAAATGTGTAACCTTTATATTATATATTCATTTCTTGATCTCTTAAGCTAATTATAAATATGCCACTTAACTCAAGTCACATTGTGCACATTATAATTTTGCTTTATCAAGGGGCCCACTAATATCATCACTCAAATTAAGATGGGCAATGATAATCTTTTGGCTAGCTATCTTTTCCAGCACAAGTCAAGTTCAACCAACTATTGCCTTTATCACTGTGCTCATTGATAGTTTTTGACAATAATCAAATTAAACACTTCTTATGTGAAAAGACATAAGTCTCATATCTTAGGATTCAAGACACAATGAAAACATTAATAACACATAACACAAATCTATAATATTTTACTTGCTAGGTCTATTCAATATATAAAAGTAATCATTTTCCTCTTTTATATACTCATGTCGTCAAATACTTGTAGAGTTACAATAATCGATGACCAACACGACAATCTTATCTTGGTAATTAATGTTCCATATTAATTATCATGATTGTGAACACATTCCTTTCAATATCATGTCGGTTGTTTGGCTGAAACCGACATGGTGTTTCTACATACCACGTTGGTTGTTTGTCCGACGTAAAAACACCTCCCTTACCACGTCCCCCAGTGCCACGTCGGTTAGGTAGGGTGGTCAACCCGACGTGATAAGTCAAAAAAATCTGACATAATGACCCTAATTTACAGCAGTGCGCACATTTCGATCTATGACACAAGTTATTCATGCATATCAAAAATCGTAAAATTTGATAATCATTTCATGTAAGATCAATACATTGACAAACGTGGTATGTTCATTTTTATTTTTGTCTTGATTTTGTTGAAAATGTTTATTTAATTTTATGATTTTCGACATGCATGGATAAGTCATATTATAGATAAAAATGTGAGGAGCTTGACCACTAAAGAATTGGAGGTAATCCTGACCCGTTATTTTATTTGTTGATTGTATTTAGTTGTTCACGGCCTCTAAATTAGTCATCCATCAACTTCCAATTGACAACAAAGGTTGTTACGTACATTCACTACTTAAAATGTAACTAGCGTGACATCAATCACCATCAGGTGATTAATCGATCAATATGCGACCTATCTTCAACGACGTCAAATTTAGCTATTGCAAGTGTAGACTAGCCATCAATCAACTTTCACCGAGATCCATACTATAATTGAAAGGGTTTTTTGCTACAGTACACCTCTCAAGTGTCCAAATTGGCAATATGCACCTGGGTTTTCAGTATTGCCACATATACACCTACAAGTCGACCATATATGTGCAAATGCACCTTGGCCATTTGTGGTCCTCACACCAGAGCGACGACGTGAATGGGTTGTTAATGACCTTCCAAATCTGTTCGTGATCTGTTTGTTTGGCCGTGTGATTTTAGATTGACTATAGCAAAACAAATTTTACTAATCTAAACTGGATTTTTGGACGTTCTGGACACACATGTTCTGGACACGATCAGGACACACATTCTGGACACACGTTCTGGACACACATTCTCGACATGTGCTGAAGACGTTCTGGACTCCTTCCCAAATCCCCAAGTTTTCCCACTTTCCGGAAACCCTAACTTGCATCATTCCACTATCCCCGAGTTTTCCCACTTTTCGGAAACCCTAACTCGCATCCTTCCCAAATCCCCATGTAATCGTCCCAACTTCCCTACTTTGCACAAATTGGAGGGCGACAACACTGACCAGTCGATCGGGCAGAGGAAGCGACGAGTAAGACGACGGCATAGAAGATGGTACACACAAAAAGCTGACTGATTGGGAAGTGAAGACGGTTAGTGATTTTTTTCCTGAAATGAGATATGCAAGATTACATGCTATGTTTTGGGTTTGGATGTTTTGATTTCAGTTTTCGGGGGTTCAGCATTAGACTGTAGATTGCATGTTTGTAGTTTTGTTATGTACATATGGTGTTTGCCAACCTGAGTAGACTGTAAATCGCATTTCTAGTTGTTCTATACATATTGTGTTTGATTGCTTGCCAACCAAAATCTGTAAACCTATGATTAAAGTAGCATATCTGTCAATTTAATTCATTTTGTTTATGTTTTTTGGCTTTGCATGTTTGTTATCCAAGCAGTGTGTCTGATTTAGAAGTTAGTGTGAGAATTAAGTTGCATTGTGGTGGTCGATGGGTTAAGTGCAAGGATAGGGATAGGGTTGTGGGTTTTGAAGAGGTAGCATCATTAGTTTTGGTTGAGGAATGGACGATTGAGTTGGTTAGGAATTGGATAGGCAGTGTAATGAAGTGGTCATCCACTGAAATGGTTGTGCATATGCATTATATGATTCCAAGCAAAGTTAGGAAAGACAACAAACCTTTGAATATCAATGGAGAGTTAGAGGAGGCACTTAAATTTCCCAATCAGCAAAGTGAGTTGTACATCTATGCTACCCATGACAGTAAATAAGAAGCTTTTGTAGGTGTTGAGAATGAAATAGAACATTCTATAGGTTTTGAGAAAGAAATACAGGTAGTAGATGTTGATCCTACTACAGAACATGTACATAGGGTGCCTAGTGTGGTGGGGATGTAGGATTTCATGTTTAATTGTACATATATATTTTCGAAATTTTTATGCACAATAAGGATCAATTTACAATTTTCTATGATTTATTTCATGCATGCATCAATTTGTTTCAATATCTAGTTTCAAAACTTTATTAAAACAAATATGGGCTCCGAAATTCATACCTAGAAGTTCTCTAAAACTTCTTGAAGATTCGGAGACGTTGGGGATGCTTCTCGCTGCGCCGGATGCCTCCGAGTATTCACCAAACTCTAAACAAGATCGGAGAGAGGGAAGCTAGTCTCTCAATCTCCGATAGGGTTTAGAATCTAATTACTAACCCCTCTTTAATTCCCTTGAGAAGATGGTCTCTTAAGAACTAAAACTAAACTTAAGAATTAAGGAATTTTCGTTGGGAATTATGGAGACAGAATTTTGCACAAGAAAATAATGAATGAATTAATTGAGGTAATGAGATAAACTTGTATTTATAAACTCTCTCCAAATTACCTATTCATGTGCAACCCCTTGCCCATGATTTCATGCAAAATTCCATCAAACCATCCATTATTTGCTAACAAATAATCTTAGCCACGAATTAAATCAATTATGGACCAATTCCATGCATGATCTAATTAATTCTTAAATTAATTCTGCATAAAATCGTCTAGCCAGTCGACCGTTTGCGAGGTCCGGTCAACCGCTTAGACCGAGTTTCGGTCGATCGTTCGACACGCGGTCGACCGTTCGCAACAGTAAAATATTTCATCGCAATATTCGGTCGACCGACCGATTGATTCGGTCGACCGTTCCGAACAGACGAAATTCACCTGTTATCGGTCGAGACGTGTTCGGTCGACCGGGCACCTTCGGTCGACCGTTTGCACAGTCTTGCAGACTTGTCAAATTTTGGTTTAACCCCTACAAAATTGGACATTTCGGGATTAGTAGTAAATTCACAACTTGTGTAACATATTATCCTATATAATGATTAATCATTACACCCCATAATATTTACATCAAATATGAATTTAATTTAGATTCTTATTTTGTTATTAATCACAACATAATTTTGATTTTGCTTGTTCACCCCATGTGTCATATTTTCCACATGAAACCCGACACATCCTATGAACTCAAAATCCCCATTTCTTGTTTCCCAGTTTTGTGGTGTGACCTATAGGAGGATCTAAACTAAGTTGGCAATGATATTAAGAAATTAATATCACAAGCTATAAGTGGTATCTAGCTACACATTATAGCTCCCAATTAGTTAGATGTCTTAATTCCACTCGAACCAAAACCCGATCCATTTAGTGATGGAGTGCACCACTTGTGTCTGTGCCTTGCCTCATGATATTAAGAATACACACAAAGTAGTATTGTGTCATCTTTGTCTTAGTATTCATTTCTTGATCTCTTTAAGCTAGTTATAAATATGTGACTTAACTCAAATCACATTGTGCACATTATAACTTTGCTTTATCAAGGGGCCCACTAATATCATCACTCAATTAAGAGGGGCAATGATAATCTTTTGACTAACTATCTTCTCCAACAAAAGTTGTACTTAACCAACCAATGCCTTTACACTACACTTATCGATAGCTCAAGACACTAATCTAATTAAGCATTCCTTAAGTGATTGGATATAAGTCTCATATCAAAGGACCAAAGACACAGTAAAATATTAATGACACAGAAACACATTTCTATAATATTTTACTTATTAGGTCTATTCAGTATACAAAAGTAATATTTTCCTCTTTTGCATACCTGTGTCGTCACTCACTTGTAGAGCTACAATGATCTATGACCAACACGACAATCTTAACTCGGTAATTAATGTCTCATGTTAATTACCATGATTGCGAATATCTTTTGTTTTATGTAAACCAATATCTTTTAGAGCTCTACGGTTAAGGACCAAGAGTCTCTTCCTTAACACTTCTAAAAGACGAATAACATAAACAAGGAACAAAATGATTTCTCATTCAATTCATAATAATTGACATTTAAAAGTAAAACTTTTAGAACACATTCCCTTCAGGGGAGTGTAAGCTCACAACCTTTATCTACACCCTCTAAACCCAGGGCAACTGTTTGTGAACACCAGGGCAGTTGTACCCTCCCATGTCACTCTGAACCCAGCCTAGTAGTGGGCCTAACAGCACCTAAGGAAGACACCTTCGTTTCCAATGGAAGTAGTGGTACAGACTCTGAATATGTTCTATCTACTAATAAACTTGATCAAAGTGAGGACAGTGATGCAGTTGATTTTGATGACCAGGGAGACTATGGAATTGATTTCAATCCACTTGATGATAGGTCTGAGTGTTGGGATGTGAAGGAGTCCAACCCGAAATAGTTGTAGGAAAGAAGTTTTCTAATGTGAAATCCTTCAAAATGTGTTTGTTAAGTGAATGTGAAATTCTCCACTGCATTTTGAGTGAATGTGTGATAACCTACTTGAAAAGCCAGCCAGATAGGGTCACAACTAGGTGTAGAGATGTTCAATGTCAATGGAGAATCCATGCCTCTAGATTAAATGATGGGAGAGTGTTTGAAATCAAGACTTTGAGGTTGTCACATATTTGCTCATTTGTAAACAATTGTGCCTCTAAGATGGCCACTAGGGAGTGGATTGCCCACCAGTGCAAGGAGTGACTTGCATTAGATAATAGACTCACTGTGAGGAACATATCTGACCAACTTAAGAGGAAATTTCACCTAAGCTTGCCTTACCATAGAGTTTGGAGGGGTAGGGAGATTGCAACGAAGAAGTTGTGGGGGGGGGTCAAGATCAATAATATGCTTTGATGCCATCTTTGGTTAGGGAGATGTGCAAGACCAGCCCTGGTAGTGTAATCAGTTTTGAAGTCATACCTCAAGATGGATCCTTCTACAAATTGTTTGTGTGTCTAAATGGTTGCAGTGATAGTTTTGTGAATGGTTGTAGACCTCTTCTAGGCCTAGATGGTTGTCGTCGGAAAGGGAAGTACATGGGTACTCTATTATCTGTCACTTCAGTTGATGGAAATCACCAACTTTTCCCTGTAGCATTTGTTGTAGTTAAATCCGAGAGTCATAGCAGTTGGGTCTGATTTCTAGATCATCTCAAAAGGGCAGTGGGTCACAAGAATGGTTTGGTTTTTATAAGTGACAGGTGCAAAGGTTTAGAGGAGGGGGTAAGAGAGGTTTTCGGTGGGTGTGAGCATAAAGCGTGTGCTAGACACCTTTACCAAAACTTCCAAAAGAAATCAAGAGTGCTTTGTTGCTTAGTTTGATGTGGGAGGCTGCCTCTGCCTATACAACCACTGATATGGGAAGAAAAATGAA
This sequence comes from Triglochin maritima, assembly GCA_963682175.1. Taxonomy (NCBI): domain Eukaryota; kingdom Viridiplantae; phylum Streptophyta; class Magnoliopsida; order Alismatales; family Juncaginaceae; genus Triglochin; species Triglochin maritima. The sequence continues at coordinate 26,232,048 of OY821774.1, read as the reverse complement.
GTATATATGGGAGATTAATTAGGGTGCACATGATTGGTTAGTGCAGTTGGACAACAGTGACAGAATTTTGTCAAGGAGTCAATTTGGGTGTGAGGCCAAGTCTGATTATGTTACAAACAACCTAAGTGAAGGTTTAGAGGAGGGGGTAAGAGAGGTTTTCGATGGGTGTGAGCATAGAGCATGTGCTAGACACCTTTACCAAAACTTCCAAAAGAAATTCAAGAGTGCTTTGTTGCTTAGTTTGATGTGGGAGGCTGCCTCTGCCTATACAACCACTGATATGGGAAGAAAAATGCAGTATATATGGGAGATTAATTAGGGTGCACATGATTGGTTAGTGCAGGTGGACAACAGTGACAGAATTTTGTCAATGAGTCAATTTGGGTGTGAGGCCAAGTCTGATTATGTTACAAACAACCTAAGTGAGCCCTTCAACAATTACATCAAGGAAGTTAGACATCTTCCTATTCTAACTATGGTTGACCATTTAAGATAGAAATTGATGCTGACCATGTTCAAGAGACAAGAAGATAGCAGAGAGTGGACAAATTTTGTAGTGCCAAAACCCAGAACATGGTTAAATGAAATGTCCAGGCAGTTAAGTAACTTTTCTATCATAAGATGTCCTAAGTCCAAGGTAGAAGTGTGTATTGGAAACAAAAGATGCATTGTTGGCTTGCTTGAGAAGTCCTGCACCTGCAGAGTTTGGCAATTGACAGGGCTGCCATGTCAGCATGCCTCTGTTTTCATTGGGACAATTAAAGGGGCTCATTGGGAGGATTATCTTAGTCCATGGTATTCCAAAGAAGTGTATGATCAAGATTATGAGGTGGGTATTAATCCAATGGCAGATAAATCGGAGTGGGAACATGTAGAGGGGCTTATAGTATCACCTCCAACAGATACAATGGCACAATGGAGCCAAACTACAGTACGAGACAAAAGAAATGCACTAGGTGTGGTCTACTTGGTCATCATGCTAGGAGATGCAAGGAGCCAATTGGGTCCCAAACTGAATATCAAGACACAGCAAGGTTCACTCGAAACATGAGAAATGTATTTTACTTTAATCACTTTCATATATAAATATTCATGCATTAATGTTTTGTGATTCGTACATTTTCAGGGATAGAAGTGGTGGAAAAAGGAGGAGAACCAGGAAGGAGGATGTGGGTGTACATGCCACCCCTTTCAGTTACTCAAACAGCAACCCCTACTACAACTGATCCACAATCCAGCCAAAGTACCTACGGTTCTATGTTGGACCTCCTTCAATCGGTTAGAGGAGTGCAAGGAAGGTTACATGATTCACAGTGACCAACTTTCATATGAGAGACTTTCGTATTAATTTAGTTCTTTGCTGACCATTTTCATTTCTAACTTTAGTTGTTGCTTGAGTTTTAATTAGGAATTTTCTTGTAATTTAAAATATTCTTGGGAGAATTTTTTTGTTGGAGACGGAGGAACAAAAGAAGTGAAGACTACAATGATGGGTTTGTCTTAGTATTAGTCGAAACTGAAAGAGAACAACATTCTTGTAATTACTTAAAAGTGAGAATGACAACTTTGGAAAAATAAAAAAGTGATGACCTAAACATAAAGTCCAGAATGGTCCAGAACACGTCCAAAATGTGTGTGTCCAGAACGTGTGTCGAGAATGTATCCAGAACGTGTCTCCAAATCGTGTCCAAAACATGTCCAGAATGTGTGTCCAGAATATGTCCAGCACACGTCGAGAATATGTGTCCAGAACATGTCCAAATGTGTGTCCAGGACATGTCCAGAATGTGTGTGTCAAGAACGTGTGCCGAGAATGTGTGTCCAGAACGTGTCTCCAAATCGTGTCTAGAACATGTCCAGAATGTGTCCAAAACATGTCCAACACACGTCGAGAATGTGTGTCCAGAACATGTCCAAAATGTGTGTCCAGGACATGTCCAGAATGTGTGTCCAAAACGTGTGTCCATGACGTGTGTCAGAATGTGTGTCCATAACGTGTCCAGAACGTGGCCAGAACATGTCCAGAATGTGTGTCCAGAACGTGTGTCGAGAATGTGTGTTCAGAACGTGTGTCCAGATCGTGTCCAGAACATATCCAGAATGTGTGTGTTCAGAATGTGTGTCCATAACGTATCCAGAACATGTCCAGAATGTGTCCAGCACATGTCGAGAATGTGTGCGCAGAACATGTCCAAAATATGTGTCCAGGACATGTTCAGAACGTGTGTCCAGATGAACATGTCCAGAATGTGTGTGTACAGAACATGTCGAGAATGTGTGTCGAGAATTTGTGTCCATATCAACATGTCCAAAATGTGTGAATCCATAACATGTCCAGAAGGTGTGTCTAGAACGTGTCCAAAATTTGCCCAGATTGTGTGTCCAGAACATGTCTAGAATGTGTGTCCAGAATGTCTGTCCAGATCGTGTCCAGAATGTGTGTCCAGAATGTGTGTGTCCAAAACGTGTGTCTAGAATGTGTGTGTCCAGAATGTCTATCCAGATTGTGTCCAGAACATGTCCAGAACGTGTGTGTCCACAACGTCTAGTTTAGATTTGTAAAATTTGTTTTGCTACAGTCAATCCCAAATCACACGGCCTAACAGACGGATTAGGAACGAATTTTGATGGCCGTTAACGGCCCATTTACGTCGTCGCTCTGGTGTGGGGACCACAAACGACCCAGGTGCATTTGCGCAAATATGGTCGACTTGTAGGTGTATATGCGGAAATACCGAAAACCCGGGTGCATATTGCCTATTTGGACACCTGAGAGGTGTACTGTAGCAAAAACCCTAATTGATAAAGACATATATAGAAGATTAATTGAAGAACCCTGCGTGCCATATTCTGGATGAAGAAGATAAGATCTGCAACAGTGGTAGCTTCCCTTGCAAAGTTGCAAGAAATTTTGTTCTCCGGAGCAAACATTGCAAAACTAACAAAACATAAGAGAACGATCTTATTTGAATGCACCATTTTGATATTGTGATCTCGGTGGTGAAATGAGAGTAAGATGAAAATGCTTATTTTAAAGAAAGTGCACGAGAAGCCTACCAAGGCTTGGGTAAAGTCTGAGGAAATCGCATCAAAGTTTGAAACGCAAGGGTACCGAGATTTACCGCCATGAGTTATGCGGAGGAAAGTGACAATAGGTCTCGTTCTCCTGTTTGGGTTTGTTCATTCGGCTATCAACTACAAAGTGGGAACATGTACAAGGAGTTCCCAGTGACAAAAATGTTCTCATGAATCATGTATAAAAAATTGAACAAAAACTTAATAGTGTCAATATGGCCCAAAATCAGACCGAAACGGTGCAGGCCAGAACTGGATCCAGTTGGATTCCGAAACCGAAAACAAAACCAGACCTGTCTAGTTCAGAACGCGACCGATTGGTTCTCATTTAAAAGTAGAATGAAACCGCTTCTAGGTAGTTTTTTTAAAATTAAATAGTTTTTAGTTTAAAATATTATTTAATAGTGGTTTATTGTTAAAAATTAAAATTTATTGTTTGATTAATATTTTATCACATAATGATCATTTTGGAGTTAACTGAGAATTAAAAACACAAGAATACATAAAAAAAATTAAAGCACGTTAAAAACAAATATATTTTTTAAAATAATAATAATCATCAGATTAAAACCATACCAAACCAGGTCCAAACAGACCGGATCTCTGGTTCTTTGATTTCAAGAACCATGATCTGCACCGGACAACGCTCTTTTCACCCGTAAGTCCCACACATTATTTTCTAACCCAATTTTAAATTAAAAGTGCACGACCACGTAATCATCTACCAACACTGTGTCGTGTCTCGGTTTTGTCTAAGGCCTAATCAAAGTGATGATAAACTGGCTTTTGCAGTTAGAAACTAAACTATTACTTTTAACATTTTTTGGTCCAGAATTCTCTAACACCCTCCACTTCCGGACAAGAATGCTACCGTTGCTAAACCGTCTCCAACCTCCTCTACTACTTTGCTACAAGAATTGTTGTCACACTAAACCTCTATTTTAAAAACCGGACCAAACCGGTGGTCAGACCGAGTCAGACTGAGAACCAGAGGCGAACCAGTCGATCCATTAAAAAACACTGGCCTCACACATAAATCGGTCTGAACCGAAAAAATCGATCTAACCGGTCGGATTTTTCGGTTTGCTCGGACCGGGTTCGACAGTTTTTCTTTAATTAAACAAAAATTACAAAATCAAGAATTTTCCTAATTTTTCAGTTTGCACTTTCCAAATTATGCCCTATTTGGAGTTAGGGTTTAGACTCTACCCCCGCCTCCACCAGTCCCAACTCCAACCCCAATGGCCTACCCCTGTCTCCTCACTCCTCTGTCTCGACTCAACCAGTCCACCCCTGCCTTCAATCCCCAGTCTCGACCCCACAAAATTCAAATTCTTTGGGTTTTTTAATGCTTAGTACGTGTGATTAATTTTGTTGAATGCTTAACATGTGTGGTTAACCGGAAATGTAATGTTCGAAGCAATGTTGTTTCAGTTTTACATTATTTACCGATTTTTTTTATTCTTCTCATTTTCATTTAAAATAGAAACCAAGTATTTCTTGGTTCGAAAATGACTAATATTTTATCTTAAGATTATTATATGTTTTATCTTAGAATTGGTTCAATCGGTCAAACCATCGGTTGGACCGTTGCTACAAAGTCGATTCAGTTCAATCATCAGTTCACAAAATGTCGATATCATGCTGACATTATCATCAGTTGAACCAGGTTGAACCGTCAATTGGACTAATTTGAACCAAACTGAGCAGTTTTTGGTTCACTCTTCGGTTCGATTTTGAAACACTGCACTAAACCGTGACCCGACATCAGATGCACCAGAGCACATTATTTTTACGCCTATGGGTTTTAAACCGACATCCGGAAGGAATTATTTTACGCCCTCTTCCAGTTGTGCTCATGATTCGACGTTTTTATCCTCAGGACACCAATGCTTCGGAATCCTTATGTAACTGTAGAGTATGAAACAATACACATTTTTTTCAACTGTACACAATATAACAACAATGAATATAATCATTACAAGAGCGGGAAACTCACCCGCATAGCTAAAAATATTGTTAAGATTGTCGGAAACGGATGCTATTACAGATAAAAACTGCCCCCAACTCTGAATCCAAGGTTTGTTCATCAAACCACCTACTTTCTCGTCCAAGGTGCATATACTTCCATGCGACAACCAATCAAGAAAAGATCTTTATGTCTTCAAGGTGCTTCTACTTATAACCAGATCCTGCAGAGTATCAAAACAAGCTCCGGGAAATGTCTTATTATTGCACTCATGGTGCCAAATTAGGACTTTTGACGCTTTCAGGAATTGAAAGCTTGTCCTCGAGCATGAAGGAGAGATCACTCATCTGGGAAAGCAAGGTTTCTACTGTTGGATGAAATGGCTTGTTTTTCTCAGTAGCTGTATGAAAATCAATCTTATCATCTACCAACTTGGTGTTACCTACTGAAGTCATCCTGCAGCAAGCCAAATTAACCAACGGATTAAATATAAGAAATACAATATATTCAATACTTGTTTTATTTTGCAAGCTGTTAGCCTATTATTTTATTTCAGAAAAAGGCACTCTTATTTTTTGCGATGTACTAAGCGTAACTGTTTTTCATCTTATGAAATTTCATGCAGTTACAAGTTATATAAGGGGGAACCTGTGAGGATGAAATTCACATTGAAGTTATATAAAGGTTATATTAAGATATACAAAATCACTAAACATGTTTCATCTTTAAGCAGCCCCCAAAGATTCGTGTAACCGCACCAAACAAGAACGTTGGTTTATGTAACCCTCCCACGCGGTGACTCGTACATCCATCAACGTGTGGTGTTGCAATGTATTATGTGCGACTGCGAAACTGGGAAAAATATCAAGAGTAGCAATGGGATACCTGTCCGAAGCCGAAGCCTTCAATTGTACATTTTCCTTTTCCTCTAGATCAGATTTAGGTTTGTCAACTCCTTTAGGTTCTGATTGAAAACTACCAAAGTCCATATCTTCTAGTGAGTCTTCCGTGTCTTTAGGATTTATTTGACGTTCCTTATTGTTCGCAGCTGTAATCATTTCTATGGGAAAATCAGACGTCTTCTGTACTTCTTGAGCATTTGCGAAATCCTGCCAAACATCACCATTTTTCGGATCCTTGTTTTGAGAGTTTGTAGTATCAAAGTGTTCTAAAGAAGGCAGCGAAACATCAGATTTAATTACTTCACTGAGATCAACAGTGTCGTCATCCTTTAATTGGTCGGCTGCGCTAGCCATCTTATCTCTAGTATCCCAAAAGTCATCAGCAACCCAATTGTCACTTGTGGATGAAGGTTGTATCAAAGCAGTCTGTGGCTGTTGACTACTACATTCAGTTTTCAAACCTACTGGCCTATCAGTATGATTGCTGAGTGTATCAGATGCAGAACTGTGGAACAGGTCCACCGGTTTTGAATATTTAGATGGATTTCCTGACTTGGCAGATTGGAATTCACCATCCCATACTGCAAAAGAGTCGTCCGCCGACTCACTGCCTTTTGTGTTCGTAGCACCCACAATCGCATCTTTGGATTTAATGTTACTAAACAAATCGACTTTTCCAGGATCAGAAGATACGGTAGAATCGGATACATTAAATCCTTGATGTGTTACATTCTGGAAAAGGTCAGGAGCATCAGAAATATTTTCCTTAGAAAAGAAGCTATCCAGATCAACTCCTGACATATTTAATGATTTTGAGCCTTGAATGGGGAACATATCAGCGCTGCTACTTTGAGTTTCCTCTTTCTCCTTCTTGGGTGGCCAACATAGCTCTATGTCAAGAAGATCAGACAAAATGGGCACATCCTTTGGTTCCGGTGCAAAACGATCTTTACTTGAATCTCTTGGATCACCATCCACCATGATGGGCTCCTTCAAAACATGGACAATGTTTCAAGTAAGATTTTAACTTCTAAAATAATGAGAAAAACTAGAGGAATATCTCAATTTGCAGAAAAGGAGAAGCATATATATTTTTTGTAATATATATTATTACTTGCATGTCCACTTCCAATGGAGTCAGACTTTTACATTTTCTTTTGGGCGGTTTCAATTGTAATGGACTACACCAAAATCACTCATTAAACTATTTGTACTTCTTATTCATTGTAAAATAGCAGAATGATAGTAACATTTTAAAATTAAGGTCCAATGGCAAACAACCTCTATATTGTGATAGGGTAAGGCGGTACATCCAACCCCCAAGCCCCACCTAGATCAGGAGCTTCTTTAGAGGCTTAGGGTATACAATTGTATTTATGAGTATGTGCAAGAGTTCACACACTATTGGTAATCCAATATCAAGCTAAAACCAGGTTCTAACCAAAGCATGCACAACCTCATAGATTTACATGTAATTCTACAAGCATTACTTGCAAAATTTTGTTCTTCAACAATAACATTATTTTGTTCTATACAATATTTTGTTCTACGATATTCTACGTTAAGCATGACACTATGTCAGAAGTTCAATTGAAGATGCAGGGTTGCCGTGGCCCAACCACAATAACACATGACAAATTTATCTTGGAGGTTCAAAAGACATTAATGCACACCTACTTCTTAATCAAGTGTTTTTAGAAATTTAATTCCCAAAATTTCATTGCTTGAAACTCCACTTGACTCCTAAGTGATTATATGTATATTTTAAACTTGGATAGAAGCCATAATTTTTGCGTTATAATGAGGGAATAATTTTTCATTTGGTTTTAGATTCCAAGTGGAAGAGTTTCTCTTAAATACAACATTAAAAGTGATGGAACTGTAGTTCTACAAATTTTTATGTTTTCCTACAAACCAACCACCCGTGAGTAATTTTAGGAGTCTATTTTTTCACTTCTTAAATTTTTCGGAAAACCAATCACACCCTAAGAGATGAATGTTTGTGATTGAATCCCAGTTCTGATGTCCTTAATTTTATGCTATAGATATGTGAATCTTCCCTTGTAAACTAACCTACAGATAATCAATATAAGACACGATGGTGTTGTGATTTTCCCTACATGAGGTGTTTCCATGTAAATTTTGTGCACCATGTGTTCCAATTTTTTTCTGTGTTTCCGTTGTCTGCAAGGATCCAGCACTTTACGCTTGACAAGTGTTTGACACCTTATTTTCTACAAGAACATTATCTCCGTCAACTATATCTTGTTTACACTTGAAATCTCAAATGTGATTAAAAGAACTACTCAAACTCCTACTTCAGAACTAAAATAGTAAGATAGACAAGTTTTACAATTCAAATATTCAACATAATATCAACAAAAACTCGAACTCCTACTTTAAAAACACTACCCGCGTCAACTACAACATCTCGAACAGTTTTACACTTCAAAGCTCAAGCACAACACAAAAAAGAACTCCTCAAACTCCTACTTTGGAACTAAAATAGTATGATGACATATTTTTTGATGGAAAGTATATTCTGTAAAAAGCTCCTAAATGCACAAATCATCACATCAAATACCTACAAATTCAACAACTACATACATCCTTTGCAAGATAACAGTATGCAAGAGAAGAATAGTAGGAGTTCCACATCTAACTTAAGAGTTCGCATGAAATTCAAGAACAAAATTCTTACGATTCCAATGTTTCCACTTAAAAATGAGATCACCACTTCCTCTTCAAATTCATAGAAAAATAAGAATATGAGGAACAACACAAAAAGAGATGTCTTCTCCAACCTAAAGTTTCTCCCATCGAGACTCGTACTCGGCAAAACAAAATTCAAGGTACAATCAACACATTTAACCGGTCAAAGAAAACCTACGCATTTATGCTGATTTGAAGCTACTACTAAAACTCCCCCCAACAAGAAGCCGAAGAGCTTCCAAGAGGAGCCTAACAAACCAAAATTTAGGGTACTCAAGCTTATGCATTCCAAGGTAAAAAAGAAAACCGAAACTGACTTGAAGGTGCAATCAAAAAATCAACTAACTCACATAGTCACCGTGGCAAGGAAATCAATGACAACCTAAAGTTTTCACTTTAAAGTCAAAGTTATCGCTTCAAATGACTTCCGTCACTTCCCTAAATTCATAGAAAAATAAAAACACATAAAACAACACAAATGAGATAACCCGAAATCCAAGGCGAAAACTATGCATTTAATTGACTTGCAGCTACTACTGAAATCAAGGGCGGTGCCTAGGGGGAGCATAATTGGCACGACATCCTGGAAATCTAACAGGTTCATAAATCCAACAAGAGTATACTTAACTAGGTAAATTTTAACTCCAGGGGGCAAAATTCAATTAGTGTATACTTTAAGTACGTGAAATTCACCCAATTCAAAATCAAGGGGGCAGTTGGAATACATTTTACAGAGCCAAATCGAAAATCTAGGAAGCCCGGCCCCACCTCGCCCCCATATGGCACCGCCACTGACTGACCCAATCCGTAGTTAATAAAGAAACAAAAAAATGAAAATTGCTCTGTAATCTAAAAAAAACGACTGACCGAGCCATCGAGGCCGAGGAAGTCGAGGAGGTTGCGGTAGCCGATGGTAGACGTAAAGGACATGGACAAGGGCAGCCCGTCCTTTCGCTGCTCAGCACCGCAGTAGATGCAGACGGTGGAGTGAAGGCCTCTGAGGAGCTTTCCCTTGCATGCCTTGCATCGGAGGTGGGAGGGAGTGTTGGGTTCGAGATTGGGGACCAGATCGCGGAGGGTGGGGAAGGTGAGGAGGGACGGATCTGAGGGGTCGAAGGTCGGCACGCCCGCCTCGTCCCGGACGGTGGTTTGGAGTTGGTGGATTAGGGTTTCGAGGGTGGTGGGGGTGGAAGACATTGGAGGGGAGCTGGGAGTGGAATTTGAGGGTGGTGGGAAGAGGAGATTGGGAAATACTTTGGGGGTTTCAAATGCTTGCTGTATGAGGTGTTTTTCTTTACAAAACTTAATTAGACCCAAGGCTCTCTCTTTCTACTGGTGCTCGCTAACTCACAGGAAATTAGTTCGGTTTTGCTGGCTTCAGTTCGACTGTTAACGAGTCAAGCATGAGCAAAAGAAATCTTTCGGAAAATAAATGAGTCGAGCCAAGCGAAACCCTGCTCGCTTGGGGCTCGTTAGCACGCTCACTCGCTCGACTGGGTTGCTCGTATATACGCATACATGTTTATACATATACATGTACATTACAAATATCCGAAGTCAACCAATGAATCAATCATGTTTTTCTGTTGTAAAGGAAAACCATTAAAAATATATCAACAATCTAAATGTATTACTGAGTGTTGGACATTTAGTCTCACATTGAAGAATCAAAAACATCATCTTCCACCACACCTTATATAAAGAGTCTCTATGCACACAAATTACAAATGTTGTGCATTAGTGCATGGCTGTCAGAAGTGTCAGTGGATGTTCGAAATTTGGAAATCCATTTGCATCCGTATTCGAATTTGAACATCCGGTCCGAATAAAAAAATTAGTAAAACTGTATTCGTATCCGAATTTAAATATCCGAAAACTCGCTGAGCAAATATGGACATTGATACATTCGATCCGTATAATATTTAATCCAAAAATGAATATCCGTATAACATTCGTATTCGTATCCGTATATATATCCATAATTTTAAATTTATATTATATATATGTATACATAAAGTAATGTGGCAAAATGTGGTGTTATGTATGATATATATTTATTAACTCTAAAGGTAGACAAACACTTGTATGGTGTGGTGGTCTTGGATGCTCTTGCCCCTAATAACTAGATATCTGAAACATCTTCATATTTGGGGTCGGAAATAACTGAACATGAGCTGGATTCATCAGATGTGAAAAAAATGTCCGGATACAGATCTGAGCCAACAAACCGAGCAAGCGAGTCACGAGCATGCTAAAAAATAAACAAGTCGAGTTCCAGTCAACCTCGCTCGCTCGAACATGGCTCGTTTACAACCATAGACCCAAGCAAAGTCGCAGATCCATGAAATTTTCATTGGGGGCGATTTCCACGACAGTCAAACTAAACGATTAATAAACTCAAATTTTTAACATAAAAACACACATAAAAGTCATTAGAAGATCATTCTTCTAGGTTTCATGTCCTGAAATAGTTTCATGCTAGCTTCGGTATCAACATAATTAAATATGTCATTTTCTATGTAAGTGACAAGACAACCATTCATCCAATCATCACTCATTGTAGAACGAAGTCTAGTCTTTATAAGCTGCATAGCCGAGAATGCCCTTTCAACTGTTTTTGTTGCTACTGACGAAGTTAAAGCTAATTTGATAAGCAAAAAAACCAAAGGATAAACTTCATGTATTCCCCTCTCAACCATCTTTCTCGCAAGATCAACTATACCCCTCAAATCTGAAAAATCTAGATTGATCCCCATATGAGCAATGTAGATGTCTAGTTAAATTTCTAGAATTACACGGTCACTCTCATTGAACTCCACGGGGTAGAAGGTAGCAAATTCACACAATTGTTTTACATGCGAAGTTCTTACGTGGATCCAAACATGACATACATAGAAGTAACTGATTATTAACCTTCGTAAACTGATCATTAAGCTCTTGTAATTGGATATCAATTACTGCATGAAAAATGTCATTCTTGAGGTAATGAAGATGTGTAATCGATCGATGCCCACGTTTCTTTCTTCCCTGAACCGCAAATACACCATCGATTTCAGGGACATCTATCAGTTGCTCCACACAAAAATCACAAGTTTTCTTAAACAAATCATGCCACCGAATTTCTCTTAACTTCTGCAACAGACTCTGACACATCAACAAGTTTGATGGCATTTATCAAGTCTTGCTCCTTTCTCTAGAGTGCCTATGACAAGTCATTCGTTACTCCCAAAACTCTGATCATTAAGTTCAAGAGCAGCACAAATTCAAATGTTTGCATCCGCTTCAGAAGACCAGACGCTTCCAGAACGTTTACTTCTGCTTGAACTTGTGAAGAAAGTTCCAATAAATCTTTCCAACCTAATATTAAAAAGTTAAATTGTATTATTATAAGTTTAGTGCAACTGAAAGATGTGAAATCTCAAACTTCCATCAAATTGACTTCTGGAGTTCTAGTTTAGGCACTACTTGGACAGTTAATGAGCAAACCGAAAGTTTTAACCATGAATCTACATGGCAATTTGCTTCATAGGTCATTTTCAGCAAATTAATAGATTAATCTTGGATATAAATATAATCATGAATTTTAAAACACGTTACATTACATGGATCAAAATCATGAATTTTTAAAGCAATTTACAAGGATATATCATATATCATATAAATATATAAAATCCTCCAATCAAAAATGAATAAGCCAAAGCCACCTCTAACCACTTGTTCATTACCTTAGCAAAAGCCATTGGACTGGAGTGGAGGCAGGAGTGGAGCCTTGCAATGGAACAGAGCGCCGGAGCCGGAGCGGAGAGAGGAGAGGGCGGAGCCAGAGCCACTGGAGTGCTCGAGTGGAGGGGACAGAGTGGCGAACCGAAGAGGCCACAAGGGGAGGGTCAAGCTAGGCCGCGAGGGGGAGGGACAACCGGACAGGGAGGGAAAGGATGAGGCAGGGCGAGCAAGGTTAGGGCTTAGGGGATTGTCGAATTGGGGCTTGGGAGTTGGGGTTTGAAATTTTTGGATTGGAATGTGAAAACAAAATTTAGAAGTTTTTTAAAAAAATTTGAGAGGGGGCGCAATTTCCCTACCTACCTCATCCGTTATTGTTGTCCAAAAAATTATTCAACCTTGAATTGTTTTCATTGACTAGAGATCCTTAAAAGAATTATCAGCAATAATAAGTATCCAATTCCTTTGATTGATAAGTTTGTAGATGAGCTACAAAAACAACTTCATCCAGCATGATTGGAGATCTAAGCACCACCAACTTGGGATACATGTGTAGAAGATATGCGCAAGATAATATTTTGGTATAATGATGATCATTTTGAAGCTCGGTCATGCATTTTTGACTTCAAACACTCCATCTACATTTCAAAACATTATGAATGACCTTTTCAAACAACAATTGAGGAAATTTGGGATTGTATTTTTGAAAGTGTTTTTTACTTGCGTGCCACTACAAAACACCGAATTTAGTTTACCGTCATCCTTCTATCAGTATTTCTTTGAATGTCATTCCAAATTTGTATATTTGTAGTTATGCCATTAGAAGCTCATCATGTTACTCTTGTTAACTTTTAAGTTAACTCTGTTGATATAAATTAATTTTTAATTGTAATTTTTGCAAAACAAATCCCTTAACAATCTAGGAAATAGAAACAATATCATTTAAAATTCAAACAAGTTGGTGAATTGGTAAATTGTTGTAATTTAAGTGGGTCACTGGAACATAAACCATCATTTAATAGTACGTCCTTTTGAGTAGTGTATTCCGTAGTTGTTGTGTTTGCAATACAAAAGTTTGTTTAGTGCCAACTTCTCCTAATCCATATAGTTTTGAAGTAATAGTTGAAGTTGTCCCAGCTCTTCGCTATAAAAATGTTCAAGTATTGCTTTGATATTCAAAACTCACTGTCCTATCTTTCAAATTCCACTGGATAATGCCTAATTATGAGAGCCAATGTACACCAAACTGTAAGCAAATAACGATTCTACAGGTTCAGGAGTACCTTTCTTGGAGAGAACCTGTGGCAGCAGAAGGAAGATCGGAGGTCACCTTACGGAATCCTTCTCACCGGTCGGTCTCCTACTCTCTTGGAGAAGAAGCACGTGTCCACAACCCGAGTCTACGGATTAGCTTGGTGGATGTGGAGGGACGAATGGGAGAGAGAGGGAGAGGTGGTGGCTAGGGTTTGGTGGGGCTAAGGTTTGCACACAAGAATTAGTCCATCCAATGGGAGGCTCCCCTCCTTATATAGATGGTCCCACCCAAAACCCTAATGCGCAACCAATGAGAGTGCGCCACGTGTCAGTGCTTTGGGCAAACATCATCTTAATCCTTAGATTAATCCAATATCTCCCACTTGCACAACAGCACGTCAACAACACGTCATCTTCTTTTGTGTCCCTGACACATACGTATATATCCCCGATACATACAATCATAAGATGACAATGTGTCACCTCTTCATGTGTCCCTGACACATATGTATACATCCTTGATATATACAACTATTTCTCTCTTCCAAGAATGCATCCACAATACGGAAGTCTCTGATCATGTATCCCTGATACAAGACCATATGTGTCCCCGACACATGTACTCTTCCGATCATACGGACAAATGGGTCGTGCGACCGGTGATACACCTGCAATTTAGGAGTCTCAAACTAGAAACCTTACTAGAAGGCCAGAATGACAACATCCTCACAAAAATAACAATTAAGCAGTCAAATGCACATCACTGTTCCCCAGGTTTACTCAGAAACTCACTTGACATGAATGGTATCTCGATCCCTCGGAGAGAATACCTTCTTGTCCTCAAGGTACTTGCTACTGTATCCAATACAGTTGGGCCTAGCAAATACTTTTAGTGCAGTCGAGTCAAACCTTTCCCTTCGCCCCAGACCACCATTACACTCAGAGTTGACTCCTTTCCCGAAGATGCCTCTTCAGACCGAATCTCTCATGGTCATAGATAACATCCCAAAGTAGCCACATCAACTCTTTGCTTCATGGTGTCGTCGAAGGTCACTGAGGGCAACTAAATGACAATCAAGTCTTGAACTCACACAGTGAAGGAGCAGGGATCCATCCTTTCACTTCCAAATGGTCGCTCAGCACATGTTGTATGACAAACATGCTATGGTGGATCATACTGCACACAACAGTATGTCTGTCTCTCAACACCACACAAGTCTTAGTCCAGTCGCACCCCCTCTGCGCCTGACCCGAGCTTCATCATTGTCGCCTTAACACCATACAGGTGTAACCTGGCGCCACATGTGATGCTCGCACTTGGCTTCTATAGGTCACATGAATCGTGGGAACATTCATGTCAATCCTCACCAACATAGAGGATCTCATCTTGATTCCTAATCAAGGCGACTGTCCTATCATGAACTACTCTGGATCTATCATACAAGATCTCTTCATGATCAGTCTCATCTCCGCTCGCTATCAAAAGCGCCAGAGGCGAATGCTCGTGTGAGTAAGCATTCTTCAGCCTATTGACAGAATAATATTTTATGCTAGAACAACTATATAAACCAAACAGATATAGTTGAAAGGAAAAAACACAATCACTCATAAAAGGAAGTTATACATGTCAATACATCAAAGTCTGCTAAGCCTAAGGACTTCACATGAGACACAAACGAGTCCTTAACTATAGCCTTGGTAAGAGGGTCAGCTACCATAAGACTAGTAGACACATGTCTCAACTCAACTTCCTTTCTCGCTATAATGTCCTTCACAAAGTGGAACCTTGTCCATTTTGGCCTTCTCTTCAGGAGTCTCAGGATACTTTATCAAGGCGTAAGTGCAAACCCTTCTCAACAGGAGTGTCGATTGGTTTGCATTTTTCCATATGGTATTTCTTCAAGATGTTGTTAATGTAAGTCTCTTGAGACAATCCCAGAAGTCTCTTGGACCTATTTCTAACTATCTTGACACCAAGGACGTAGCTAGCTTCATCCATGTCCTTCATATCAAACGTGGAGGACAACCACTCCTTAGTGGATTTCAGCAGCTCTTTGCTATTGCCAGCCATGAGTATGTCATCAACATACAAGGTCAGAATGACAAATTTACCATTGGATCTCTTAACGTACACACAGTGATCTTCCTCAAGCATAGAGAATGCATTCTCTGTTATAGCTTGATGGAAGCGAATGTTCCACTATCTAGACGCTTGTTTTAAGTCATATAAGGACTTATTGAGCTTGCACACTTTGCGCTCTTGTCCTTTGACTTCAAAACCTTGAGGTTGATCCATATAGATCTCCTCCTTAAGTTCTCCATTGAGAAAAGCAGTCTTTACATCCATTTGGTAAAGCTTTAAGTCCATCTGAGCTACAATAGCTAGTAGAAGGCGGATGGAGGCAAACCTAACCACGGGTGAAAAGGTTTCCTCAAAAATCCACGCCTTCTCTTTGGGTGTAGCCTTTAGCTACCAGTCTTGCCTTGAATCTATCAATAGATCCATCCGCCTTCCTCTTAATCTTGAGGATCCACTTGACTCCAACTCTTCCTTTATAGCTTCTAACCACTCTTTAGCATTTGGACCTTCCAAAGCCTCTTTCAAGGTCTCCGGTTCTTGCTCATCGATTACTGTCATCCCGGATGATTCATAATCAATTTTCTTCTTGAGCTATCATGAGGGCCTCTTCCTCTAAGCGAAACCGACTACGAGGAATGAGCCCGCGTTTGCTTCGACGCAGATGGATATCTGATGGCTCATCCTTCGTGAGAGCTATCGGATCCTCAGCATTGCTGCTCCCACTAGGATCGACTGGTGGAACCTCATGTTCAATTTCCAGATCCTGATCCCGTGGAATGGCAATGTCCCCATCTTGTTGTTCAAAGAAGTCCACTGACTCTTTGATAGCTCTAGCAAGAGTTGGAAAAACATTTTCCAAGAATGTGGCATCCCTAGACTCCAGTTCCGTCCTTCTTTCATTCTCGTCTAACCCGATAAAAACATAACCTTTGGAGAGATTACTGTATTTTACAAAGATACGCTTTTTCCCTCTAGGTCTTAGTTTTCCATATCGGTGACTAGTAGAATGAATGTAAGCCGCACATCCCCAAGGACGCAGCAGACTAAAATCAGGATTCCGTCCTGTCTATAACTCATATGGAGTTGAGGGAACCGATTTTGTTGGAACTCTATTGAGGATATAGGCAGCAGTCATTAGAACATCTCCCCAAAACGAAATTGGTAAGCTCGCATGCGCCATCATGGATCTAACCATGTCTAGCAACGTTCTATTCCTTCTCTCGGCAACACCATTTTGCTGAGGAGTATAAGGCATAGTGAGTTGCCTAGATATCCCCTTTTCATCACATAACTCCTTGAACATTATGGAGAGATACTCACCACCTCTATCCGTTCTAAGAGTTTTTATCTTATTATCCAACTGATTCTCAACTAAGCTCATGAATTTCTTAAAACATTCTAGAGCTTCTGACTTGTGAGAAATAAGATAAATATGACCATATCTAGTAAAGTCATCAATGAATGTGATGAAGTAACTTTGTCCATGTCTAGTACGCACATTCAAAGGTCCACAAATATCTGAGTGAATTAGTTCTAAAGGAGAAGTAGCCCTAATGGCTTTTCCGAACGGTTTTCTAGTTGCCTTTCCAGCTAGACAAGATTCACAGGTCGGCAATTCAAATTTGGAGCATTCTCCTAATACCCCCTCCTTTGCCAACCTGTTCATCCGGTCAACACCAATGTGACCTAGTCTAGCATGCCACATAACTGAATCATTATTCATGGAACTTTGGCTCATAAAGGCACTAGCGTTATGATTGAAATCATAAATTGCGTCCAACACAATAAAACCGTCAGAAAGAAAAGCACGTCCATAATAAATGTTAGAAAGGTATAAACCCATATCATTGTTCTCAAAAACAACTTTAAAACCATGTCTTATCAAGACAACAACAGAAATAATATTTCGCCGTATAGCTGGTGCATACAACACGTCGTCAAGTAATAGGATCCGGCCACTTCGCGAAGCCACTTTGCATGTGCCAACTCCAAGAACTTCAATGCTAGTGTTGTTTGCCATGTTTATTCGCCTCCCACTTGGAACACGACGATATTCCACGAAGGCAGAACGATCCTTTGTTACGTGGTCCGTGGCACCTGAATCCACAATCCACACAGGAGAATGATCAGTGAGCATCACAGAACTAGTCACGTTACAATTCGAGGGATTACACACAGTAATTACCTTTTGCTCAGTGCACTCACGAGCAAAATGTCCAGTCTTTCGGCAGTTAAAACAAGTCACATTAGACTTATCTTTCCCACCCCTGGATCCTCGAGGTCGTTTCTTTCCAGCTTTGTTTTCTGTTTTGTTTGCACCCTTCTTGCCTTTAAAACCCTGAGGTCTATCTCTTTTGCGCTTAAAACCTGCACTCCTCCGAGGAGCGCCAGCTTCAGCAGCAAACACTTCAGTTAGAAGGGCTTCCGCAAGCATGCGGTCCTCCTCCAGCTCTAGGTGTTTTGCGGACTGGTCAAATGTCCTGATGTCATCAGCATGGGTCAGATGGACCTTCATATGCTCCCAACTCTTCGAAGGCAATGATCTGATGAGAGCAGACACTTGCTCCTCATCGGTCTTAGCACGACCGGCAGCACTCAGCTCACTAATCATGTTTGACATTGCGGTAATATGCTGCCTCATTGTGTGACCTTGGCGCATTTTATACCCATCAAACATAAGCCCAAGCTGACGGGCCCTTGTGACGGAGGTCACTCCGTACTGAAACTTCACAGCTTCCCACAAGGCCTTTGCAGTTCGAAACTTTTCGAACCGCAGTAACAGATTGTCCCTCATTGAACTTAGAATTGTGATTCGAGCAATTCAGTCTTTCTTTTTCCATGCATTATAAACATCCAAGTTTCTGCGATGTTGCGCAGTATTCCCCTCCTCGGGGGGAGACATCAATTTTACGATGCCACAGATCGTAATTTCTTTCATTGAGTTTATCTCCTCGAGTCAGATCAGCGACAATGCTTTTGGAAGCAGCCATAAAGAATCTAGGACAATCAAAATACATAGCGATACATGAGTTCTAGCATAAAATATAACGAGCTACAATAATCATAAAGAATAAACTGACTTAATAGCTATAGCATTCCGACCAAAAGAAAACATAAAGCATTCGATCAAATCCTCATGCAATAGTTAATAAAGCCATTTTACTAATCTAGATATAGAGCTCCATCATGATTTAATGACCCAAAAAAACGTTTTAAATCATGGTAAATCTGCAAATAAAAAAAATTTGCCGCCGGTTGCAAGGTGGTTTACACAAAACACTTCAACCTTGCAACTCCCACTAGGCATGCGAGTTCCCAAAAAACGGTTTTCAAAAAATAATCAACATCACACAGATATGATTACTACATTACTTCCATATCGAGCTAATGATCCCCATTAGGGATTTAGCCTTGTCGACGGGAACCTGCATGAGTCTTATAGCAATAATATCGCAATAATAAAAATAAAGGAGCCCCTCGTCTCCTCAGGGCAATAAACAGTCCACAGTCCATAATTATTACAGTCCATAAATATTACAGTCCATTGCGATAACTATTGCAAATGGAAATAAATGAATGAAATTACGCTCATCTCTCAATAAGGCAGTAAATAAAATCAGGAATCATTCATTCCACATAGTCACAATCTTTCCATACGTTAGCACAATCCGACGTATGAAAAAATACCATAAAGTGTGCACCTCATTCAAACAATAAGGAAGTAATGCATAAGGAAACAATGCATGAATGGGGCACGAAAATAGGCAAAAAAACGTGTTAGGTAATGACAACCAATCTCCACAATAATCATTCTCAAAACAGAATTTTTTCTTCTTCTTTCCATAATCAATATAATCATGCAATCAATAATAATTATGCTACTTCTAATGGAAAGAAAAAATTCGAAATTATATGGTGGAGAACAACACATATTTTTTTGCATCAAAGGAAAGCATCCAAACATATTTTTAAGGCAATAAAATTTCAGCCCATGATATCTTTCCAAAAATTTCAGAATTAGTCAATCTTTCCATAATCAATATAAGCATGCAATCAACAATAATTATGCTACTTGTAATGGAAAGAAAAATTCGAAATTCTTTGGTGGATGGCATCACATATATGCACATTTGATGAAAAGGAAATATTTCAAATGAAATGCATGCAATCATCCCAAAAGAAATCCGAAATATCCTTAATGAGATTAACATATATGTGCATTCAATCATAAATGAAATATTTCAAATGAAATGCATGCAATTATTCCAAAAGAAATCCGAAATATCCTTAATGAGATTAACATATATGTGCATTCAATCATAAAGGAAATATTTCAAATGAAATGAATGCTCTCATTCAAAAAAAAACGAAATATACAATATGGTAACTCAATATTCATGTATACATGCTCAAAGATTAGAATAAATAATATCTAACCCTAATTCGTAAAAATCAGGAAAAATAGACATCTTATTTCATGTATACATGTGCATGATTTAGAAGAATCAACATGGAAAATAACTTCTGATTTTATCTAATACATGCACAAAGAATAGAGGTAACAACACAGAAAAAACAGAATTCTGGTCACATCTATGTATGTGCAATGATAGGAGAGCAACATATCATATTGGCTCGAAATAAAATCAGGAAAAATCCATCTTAAACCATGCACATATGCGCAAGAATGGAGGAGAAAAATCTAACCCTAGATGCATGCTCTAATGAACCATAACATGCACAACATGTAGAAACTAGTCTAAACCCTAATTGCATGTTAGAAAGAAATCAGCAAACATGCACCACTTATATCTCTAAATGAATGATCATATTATTTCATTTAAAGATCAAAAACCTCTGAGTTTTCATTTCCAGAATATGAAAACGAATTTGAAAGAAAAAAAATCATGAACAATCAACATATATAACATGCGCATCATGTAAATAAGCAATGCTGATTTTCTGTTTTCTTCTTTCTCCAAAAACATAACCACCGAATATTTTGTTTTTATCTCAAATCAGATTATCATGAAACAAAAATTAGTCAAGCATGGTGAGGATTCGAAGGTAACCGAGATGGCTCTGGTACCAATGTAAGCAAATAACGATTCTACAGGTTCAGGAGTACCTTTCTTGGTGAGAACTTGTGGCAGCGGAAGGAAGATCGGAGGTCACCTTACGGAATCCTTCTCACCGGTCGGTCTCCTACTCCCTTGGAGAAGAAGCACGTGTCCACAACCCAAGAGTCTACGGATTAGCTTGGTGGATGTGGAGGGACGAATGGGAGAGAGAGGGAGAGGTGGCGGCTAGGGTTTGGTGGGGCTAGGGTTTGCACACAAGAATTAGTCCATCCAATGGGAGGCTCCCCTCCTTATATAGATGGCCCCACCCAAAACCCTAATGCGCAACCAATGAGAGTGCGCCACATGTCAGTGCTTTGGGCAAACATCATCTTAATCCTTAGATTAATCCAATACAAACACTATATCACAACGCTAACATTAGGACATATAAATTCTACACAAATGTATTTCTTGCAATGTTACAACTGGGGTCGTCAAGTTTTGCTATGGAACGGTGGATTGCTCGGTGTTCGCTCGATTTGGCTTGGATCGTAACTCGGATCGGTTAGTAATGAGCCAAGAACAAGCAAAGAAATCCGCTCGAATAACTAGACGAGCATACCCTGCTCGCTCGCTCGAATCCAATTCACATATCTACTACCCAATTATTCAAACCCAATTACTCTATCCAATTACCCATTTACAGAACCCATATAAATATCAACATATCCAAACCCTTACACTTTTCTAACCGTTCCCCCTAAGCTTTCTTTTCAAACCCTCCTTGCTTTAATGATTCATTGAATGTGGGATTGAGCATAATTACTCTAGATCCATGCCTTTAGAATGCCTTACATATTCTCTACTTAAACATCTCATTTGTGGTAGGGGTTTTGGAGTAGTGGGTTGGATTTGAAGTGAGAAATTCAACATCTGGATGTTGCAAGAAGTTCGTGAAGTTCTTTTGGAGAAAGTTTGATTTATTTTGTGTTGTCTACTTTAGTGGTGATTTAAATACTCTTGTTTATTTAATGTATCAACTATTTGTTTTTAATATTTTTAAAGAGTGCTATTTTAAATATGTTTTAAAGTCAAGTTCATTTGTGTCAGCTATTGGAGAAACATTGATTTATTTTGTGTTGTCCACTTTTGTGGTGATTTAAATACCCTTGTTTATTTAATGTATCAACTATTTGTTTTTAATTTTTTTAAGTGCTATTTTATCTAGTAAATTTCATGTTTAAAATTACACTCAAAACAAACAATCGAGTGACTCGCCAGCATCAGGCGAGCTATTTGTAGTCAACTAGAGTAACAAGTGGGCAGCGAGCAGGCAAAAAACCTAAACAAACCGACCTCGAGCTGAGTATGCTCGCTCGAAATCTGCTCGTTTACAACCCTAGTTACAGATAGCTAGGCACTTGATAGTAGTACTTTTTATACTAAGAGGTGGATTTTGCCGTTATTATGATTGGAGGTGCGGTTTGCCTTTGGCAATTCAACTCAGTCCCCTCCATTATTCTCATATATACAAAATTCCTTGTGCTACCAAAGCCAAGCAAAACATCTAATGTTCTTTCACCCATGACTCCTTTAATCTCCATGATATGAGAATTCACTAGGGCAACAATTGCTTGAATGGAAATTCCTACAATCTCTAGCTCCTCTCCCCCTTAAAAAAGGGTCACCTCTGACCACTTCTTGTGCATCATGAATTAATCAACCCAAAACAGTACAACTAAATTGTTGCATGCCTCTTAGAGAACATGATCAACCCTAGGAAATACTGTAGGATTTTGTGTCCCTATGTATGTATATATTTTTAAAAAATTAATACAACATACAAGATCGATTTCATATTTTCAACAATTGTTATGTACATTACTTTGTGTTTATTCTAATAACATGCAACCCTACATTTATTAAAATAAACCACAAAGGTAGAATCATACCTAAAGGTTCTCTAAAACCTTTTTGAAGATCCGGAGTTGCGTTGCCCATTACGTTGTCCACGGATTTGTCTCCGAGTGTTCACCAAACTCTAAACAAGATTAGAGAGAAAGGAGATAGTCAATCGATCTCTAATAAGGCTTAGAATCTAGCTAATAACCCATCTTTGAGCTCCTGAGATTTCTATCTCCTAAACTCAAAATTACTAAGAGTTTTTCGTGGTGATTAGAGGAGTGATTAATGAGAGAAAGATTTTTGCATTAGTATTAAACAAGTAAGAGTAGGGGTCCTTTTATAGTCTTTCAAAACATCCTTATCAAGATTTATTCTTTAGCCATGATCCCTTGTTTATTCTCTCCTAAAATTAATCTCTAATTTCCACATAAGCATCCACAAAAAACGTTTTAATTAAATCTGGAATTAATCTACCCGATTTAATTAATCTCTTAATAATTCAGGCAGAATCGTTCTTGTTCGGTGGACCGAGAATTATTCGGTCAACCGAACCGTTCGGTTATATCACGTGTTCGGTGCACCCTGAGCTAGACGGTCGACCGAATCCGTATGAGAAAAATTCCCTGGAAGAATTCGGACGAACCACGTCTTTTACTCGGTCGACCGTTGACCCACCAAAATTGCTCCTGGGACATACTCATCGGATGACCGTATCATCTTCAATCTACCGAAAATACTACTTCTCGGTTGACCGTGCACACTCGGTTAACCGAACCCGATTGTCCAGGCACTCCAGACAATTTCGGTCAACCAATTGTGCTTACCCGTTCCCTATTCGGTTAACCGATCCGAAGATACCCTGGTCGACCGAACAATGAACGGTTCACCGTGTTTGACCCCGATTTTGCGTTTGTCAAATTTTGGATTTGTTTCCAACAAAATTTGATCTTTTTGCGTTTTTAGCAAATTCACATATTATGTAATATATTATCCTATGTAATATTAAATTATTACACCCCATTATATATACACCGCATATGAATTTATTATGATTCTAATTATGTCAATTCTCATGACATATTGATTTTATTCATTCACCACATGTGTCTCATTTTCATATGAAACCCGACACATCATATGAACATAAAATCAACCCTCTTGTTTCCCAGTTTTGTGGTGTGACCTATAGGAGAATCTAAGCCAAATTGACAGTGATATTATACACTTAATATCTCAAACTATAAGCGGTATCTAGCTACAAATTATAGTTACCCAATTAGCATAGATGTCTTTGTTCCACCCGAACCAAAACACGATCCATTTATTGATGTAAGTGCACCACTTGTGTCTGTCCCTTGCCTCATGATATTAAGAATATATACAAAGTAGAATTGTGTCAGATTTGTATTATATTCATTTCTTGATCTCTTTAAGCTAATTATAACTATGTAACTTAACTCAAGTTACATTGTGCACATTATAATTTTTCTTTATCAAAGGGCCCACTAATATCATCACTCAATTAAGAGGGGCAATGATAATCGTTTGACTAGCTATCTTTTCCAGCACAAGTCATGCTCAACAACTATTGTCTTTATCACTACACTTATTGATAGCTTTTGACAATAATCAAATTAAGCACTTCTTGAGTGAAAAGATATAAGTCTCATATCTTAGGATCCAAGACACAATAAAAACATTAATGACACGAAACACAATTCCATAATGTTTTACTTGTTAGGTCTATTCAATATATAAAAGTAATCTTTTGCTCTTTTATATACTCTTGTCGTCAATTATTTGTAGAGCTACAACAATCGATGACCAACACGACAATCTTATCTCGGTAATTAATGTTCTATGTTAATTACCATGATTGTGAATAACTTTTGATTTATGTAAACCATTATCTTTTAGAGCCCTACGGTTAAGGACCATGCGCCTCTTCCTTAACACTTCCAAAAGACGAATACCATAATCAAGGAACAAAATGTTTGCACATTCAATTCATAATAATTGACATATAAAAGTAAAACTTTTAGAACACATTCCTTTCAATTTCCCACTTGTTATCAATGTTTTCTCTCACATACATTCTCAATGTATAAAACAATAATAACTAGGGTAACCCTCTCTAATCACTCATCAAGCCAATCCACATGGTTCCTCAGACCCATGGACTCGAAATGCATTTCGCCCTTGGCTTGGGATAAGGGTTTGGTGAATGGATCAGTTGTGTTGCTGTTTGTGTCCACCCATAACAGATTTTTTTACCCTCGTCGATGAAGTCACGTGTGACAAAGTACTTACGATCCATGTACTTCACTTTGTGGTGTGATTTGGGATCCTTGATTTGCGAGATAGATGTACTATTATCGCAAAATAACTCTACTGGTCCATCGCTCGAGGGAACCACTTCAAGCTCTTCAAGGAACTTCTTAATCCACACTCCTTCCTTGCTCACTTCAGCGACAACCATTACTTCGGAAGAGGTGGTTGAGTCGGCCGTAGTGCTTTTCTTCCAACTACGCCAACTCACAGCTCCACCATTTAGAAGGTAGACGTATCCTGATTGTGACCTTCTATCGTTGGGATCACTCATGAAACTTGCATCCGAATAGCCCTCGGCTATTAATTCCCTTTGTCCTCCATAAACAAGAAACTTATCTTTGGTCCGGTTAAGGTACCTCAGAATATTCTTGACTGCAGTCCAATGCTCAGGACCTGCGTTGGATTGGTGACGACTTGTCACGCTTAGAGCATACGAGACATCGAGTCTTGTGCAAGTCATCGCGTACATGATCGATCATATTGCCGAAGCATAAGGTATATCTTTCATGTACTCCAAGTCTTTACGTGATTCAGCACGTTGAGACTTCTTAAGTTGCACACCCATACTCATTGGCACACTGCCCTTTTTGGAGTCGTTCATGCTGAACCTTTCCAAGACCTTGTCAATGTATGTACGTTGACTTAGGTCAATGAGTCTACAGGATCTATCTCTATATATCTTGATTCCCAAGATGTATTGAGCCTCACCCATATCTTTCATTGAAAATGTATATTTCAATGAACTTCTCGTTTGCTCAAGCAAAGGTATATGATTTCCCATGAGGAGTATGTCATTTACATATAAGATCAAGAACACTATGTGGCTCCCACTAACCTTCTTGTATATACAAGACTCTTCCTTACTTTGGTCAAAGTGAATCTTTTTTACTTCTTCGTCAAAGCGTTTGTTCCAACTCCTTGATGTTTGCTTCAATCCATAAATGGATCTTTGAAGCTTGCATACTTTCTTGCTATTCTTTGGATCTTCAAAACCTTAGGTTGTACCATGTACACATCCTCCTCCAAGTTCCCATTAAGGAATGCCATTTTGACATCCATTTGCCATATCTCATAATCATGAAATGCGGCAATAGCGAGCATAATCTGAATAGACTTGAACATGGCAACCGGTGAAAAAGTTTCATCATAGTCAATTCCTTGAACTTGAGTGAAACCTTTTGCTACAAGCCTCACTTTGTAGGTTGTCAAGTTCCATCCATGTCCATCTTCCTCTTGAAAACCCATTTATTTTGAATGGCCTTTTCCCTTGAGGAAGGGCAACCAAGTTCCATACTTGATTATCATACATGGATTCTATTTCGGATTCCATGGCCTTGAGTCATAGTTCGGAGTCGTCTCTTTCCATTGCTTCTTGAAAGGTCGAGGGATCATCGGTATCTAGTACCATGATCTCATGAAGTCCCAAATACATATCGGGTTTCTTCCTTTCCCTCGTTTACCTTCTAAGTTCTTTTGGTTCTACGTGTACTTCTGAAACTTCTTCCACAATTTCTTGTGGAATTGGTTCGTGTTCGATTCTCGAACGTACACTAAGTGGGGAAGCTTGAGTTTCTCTCACAATTTCTTGCGAGGGTCTCTCACTCATGCTCCCACTAACCAAAGGACCCTCGGTTGGGCCTTCATGATCTTGAATATCATCATTGATATCATGATCTTGTAGAGTATCTTGAGTCTCCTCAAGCACAACTCTACTCCCACTACTTTTTATTCTTTCCAGAAATTCGTTTTCTAGAAATACGGCATCCCTCTCTACAATCACTCGATTGGAGGTTATATGCCAAAAGTAGTATCCTCTTGTCTCACGAGAATAACCTATGAAGAAGCATTTTTCCGCTTTTGGTTGAAGTTTGGTAGAAATCAATCACTTGACGTAAGGCTCACAATCCCAAATCTTGAGAAAATTGAGCTTAGGTGTTTTACCACTCCATAGCTCATAAGGCGTTTTCTCTATGGATTTTGATGGAACATTATTTAGTGTGTAAGCCGCAGCTTCTAGGGCATAACTCCAAAAGTAAAACGACAATTCAGCATGACTCATCATTGATCGAACCATGTCGAGTAATGTCTTATTCCTCCTTTCGGATACCCCATTCCACTGAGGTGTACCGGGAGGGGTGAGTTGTGGTACAATACCACACTCCTTTACGAATGAGTCAAATTCAGTACTTAAGTACTCACCTCCACGATCCGTTCGTAGAGACTTGATTTTCTTGTTGAGTTGGTTCTCTACTTCATTCTTGAATTCCTTGAACTTGTCAAAGGATTCACTTTTGTTTCTCATTAGATAAATATAGCCATAACGACTATAGTCATCCGTGAACGTAATGAAGTACCTGAAACCGTCTCTTGCACTAGTACTCATCGGACCACATACATCAGAATGTATCAAATCCAACAAGTCATTCGCTCTCGGTCCTTTCTTCTTGAAAGGCCTCTTGGTCATCTTGCCCATTAGGCAAGGTTCGCATGTCTCCAATGATTTAAAATCAAGTTGACCAAGAAGATTAACTTCTTGCAATTTCTTGATGTGTTTTTCATTTATGTGACCAAGACGATAGTGTCACAAGAGTGTATCATTCACGTGAGTAGTTTTAAGCTTTTTGTTATTGATGTTTAAGATTTGTTTATTATTCAATTCAAGCAAATAGAGACCATTCCTCACGAATGCATTTGCATAGAAAATACCATTCTTCGATATAGATAAGCAAGAATTTGAAATATTTATATTAAATTATCTATATCCAAACATCATACAGAAATAATATTCTTGCTAATCGAAGACACATAATAAACATTCTTTAAACATAAATTTAAACCACTAGATGATTGAAGCTCCACAGAGCCTTGTGCAATCGCAGCAACACTTGCACCATTTCCGACCTTCAAAATCATCTCGTTCTTTACGAGTTCCTTCCTATTCTTTAGTAGCTGCACATTACAGATTATGTGAGCACAAGATCCGGTATCAATTACCCAATCATGGACAGAGGTGGGTAAAATTTTCTCAATAACAAATATACCTTTGGACTTTTCGGGGCGCTTACGTTCAATCATTCCATTGTCAATGTCTTCCTTGTACTTGGGGCAATTTGGCCGGATGTGTCCCTTTTCACCGCAGTGAAAGCACTCCATATTGGGAGTCGGAGATTTCAAAGATTTCCGCCTTGAGGCACTCGCACGAGCACCTCCTACTCCCTTGCTCTTGATTGACGTAGTCTTGGTGAATTTGTCTTTACCTTTGGTGATCTTCTTGCTCCCTCCATGGACGGCTAGGACGTGCTTGTCCCGACCCTTGCCCATGTCAACTTCAACCGTTTTGAGAGCGTTATGAAGTTCCTCAAGACTCACCCCTTTTTCACGCACATGATAGTGCATAATGAAGTCCTTGTAGGACGGGTCTAGAGAGCCAAGAATCAAATCTTACACAATGTCCTCGGGCATCGGGGAAGAGAGCTTCGACAACTTCTCAAGGTATCCTTGCATAGTGAGAAAATTCATAGATACCAATGTTCCCTCCGCCATGTGGCACCTTGTGAGTGCGATGGTGGTCTTATAACGCTTTTTTCTAGCACTATCCATGAATATCTTTGTTAGAGTTTCATGGTCTTCTTGGGTTTTGAATCCAAGTATTTCGCTTGAAGTGAGTCACCCATGGAGGCCAACATCATACTGTGAACCTGGTTCTCTTGGTCTTCCCACTTGGCTTTTGCCTCTCTCTCGCTATCAGTTGCCTTCTCATTTAATTTTGGGATTTCACCATCAAGAATATGAGATAGTTTCTCAAACCTCAACACGATATTGAGCTTGGGTTGCTAACTTATGAAGTTTGAGCCATCATTTGCCAAAGGATGTTTTCAATCATAGATCGCACAATAGGTTGAATAGTCGACATTTCTACAAAATAATTTATACATAGGATTTATTGTCAATTCTATGTTTGAAAATAAATACTGCAAATAAATAACATGTCCATAAATGTAGTAATTCAAGATCCTATCAATTATAATATAAACTAGCTAAGGGCTATCAGATATATTATAAAATCAAGGTAAGAAAACATTTTTAATCATAACTATTTCAAAAAAAAAACAAAATTTACATTTTCAAACTCCTATGACTCTTGTCATTTTAATTAAGAGGTAATTTGATCAATCCTCCTAATGAACACTTTTTCTCAAAACCAAGCTAGGGCTCCGGGTCTTGTTAAGAAAACTTATTTCATTTGATACGAGATACGTTTTTTCCATTGTATTCACAAATAAATACACTCGGTGTCCACTAAGGGTGAATCGCACCTCGTACATCTATTCATGGCACATAAATAGACAACCTTATATCTCCCACTATTCCCAAAGATGAGGAAGTTATCTCCCGCTAAGGCGAGCAGAATATCCCTCAATCGATGACTGCTAGTGATTTTAGAAATTACGTGATCATGCATATTTATCTCTATACACATCCTAACATTCATTCATACAACCACACACATGTCAAGCACACAAACATAAATATATCCATTCACACACACATAAGTGTGAGTTTATATGTTCCCACGTCCTTGACCTTTGCGCCTTCTCTGCGACTTCCTCTTGCACCATTGATGTAGATATTGCAAAATATAACCATGCATCTCACAATTTCGACATTTCTACAAAATAAATTATATGGGATTTAATGTCAATTTTATGTTTTAAAAAAAACAATACCGCAAATAAAAAAATTTGTCCATAAATGCAGCAATCCAAGATCCTATCAATTATAATATAAACTAGCTAAGGGCTATCAGATATACTATAAAATCAATGTAAGAAAACATTTTCTAATCATAACCATTTCGAAATATCGCAACATTTGCATTTTCAAACTCTTACGACCCTTGTCGTTTTAATTAAGAGGGAATTTGACCGATCCACATAAGAAAAACTCTCTTTCTCAAAACCGAGCTAGGGCTCCGGGTCTTGTTAAGAAAACTTATTTCATTTGATACAAGATACGTTTATCAATTGTATTCACAAACAAATATACTTGGTGTCCACTAAGGGTGAATCACACCTCGTACATCTATTCATGGCACAACAATAGACAACCTTATATCTCCCGTTATTCCCAAAGATGGAGGAAGCTATCTCCCGCTAAGGGCGAGTAGAATATTCCTCGATCGATGGCTGTTAGTGGATGAAATAAGAAAGAAAGATACTCTTAATTTTTGGTTGGACAATTTAAACATTAATATGTGATTTTAGAACTTAGGTGATCATGCATATTTATCATCTATACACATCCTAATATTCATCCATGCAATCACATATATATCAAGCACACAAACATAAATAAATCCATTCACACACACATTGTGTGAGTTTATATGTTTCCGCGTCCTTGATCCTTGCGCTTCTTCAGCGTCTTCCTCTTGCACCATGGATGTTGATATTGCAAAAATATAAACATGCATCTCTCAATTTTGAAAATTGTCTAGTGCAAGTCCTATGTAAAAATCCTCTCATATGCATTCATAAACATAGAAATAGAAATTTGGCTTTTACATATACATAAGCCCCTGTGATTGAATAATAATGACATACATATTCATTCATTCATTCACACATGACTTCAACGGAACATATAAACTCACATATCCCTACATGAGAGAACTCGAGCAACGCATGTACATATACTATATGTTACTCAATTTAGTTTATCATGCATCTCTAAATCAAACAATTCTAAAATCGTTTGAAATCCATTATAAATGATTTTATGCATCCATAGTTCAAAACATAAAACATTTGAACCGTTGTTTATCCAATTTCCAAAAATAAAAAAATTAAAGAAAGATAAACATATGCCTTTTTCGGTTTTGTTGATTCCTTATAAAATAATCATTTAATTAAAAAACGAAAATTTTATATATTAGACATAAGTCTAAATTTTAATTCTAACATTCACATGATGTGTTTCAAAACATTTAAAACTATCAAAAGAATCAATTAGAATTAAATCAACAAAACTATCGGAAAACTCGAAAAAGACATAGAACTTGAATTGTTTCGATTGTAGATGGTAAACTAAAATTAATTATATAGTCTAATCATTGAAAATATGAACTAAATGCTCTGATACCACTGTAGGATTTCGTGTCCCTATGTATGTATATATTCTAAAAAATTTAATACAACATACAAGATCGATTTCATATTTTCAACAATTTTTATGTACATTACTTTGTGTTTATTCTAATCACATGCAACCCTACATTTATTAAAATAAACGACAAAGGTATAATCATACCTAGAGGTTCTCTAAAACGTTTTTGAAGATCCGGAGTTGCATTGCCCGTTACGTTGTCTACGGATTTGCCTCCGAGTGTTCATCAAACTCTAAACAAGATAAGAGAGAAAGGAGCTAGCCAATCGATCTCTAATAAGGCTTAGAATCTAGCTAATAACCCATATTTGAGCTCCTGAGATTTCGATCTCCTAAACTCAAAATTACTAAGAGATTTTCCAGGTGATTAGAGGAGAGATTAATGAGAGAAAGATTTTTGCATTAGTATTAAACAAGTAGGAGTAGGGATCCTTTTATAGTCTCCCAAAACATCCTTATCAAGAGCTATTCTTTAGCCATGATCCATTGTTTATTCTCTCCTAAAATTAATCTCTAATTTCCACATAAGCATCCACAAAAAACGTTTTAATTAAATATGGAATTAATCCACCCGATTTAATTAATCTCTTAATAATTCAGGCAGAATCGTTCTTGTTCGGTGGACCGAGAATTATTCGGTCAACCGAACCGTTCGGTTATAACACGTGTTCGGTGCACCGTGAGCTAGACGGTCGACCGAATCCGTATGAGAAAAATTCCCTGGAAGAATTCGGACGAACCACGTCTTTTACTCGGTCGATCGTTGACCCAGCAGAATCGCTCCTGGGACATAGTCATCGGATGACCATATCACCTTCGGTCTACCGAAAATACTACTTCTCGGTTGACCGTGTACACTCGGTTAACCGAAACCGATTGTCCAGGCACTCAGACAATTGCAGGCAACCAATTGCGCTTACCCGTTCCCTATTCGGTTAACCGATCCGAAGATACCCCGGTCGACCGAACCATGAAAGGTTCACCGTGTTTGACCCCGATTTTGCCTTTGTCAAATTTTAGATTTATTTCCAACAAAATTTCTTCTTTTGGGTTTTTTAGCAAATTCACATATTATGTAATATATTATCTTATGTAATATTAAATTATTACACCCCATAATATATACACCACATATGAATTTATTATGATTCTAATTATGTCAATTCTCATGACATATTGATTTTATTCATTTACAACATGAGTCTCATTTTCATATGAAACCTGACACATCATATGAACTTAAAAGCAACCATCTTGTTTCCCAGTTTTGTGGTGTGACCTATAGGAGCATCTAAGTCAAATTGGCAGCGTTATTATACACTTAATATCTCAAACTATAAGCGGTATCTAGCTACACATTATAGTTACCCAATTAGCATAGATGTCTTTCTTCCACCCGAACCAAAACAGGATCCATTTATTGATGTAAGTGCATCACTTGTGTCCATCCCTTGCCTCATGATATTAAGAATATATACAAAGTAGAAATGTGTCACCTTTGTATTATATTCCTTTCTTGATCTCTTTAAGCTAATTATAACTATGTAACTTAACTCAATTTACATTGTGCACATTATAATTTTGCTTTATCAAAGGGCCCACTAATATCATCACTCAATTAAGAGGGGCAATGATAATCGTTTGACTAGCTATCTTTTACAGCACAAGTCATGCTCAACCAACTATTGTCTTTATCACTACACTCATTGATAGCTTTTGACAATAATCAAATTAAGCACTTCTTGAGTGAAAAGATATAAGTCTCATATCTTAGGATCCAAGACACAGTAAAAACATTAATGACACGAAACACAATTCCATAATGTTTTACTTGTTAGGTCTATTCAATATATAAAAGTAATCTTTTCCTCTTTTATATACTCGTGTCGCCAATTTTTTGTAGAGCTACAACAATCGATGACCAACACGACAATCTTATCTCGGTAATTAATGTTCTATGTTAATTACCATGATTGTGAATAACTTTTGATTTATGTAAATCATTATCTTTTAGAGCTCTACGGTTAAGGAACAAGCACATCTTCCTTAACACTTCCAAAAGACGAATACCATAATCAAGGAACAAAATGTTTGCACATTAAATTCATAATAATTGACATATAAAAGTAAAACTTTTAGAACACGTTCCTTTCAAATACTTCCTCTAATGAACTCCTATTAGTCCTTGAAATTGCACTCCGTATACCTTGAGTTCTTCGATGGACTCCATGACCTCTGAATTGAACTCAAAACAAGCCCAATTGAATAGCCAACATGCTTGCCTTTTAGCCTTTTTCATTACCTTCTACAGAAGGATTTTTGCAGGAAGAAATTGTCCACTTTTGGCCTCACTTAATCTATATAATTAACAAACTTAATTTTACTCATAATCCAACTCAACATCACATAAGCCAACTTGGTCAAAATTGTATTTTCATATGTGGACTTGTTGTTATCTTACCATAGAAGGTGACCAAGACTGAAGATCAAGGATTCAAGACTTAAGAGATGTAATCAAGATTGGAACACATACAATTTTATAATTTATGAAGTCCTTAGAATATCACCTATAGTTGGAGCACAGAGTAGTCATGCAAGTAGATTTGTTGATCAGACCATTAGCGGTCGTCCATTAATTGGTCCATAAAGCCTTATGCTTATGTGTAGTTTCGATGGTCATCTTATTCTCGGTCAACCGATTATTGATTCCAGGGTGCCCGAATCTTTATTGTTCAGTTTCATCCTACGACTATGCACTTGTCGATTTTCCTGAATTTTTCTATGATCATTAGACAACTTTGACCTTATAAGGTCGATCATGGTTTATCAATCG
Organism: Triglochin maritima; assembly: GCA_963682175.1. Classification (NCBI taxonomy): domain Eukaryota; kingdom Viridiplantae; phylum Streptophyta; class Magnoliopsida; order Alismatales; family Juncaginaceae; genus Triglochin; species Triglochin maritima. The sequence continues at coordinate 26,198,039 of OY821774.1, read as the reverse complement.
TTGATTCTGATGGTTGTCTTCGACCCATAATGGGGTGCCACAAGTCATATGTCGTTATCTGTCACAAAGTATATATAATAATCATTACACGGTACAACAAAATTCACTAACTTGATGGTCAATTGATCACTGGTTGATCGTCGTTGTTCACAATAATCTCAAGCCTTTCTAAGACCCTAAATCCAGATGGCAAATAGTTGATCGGACGACCATTTTGGGCCCTTTTGACTGTAAACATTCACTATACTTATTGTTTTGGTATGGCAATGGTTTAACGGTCATTGTTATTTCTCATTTGACACAGTTGACTGTGCGCCAACACACTACGTTGAACAACTTATCATTGAGCAGTAAGCCGATTCTGTTAGGCAGATTGTCCGGAGTTTTGGGTTTCTCTCTTGACCAACTTTCTCGACTACCCTATCAATGTGTCATAATGGTTAATTGAGTTTTGAAGCTTATAATTAGGGACCTAATTGAAACATTCAACTACAAAGAAACATTCTATTGCTCTCATTCATTGTGCTCTCACTCTCATTCACTTAAAACTTTAACTTCTCACTCTTGCTTCAAGTTAGAGTCGTTGGAATTCAACTTAATCATCAAAGAGTGCAATTAGCTTTGAGAAGCTACCTCTTAGCTTGTGAGAGGAATTCAAGCCAAGAGAGAGATGTGATCAAAATTAAACTACGAAACATCCACGAGCACCACTTTACACTTTAATATTTTCCTCGACAACCCTCGCTCCCTCCCCAACATCCACGAGCCTAACCCCGACCCCCTCCCTCTGTACAACCCCAACCCCCCTCCCGACTCGTCCCTCCCTCCGTGCAGGCGTGACCCCTCCCTCCATGCCACCCCGACCCCAACCCCATGTCCAACCCTCCCTTCACGACAACCCGAGTCCACCCCCAACCCCAGCCGTCAGCCCGATCTTGACCCCACACCCCCCCGACCCCCAACCTAGCCTCGACTCCAAACCCGACCCCAACCACGTTTCGGGCCCCAAACCTGACCCAATCGCGATCCCAACCCCAAACTTGACAGCCTCCCTGACCCCAAACCCTCATTAGACCCCAGCCACCAGCCCCGACCCCCGACCTCAAACCCCTCTACATTCTTAATTGTTTTGAAAAGTTTACTTTTTTTTAGTTTGAATGTGATTAATTGAATGTGTTTTTAAATATAGTTTGAATAGAGTTTTAGTCTAATTTTTTGTTTAGAATTTTTGTTTTCATAAATTTGATTATTTGTTTTAGTTTGAATGTAGTTTGAATTCAATTAATTTGATAGTTTGAATGTAATTTTAAATATAGTTGGAATATAATTTGAATATAGTTTAAATATGTGAATGTGAAATGTGATGGAAATTGAAATTGTGGAATTCTTTTTGTGTATCCTGGGATTTGAAGATTTTTCATTTTTGATTTATATGGAAATTTCTGCCGAATTTTAAAAAAATTATTGAAAATTGTAATCAATGACACACTATTGATTCCCTTCTAAAACTTTATGGAATTTTAAGTCTAACAAGTTTGTCTGTCTTATTTTGTATGATGTTGTTGTGATTGGTGGAGTTTGAAGGGTTTTAGTGTTACGATTTATTAGGTTCTTAGTAGGATTGACCTTTCAAACAACAACAAGAATAAAGAAACAAGTTTTAGTAGAGTGTTGACAATAGTATGTGTAAGAGTGTTGACAATAGCTTAGAGATCAAAGTTTAATAGCAAACATTGCACAACAAATAAGTATGTGTAAGAGTATTGACAATAGCTCCACTTTAATCATTTTTTACTTTTTGGTGATGTTAAATATCTCAAGTACATCCTATCGAAATATATCGATTTTAAGATGGCCATCCATGTTTTAACAGGTTACAACCCACCACACATTGAGCTTAGTTGACCTACTTATGTAACGCCCCGAGCCCGGACAACTGATCACCCGCCCGAACCCGGTGCGTTAAGATACGATCCACGATCCTGACCGCTGCGCACTCTGATATTTAAATCCATCTGATAGGCCCATAATTAATCTGAAAAATATAATCAACAATTTGTGAGCTCGACAGCCCGCAAGTACCAACCATCAATCAATCAGAATCATAATCATGTGGAAAATAATACAGAATATGACATTCAGTCAATAAGCACAATCAAGAGACGTGCATCACAAATAAAATGCATGCATATCAATTTGAAACCCCCATTCAGATTCGACCACATCCTGTGCTTCTGAAATCTATCAATCTGTCAGACGCACACCTGGTAGCTCCACACTAACGACAGGCAGCCCTTTCCTCTCTCGGGTGGCTCCACGCTGTCCGTTAGGCAGCTCTTTCCTAAGTTGCTCTGCTAGAAACATACACACAGCCACAGGACATGTCGACCGAAACACCACCATGCAATCATATGCATATCCATAAAATCAATATTAATGCTCAACATGCATGCAACTACGAATATCAAGAGAGACAGACATGATATGAAACTGAAGAATAACGAATCAGTACTTGCCTCAAAATCTCCATCTTTTTCTTCTCAATATTCTTCTCAAAATTTCATCTTCTCCTAAAACCACACAATCATCCAACAATCTTAATTAGTCCATTAAGATATTTGATTATTACCTCAACTAAAAAATTCAGGATATTACAACTTAAGTGTATTCAAAATTGATCCCCATTGAATAATAGTGATCATTAGTGGAACTAGGAATTTCATTGGGATGAGGCTTAAAGAAAAAAGTCTTATCATATAGGTGATTCAAAAGGTTATATTTTTTCATCCAAAGGCGACTATGTTTAGTATTGGATTTTCGATGTAGGATTGTATTTTGGATCTAAAATTTAGGATTACATGTAGGCTTGGTTGGAAACAATATTTGTTGTAAGATAAGAGAATTGGAGGTTGGGGTTGGTGTTGAACTGTTGGTGTTAATTCTGCTTTTGACTTGGTAAATTTATGTTGTTGTTGAAATGTAGTGTAGTTCTTTGGGGTTCGTACAAGATAGGTTTTCAGAAATAACAGATTTTGGTTGGGAGATTTGGGTTTGAAATGTAGTGTTTAGTTGATGGTGAATATTTCTACAATTCTAATACAAATTTATAGTTGACAAGTAGTTGGAGGTGCTTGTGAATGCATGATATGAATGTAAATGTGTTTTTTCTTGTCAATCTAGGATTTTAAAGAAATTTAATTAATGAAAATATAGGGGATGTTCTGCCAAATTTTATATTAAATAGGTGTTTTAGATTTAGCTAACATGTTTTACGGTTTAGTTATATTGATTTGGATTGAGTGGAATGTGCTAGTGTGATTGAGTTAGTTGGATTGTGTTGGATATGTTAGTTGATTGTTAGATTGATTAATTGATTTAGTTAGATTAGGTTTATTTGGATGAGTTGGATGTGATAATTAGATTGAGTGGAATATGCAAAATGTGTTAGTTGACAATGAGTGATGGGGTAGTTTAGGTATAGATTGAATTTAGGATTAGCTGGAAATAAGATTTATGGTAAGGTTGGAATTTTGAAACCGTCGATTTGATGATGGTAGAGGTTGAAACTTTTATATTGGATTTGGTATGCCAAAATCTTTATACAATATTTGTTATTCCTAGTAGTCGGAATTTTTAATAAATTATGTTTAACATGTTTTGTTTGAAATCAATAGAATTATGAGCTAAGACAAAAGTTGAATGTAAGACAAGAGAATTACTCAGAAATTCACAAAAAATCTTAAGTCATTCCTGAACCTTGCCTTTGCTTCTCACAACCAATACATTCGTGATGCGAATAAAATTGTATGCCCATGCAAGAAGTGTTGTAACAATAAATGGGCGACTAGAGGTGACGTCATCGTTGATATCGTCATAAATGGTTTTCCTGGTAATTACAAGCAGTGGGTTTTTCACGGGGAAAGTATTGTCAGTTTGAGTGCATAAGTTGTCACGACAATTACAACATGACCAACAAAGATCGAGTCAAAAGAGGATAACGCATATGACATAAGGGGATGACACACATTCTGGTAGAAGGTGGTAACGCCACAACCACTATCTCGAGACATGATCACAAATTATGCTCAAAATTTTGTCGCCTACAGGAAGGACGGAGATCAACCATTGTATCCCCGGTGCAAACCAGAATTGACGATAGTATCCTTCGTCATCAAAGCATTTCACATGAAGTGCTTAAGTAGATGGTCGGACACTTCATTTGACAAGTGGTCAGCGTACCAAGCAAAGTTATTTCAATAGGGAGTGTTTTGCCGAATGATACATATGAGATGAAAAAGTTTGTTGCCAACATACTATTTCATTATGAAAATATTCATGTTTGCAAGAATCATCGCACATTTTATTGGGTAACCGTGTAGGGGAAGATGAAGAAGAAATTGAAAATGTTGAGGCCCGAAAGAGCAAAAGAATTTTAGTGGCACTCTTATGGTACTTTGCGCTCAAACCAAGACTCCACAGGTTTTATCTCGCTGCTGATATTGCCAAGTCGATGAGATGACATGTGGAGAAACGAGAAAAGGATGGAAAATTGCATCATCTGGCTGATTCTGAATGTTGGGCAAGTTGGACAACAAGCATCCCACATTCACTTCAGAAATAAGAAATGTGAGGCTAGGCTTTAACATCAGATAAGTTTCAACCATTTAGTCAGACGCAACATAGTATTTGGCATGTAATGGTCATGCCTTATAATCTTCCACGGGTGGATGACCATGAAACACCAATTTTTCATGATGTCGCTAATTATTCCTGGTCATCTAAGCAACAAGTTATATGTTTGTTTGCAACCACTTATCGAGGAGCTGAAAGAGCTTTGGGAAGAGGTGTAGATACTTAGGATGCTTATAGTTAGTCATGTGTCACGTTGTGAGCTGCCTTGTGGTGGATAATAAATGACTTCCCTATGTATGCTAATTTGAGAGATTGGATGACTAGAGGGTATATGGTATGTTCATAATGTATGGAAGATACTCGTTCAATTTATCTGAACCATAGTGGAAAGAATTGCTATTTGGGTTACCGTCTATGGTTAGATAAAGATTACTGTTGGAGGAGAAATAAAAGATGATTTGACGGCAAAGAGTAACAAAGAGGTCCACCATAATACAAATCTGATGAAGATGTCTTAAATATTTGTAAAATTGTTCCCTGGGTGCTGGAAATAACTGAACTAAGAAAAGTATATTGGGAAGATATTTTAATTCGGCGCAATATTGATGTCAGGCACACTGAGTGAAATGTGTGTGATAGTTTGTTTAATACACCAAAAGAATACAAAGACAATAAGAAATCAAGATATGATTTATAGGAAATTGGTATCAGAAGTGACTTGCATTTGAGTAGTACTAACGACGGCAAGACATTGTATTTGTTGGCTTTTAGGCCTTAATCCATGTTTTGATGATTTATTCAACCTAATCTTAATCAGAATCCAAAGTAGAGTAGTACACATTATGCATAGCATATATATTGCCTTGTGTTAACTTCTACAAGTGATCAAGACTCAAGGAAGAAAGGAATTCAAGTCAAGACATGTAATCAAGCTTATTGAAGACATGTAATTGTGTATTTCTTTTGAGTCTTCGGAACTTTGTGTACTTGAGCATACTAGACTAACTAACTACTAACACATACACTAGGTTCCTTGTAGAAGTCACACACAAAATCTTAGATCATTTGGATTTCAATGGATCACTGAAACTTAGACTGGAAATCACTAAGCCTTAACTTCTACTGCCTGTGCTAATTCGGTCGACTAAACGACCTCCGTTCGACAGAATGGTTAGCTAATTCAGTTAGCCAATAGTGATTTATCCAGCTTTGACCGGTCGACCGCCTACACGTGTCATTTGACCATTAGATTTGTCGTTTCATACAACGGTCGGATTTCCCAAAACTCCAAAATACTTTGGCCACCGGCCGACCATTCCCTAGTTCTCGGTCGTCCGATCGTAGATTTCTCTTGATTCCCAAAGTGCCTGGAAATTTCCGGTCGACCATTCCCAAGTCCTCGGTCGAACGTCCCACAGTTTAGTTCGACCATTCACTTAAGTGAACTTAAGTTATAGCCTTATCCGGTCGACCGTCCCATAGTTTAGATCCTGGACTTCTCTGAAGTTTTTTGGACTTCATTTCTGGATGACTGTCGGTCGACCGTTAAGCCTGGTTCGGTCGACCGAACTTAACCCGAATTGTGCCCTGAGCTTTTTTGATTTGTGTTTCTTACACAAACTCTTACCATGTTAATCATAACGGCTATAAAACCTTAGGAGCAGTTATATATAGATGTTACCAAGACACAATTCAACATCTCACACACTTCTATTTGCTCAATACATTAGAGAGAAACTCTCCCACTCAAGGGTCCCCAATCCTATACTCTCCAAGCCATAACTTCCACACCTTTGATCAATTACTAATCTACTCAAACTGTACTCAAGTTAGAGAGTATTAGATCCACTCAATTCACTGTTGTCAATGAGTAAAGATTTCGGTGAAAGCCCGAAGCATCCTTCTCAGATTGTGAGAAGAAGAATCCAAGCTTACGAGGGTGTTCGCAAGGCTTGCTTTGTATAGGCATTCTCTCTTGGCCTGGAGCAGAGAGTGGTTAGTGAAGACGTAGGCGGAGCTTACAAGAGAGAAAGTAGGCGGGATGTCGAACCTCTATAAAAATCACCAAGTTCTTGTGGTTTGCATTGCTTTTCCCTACTTTGTTTAAGTTGTTTCCGCTGCACATCTTGTTTGTTTAAGAAGGGATTTAGCGTAAAATTGATTAGATAATTAGGGCCATTTCGATCCTACATCTGGTATCAGAGCATTGGTGCTAAATTTCATACACTTAACCGTATCTTAGCATGACATCATCTAGTTCTAATCATGTAGAAGGACTTTTGCACAACTAGGCCTCCATTGCTTAATGGGTCAAACTACGATTATTGGAAGAATAAAATGAAAATATTCTTAATCTCAAATGACCTTAAGTATTTGATATTCCTTCAAAATCCTTACACACCCCCAAGTGAAGGCGAATTAGCCTCATTAACTAGAGCTAAAATGAAATAAAATGAGATGAACTCTAGTACAATGAACATCCTATTTTGTGGATTAAATGAAGGAGAATATAATAAGATTAGAGGGTGTGATAGTGCTCATGAGATTTGGCATAGACTTCAAATGCATCATGTGGGAGATAATAACACTAAGGAAACCCGCATTAGTCTTCTCATGCATAAATATGAAATTTTTTCTATGCAAATTGGTGATAACATAAGCGAAATGAACACTCGCTTCACCGATATAACTAACTCTCTTCGTGTTCTTGGAAGAAAAGTTAGTGAAGGAGAAATGACTAGAAAATTCCTCTGATTGCTCAACTCGGAATGGGAAGACAATGTTGTTGTCAATGAAGAAGCACACAATCTTTCCAAACGAAATATGGAGGAACTCATTGGAAATCTCATGGCCTATGAATTCCAAATAAGTCATCGAAAGGAGAAAGAAGCCTCGAAGAAGAACCCTATCTTGTCCTTGCACTCAATGGTGGAATCCGAAAAACCAAGGAGGAGAGTAGATGATGAGGACATTGAGGTCCTTGCTCAAGATTTCTTCAAATACCTCAAGAAAGACATGGGAGAAATAAAAGAAAGATGAGGTAGAATAAGTGAAAAGAGAGAAAAAGAAAAGGAGAAGGAGGAGAGTGAAAATGAGAAGAGAAAGGAGAGAAGGGAGAGGAGAAGGAAAAGGAGAAGAGCAAGAGAAAAGAAAAGAAAAAAAGATGGAAGCTCACAAAGCTACTTGGGATGATTCTTCATCACTGTCATCATCATCGTCTTCTCTACAAAGTAGGGGGGAAGTTGCCTACACATGCCTCATGTCTATACAAGATGAAGAAAGTGATGTAGACTCTAACTCTTGTTCTACTAGATCTAATTCATGCTCAACAAAATCATATTCTAATGATAGCTCATGCTCTAAACAAGAAGCATATAAGTTTGATGTGCTTCAAATGCATTTCATGATTTAGTCAAACAATATGAGATCATTTGTGAAAAGAACAAAAATGCTAGAAAGACTATAAATGATCTCCAATGCGAAATTGAATCAATAATGAATGAAAGGAATGAGATGGTTGCTATACATGAAGAATATGCATTAAAACATGACAGTCTAAGAGCAACACCTATTGATGTTGAACATCTAGATCTTAAGGCATGTAATGCTCAATTACGAAAAGATCTAGAAAAGTTTGCAAATGGAACTAAAATGCTTCACATGCTTTTAGGTAGTCAAAGACAATCTTTAGACAAACATGGTTTAGGATATAATACGTCATATGTTAAAAACCATGTAGTTCACACTACCTTGAATGGTGATTGAATCAGTTATAATATTGCAAGTGCACGGCCGTGTTGAAGCGGTGGCAAATACGGGTCGGTCCATAGGGCGCGTGTGTGAGTCGAGTTCACAATACTCGGGTGGGGGAAAGAAGAGAGAGAGATGTGATCAAAATTAAACTACGAAACGTGGGAAATCAGAAAAACGATCAATGAAAACTAAACCCCTAGGGGGTAGAGAAAGAACATGGAAGTGAAAATGTGTAGTGTAGTGTGTGTTCAAATGTGCTCATCAAAACATGTCATACATGAAATCCATAAAACTCAACTCCAACTTTGCCTCCACATGAAATAAGATAAACCCTAATCATTAAAATATACAAGACAATAATTGAGATGAAGCTAATATGTTCACATGCATCATGACTCAAATCCAACTATGTCTCCACATGAAATAAGATTTATCACAATCGTTAAAACATACAAGACATTAATTAAATAAAGCCAACATGAGCACATTCATGCATGATTAAACATGAGCATACAAACAAGATTAAACAAACAACAACATCAAAGAAATTGCATCAAAGTAAAAGACATGTATTTAAAGAACAAAACTCACACTTGATTGAAATGAAAGGATTACAAAGTATGCTTCTTCTCCTCCAACTACACTAATCAGCACCAAAACAAAAACTAAAACTCATGGAGAAGCAAGAAGAAAAGGGAGAGGAGGGATTACAATGGTATATATCGACTAATACATGGTTAGGAATAATCTGGGAATAATCGGACGGCTCTAAATTATATCTAATAGTCCTACAATGCTCTGACCCGACAACCCGAATTGCAACCATCTGAGACCATTTGGACCATTTTGATCCGCCAGTGGCGGATCAAAATGGATCCGATCAGTCTGAAATTTTGTGTCCCACTTTATTTCTTCATTTGGCACATGGGGTGAAGTCCTGGTCTGCTAGCTCGAATCACTTTGAGTTTAGTTGGCGAAATACTGATCTGATTCAAGTCATGGGTAACCATATTTTGCACTTCACAATCAGGTCCCTCCGGGTTTGCACTTGGGTCATTCCTGATTTGCGATCCAGTCCTTGTGCATTACAAATAGGTCCAGAACATTCCAAATCAGTCCATACTTGTTAGATTTAGGTCTTTTATGCTCACTTCCTCATATTTATTACCTAACTCCTGAAATAAAGGTATTGGGGTATATAGTATGAATATGATGCATGATTTGCTACTAATCAAATACCCCCCACACTTACATTTTGCTAGTCCCGAGCAAAACAAAGGAAGAGAAAAATGAAAGAAAGTGAAATATACGAAAAATAGGGGTATCCTAACTCACTTTCGTAGGAATCACGGTTCCACTTAGCACGTGCAAGAAGTCGTTAAACCTCCCTGTCGCCAAGGAGGAGGAGTGGTGTCTCCTGAGGGTTTTCAGCGGATATACCTGTTGGCTTTTTGGCCTTAATCTATATTAATTTTGATGATTAATTAAACTAATCTTAATCAATCAAAGTGAGCAAACACTATTACATGCATTGGATACATACTTGTATACATGTAAACATCTTAATAGGTTGATCAAGACAATCAAGAAAATGAGCATTCAGACAAAGACATCAAGACTCAAGACTTGTAATCAAAGTTTTGGACCAAGACATGTGATTTCGTATTTATTAAGTCTATAAGGTTTAATGTAAACTTGAGTACTAGGATTCTGTCTCATCCATCATCGGTAAACCGAACCTCTTTCGGTCAACAGAATCATGTCTAGTTCGGTCCACTGAACACCTTCCGGATACCCGAATACTTCCCACCAGTAAAACTTATGTGTTCTCTGGAATTGCCCCAACGGAAGACCAAACCACCTTCGGTCGACCGAATAGCCCTGGACCGGTTTTGGACTTTGCTCCAACGGTCGCATTCGAATCAAGTCCCTAGAGCCCAATTGACTTGTCCCACTTCGGACGATCGAATACCTATCGGTCTACCGATTCTTTATTGGCTTTAGGTGCCCAACGCATATTGACACGTGGCACTTGATCGTTGTACCTAACAATTATTTAAGCTATAGCTGAAGGGAATGTGTTCTAAAAGTTTTACTTTTAAATGTCAATTATTATGAATTGAATGAGAAATCATTTTGTTCCTTGTTTATGTTATTCGTCTTTTAGAAGTGTTAAGGAAGAGGCTCTTGGTCCTTAACCGTAGAGCTCTAAACGATAATGGTTTACATAAAACAAAAGATATCCGCAATCATGGTAATTAACATGGGACATTAATTACCGAGTTAAGATTGTCGTGTTGGTCATAGATCATTGTAGCTCTACTAGTGAGTGACAACACGGGTACACAAAAGAGGAAAATATTGCTTTTGTATACTGAATATACCTAATAAGTAAAACATTATAGAATTGTGTTTTCTGTGTCATTAATGTTTTACTGTGTCTTTGGTCCTTTGATATTAGACTTATATCTGATCACTTAAGAAATGCTTGATTAGACTAGTGTCTTGAGCTATCGATAAGTGTAGTGTAAAGGCATTGGTTGGTTAAGTATGACTTTTGTTGGAGAAGATAGTTAGTCAAAAGATTATCATTGCCCCTCTTAATTGAGTAATGATATTAGTGGGCCCCTTGATAAAGCAAAGTTATAATGTGCAAAATGTGATTTGAGTTAAATCACATATTTGTAACTAGCTTAAAGAGATCAAGAAATGAATACTAAGACAAAGATGACACAATACTACTTTGTGCGTATTCTTAATATCATGAGGCAAGGGACGGACACAAGTGGTGCACTCCATCACTAAATGGATCGGGTTTTGGTTCACGTGGAATTAAGACATCTAACTAATTGGGAGCTATAATGTGTAGCTAGATACCGCTTATAGCTTGTGATATTAAGTTCTTAATATCACTGCCAACTTAGTTTAGATCCTCTCATAGGTCACACCACAAAATTGGGAAACAAGAAATGTGGATTTTGAGTTCATAAGGTGTGTCTGGTTTCATGTAGAAAATATGACACGTGGTGAACAAGCAAAATCAAAATTATGTTATGATTAATAACATAATTAGAATCTAAATTAAATTCATATGTGATGTAAATATTATGGGGTGTAATGATTAATCATTACATAGGATAATATGTTACATAAGTTGTGAATTTACTACTAATCCCGAAATGTCAAATTTTGTAGGGGTTAAACCGAAATTTGACATGTTTGCATGTACTGTGCAAAAACGGTCGACCGCTAAACTCTAAACGGTCGACCGAATGTTGCACCGATAACGAGAATTTCGTTTGTTCGTTTTCGGTTGACCGAGTATTCTCGGTCGGTCGACCGAACATTGCGATGAAAAAATTTGTTACGAACGGTCGACCGACTATATCGATCGGTCGACCGAAACTCGGTCTAAACGGTTGACCGAACCTCAAAAACGGTCGACCGGCCAGACGATTTTATGCAGAATTAATTTAAGAATTAATTAGATCATGCATGGAATTGGTCCATAATTGATTTAATTCGTGGCTAAGATTATTTGTTAGCAAATAATGGATGGTTAGATGGAAGTTTTCATGAAATCATGGGCAAGGGGTTGCACATGAATAGGTAATTTGGAGAGGACTTATAAATACAAGTTTATCTCATTACCTCATTTAATTAATTCATTATTTTCTTGTGCAAACTTCTCTCTCCATAATTCTCCACGAATTTCCATTAATTCTTGAGTTTAGTTTTAGTTTTCAAGAGATCTTCTTCTCAAGGGAACTAAAGAGGGGTTAGTAGTCGGATTCTAAACCCTATTGGAGATTGAGAGACTAGTTTTTCTCTCTCCGATCTTGTTTAGAGTTTGGTGAATACTCGGAGGCATCCAGCGGAAGCAACGAGCATCCTCAACGTCTCCGGATCTTCAAGAAGTTCTAGAGAACTTCTAGATATGAATTTCGGAGCCCAATATTTGTTTTGATGTATTTTATAGCAATCATTAAAACAAACCGATGCATGCATGAAAAACAAATCGTAGAAAATATATGAATGATCCTTATTGTGCATAAAAATTTCGAAAATATATATGTACAATTAAACATGAAATCCTACAATAACTGTCAGCGCAAAACCCGCGCTAACTTCAGTCTACAAAAGTGTACACGGTCAACCAAACCTGAGTAGATCAGAGCCCAACCAAACTTACTGTCCACCATGAACAGTGAACCGAATGGCATTCGGTTAACCGAACTTAATTAAGGCTAAATTGATAAAAGCTACTGGAGGATGGTGAACGGTGATCCGATATATAATCGGTCAACTGAATGATTAATTCAGACCAATTCTTCGGACTACCGTTAAGCTAACGGTCGACCAAATATGCATCGAAATCTGCCCGAACTTAAGTCACATCTTGCATTTTTATTAGTTCATTGGCCCCACAAACTCCCAAACGGCTAGTTGAGCTTGAAGGCTTATAAATAGGACCTCATTTGTTGGTTTTGGATCTCTTGAACACTCTCTATCAATCCAATACACAAAGCCAAATCTTCTTCATTTTCAAGCTCTCAATCCTCAACACTCAAGCCAAAACATCACCACTTGCATATCCAATTCCATATCCATATCCAAGTTTGATCAAGTATAGAGTATTAGTTAGATTGTGATTCCATCTCCCTATTCAATAATCACCAAAGAGTAGTAAAGATTCGAGGAAGCTCCCTCTTGGATTGTGAGAGGACACACGAGTGAGGCGACGTTGTTCGCGGGGCTCGGAGTTGTAAACGGCGTTGATCTCGGCCCGAAACGGAGATCGATTAGTGGAACCGTAAGCGAGATTCGGGGGATCGAGCGAGACTTGCGAGGAGGACTAGGATCCAGGTGAGGGTGTCGAACCTCTCTAAACTCCATTGTCGTCGATTTTGTGGTTTGCATGTCTTATCTCTTAATCCTTCAATTAGTGTTTTTAATTCCGCATTTACCTATCGATTAGAGGGCCATAGATCCTAACAATTAGTATTAGAGCTTTAGGTTGCTAATTTCATTTACTTACTCGTAATTTAGCATGACATCTACTTCTAATCATTATGAAGGATTATCCACAACTAAGCCACCTTTGTTTAATGGGTTAAACTATGACTATTGGAAGAAAAGAATGAGAATTTATTTGCAATTCAATGACTTAAAATTTTGGATATTCATCTTAAACAAATACACACCTCCAAACGATGATGAAATTGTATCCTTAACTAAACCCAAAATTAAGGAAGCGGGGATGAATTCCCGCATTATGAACATCTTGTATTGTCGGTTAAATGAAGGGGAATACAATAGGGTAAGAGGTTGTGAAAATGCTTATGATATTTGGAATATATTAGAGATGCATCATGAGGGTTCAACTAGATTGAAAGAAACTAGGATTAATTTGTTCATGCATAAACCATCCAGAAGACCTGACAGCTGGTGGCTCTCTCATGGTGTCCCACTCAAAGGTATGTTCAGCCATTAATTCAAAAGTGTCCCACGCCTCATCGATGGGTTTCATTTGGAAATCACCCTGACACATTGACTCCAACAATGTGCGGGTTATGTAGTTGAGGCCTTCATAAACAATCTGGCACAACTACCATAGCTCAAGTCCATGATGAGGGCACTGCAGGAGAAGGTCCTTCAACCTCTCAAAGAAAGTATGAAACGATTCGGTCTCAGTCTGATACATTTGATGTATCTGGTGTCGTATCTGTTGAGTTTTCCTTTGAGGGAAAAATCTTTTCAGAAAGACGATGACAAGGTCATCCCAAGACGGAAAGAGCTCGCCCGGAGGCTGTACATCTATTTCTTCGCGTTATGCTTCAATGCCAAAGAATTCATCCTCAACCGGACTGAATCCTCATCAAGCTGTTGAAGCTTGAACATGGAGCATACCTCCTCGAATTCACGTATAAAAATATACGGATCCTCCTTATTAGCAATGAAGGTAGGAAGCATGCTAACATATTGAGGTTTCAGTTCATAGTTGTTCCCAAGAGTTGGCGGAAGAATTATGCAAGAAGGTTGTGCGGCCTGAACAGGATGGGTCCGCTCCCACAAAGTCATTGGTCTATACCGTCGAGCTAAAGGTGGTGGTGCACCAAGAACTCGATCCTGACTGAATCCCTCTTCCTCCCGAGTTGGAGGAGGAGGAGAAGGAGGTCTACATGGGGGTGGGAGCGGACCGAAGTAATCCATGTATGGAACCCGGTCTCCCCCATATCCAGGAGACGACTCGACCTCAAGCTCCAAAGGAGCACGAGGCGGAGATGGGAGATCACCTAGACCGTCCATCTTAGAAAAATGCACTCTCTCAAGTTGAGCGCTCTCACAAGAATGAACCCAACCTCGCATAAAACGCTCGACTCGACTTCAAAATAACACACAACAGAAGGTGTAATCGGAGGAGGAGACTATGTGCAGAATATAGAGGAGAAGACTCAGATAAGAAGGGAAGAATTCCTAGAACTAGCGGGAGTAGTGGGTGAGGGTAGAAGCGTAATCTAGCAAACAAGGCTCAAATAGCCTCATTGATTTGTTTTATATTAAACCGCAAGTGCACGACCGCGTTGAAGCGGTGGCAAATACGGGTCGATCCACAGGGAGGTGTGTCGACTTTTGGTTTGTTCGAAGGCGAGTGGTAAAGAAAGGAGAGAAAGATTGATTACACTAAACTACACTAGAATGCAAAAGGAAATGAAAGATAAGCAATAAAAACTAAACCCCATAGGGGGTAGAGAAATAATGTGAATATAAAGATGTATGTGTGTGTGTTCAATTAAGCTCCTCACAACATGTAGTGCATGAAATCATAAAACTACATCCAACTTTGCCTCCACATGAATTAAGATAAGACTACATCATTAAAACATACAAGACAATAATTGGAATGAAGCTAAATGAACTCATGTATAAAGACTAGACCCTACTATGCCTCCACATGAATTAAGATAACCCAATATCATTAAAACATACAAGACATTAACAAAGGTAAAGGCAACAAGAGTACATACACTACAAATTGTGTTTCCAATATTAATTTCATCCATATCCTAACCTTATCATTCCCCATAAAATAGGTCCACTAATCAAAGCATAAGCTAAGCTTCATTCAAGGGCATTAGCATATCAAAGATAAGAGTGAAACCCCATTAGATGGTAATGGAAATCATATAAAGCTCAAGGGATTAAGATAACACACACTTAATACACTACATGATCATATCACATATTTCTCCTCCCCCCAAATGGGGATGGAACTACTCACTACTCATTACACTAACTATATTAACAAAATGAAGCATAATACTAAAATGAAACTACATTAAGCAAGCAAGAAATACTAAATAAACTTAAAAGGAAAGGAAAGACTAAACAAGCATGCACAAATTAAAAGACAAGATTAAAAGAAACTAGAACAATTATTTTATTAACAATGACTCACATTGAAGGTAACATTCTTCTCCACCTTGAGTTTTTGCTTCAAGGCTCACTCCTTAGTAGAGAGAATGCCACCAAGCAATGGATAATTACAATGGAAGGTGAAGAGTTCTATTTATAGGCATGTAAAAAGCTAATCCGGGACAATCCTCCAATGTGGGACTAAACAAATACCAAAAATAGACTAAGAATACACTAATACACGTGCTCCACAAATCTTAGCGGATCCAGAGCTATCTAGACCACCAATTGGCGGTCTATAAGCTCCATATCCATTTGGATTTCGTGTTGGGCTTTGCTTGAAGTATTTCTTGGTCTTGGATGCATCTACTTTGTTTATTGGAGCTCCGACCCGAATCGAATTGCTAAAATACTCCCCATGATGGTGTGGAGTATTCTGTTTTGCTCTTACGTCCTTCGGTCTTACGTTCAGGTCCTTCTCCCATGCATCTCAATCCCCAGATCTCACAATTCAGTCCTTTTTCCCAGCTTTTTGGTCCTTTTATGCTTCATCTCTTCAAACCTATTTATTCCTGAAAACTAAACATAAAACTCGTTACATAGCATTGTTTAGGTGAAAGATAATGGATATAAGATACAAATATAAGCATGAAATGATGTCAATCAAATACCCCCACACCTAAGTTTTTGCTACTCCCGAGCAAAACAAAGAAAGAGAAAAGCACACGAGAAACAAGAAATCCTAACTCACTTTCGTAGGAATCACGGTTGCACTTAGCACGTGCAACAAGCCGTTAAACCTCCTTGTTGACAAGGAGGAGGAGGAGTGTTGTCTCCTGAGGGTTTTCAGCGGATATACCCATATTTAATCTAGACACTTGACTCGTTGGACATATTTTTATCGATCATTGGACGCGGTAATCCTACGGGCCGACTCAATAAAGGTAATCAGTCCACACACCTAGCCTAATGAACCATTCGTGCAAGTTAAATAAGGAATTAAGTGAAAGACATGGACAACCTCAACATCCTCAAGTGATACAAAGTGTAAGGTCCATTAAGGTTCTTATTTGCATTACCATTTTTTTTCTTTTGGTTTCTTTTCTCATTTTTTTTCTTTTCTTTTTATTAGTTTGAGCTTCATTCTCCAAGGGTTAGGTTTCATGCATCATTGCCATGAGGACTTATACTATCACGTACACCTTTCCCCAAATCTCCATATAGGGCAATCTCTACCACCCGTGTAACGAGAGTTCGGTCGGCGCATCCCAAGTCAGATGACTCGAAAGCACCAGGCACAAAGTCCCCTCAGACCTACTTTCCTGAGTGATAGGATCTGTGCGAGAAGAGAGAACACCTACTCACTTATTTCTTATCTACACATGAACCAAAACCCCTACACTTAATGTCTCACAACAAGATTTAAAGGGTCCTTGACTACAACAAACTTCCTTAAATTAACAAACACGAATTATTGACTCACTAGGTTCAGGGTGGACTTCTTTAAATGTTTGAGTACTGAAACCCTATGATTACTCACCCCCAAGGGAAAACTGGGGCGCATCGTAACGACTAGATAAGTCCTAAAGCCACTGCACTAGATATCCTAATGCATCAAGTTCAAGACAATTTTGGGAGCTTTCTTTTTACTTTGCCTCTCAACGGTTTTGCACATGCTAAACACACGTAAAACCCACAAAACATTTTCTTTCGCAAACACATGAAGATTTTGAAAGAAATGTGGAAATTTTAAAGCATTAGGCAAGCAAAAGAAGACAAGTCACCCAAGGATCATGGCAAGCAGATATATCGATATTAAATGCAGCACACTAACATGACCCTAACAATGCACACAAAAGAAAACAAAAATCAAAGGAAAAGACTCGACTATGTACACACGTAAAACACCCCCCCCACACACACACCTACTTCATGCATTGTCCTCAATGAATGCGAGCAAGATACTACATGGATGTATGCATGAAACAGAAGAGATCTCACTAACATGAAGCACAAAGGGAAGTTCAAGGTCATTTTGATGGACACAAATCCGAATTTCCTCAAAACCTGTGAGATACTTAAAAAGGGAGATAAAATACGTGAAAGAAATGGGGCCCAAATACACAAGGGTTGGAGCCCACAACAATCGATGCTCACATAAGTTCTCATCTTCATTTGTCAAAAGACATCAAATGGGAACCTCAAGAGTGGGTCAATGCACTTGGAAAGGGAACATGACACCACGCGGGGCCAGAATACTCATGTGTGGGCCCCCTTCACAAAGAGCACAAGATGAAATGATAGGTTCATGAATTGGACGCAAAGGCGTCTCATTCAAAGGATCAAACTGTAAGAGCTTGAACCTCTCAAGAGTTTGGGAAATATGGGGCAACGGAAGAAGAGTTTCTCCCGTTGCGGTGCTGAAGTTATGATCGTCAATCCAAACTCTCCAACCAACAGGCTGGTGTGTCGGAACAAGGTCAACAACCTCGTTAGGCATGTCTGACACACCAGGCGAACAAAAAGTGGGTCTCATACCCAAGGTATCCTCCAAGGAACTCCTAATACCCTCATGAGCAATGTAGTTGTTTGATGTTCCATCATTTCCAAGATGATCATGAACAATAGTGAGAGGCAAACGCTCATCCGGTTGTTTGAAATTGAGGGTACTAGGGAGCTCTTGCTCCACCAGAGGTGAGTCCTTAAGAGGCACAACATGAAGATCATGTGGCTCTAGGGCCACGGGACAAAAAGGTAAGGCACAATCATGTGCGGACTCGTAATGAAGCTGGTCCGTGTTATTCTCAATTGGGATTGAATCGTCCACCAAGTGATCGTGAATTGAAACCCCAAGTCCCTCAGACTGACTAGGAGTTTGACTTTGAAAGATTGTGCTTTGAATTTTTGGATGTGGTGGTGGCGGTTCGATATCAAAAGATCAATCCTCATGTTGACAAGAAAAGTTACTCTCCTCACGTTCACGTAATTGTTGCGACATTTGACTCACTTGTAGTGCCATATTTTGTATGGACTGTTGAGTGGTTTCCATGAACGTAAGGAAAGTTTGTTTCAAGGAATCAGGTATGCGGTCAACTATGAGGTCCAAGTCAGAGCTTGGGAAATTTTGGGGTTGGGTGTTGTTGGGCTGAGAATGAGTCCAATGATTTGAAGTGGGGTGTTGGTAGAATTTTGGGTATTCGGGAGGAGGATACTGGGGTGAAAATGAAGTATAAGAATTTGGATATGAATTGTCTCCCCATGAATCCATCACTCTCGGGTTGTACGCGGATGCGTAATGGTCATATTGAGCATTTTGGGAAAAGGTATGTGCATACTCAGACTCAGGGGGAACATAAGGACATTCCCTGATAACATGACCACTCAACCCACAACAGTCGCACGGTACGGCTACTGGAGCCACCGGTGCACTCATGTCATCAGCCATACGCATGAAAGAGGCCAAAGTTTGTTGTAATGTCTCAGTTTGTTGACCAGCATATGATCCGATGTAACTAGATGGTGGTCTAGCAGTCGGTGTCTCTCTCATACTACCCCAATATGAAGATTGCTCACTCGCACAATTAATATTGTCCCAACCATACGGGGTGTTAGTCTGAGCCACCCCAGGTTGCATGGGTCCAGAATACCAGGAAGAATTGTCCTGGTCCCAACAATAATATGGATGATCGCCCATGTAACCATCCATCTCAACAAAGAACTCTCGAGTCGATCAATCTCACCACCACGAGGCCAAGCTCGCAAAAAGTGCTCGACTCGACCCTAAAACGCTACCAGAGAGTGTAAAGGGGAGGAGACTATAACGTAGAAGAAGGTGAGAAGATGATGACTCAGAAGAGAAGGGAAGAATCCTAGAGCTAGCGTGGGTAATGGGATCAGGTAGAAGCCTAACTAGCAAGCACGGCTCAAACAACTTAAGGCTATGGGTCCTTAGGCTAGACGACTCCTAACTTCGAGGTCACTAACCTCGACACCCCTCAACTCCCTACAACGAGGACCACAATGCGCAGCAAGTGATACCAGATCCGGAGATCCAGTACCTCCTACTATCGACAAGGTAGGCAACGCCGATCAGGTCATGACAGTCTCAACTAGATTACTCTCCTAGTGCGTCTGTAATCCTTAGGGCCAATGTCTACTTGCTTTTAGTTAAGGCGTGATTAAGAGTGATTTTTGGGGCTAAGGAAAGGGTGATGAAATCCCCCACCTTATCTTTTATGGGACAACCCCTCCTTAGTAGTGTTTTGATCCTAAATCTAGCAATCAATCGCTCCAATCAAACGCTCAACTCACTCTTGTCCTGATGCAATTCCTACTAACTAATGCATGGGCATACAAGGTGCATGAATGAGTGTAGGAAATGTGTACCCCACGCCAGCACTCGACAAGTAAGAACGTCTAGTCTTTTGCTTTGGATTTTAAGGCCAAGTTGATTAATGGGGGAGTGATTAATGATCTGGGAGCAAACTAGAAGTCACAGCATGCAAAATAGGGCTCCCAGATAACGAAAATGAAGCAAACAACTACCAGAAGAAAAATGGAAGCAAGAAGACCTCACCAGGCCGCCAATTAGCGGTCTCAAACCGCAAGTGGTAAAGAAAGGAGAGAAAGATTGATTACACTAAACTACACTAGAATGCAAAAGGAAATGAAAGATAAGCAATAAAAACTAAACCCCATAGGGGGTAGAGAAATAATGTGAAAATAAAGATGTATGTGTGTGTGTGTTCAATTAAGCTCCTCACAACATGTAGTGCATGAAATCATAAAACTACATCCAACTTTGCCTCCACATGAATTAAGATAATACTACATCATTAAAACATACAAGACAATAATTGGAATGAAGCTAAATGAACTCATGTATAAAGACTAGACCCTACTATGCCTCCACATAAATTAAGATAACCCAATATCATTAAAACATACAAGACATTAAATAAGGTAAAGGCAACAAGAGTACATACACTACAAATTGTGTTTCCAATATTAATTCCATCCATATCCTAACCTTATCATTCCCCATAAAATAGGTCCACTAATCAAAGCATAAGCTAAGCTTCATTCAAGAGCATTAGCATATCAAAGATAAGAGTGAAAACCCATTAGATGGTTATGGAAATCATATAAAGCTCAAGGGATTAAGATAACACACACTTAATACACTACATGATCATATCACATATTTCTCCACCCCCAAATGGGGATGGAACTACTCACTACCCATTACACTAACTATATTAACAAAATGAAGCATAATACTGAAATGAAACTACACTAAGCAAGCAAGAAATACTAAATAAACTTAAAAGGAAAGGAAAGACTAAACAAGCATGCACAAATTAAAAGACAAGATTAAAAGAAACTAGAACAATTATTTTATTAACAATGACTCACATTGAAGGTAGCATTCTTCTCCACCTTGAGTTTTTGCTTCAAGGCTCACTCCTTAGTAGAGAGAATGCCACCAAGCAATGGATAATTACAATGGAAGGTAAAGAGTTCTATTTATAGGCATGGAAAAAGCTAATCCGGGACAATCCCCCAATGTGGGACTAAACAAATACCAAAAAAAGACTAAGAATACACTAATACACGTGCTCCACAAATCTTAGCGGATCCAGAGCTATCTAGACCGCCAATTGGCGGTCTATAAGCTCCAGATCCATTTGGATTTCGTGTTGGACTTTGCTTGAAGTATTTCTTGGTCATGGATGCATCTACTTTGTTTATTGGAGCTCCGACCCGAATCGAATTGCCAAAATACTCCCCATGATGGTGTGGAGTTTTCTGTTTTGCTCTTAGGTCCTTCGGTCTTATGTTCAGGTCCTTCTCCCTTGCATCTCAGTCCCCAGGTCTCATAATTAAGTCATTTTTCCTGCTTTTGGGTCCTTTCATGGCTCTTCTCTTCAAACCTTTTTATTTCTAAAATTCAAACATAAAACTCATCACGTAGTATTGCTTAGGTGTAAGATAAAGGATATAAGATACAAATATAAGCATGAAATGATTTCAATCATAGCCTAAGGTCACTATAGGTCATTACAGCTAGACGACGCCTAACTGCGAGATCACACGCCTCAAGATGCCTCACCTCCCTACGACGAAGACCACAGAGCCCAGCAAGTGAGTCAAGATCTGGAGATCTCGTCTCTCCTACTGTCGACGAAGTGGGCGACGACGATCAGGCCATGACGGTCATGACTGGATCACTCTTCTAATGCGCTTGAGTCCTAGGGCCAATGTCTACTTGATTTTAGATTTTGGCTTCACTTGAGTGTGATTTGTGGGGCTAAGGGGGGGCGATGAAATCCCCCACCTCATCTTGAAGACTATAGGTGGTGCCCCTTAAGGATTTTTGAAAGCTTAAGCTAGCAAGCAACTCACCAAACAAGCACTCACCTCACTCTTGTTACAATGCACCTTACTTACTTATGCAGGATCTAAACGTGCCTAAATGAGAGATTGGGTGGACGTACCTCATCCCAGCAATCGACAACAAGAATGTACATAAAAGAAAAGATAAATGCGTACAAGGTCTACAAATGATGCATGACATAGATGGCAACAAGTCTAATATTTTGCTTTGAGTTTTATGGTCCAAGTTGTCTTAACAAGGGGTCATTCTAGCCAAATTAATTTTTAACACTAAAACAGAGCATGCATGGCATCAACAGTGATAGGAAACAACTAGAAATAGGAAAAGGAATCTCCAGTAAAAACAGATTTGAAATATCTTGCACCAAAGCCGTCAGTGGCGGATTAAAATCCTCTACTAGCGGGTTGTCTGGGGATTCTGGTCCGCAAACTTCAGCAGATTCCTTCTCTCCTGAGTTAGGTCCTCCTGTGAACTTGTAGCCCCTTCCAGTAACCAAAACAGAAAATAACACGGAAAAACAATGGAAAAACCCCCCACCGAAATGGTGAACTCGACTACGAAAACGACTCCGCCAAAAAATTGATTGAATCAGTTATAATACCACAAGTGCACGACCGCGTTGAAGCGGTGGCAAATATGGGTCGGTCTACAGGGAGCGCGTGTTAGTCAAGTTCACGATACTCGAGTAGGGGAAAGAAGAGAGAGAGATGTGATCAAAATTAAACTACAATGCGTAGGAAATAGGAAAAACGATCAATGAAAACTAAACCCCTAGGGGGTAGAGAAAGAACATGGAAGTGAAAATGTGTAGTGTAGTGTGTGTTCAAATGTGCTCATCAAAACATGTCATACATGAAATACTTAAAACTCAACTCCAACTTTGCTTCCACATGAAATAAGATAAATCATTATCATTAAAACATACAAGACAATAATTGAGATGAAGCTAATATGTTCACATGCATCATGACTCAAATCCAACTATGTCTCCACATGAAATAAGATTTATCACAATCGTTAAAACATACAAGACATTAATTAAGATAAAGCCAACATGAGCACATGCATGCACATGCCTTGTTCCTTTCTTCCACTCCATCCTTATCCTCACCTCATCATTCCCCATAATATAGGCCCACTAATCTAAGCATGTGCAAAGCTTCACTCAAGAGCATTAGCACATCAAAGATAAGAATGAAATCTCATAAGATGGTTATGGAAATCACGTAACACTCAAAGGATTAAGATTAACACACATTAATCCATCACAAGATCAAATCACCTTCTTCTCCACCCCCGAATGGGGATGGACTACTCTCTACTCATCTCTACACTAAAGAAAACATAAAAAAAACATGAACCCATAATGGAAATGACTACAAACAAGATTAAACAAGAAACAACATCAAAGAAATTGCATCAAAGTAAAAGACATGTATTTAAAGAACAAAACTCACACTTGATTGAAATGAAAGAATTACAAAGTATGCTTCTTCTCCTTCAAATACACTAATCAGAGCAAAACAAAACCTAAAACTCATAGAGAAGCAAGAAGAAGAGGGAGAATCACATGTAAATGGGGGCGGAACTGGGTGAATTTTCACTCCACCATTACCTGTATCACCTAAGTTAAATGGGTAAATGGGCAGAGCAGAGCAGGGCAGGATAATGAAAAAAATGATAGCCACTATCTGCGCGATCGCGAGTTAGGCGGGTGGTGGGGTGGGTTAGGAGGGTTGCTAGATTGAGTATTTGTTGGGTTTTTTTGCCTTAATCTATGTTTTGATGATTTAATCAATTTAATCTTAATTATAATCAATGTAGAGTAGCACAGATATTGCATTGCATATATATTGCTTTGTGCTAACTTCTACAGCTGGTCAAGACTCAAGGAAGAAAAGAAATCAAGTCAAGACATGTAATCAAGCTCATTTGAAGACATATAATTTGCATTTCTTTGAGTCTTAGGAACTTTATGTAATTGAGCAAACTTCAGTTAAAAACTACTCAAACACACACTAGGTTTCTTATAGAAGTCACACACAAAATTTCATATAATTTGGACTTCAATAGATCACCCAAACTTAGACCGGAAAACACTAATACTTAACCTGAACTATCTGCCCACATTCAGTCGACCGCAGCAGACCGTTCGGTTGACCGAGTGATCAATTACCTAGTTAGTATTCGGTTGACCGAGTGAACTTAAGTCATAGCCAAAATTGACTAACCGGTCGACCGACATACCCGATTCGGTCGACCGATTTTGTTCTAAATTGGATCCTGCATATTTCTGTTTTGTGTATCTTACACAATCTTTACCCAATTCATCCCCAACGGAAATAATTGTCTTGGAGCATATAAATAGAGTTTGTAAAACACATTTTAACACAACTCTCCCACACATATTTGCGTCCAACATTAGAGAGATCATTCCAAACACTCCAAGCCTCAATTTCAACACTTAAGATCAATTCTTATCTTTCTCAAGTGTGCTCAAATTTAGAGTGTGATTGTCCCGTTCAAGTTTGTTGCTATCAAAATCAAGTAAAGGTTTCGGTGAAAGCCCGAAGCATCCCTCTCGTAGTGTGATAGGAGGAACCCAGCTCGGCGAGGGTTGTTCGCGAGTTTGAAGATTGTAAAGGCGTTCTCTCCCGGCCCGGAACAGGGAGTGGTTAGTGAAGTCCTCAGCAGAGCTCGGTGATACGAGCAGAGCTTGCAAGAGAGGACTAGGACCCGGATGGGGTGCCGAACCTCTATAAAAAAATCCCCCGTCTCATTGTGGTTTGCATTATTTCCCTTCATTTACCTTGCTTGCTTGTTTATTTGTTTTAATTCCGCTGCATGTACTTGATCGATTAAACAAATAGGTAATTAGCTTAAAAGTGATTAGAATTTGAGACTCACGATCCTATAGTATTTAGATTTTGTATATTTATGAATTAGAACTTGTAATTTTAATGAATTAGAACTTGTAAACCCATAATAAGTTCATATCTATCACCCCAAAACTTGCATAATAAATACACATATCATAATCCATTTTGACAACATATAAAACTTGAATAAACCACAAATGTCAATTTTTTTGACTTAGAACCTGTAAAATCATAACAAGCTCATATATATCACCAAAAAACCCAGATAAGAAAATACATATAACATAACAATGAGACGGCTAGGGCTTGTGGTTTTGCTTTTCTGTTTGTTTTTTTATTCAACTTAATTATTTTGTTAAAATTTAACATTAGACTTAAGGTTGGATTAATGATTCAATGTAAGCTTCTTTTAATAACTAAGTGAACCAATTATACCAAATACAAAAATAATAATCTGCCACATTATGCATCCCCTTTAATGTTAAATTTTACAACGTTTTGCTTTAATGCCACTCAGAAATAATGAAATTGTCGAAATGTCACTTACAAAACCGTAATTTCTCTGATGTCACTCAGGAAAATCTTGCTTGTATACTAGTCTACCGAAAACCCATGTCATTTCGTCATTAACATTGCTAACTCTCCATTATTTTATTTTAAATGTTGCAAAATCATCCCTGATCTTAAAGGTGGGTATCGGGCCGACTCGGCCTGGGCCCTTGGGTCTGTGTAGTTAAACAGGTCGGGCTTCGACCCGTGTAGTTAAACGGGTCCGGCTCAGGCCCGACCCGTTTCAAGGGCGTTGGGTCGGGGCTGGCGGGCCAAACCAGACAGGATGGGCCCAGTGGTAGGCCCGGTTGGTCGGGTCGAATCAGGTTCGATTGAGTTTAGGTCTTATCGGTCGGATTTGTATATATTCATATAAATGTCGTAACTTAAATTTTTTCAATAAAATAACTATCAAATTAGGATTTCAACAAAATAATCGGTTCATTGACGTCATTGCCTCACCGACTACCCCGTCTACCCATCCCAAGTGATAGTGAAATTTTATTAAGTATAAATTACATACAATGATACAATTTCTAATGTATTAAGCATTACAATTACAATTGTAGATAGTTTATTCGTCTTCATCGGTGCTCTCATTGATTTCCATATTCTGCATTCTCTCTTCCGTGTCCAATCAATCCTTCAAGCAAACACTTGTCTCTAGTGATTTAGCGGAAGTGTTGTGCCTCTTATCGGTCAAAACTTGTTTACATGCGCTAAATGCAGGCTCAGATGCCACAGTTGACGTCTGTGGAGTTAGTAAATCGTGTGCTAATAAAGAAACTATTGGAAATCTAGCATAGTTAAATTTCCACCAGTTTAAAACATCAAAAGATTTGGAACCTGTAGTAGTTTAGTACATATTCATATTTAAATATGCAGCTAATTCGTTATGTGATTCAGTTTGTTCCAATCTTTATCTTTTTTTATTTAACCAATTCCATTGAAAGTTTTCATCCTCGTCTTCATCCAAAAGTAGGTGTTGTTGAGATGATGATAAACTAGTAATGTTTGAGCCCATTTGATAAACATTATTTAATTGTTCATATAAACTAAAATATCTATTAAGGTGAGTTTTAATCTGTTTTAAGTAATCTTCACAACCTTCATAATTCATGTTTTCAAAAATAGTTTCTAAATAAATGTGTAAACCGGTAATTCTAAATCTAGGATCCATGAACAAAAGCTAAACAAAAAACTAATGGTGGAGGATTCCAATATTTATTAAACATAGCCTCCATTACATTAATAATTTCTACAAAACTACCATTATTCCTATATTTGCTAAATACTTTAGTAATTGGAAGTAATTCAGATATAACTAAGTTAGAAGTTGTGTAGTATGTTCGACTTAATGTGTTTGTGAAGTTGAAAAAATGTTTCAAAAAATCTAACATAATTTTACAATTTTCCCAATCAAGAATAGTTAAAATTCTATCATTTTATTTTCATTTAAAAAACTGTAATCAAAGATTTATAAGGAAAGCAACATTTCATAAGTAGAGTTCCATCTATGGGGACATCTAATTTAAATTTTCTAGGTTTAACATCAATACTAGAGCACAATTCTCTAAATTGTTGATATCTATATGTACCATTACTACCTAAATAGGTGAGAGTATCTCTAATATTTTGCAAATAATGTTTTAGTATTTCAAGTTCATCTTGTACAATTACGTTTAAAACATGGCATACACATCTAATATGAAAAAGAATACCATCTAAGGGTGGATTACATAATGTTACAAGTAATTCTACTACTCCAGAGTTATTACTAGCATTGTCAAAAGAAATTGCACAAATTTTACTTGTTATTAAATATGCATGCAGTACATCTCTTATTTGGTTATATATAATCATGAGTATGTGGGTGTTGAACGTTTTATTTAAAACCGCAAGTGCACGGCCGCGATGAAGCGGTGGCAAGTACGGGTCGTCCTCAGGGAGGTGAGTAGCCTCTTGCTTGTACGAAATCAAGTGGCAAAAAATAAGGGGAGAAAGATGTTTATGCTAACCTACACTACACTACGCTAAGAAGTATGAAATGTGAAAGAAGCAAACAACCGATGAAATAAGAACTAAGCTAAGAACAAAACAAGACTGCTGGAATTTAAGGAATGGAAAACCCCTAAGGGGTGGAGTGAGTGCACACATGCAAAGAGGTGTGTGTAGAATACATTCTTTAAGCACATGAAGGTGGTGTTTATCAAGCATAGGAAGTGTCTAAATGTTATGACAAAACCTATCAATCTATTCACCAACTTAGTTGATTAACATTTACATATGCAAGTTGTTTATTTCAGAACCTAAACAAGCATGAGAGGTGTCTAATCATTTTGGAAAAACTCATCAAGTTTTAAATTCTATCTTAAACAAGCAAGCATACATTCATGTTTAATCAACACATTGAAATTAAAGCAATCATCCCATTCTCTAATGCATGTATGTACATCTACTCCACCCCCCAAAGGGGATGGAACTACTCACTAAACATTACACTAATTATTAAACTAAGCAAAGAAAGCATATTAAAACTAAGCTAGAAATAAAAGACGATTAAACTAAAACATGCACAAACAATGAAATAAACACAAAACTTTATTGATAAAATGACTCACATTAAAAGTAGCATCCTCCTACTTTAGTGTGTGCTTCAAGGCCTCACTTCTAGTAGGAAGAATAGCCACTTAAAATATGGAGTGTTTACAATGGAAGGTGAAGAGTTCTATTTATAGCCATGGAAAAAGGCAAATCGGGACAATCCCCCGATGTGGGACTAAACCAATACCAAAAATAGCCTAAACAAACATTAATACAAGTCCAGGAGAAATTTGGGCAGATCCTGAGTAATATGGACCGCCAATTAGCGGTCCATAAACTTCATATCGCGTTGGAATTTGTTGTGGGCTTTTCTTTCTGGTATTGTTGGTCTTTGATGCGATTACTTGACTTGTTGGAGATCCGACCCGAATCGAATTGGTAAAATACTCCCCATGATGGTGTGGAGTATTCTGTTTTTCTCTTAGGTCCTTCTGTCTTGCAATCAGGTCATTCTTCCTTGCATCTTGGTCCCCAGATCTCACAATTCAGTCCTTTTTCCCAGCTTTTGGGTCCTTTTATGCTTCATCTCTTCAAACCTATTTATTCCTGAAAACTAAATATAAAACTCGTGACATAGCATTGTTTAGGTGAAAGATAATGGATATAAGATACAAATATAAGCATGAAATGATGTTAATCAAATACCCCCACACCTAACTTTTGCTAGTCCCGAGCAAAACAAAGAAAGAGAAAAGCAAGAAATCCTAACTAGCTTTCGTAGGAATCACGGTTGCACTTAGCACGTGCAACAAGCCGTTAAACCTCCTTGTCGCCAAGGAGAAGGAGTGTTGTCTCGTTAGGGTTTTCAACGGATATACCCACAAAATCCGAACAAGATGCATTAATCAATCTAGCTACACGACTCGTTGGACATATTTTGTCGATCATGGGACGCGGTAATACTACGGGTCGACTCTATATATGTAATCCGTCCACACACCTAGCCTAATGAGTTATTCGTGAAAGTTAGTCAAGGACTTAAGTGAAAGACATGAGCAACCTTAACTTCTGAATGTGATACAATGTGTAAAGTCCATTTTGGTTCTTATTTGACTCTTTTTTTTCTTTTTTTTCTTTTTTTTTCTTTTTTTTTCTTTTTCTTTAGAGCATTTTATTGGTTGGTGTTTGATTCTCCCAGGGTCAGGTTTCGTGCATCATTGCCTATGAGGACTTACACTATCACGTACACCTTCCCCCAAATCTCCACATAGGGTGATCCCTACCACCCGTGTAACGGGGGTTCGGTCGGCGCATCCCAAGTCAGATGACTCGAAAGCACCAGGCACAAAGTCCCCTCAAACCTACTTTCCCAAGTGATAGGAGCCGTGCGAGAAGAGAGAACACCACTTATTTATCTACATGGGAACCAAAACCCCTACACTTAAGTTTCACAAAAAAAAGATTAAGGACCCTTGACTACGACAATTTTCCTTATACTAACAGACACGAATTATTTGACTCACTAGGTTCAGGGTGGACTTCTTTAAATGTTTGAGTACTGAAACCCTATGATTACACGCCCCCCGAGGGAAAACCAGGGTGCATCCTAACGACTCGACAAGACCTAAAGCTAGTAAACTAGAAATCCTAATGCA
This sequence comes from Triglochin maritima, assembly GCA_963682175.1. Classification (NCBI taxonomy): domain Eukaryota; kingdom Viridiplantae; phylum Streptophyta; class Magnoliopsida; order Alismatales; family Juncaginaceae; genus Triglochin; species Triglochin maritima. The sequence goes on along the minus strand of OY821774.1, from coordinate 26,168,214 downwards.
TCAAGTTCAAGACAATTTTGGGAGCTTTCTTTTTACTTTGCCTCTCAACGGTTTTGCACATGCTAAACACACGCAAAACTCACAAAACATTTTCTTTCGCAAACACATGAAGATTTTGAAAGAAATGTGAAAATTTTAAAGCACTCGGCAAGCAAAAGAAGACAAGTCACCCAAGGATCATGGCAAGCAGATATATCAATGTTAAATGCGGCACACTAACATGACCCTAGCAGTACAAACAAAAGAAAATAAAACCAAAGGAAAAAGACTCGACTATGTACACACGTAAAACACCCCCCCCCCCACACCTACTTCATGCATTGTCCTCAATGAATGTGAACAAGATACTACATGGATACATGCATGAAAAAGGAAAGATCTCACCAACATGAAGTACAAAGGGACGTTCAGGGTCATGTTGATGGACACAAACCCAAATTCCCTCAAAACCTGTGAGAAGCTGAAGAAGGGAGATAAATACGTGAAGAGATTGGGCCCAAGTACACAAGGGTTGGGGCCCACAACAATCGATGCTCACTGAAGGAGTCTTTTATTACACACTTTTTTTTAAGATATATACATCAACCAAAATATTCTCATAATCATTTGGTCAAGTAACATCAAATGAGAACATCAAGTCAGGAGGACCAGAGACTTGCCAAGATGGGCAAACTCCACTGGTACTCTTAGGTGTCATGAGAGGTAAAAGGTCAAAGTTGAAAGGCTCGAACCCCTCATGATATTGGTTGGGTGTGGGCAACAAAGAATGAAGTTGTGTTGCCTCACTAGGGTTTAATTGCTCATCGAAGAAAACCCTCCAACCAATAGGCGGGTGCATCGGAATGAGTTCCTCAAGCTCATTTGATGGATACAGCAGACCTGCATTACTAAGAATGAGGCTTCTCCCCAAGTCATCCAACAAGGACCTCCCACCATCATTTAGATCATCAAGCATAAGCTCGGTCATAGGTGGGTCCTTGTTGGAGTCAATATGAAGCTCAAATGGCTCAATGGCCATGGGACATGAGGTAGAGACACCTTCTGGTATAGGCATATGATGAGGTGTCTCACTCTCACTAGTACTCTCAACTGAATCATGCAACGAACACTCCCTTTGGACATTCATGTTCGAGGCCAGCTCACTCTGTTGCATTGCGAAGACAGGCAATGAGTTTTCGCTGGGCCCTCGAACATTCTCAACGGGTTGCATTGGGGTTAGGGGTGTTCGTTGATTTTGTGGTGCTTTCTCCAATTGGCGGATGAGATTTAGATTTAAAGGTTCATCCATGGGTTCCTGTTGCTTACCAGAGTTGAACACATGAAACTCGGCACTCATGTTACCGAATGAGAGCTTCATGAGACCATTTCTACAATTAATCAAGGCATTGGAGGTTGCCAGAAATGGTCTACCCAAAATCAAAGGTATTTGAGAGTGAGTGTTCGCAACAGGATTGGTATCGAGGACAACAAAATCGACTGGAAATATAAAATCTCCAACTTTGATAAGCATGTCCTCGATAATCCCCTTTGGAATACGAATGGATCTATCCGCCAGTTGGAGGGTGATCTTAGTTGGTTTCAATTCTCCCAAATTTAACTGTTGATAAACAGAAAATAGGAGGAGGTTGACCGCTGATCCTAAATCAAGCAAAACATTACTCATGCTAGTGTCCCCTATCGTACACTGAATAGTAGGACACCCAGGGTCCTTGTATTTTGTGTAGGTGGGATTGGACAAAAGTGAGCTGATATTTGCAGCCAAGAATGCTTTCTTAGGAACATTGGTCTTCCTCTTGGTTGTGCAGAGATCCTTCAATACTTTGGCATATTGAGGTATTTGTTGGATGACATCCAACAAGGGGATGTTAACCTTCACTTGCTTAAACACCTCTAATATCTTGTCCGTGTTGTCACTCTGCTTTTTGTTCAACCTACTTGGATAGGGAGCTTTTGGCATGTAGGTTTTTTGTTGTGCCTGAGAAGAAAGCTTTGGTGTATTACCCTCACCCTCAGCTTCTTCTTCACCACCATTCCCACTGAGGGGCTGCATAGATGGTGGTGGGTATGGCAAGGAAATGTGATTGTCAACCTGTTTTCCATTCCTTAAGGTCACAATGGAATTGACATGGTGAACAGGTTCCTCCACATGGTTCACTTGCCTCCCCTGAGGTACCACATTCTCATTTTGCATTTGTTGTTGTTGGTACATGCGGGGGTTAGCCTCAGGCTGGCTAGGAAAAGACCCCCTCTCTCTCTCATGTACAGACTGAGCCAATTGGCCCATCTGAAGCTCTAGAGATTTCATGGTCTGCTGATTTGAAGTGAGAACTTGACTTGTGGTAGACATAAAATTTTTCATTGAGTTTTCAAGTCCACGAGTCAAGGTCTCAAGCGAATTGAATCGGGTTTCCATATTATTGGAATTTAGGAAACCCGATTGATTGGTGGTTTGTGCTTGGGGTGGCTGATAGGAATGTGCATGCATGGGAGGTTGGTGTGATTGGTAAGGTGGTGTAGAGGAGTTTGGAGGACACCCGGGGCATTAGTTTGGTTCCATGAAAAATTGGGGTGGTTCCTACATCCAGGATTATAAGATGATGAGTATGGGTCATTCCTGGCTCTATCATAGACGACGTTGACACACTCCATCTCAGGAGGAATGGACTCACACTCGCTTTCTACATGACCTATCCTACCACATGAATGACAGGGAACTGGACCAGATGTGGACATGTGAGGTGCACTTTTTTTGTTTTGGAGCTCAATCGAATCCATACGGCGCATTAAGGCCGCCATGCGTGCCTCGGTGGCCGTAGTGGTATCGATAGCAAATGCGGAACCCGATCTAGTTGAGTTTGCATTCGCGATCCTCGCTCCTATACTACATGATGCAGGTGGTTCCCTCACACTCTCCCATTGCATGGTTTTCTCAGCGAGGTCTTCTAGGAAGGCCCATGCCTCCCTTTCATCCTTTCCCAAGAACTCTCCTTGACACATGGACTCAAGGAGCGTTCTGGACGGGATGTGAAGACCCTCATACACAATCTGACAAAGACGCCACAACTCAATGCCATGGTGAGGGCACGAGGATAGTAGCTCTTTGAACCTCTCAAGATATGCATGAAATGGTTCGGTCTCATGTTGATAGAACGAATTGATTTCGTTCCTCAATTTTTGAGTCCGATGATTAGGAAAGTACTTCTTGAGGAATGCAGATTGAAACTCATCCCAAGTCCTAAAGGAATTCGCCTGGTTGCTGTACAACCACTTCTTGACGTCATCCTTTAGTGCAAAAGGAACGAGCCTAAGATGGATGGAGTCTGTGCTAAGTTGTTGCAGCTTGAACATAGCACAGACCTCCTCAAATTCCCTGAGAAAGATATAGGGGTCACCTTTCCCAGTGAAATGAGGGAGCATGGAAATGAATTGAGGCTTAACCTCAAAATGGTTCCCATTATCCTCTGGTAATACGATGCATGAGGGTAGAGCTGTACGGCTCGGGTAGCATCGATCACGAAGAGTTATGGGAACGACAACTGGAAGCACTGGTGGAGCAGGTGGGTCCAGCAACTGCTCCTCCTCACGGAAATTAGCAGCCATTGGACCCGAACTATGTGCGACACGAGAGGAGGAAGGTGTCGAGAAATCGATGACCGAAGCCGGATTGACAACGCTCCCCGTCAAACGACCACTCTCGTCTCGTGTCCACGAAAGCTTGCACAAAGGTGCACACACAAACCACAAATTTTTTTTTTAATTTTTTTTTGAAAAACAAAGAATGTACGTAGAAGAGAAGACGAGGGAACACAGGAGAGAAAGAATGACTCAGGAGAGAAGGGAAGAAGTCCTTAAGCTACGGCGGATGGGTACAGGTAGAAGCACACAAGCAAACAAGGCTCAAACAATCCTAAGGTCGCTATAGGTCCTTACAGCTAGACGACGCCTAACTGCGAGGTCACACGGCCTCAACACGCCTCACCTCCCTACGACGAGGACCACAAAGCCCAGCAAGTGAGTCAAGATCCGGAGATCTCATCTCTCCTACTATCGACAAAGTGGGCAACGCCGATCAGGTCATGACGGTCGGGACCGGATCACTCTCCTAATGCGTCCAAGATCCATAGGGCCAATGTCTACTTGATTTTAAAATGAGGCTCTTGATTAGTGTGGTTTTTGGGGCGAAGGAAAGGGTGATGAAATCCCCCACCTTATCTTTTATGGGACAACCCCTCCTTAGTAGCGTTTTGGAGTCCTAATCTAGCAATCAACTCTCCAAACAAAACGCTCAACTCACACTTGTTTCAATGCACTTCCTACTAACTAATGCATGTTCATACGAAATGCATGAATGAGAGTAGAAGGTGCGTACCTCACACCAGCTCTCAGCAACAGAAAATAAAGCTAAGATAAAAGACAATCTAAATGCCTAAGTCACATACATGATGCATGACCTAAACAACAAGAATGCCTAATCTTTTGCTTTGAGTTTTAGGGTCCAAGTTGCTTAAAGGAGATTGATTATGGATCTGGGAACAAACTATAAGTCAAAACATGCCAAATTAAATCCCAGATCACTACATCAATTATGAAAACCAACCAAAGAAATACGAGACAAAATCGAGCTTACCAGACCGCCAATTGGCGGTCTCAGGCCGCTGATTGGCGGTCTCAGGCCGCTGATTGGCGGTCTGAAATGCTCAGATTCACTCAAAACTTCTCCTGGCATTCCTCCTGATGACTCCAAGTCTCCTGAAACAAGGAAAAACTACACAACAGAAATTAAATCCACTCGAATCGTCCAAACAAGAGTCTGGACTGGCACCTCCCCGGCAACGGCGCCAAAAACTTGTTGAACGTTTTATTTAAAACCGCAAGTGCACGGCCGCGATGAAACGGTGGCAAGTACAGGTCGTCCTCAGGGAGGTGAGTAGCCTCTTGCTTGTACGAAATCAAGTGGCAAAAAATAAGGGGAGAAACATGTTTATGCTAACCTACACTACACTACGCTAAGAAGTATGAAATGTGAAAGAAGCAAACAACCGATGAAATAAGAACTAAGCTAAGAACAAAACAAGACTGCTGGAATTTCAGGAATGGAAAACCCCTAAGGGGTGGAGTGAGTGCACACATGCAAAGAGGTGGGTGTAGAATACATTCTTTAAGCACATGAAGGTGGTGTTTATCAAGCATAGGAAGTGTCTAAATGTTATGGCAAAACCTATCAATCTATTCACCAACTTAGTTGATTAACATTTACATATGCAAGTTGTTTATTTCAGAACCTAAACAAGCATGAGAGGTGTCTAATCATTTTGGCAAAACTCATCAAGTTGTAAATTCTATCTTAAACAAGCAAGCATACATTCATGTTTAATCAACACATTGAAATTAAAGCATTCAACCCATTCTCTAATGCATGTATGTACATCTACTCCATCCCCCAAAGGGGATGGAACTACTCACTAAACATTACACTAATTATTAAACTAAGTAAAGAAAGCATATTAAAACTAAGCTAGAAATAAAAGATGATTAAACTAAAACATGCACAAACAATAAAAGAAGCATAAAACAAACAATGAAATAAACACAAAACTTTATTGATAAAATGACTCACATTAAAAGTAGCATCCTCCTACTTTAGTGTGTGCTTCAAGGCCTCACTTCTAGTAGGAAGAATAGCCACTTAAAATATGGAGTGTTTACAATGGAAGGTGAAGAGTTCTATTTATAGCCATGGAAAAAGGCAAATCGGGACAATCCCCCGATGTGGGACTAAACCAATACCAAAAATAGCCTAAACAAACATTAATACAAGTCCAGGAGAAATTTGGGCGGATCCTGAGTAATATGGACCGCCAATTAGCGGTCCAAGACCGCCAATTGGCGGTCCATAAACTTCAGATCATGTTGGAATTTGTTGTGGGCTTTTCTTTCTGGTATTGTTGGTCTTTGATGCGGTTACTTGACTTGTTGGAGCTCCGACCCGAATCGAATTGGTAAAATACTCCCCATGATGGTGTGGAGTATTTTGTTTTGCTCTTAGGTCCTTCTGTCTTGCAATCAGGTCCTTCTTCCTTGCATCTTGGTCCCAGATCTCACAATTCAGTCCTTTTTCCCAGCTTTTGGGTCCTTTTATGCTTCATCTCTTCAAACCTATTTATTCCTGAAAACTAAACATAAAACTCGTGACATAGCATTGTTTAGGTGAAAGATAATGGATATAAGATACAAATATAAGCATGAAATGATGTTAATCAGTGGGTGCAAAATCGGTGCATAAGATATAATATTTTTATGTAAAACTCATGAATTATCTAAAAAATAAGCAGTTATGCAGCAAAAAAAATCCAGATTCGGAGGTCCAAATATCACTTGTTAATTCTATTTTATAAGGCATTGGTGCTAATATATTAATTAAGTCTATTTTCCCTTTATCATATTTTGTAGTTGCAGCAATCGGGAAAATGTTTGAAATTGTGGATTATGGTAAGTAAATGTCTTTTTAAGATTTTGAGATTCAACTTGGCTAAATGGTAATTAATCTCTAATTATATAATCAACAATTACATTTCTACCTTTGATTGGATCGTATTTCCTAGTTTTTAGAGTTTCAGAACTAGAGTCTAAAATAGATTGTTGTGAACTAGATGCTCCAACATTCCTAAGTTTACATTTTTTCGCATGTCTAGTCAGATGAGTTCTTCCTTGACTACCAGTTGCAGTAAGTTCAGCACCACATATTTTACATATAGCCCATTCTTTCTCCTTTTTGCCTTGTGATATGTTAAAATCATTCCAAACTTGACTAGTTCTCTTCTAGTACTTTTAGTTCTACTTGATGTACTAACAAGTGGATTACTAACCCCCTCAGGTTCAGGTGATGAATTAGTTGATGGGTCGGATGCCATGGAAATTAAAAAGTAGACAAACAAAAATCTAAATTTTCCAATAAACGATAAATTCATGATAATTAACTCAAATAAACTAATTATACTAAATAAACTAAAAGGGTAAAGAAATGCAAACTAAAAGGCGAGAAACAGATAAGATTGTGTCTGCGTATCGTGAAACTGGATGAATCAGGCATCAACTTTAAGCTTTTACTCAAACTCGACGTCTCAACCCACTTGTAGCAGAATGAGAACACTTAATGAAAGATTAATAATATTGGAATTTGGAAGAAAAGAACAAGAAGAATCGGTGTGAATAAATGAATGTAATGTGGGTTTATATAGATTTTTTGAAATGGCATTTTCCTAATTAATGGATGAGATTTTTGTGATTGAAAAAAAACTCTCAATGGCTAAAAGAGTTGTTAGTTTTACTACGCTAACGTCTGCAATGAAGTCAGCATAGTAAAAAAATTAAAGCCAAACAGCTCTAAGAGGCGTTGGTGCATTTCAATAGGTCCCGACGGGCAAGCCCAGCCGGTCAGAGATTGGGCCCGTCGGAGCCCGTTAAGGGTCGGCCCGTTTATTTCCTCCAGGCCTGCCGCGGTGGTCCGCAGGCCGGTCCGGTACCCACCTCTACAAAAACTATCTACAAGTTACTAGTTCTTTTTATTTGGTTGTAAATTTGATAAAATTTACTTTTTCTCTGTATCTCCCTCTCTTTTTCTTTTCTTTTTCCTCTCTACAATCACACTCTTCTTACTCTCTCACTTCTTAACCAAAATATTTATTTTGATGAATATTTATTTTGAGGAAAATTCTTTTCAACTCGGATGAGTCAAAATTCATTCCATTTGCATTTTATTCCTACAGAAACGCTTAAGTACTTAACGTGAAAGAGTATTCTAAAGTGAATAAAAATTTCGGCAATTTTCCCAAAAAATAAATATTTGACTAAGGATAGATAAAGAGACAGAGTAAGAAAAGAAATGATGTGATGTGATTGTACAGAAAGAGAAAAATGAATTTTGCCAAACTTACATTCAAATAAAGGTTAGTAATTTGTAGTTAGTTGAAGGTTGTTTATGCAAAATTTCAAATAAATAACATAAAGTTAACAGTTTTTGTTGAAGTGGTATCATATTTCTGAGTAGCATCCAAGCAATTTAAATTTTACGAGTGACATTTCAATAATTTCATTGTTTTCACCAATCCATATAAAAGGGTGAATACATAACACCGCTGGCCACTGGGTACCATGGTTTGTTGTTAATAAAAAGGTAACGACAGTTCGGTGCCATGTATTATGACTAATATATCCTCGGGATCTTTATTTGTTGATGAAAACTCATTCTGCGTGTATGTTTTAGACTCGGATGCGATTCATAATATGATCTATTTTTGTAATATCCTAAATCCTTATTTAAGACTAATCACGTTTTGGCCTTGATTAGGTGCTTAATTGAGTGGATTAAGATGGAGGGTTGGGAATGAATTGGAAGAGATGGGATGGATGGTGGAGATTTGGGGAGAAGAGTATGAGTTGATGAGTGATTCTCTCTCTTCCTCTCTCTCGCGTTTTCTCTCTCTTACCCGCTCAAACCCTCTCCCTCTCTCTGATCAGAGCTTCGGCGTGCGGAGGTGCTCGAGGAGTGGTTCTCGGGAGGCGAGGTGAAGCTCGGACGTTCGCCGGAGGGGAATAGATCGTTGTTCGGTTGGAGTTCGCCGGAGAAGGTGTTTTGCGAGGAGAAGCTCGTCGTTGGGTCTTCGAGGGCTTCTTCAAGTCTTCAAGGTATGTCAAGCTTTACTTTAATGCTCACTTATGCTTTGGTGAGTGTTAGGGTGGTCGACGGTAGGCCGGAGGGCTCGTCGGACCCGTGCAGCTACGTTCTGCACTACGAACGGTCGACCGGTGGCATGGTTCGGTCGACCGGTCGTAGAGAAATTTGGGCGAAATCCCTTGTACCGGTCGAACGATACCAGGATGGTGGTCGACCAGTAGTACATTTCGAGCGAGGGTAGGAGACTCTGGGTGTTTTCGGTCGAACGAGACCCCTTTGCCGGTCGACCGAAAGCACTGTTGTAAGTCGGTTGGGGGCATTGACCATCCAAACGGTCGACCGCCTTGTTGACTTGTTCGACCGGAAAATTAAAATAACTTAAGTTAGTTCGACCGTGTGATGTTTCGGTCGACCGGTGCACTACTCTTGGATTTGGATTTGTTACTGGTCGTTTTCGGTCGACCGGCGTGTATGTGTCGTTCGACCGTTGGTACATTTTACTGTGGCACGAGTTTTTACTGGTCGAATTCGGTCGAACGGGACCCCTTTGTCGTTCTACCGGTTGGCAGTTTTGTTGGTTGGGCCAGTCCTGTTGAAAGGATTCGATCGACCGGTTAGGAGATTTTGTTCGACCGTTTGGTACGGTTTTTGTGTATTTTTGTGTTGTGGAGCCAGCTCGAGATGGCAACGAATCTCCGGCCCTAGAGGGTGACCGGTGCCGGCCTGAGAGTGGTTCACGAGTGTTGTCGGGCCAACCTAAGAAGGCAACGGATCTCCGGCCCTAGTGGGGTGACCGTGCCAGCCTGAGGGTGGTTCGCGTGTGGGGCCAGCTCAAGATGGCAACGGATCTCCGGCCCTAGAGGGTTAACTGTGCCGGCCTGAGAGTGGTCCTTTGGAGCAGCTTAAGATGGCAGCGGTACAGACGATACCGACCTGAGAGTGATCCAGCGTGTGGCCGAGGGTGTTTCCGGCTGTGGTGCCTAGGGCACGTGTGTTGTAGCCGAGGGTGTTTCTGGCTGTGGTGCCTGGGGCACGTGTGAGGGTTGGGCTAGAGGACCCACGAGACCTGTCACGGTTGGGTGTCTACTGTGGGAGGGAGAGAGTTCCCGGGGACCCAGTGAGACGGTGATTGTTTATTACATCCCATACCATACATGCTTTAGATGTCTAGTTCATTTATTATGATAGAGGTTTGGCATACGGGGTTTCCTCTCGGGAAACTCAGGCATATTCATGTTTTATGTCAGGTCATAGGCAACATTAGGAGGTGGTGATTGAGGAGGAGCGCTTTCGGGACCAGATCCTGCTTTCCCTGTTTTGAGGTCCGAGTGATTACATGTATATTTTCCTTAGCTTTTGTTGTAATCACACTTTTGTAAACTCTCAGATATATATTGTATATATGTTGGAGCACCAGTTGGCCTTTTTCTTCGGTAATATCCTCGTGTTGTGTTTTATTAAAAATTTAAATTTCTTCCGCCTTCGAGGATGTTACAAATTGGTATCAGAGCGGTCTGTTCCGACGCACTTGTCCAAAGAAGCCACCTTAGATGTCTTTTATATAGTTGCTTTTTAGAGCATGCATCCACAATCATCTGATTTCCAGTTTTGTTGTCTCGTGTGTAGATGCCTCCGAGACGCAAGAGACTTCCCCCACGTGGCCCGAGTACCAGTGAGGAGACTGGAGCCACGGATTGGGCTGAGGAGCGCCGGATGCTCTACGACACTGTGCAGAGGCTGGGCGTTCTTTTAGATCGTCAGTCTGGCAGAGAGGAGACGATAGGGGTAGGGGCGGTGCACGACCGGTTTATGCGCCAGCACCCACCTGCATTTCATGGCAGAGGAGATTCTGAGGCTGCCGAGGACTGGGTTTTTAAGATCCAGGAGATCTTCCAGGCGATTGGGAGTCCACCAGAGAGGATGGTGGGATTGGCCACGTATGTGTTGGGCGGCGAGGCGTCCAACTGGTGGAGAACCACGGCTGTAGTGGTGTTTCCGGGCAGGACAGATATCAGCTGGGATGAGTTCCTCAGGGAATTCAATGAGCAGTACTTCCCAGAGCATGTCAGGGACGGGAAGAGAGAGGAGTTCATGAGCCTCGAGCAGGATGAGATGTCATTGGCGGATTACGTCCGGAAGTTCAACGCTTTGGAGCGTTATTGTCCGGAGTTTTGTGTGACCCCGATTCAGAGGGCGAGGAAGTTTATGCGGGGGCTTCGGAAGCAGCTCCGTACGCGCGTGACTTATAGCATGCCTCAGACCTTAGCAGATGCTGTGAAGTTCGCGACTCTCATAGACCAGGACTATCAGGAAAATTACGCAGAGTCCAGGAGGCCTCAGGGGAAGAGCAGTGGACGTCCAGGAGCTCCACTGGCAGGAAATCTGGGCAAGAGGCCCCGGATAGAGGGGAGTGGTGCACGCCAGCCTGAGCCGTGCAGGAAGTGTGGCAGAGTCCACCCAGGTCGTGAGTGTGGGAGCCGTCCTGGAGTTTGTTTTAGTTGTGGTCAGCCAGGCCATTACGCCAGACATTGCAGGAGTGGACCAGGCGAGTCCAGTTCTCGAGTGAGACCTCCGGTAGCGGGTAGAGACGGAGGTCGTCGTCCTTTTGCACGACCTCAGTACGGAAAGAGGACCGGACGGGTGTTCACCATTCAGGCAGAGGAGGCGAAGGAAGCCAGTACTGTGGTGGAAGGTACGCTCTTTATTGCTGGTTTGGTAGCCATAGTGCTGTTTGATTGGGGGGCCACGCATTCGTTCATTTCTGAGAGATTCGCGAGTGTGGTGGGCCGTACCCCTGCGATGTTGACTGCCACGTTGGAAGTCAGCACACCCTTGGGTCTGGTGGGCATTGTGGGGAGCTTCCTCCCCGGCACCACGATTGTTTCGGAAGATCAGGAGTTTCCTGCCGACCTGATCTTGTTGCCGATGGAGGATTTCGATGTTATACTGGGGATGGATTGGCTATCCCAGTATGATGTTTGGGTTTTGTGCCGGGAGAAGAAGATTCTGATCCCGAGGAATGGGCTACCTGATTTGTTGATCAGGGGAAAGAAGGACAGAGGTGGTCGGGTCGTGGTGTCAGCAGTGAGGGCACGGAAGCTGCTTGAGCAGGGCTGCAGAGCTTTCGTGGCTACCTTGGTCATTCCAGATCCAGAGATGAGATCGTTGGAGGACATAGAGATTGTCCAGGAGTTTGGTGATGTATTTTCAGATGTTTCGGGTCTGCCGCCTCACAGGGAGTTGGAGTTCGGTATTGATTTGGTGGCTGGGACCACTCCACAGTCGAAGGCTCCTTATAGGATGGCACCGGCTGAGTTAGCTGAGCTGAAGAAGCAGCTGTAGGATTTGTTGGATACTGGGTTTATCCGCCCCAGTGTCTCACCTTAGGGAGCTCCAGTACTCTTTGTGAAGAAGAAAGATGGCTCATTGAGGATGTGCATCGATTACAGGATGCTGAACAAGGGTACTGTGAGGAATCAGTATCCTTTACCCAGGATTGAGGACTTGTTTGACCAGTTACAGTCAGCGAAGATATTTTCGAAGATTGATCTGCGATCCGGGTATCATCAGTTGAGGATCAGAGAGGCGGATGTTCAGAAGACCGCTTTCAGGACGAGATACGGTCACTATGAGTTTCTAGTGATGCCGTTTGGATTGACGAACGCGCCTGCAGCTTTCATGGATCTGATGAACTGGACGTTCAACCAGTACCTCGACAGATTCGTGGTAGTCTTCGTAGACGACATCTTGGTATATTCACCAGACATAGAGCGGCACAGGGAGCACTTGCGGATCGTACTTGGCATTCTGAGAGATAATCAGTTGTTCGTCAAGTTTTCGAAGTACGAGTTCTGGTTGGACAGTGTTGCTTTTCTTGGTCACATTGTATATGGGGCTGGAATATCAGTGGATCCAGCGAAGGTGGAGGTAGTGACTCAGTGGAGAGCACCGACGAGTGTGACGGAGTTCATGAGCTTTGTTGGATTGGCGGGTTATTATCGTCGATTCATCAAGGACTTCTCGAGGCTTGCTTCACCTTTGACGGCACTGACGCAGAAGGGAGTGAAGTTTGTTTGGTCCCAGAAGTGCGAGGACAGTTTTCAGGAACTGAAGAGTCGGTTGACGACTGCTCCAGTTCTGACTCTTCCCAGTGGCAGTGGAGGTTTTGTGATTTATAGTGACGCTTCGGGTGTGGGGTTGGGTTGTGTACTGATGCAGCACGGTCAGGTGGTTGCGTATACTTCGAGGCAGTTGAAAGTGCACGAGAGGAACTACCCCACTCATGATTTGAAGTTGGCAGCAGTGGTTCACGCACTGAAGACCTGGCGTCATTATCTGTACGGGGAGAAGTTCGAGGTTTTCACGGACCATGAGAGTCTGAAGTATCTGTTTTCGCAGAAGGAGCTGAATATGAGGCAGCGCAGGTGGCTTGAGCTGATCAAGGACTATGATTTCACTGTATCCTACCATCCGGGGAAGGCGAATACAGTCGCAGATGCTTTGAGTAGGAAGGTGGAAATTTCAGTTGCTGGTTTATGTATTCAGGAGTGGAAGCTACTCGAGACATTGTCAGAGTGGAAGACATTCACCACGGACTTTGAGGGCGCGATGATAGTTGGACTGAGAGGGGAGCCTCAGATGGTCACGAGTATTGTCCAGGCTCAGAGGGCTGACGAAGATTTAGCTGAGCTGTTGTAGTTGGTTGCAAGGGACGGATTAGATTTCAGTATAGGAGTTGACGGAGGTCTGAGATTCAGGGGCCGAGTCTGGGTACCCAATGGGGGAGAGCTGAAGAAGGAAATGTTGGAGGAGGCACACAGGTCCCGTTATTCCATCCACCCGGGTAGCATGAAGATGTATAAGGATCTTCAGAGGAATTTCTGGTGGAAGGGGATGAAGACTGAGATAGCAGAGTTTGTTGACAGATGTTTGGTTTGTCAGCAGGTGAAGATTGAGAACCAGAGACCCGCAGGATCGATGCAGAGGATAGATTTTACATAGTGGAAATGGGAGCATGTGACGATGGATTTCGTCACCGAGTTGCCGAGGACGAGGAGATCTCATGACGCGATTTGGGTGATAGTTGATCGACTGACCAAGTCATCACATTTTCTGGCAATCCGGACCACATTACCCTTGGAGGACCTGGCTAGATTGTACATTGATGAGATAGTTCGATTGCATGGGGTGCCGGTGAGTATTATATCTGATCGAGACACCAGGTTTACTTCCAGATTTTGGGGAAGTCTGCAGCAGGCTCTGGGGACACGGTTGAAGTTTAGTACAACATTCCACCCGTAGACAGATGGGCAGTCACAGAGGACGATCCAGACTCTAGAGGATATGCTGAGAGCTTGTACGCTGGATTGGGCAGGGCACTGGGATGAGCATCTACCGCTGATAGAGTTCGCCTACAACAACAGTTACCATTCGAGTATCGGAATGGCACCGTACGAGGCTTTGTACGGGAGACCTTGTAGATCGCCAGTATGCTGGAGCGATGTAGGCGAGAGACAACTGATCGGGCCTGAGATTGTGCAAATGTATGCTGAGAAAGTTGATGTGATCAGGCAGAGATTAGCGACAGCTCAGACTAGGCAGAAGAGCTACGCTGATAAGCGTAGGCGTGGATTGATGTTTGAGGTAGGCGATCACGTCTTCCTGATGGTTGTAAATTTGATAAAATTTACTTTTTCTCTGTATCTCCCTCTCTTTTCTTTTCTTTTTTCTCTCTACAATCACACTCTTCTTACTCTCTCACTTCTTAACCAAAATATTTATTTTGAGGAATATTTATTTTGAGGAAAATTCTTTTCAACTCGGAGGAGTCAAAATTCATTTCATTTGCATTTTATTCCTACAGAAACGCTTAAGTACTTAACGTGAAAGAGTATTCTAAAGTGAATAAATATTTTGGCAATTTTCCCAAAAATTAAATATTTGATTAAGGATAGATAAAGAGACAGAGTAAGAAAAGAAATGATGTGATGTGATTGTACAGAAAGAGAAAAATGAATTTTGCCAAACTTACATTCAAATAAAGGTTAGTAATTTGTAGTTAGTTGAAGGTTGTTTATGCAAAATTTCAAATAAATAACATGAAGTTAACAGTTTTTGTTGAAGTGGTATCATATTTCTGAGTAGCATCCAAGCAATTTAAGTTTTACGAGTGACATTTCAATAATTTCATTGTTTTCACCTGACATGCAAGCAAAAAAAATCCAACCAATCCATATAAAAGGGTGAATACATAACACCGCTGGCCACTGGGTATCGTGGTTTGTTGGTAATAAAAAGGGTAACGACAGTTCGGTGCCATGTATTATGACTAATATATCCTCAGGATCTTTATTTGTTGATGAAAACTCATTCTGCGTGTATGTTTTAGACTCGGATGTGATTCATAACATGATCTATTTTTGTAATATCCTAAATCCTTATTTAAGACTAATCATGTTTTGGCCTTGATTAGGTGCTTAATTGAGTGGATTAAGATGAAGGGTTGGGATTGAATTGGAAGAGATGGGATGGATGGTGGAGATTGTAGGATCGTGTGGGTTATGGGTCCACTAATCACTTTTAATCTAATCCCTAATTTTCTACTTGATTAAGCAAACAAATGCGCAGCGGAATAAACAAACAAGTAGAGAAAGAAAGACAATGCAAACCACAAAAGACGCGTCGGTTTTTATAGAGGTTCGGCACCCCACCCGGGTCCTAGTCCTCTCTTGTAAGCTCCGCTCGACTCCGCGAGCTCCGCCTACGTCTTCACTAACCACTCCCCGTTCCGGGCCGGGAGAGAACGCCTTTACACCACAAGTAACGCGAACAACCCTCGCTTGCTTGAATTCTTCCTCTCACAATCCGAGAGGGACACTTCGGGCTTTCACCGAAGTCCTTGCTTCTTTTGACAACACTTGTAACTGAGTGGGATTCACTCTCTAATTGAGCACACTTTGAGTAGGATGAGTATATGATCAAATGTGTGAAGTTTAGGCTTAAAGAGTGTAGAATTGGGAGCTTTGAGGATTGAGGTTTCTCTCTAATGTATTGGGACAATTGGAGTTGGAGAGTTGTGTTAACAACAAGTCT
The DNA here is from genome assembly GCA_963682175.1 of Triglochin maritima. Lineage (NCBI taxonomy): Eukaryota > Viridiplantae > Streptophyta > Magnoliopsida > Alismatales > Juncaginaceae > Triglochin > Triglochin maritima. The sequence continues at coordinate 26,152,448 of OY821774.1, read as the reverse complement.
TGATCCTCTATTTATAAGCTCCTAAGTTATTCTAGCCGTTGGGGATAGATTTGATTGGGTTTTGTGCAAGATACACAAAGCAGAAAATCGGGCTGCAAATCTGTCCAGAACCGGTCGACCGAAACTAGTAAACCGGTCGACCGTTAACTTGATTTCAAAGAGAACGGTCGAACAAAAGAATATCCGGTCGGACAAACGAGCTAGAACTTAACTCTACTTAAGTGAATCGGTCGAACCAAAGTATGGGGCGGTCGACCGATAAGGGGATTCGGTTGAGACAAAGGTCAATCGGTCGAACGAGAAATGTGTCGACCGATAGCAGGGAATTTGGTTTCTGAAAATATGTTCAACCGGTCGACCGAAACAAGGTCTTCGTTCGATCGGTTACCGAATGTATTTTGGGGTTAAGTTTTGTTTTATACGAATACGACCGTTATAGGAATACGACAAGAAAAATGGTCATATTAAAATCCGGGATCGGTCGACCGAAAAGGTAGAACCGGTCGACCGGTAGAGTTCGGTAAAATCACTGTGGAGAGTCTGTTATAAACCGGTCGAACTGAGAACTGGTTCGGTCGACCGGTTCACACAGGAAATCTGGGTTTAAGTTTATAAGTGATTTCCGACTAAGGTTTGGGTGATCTAATGAAGTCCAAATAATGTGAAATTTCGTGTGTGACTTCTATAGGGAACCTATTGTGTATGTGATTGGATTTTAACTCTTGTATGCTCAATTTACACATGTTCCTAAGACTCAAAATAAAATCAAGATTACAAGTCTTCATTTAGCTTTATTACAAATCTTGACTTGATTTCCTTCCTTCCATGAGTCTTGATCACCTGTACAGGTTAGCACATGCAATATATATGCAATGCAATATGTGTGCTACTCTACATCATCATAATTAAGATTAGGTTAATTAAATCATCAAAACCTAGATTAAGGCCAAAAAGGCAACAATCTCCCCCTTTTTGATGATGGCAACCTATATCTTAATTCTATCTAAATACATGGAATTTGTATATGTAAACTATGCATATTAATGCTCCCCCTATGGATGTGCATAGTTTTTGTTCAATTTTATGCCAAATTCCAAGTTACCCCCTTAATTATCTCTCCCCCTTTGACATCCATCAAAAATAATAATTATTTAAGACTTTAAGCTTAGAATTTGGATGTCTTGTAATGAAGTTGCTCCCCCTAAATTTTGCACTTCATTACTCTAATAAAAGATATAACATTTAAGCTCCCCCTATCAATAAGGCTAAATGGAAACAATGAGTATGATTCAAGTTAAGTTCATTTAAGTTTCAACTTAAGCCTTATTCTAACATCCATTTAAAATTTGACATTTAGAATCAATGGATGTGATAAATGATTTGCAATGAATAGGGATAATGATTTTCAATGAATTGAACTATATGATATGTCAATTAAGCATGTGAAGCTAGATTAGAGCTAATTTAACATGAATTGTATAGATAGGAATTTATACCAATGTTGAATTCGAATTTAGCTCCAATCTCATTTGGTGTTGCAACCGGATTTGAATTTGACTCTTGAGCTCACCCGGTCACCACCAATCTCCTCCTCAAGCTCCTACAAGAGTAGATTTAGGTACCCAAACAACTTTGGGTCCTTGAGTGTTAGCTTTGGGAATCCACACCATTTTGGTTTTGGGAGCCCACACACTTGAGGAAGTAGACTTAACAAATAAATGCTTGCCATTTAATGTAGTATGAGATACATGGTTTTTTAATTGAACATTGTATCCTAAACCATGTTTAGCTAAGGATTGTCTTTGACTACCTAAAAGCATATCAAGCATTTTTGTTCCTTTAGTGAACATTTCTAGATCTTTTCTTAATTGCATATTTGAAACTTTAAGATCTACATGTTCATCAACAATGGGTGTTTTACTTAGACTAGCAAGTCATGATTCATTTGATTCAAGTCTAGCAATCACCTCATTCTTTTCATTCATGATTAATTCAATTTGGCATTTGAGATCATTTATAGTTTTTCTAGCATTTTTGTTCTTTTCACAAATGATCTCATATTGTTTAACTAAATCATGAAATGCATTTTGAAGCTCATCATGTGTATATGATTCATCATTAGCATTAGAATTAGAGCTAGCACTAGAATATGATTTATTTGAACATGAATTGCTTCTAGTGGTGTAAGAGTTAGAAGATACCTCACTTCCTTCATCTTGAATTGCCATGTAGCACATATGCGCATATTCCTTTGTTGATGAAGGTGCGGTTGATTTGGACGATGACGACGATGTATCGTCCCAAGTGGCCTTGTGAGCTTCCAACCTCTTCTCTTTTCTCTTACTCCTCTCCTTTTCTCTTCTTCTCTCCCTTCTCTCATTTTTCTTTTCCCCTTCTCTTCTCTCATTTTCGCTCTCCTCCCTCTCTTTTTCTTTTTCTCTTTTCTCACTTCTTCTACCTCTTCTTTCATTCTTTTCTCCCTTATCTCTCTTGAGCTATTTGAAGAAGTCTTGGGCAAGGACCTCAATGTCCTCTTCTTCCACCCTCCTTGGCTCATCAAAATTTGCATGCAATGCCACCACGGAGTTTTTCTTTGAAGCTTCCTTCTCTCTTCGATGACTCAATTGGAGCTCATAGGCCATGAGATTTCCAATGAGTTCCTCCATCTTCAATTTTGAAAGATCGTGCGATTCTTCGATTGCCACGACCTTGTCTTCCCAATCGTTGCTCAATGACCGGAGGAATTTTCGAGTCATCTCTCCTTCATTTATCCTTCTTCCAAGAATCAAAAGAGAGTTAGTGATATCGGTGAAGCGAATGTTCATGTCGCTTATGTTCTCACCGATTTGCATAGAAAATATTTCATATTTATGCATGAGGAGACTTATCCTAGTTTCTTTGGTTTTGTTATCACCCTCATGATGCATTTGTAACCTATGCCATATTTCATTTGCACTTTCACATCCCCTAATTCTATTGTATTCTCCCTCATTAAGGCCACAATAAAGAATATTCATAATTTTTGAATTCATTTCAATTTCTTTCATTTGAGCCCTAGATAGAGAATCTAAATCATCTTCATTTGGGGGTATGCATGGATTTTGAATAAACTTCCAATACTTAAGGTCATTTGATATTAAAAAGATTTTCATTCTATTTTTCCAATAATCATAATTTGACCCATTAAGCAAAGGAGGTCTTGTGGTGCATAAACCCTCTAAGTGATTAGATGTTGAAGCCATGCTAAAATTACGGTAAAGTAATGAAATTTAGCTAACAAGGCTCTGATACCAAATGTAGGATCGTGTGGGTTATGGGTCCACTAATCACTTTTAATCTAATCCCTAATTTTCTACTTGATTAAGCAAACAAATGCGCAGCGGAATAAACAAACAAGTAGAGAAAGAAAGACAATGCAAACCACAAAAGACGCGTCGGTTTTTATAGAGGTTCGGCACCCCACCCGGGTCCTAGTCCTCTCTTGTAAGCTCCGCTCGACTCCGCGAGCTCCGCCTACGTCTTCACTAACCACTCCCCGTTCCGGGCCGGGAGAGAACGCCTTTACACCACAAGCAACGCGAACAACCCTCGCTTGCTTGAATTCTTCCTCTCACAATCCGAGAGGGACACTTCGGGCTTTCACCGAAGTCCTTGCTTCTTTTGACAACACTTGTAACTGAGTGGGATTCACTCTCTAATTGAGCACACTTTGAGTAGGATGAGTATATGATCAAATGTGTGAAGTTTAGGCTTAAAGAGTGTAGAATTGGGAGCTTTGAGGATTGAGGTTTCTCTCTAATGTATTGGGACAATTGGAGTTGGAGAGTTGTGTTAACAACAAGTCTTGATCCTCTATTTATAAGCTCCTAAGTTATTCTAGCCGTTGGGGATAGATTTGATTGGGTTTTGTGCAAGATACACAAAGCAGAAAATCGGGCTGCAAATCTGTCCAGAACCGGTCGACCAAAACTAGTAAACCGGTCGACCGTTAACTTGATTTCAAAGAGAACGGTCGAACAAAAGAATATCTGGTCGGACAAACGAGCTAGAACTTAACTCTACTTAAGTGAATCGGTCGAACCAAAGTATGGGGCGGTCGACTGATTGACATCATTTCATGCTTATATTTGTACCTTATATCCATTATCTTACACCTAAGCAATGCTATGTGACGAGTTTTATGTTTAGTTTTCAGAAATAAAGAGGTTTGAAGAGAAGAGCCATGAAAGGACCCAAAAGCAGGAAAAAAGGACCTAATTGTGAGACCTGGGGACCAAGATGCAAGGGGGAAGGACCTGATCGTAAGACAGAAGGACCTAAGAGCAAAACAGGAAACTCCACACCATCATGAGGAGTATTTTGTCAATTCGATTCGGGTCGGAGCTCCACTAAACCAACCAGATGCATCTAAGACCAAGAAACACTTCAAGAAAAGCCCACAAAGAAAACCAGACGGATCTAAACCTTATAGACCGCCAATTGGCGGTCTGGAACCGCTAATTGGCGGTCCATTTAGCCCAGAATCCATCTAGTTTTCTGTAGCACGTGTATTAGTGTATTCTTAGTGTATTTTTGGTATTGGTTTAGTCCCACATCGGGGGATTGTCCCGGATTAGCTTTTTCCATGCTTATAAATAGAACTCTTCACCTTCCATTGTAATTACCCATTGTTTGGTGGCATTCTCTCTACTAAGGAGTGAGCCTTGAAGCAATAACTCAAGGTGGAGAAGAATGCTACCTTCAATGTGAGTCATTGTTAATAAAAGTTTATTTGTTTCTTTCAACCTTGTCTTTTGATTCTTGCTTGTTTCTTTAGTTTATGTTTCTTTCAATTAGCTTCTTTAACTTTCCTTTCTTGCTTAGTCTAATTTCATTTCAGTAGAATGTTTCATTTTGTTAATGTAGTTAGTGTAATGAGTAGTGAGTAGTTTCATCCCCACTTGGGGGGTGAAGAAATATGTGATATAATCATGTAGTGTATTAAGTGTGTGTTATCTTTATCCCTTGAGCTTTATATGATTTCCATAACCATCTAATGGGTTTTCACTCTTATCTTTGATATGCTAATGCTCTTGAATGCAGCTTAGCTTATGCTTTGATTAGTGGACCTATTTTATGGGGAATGATAAAGTTAGGATATGGATGAAGTTAATATTGGAAACACAAGTTGTAGTGTATGTGCTCTTGTTGCCTTTACCTTAGCTAATGTCTTGTATGTTTTAATGATGTAGTCATCTTAATTCATGTGGAGGCATAGTAGGGTCTAGTCTTTATACTTGAGTTCATGTAGCTTCATTCCAATTATTGTCTTGTATGTTTTAATGATGTAGTCTTATCTTAATTCATGTTGAGGCAAAGTTGGATGTAGTTTTATGATTTCATGCACTACATGTTGTGAGGAGATTAATTGAACACACACACACACACATCTTTATGTTCACATCAATTCTCTACCCCCTTTGGGGTTTAGTTTTATTGCTTATCTTCATTTCCTTTGCATTTCATTTCAGCTTTGTAGTTTAGATTAGTGTAATACATCTTTCTCCCTTCTTTTTACCCCTTGCCTTCGAATAAACCAAGTGTCGACACACCTCCCAGTGGACGACCCGTATTTGCCACCGCTTCAACGCGGCCGTGCACTTGCGGTTAAATATAAAACGTTCAACAAGTTTTTGGCGCCGTTGCCGGGGAGGTGCTCTGTCCAGACGTTGGTTTGGACGATTCGAGGGGTTTTTAATTTTTTGTTTTCAGTTTTTCTTAGTGGCAGGGAACCTGAGGATCAAGGGGAAGCGACTGGGGTAATTGGAGAGCAAAAGACCCCAAAGTGACCGCCAATCAGCGGTCTGCGACCGCCAATTGGCGGCCTGGTGAGCCTCAATTGCTCTCAAATTTGTTCCAGTTGTTATGTTGTTCACTTTAGTTATCTGGGAGCCCAATTTTGCATGTTGTGATCTTTAGTTTGCTCCCAGATTTAATTTCAATCCCCTTTAATCAACTTGGACCATAAAACTCAAAGCAAAAGATTAGACTTCTTGCCATCTAGGTCATGCACCATTGGTAGACCTTGCATGCATTTTTCTTTTCTTTGCTTTACATTTTGTCGTTGATTGCTGGAGCGAGGTACGCATTCCTTATCACTCATTCACGCATTAGGACATTCATTAGTGAGTAAGGTTTGCATCGAAACAAGAGTGAGGTGAGTGCTTGTTTGGTGAGTTGCTTGCTAGCCTAAGATTTCAAAACATCTTTAAGGGGCATCACCTATAGACTTCAAAGATAAGGTGGGGGATTTCATCACCCCTCCCTTAGCCCCAAAAAGCACACTCAAGTAAAGCCTTAACTAAAAGCAAGTAGACATTGGCCCTAGGAATTCGGACGCACTAGGAGAGTAATCTAGTTGAGACCGCCATGACCTGATCGGCGTTGCCTACCTTGTCGATAGTAGGAGGTACTGGATCTCCGGATCTGGTATCACTTGCTGGGCATTGTGGTCCTCGTTGTAGGGAGGTGAGGCGTGTCGAGGCTAGTGACCTCGAAGTTAGGCGTCGTCTAGCCTAAGGACCCATTGCCTTACATTGTTTGAGCCATGCTTGCTAGTTAGGCTTCTACCTTCACCCTGTACCCTCGCTAGCTCTAGGGATTCTTCCCTTCTCCTCTGAGTCATCTTCTTCTCACCTTCTTCTACGTTATAGTCTCCTCCCCTTTACACTCTCTGTTAGCGTTTTAGGGTCGAGTCGAGCACTTTTTGCGAGCTCAGCCTCGTGGTGGTGAGAGTGATCGACTCGAGAGTTTTTCTTGAGATGGATGGTTACATGGGCGACCATCCATATCATTGTTGGGACCAGGACGATTCTCCCTGGTACTCCGGACCCATGCAACCTGGGGTGGCTCAGACTAACACCCCGTATGGTTGGGATGATCGCAATGTTGTGACTGAGCAGTCTTCATATTGGGGTAACATGAGAGAGGCACCGACTGCTAGACCACAATCTAGTTATGCCGGATCATATGCTGGTCAACAAACTGAGACATTACAACAAACTTTGGCCTCTTTCATGCGTATGGCAGACGACATGAGTGCCCCGGTGGCTCCAGTAGCCGTACCGTGCGACTGTTGTGGGTTGAGTGGTCATGTTATCGGGGAATGTCCTTATGTTCCCCCAGAGCCTGAGTATGAGCATACATTTTCCCATAATGCTCATTATGACCATTACGCATCCGCGTACAATCCGAGAGTGATGGATTCATGGGGAGACAATTCATATCCAAATTCTTATACTTCATTTTCACCCCAGTATCCTCCTCCCGAATACCCAGAATTCTACCAACACCCCACTCCAAATCATTGGACTCATTCTCAGCCCATCAACACCCAACCACAAAATTTCCCAAGCTCTGACTTGGACCTCATCGTTGACCGCATACCTGATTCCTTGAAACAAACTTTCCTTACGTTCATGGAAACCACTCAACAGTCCATACAAAATATGACACTGCAAGTGAGTCAAATGTCGCAGAAATTACGTGAATGTGAGGAAAGTAACCTTTCTTGTCAACATGAGGATTCTTCTTTTGATATCGAACCACCACCACATCCACAAATTCAAAGCACAACCTTTCAAAGTCAAACTCCTAGTCAGTCTGAGGGACTTGGAGTTTCAATTCACGATCACTTAGTGGAGGATTCGATTCAAATTGAGAATAACTTGGACCAGTTCTATTATGAGTCGGCACAGGATTGTGCCTTACCTTTTTGTCCCGTGGCCCTTGAGCCACATGATCTTCATTTTGATCCTCTTAAGGACCCACCTCTGGTGGAGCAAGAGCTCCCTAGTACCCTCAATTTCAAACAACCTGATGAGAGTTTGCCTCTCACTATTGTTCCTGATCATCTTGGAAATGATGGAACATCAAACAACTACATTGCTCATGAGGGTATTAGGAGTTCCTTGGAGGATACTTTGGGTATGAGACCCACTTCCTGTTCTCCTGGTGAGTTGGACATGCATAACGAGGTGCTTGACCTCGTTCCGACCCACCAGCCTGTTGGTTGGAGAGTTTGGATTGATGATCATAACTTCAGTTCCGCAACGGGAGATATTTTTCTTCCGTTGCCCCTTATTTCCCAAACTCTTGAGAGGTTCAAGCTCTTTCAGTTTGATCCTTTGAATGAGACGCCTTTGCGTCCAATTCATGAACCTCTCATTTCATCTGGTGCTCTTTGTGAAGGGGGCCCACGAATGCGTATTCTGGCCCCGCGTGGTGTCATGTTCCCTTTCCAAGTGCATTGACCCACTCTTGAGGTTCCCATTTGATGTCTTTTGACAAATGAAGATGGGAACTTATGTTTGTACATAGTTATATAAAAAAAAGAAAAAAAAAACCAATCGGTCGAACCAAAGTATGGGGCGGTCGACCAATAAGGGGATTCGGTTGAGACAAAGGTCAATCGGTCGAACGAGAAATGTGTCGACCGATAGCAGGGAATTTGGTTTCTGAAAATATGTTCAACCGGTGGACCGAAACAAGGTCTTCGTTCGACCGGTTACCGAATGTATTTTGGGGTTAAGTTTTGTTTTATACGAATACGACCGTTATAGGAATACGACAAGAAAAACGGTCATATTAAAATCCGGGATCGGTCGACCGAAAAGGTAGAACCGGTCGACCGGTAGAGTTCGGTAAAATCACTGTGGAGAGTCTGTTATAAACCGGTCGAACTGAGAACTGGTTCGGTCGACCGGTTCACACAGGAAATCTGGGTTTAAGTTTATAAGTGATTTCCGACTAAGGTTTGGGTGATCTAATGAAGTCCAAATAATGTGAAATTTCGTGTGTGACTTCTATAGGGAACCTATTGTGTATGTGATTGGTTTTTAACTCTTGTATGCTCAATTTACACATGTTCCTAAGACTCAAAATAAAATCAAGATTACAAGTCTTCATTTAGCTTTATTACAAATCTTGACTTGATTTCCTTCCTTCCATGAGTCTTGATCACCTGTAGAGGTTAGCACATGCAATATATATGCAATGCAATATGTGTGCTACTCTACATCATCATAATTAAGATTAGGTTAATTAAATCATCAAAACCTAGATTAAGGCCAAAAAGCCAACAGAGATTTGGGGAGAAGAGTATAAGTTGATGAGTGATTCTCTCTCTTCCTCTCTCTCGCGTTTTCTCTCTCTCACCCGCTCAAACCCTCTCCCTCTCTCTGATCACAGCTTCGGCGTGCGGAGGTGCTCGAGGAGTGGTTCTCGGGAGGCGAGGTGAAGCTCGGACGTTCGCCGGAGGGGAATAGATCGTTGTTCGGTTGGAGTTCGCCGGAGAAGGTGTTTTGCGAGGAGAAGCTCGCTGTTGGGTCTTCGAGGGCTTCTTCAAGTCTTCAAGGTATGTCAAGCTTTACTTTAATGCTCACTTATGCTTTGGTGAGTGTTAGGGTGGTCGACGGTAGGCCGGAGGGCTCGTCGGACCCGTGCAGCTGCGTTCTGCACTATGAACGGTCGACCGGTGGCATGGTTCGGTCGACCGGTCGTAGAGAAATTTGGGCAAAATCCCTTGTACCGGTCGAACGAAACCATGATGGTGGTCGACCGGTAGTACATTTCGAGCGAGGGGTGGAGACTCTAGGTGTTTTCGGTCGAACGGGACCCCTTTGCCGGTCGACCGAAAGCACTGTTGTAAGTCGATTGGGGGCGTTGACCATCCAAACGGTCGACCGCCTTGTTGACTCGTTCGACCGGCGAATTAAAATAACTTAAGTTGGTTCGACCGTGTGATGTTTCGGTCGACCGGTGCACTACGCTTGGATTTGGATTTGTTACTGGTCATTTTCTGTCGACCGGTGTGTATGTGTGGTTCGACCGTTGGTACATTTTACTGTGGCACGAGTTTTTACTGGTCGAATTCGGTCGAACGGGACCCCTTTGCCGTTCGACCGGTTGGCAGTTTTGTTGGTTGGGCCAGTCCTATTGAGAGGATTCGGTCGACCGGTTAGGAAATTTTGTTCGACCGTTTGGTACGGTTTTTGTGTATTTTTGTGTTGTGGAGCCAGCTTGAGATGGCAACGGATCTCCGGCCCTAGAGGGTGACCGGTGCCGGCCTGAGAGTGGTTCACGAGTGTTGTCAAGCCAGCCCAAGAAGGCAACGGATCTCCGGCCCTAGTGGGGTGACCGGTGCCGGCCTGAGGGTGGTTCGCGTGTGGGGCCAGCTCAAGATGGCAACGGATCTCCGGCCCTAGAGGGGTGACGGTGCCGGCCTGAGAGTGGTCCTCTGGAGCAGCTCAAGATGGCAGCGGTACAGACGATACCGACCTGAGAGTGATCCAGCGTGTGGCCGAGGATATTTCCGGCTGAGGCGCCTGGGGCACGTGTGTTGTAGCCGAGGGTGTTTCCGGCTGTGGTGCCTAGGGCACGTGTGAGGGTTGGGCTAGAGGACCCGTGAGACCCGTCACGGTTTGGTGTCTACTGTGGTAGGGAAAGAGTTCCCGGGGACCCAGTGAGACGGTGATTGTTTATTGCATTCCATACCATACATGTTTTAGATGTCTAGTTCATTTTTTGTGATAGAGGTTTGGCATACGGGGTTTCCTCTCGGGAAACTCAGGCATATTCATGTTTTATGTCAGGTCATAGGCAACATTAGGAGGTGGTGACCGAGGAGGAGCGCTTTCGGGACCAGATCCTGCTTTCCCTGTTTTGAGGTCCGAGTGATTACATGTATATTTTCCTTAGCTTTTGTTGTAATCACACTTTTGTAAACTCTCAGATATATATTGTATATATGTTGGTGCACCAGTTGGCCTTTTTCTTCGGTAATATCCTCGTGTTGTGTTTTATTAAAAATTTAAATTTCTTCCGCTTTCGAGGATGTTACAATTTTAATATTAGCAATCTACCAAACTTTCCAAAACAAAAAGACAGTTCGGTGTCATGTGGGTCATGCTACTAACGCGACAAACAATAAGTCACTCAACTACTCAAGTCCTTCCACACTATCGCAAAACCATGTTAATATCATACGTTATGTTCCTGTCTGTCGCCAACCAATTTACATGAGTGGGACATTGGAGAACCATCCACTAAACTTCCTCCTAGTTTTATGCACCTTATTAATAGCCTCATTCTCCCTTTAAATTTTTCTCATCACACTCACTATTCTTCTCTCTAGTCTTTATCTTTGCCCACCTCAATCTCCGTAACATTACCTTGGACTTGCTCGATCCAAAGATGGCATTCTTGGCTTTCGTTGTTGCTTGCTCTTTCATGGTTGGAGCTTCTGCTGAAAATTTGGGCATAACCTGGGGAGATGGTCGAGGAAAGATTATCAACAGTGGCGAGCTCCTTACACTTAGCGTCGACAAGTACTCGGGCTCCGATTTCCAATCGAAGGATGAGTACCTGTTTGGGAAAGTTGAAATGGACCTCAAGCTTGTTTCCAGCAATTCCGCCGGCACCGTTACTACCTTATATGTACGCTTCAACTATCTTGATTTCCCATTGTTGAAATCGAATAACCACTTAATTCCTAATATATATTTTTTATGTATGCAGTTATCATCAAAAGGCTCAGCGCACGACGAGATCTGACTTCGAGTTCCTGGGTAATTTGACTGGAGAACCTTACATACTCCACACCAATGTGTTCGCCCAAGGAAAGGGCAACAGAGAACAACAATTCCACCTCTGGTTCGATCCCACAAAGGACTTCCACACATACTGTAAGCAAATAACGATTCTACAGGTTCAGGAGTACCTTTCTTGGAGAGAACCTGTGGCAGCGGAAGGAAGATCGGAGGTCACCTTACGGAATCCTTCTCACCGGTCGGTCTCCTACTCTCTTGGAGAAGAAGCATGTGTCCACAACCCAAGAGTCTACGGATTAGCTTGGTGGATGTGGAGGGACGAATGGGAGAGAGAGGGAGAGGTGGCGGCTAGGGTTTGGTGGGGCTAGGGTTTGCACACCAATTAGTCCATCCAATGGGAGGCTCCCCTCCTTATATAGATGACCCCACCCTAATCCCTAATGCGCAGCCAATGAGAGTGCGCCACATGTCAGTGCTTTGGGCAAACATCATCTTAATCCTTAGATTAATCCAATATCTCCCACTTGCACAACAGTACGTCAACAACACGTCATCTTCTTTTGTGTCCCTGACACATACGTATATATCCCCGATACATACAATCATAAGATGGCAATGTGTCACCTCTTCATGTGTCCCTACACATATGTATACATCCCTGATATATACAACTATTTCTCTCTTCCAAGAATGCATCCACAATACGCAAGTCTCTGATCATGTATCCGTGATACAAGACCATATGTGTCCCCGACACATGTACTCTTCCGATCATACGGACAAATGGGTCGTGCGACCGGTGATGCACCTGCAATTTAGGAGTCTCAAACTAGAAACCTTACAAGAAGGCCAGAATGACAACATCCTCACAAAAATAACAATTAAGCAGTCAAATGCACATCATTGTTCCCCAGGTTTACTCAGAAACTCACTTGACATGAACGGCATCTCGATCCCTCGGAGAGAATACCTTCTTGTCCTCAAGGTACTTGCTACTGTATCCAATACAGTTGGGCCCAGCAAATACTTTTAGTGCAGTCGAGTCAAACCTTTCCCTTCGCCCCAGACCACCATTACACTCAGAGTTGACTCCTTTCCCGAAGATGCCTCTTCAGACCGAATCTCTCATGGTCATAGATAACATCCCAAAGTAGCCACATCAACTCTTTGCTTCATGGTGTCGTCGAAGGTCACTGAGGGCAACTAAATGACAATCAAGTCTTGGACTCACACAGTAAAGGAGCATGGATCCATCCTTTCACTTCCAAATGGTCGCTCAGCACATGTTGTATGACAAACATGCTATGGTGGATCATACTGCACACAACAGTATGTTTGTCTCCCAACACCATACAAGTCTTAGTCCAGTCGCACCCCCTCTGTGCCTGACCCGAGCTTCATCATTGTCGCCTTAACACCATACATGTGTTACCTGGCGCCACATGTGATGCTCGCACTTGGCTTCTATAGGTCACATGAATCGTGGGAACATTGATGTCAATCCTCACCAACATAGAGGATCTCATCTTGATTCCTAATCAAGGTGACTGTCCTATCATGAACTACTCTGGATCTATCATACAAGATCTCTTCATGATCAGTCTCATCTCTGCTCGCTATCAAAAGCGCCAGAGGTGAATGCTCATGTGAGTAAGCATTCTTCAGCCCATTGACAGAATAATATTTTATGCTAGAACAACTACATCAATCAAACAGATATAGTCGAAAGAACAATCACTCATAAAAGGAAGTCAGACATCCCAATACATCAAAGTCTGCGTAAGCCTAAGGACTTCACATGAGACACAAATGAGTCCTTAGCTATGGCTTTGGTAAGAGGGTCAGCTACCATAAGACTAGTAGACACATGTCTTAACACAACTTCCTTTCTCGCTATGATGTCCTTCACAAAATGCTCTATGCTTGGGTTGGACTGGTATCGACTCACCACGCCCACAACATAACAACTGGCCTAGTACACATTATAGAGTACATGAGGCTTCCCACAGCATTGGAGTATGGAACCTTGTCCATTTTGGCCTTCTCTTCAGGAGTCTCAGGATGCTTATCAAGGCTTAAGTGTAAACCCTTCTCAACAGGAGTGTCGATTGGTTTGCATTTGTCCATGTGGTATTTCTTCAAGACGTTGTTAATCTAAGTCTCTTGAGACAATCCCAGAAGTCTCTTGGATCTATCTCTAACTATCTTAACACCAAGGACGTAGCTAGCTTCACACATGTCCTTCATATCAAATGTGGAGGACAACCACTCTTTAGTGGATTTCAGCAACTCTTTGTTATTGCCAGCCATGAGTATGTCATCAACATACAAGGTCAGAATGACAAATTTACCATTGGATCTCTTAACGTACACACAGTGATCTTCCTCAAGCATAGAGAACGCATTCTCTGATATAGCTTGATGGAAGCGAATGTTCCACTGTCTAGACGCTTGTTTTAAGCCATACAAGGACTTGTTGAGCTTGCACACTTTGCGCTCTTGTCCTTTGACTTCAAAACCTTGAGGTTGATCCATATAGATCTCCTCTTCAAGTTCTCCATTGAGAAAAGCAGTCTTTACATCCATTTGGTAAAGCTCTAAGTCCATGTGAGCTACAATAGCTAGTAGAAGGCGAATGGAGGCAAACCTAACCACGGGTGAAAAGGTTTCCTCAAAATCCACGCCTTCTCTTTGGGTGTAGCCTTTAGCTACCAGTCTAGCCTTGAATCTATCAATAGATCCATCCGCCTTCCTCTTAATCTTGAGGATCCACTTGGCCCCAATGGCCTTTCGGTTCGGCGGTAAGTCGACCAAGTCCCAGACTCGATTAACTTTCATCGACTCCAACTCTTCCTTTATAGCTTCTAACCACTCTTTAGCATTTGGACCTTCCAAAGCCTCTTTCAAGGTCTCATGTTCTTGCTCATCGATTACTGTCATCCCGGATGATTCATAATCAATTTCTTCTTGAGCTATCATGAGGGCCTCTTCCTCTAAGCAAAACCGCCTACGAGGAATGAGCCTGCGTTTGCTTCGACGCAGATGGATATCTGATGGCTCATCCTCCGTGAGAGCTATCGGATCCTCAGCATTGCTGCTCCCACTAGGATCGACTGGTGGAACCTCATGTTCAACTTCCAGATCATGATCCCGTGGAGTGGCAATGTCCTCATCTTGTTCTTCAAAGAAGTCCACTGACTCTTTGATAGCTCCAGCAAGGGTTGGAAAATCATTTTCCAAGAATGTGGCATCCCTAGACTCCAGTTCCTTTCTTCTTTCATTCTCTTCTACCCCGATAAAAACATAACCTTTGGAGAAATTACTGTATTTTACAAAGATACACTTTTTCCCTCTAGGTCCTAGTTTTCCATATCGGTGACTAGTAGAATGAATGTATGCCGCGCATCCCCAAGGACACAGCAGACTAAAATCAGGCTTCCGTCCTATCCATAACTCATATGGAGTTGAGGGAACCGATTTTGTTGGAACTCTATTGAGGATATAGGCAGCAGTCATTAGAGCATCTCCCCAAAACGAAATTGGTAAGCTCGCATGCGCCATCATGGATCTAACCATGTCTAGCAACGTTCTATTCCTTCTCTCGGCAACACCATTTTGCTGAGGAGTATAAGGCATAGTGAGTTGTCTAGATATCCCTTTTTCATCACATAACTCTTTGAACATTATGGAGAGATACTCACCACCTCTATCCGTTCTAAGAGTTTTTATCTTATTATCCAACTGATTCTCAACTAAGCTCATGAATTTCTTAAAACATTCTAGAACTTCTGACTTGTGAGAAATAAGATAAATATGACCATATCTCGTGAAGTCGTCAATGAATGTGATGAAGTAACTTTGTCCATGTCTAGTACGCACATTCAAAGGTCCACAAATATCTGAGTGAATTAGTTCTAAAGGAGAAGTAGCACTAATGGCTTTTCCGAACGGTTTTCTAATTGCCTTTCCAGCTAGACAAGATTCACAGGTCGGCAATTCAAATTTGGAGCATTCTCCTAATACCCCCTCCTTTGCCAACATGTTCATCCGGTCAACACCAATGTGACCTAGTCTAGCATGCCACATAACTGAATCATTATTCATGGAACTTTGGCTCATAAAGGCACTAGCGTTATGATTGAAATCATAAATTGCGTCCAACACAATAAAACCGTCAGAAAGAAAAGCATGTCCATAATAAATGTTAGAAAGGTATAAACCCATATCATTGTTTTCAAAAACAACTTTAAAACCATGTCTCATCAAGACAACAACATAAATAATATTTCACCATATAGCTGGTGCATACAACACGTCATGAAGTAATAGGATCCGGACACTTCGCAAAGCCACTTTGCATGTGCCAACTCCAAGAATTTCAATGCTAGTGTTGTTTGCCATGTTTATTTGCCTCCCACTTGGAACACGGCGATATTCCACGAAGGCAGAGCGATCCTTTGTTACGTGGTCCGTGGCACCTGAATCCACAATCCACACAGGAGAGTGATCAGTGAGCATCACAGAACTAGTCACGTTACAATTCGAGGGATTACACACAGTAATTTCCTTTTGCTCAGTGCACTCATGAGCAAAATGTCCAGTCTTTCGGTAGTTAAAACAAGTCACATTAGACTTATCTTTCCCACCTCTGGATCCTCGAGGTCGTTTCTTTCCAGCTTTGTTTTATGTTTTGTTTGCATTTGCACCCTTCTTGCCTTTAAAACCCTGAGCTCTATCTCTTTTACGCTTAAAAACCTGCACTCCTCCGAGGAGCGCCAGCCTCAGCAGCAAATACTTCAGTTAGAGGGGCTTCCGCAAGCATGCGGTCCTCCTCCAGCTCTAGGTGTTTTGCGGCTTGGTCAAATGTCCTGATGTCATCAGCATGAGTCAGATGGATCTTCATATGCTCCCAATTCTTTGAAGGCAATGATCTGATGAGAGTAGACACTTGCTCCTCATCGGTCTTAGCACGACCGGCAGCGCTCAGCTCGCTAATCATGTTTGACATTGCAGTAATATGCTGCCTCATTGTGTGACCTTGGCGCATTTTATACCCATCAAACATAAGCCCAAGCTGACGGGCCCTTGTGACGGAGGTCACTCCGTACTGAAACTTCACAGCTTCCCACAAGGCCTTTGCAGTTCGAAACTTTTCGAACCGAAGTAACAGATCGTCCCTCATTGAACTTAGAATTGTGATTCGAGCAATTCGGTCTTTCTTTTTCCATGCATTATAAACATCCAAGTTTCTGCAATGTTGCGCAATATTCCCCACCTCGGGGGGAGACATAGATTGGTTTATGTTTTCTAACATGTCCTGATCCTCTAAGAGATACTCAATTTTACGATGCCACAGATCGTAATTTCTTTCATTGAGTTTATCTCCTCGAGTCAGATCAGCGACAATGCTTTTGGAAGCAGCCATAAAGAATCTCGGACAATCAAAATACATAGCGATACATGAGTTCTAGCATAAAATATAACGAGCTACAATAATCATAAAGAATAAACTTACTTAATAGCTATAGCATTCAGACCAAAAGAAAACATAAAGCATTCGATCAAATCCTCATGCAATAGTTAATAAAGCCATTTTACTAATCTAGATATTGAGCTCCATCATGATTTAATGACCCAAAAAAACGTTTTAAATCATGGTAAATCAGCAAATAAAAATATTTGCCGCCGGTTGCAAGGTGGTTTACACAAAACACTTCAACCTTGCAACTCCCACTAGGCATGCGAGTTCCCAAAAAACGGTTTTCAAAAAAACAATCAACATCACACAGATATGATTACTACATTACTTCCATATCGAGTTAATGATCCCCATTAGGGATTTAGCCTCGTCGACGGGAACCTGCATGAGTCTTATAGCAATAATATCGCAATAATAAAAAATAAAGGAGCCCCTCGTCTCCTCAGGGCAATAAACAGTCCACAGTCCATAATTATTACAGTCCATAAATATTACAGCCCATTGCGATAACTATTGCAAATGGAAATGAATGAATAAAATTACGCTCATCTCTCAATAAGGCAGTAAATAAAATCAGCAACCATTCATTCCACATGGGCACAATCTTTCCATACGTTAGCACAATCCGACGTATGAAAACAAAATACCATAAAGTATGCACGTCATTCAAACAATAAGGAAGTAATGCATAAGGAAACAATGCATGAATGGGGCACGAAAATAGGCAAAAAAAACGTGTTAGGTAATGACAACCAATCTCCACAATAATCATCCTCAAAACAGAATTTTTTTCTTCTTTCCATAATCAATATAATCATGATAGCACAAAATTATCCTACTTTGATTAGGAAAGAAAAATCAGAAATTATATGGTGGAGAGCAACACATATTTTTGCATCAAAGGAAAGTATCCAAACATATTTTTAAGGCAATAAAATTCCAGCCCATGATATATTTCCAAAAATTTCAGAATTAGCCAATCTTTCCATAATCAATATAAGCAAGCAATCAACAATAATTATGCTACTTGTAATGGAAAGAAAAATTCGAAATTCTTTGGTGGATGACAACACATATATGCACGTTTGATGAAAAGGAAATATTTCAAATGAAATGCATGCAATCATTTCAAAAGAAATCCGAAAATCCTTAATGAGATTAACATATATGTGCATTCAATCATAAAGGAAATATTTCAAACGAAATGCATGCAATTATTCCAAAAAAATCCGAAATATCCTTAATGAGATTAACATATATGTGCATTCAATCATAAAGGAAATATTTCAAATGAAATGAATGCTCTCATTCCAAAAAAAACGAAATATAAAATATGGTAACTCAATGTTCATGTATACATACTCAAAGATTAGAATAAACAATATCTAACCCTAATTCGTAAAAATCAGGAAAAATAGACATCTTATTTCATGTATACATGTGCATGATTTAGAAGAATCAACATGGAAAATAACTTCTGATTTTATCTAATACATGCACAAAGAATAGAGGTAACAGCACAGAAAAAAACAGAATTCTGGTCACATCTATGTATGTGCAATGATAGGAGAGCAACATATCATATTGGCTCGAAATAAAATCAGGAAAAATCCATCTTAAACCATGCACATATGCGCAAGAATGGAGGAGCAAAATCTAACCCTAGATGCATGCTCTAATGAACCATAACATGCGCAACATGTAGAAACTAGTCTAAACCCTAATTGCATGTTAGAAAGAAATCAGCAAACATGCACCACTTATATCTCTAAATGAATGATCATATTATTTCATTTAAATATCAAAAACCTCTGAGTTTTCATTTCCAGAATATCAAACGAATTTGAAAGAAAACAAATCATGAACAATCAACATATATAACATGCGCATCATGTAAATAAGCAATGCTGATTTTCTGTTTTCTTTCTTTCTCCAAAAAACATAACCACCGAATATTTTGTTTTTATCTCAAATCAGATTATCATAAAACAAAAATTCGTCAAGCATGGTGAGGATTCGAAGGTAACCGAGATGGCTCTGGTACCAATGTAAGCAAATAACGATTCTACAGGTTCAGGAATACCTTTCTTGGAGAGAACATGTGGCAGCGGAAGGAAGATCGGAGGTCACCTTACGGAATCCTTCTCACCGGTCGGTCTCCTACTCTCTTGGAGAAGAAGCACGTGTCCACAACCCAAGAGTCTACGGATTAGCTTGGTGGATGTGGAGGGACGAATGGGAGAGAGAGGGAGAGGTGGCGGCTAGGGTTTGGTGGCGCTAGGGTTTGCACACCAATTAGTTCATCCAATGGGAGGCTCCCCTCCTTATATAGATGACCCCACCCTAAACCCTAATGCGCAGCCAACGAGAGTGCGCCACGTGTCAGTGCTTTGGGCAAACATCATCTTAATCCTTAGATTAATCCAATACATACTCCATTGTCTGGAATCCACAGAACATCATGTGAGTACCACATTTCAACTCACATTGAATGTATTCTCTTACTTTCCTCGAGAATATTAAAGGGTTTAACATAATTAGTTGATATTTTTATTACAGTTTTCTGGTAGATGACATCCCAATAAGAGATTTCAAAAATAGGGAGGCAAAGGGTGTTTCATTCCCAAAGAACCAACCTATGAGGGTGTACTCTAGTTTATGGGAAGCTGATGATTGGGCCATACAAGGTGGGCTTGTGAAGACGGATTGGACGAATGCTCCTTTCACAGCTTCTTACAAGAACTACAAAGCTAATGCATGCAAATGGTCATCAGGAAAGTCTAGTTGCAGCTCAAATAAATTTCCAGCTTCAAGAACAGATGATGCCTGGTTTACTCAAGAGTTGGATTCCTCAAATCTGGAGAAGATGAGATGGGTGCAAAAGAACCACATGGTCTACAATTACTGCACTGACAATAATAGATTTCCTTATGGTCTTCCCATGGAGTGCTCTTAATAATCTTTTAAACCATAGTTTATTCATGAAATGAGGTAGAGAGGGTTTTATAGATAAACATTCATTTATTTCATTAGTGAAAGAGCACGTTTGTTTATAGTTGTACGTCGAGCAAAATATTTATTCT
The DNA here is from genome assembly GCA_963682175.1 of Triglochin maritima. NCBI lineage: Eukaryota > Viridiplantae > Streptophyta > Magnoliopsida > Alismatales > Juncaginaceae > Triglochin > Triglochin maritima. Next base: position 26,132,298 of record OY821774.1, on the reverse strand, counting down.
TCTTGATAATTTATTTAATTATTTTGTAAAGTTGTACTTTATTTTATAAGAACAGGAGTGTAATTCCTGGCTTGATTATAAAATATTGAATTACGTTTCCTTCACTTTATTCCAGAAATTGTAGTTTAATGTTCAAAACAAACGAACTGATAAACATAGAACGACTCCGTAATTTTTTTATATAATAAAAAAAACTAAAAATTCGAATTTTAGGAAAAAAAAAATTCCAAAACTACTCGGATCGCGGGTGAGACCCGCGATCCGTCCCTCCAAAAAAAAAAAATTTAAAAATATTTTTTTTAAAGTTTTCTGTTTTAGTTTTATTTTCTTTATTTCTGTTTTTCTTTTTTATTATAATTATTTGTAATCTTTTTTAAAATCTTTTTTTTCAAAATATGTTTTCTAATTTATATTATTTTTTAAAAAATTTAAAATTTGTTTTTAATTTTTTCAAAAATCGCCGTCCAAATCACGTCGATAACTTGACGTATTGAAATGTTAGAGTATTTTATACATTAAAAAAATAAAATTTCTTAACCAAAATAAGAAATTATTTACAAATGAATTTTAAACAAACACTAAAACTAATTAAAACAAAAAATTGGTAACGTTGTCGAAAATTCGTAGGGTGTACACACATTACAAACAGTTTTGGAGGTCGATACAGAAAAAAATTAAAAACACAATTAATTTTTTAAAAAAAATAATAACAATTACAAAACATATTTTGCAAATAAATATAATAAAAAAACTTAATTAAAATGATTTAAAAAAATTCAAAACATAAAACACTCCAACTAAAATCCGTCACTTTATTTATTTTCTTTTATTGTTTTTGAGTTTATGTTTTGATTTTTTTAAAATCATTTTAACTATGTTATATATATATATATATATACTTCAAAATATGTTTTATAATTTTTATAAATTTTTAAAAAAAATTAATTGTGTTTTTAATTTTTTGCTGTATCGACCTTCAAAACTGTTTGTAATGTGTATTCTCCCTACAAATTTTGTGCTCCGTGGGTGCACAAAAAAAGATTTGTGCAAAAAAAAAATTTGGGGGGGGGGGGGGGGGGGGGGGGGGGGGACGGATCGCGGGTCACACCCGCGATCCGAGTAGTTTTGATCCGAGTAGTTTTGGAAAAAAAAATCCTAAATTTCGAATTTTTAGTTTTTTTTTTATTATATAAAAAAATTACGGGAACGACTGCATTAAGTGTATAAAAATAAGGCTGAGAAACATATATATATATATATATATTCAAGTTTAGCCCTGTTCAAATTTGTGCTTTTTTGAGAATAAAATTGTCTTATATCATACATTACCTCCCGTTGTTAAAACGATTCTGATCGAGTTATTTTATAGATGACATGTTTCTTTATTCTTCCGTGCTTCCATTTTTAATATTTTTTAATGACCTAGGTGCTTCAATTTGAAAACGATAATTTTAAAAGGCTTTGCTACGATGGTTGAAGTTTAAACATGGTTAAGGTTTAAATCAAATTTAGGGTCTAGTATCCAGCTCATACATGTTTAAGAGAAATGAAAAGATTGAACATCTGTGCAGTGTTTTATGGACTTATGGTTGGTTAGAACTTGGAATAAATAGAATGAAGCGTAGATTTCATTCCCATGTATCCTTGCGACTTCAAGAAAAATAGCCACAACCTCGTAAAAGGCATACCTGTACCAGTATTAAACTCGTAAAAGGCAATTCCACCAGCATTGATAAATAAATTTATACACTATTTGGTGGACAATAATAGTAGTGGTTCGACTGGTCTACAGAAATATAATTTGAAAGATGAAATTTAACATCTAGGTTCCAACGGTATCACACACCTTGTCTTTGCAAAAGATTAGAAGGTTATTCACCCTATTTTTAATAAGGAAAAAATACGTACAATAATGTGACAATCTTAAAGAAAATTTAGTAGAACAAAGGCACTTCGAAGAACTTTGTGGCACTCAAGAATGCAAAAGAACAAATATAGCAAAGAGATTAACAAAGCAATGTCAACAACTAAGAGGACAAAATTGATGCTGAAAATATTCCAAAACAGGGCAACACATTTTTAATCTGTGTTGGATTTTGATGTGAAATTGCACTGCAGTTGCCGCAGCTCGAGCACTTCATTCCGCCAATATTTCTTTGCCAAGATCCCAAAATAGTGCTGAAAAGTGAACGCTACCATCCCGCGGATAACTGAACACAAGAAAAGAATCAAAGAGGTGGAAAATAATGAGAAATCACAAAACCTTCTTTGCTATGAAAATTGAACACAAGCAGTGTTCACGTAGGCGAGGCGACCACCCCTATTGGTGGTCGCCTAGGCGACCCTTTTTTTTTGTTATTTTTTTAACCCTCCCCCCACTACTTATTCCTATAAATACACCTCCCCACCCATTTTATGAATCCCAAACATGTAAGATTTGTTTCTCTATTTTGTTTACATTTTTCCTGATTTTTTCATGTTTTTTTCTAATTTTTTCAATTAAAACAAAAAATAAATAATTAAAAAAAGGTCACCCAGAACTAGGTGACCACCCAAACGCCCACTCGCCTAGGGTTCACCTAGGCGCAACCTAAACTTTGAACACAAGTGACAAGCCAACAAAAATACCACGCTAAAACATTCCATATTTTCTTTCAACTATCAAACCAAATTCATCAAAAAGGAACAACTATCAAACAAAAATGAAGATGAAGATGAAAGAGAAATCATTAATCGACCAAGCCAAGCCCTCTCGGGGGCTTGCTTAAGAAAGGAATCTTACGGAAATATCATGGAATAAGGTTTGATCCTATTCATGGGGATTCCGTAAATATTTCATTCCAAAAATGGAAAGTTCGAAACAATTGGGACTTTTTCAGAAATTAGATGCAGTTGCTAATTCATGATCCATTCTCGATTCTACGAGAATTTTTATGAAAACTTCAGTCTCAATTCTACGAGAATTTTTATGATGGTAACATATGTAGACACCGTAGAAAATAAAGCGTAGAGGGGATAAAACATATTTTGATTAAGTTTAAAGACATTTCTTAGAAGCATAAAAGGAATAAGTCTGAAGTTGTTTTGATTAAGAGGTATCGCACATCTTGAAAAAGGAGATAATTTTTAAACTAACTGTAATAATGACCACGTTAGTGGCTAAAATACTTAAGCAAGTACCCTAATTGTACCAGCATGTCAAAGAGTCCATTAACAAAATTTTACAAGATCCTGCTGACAAGATCCAGGTTTAGTAATCCAATTATGTTGCAGGCATGAGACAAAACAAACTAAAAATGAAGCAGGAATTACCAGTTAAATGTATCATTTTTTATCATTAGTTAAACGTAACCTTATAAATTCTTGGTTCCTAGGTATATACATTTTAAGGATAAATGAGAATGACACCCGTAATTTTTTAATATAATAAAAAATAAATTAAAATTTCAAAATTTAGGAGAAAAAAAATTCGAAAACTAGGTGGATCGCGGGTGTGGCCCGCGATCCGTCCCCAAAAAAAAAAATTTTTTTTTTAGAAAATTTCACGGATCGCGGTTCTGAACTTCGCTCCGTGAATTTTTTTTTTAAATTTTGTTTTTTGAAGTTTTCTGTTTTATTTTCTTTATTTTTTTATTTCTGTTTTTCTTTTTTATTATAATTATTTTTAATCTTTTTTAAAATCTTTTTTTTCAAAATATGTTTTCTAATTTATATTATTTCTTCAAAAATTTAAAATTTGTTTTTAATTTTTTCAAAAATCGACATCTATATTACGCCGATAACTGGACGTATTGAAATGTTATGGTATTTTATAAAATAAAAAAATAAAATTTCTTAACAAAAATAAGAAATTATTTACAAATGAATTTTAAACAAACACTAAAACTAATTAAAACAAAAAATTGATAACGTTGTCGAAAATTCGTATGGTGTACACACATTACAAAGAGTTTTGGAGGTCGATATGGCAAAAAATTAAAAACACAATGATTTTTTTTAAAAATAATAACAATTACAAAACATATTTTGAAAAGAAATATAATAAAAAAACTTAATTAAAATGATTTAAAAAAATTCAAAACATAAAACACTTCAACTAAAATTCGTGACTTTATATATATTGTTTTTGATTTTATGTTTTGAATTTTTTAAAATCATTTTAACTATGTTATATATATATACTTCAAAATATGTTTTATAATTTTTATAAAATTTTTAAAAAATTAATTGTGTTTTTAGTTTTTTGCAGTATCGACATTCAAAAATGTTTGTAAAGTATATTCTCCGTACGAATTTTTGACAACGTTACAAATTTTAAAAATATAGAATATAGTATTAGCTAGGTACATTTTTTTATCTAATAAAAAAATTAAATTTCGAATACCAACATACGTACATTTTAAAATTGGTAACGTTGTCAAAAATTCGTAGAGTGTATACACATTACAAACAGTTTTCTAATACTTCAAAAAATTAAAAAACACAATTAAATTTTTTTAAAAATTTGTAAAAATTTATAAAAATTAGAAAACATATTTTGAAGTATATACATATATAACATAGTTAAAATGATTTTAAAAAATTCAAAACATAAAATCAAAAACAATAAAATAATATAAATAAAGTCACGGATTTTAGTTGGAGTGTTTTATGTTTTGAATTTTTTTAAATCATTTTAATTAAGTTTTTTTATTATATTTTTTAAAAAATATATTTTGTAATTGTTATTATTTTTTTAAAAAAAATTATTGTATTTTTAATTTTTTGCTGTATCGACTTCCAAAACTCTGTAATGTGTGTACACCCTACGAATTTTCGACAACGTTATTAATTTTTTGTTTTAATTAGTTGTAGTGTTTGTTTAAAATTAATTTGTAAATAATTTCTTATTTTTGTTAAGAAATTTTATTTTTTTATTGTATAAAATACCCTAACATTTCAATACGTCCAGTTATCGACGTGATTTGGAGGTCGATTTTTAAAAAAATTAAAAACAAATTTTAAAATTTTTAAAAAGTAATATAAATCAGAAAACATATTTTGAAAAAAAAAAGATTTTAAAAAAGATTAAAAATAATTATAATAAAAAAGAAAAACAGAAATAAAGAAAATAAAACAGAAAACTTTAAAAAAAAATTAAAAAAAAAATTTTTTTGGGGACGGATCGCGGGTGGGAACCGCGGGCACGGATCGCGGGTCACACCCGCGATCCACCTAGTTTTGGAAAAGAAAAAAATCTTCCTAAATTTCGAAATTTTAATTTAATTTTTATTATATTAAAAAATTACGGAATGACACATCCAGGTGTAATAATACAATTCTGTTGCAGAAACAAAAGAGCAATACAATCTACAAAAGAGGCTGAAAGTTACCATGAATTGCAGATCTTGAAGCATTGAAACGTTGAACATTCTGTCAACTAGCTTAGACAGATGTCATTATCACGCCCTTTACTCTCTTCCTGGCCTTCTTCAAAGAATTTGCCTTGACCTTGGCCTTCTTAGTAGATGGAGGAGTTTCTCTTACAGGACCAGGAGGTATCCCTTTCTTAAGAGCACTACCTCTAGGGGTCACAGATGGAGGTAGTCTCAAGCTTTGTGGTGGCAGAGGACTATTAGGTTTCCAGACTACATTGTTCTTCATGGAGAACCTGACCCTTTTGGCGCTGACCTCCACACTTCTCCCAGTTGTGTTTTCACCAGAAGATGGATCACTAGGAACTGTTTTTTGTAAGCTATTGGTCTTCTTTCGTTTTTTAGTAACTGCAACTGGTGTCACCATTCCAGATTCAGCTGCAACCCTCTCGAACTGTTTCTGAAGATTGGACATTACTTGTTCATCGAACATCATTGAACCCTGACAATCCACAGTAGAATCATTCTCTTCTTTCTGGTCTACACTGTCATTGGTATTAGCAGGAGTCAATGTACATGTATTATCTTCCTCAGCTGAACTGGAGTTTCTCTTTTTCTTCTTCTTGGTTTTCTTCTCACCTTCACCCGATACATTCTTACTTTTCTTCCTCTTATTAGTGGGCTTTCTATTGGAGCACTCCACATCTTTTTTGCTATCCACCTCAACCTGCCTTTGATTATCCGAATCAGCAATTCGCACATCACCATTGTGTAAATCCCCATTCTCGTGTCCTAGAGACACCTCGATCCCCGAATTCCCCATGCCCTTTTCTGACTTTTTGCTCTTCTTCCCCTTCTTAGAGGCCTTTTCCTTGGAACCTTGTACTGGTTTTTCACCATTCTCCACAATCTGTTCCCGTGAAACGGCACCCACGACACCACCATTTGAATCCTCATTTCCTTGTTTCAAAATCACCTTCAGCCTTAATTTCTCCAAATCCTTTTCCAACTTCATAAACGCACTATGCAACCCAAACAGAACCTTCCTATTGCCCTGAAGCGTATCGGGAGCTTTCGCGGATTCAAAGAACACCGTCGAGAATCCAAATGCTAATCCGATTGTCCCAAACTTCTCCACCTCACTCCCACTCTCCACCACCCCGCGCTTCTCCAAATACCTCACACCACTATCAATCAGCCTATCGAAAACACCGCTCTTAATCTTACTAACAAGAACCTTATCGTTCGAGGACTCCAACGCAACGAAAAATGGCTTAAACAGCACTTGGAGAGTCTCCTTCCTAACCGGAAGAAACCCAAGAATCTCATCTAGAAACACCTGCGAAACATGGTAATTGACGCCCCTAGCGGGGAACTTGTTGGTCGAAAGCAACGTCTTCTCCTCGAAAACCTTCACCATCTCACCCACAAACCCACCCGCCCACCCGGACCCACTCATCACGGCGAAGAACTGGTGAAAGAAGCGTCTGATAAGAAGGTAAAACTTATCGAGCCGAAGCGAGTCGATGCCGGCCCACTCGTGGCGGATGGTGAAGAGGAAGGCGGCGAAGTAGCGGGAGCAGAAGGGGGTGGGGAGGGAGAGGAGGAGGGAGGAGAGGTCGTTGACGAGGGCGAGCTGGGCGGGGAGCTTGTCGGCGTGCCAGACGCAGTAGAAGAGGCCCTTCCAAATTTTGAGGAGGTCGAGGTCGGAGAGGGAGGCGGCGGCGGAGGAGGAGAGGAAGGGGCGGAGGTCGCGGAGGGCGAGGGTGCGCGTCGTCAGGTCGGACGAGGCCAGCCGCTTAGCCATGGCGGAGCCGGAGTGGTCGGACGACATCGGGGAAACCCTAGATCTGGAAGGTGGGGATGGACGCTGCTTTTGGGTGGTTTCGATGGATGGAGGTCGGGAGTTGAGTTTCGAACGGAAACCCTAAAGTGGGGGTTTTAGGTTTCGAGTTTCGTTTGAGCAATTTTGGTTTTACCCCTTACCTTATAATTATATGTTTAAGATATGTGTTTATTTATCACGCTTGAATATTTTATGGTGTTTAAGATGAGTGTATTATCATTTTGGATTAGTGTTTAGGAACGCCTAGGCGACCGGGTGCGTCCCATCGCGTGGGCGATCGCTTAGGCGTTTGTGCGACCACCCAGTTCTGGGCGGTCTTTTTTTTAATTCAATTAAATTTGATAAAAATAGATTAAAAAATCAGGAAAATAAGAAAAAATGCACAAATATTATTTAAAAATACCATACATGTTTAGGCTTCAAAAAGACACCTAGTTCCTCGACCAATGCCTCACTAGGCCCCTCTACCCACTTAAACACTTAGGTATACAATTTATTGCTTAGTAGTACGATTACAAAGGTAGTTAACTAACTCAGAGTTCATACAATAGCAGATAATAGAGAAATTAGAATTACAAGCTAACTAACTAATTTCATTGGATACATTGATCTAATGTCCAACTGGGAACCATATCAAATCCTCCACCACCATCAGAGTCGTCGGAGTGGTTCTCGTTCAGATTGTCGACGTAGACATCATCTTCTTCAGTTTCTTCATCATCGGATTAGACATATTGCTCGTCGATGTCCATCGGTGGTTGAGAACTCGATGCACCTGGATCTCCAGAACTAATGTAAACAATGACATCATCCATGCCAACACCTAATAACGACGCGACAGATGCAGTGGACGTGGATCGACCAAAACGTCTCCGTGAAGAAGAATGTCCTAAAGCTGCTTCCTCGGCATCGGCCCATGTAAGCTAATCTCCAGCGAAGACCGGATCTTCAGTTTCTACCAACCATGGATGCTCGTCGAAGAGATCGTAGTCCACACTGACGGGGTCATAAAATTCGGGCTTCTCCATCCTTTGCTGAAACCTTTGCCTTAATTTTTGGTTGTAGTTCACATACACCAAGTCATTCATCTTCTTCACAGCCAACCTGTTCCTTCTCGTTGAGTGCAACTGCTCGAAGACACTCCGATTCCGCTCACAACCTGATATCGAGCATGTCAATCCCAACACCCTCAGGGTTAACCTCTGTAATGCGGTCTCTCTCATGTCTGCGCCATAAGATTGCCACCAATCTATAGGTTTTCTTTCTGTCCTTTGTCTGACGACCATATCCCTAGAGAACATTCCAAGTGAGTTCTTGTAACGATCAAGTAAACCGCAAATCTTGTCTTGTTCTTCAGGAGTGGAGACAAGACGCTCTACGACATCCATGAATCCAGGCATATGCTTATTGAAAGCTACATTTCGATCTTGAGGTGGGATAGAGTAGAAGGTACCAGGGTTGAGTAAGAAACCAACTGAGTGTAGCGGTGAGGACATCATCTTCCCTGGACCCCACCTAGTGTCGATGAGGTCGATGACTTGCTTGTACAACCTCGGGTTTCCTTCAAAGTTCCTAATGATTTGTTCTTTGGCTATCTCCATTGAGTCGTGTAGATATCCCATCGGTGGTTTTGGCGGTTGAAGAATGAAGAACCGGATCAGAGACTTCACTTTCCAACTTCAAAACTAAGCACCAGACCAGAGACTTAATCGCGAAAACTTGATGATTAGGAAACTTGAAGATTAGAATAGAATGATGAAGAAGAAGAGAATGAGAGAGGTGTGAAAAATGAAGAAGTTTGGACGGGTTTATATAGGATTTGGGGTAGTGGTAATCTTGTAATTTCTTAAAAAATAAAAAAGCAGATAGTCGTTGGATTCTCTCCAACGGCTATCGCCTAGGCGAGGCGACCACACCGAGGGGCGGTCACCTACCGCCTAGGCGACCGCCTACCTGTACACTGTTTTGGATAGCAAGGTTGGGCGTTATAGTAGCAATCGAAAGTCATTACAACATTATAAAACGAGGGTCTATTTGGGATACTTGGAAAGTTACTTTTAATTCCCACTAAAGCTCTAAAAGCTACTTTTCAACGGAAAATGTATTTTTTGTCTTTTGAGAAATTACTATTGAACCCAAATGTCGTCATTCATTTTTGCTTGTTTTGAGAATTTACCTTTACACCAGTTCTTTTTAGACACCGACTTTTGAGACATTTATACCACCAACAAATCATTTTTTTCTCTTGTTGTCCCCTAAATTCTTTTACTGTCTTTAGTTCTATATTAACTCCAAATCAAAAGAATCTCTCACCATTTCTCAGAGCCCTAGTCGATCATGGAACATCTCTCGTTTTTCTCTTGTAAGCACAAGTAACAATGACATTCACAAGGTTCATTATCTTTTTTCCCATTCTCCAGAATAATTTTTCGAATTTGAGATGTTCTTTTGTAGGATTTTATGTCCTATTTACGCATGTGGATGTTTATTTAGAGGAAGGGTTTGAAGGATCTCAGACTGTATTCATGCATGTAGACAACTCGAGTTCGAAGAACATTTGAGTGCCTCCGAGCGAGCATTTATAGAACATTTTGTATGATGAATGTTAGGAGAACACACACTTCTACAACTCCTGTCAAAACGAACCTAAGTGTTTTTTAGGAAAAAATTTCAAAATAATATTATTTTTAATTTTTTTGCCAAAATAGACATCATTTAAAAGTATTTTTCATACTAGACCCGCTGCCATCACGTGGGGACACGTGACGGCGGCAGGTTTTGTTTTTTAGTGTCTAGAGAACGCGGCACAAGTGATGCCGAGTTCCCTCAAGCAGAACTCGGCATCACAAGTGCCGAGTTCAGTTTGGTTTTTATTGCCCAACACTTGTCATATTTCGTTCGACGTTAAAGAGAACTCGGCACTTGTGATGCCGAGTTCTATTTGAACTGTTCTCCTGACTCAGATCGTGCATGAGACGGTTGACGCGTGAGGAGAACAATTTCTTAAATAGAACTCAGCATCTAGGATGCCAAGTTCTAAAGGAAGAACTCGACGTTTGTAACGCCGAGTTCCGTCGGGCTATAAAAGTAGCCTGCCCCCGTCTCCCCCTCCGCCGAGTTCTCGCGATTTTAAGGTTAGGATTTCGATTTTTTTCGTTTCCACCGTTTTCTTGTTTTTTTATGTATTAGGATGATATACATTGTTGTTTTAGGTATGATTGTAGTGTTTTTGTTGGTTTAGGAACCCATTTTGGTTAGATTTCGATTTTGGGTTTTTAGGCCAAACTATTTATTTCTTGTTTCTTAGTTGATTATTCATTTCATTTTTGTTGATTGTAGGTCTACGGTAGTATTCTTAAAAATAGTTGAATTTAAGTTTGATTATTGTTATTGAAATTGGATATTTTTTGTTATTTTGATTTGAATGTATGTTAGTTTTAATGAATGTAAACTTAAAAATGATTTATTTGGGTTTGAATGTATGTCTTTGATTATATGTTGGAATTGAAGTTTGATTTTTGTAATATTAAAAATAGAGTAATGAATGTATGTGAGTTTTAATGGAAAAAATGTGTTGAAGTTGAGAAATAGGTGTTTTAAATATGTCGTGATTTGTATGTTGTTTGAATGTATGTCGTTTGAATTTGTGAAATATGTCGTTATTTAGATGTTTGGAAGTTGAGAATGTTATTTGTAGTATCATTAGTTTCTTTTACAGTGCATGTTTATATTTTACGAATTTGAAAATATAGGTGAGGTTCTGTCAAAATTTTAAAAAAATCTAACATTAATCGTAACGTTGTTTATTGTAGTTGATTTTGCTACTAGACTCATTGCTCGACGTTTACAGCTGCTTGCTACTACACTTGATTGAGGTAATTTTTAAAACTTTTTAGTATTTTCAATTTTTTAATTAATTAATAATAGAAGAACAACCATCTCACTTGAACACATTTTCAAATTTAATTAATATATGTTAGGAATGGATAATGATGATGAATGATCTTTGTTGGTCATGTATAATGGGAAATTAGAATGTAACGGAGTTGTGATAGAGTATACAGGATCTGACAACAAATTGGTAGTTGTTCCGTTGAACATAAAATATGGGGATTTAATGGATGTCATAAGATCTGAATGTTGTTATCCACACGGTATGTTTGATGTGAAGTTGACGGCGAAATTGCCATTAAACAATGATTGGACATACGCTTCATTAACCAATGATAGGTCGATTTATGGAATGATGCATTTGTTTAAAAAGATGTTTGTGGTTGGAGTGTTTGTGGAAGCAGAACCTAAAGTGCTCGACCCTACGCTGACAACCAACACTCATTCGTCGGAGTATGGTACAGTAAGGTCGACCGGTTGGGACTACGGAATAGATTTGAATATAAGTCTAAATCCTACAACCGAAGTTCTGGCATACCACCAAATTCCATATTTCCAATCGCAGAACTACCAGCAAACATGCAATGAATGGCCAGAAAATGCATGTGACATTCTGTCTAGCAGTGCAAATCCTTATCCTGGTCTGTCGCAATTTGAACCCATACATTACAGTCATGATGAGTTTGCTGGTAGGGCTGGACCATTTACCTCATATCCCTCCCTTGGGCTTGGTTTGTCAACTGTTGACCCAATTCATTTTAGTCAACAAGAATGCATGCAAGAGATGCATAGCGTTGAAGATGATGACACTGAGGAATTAGGGATTACAATACACCATTCGTTGTAGAAGATGAACCTGAAGGTGCTTCTGCTAATGAAGTCGTTTTGGATACGTAATATGTCATATATGCGATGAGCCAATCCATAAACCGTGAAGACGACGACGTTGTTGATGATGCAGTTATTAACAACGACATGATTCCAACTCTTAATAAACTTCCTGATATCTTTGAGGATGACAACTGGATAGAGAATTATGTAATTGAACACTCAATCTTCGATGCTGCGAATAATTTGAAATGGCGTGATTGGCGTACGGAAGATGGTCGTTCTTTTTGGGATAAACAAATTTCCCAACGAAAGATGATTTGGTTCACGCTCTGCAGTTGTGGCACATTTAAAAGTTTGTTCAGTATTCAGTTGTGGTTTCTTCAACAAAACGATATACTGTTCATTGTCTTCGTCGTGACAAGGATAACTGCAAATGGCGTCTACATGCGTCTGTCCCAAAAGGCTGCAGATATTTTCAAGTGAAAACGTAAGACGCCGAGCATACTTGTTCCAATCCGATGTCGCTAAACGACAATAAACAATGCAGTGCTAATTTTGTTTGCGACTTGATAATGCCATCTGTTAGAACTAAGTTCACAATTACTCCTGCTGAGATAATGGAAAGGGTGAAGACCAAATACTCACTTCAATTCGGTTACGCTAAAGCATGACATGCCAGGCAAAAAACGTTGAACCGAATTTATAGTGCCGAAGAAGACAATTTTAGGGATCTGCGAAGGTTCCTCACAGTTCTCTGTCAAAACAATGAAGGATCTATTGTCAAAATAGAGACCGTACAAGTAAATCCAAACGAAGAGATGTTTAAGCGTGTGTTTTGGGCGTTCGAGCCATCAATTAGTGGCTTTCAATATTGCAGACTCGTTGTCAGTGTGGATGGAACCCATCTCTATAACAAATATAGAGATTTATTGCTAATTGTTGTGGGCACAGATGCAGACAATGGAATTTTTCATTTGGCATTTGCTGTTGTAGAGAGCGAAAAGACAGAGTCGTTGCCGTGGTTCCTTCAATTGCTGGCAACTAGAGTGACTAGGCGACCCGATTTGTGTATTATCACCGACAGATTTTCGGGAATAAATGGTTGTGTGCGAGCCACATTTCCACCTTCAGAGGGGAATGCACATCGATTCTGTCTTCGACATATGAAAGCAAATCTTGCTAAACATCGAAATTGCAAGGAAAGAATGGGACAAATCAAGTTTTACGAAGCAGGTAAAACTCATTCCTTTATGAAATTTGAAGAGCTAATAATGAAGGCTATTGCAGAGGAACATAAACCGGTATACGAGTGATTCAGCATCGAGGTCCTTTGTAAAGATTGACTTGTCACGACGGGGGTCGACGTTTCGGATGTATGACAACAAACATGTCAGAAAGCTTCAACAATGTCTTACGAGGGGCACGCGGTATGCCAATTACGACCATGATTTTAATGACATTTCTCCGTTTGAACAAATTCTTTCTTAAAAGAAGGGATGTCACTGAGTTATGGAATGAAACATATGTACCGACAGTCCACACCGTGGTAACGACAAACAGCAATCTGGCCAGAACTCATACAGTAACTCGATACCACCAGTTGATGTACCAAGTTGAAGCCAATGACCAGAAAAAAATACCTTATGAAATTTGAAGGAGTTATTACTTGCACTTGTGGATACATAATTGCAATGCACATCCCCTGTTCACATGTACTGGCAGTTTGCAGCGGCAGACATGCAAGTGTTAGCACTTCACATCTGGTCTCCTCGTATTATGAGGTTCAAATGTACAGACAGGCGTACAAACCGATATTTATCCCAATTCCTGATGTGAGGTATTGGCCAGATTGTGGCAACATCACAATGAAGCCTCCGCAAACCAAAAGACCTCCTGGTCGGCTAAAATCAACGCGAATCCGAAACGAGATGGACGAGCACTCTGGAAGAAGGGTACGATAAGGGAGATGTGGCGGTTCAGAGCATAATAGAAAACGATGCAAGGAACCTATATAGTAAAATTGTTTAAAAAATGTCTATGTTACTATTATGTAGGATTTCAGATAAATGTAAGAGTTGAATTGATGTGGTGTAAGACTTTAAGAGTTGAATGGTTTTTAAGATTTGATTGTGATGTAAGACTTCAATGAATGTCATTCCCTATTGGTAAAAAACTAGATGTTTGATTTTTAAGACTCCAATTTAATATTACGTTCATTCTTAAGATATGACTTGCAACACTTCAATGTTTTCTAATATTTAATGTGTAATGTACAGATGGAGTTTGGTGGTTCCAGTACCGGTTCGGTTAGAGGCAGCTACGCTTCACAGGGTCTGGTAGACATATCAGTGTTGGTTTTGCAGGCCAACCACAAGTCTGACTTGTTCAAAGATTTTGTAAGCATTTTACTACTTTAAGTGAAATATTTACGCGTATGTATTAGTATTCTAATATTTATCTTAAATTTTGCAGAAAGATGTTGATGGCGTAAAATGCGTTGAGCATGGATCGAAGCTCAACTAATGGCAGATCACTGATGAGAGGATGTTGTTTCTGCTAGATATGGAGGGATTTGACACAGTCACTCGGTTGGGCCGAGTACAGTTGGACCATACCTTGCTGGGGGCGATGGTTGAGCGTTGGAGACCGAAGACTCATTCATTTCACATGCGACATGGTGAGATCACTTGCACCTTGCGTGACATCTCTATGATTACCGGCTTGCGCGTAGATGTTTGCTGGTGTGTGAGTCTCAGGAGTACGTTTGGTCAGAGATCTGCATGGATTTATTGGGTCAGGTCCCCGATGACTTGGGTCGTAAGCGTTCTGTAACTCTGGGTTGGTTGCAAACTCAGTTTCAGCAATTGACTTTTGATGCTGACGAGGAGACGGTTACACGACACACCAGAGCCTTTATTCTGTTCCAGCTGAGATGCAGTATTTTGGCAGATACGAGCGGCACGATGGTTCACTTGAAGTACCTATCTTTGCTCGGAGATTTGGCTGTCGCATCGAAGTACAGTTGGGGTAGTGCGGCTCTGGCCCACTTATATCACATGTTAGACGAAGCTTCACTGATTCCGACCAAACATCTGTGTGGTTTTCTTACGTTCCTGCAGTTGTGGTGATGGGAACATCTACACATTGGGATACCTTTGAAGAGCAAACCATTACTATACCCGGATGACCACATGGCACCATTAGGTGCCCGTTGGAGACGACCAAGATCATTCAAGGGTAGTGCGAAGACGACGACACTTGATTTTTATCGGAATGAGCTAGACGTGCAGGAATTCGATCAAGTGATTTGGGACCCTTATGCACATTTGGATCTTAGTCAGTTACCACCACTATGTACGGAAGGTTCAGAGATCTGGACGAGCCGTACTTGGCTTATAAATTTTGGTGAGGTGGCTATGCATTGTCCAGACCGAGTGATGAGACAGTTCGGTCTACAACAACACATTCCAGATCCGATGGAGAGACATGTAGTGAAGTCGGCTCAGGGGAGGTCGGATGTTAATTGGTTGGCGGAAAATCACCAATTCATTCAGCATTGGTCGCACAAAAGAGATCATCTACAGTTTGAGCGACCACTCCTAGGTGTCGCTCCTGAAGAGAGCACACATCTGTATGTGGAATGGTACTGGAGCATCACTGTACGTTGGATTGTTCATCACATGTTAGCTCCGGCTCATAGATTATACAGACCTCGAGTGGGAGGTGGTAAGATCTAAACATTTATTTTAACAATTACCATGTTTTAAAATTGTGTTTAGTGTTTGATGAACTGTTTAATTATTTGTAGGTGCACGAAGTTTATGAGTTCCACGAAGAACTCCATCAAATTCACGAGGCAATCAGAGATCACATGACAGGCTCTTTGATAGTTGCAAAATTGAAGGAAAAAATGAAGGCTTGGCTGATGTGTTTTGGTGCTGAAGAACCGACATTACATTTGAGTTAGGATCGCGTCGTTGAAGAAGATCCACATACTCAAGAAGAACCTGGAGGTCTGACTCAGGATACATATAATACAGCACGAGGAGGGGGACGAGGCAGGGGGAGAGGACATGCTCAAGCACGACCTAAAAGGAAGAAGAGATTGAGATGTCACTTATGATAGATTTTTAGTTGTGTTTAACATATTTGGTTGTTATTACACTACTTTTGGTTTTATGTTAAAATGTTAAACTCCTTATTGTGTTAAACTTGGATTTTTTGGTGTGTTGAAATGGTGATATTAGTTGTATTTTGCTACTTGGAAATTGTTGTGTTTGTTGAATTTTTTGTAGTGAAGAATGATTGTCTTTGTTGTTGAATTTTTTGTAATTTGAATGATTGTCTTTGTTGTCAAAAGGTATTTAAACATGAAATAAAGTTGTCGAGTTCCTAAATTAAATGAACTTGCACTCTTCAACAGAACTTGGCATCACAAGTGCCTAGTTCACATTAACAGACTGTTCTCCTGGCCTTCCGTCTCATGCATGATCTGAGTTTCCAGGAGAGCAGTTCACATAGAACTCGGCACTTGGGATGTCGAGTTCTATTTGAACCACTGTTCTCTTGGCAACTCACGTCGAGCGATATATGACAAGTGTTGGGCAATAAAAATCAAATTGAACTCGACACTGGTGATGTCGAGTACCAAATAACAAATATGGGTTAACACGGCAACAGAGCACGTCAATAAGGAAGTACTAACAATGTGCATGTCAGAGAATAGGTGATGTCTTCTCACCAAGTACACATACCGGTAAGTCAACCTCATGTTTCTCATCATGAAAAATGTTATTTTATTGCAACAAATATTGGAAGAATGTTGTGCATTTAATGCATAGATTTGGCTAGACGGAGTGAAGGACGTGATGATGACTCCGAATAACACCCATTTCAAAATGTCCAACAATTTCAGCTCTTACTGTTTACCACCGTTAAACCCAGATATTTCCAATTTTTATTACCTTTGCAGTATTGCAAAATTAGCTACACCTCCGTTTTTGGGATGATCTTAGTCAATTTTGTCATGGTGGCAACACAATACAAAACGATGCATGTGTTAGCTACACATACCAAAACACTATTCAAGGTGGCAACACAATACAAAACGATGACTCAACCTTTTTATGAGACTAGGGTGTGATTTTATATCGAAATACTTGTGTTATTTGGGCTACAAAATCGACGATGGATTTTACGATTTTAGGTACACCGAAATACGATGGGTTATTTGGTCACTCTTATAGTTGGATTACAATATGAAGGATGGAATATTTTCTGTGTTTGAACTTATGATTTTATATCAGGTTACTTGTGTTATTTGGGCTGCATAACCTATGACAAGCTTTAGGATTTTAGGTAGGGTCACCCTTTTATTTGGGTTACAATATGAAGGACCAAACATATTTTTGTTTCTAATGTTTTGATTTTATATCGGGTCATCTATGTTATTTCGGCTACGGAACCAATGACAATCATTACGATTTTAGGTATTATTACCTTTATAGGTTACGGTATGAAGAATCTCATATTTCTTTATGGCTAGAGTTGTGATATGTATGAGTGCAAACTTATGGTTTAGGGTGATAGCATTTAGGGTCTAGGGTTTAGATATGTTTGGCTAAAATTTACGGTTTAGGGTATAGGATTTAGGTATGTCTCGATTCTGATTTATTTAGGGTGTTAGGTGTTACACGTTCAAGTTTTATGGTTTAAATATATTCGAGTCCAGACTTATGGTTTAGGGTGACAACATTTAAGGCTTTAGGATTTTAGATTTAAATGTCTTGGTTCATACTTAAGATTTAGGGTATTAATGCTTGGGGTTAGATATGTCTGGGTCCAAACTTAGGGTTTAAATTGATAGCTTTAAAGTTTAGGGTTTTAAGGTTTAGGAGTTAGAGTCTACAGTTTAAATTTTTAGGTAGATATATCTGGGTCCAGACTTATGATTTAAGGTGATAACATTTAGGGCTTTAGGGTTTAAATATGTCTTGGTTCAAACTTAGGGTTTAGTATTTATGGTTTTAGGATTTATAATTAAGTGCGTTAATATTTATGGTTTCGAGTTTCAAGATGTAGATATCTCTGAGTCGATTTAGGGTTTAGATATGTCTGAGTTCAGACTTATGGTTTATAATGTTAGGATTTAGGGTTTTTTGGACCCATAGTGTAGATATGTCTGAGTTATGGTTTAGGTGTTAGGGTTAGATATGTATGAGTCCATACACATATATGATACGTGTGGTAGACATACACAAATAGATAACATACTTTAATGGAATCCGCACATGTGGTCCACACAACCAATGCATATACACACTAGACCAATTATGTGATTCTAAAAATGTATAAAAATGGTAGACATGTCGGAGAAGTGCTTTGAAATGTCAAAATAATATACAAACACACAAACCAAAAATTTGTTGGGAATGTGAAGTTTAATACCGCAACTGCACGATCGTGTTGAAGCGGTGACAAGTACGGTTCATGTCCAAGAGGAGCGAGTACGGGTCGTCGTCGACCATACTCAAGTGAGGGAAGAAAATGAAGAGTGAGTGAGTGTGTCTACACTAAATTATGCTAATTACAATTTGTGAAATAAATGAGACTAGTCGCATAGGAGGTGGGGAATGCATGCAACGGTGTAGATGTGTGATGCGTGTGTGCACAATTGCGCTCTCATGACATGAATCGATACGAACATCTATAATGACCATTATCCTAAGTGTGTTACTACAATGATTAAGATTTATCACTATCATTAAAATATACAAAATACTATTCAAGATAAAGACAAAGACAAAGACAACTACATGCTCACATGTCAATCTTTTCTCTTTATCCACTTCAATCTTCTCCTCACCTCATCATTCCTCATAAGTGAGTACACTAACCAAAGCATGTACTAAGCATCCATTAGGATCATTAACACTTCAAAGGCAAGAGTGAGAATGCTCATCGAAATGATTGAAAATCATTTGAAGCTCCAAGATTAAGATTAAACACACATTAATCTAACTACATCCACACTTCACATCATTCTCCACCCCCAATGGAGATAGACTACTCATTAATCATATAAACAAAATCTACTACTACATTTTAAATCCAAAATACAATTACAAAATACAATCCAAAATCCTAAATATTATACATCAACCCCAACCTCCAATCCTAAATCGATATATTTCGATAGGATGTACTTCTGATATTTCGTTTGACTATAATGTACAAGACGAGAAAATTTGTTTGACTTAAAATTTTGTTTAATTTATAGGGAAATCAATAACGTGTTATTAATTACAATTTTCTAACAATTGTTTTTAAAATTTCAGCAGATGCTCCTCTATAAATTAAAATTAAAAATTTCTTTAAATCCCTAAATCCACAAAAAGAATTCCACAATGCATATAAACATTGTTGGATTTCGTCCCATGACTAAGTGTATATTGTTTTTTAAATTATACATGCAAGCAAGATTGCTTACATATTTTTCAACAATTTTATGTGCATGACTTCCTAATTGTATATCAGGAATTCTCAAGTGAGCCCAGTGCTTAATCAAACTAAATTAAGCCCCCACAATATCCACCACTCATTTCAAAATGTAAGGTAGATTAAGAAAAAAACGGTTATGCTAATGAATGGTGAGATTAACTGTAAATAAGATCCAACGGTGAGATTGTAGGGGGCTTAAACTAAATTTGATGAGCCCTGGGCTCACTAGAGCTTGACCCTCAATATATATATATATATATATATATAGTATTCTATATAACAAAATATATATAGGATCATACCCAAAGGATTGTCAAATCCTTTTAACCAATCGGAAGTCAGGTTGCACCTCGAATCACCTCGGAATTTCCTCCAAGTGTTCACCAAACTCCAAACAAGATTAGAGAGATCGAAGCTAGCTAATCAAACTCTAATGCTAGGTTAGAATCTAACTAATAATCCTTTCAATGCTCCAAAGAACTTAATGTCCAACACCTTAATTAATCTAAAGAATTTTCGGATGGAAGAGGTGAAGAAAATATGGAGGAGAGAATTTTGCATTCAATTTACAAAAAGAAGGGAGGAGGGACCTATTTATAGGGCATCCTCAAACCTACATAATGTATAAATCACTTACCTATGACCTCTTGTTAATCTCTCCTCTAAACAAATCATATTTTGACACATCATCATCCCATAACCTTCTTTGACGAATGTGGATTAAATCCAGACATTAATCAACGAAAAATCTCTTATTAATATGTGCAAAAATGTGGGCAAAACGGTCGATCGAAAGCCTAGTCGGTCGACCGATTAATTACCACAATGATAATTTTGGTCTAACCGAACGCCAAACGGTCAACCGATTCTTTATCACTTGTAGGTACTTAGAAGATGGGAGATTGGTGGTGACCAGCCAAAGCATGAAAAGTCAAATTCCAAGCCGATTGCACTATCGAAAAGAGAATTGGAACCACAATTGAGGACTACTAAGTTGGGTAACATCCTTTATCCTCCTAAGCTTAAGGAATTGGTTCCAATATGTAAATTAAATGCTTAATTGTCATATCTATTACATCATTCATTGATCAATTAGGATAAACTCAATGTAAATCATTAAGAGGGAAAAATCATTAAGAGAGAGCAATATGTAAATCAAGGCTAATTGATGTATTTACTCATTTTGATAGGGGAGTTTTTTGAATATCTTTATCTAGATGAAGTAATGAATTGCAAAATTAAGGGGGAGCAAATTAATTACTTTAGAATGAAGGAGAAGAAATTAGACATGTAATGACCACATTTTTTTACATTTGATTGATGTCAAAGGGGGAGAAGAAACATTGAAATTTGATAAAATTGAACAAAAACTATGCACATTCATAGGGGTAGCATCTCATATGCATAGTTTACAAATTTAAATTTCAAGTATTAAGATATAGGTTGTCATCATCAAAATGGGAGAAATTGTTGGTTTTTTGGCTTTAATCCGTATTTTGATGATTTCACTAATCTTAATCACAATAAAATGTAGAGTAGCACACATTATCCATAAAACATATAGTATATTGTGCTAACATCTACAGATGATCAAGACCCAAGGAAGAATGGAATGATGTGAAGATATGTAATCAAGCTAACTGAAGACATGTAATTTTACTTTTTATTTGAGTCTTCGGAATCTATATATGCTTGAGCATACAAGAGTTAAAACTCATTCACATACATACTAGGTTCCATGTAAAAGTCACATACCAAGTTTCACATCAATTGGACTTCAATAGATCACTCAAACCTTAGTCGGAAAATCACTTAAACTAAACCTGATCTGTCTGTGCAAAACGGTCGACCGAAATAAATTTTCCGTTTGACCGTTTATAACAGTCAACCAATTCCCAATAGTGATTTTACCTAATCTCATCGGTCGACCTATTTGATTCTTTTGGTCGACCGATCAACCTGTATTTTCTGGACGACTGTTAACCTTGTCGTATTATACAACGGTCGTATTTATATTGTGAAGACGAAAAAACAATTGGGAATGTATATTATTACTTATGTAGGTATTCTCTCTATATATAGAGATTACAAGGATGAAATAAGGGAACAATAATTAGGAAACAGTAATAAGGAAGTTCTATCAACTATTTAATTATTTCCTAATATCTTCTAACACATATAAATCTACCTTAACCCCTAAATATTTTTGGACACCGATCAAATGATGCCTTCCTGGCGGTCGACTGGATGAAGACAATTTTGTGCACGAAGTGCATGTTATTTTCGGTCGAACGAACCTTCTTTATGTGTTCGACCGATTCACCTTGACCTGGTCAAAAACCCCTAATCGGCCGACCACCCCACAATTGGTTCGACCGATTACTTAAGTTGTAGCCCAACTGGTTCTACCGTAGCTTAAGTTGGTTCGAACGTTTTCTTATTTTTAAGGAAATGGTCGACCGTCTATCCTGTACCAGTCGACCATTGTGGGACAGAATTGCTAAACTTATTTCTGTTTTGTGTATCTTGCACAAACTTCAACCAAATCTTCCCCAACGGTTAGAAAACTTTAAGAGCTTATAAATAGAGGTTTACACCATATTTACACAACTCTCCAACTTCTATTTGTCTCCTATACTAGAGAGTAATCCTCCAATCTCGAAATCCCTTTACACACACTCAAGAGCTCTTCCACAGTTTAGTTATCAGTTCCAATCATACTCAAAGTGTGCTCAACGTAGAGAGTGTTTGAATATCTCAACCTCAATTGTTGTCAAAAGAGTAAAGTGTGCTCAAGTTAGAGAGTGTTTGAATCGACTCAATTCAGTTTACAAGAAGCATAGGTTTTGGTGAAATCCTGAAGCAATTTGTAAAGGTATCGGTGAAAGCCCGTAGCATCCTTCTCGGATTGTGAGAAGATGAAACCAAGCTCGGCGAGGGTGTTCGCAAGCTTGCTTTGTAAAAGCGTTCTCTCCTGTCCCGTAACGAGGAGTGGTTAGTGAAGACGTAGGCGGAGCTCGCGGAGCTTGCAAGAGAGGAAGTAGGCGGGTGGCCGAACCTCTATAAATCGTCATCTTCTTTTTGTGGTTTGCTTATTTCTCTACTTGTCTTTTAAATTGATTATTTCTACTGCATCTAAAGTAGAGATTAGGCAAATTAGATTAGATTAATTAGGGATCATTGATCCTAACAACCCACCTATCTCATTGATCAAGACACTCTACATGGTTCTTCAAACCCATGGACTCGAAATGCATTTCGCCTTTGGCTTGGGATAAGGGTTTGATGAATGGATCAACTGTGTTGCTGTTTATGTCCACCCATAATAAATTTATTTTGCCTTCATCGATGAAGTCACAAGTGACAAAATGCTTAAGGTCTATGTATTTCACATTGTGATGTGATTTAGGATCCTTGATTTACGAAATAGATGCGTTATTGTTGCAAAACTGTTCTATGGGTCCCTCGCTCGAGGGAACTACTCCAAGAGCTTTAAGGAGTTTCTTAATCCACACTCCTTCCTTGCTCGCTTCAGTGACAGACATCACTTCTGATGTGGTGGTTGAGTCGGCCGTAGTGGTCTGTTTCTAGCTACACCAACTCTAGGTTCCACCATTCAGAAGAAAGACATATCCTTATTGAGACCTTCTATCGTCCGGATCACTCATGAAACTCGCATCCGAGTAGCCCTCGGCTACTAGCTCCCTTTGTCCTCCATTAAACAAGAAACTTATCTTTGGTCCGGTTAAGGTATCTCAGAATATTATTGACCGTAGTCCAATGATCAGGACCTGCGTTGGATTGGTGACGGCTTGTCATGCTTAAAGCATTCGAGACATCGGGTCTTGTGCAAGTCATCATGTACATAATCGATCATATTTCCTAAGCATAAGGGATGTCTTTCATGTACTCTATGTTTTAACGTCATATTGCACGTTGAGACTTTTATAGTTGCACACCCATATGCATTGACACATTGTCCTTTTTGGAGTTGTTCATATTGAACATTTCCAAAACCTTGTCAATGTGTGTACATTGACTTAGGCCAATGAGTCTACAAGGTCTATCTCTATATATCTTGATTCCCAAGATGTATTGAGCCCACCCATTTCTTTCATTGAAAATGCAGATTTCAATGAGCTTCTCGTTTGCTCTAGTAAAGAGATATGATTTCCCATGAGAAGTATGTCATCGACATAGAAGATCAGAAATACTATGTGACTCCCACTGACCTTCTTGTATATACATGGTTCTTCCTTACTTTGGATGAAGTTAATATTTTTTACTTCTTCGTCAAAACGTTTGTTCCAACTCTTTGATGTTTGCTTCAATCCATAAATTGATCGTTGAAGCTTGCATACTTTCTCACTATTCTTTGGATCTTCAAAACCTTGAGGTTGTACCATGTACACGTACTCCTCCAAGTTCCTGTTAAGGAATGTTGTTTTGACATCCATTTGCCATATTTCATAATCATGAAATGTGGCAATAACGAGCATAATCCGAATAGATTTTAACATGAAAAGCGGTGAAAAAGTTTCATGATAGTCAATTCTTAAATTTAAGTAAAACCCTTCGCTACAAGTCTTGCCTTGCAAGTTGCCAAGTTCCCTTCCATGTCCATTTGTCTCTTAAAAACTCATTTGTTGTGAACGACTTTCTTTCCTGAAGAAAGGTCAACCAATTCTCATACTTGATTGTCATACATGGATTGTATTTCGGATTCCATGGTTGTAAACCATAGTTTTGAGTCTTTACTTTCCATTGCTTTTTGAAAGGTCGAGGGATCATTAGTATCTAGCACCATGATTTCGTGAAGTCCTAAATATTTTTCAGGATTCTTTCTTTTCCTCATCGACCTTCTAAGTTCTATTGGTTCTACGTGTGCTTCTTGAACTTCTTCCACAATTTCTTGCAAAATTTGTCAATGTTAAATTCTTGAACGAACACTAGTCAAGGATGATCGAGTTTCACTCACGACTTCTTGCGAGGGTTGCTCTCTCATACTCCCACTAACTAAAGGAACCTCGGTTGGGTCTTCATGATCTTGAATGCTATCATTCACATCATAATCTTGTAGAGTATCTTGATTTTCCTCAAGCACAACTCTACTCCCACTATTTTTTACTCTTTCAAGAAACTCTTTCTCTAAGAACACGACATCCCTCTCAACAGTCATTGAATTGGAGGTCTTATGCCAAAAGCAGTATCCTCATGTCTCACGAGGATAACCTATAAAGAAGTGTTTATCCGCTTTTGGTTGAAGTTTGGTCGATATCAATCTTTTGACGTAGACTCACAACCCCAAATCTTGAGAAACTTGATCTTGGGTATTTTACCACTCCACAACTCGTATGGCATTTTTTCTATGGATTTCGATGGAATTTTATTCAGTGTGTAAGCCGCAACTTGTAGTACATAGCTCCATAAGTAAAATGACAATTCATCTTGACTCATCATTGAGCAAACCATGTCGAGCAATGTCCTATTCCTCTATTCGGACACATCATTCCATTGAGGAGTTCCAGGTATTGTGGTATAATACCACACTCCTTTAGGAATGAATCGAATTCGGTACTCAAGTACTCACCTCCACGATCAGTTCATAAAGATTTGATTTTCTTATTGAGTTGATTCTCTACTTCATTCTTGAATTCTTTGAACTTGTCAAAGGATTCACTTTTGTTTCTCATTAGATAAATGTAATTGTAACGACTATAATCATCTGTGAACGTAATGAAGTACCTATAATCATCTCTCGCACTTGTACTCATTGGAACACATACATCAGAATGTATCAAATCCAGCAAGTCATTTGCTCTTGGACCTTTCTTCTTGAAAGGTCGCTTGGTCATTTTGCCCATAAGGTAAGGTTCGGATGTCTCCAATGATTTAAAATCAATGTGACCAAGAAGGTTAGCTTCCTACAATTTCTTGATGTGTTTTTCATTATTGTGACCAAGGCGATGGTGTCATAAGATTGTATCATTCATGTGAGTTGTCTTAAGTCTTTTGTTATTGATGTTTAAGATTTGTCTATTATTTAATTCAAGCAAATAGGGTCCATTTCTTATGAAAGCAGTTGCATAGAAAATTCCATTCTTCAATAAAGACAAGCAAGAGTTTGAAATATTTATTATAAATCATCCCTATCTAAACATGATACAGATATAATATTCTTGCTAATCAAAGGCACATAATGGACATTCTTAAAACTTAAAATTAAACCACTAGATAACTGAAGATCCACGAAGCCTTGTGCAATCACATCATTTCCAGCCTTCAGAATCATCTCGCCTTTAGCGAGTTCCTTCCTACTCTTTAGTAACTGCACTTTGGAAATTATGTGAGCATAAGATCCTGTATGGAGTACCCAATTATAGATAGAGGTGGCTAAATTTATCTCAATAACAAATATACATTTAGCCTTTTTGGGGCATTTGCACTCAATTACTCCATTGTCAAGGTCCTCCTTGTACTTCAGGCAATTTCAGCGGATGTGTCCTTTTCCACCACAGTGGAAACATTTCGTATTAGAAGTTAGAGATTTAGAAGAATTCCCCCTTGAGGTGCTCGCATGAGCCCCTCCTACTCCAATTCCCTTTAGCACATTTTTGGCTCATTTGTTCTTGCCTTTTGCTTTACCTTTGGAGATCTTTTTACTTCCACCATAGAATGAATCCTAGGACATTCTTGTCTCTGTCTGCCTTTGCCCATATCAACTTCAGCAATTTTGAGAGCATTATGAATCAAATCTTACGCAATGTCATTTCGAGCACTATTGATTAGGATGGGGCTGGAGAGCCAAGAATCACATCTTACGCAATGTCATTAGGCATCGTGGAAGAGAGATCTTCTAACTTCTCAAGGTATTCTTGCATCGTGAGACAATGCATGGACACAGATGTTCCCTCCATCATGTGACACCTTGTGAGTGCTATGGTGCTCTTATAGCGCTCCTTTCGAGCACTATTGATTGATTCGTTTTATATTAAACCGCAAGTGCACGACCGCATTAAAGCGGTGGCAAATACAGGTCGATCCACAGGGAGGTGTGTTGACTTTTGGTTTATGCGAAGGCGAGTGAGAAAGAAAGGAGAGAAAGATTGATTACACTAAACTACACTAATCTAAACTTGGAAACTAGAAGGCATGAAATGAAATGACAAAACAAACTAAACTAAGCAACTAATGAAAGGAGATAAAACTCAGGAATGGAAAACCCCTAAGGGGTGGAGTGTGTGTGTGCACATGAAATAAGTGTGGTGAATGCATACAATAAGCTCAAGTGTGGTTAGTGTTTGTTAATACATAAGAAGTACCTCATGGCAAGACCTATCAGTTACAACACTAACCTAGGTGATTAATATGAGCAATGCAAGGTTGTTATTAAGAACATAACGAGCATGGAGTGTACCTAACTATGGCAGAAACCATCAAGTAAAGTTCTTATTAATTCAAGCAAGCATACTAATATCTCTCATAACAATAATATCTAGCATTCATACCACTTACATAACATGTACATACCTCTACTCCACCCCCAAAGGGGATGGAACTACTCACTCATAATTAAACTAACTACATTAACAAAATGAAACATTATACTGAAAAGAAATTCAACTATGCAAGAAAGGAACATTAAAGAAGCTAATTCAAAGAAACATAAACTAAAGAAACATGCAAGAATTAAAAGACAAGATTTAAAAGAAACTAAGAACAATTATTTTATTAACAATGACTCACATTGAAGGTAGCATTCTTCTCCACCTTGAGTTTTGCTTCAAGGCTTACTCCTTAGTAGAGAGAATGACACCAAGCAATGGTTAGTTTACAATAGAAGGTGAAGAGTTCTATTTATAGTCATAGAAAAAGGTAATCCGGGACAATCTCCCGATGTGGGACTAAACAAATACCAAAAATAGACTAAACATCCACTCATTTTTGTTGTGGGCTTGTCTTGATGTATTTGTTGGTCTTGGATGCATCTACTTAGCTTTTTGGAGCTCCGACCCGAATAGAATTGCCAAAATACTCCCCATGATGGTGTGGAGTTTTCTGTTTTGCTCTTTGGTCCTTCGGTCTTACGTTCAGGTCCTTCTCCCTTGCATCTTAGTCCCCAGGTCTCACAATTAAGTCCTTTTTCCCTACTTTTGGGTCCTTTCATGCTTCATCTCTTCAAACCTATTTATTTCTGAAATTCAAACATAAAACTCGTCATGTAACATTGTTTCGGTGTAAGATAATGGATATAAGATACAAATATAAGCATGAAATGATGTCAATCAACTATCCATAAACATCTTCATGAGAGCTTCCGTGGTCTTCTTGGGTTTTAAGTCCAAGTATTTCGCTTGAAGTGAGTCACCCATGGAGGCTACCATTAGATCATGAACTTGGTTCTCTTGGTGTTCTCACTTTGCTACAACCTCTTTCTCTGCATCGGTTGCCTTCTCACTTAATTTTGGAATTTCACCATCCAAAATGTGAGATTGGTTTTGAAACTTCAACACGATGTTGAGCTTGAGCTAGCAACTATTGAAGTTGGAGCCATCATTTGCCAATGGATGTTTTCAATCATAGATCGCACAATGGTGTATGTTTGATATTTCTACAAAATAATTTATAAACATTTCATGTCAATTTTATGTTTATAAAAATCTGTACTGCAAATAAATAAATATGTCCATAATTGTAGTAATACAAGATCCTATCATTTATAACATAGACTAGCTATGAGCTATCAAATATGTCATAAACTCAAGGTAAGAAACATTTTCTAATCATAACCATTTTGAAAATTTGCAAACTTTTGCATTTATCAAACTCTTCTTATTCTTGTCGTTTTAATTAAGAGGAAATTTGTCCAATCCTCCTAACAAAAACTTTCTTTCTCAAAACTGAGCGAGAACTCCTAGTTTTGTTAAGAAAACTTATTTCATTTGATACGAGATACGATTGTCCATTGTATCCACGAACAAATACACTTGGTGTCCACTAAGGGTGGATCTCACTTTATGTATTTATTGACGGTATAACAATGTATATCCTAATATCTCCCACTATTTCCAAAGATTGAACAAATTATCTCCCGCTAAGGGCGAGCGGAACATTTCTCGATCGATGGCTTCTAGTGGATGAAATAAGAAAGAAAGGCCTTCTTAATTTTTACTTTGGACAGTTAACAATTTATATGTGATACTATAATTTAGATAGTCATGTATGCATTCATTCATACATATCCTAACATTCAATCACGTACAAGTCAAAGCATGAACATAAAATAAATCCATTCACATATTGGTGTGATTTTATATGTTCTTGCGTCCTTGACCTTCGCTTCTTCTTCTTGCATCATGGATGTAAATATTGCATGATATAAACATGCATCTCTCAATTTGAATCTTATCAAAACTAAATTGGCTATTGCAAATCCTATGTAAAAAGTCCTCTCATATGCATTCATACAAAAGAAACGACTTTTACATATACATAAGCCCATGTGATTAATTAATAAAAATAATGATATACATATTATACATTCACATATGGCTTCAATGGAACATATAAACTCACTTATTCCTGCAAAAGAGAACTAGCGCAACAACTATACATATACTATATTATTTAGTTGATCATTTATCTCTCAATTAAATAAATCAAAATCATTTGAAATCATTTAAAATGATTTAAGCATCGTTAGTTAAAAATACAAAAATATTTGAACCAAACTTTATCCAAATCCCAAAATAAAGCTTTTAGGAAAATAAACTTATTTGTCCTTTTTTGTTTTGTCAATTCCAAGTAGAATAATGAATTAAACTAAACAAAAATTCCACACAATTAGACACAAGTCTAAAACTTGATTCTAAAATTCCTTTGACATGTTTCAAAGCATTTAAAACTTTCAAAAGAATTAATTAGAATCAAAATCGACAAAACAATCAAATTTACTCGATTTTATTTGTTTCTCCTTAAATATCAGAATTAATCATTTGTTCTTAATGGCTAATTTATTTTCTAACATTATAAACTAACGTAGAAAAATAAGAAACATAAAAATCTAGGATTCCATTTTTATGCATCCATAACAATGCACAAAGGGTTCAAAAGGGCAAATCAACGAATTTTTTGATCATGAGATGATAAACTAAATATATTTATATAGCCTAATTATTGAAAATATGAACAAAACGCTCTGGTACCATTGTTGGATTTCGTCCCATGCTTATGTGAATAATTTTTTAAAATTTATAAATGCAAAAAAGATCGTTTTCATATTTTTCAACATAAGTTACTTTGTGCACATTATAATTTCACTTTATCAACGAGTCATTAATATTATCACTCAAGTTAAGAGGGACAATGATAATCTTTGGAAATATTATCTTTTCCAGCACAAGTCATATATAACGAACTAATATCTTTATAACTATACGCAATGATAGCTTTTGATAATAATCAAATTATATACTTCTCATGTGAAAAGATATAGGTTTCATATCTTAGAATTCAAAGACACAATGAAAAAATTAATGACACAAACACAATTCCATAATGATTTCAATTATTATGTCTATTCAATATATGAAAGAAAACATCTTCTATTTCATATACTCATGTTGTTAAATACTTGTAGATTTTCAATATCCTTCAACCAACATGACAATTGTTAAAACGTTTTAATAACCGACACTGCACGGCCACGATGAAGCGGTGGCAAGTACGGGTAGATCCACGAGGAGGTGAGTAGCATCTGATTTATCCGAAAACAAGTTGCGAAAAAGGAGAAAGAGATTTGATTATGCTAAACTAAACTACACTAAACTAGTAAGTAACAAATGCAAATGAAAGCAACTAACGATTGATTAAAACTAAACTAAAAGGATAACAAATAGATTGGAATTCAGGAAGAAAACCCCCTAAGGGGTGTTGTGTTGATTGAACGTTTTAATTAACCACAAGTGCACGACTGCGTTGAAGCGGTGACAAATACGGGTCGATCCATAGAGAGGTGTGTCGACTTTAGTTTATTCGAAGGCGAGTGGGAAAGAAAGGAGAGAAATGATTGATTAAACTAAACTACACTAAACTAGTAAACTAGAAAGGAGGAAATGAAAGCACGAAATGAACTAAACTAAGCCAAGCAACTAATAAAAGAAGATAGAAATCAAGAATGGAAAACCCCTAAGGGGTGGAGTGTGTATGTGTGTACACATGAAATAAGTGTGGTGAATGTATACAATAAGCTCAAGTGTAGTTAGTGTTTGTTAATGCATAAGAAGTACCTAATGATAAGACCTATCATTTAAATCACTAACCTAGGTGATTAATATGAGCATGACAAGTTTGTTATTAAGAACATAAACAAGCATGAAATGTACCTAAACGTTATGGCAGAAACCATCAAGTAAGAGTTCTTATTAATTCAAACAAGCATACTAACATTTCTCACATACACAATGTTTAGCATACATACCATCTACATAACATGTATAGACACCTACTCCACCCCCAAAAGGGGATGAAACTACTCACACATATTTAAACTAACATTTATACTAAGGAAAGAAAACATGCTTAAACTAATTATAAGAAGACTAAAACAAACAAGTTAACTAAGTATGCAAGAATTGAAAAGAAGCAATATGAAGAAAACTTAACAAAACATCTTTTATTACTCACTCAATTACAAGTAGCCTCTCTCCACCACGGTTTTTGCTTCAAGGCTTTTACTCCCAGTAGAGAGGATGGCCACCAAGAGAGAGATGAGATACAAGGGAGGAGGAAAAGTTCTATTTATAGCCATAGAAAAAGATAATCTGGGACAATCTCCCGGTATGAGACTAATACAATACCAAAAATAGACATAACACACAATTATACAAGACCCGACTAAACCACATCGGATCCGGAGCAACCCGGGCCGCAAATTGGCGGTCTACAGGGTTTGGATCCGGTCAGAATTTTTGTGGGCTTTTCAAGATGACTTTTTTCTTGTGTGATGTATCCAAGTTGGTTGCTGGAGCTCCGAGTCGAATCGAATTGGCAAAATACTCCCCATGAAGGTGTGGAGTTTCTTAATTTGCTCATTGGTCCTTTGGGCTTACATTCAGGTCCTTCTCCCTTGCATCTTAGTCCCTAAGTCTCTCAAATCAGTCATTTTTCCTACTCTTAGGTCATTTTCTGCCTCTTCTCCTCAATCCTGTTTATTCTTGAAACTCGAACATAAAAATCGTTACGCAACATTGTTTAGGTGAAAGATAACATCTATAAGACACAAATGTATGCATGATATGATGTCAATCAAATACCCCCACACCTAACTTTTGCTAGTCCCGAGAAAAACAAAGAAAGAGAAAAATAAAAGAAACGAAAAAGCATACGAAAAATAGGGAAATCCTAACTCACTTTCGTAGGAATCATGATTGCACTTAGCACGTGCAACAAGCCGTTAAACCTCCTTGTCACCAAGGAGGAGGAGTGTTGTCTCCTGAGGGGTTTCAGCGGATATACCCACAAAATCCGAACATAGATGCATTATTCCATCTAGAAACTCGACTCGATGGACTCATTTTTATCGATCATTCGACGCGGTAATCCTACGGGCCGACTCTATATAGGTATTAGTCCACACACCTAGCCTAATGAACTATTCGTGCAAACTAAATAAGGACTTAAGTGAAAGACATAGACAACCTCAACATCCTCAAGTGATACAAAGTGTAAAGTCCATTAAGGTTCTTATTTGCATTACCATTTTGTTTCTTTTTGTTTCTTTTCATACTTTTTTTTCTTACTAGTTGGAGTTTCATTCTCCCAGGGTCAGGTTTCATGCATCATTGCCTATGAGGACTTACACTATCACGTACACCTTTCCCCAAATCTCCACATAGGGCAATCCCTACCACCCGTGTAACGAGAGTTCGGTCGGTGCATCCCAAGTCAGATGACTCGAAAGCACCAGGCATAAATTCCACTCAGACCTAATTTCCCGAGTGAAAGGAGCCGTACGAGAAGAGAGAACACCTACTCACTTATTTCTTATCTACACATGAACCAAAACCCCTACACTTAATGTCTCACAACAAGATTTAAAGGGTCATTTACTACAACAAACTTCCTTAAATTAAAAGACACGAATTATTGACTCACTAGGTTCATGGTGGACTTCTTTAATTGTTTGAGTATTGAAACCCTATGATTACTCGCCCCCCGAGGGAAAACCGGGGTGCATCCTAACGACTAGATAGTCCTAAAGCCATTGTACTAGATATCCTTATGCATCAAGTTCAAGACAATTTTGAGAGCTTTCTTTTTACTTTGCCTCTCAACAGTTTTGCACATGCTAAACACACGCAAAACCCACAAAACATTTTCTTTCGCAAACACACGAAGATTTTGAAAGAAATGTGAAAATTTTAAAGCACTAGGAAAGCAAAAGAAGACAAGTCACCCAAGGATCATGGCAAGCAGATATATCGATATTAAATGCATCACACTAACATGACCCTAACAATGCACACAAAAGAAAACAAAATCAAAGGAAAAGACTCGACTATGTACACATGTAAAACACCCCCCACACCTACTTCATGCATTGTCCTTAGTGAATGTGAGCAAGATACTACATGGATTTATGCATAAAAAGGAGAGATCTCACCAACATGAAGCGTAAAAGGAAGTTCATGGTTATGTTGATGGACACAAACCCGAATTCCCTCAAAACCTGTGAGATGCTAAAGAAGAGATGCAAATACGTGAAAGAAATGGGGCCCAAATACTCAAGGGTTGGAGCCCACAACAATCAATGGAGACGTGGCAAATACGGGTCGAACACAAGGATGGAGAGATTTTGTTATTAGTGTGATTTCGATTGGGGGAAACAAGGAGAGAAGAAATAAGTTGGTTTTGAGATTTTTGATTTTTAATTATCTAAAGCAAGAAACAAGAACAATTAAAACTAAAACAAGAACAAAGAGGTGAATTCCGTTGGGTGGAGGTTTAGATTTAAGGTTTAGATTAGAGAATTCAAAAACTTATAATAAATCATATTAGTTATAAAGCATTACATGATAAATGATTTAACATAAACTCAAGTAATCAAAATATACTAACATGAACTTAAAATAATAACATTTATTCGTCTTCTCTTCACCCTAAATCCGTCACCTCCACCCTTTGGAAAGAGTTAGAAACTCATGGAGGGAGGAAGGAGTCCTTGAGACATTACAAAAGAAAACTAAAAGTAAGAAATAAAAGACAGAATTTTATTAATGAAAAGAAGAATACAAAACTAAGATTAAGAATAAAAACTACCACCAAAGACTAAGGACCCTTCTAACATCGTTCTTGGGTCTATTTATAGTTGCTACAAGGTATCTAGGTATAATATTGGAAAGTACACGTGTCTAGACACGACTGGACGAAATTGAGAGACGCGGATCGATGCTTGGGCGACGGAAACGCCGCACATTGTGTGTGTGGTGCGGCGGAAACGCCGCACAATCTGGCCTGATTTTGTCCGGATTTTGTTTGAATGTTTATGGTATGATTTGATCCTTCTTTGCGCGTCTGGATTGATTCCTTCATATATTTGGAGATACACATTGATTTTTCTATATATTTTCTCCAAGGTAATAAAAGCTACTCGTGATTTGCAATTAGGTCCTTGTCTTTTTGCAATTAAGTCCCCGGCTACTTTTGTGCTCAAGTCCTTGCTCTTTTTGTAATTAGGTCTTGAATGCTTTTATGCTTGGATACATTTCCATTTGTAACCCGATAAACTTGAACTTGGTTTTTATGATAGAAATGAATGTTTTGCACGTGTTTATGCTCGGGATGTGGGTAAATTGCATTCAGGTCCCTGTATTCTGTAAATAAGACTAAACACATACCTTAGTAGCATTTATTGATGTAAAAGTAATCTAAATGAAAGACATATGATGCAATGTATGCACTGCATCAAATACCCCCACACCTAGATTTTTCTAGTCCCTAGCAAAACAGAAGATACGAAAAATAAAAACAGGGAAATCCTAACTCACTTTCGTAGGAATCACGGTTGCACTTAGCATGTGCAACAAGCCTTTAAACCTCCAAGTTTCCTTAGAGGACGAGTTTTGTCTCGTGAGCGTTTTCAGTTGACACACCCACAAAGTCTTAAATCAACATTCCATTAATAGCTCTTAATATCTCCACCTAAACCTTATACATCTCACTTAGAATTCTTGTATGCTCATTATATGAATCTAGCTTATGAAAATTCTGACTTGGTCTTTGCTCCTCCAACATTCATACCACTAACCCTTCTACACATGTTATCACTTAAATTATTTTGCACGCCTCCTGTGGTGGTGAAGTATCATTCGGATCAACCATGGCATGGATCATTCTTTTAGCTTTGGGCCTTGAGTATATATTTTTTTTCTTTTCTTCCGTGATTCAACACATTTGCTTTTTGACACTTTTACCCTTTTTGCATTCGTGTAGTGAGTTTGGTCGATAATCCCGAGCTGGTAGACTCAAGTTACCGGGTTTCAAGATACCCCTACGGACCAGTGACTCAAAGGCTTGGGCTTTTGTAATCATTTTGAAGAATGTGTTTTCCTCACTTTATTCCTTTATTTTTTTAATTTCCTCAAGGCTTAATTGCTATTAGAAGTCCACACTTCCCGATATATTTTCCTCAACCTCTGCTTTTTATCAACCACTTCAAAGATTTGATTCATCCAATTTAAGTGCATACATATCTTAAAGGGCAATGGGTTATTTCTTTGGAACTTAGATTTATGTCATAATTTCTACAAGCAGAACTATATAATAAGGAACAAAAACTCAATGCAATTTGTACACGGGTTTTGGCAGTTCAATCTTAAGCTATGTCATGAAACATTGATTTTTTTATATTTAAAAGACAGATATATAGATAAATATATACATAAACAGCCCCCCACACCTAAATCATGCATTGTCCTCAATGTATGCAAATATAAAGCAAATGCACTTATTACGTTGGTGAATTGCGGTGGAAGGATGGAATTTGCTCAAAGTCAACCATAGTCAGAACTGGATTGAATGACACCATATTGGTGCATGTATCCAGTTGAATTGTTCCCCATGTTGCAATGAGATTCCTGAGTCACAGGTTCCACACCCCTCACATAAATTGGTTCTCTTATTTGCTCGAGTGACGGTGGGTGTGTAGATGAATTTCTCCCCTTTTTCTTACTTCCTTTTTGATTTTGTGATGATTCAGAAATCTTATAGATACGCAATTTCATCACAACGTCACTTTGATTGCATATTATTTCTGGCTCACTATCAATATGAAAGATATTAAATTCAGCTTTTAAGTTCCCAAAAGATAATTGCATGAGCCCATTTCGACAGTTTATTAATGCTTCCGAAGTGGCTAAAAAGGGTCTGCCTAGAATTACAGGGATTTGTCGGTTAGGATTTACAACGGGTGCAGTATCTAGTACGACAAAATCCACTGGGTAAATGAAGTCACCAACCTTGATCAAAACATCCTCTACTATACCTCTTGGTTTCTTAATAGAACAATCAGCAAATTAAAGGGTTGTCTTAGAGGGTTTTAGTGGACCAAGGTTCATTTGCTCATAGACAGAGTATGGGAGTAGGTTAACACTAGCACCAAGGTCTAGAAGGGCTTTGTTGATAAAAGTATCTCCTATTGCACATGAAATTGTGGGACATCCAGGATCCTTATATTTTATAGGAGATGTGTTGGACAAAATAGAACTTATGTTTGCAGTTAAGAATGCCTTCTTTGGTACGTTTGTTTTTCTCTTTTTAGTGCACAAATCTTTTAAGAATTTAGCATAAGCAGGTATTTGTTGAATCATGTCTAAGAGTGGAATGTTCACCTTAACTTGCTTAAATACTTCCAAGATTTTCTCTATTTGTGCACTTGAGTTCTTTTTGAGTCTATTGGGAAATGGGGCTTTAGGGACATAGACTCGCTCAGGTTCAGGTTGAGCTACGGGTTCAGATTGAGTAGGTGGGGTGGGCGTTTCAGATTGGACGTCGGGTTCAATGGTTAGGTCATATGTGGCAGTTTGATGGCTAGATTGATTAGACGTTCTAGGATTTACCACATTATTATCAATCTGTCTTCCGGACCGTAATGATACTACAACATTTATTTGTTGGAACGAGCCTTCTTCATTAACCATTTGAACCGGTCTAGGGTTGTTATTTCCTGAAGGTGGTTGATAGGATTGATATGAATTATTAGATCTAGGGTTCACCTCAGGTTGACTTGGAAACCGACCCTTTTCTCTTTCACCTACTATTTGTGCTAGTTGGCTGACTTGTGTCTCTAGCCTTTGGAATGTCTGGTTGGTTGTTTGTATAAAAGTTTTCATCAAATTTTCTAAGCTTGTCAACCTAACCACATGATCGTTATTGTTATTAAACCCAGATGATGTATTATTTTGGTTATACGGGTTTGGTTGTTGTCTAGGAGGTTGACCTTGTTGGCTAGATGAGAAATTGGAATTATTACGCCAACCCGAGTTATAGGTTGATGCGTATGGGTCATTTCTAGCATGGTTATACATGACATTAACTTGGTCCCATTCCGCACAATCCTCCATTACATGACCAGTCTGACCACATCTAGAGCAAGGGATAGACGAGGCTTGATTCACTCGGTTTTGTGTTCGTAGCTCTAAACTTTCCATTCTGCGCATAAGGGTAGCTAGTTTTGCTTCAGCCACTATCTTGGCATCTACAGCTAAGACACCTGGTTTGGGTTGGCTTGCTATTCTAGATCCAATACTCGGGTTAAGCGGTGTTCTAGCATTGTCCCATTGCATACTGTTTTCAGCTAATTCCTCAAGAAAAGTCCAGACATCATTTTCATTTTTCGACATAAAGTTCCCTTGGCTTACGGATTCTACCATGACCCTAGATGTGGGTGTCAATCCCTCATAAATAATTTGGCATAATTGCCATCTTGGAATTCCATGATGAGGGCATTGGGTCAGAACACTTTTGAATCTTTCTAGATAGGAATAGAACGACTCGCTCTCAGACTGAACGAATGCAACAATTTCATTCCTAATCCTCATAGTCTTATGGTTGGGGAAATATTTTTTCAGGAATACTTGAACAAACTCAGCCCAACTCCTAATAGATCTTTCGGCTAGACTATATAGCCATTTCTTAGCGTCATCCTTCAGTGCTAGAGGCACGAATTTCAGACACACTGCCTCCTCAGGAATATGCTGGTATTGCATAAGAGAGCAGATTTCCTCAAATTCTCTAAGGAAGAGATATGAGTCTTCCCTAGAGGTGAACTTAGGCAACATACTCATGTATTGTGCCTTAAGTTCGAAGTCGCGACCCGGTATGGTGGGCATAACGATGCACGATGGCTGAGCAGCCATCGCTGGATAGCATCGATCCCTCAGAGTTATGGGTTGTACAACAGGTGGGTCCACTACGTTCTCACCCATTGGATCTAGGTGAGGTGGTGCAACAGGTGGATTGGGGCTAAGTTCCAGACTGGAATCTAGATGAACTCGTGAGAGTCGATTACTCAAGTCCCGAATCCAAATCTGAGTGCACCGGGCTGAATCAATTTTTTGAATTCAAATTCGAAATTTAAATTCCGAATTTTAATTTCAAGAATTAATTACAATTTTTTTTTTAATTTTCGTTATTTTTTCAAAAGGGAAACAAACAATAGAATGGGTCAAGATGAGAAAGGAATCCTAATCTAGAGAATTTAGGTGAGAAGAGAAAGAAGACTTAGATGAGAAGGGAAACCTAACTCTAAAGATAGAAAGAGGGTTGGTCAGAAAATTCCTAAGAAAGCACGGTTCAAACAATCCTAGACCTAGTGTCGCTTAGATCTAGACGACTCCTAACTGGTTGAGTCGAATTGATTCGCTTGATTCACCTCCCTCACTAATCAAACCAACTTGGCCAGGCCGTGTATAGCTAGTGGGGGCGCTTCCGACAGAGTCGGTGCCAATTAGACAACCACTTCGCTTGGAAGACTTACGTCAACACAAAAACACTTTCTAGACACCAAATTAAATTCAATCGGCTTCAGGTCATAGCAAGTCAAACCAATTCTTCTCCTTAAATGAGTCCCAGTCCTTAGGGGTCAATGTCTAATTGATTTTAATTTAAGGCTTGGGTGACACTTTGGGATTGTTGTTTGTGGGCCACGGAAGGGTGATGAAATCCCCACCGTATCTTTGCCTACGGAGTTGCCCTTAAGATAGTTTAACTTAAATCTAGCAAAGATAGTCACACAATGGTCTTTAATTGGGGGCAATTGCAAGGTTGTATGCAAACTAAATTATATGCTTAATTGCATTCAATAAAAAAACCGCGATACGTACCTTGCCTCCAGCACTCTTCAACAAGAATTAATTTGCAAGAATTTAGCAAGAATAATGCATACAAAACACTAGATGATGCATGCACTAAGGCCTTTCTAATTTTGCCAATTTTAGGTCAGAGTTGAATTATTGCCAATTATGGAATTTTTCCCTAACACATGCAGTTTTATGAAAAGGAAATTTTCTGAAACTAGAAATGACGAGGAAAAAGGCAACAAAGGTTACCTACGCAATGCTCAGTCGGGTTCGCCGCCCGCTCTCGAAATTTCAGTAGCTCCACACGTCCACCCAGAGATGGTGCTAACCCCAGAAAAATTTGAAGCCCAGATGCTTCACTTGTGCGGTGATTCCGCCGCAGGTTACTCTTGATGTGCGGCGATTCCGCCGCCCTTGTTGCTCAGACTGCGCTCAGATTTCGCCGCGCGCTCTGTTGTCTCCTGAAAAACAAATCCAAATAGTTAGATCGCGCACAAGATAAACAGAATAGAATCGAAATCAACAAAAAACAAAATCTGCGTCGCCTCCCCGGCAACGGCGCCAAAAACTTGATGAGAATTAAATTTATACCGCAAGTGCACGGCGTCAATGGAGACGTGGAAAATACGGGTCGAACACAAGGATGGAGAGATTTTGTTATTAGTGTGATTTCGATTGGGGGAAAGAAGGAGAGAAGAAATAAGTTGGTTTTGAGATTTTTGATTTTTAATTATCTAAAGCAAGAAACAAGAACAATTAAAACTAAAACAAGAACAAAGAGGTGAATTCCGTTGGGTGGAGGTTTAGATTTAAGGTTTAGATTAGAGAATTCAGAAACTTATAATAAATCATATTAGTTATAAAGCATTACATGATAAATGATTTAACATAAACTCAAGTAATCAAAATATACTAACATGAACTTAAAATAATAACATTTATTCGTCTTCTCTTCACCCTAAATCCGTCACCTCCACCCTTTGGAAAGAGTTAGAAACTCATGGAGGGAGGAAGAAGGGGTCCTTGAGACATTACAAAATAAAACTAAAAGTAAGAAACAAAAGACAGAATTTTATTAATGAAAAGAAGAATACAAAACTAAGATTAAGAATAAAAACTACCACCAAAGACTAAGGACCCTTCTAACATCGTTCTTGGGTCTATTTATAGTTGCTACAAGGGATCTAGGTATAATATTGGAAAGTACACGTGTCTAGATACGACTGGACGAAATTGAGAGACGCGGATCGATGCTTGGGCGGCGGAAACGCCGCACATTGTGTGTGTGGTGCGGCGGAAACGCCGCACAATCTGGCCTGATTTTGTCCGGATTTTGGTTGAATGTTTATGGTATGATTTGATCATTCTTTGCGCGTCTGGATTGATTCCTTCATATATTTGGAGATACACATTGATTTTTCTATATATTTTCTCCAAGATAATAAAAGCTACTCGTGATTTGCAATTAGGTCCTTGTCCTTTTGCAATTAAGTCCCCGGCTACTTTTGTGCTCAAGTCCTTGCTCTTTTTGTAATTAGGTCTTGAATGCTTTTATGCTTGGATACATTTCCATTTGTAACCCGATAAACTTGAACTTGGTTTTTATGATAGAAATGAATGTTTTGCACGTGTTTATGCTCGGGATGTGGGTAAATTGCATTCAGGTCCCTGTATTCTGTAAATAAGACTAAACACATACCTTAGTAGCATTTATTGATGTAAAAGTAATCTAAATGAAAGACATATGATGCAATGTATGCACTGCATCACTCATGGAGTCTTTTGTTTCTCTTTTTTTTCTTTTTTCAAATTTAACTTTATACAAAACATGAAAGCTCAACCATTCATGCAAGAACATGAATGGTTGAGTGCGAGAGAGGTTCATAAAGGAACATGACCTCCTCGTCTTTAGCTGGTACCCCCTCCAAGTAGGGTTTGAGGCGTTGTCCATTAACTTTGAACACGTCGCTATTCCCTGGGTTCAGGATGTGAACCGCTCCATGAGGAAATACGATTTGGACAATAAAAGGGTCAGACCAGCGACTGTGGAGCTTACCCGCAAACAGATGAAGCCGGGAATTGTAGAGCAACACCTTCTGCCCGGTTGTAAACACCTTTCGCATAATCATGCGATCGTGAAACAACTTGGCTCGGGACTTATGAATTTTGGCATTTTCATACGCTTCATTGCGTAGCTCTTCCAACTCCAAAATGTCGAATTTACGCTGCACCCCTGCTTGATCAAGATCCATATTCAGGTTCTTGATCGCCCAGAAAGCACAATGCTTAAGCTCGACGGGTAGGTGGCAAGCCTTGCCGTACACTACCCGATATGGGGACATACCCAAATTGGTCTTATACGCGGTGCGGAAGGCCCACAACGCGTCATTCAACTTAGTTGACCAATCCTTCCTCGAGGAATTAACTGTCTTCGCAAGGATTTACTTTAATTGACGGTTAGAGACTTGGACATGTCCACTAGTTTGTGGATGATTTAGGGTCGCAAGCTTGTGGGTGATCGAATATTTCCTCATAAGCACTTCAAAGGAGCGATTGCAGAAGTGGGTAACCCTATCGCTGATTATGGTACGAGGAGTACCAAATCGTCCAAAAATGTCCTTTGAGAATTTGGTGACCACCTTGTTGTCATTGGTCTGTGTGGGGATAGCCTCAACCCACTTAGACACATAGTCAACGACCACCAAAATGTAAACATTCCCGAACGAATTCGGGAAAGGACCCATAAAGTCGACGCCCCACACATCGAAGATGTCGACGACAAGGACATTTTGCAAAGGCATCATATCACGTCGACTAATCCTGCCAAGGCGCTGGCACCTATCACATTGCTTACAAAAGTCGTAAGCATCTTTGAAAAGAGAAGGGCAGTAGAATCTAGATTGGAGCATCTTGGCGGCAGTTATCTTTGCTCCAAAGTGTCCTTCACATGCCTT
The DNA here is from genome assembly GCA_963682175.1 of Triglochin maritima. Classification (NCBI taxonomy): domain Eukaryota; kingdom Viridiplantae; phylum Streptophyta; class Magnoliopsida; order Alismatales; family Juncaginaceae; genus Triglochin; species Triglochin maritima. The sequence goes on along the minus strand of OY821774.1, from coordinate 26,090,564 downwards.
AGAGTGTCAAAAATGGAACACACTTTGGAACTCGTTATCTGGGACGCACCGCCTGAAAATTTGGTCAGAGCAGTATTTGAATAGGTAGGGTCGTCCCAGTGAAAGAATCTGACATAAGATCTAAATTTGGTTTGGTCAGATTTTGACCAACCCACAAGAAGTTGCTCGGTCACGAGGTAGTTCACGTTGTAGGCAAACCGAGGGTTATCTTCGATCGTGAACAACTGCTCGTCCGGAAATTTGTCATTAATAATTTGGTTCTGTGGGTTGGTCATCTCTAGACGAGACAAGTGGTCTGCTACAACATTTTCACACCCTTTTTTGTCCCGAATCTCGAGATTGAATTCTTGTAACAACAAGATCCATCTCAAGAGTCGGGATTTTGCATCTTTCTTCGCCATGAGGTGCTTGATAGCTGTGTGATCAGAATAGATAATCACGTGGGAGCCAATCAAGTACGACCGTAATTTCTCCAAAGCGAATATGATCGCTAAGAATTCCTTCTCGGTCATAGTGTAGTTCAATTTGGCATCATTGAGTGTTCTACTGGCATAGTATATCACATGAGGCAATTTGTCCAATCGTTGCCCAAGCACTGCTCCCACAGCGAAGTCAGATGCATCACACATTAACTCGAACGGTTCAGTCCGCACCGGTGCCATAATTATGGAGCTGAAGTCAACTCTTTCTTCAAGGTCAAAAAATCAAGGTGGCAATCCGGTGTGAACTCAAAAATTGCATCCTTAGCCACCAAGGTGGTGAGAGGTCGAACAATTTTGCTAAAATCCCGAATGAACCGCCGATAGAATCCAGCAAGCCCAAAAAAGGCACGGATATCCTTCACATTACGTGGTGGTGGGAGATTAGCAATAAGACCCACTTTGGCGGGATCGACCTCAATTCCCCTACTTGAGACCACATGTCTAAGTACAATCCCTCGCTTCACCATGAAGTGACATTTCTCCCAATTGAGAGCGAGGTTCTTCTCACGGCATCGCTTGAGGACAAGGCTCAAGTGAGGAAGGCACTCATCAAAGGAAGCGCCAAATATGGAAAAGTCGTCCATAAAAATCTCAAGGAAACACTCTACCATATTGGAGAAGATGCTGATCATACATCTTTGAAACATTGCCGGCGCATTACATAACCCAAAGGGCATGCGACGGTAGGCAAACATTCCAAAGGGACAAGTAAATGTGGTTTTGTCTTGATCCTCGGGGGCGATCGAAATTTGGTTGTAACCGGAGTATCCATCAAGAAAATAATAATACTCATGTCCGGCCAACCTTCCAACATCTGATCAATGAATGGCAACGGGAAATGATCTTTCGGCGTTGTCGCATTGAGCTTGCGATAATCAACGCAAACTCGCCAGCCTGTTTGTAGGTGTGTCGGGATAAGCTCATTATGCTCATTCTCCACAACTGTCACGCCTGACTTCTTGGGAACCACATGGACATGACTCACCCACGAACTATCAGAGATAGGATAGATTATACCATGATCCAAGCACTTAAGAACATCCTTTCGGACGGCTTCTTTCAGTACAGGATTTAATCTTCGTTGAGGATCCTGGTGGAGCCTAGAATCCTCTTCCATGTAGATCCAATGCTGAACAATACCAGGGCTGATCCCCTTGATGTCCTTCAAGGACCACCCGATAGCCTCTTTGTTTTCAAAGGGCACTTTTTTGAGGGCAAACTCTTGAGCTCAAACGCTATAATGAGTGGCAAGGTCTCATTATCCCCTAAAAAGATGTATTTGAGGTTATTGGGGAGCGGTTTGAGCTCGACCAGAGGTGGGTCCTTGATGGATTCAAAGTTGATTTCAAGTGGCTCAAGGGCCACACAGTAAGAGGAGCAAGCACCAAGATGTGCCTCCTCATCCAAAGGTTCATAGGCGGACTCCTCAAAATAATCTTCACTCGCAACCTGGTCATTAGGCACCTCAATAATATGTCGATGTGAGTCGAACATGCCTAATGACTCGGTCTCATCCGTGTCCTGAATGAAATTGGCTCCGACAACATCGTCGAAGAGCCCGGGTTGCTTACCAGGAGTGAAGATGTTGAAATCCACCGTGAGGTTTCCAAAAGACAACCTCATCAAGCCATTGCGACAATTGATCAAAGCATTAGATGTCGCAAGAAATGACCTCCCAAGGATCACTGGAATTTGTCCTTGTGGGTTGGACACAGGTTCAGTATCCAAGATGATGAAATCAACTGGAAATACGAACTCACCCACTTTAATAAAGACATCCTCCATACTCCCTCGTGTAATCTTGACGGATGTGTCAGCCAACTGGAGGGTTGTCCTCGTTGGTTTAAGATCGCCTATTCCAAGGTTGACATAGACAGAGTAGGGCAGGAGGTTCATAGATGCTCCCAAATCCAATAAATCTTGAGGAATTGTCACATTACCGATCATGCAAGAGACAATTGGACAACCTGGGTCCTTGTATTTGACTTGCATGGGCTGTGTCAATATCGAGCTCACATTGGCGGCCAAAAATGCCTTTTTGGGAACATTTGTTCTTCTCTTAACGGGACAAAGGTCCTTAAGGAACTTGACATACAGTGACATTTGCTGAACAACGTCCAACAACGGGATGTTCACCTTGACTTGCCTAAGTACCTCAACGATTTTGTCCCAATGCTCTTGACGTTTTTTAGTCAACCTATGAGGGAATGGTGCCTTGGGGACATAACTATCACGAGGAGGAGTCACAGAATTAGGTTCCTTGAAAGACTCACGACCCTCCTCAAAAGAGTCACCAACAGGGTTGGCTTCAGGCATTTCCACATTGTTGTCAACAACCCTTCCCGATCTTAAGGTATGGACAACATTTTCATGTTGGGAAGGGTCACTTTCAACATTGTGCACATTCTGCCTAGCCTGAACAGGTTGACCTTGGGATTCACCACAGGTTGACTTAGTAACTGACCCTTCTCGTGTTCATGGAACTGATGAGCCAACTGGCTAACTTGCATATCCAAAGCTTTCTATGTACTTTGCATGCTCTTCATGAACGCTTGAAAGGTCATATCACTAGAAGGGTCCTTGGGGTCAACCCACTGGGGAAGTGGAGTTTGGTTAGAATAACCCGACGATGAGGCATGAGCAGGTTGGTAATTATGGTGCTGAGACCTTTGATGTGGGGGTTGGTAGGTCGCCGATTGGCGTGGAGGTTGATAAGGTGGAGGTTGAGCGTGCGAGCTCTGACCGTGACCCCCACTAGGCCTCTGATTGATTGTTTTATTTAAACCGCAAGTGCACGGCCGCGTTGAAGCGGTGGCAAATACGAGTCGTCCACTGGGAGGTGTGTCGACGTTTGGTGTGTGCGAAGGCGAGTGGTAAAGAAAGGAGAGAAAGATTGATTACACTAAACTACACTAGAATGAAAAAAGGAAATGAAAGCTAAGCAATACAACTAAACCCCATAAGGGGTAGAGAAATAATGTGAATATAAAGATGTGTGTGTGTGTGTTCAATTCTGCTCCTCATAACATGTAGTGCATGGAATCATAAAACTAAATCCAACTTTGCCTCCACATGAAATAAGATAAGACTGTATCATTAAAACATACAGGACATTAACCTAGGTAAAGGCAACAAGAGTACATACACTACAATTGTGTTTCCAATATTAATTCCATCAATATCCTCACCTTATCATTCCCCATAAAATAGGTCCACTAATCTAAGCATAAGCTAAGCTTCATTCAAGAGCATTAGCATATCAAAGATAAGAGTGAAATCCCATTAGATGGTTATGGAAATCATATAAGGCTCAAGGGATTAAGATAACACACACCTAATACACTACATGATCATATCACATATTTCTCCACCCCCCAAATGGGGATGGAACTACTCACTACTCATTACACTAACTACATTAAAATGAAACATTCTACTGAAATAAAATTAGACTAAGCAAGAAAGGAATATTAAAGAAGCTAATTGAAAGAAACATAAACTAAAGAAACATGCAAGAATTAAAAGACAAGATTAAAAGAAACTAAGAACAATTATTTTATTAACAATGACTCACATTGAATGTAGCATTCTTCTCCACCTTGAGTTTTGCTTCAAGGCTTACTCCTTAGTAGAGAGAATGCCACCAAGCAAAGGGTAGTTTACAATAGAAGGTGAAGAGTTCTATTTATAGCCAAAGAAAAAGGCAATCCGGGACAATCCCCCGATATGGGACTACACAAATACCAGAAATGGATGAAATACACACTAATACGCGATCCACCAAAATCTTAGTGGATTTGGGCCAAAACAGACCGCCAATTAGCGGTCGTGGACTGCCAATTGGCGGTCTAAATGGTCCGGATGACGCTGGATTTTATTCTTGGGTTTTCTGGATGTCTTTGTTGGTCTTTGTTGCATCTACTACACTTGTTGGAGCTCCGACCCGAATAGAATTGCAAAAATACTCCCCATGATGGTGTGGAGTTTTCTGTTTTGCTCTTTGGTCCTTCGGTCTTACGTTCAGGTCCTTCTCCCTTGCATCTTAATCCCTATGTCTCACAATTAAGTCCTTTTTCCCTGCTTTTGGGTCCTTTCATGCTTCATCTCTTCAACTCGTCACGTAGCACTGCTTAGGTGTAAGATAATGGATATAAGATACAAATATAAGCATGAAATGATGTTAATCAAATACCCCCACACCTATGTTTTTGCTAGTCCCGAGCAAAACAAAGAAAGAGAAAAACAAACGAGAAACAAGAAATCATAACTCACTTTCGTAGGAATCACGGTTGCACTTAGCACGTGCAACAAACCGTTAAATCTCCTTGTTGCCAAGGAGGAGTGTTGTCTCCTGAGGGTTTTCAGTGGATATACCCACAAAATCCGAACAAGATGCAATATTCAATCTAGACACTCGACTTGTTGGACATATTTTCTCGATCATTGGACGCGGTAATCCTATGAGCCGACTCTATAAAGGTAATCAGTCAACACACCTAGCCTAATGAACCATTCGTGCAAGTTAAATAAGGAATTAAGTGAAAGACATGGACAACCTCAACATCCTCAAGTGATACAAAGTGCAAAGTCCATTAAGGTTCTTCTTTGCATTACCATTTTTTTTCTTTTTTTTCTTTTCTCATTTTTTTTTCTTTTTATTAGTTGGAGCTTCATTCTCCTAGGGTCAAGTTTCGTGCATCGTTGCCCATGAGGACTTACACTATCACATACACCTTTCCCCAAATCTCCACATAGGGCAATCCCTACCACCCGTGTAACGGGAGTTCGGTCGGTGCATCCCAAGTCAGATGACTCGAAAGCACCAGGCACAAAGTCCCCTCAGACCTACATTCCCGAGTGATAGGAGCCGTGCGAGAGGAGAGAACACCTACTCACTTATTTGTTATCTACACATGAACCAAAACCCCTAGACTTAATGTCTCACAACAAGATTTAAAGGGTCCTTGACAACAACAAACTTCCTTAAGTTAACAGACACGAATTATTGACTTATTGGGTTCAGGGTGGACTTCTTTAAATGTTTGAGTATTGAAACCCTATGATTACTCGCCCCCCGAGGGAAAACCGGGGTGCATCCTAACGACTAGATAGTCCTAAAGCCACTGTACTAGATATCCTAATGCATCAAGTTCAAGACAATTTTGGGAGCTTTCTTTTTACTTTGCCTATCAACGGTTTTGCACATGCTAAACACACGCAAAACCCACAAAACATTTTCTTTCGCAAACACACGAAGATTTTGAAAGAAATGTGAAAATTTTAAAGCACTAGGAAAGCAAAAGAAGACAAGTCACCCAAGGATCATGGCAAGCAGATATATCGATATTAAATGCATCACACTAACATGACCCTAACAATGCACACAAAAGAAAATAAAATCAAAGAAAAAAGACTCAACTATGTACATACGTAAAACACCCCCCCACACCTACTTCATGCATTGTCCTCAGTGAATGTGAGCAAGATACTACATGGATTTATGCATAAAAAGGAGAGATCTCACCAACATGAAGTACAAAGGGAAGTTCAAGGTCATGTTGATGGACACAAACTCGAATTCCCTCAAAACCTGTGAGATGCTTAGGAAGGGATACAATTACGTGAAAGAATTGGGGCCCAAATACACAAGGGTTGGAGCCCACAACAATCGATGCTCAGTGAAGGAGTCATTTATTGTACTTTTTTTTGAATATAACTATGTACAAACATAAGTTCCCATCTTCATTTGTCAAAAAACATCAAATGAGAACTTCAAAAGTGGGTCAATGAATTTGAAAGGGAACATGACACCACGTGGGGCCAGAATACTCATGCGTGGCCCCCTTCACAAAGAGCACAAGAGGAAATGAGAGGTTCATGAACTGGACGCAAGGGCATCTCATTCAAAGGATCAAACTGAAAGAGCTTGAACCTCTCAAGAGTTTCGTAAATAAGGGGCAACATAAGAAGAGTTTCTCCTGTTGCGCTACTGAAGTTATGATCGTCAATCCAAACTCTCCAACCAACAAGCGGGTGCGTCGGAACGAGGTCAAGAACCTCGTTAGGCATGTCCGACATACCAGGCGACCAAGAGGTGGGTCTCATACCCAAGGTATCCTCCAAGGAACTCCTAATACCCTCATGAGCAATGTAGTTGTTTGATGTTCTATCATTTCCAAGATGATCAGGAACAATAGTGAGAGGCAAACTCTCATCAGGTTGTTTGAAATTGAGGGTACTAGGGCGCTCTTGCTCCACCAGAGGTGAGTCCTTAAGAGGCACAACATGAAGATCATGTGGCTCAAGGGCCACGGGACAAAAAAATAAGGCACAATCCTGTGCCGACTCATAATGAAGCTAGTCCATGTTATTCTCAATTTGAATCGAATCCTCCAATAGGTGATCGTGAATTGAAACCCCAAGTCTCTCAAACTGACTAGGAGTTTGACTTTGAAAGATTGTTCTTTGAATTTGTGGATGCGGTGGTGGTTCGATATCAAAAGATGAATCCTCATGTTGACCAGAAAAGTTACTCTCCTCACGTTCACGTAACTGCTGCGACATTTGACTCACTTGCAGTGCCATATTTTGTTTGGACTGTTGAGTGGTTTCCATGAAAGTAAGGAAAGTTTGTCTCAAGGAATCAGGTATGCGGTCAACTATGAGGTCTAAGTCCGAATTTGAGAAATTTTGGGGTTGGGTGTTGATGGGCTGAGAATGAGTCCAATGATTTGGAGTGGGGTGTTGATAGACTTCTGGGTATTCGGGAGGAGGATACTGGGGTGGAAATGATGTATAAGAATTTGAATAAGAATTGTCTCCCCACGAATCCATCCCTCTCGGGTTGTACGCGGATGCGTAATGGTCATAATGAGCATTTTGGGTAAATGTGTGCTCATACTCAGGCTCAGGGGCAACATAAGGACATTCCCCGATAACATGACCACTCAACCCACAACAGTCACACGGTACGGCTACTTGAGCCACCGGTGCACTCATGTCATCTACCACATGCATGAAAGAGGCCAAAGGTTCTTGTAATGTTTCAGTTTGATGACCAACATATGATCCGACGTAACTAGATGGTGGTCTAGCAGTCAGTGCCTCTCTCATATTACCCCTATATGAAGAATGCTCAGTCACACAATTAAGATTATCCCAACCATACGGGGTGTTTGTCTGAGGTACCCCAGGATGCATGGGTCGGGAGTACCAGGGAAAATTGTCCTGGTCCCAACAATGATATCGATGGTCGCCCATGTAACCATCCATCTCAACAAAAACTCTCGAGTCGACCACTCTCACCACCACGAGGCTAAGCTCGCAAAAAGTGCTCGACTCGACCCTAACACGCTAACAGAGAGTGTAAAGGGGAGGAGACTATAACTCTTGAACGTTTTAATTAAACCGCAAGTGCACGGCCGCGTTGAAGTGGTGGCAAATACGGGTCGTCCTCAGGGAGGTGAGCAGCATCTCGTTTGCACGAAATCAAGTGGCAAAAATATGGAAGAGAGTTTGATTATCCTACTCTACGCTACACTACACTACGAAGTACGAAATGCGAAAGAAAGCAACAAACGATTAAGTAAAACCTAACTAAGAACGAAATAAGAGTGCTGGAATTCAGAAATGGAATACCCCTAAGGGGTGGAGTGAGTGCACACATGCAAAGAGGTGGGTGTTGAACACATTCTTCAAGCACAAATAGAGGTGGAGTTATTGTAGGATCGTGTGGGTTATGGGTCCACAATTAAGGCTAATCACTTAATACTCTACTTGTTTAAACAATCAAAGATATGCAGCGGAATTTAAAATAAACAAGCAAGTAAAGGGAGGATAATGCAAACCACAATGAGACGGGGTTTTTTATAGAGGTTCGGCACCCCACCCGGGTCCTAGTCCTCTCTTGCAAGCTCCGCTTGGATCACCGAGCTCCGCTCACGACTTCACTAACCACTCCCCGTTCCGAGCCGGGAGAGAATGCCTTTACAAGTCTTCAAGCTCGCGAACAATCCTCGCCGAGCTTGGCTCCACCTCTCACAATCCGAGAGGATCACTTCGGGCTCTCACCGAAGTCTATACTCGTTGTCTTGGGCTTTCACCAAGACCCTTGCTTCTTGCACAACAATGAGTGGGACAACACTCTCTAATTCTTGAGCACACTTGAGTAGAAATAAGGAATTGATCACTAAGTGTGGAAGGTTTGAGGTTCTGAGTGTTTTGGATTCTCTCTAATGTTTGGGACAAGTTTGTAGTGGGAGAGTTGTGTTAAATGTGTTTTACAACTCATTATATAGGCATTAGAGAGAATAGAGCCGTTGGGATTGATTGGGTGTGAGTTGATGTGTGATACACAAAACAGAAATCTGCAGGACCCAATTCTGAGTAAATTCAGTCGACCGAAACGGGAAGAACGGTCGACCATTTGGCAGTTTTGCACAAAGTTCGGTCGACCGGTTAGGTAACGGTCGACCGCCCAACGCTACGACTTAGGTACACTTAAGTCATCGGTCGAACACAAGAAAGGGTTCGGTCGATAGATTTCATCCAGGCACTTTGGGGTTGACAAACAAATAGATATTCAGTCGACCGAAACAGGTCTATCGGTCGACCGATTTTCAACAGGCACTTGGGGTTTGTCAAGAGATGGACAAACGGTCAACCGATCATGGTCCTCGGTCGATCGATACATGAAATGTATTTGGGGTATAATTGGTTTAATACGAATACGACCGTTGGATATATACGAGAAAACTAACGGTCGGAAAATTGAGTTCAACCGGTCGACCGAAAGGCAAAACACGGTCGACCGAAATTAGACAGTGAAACACAAACAGGATACTTGATCATTCGGTCGACCGAACGGCATGTTGCGGGCGACCGAATGTGGTCAGACAGCTAGGGTTCAGGTTTGGTGTTTTCCGGTCTAAGTTTGGGTGATCTATTGAAGTCCAAATTATGTGAAATTTCGTGTGTGACTTCTATAAGGAACCTAGTGTGTGTTTAAGTTGATTTTAGCTCAAGTATGCTCAATTTACACATGTTCCTAAGACTCAAAGAAAATACATAATACATGTCTTCAAATGAGCTTGATTACATGTCTTGACTTGATTTTCCTTTCTTCCTTGAGTCTTGATCACCTGTAGAGGTTAGCACAAAACAATATATATGCAATGCAATATGTGTGCTACTCTACATGATCATAACTAAGATTAGGTTAATTAAATCATCAAAACATAGATTAAGGCCAAAAAGCCAACAATCTCCCCCCTTTTGATGATGACAACCTATATCTTAACTATATCTTAATACATGGAATTTGTATTTATAAACAATGCATATTAATGCTCCCCCTATGGATGTGCATAGTTTTTGTTCAATTTTATTCCAAAATTCCAAGTTACCCCCTTTATCATCTCTCCCCCTTTGACATCCATCAAAAACAATGATATTAATAAAAACAAAGGTTATACAATTAAAGGTCAATGTGGATGTCTTGTAATGAAGTTGCTCCCCCTAAATTTTGCACTTCATTACTCTAAGAAAATGATATTCAATAAGCTCCCCCTATCAATAAGGCTATATGGAAACTAAGAGTATGATTCAAGTTAAGTTCATTTAAGTTTATACTCAAGCCTTATTCTTACATCCATTCAAAAATTTGACATTTATAATCAATGGATGTGATATATGATTTGCAATGAATAGGGTATATGATATGTCAAGTAAGCATATAACCTAGACTAGAGCTAAATTAATACCAACTTGAGTCTTGAATTAGCTCCATTCTTGACTTAGTGATGCCACCAGATTCGAATTCGACGCTTTGGCTCACCCGGTCACCACCAATTTCCTCTTGAAGCACCTACAAGTGTAGATTTTGGTACCCAAATAACTTTGGGTCCTTGAATGTTAGCTTTGGGAACCCAAACCATTTTGGTTTTAGGAGCCCACACACTTGAGGAACTATGGTTTACAACTAAGTGCTTTCCATTTAGTGTAGTGTGAGATACATGGTTTTTCAATTTAGCACTGTATCCTAAACCAGGTTTTTGCAAAGATTGCCTTTGACTACCTAATAGCATGTTAAGCATCTTAGTTCCATTAGTGAATCTTTCTAAATCTTTTCTTAATTGCACATTGCAAGCTTGAAGATCTAGTTGTTCACAATCTATAGGTGTTGCTTTTAATTTGTCACAATTTGATGCAAAATTTTCTAGTTTAGCAACCACCTCATTTTTCTCATTCATGCATGTTTCAATTTGGATTTGGAGATCTTTAATTTGCTTTCTAGCATTTTTGTTCTTTTCACAAATGATCTCATATTGTTTAACTAAGTCATGAAATGCATTTTGAAGCTCAACATGTGTATAAGTTTCTTCATTAACACTAGAATGTGAGAATTTGAGTAAAATAAAGAGAAGAATGAGAGGAGAGAGAGAGAGAGTGAGAGTGGCGACCAGCATGGAGGACCATGGGTTCTCTAGGGTTTTCATCCTCTTTCACCATCAAAGCTTTGGTTTTTCGCAGCAAAATGGACCCTAACCCTTGCCCTACTCGTGGGCAGCAAGGACATGGAGAGTGTGGCAGCAAAGAGGCTCTCCAACCACCCCCATTGCATGCTTCATTCCCAGCCTTAGGGGATGAAGTGCACGCACCACCTCTAGGGAGTGCTGAAACTCCCCCAAGGAAGTGGAGCGAGTTGTTTGTGGCTGGCCCAAAGGCATCCACAGCCCTTGAGTTCATCCAGCCGGCCATAAAAGGAGGAGAGAAGGTGGCAAAATGCTCCAAGAATGAAGTGGTTGAAGCATTGAAGAGGTGGGATAATGTCTTAGTTGGTTATTTCATTGCTTTTAGACCACACTTGCCGACTTTAGAGAAGCACCTCCACAAGATGTGGAGTTTGGTTGGAGGTGTGGAGGTCACCAAAAGAAGTCAAGGTTTTCTCCTCTTTCGTTTCACTCTTGGAGAGGATAGGAAACGTGTGCTAGAGGGGGGACCATGGTTCATTCGTGGTTCTCCACTTGTTGTCCAAGAGTGGGCACCGGATGTGGTCTTGACAAGGGCAAACATCACCACCGTCCCCATTTGGATTCGTCTACCGGAGCTTGACCTCCGATTCTGGTCACAAAGAGTGTTGAGCAACATCTCTAGTGTTCTTGGGAGACCCCTATACATGGATGAGCACACGGCCTCGGGGCGAAGGCTGGCCTATGCAAGGGTGTGTGTGGAAGTGGCTCACGACTTCACATATCCGAGTTGGGTGGAGGTTGAAGTGGAAGGCACCGGCATGCATCGAGTTCTAGTGGAGTATGAATGGAGGCCCGGGTATTGTAAGGACTGCTTGGAGTTTGGTCATGATGAGGAGAAATGTCCAAAGAAGAGGATAACCAAGAAACAAGGAGAGGAGCACAAAGGAAAAGCTGAGAAGTGGGTGGTTGTATCTAGGAAGAGTGCTGGAAATGAACTTGGAAGGAGTATGTCAAAGGGTGTTGAGGGAGTGACCCTTGGACGTGGGGAGGAAGCAAGCAACATGGGCATCCCGGAGGTGATGAGAGAGGCTGGTCGGATGGGAGGGGAGAGAGGGGTGAGAGAGGCTGCTGCAGAAGATGATGATGTGGACACTAGAGGTGCTGAGGTGGATGGGGGGACAAGTGAGGAGGTGCCATGTGGAGAGCAAGCTAAGATAATTCTCATGGAGGAAAATTGCTTGACTAAACCACTCTCTTGTTCTCCTAATTCTTTGGAGGCAACCAATGAGGGGAGGCTTTGTCATATGAGTGGGAGTAGATTAGGAGACAAAGGAGAAGGCTATAGAGTGGGCAAACCGAATTCTACTGTGGGTGCAAGTGGGAGGGACTCTATTGGTGTCCAAGAAGGGAAAGGTGGAGTGGAGCAGGAAAGTGATGCTTCCACTTTGGGACAATCCAATGGGATGGGATTTGAGTGCTCTATGTGTGAAGAGGCTGCTGTGGAAGGACCAAGTCAGCATAATGAAGACAAAATAGAAGCAAACATGTTTCAAATCAAGGGACACAACTTGAAGGGCTCCTCTCATGAAGTGGGGGGTGCATTTAGTAAAACACCCATGCATGGGAATATTCGTGAGATGCACAAGGAGGACAAATTTTATGAAGGAAAATTACCATGCAAAACAATCCAGCAAGACCATGAAGCTTTAGGTGAAAGACTTGAGAAGGAGAAAGGCACTTTGCAAGGAGAGCATGGGAAGTTATGTGGAATAGCCTCCTTGGTGCATAAGGAGGCGGGTTGGGTTTCACCTTCCAAATTGGCACGCACAAAGGAGAGTAAAGAGAAATTCGGTCATCAAAGTGAGGGAATGTTTGAGGTCCTCCGAAATTCAGAAGACCAAGACATGGAGAGAGATGGGGAGAGGCGGCAAGAAGAGTGTGAGGGATCGTGCTCAAAGAAGGTATACTCGCCACCACCGCTTAGACGATCCGGGAGGAAAAGTAGTTGGAGTAAGAATACCCATACGGAAGGGAAGGGGGGTCACCCCGTACCTTAAACCCATGAATGTCTTAGTGTGGAATGTGCGTGGCGCAAACGGACCCGGCCGCGCGCTCATGATTAGGGGTCGAATAAGGGAGGTAAATCCGGATGTGGTTTGCCTTGTGGAGCACAAGGTTAAGTACAAGAAACTTGAGCGATTCAAGCGAGCAATTTGGCGTCATGCTTGGACGTCTAATAGCATGGTTGTAGACTCGGGGCGCATTCTAGTGTTATGGAATGACCAGCTGGTAGACTTAAGAATTACTTTCAAATCAACTCAATTGCTCCACTTCCTTGGGAGCCTAAGGAAGGATGGTACTGAATTTGCTCTTACGGCAATCTATGGTGAAAATGGCTATGTGGAGAGGAGAGCATTGTGGAGGGACTTAAATGAAGTGGCACTACATGGGGAGCGACCGTGGCTGGTTGGTGGGGACTTTAATTGTATCCGGAAGGCTGCTGAAATGCGAGGTGGAGCTGCTGGAAATGAGGTGGCAATTCAGGAGTTTAATGAGTGTCTTGACACCATTCAACTACTTGAGATGCCATCAATCGGAGTCGACTTCACTTGGTCCAACTCGTCGGAGGGAACTGCATGCATCGAGACAAAGCTGGACCGAATACTAATGAACAATGCATGGCTCGAGGTTTTCCCCAATTCCTTCTACATTATTGGTGAAAAGGACTTGAGTGATCACACCATGCTTGTCATGAAAATGGAAGGAAATGAAAGGAGGAAAAAGAAGATTTTCAGATTTGAAAACCATTGGGCGGATCACGTGGACTTTGGAGGAGTCGTACAACAAGCTTGGACTACATATGTGAGAGGTACACCTATGTTTCGTATAGTGAGGAAGCTGACTGAAGTCAGGAAAGCACTAATTAAGTGGAGTTGGAGCACCTTTGGCAATGTTACAAACAAGGTGGGAGAGGCTAGGGACTCTCTTGCGCAAGTGAGGAGGCAAAGGCTTAGTGACCCGAGTAGTGGCGAGCTTGCTGAAGTTGAAAACGCAGCAAAGGATACTCTTGCCCGGATCCTTGCTTGGGAGGAGCCCATTATACGACAAAAATCTAGAGTAAAGTGGTTGAAAGAGGGGGACCGAAACACTAGGTTCTTCCATGCGCATCTTAGAGTGAGGAGAGCCACCAATCAAGTGAGGCGAGTGGGAGAGGGGGAGAATCTAGTGGAGGATGAGAACGACATCCGGGAAGCGTTCTGGTCTTTTTATGCTAACTTGTTTGCTCATGGTTTTCAGGTGCAACCCCTTAAAAATTCCATTATTCTACCACAAGTTACAGCGGAGGAGGGGGCTGATTTAACATGGAAGTTGGACCCAAAAGAATTGCAAGATGTAGTGTTAAACGCCAATATTGATAAAGCGTCGGGACCCGATGGTTTCAATGCAAAGTTTTTCAAGGCAGCATGGAACATAATTCAGAGGGACATGGTAAAGGCTGTCGCGTCATGCTTGGATAGTGGAAGGGTCCTCACTCAATGGAACAACACATCCATTACGATCATCCGGAAGAAAAAGGCACCGACGGTGGTGGAGGATTTCCGGCCCATTGCTCTATGTAATATGACGTATACGTTCACATCCAAGGTCCTTGCAAACCGCTTGAAGAGGATATTACCACGTCTGATAGGGGAAAATCAGAGTGCAATCGTCCAAGGACGAAGAATTAGTGATAACATCCTTCTCGCACACGAGCTCTACCACAAGCTACATCTCGAGAAGGGAAAAGGACGTATGTGCATAAAGCTCGATATCAGGAAAGCATATGACTCAATCTCTTGGGAGTTCCTCAACCATGTGATGAAGAGATTTGGCTTCCTGGATAAGTGGAGACGACTGATTTTGGCTTGTGTGGAGGCATCGTTTGTGGTGACAGTAAATGGAGCAAACTCTACACCGTTTCGAGCCAAAAATGGACTTCGACAAGGTGATCCCCTAGCCCCCTACTTGTTCGTGATGTGCATGGAGGTGCTGAGTGAAATGGTGAAGATGGCGGTCATGGACAAGAAAATCAAGCCGTTATATTGTGGAGATGTCATTGTGTCACACCTTTTGTTTGCCGACGACGTCCTACTCTTCGCAAGGGCTACCAAAGCAAACGCTCAAGCCATTAGACTAATTCTTGAGGAGTTTACAGCAAGCTCGGGTCTGAAATTTAACGCCTCGAAAAGTCAGGTCTTCATGGGGGGAGACGGGACGAATGGAGCTTGGATTGAGGCACACCTTGGGATGGAGCGAAAGGCTTTTCCGGTGGTGTATCTTGGGCTGCCATTATTTTCTGGAAGAATGGGGAGATCCCATTGTGTACCACACATAAACAAGCTAAAGGCTCGCCTCTGAACATGGCAACAAAGGCTTCTCTCTATGGCTGGGCGAGTGGAACTAGTACGGAGTGTCCTCACCTCGTTCAACATTTATTGGACTTCAGCATTTCTTCTACCAAGAAGCGTCTTGCATGAATTGGATAGCATAATGTGCCATTTTATTTGGGGAGGGGAGAAGAAGTGGGTGGCGGTGGCTTGGAAGGACGTTTGTACTCCAAAAGATGAAGGAGGCCTCGGATTAAGGAGGCTAACGGAATGGAATGATGCGGGCCTTCTCCGGCAGTTTTGGCTTGTGGTGGCGGACAACACTTCCCTTTGGGCTAAGTGTGTCCGGCAAAAATACCTACGGAACCGCTCCATTTGGCTTGCAAGACCACCACCTACCTCATCATGGGCATGGCGAGGGCTGCTGCGAGTCCGAGATATTGCTAGGAGACACATCCAATATGAGGTGGGAAATGGGGAAGTGATTCGGTTTTTCCAATTTCCTTGGTGTGGTGAACCATTTCAATGCACAAGCTGGGGTGACCAGCTTCACTATGAGATGGGGGTTCCTTGGGATGTAAAGGTGTCGTACTTCATCAGAGAAGGGTCGTGGTACCTCCCTCCCCCACGGTCCAGCAGGATGGAAGAAGTTTGCTTAAGGATAAGCCAAATGCGCATTCATGGAGGAGAGGATAGACCGGTTAGACCAGATGGGACGGGTGCAACACTTGGGATGAAGGAAGTATGGAGTTGGGTGAGGCAACCAGGTAGGAAAGTCCCTTGGGCGGGGATGGTATGGCACAAATTTGCTGTCCCAAAGCACACACTCACAGCTTGGCGAGCATTGAAGGGGCGTCTCCTCACAAAGCGGCGCATGATAAAGCGAGGCGTAAATCTAGACCCAACTTGTGTGCTATGTGAGGACCAAGAGGAAGACATGGAGCATCTTTTCTGGAATTGTCAATACACAAAGGAGGTGTGGAGGTGTCTCCTCAACCTCATGCAGCTCCACCAAACTGCAGCAAGAAACCTAGAGAGTGAGGTCTTGCGACTTTCACATGCGAGTGGAAGCCGACTTGACAAAGTGGTCAGGAAGTGGGTGGTAAGTGCTACGATATATGAATGCTGGCATGAGCGGAACCGTAGGATTTTTGAGGGCGAGAGGCAGCAACCGCAAGCTACCATTGCTGTAGTCAAAGATATACTCCGGAGCATGAGCTATCAAGCATCCAAACTCGCCAAAGATGAAGGAGAAGCGAGACATTTTCAGGATACTTGGAACTAATTCCAACTTCTGAAATTTGATGAGATGTAATTATTTCCTTATACTACTTGACCTTCATGTGAGTACATATAGGTGGTAGGGAGAAGCCGGGTATGCATGTGGCATACGCCTGCGAACTAAATGAACAAATTTTTGTAGATGTAAACAGTTTCTTTACTAATACAAATTTAGAGGCTAAGCCTCCCTTTTGCTTTGCAAAAAAAATACTAGAATGTGAGCTATCACTATAATATGACTTAGTTGAGCATGAATTACTAGAGCAAGAGTTAGATTCTACCTCACTTTGATCTTCAATAGCCATGAAGCATGAGTGAGCCACTTCTCTTCTACTTTGCAAGGAAGACGACGATGATGATGGTGATGAAGAATCATCCCATGTAGCCTTGTGTGCTTCCTCCTTCCTTTCTCTTCTCTTGCTCTTCTCATTTTCTCTTCTCCTCTCCCTTCTCTCCTTTTTCTTCTCCCCTTCTTTTCTCTCATTTTCACTCTCCTCCTTCTCCTTTTCTTTTTCTCTCTTTTCACTTCTTCTACCTCTTCTTTCATTCCTTTCTCCCTTGTCCTTCTTGAGGTATTTGAAGAAGTCTTTGGCTAGGACTTCAATGTCCTCATCTTCTACACTCCTTCTTGGTTGGTCAATGTTTGCAAGTAATGACAAGATGAATTTGTTCTTGGAGGTTTCCTTCTCCTTTCGATGGTTAATTTGGAGCTCATAAGCCATGAGATTTGCAACGAGTTCCTCCATCTTTAATTTTGAAAGATCATGCGCCTCTTCAATTGCGACGACTTTATCTTCCCAATCGATGCTAAGTGACCGGAGGAACTTCCTTGTCATCTCTCATTCATTGATTTTTCTTCCAAGAACCAAAAGAGAGTTAGTAATATCGGTGAAGCGAGTGTTCATTTTGCTTATGTTCTTAGCGATTTACATAGAAAATATTTCATATTTATGCATGAGGAGACTAATGCGGGTTTCCTTAGTTTTGCTATCCCCCTCATGATGTATTTGCAATCTATGACATATTTCATATGCACTTTCACAACCCCTAATTCTATTGTATTCACCCTCATTTAGCCCACAATATAGAATGTTCATTATTTTTGAGTTCATCTCAATTTCTTTCATTTTGGGCCTAGTGATTGAATCTAATTCATATTCATTTGGGGGTGTGTATGGATTTTGAAGAAACATCCAATACTTAAGGTCATTAGAAATTAGGAAAATCTTCATCATATTCTTCCAATAGTCATAATTTGACCCATTAAGAAAGGAGGTCGTGTTGTGCATAATCCCTCTACGTGATTAGATGTACTAGCCATGCTAAAAATACGATTACGTATGCAATTTAGCGCACAAGGCTCTGATACTAAATGTAGGATCGTGTGGGTTATGGGTCCACAATTAAGGCTAATCACTTAATACTCTACTTGTTTAAACAATCAAAGATATGCAGCGGAATTTAAAATAAACAAGTAAGTAAAGGGAGGATAATGCAAACCACAATGAGACGGGGTTTTTTATAGAGGTTCGGCACCCCACCCGGGTCCTAGTCCTCTCTTGCAAGCTCCGCTCGGATCACCGAGCTCCGCTCACGACTTCACTAACCACTCCCCGTTCCGGGCCGGGAGAGAACGCCTTTACAAGTCTTCAAGCTCGCGAACAATCCTCGCCGAGCTTGGCTCCACCTCTCACAATCCGAGAGGATCACTTCGGGCTCTCACCGAAGTCTATACTCGTTGTCTTGGGCTTTCACCAAGACCCTTGCTTCTTGCACAACAATGAGTGGGACAACACTCTCTAATTCTTGAGCACACTTGAGTAGAAATAAGGAATTGATCACTAAGTGTGGAAGGTTTGAGGCTTTGAGTGTTTTGGATTCTCTCTAATGTTTGGGACAAGTTTGTAGTGGGAGAGTTGTGTTAAATGTGTTTTACAACTCATTATATAGGCATTAGAGAGAATAGAGCCGTTGGGATTGATTGGGTGTGAGTTGATGTGTGATACACAAAACAGAAATTTGCAGGACCCAATTCTAAGTAAATTCAGTCGACCGAAACGGGAAGAACGGTCGACCATTTGGCAGTTTTGCACAAAGTTCGGTCGACCGGTTAGGTAACGGTCGACCGCCCAACGCTGCGACTTAGGTACACTTAAGTCATCGGTCGAACACAAGAAAGGGTTCGGTCGATAGATTTCGTCCAGGCACTTTGGGGTTGACAAACAAATAGATATTCAGTCGACCGAAACAGGTTTATCGGTCGACCGATTTTCAACAGGCACTTGGAGTTTGTCAAGAGATGGACAAACGGTCGACCGATCATGGTCCTCGGTCGATCGATACATGAAATGTATTTGGGGTATAATTGGTTTAATACGAATACGGCCGTTGGATATATACGAGAAAAGTAACGGTCGGAAAATTGAGTTCAACCGGTCGACCGAAATTAGACAGTGAAACACAAACAGGATACTTGATCATTCGGTCGACCGAACGGCATGTTGCGGGAGTCCGAATGTGGTCGGACAGCTAGGGTTCAAGTTTGGTGTTTTCCGGTCTAAGATTGGGTGATCTATTGAAGTCCAAATTATGTGAAATTTCGTGTGTGACTTCTATAAGGAACCTAGTGTGTGTTTAAGTTGATTTTAGCTCAAGTATGCTCAATTTACACATGTTCCTAAGACTCAAAGAAAATACATAATACATGTCCTCAAATGAGCTTGATTACATGTCTTGACTTGATTTTCCTTTCTTCCTGGAGTCTTGATCACCTGTAGAGGTTAGCACAAAGTAATATATATGCAATGCAATATGTGCTACTCTACATGATCATAACTAAGATTAGGTTAATTAAATCATCAAAACATAGATTAAGGCCAAAAAGCCAACAGCTATCATGCATAGGAAGTGTCTAAATGTTATGGCAAAACCTATCAATCCATTCACCATCCTAGTTGATTAACATTTACATATACAAGTTGTTTATTTCAGAACCTAAACAAGCATGAGAGGTGTCTAATCATTTTGGCAAAACTCATCAAGTTATAAATTCTATCCTAAACGAGCAAGCATACATTCATGTTTTGTCAACACATTGTAAATAAAGCATTCATTCCATTCTCATTTGCATGTATGATTTTCTACTCCACCCCCAAATGGGATGGAACTACTCACTAAACATTAAACTAACTATTACACTAAGCAAGGAACCCATATTAACTAAGCTACTAAAACTAATTGAATGAAATTAAACAAAGTAAAACAAGAAACATAAAACAAACAACATAATAAAGAAACTTTTATTAAAGTGACTCACATTTCAAGTAGCATCCTTCATCTTTAGTGTGTGCTTCAAGGCCTCACTTCTAGTAGTTAGAATAACCACTCAAAATATGGAGTGATTACAATAGAAGGTGAAGAGTTCTATTTATAGCCAAAGAAAAAGGCAATCCGGGACAATCCCCCGATGTGGGACTACACAAATACCAGAAATGGAATAAATACACACTAATACGCGATCCACTAAAATCTTAGCGGATTTGGGCCAAAACAGACCGCCAATTAGCTGTCCTGGCCGCCAATTGGCGGTCTATATGGTCCGGATCACGCTGGATTTTATTCTGGGGTTTTCTGGATGTCTTTGTTGGTCTTTGATGCATCTACTTCACTTGTTGGAGCTCCGACCCGAATAGAATTGCCAAAATACTCCCCATGATGGTGTGGAGTTTTCTGTTTTGCTCTTTGGTCCTTCGGTCTTACGTTCAGGTCCTTCTCCCTTGCATCTTAGTCCCTAGGTCTCACAATTAAGTCCTTTTTCCCTGCTTTTGGGTCCTTTTATACTTCATCTCATCAAACTTATTTATTCCTGAAAACTAAACATAAAACTCGTAACATAGCATTGTTTAGGTGAAAGATAATGGATATAAGATACAAATATAAGCATGAAATGATGTCAATCAATAACGTAGAAGAAGGTGAGAAGAAGATGACTCAGAGGAGAAGGGAAGAATCCTAGAGCTAGCATGGGTAATGGGATCAGGTAGAAGCCTAACTAGCAAGCACGACTCAAACAATGTAAGGAAATTGGTCCTTAGGCTAGATGACGCCTAACTTCGAGGTCACTAGCCTCGACATGCCTCACCTCCCTACAACGAAGACCACAATGCCCAGCAAGTGATACCAGATCCGGAGATCCAGTACCTCCTACTATCGACAAGGTAGGCAACGCCGATCAGGCCATGACAGTCTCAACTAGATTACTCTCCTAGTGCGTCCGAAATCCTAGGGCCAATGTCTACTTGCTTTTAGTTAAGGCTTTATTAAGAGTGATTTTTGGGGCCAAGGAAAGGGTGATGAAATCCCCTACCTTATCTTTTATGGGACAACCCCTCCTTAGTAGCGTTTTGATCCTAGATCTAGCAATCAATCGCTCCAATCAAAATGCTCAAATCACTCTTGTCCTGATGCAATTCCTACTAACTAATGCATGGGCATACAAGATGCATGAATGAGTGTAGGAAATGCATACCTCACGCTAGCGCTCAACAACTGAAGATAAAGCTAAAATAAAAGACGACTATATGCCTAAGTCAAGTTCATGATGCGTGACCTAAACAAATAAGAATGTCTAATCTTTTGCTTTGGATTTTAAGGCCAAGTTGATTAATGGGGATTGGTTTAATGATGTGGGAGCAAACTAGAAGTCACAGTATGCAAAATAGTGCTCCCAGATAACTAAAGTGAAAGCATCAACTACCAGAAGAAAATTGAGAGCCAAAAACACTCACCAGGCCGCCAATTGGCGGTCCAAGACCGCTTATTGGCGGTCCGTGTTGAAGTTCTTGTGCTCCAACTCGTCCAGTAGCCTCCCCGTGATCTCTAGGATCCCTTAAACAAACAAAACTAAAAACAAAAAATTAAAACCACTCGAATCGTCCAAACCAAAGTCTGGACAGAACACCTCCTCGACAACGGCGCCAAAAACTTGATTGATCGTTTTATCTAAACCGCAAGTGCACGGCCGCGTTGAAGCGGTGGCAAATACGGTTCGTCCACTGGGAGGTGTGTCGACATTTGGTTTGTGCGAAGGCGAGTGGTAAAGAAAGGAGAGAAACATTGATTACACTAAACTACACTAGAATGCAAAAGGAAATGAAAGCTAAGCAATACAGCTAAACCCCATAGGGGGTAGAGAAATGATGTGAATATAACGATGTATGTGTGTGTGTTCAATTATGGTCCTCCCAACATGTAGTGCATGAAATCATAAAACTAAATCCAACTTTCCCTCCACATGAAATAAGATAAGACTATATCATTAAAACATACAAGACAATAGTTGGAATGAAGCTAAATGAACTCATGTATAAAGACTAGACCCTACTATGCCACCACATGAATTAAGATAAGACTATATCATTAAAACATACAAGACATTAACCTAGGTAAAGGCAAGAAGAGTACATACACTACAAATTTTGTTTCCAATATTAATTCCATCCATATCCTCACCTTATCATTCCCCATAAAATAGGTCCATTAATCTAAGCATAAGCTAAGCTTCATTCAAGAGTATTAGCATATTAAAGATAAGAGTGAAATCCCATTAGATGGTTATGGAAATCATATAAGGCTCAAGGATTAAGATAACACACACCTAATACACTACATGATCATATCATATATTTCTCGACCCCCAAATGGGGATGGAACTACTCACTACTCATTACACTAACTACATTAAAATGAAACTTTCTACTGAAATGAAATTACACTAAGCAAGAAAGGAATATTAAAGAAGCTAATTGAAAGAAAAATATAAACTAAAGAAACATGCAAGAATTAATAGACAAGATTAAAAGAAACTAAGAACAATTATTTTATTAACAATGACTCACATTGAAGGTAGCATTCTTCTCCACCTTGAGTTTTGCTTCAAGGCTTACTCCTTAGTAGAGAGAATGCCACCAAGCAATGGGTAGTTTACAATAGAAGGTGAAGAGTTCTATTGATAGCCAAAGAAAAAGGCAATCCGGGACAATCCCCCGATGTGGGACTACACAAATACCAGAAATGGACTAAATACACACTAATACGCGATCCACCAAAATCTTAACGGATTTGGGCCAAAACAAACCGCCAATTAGCTGTCCTGGACCGCCAATTGGCGGTCTATATGGTCCGCATCACGTTGGATTTTATTCTGGGGTTTTCTGGATGTCTTTGTTGGTCTTTGATGCATCTACTTCACTTGTTGGAGCTCGGACCCCAATAGAATTGCCGAAATACTCCCCATGATGGTGTGGAGTTTTCTGTTTTACTCTTTGGTCCTTCGGTCTTACGTTCAAGTCCTTCTCCCTTGCATCTTAGTCCCTAGGTCTCACAATTAATTCCTTTTTCCCTGCTTTTGGGTCCTTTGATGCTTCATCTCTTCAAACCTATTTATTCCTGAAAACTAAACATAAAACTCGTAACATAGCATTGTTTAGGTGAAGGATAATGGATATAAGATAAAAATATAAGCATGAAATGATGTCAATCAATAACGTAGAAGAAGGTGAGAAGAAGATGACTCAGAGGAGAAGGGAAGAATCCTAGAGCTAGCATGGTAATGGGATCAGGTAGAAGCCTAACTAGCAAGCACGGCTCAAACAATGTAAGGAAATGGGTCCTTAGGCTAGATGACGCCTAACTTCGAGGTCACTAGCCTCGACACGCCTCACCTCCCTACAACGAAGACCACAATGCCCAACAAGTGATACCAGATCCGGAGATCCAGTACCTCCTACTATCGACAAGGTAGGCAACGCCGATCAGGCCATGACAGTCTCAACTAGATTACTCTCCTAGTGCGTCCGAAATCCTAGGGCCAATGTCTACTTGCTTTTAGTTAAGGCTTTATTAAGAGTGATTTTTGGGGCCAAGGAAAGGGTGATGAAATCCCCTACCTTATCTTTTATGGGACAACCCCGCCTTAGTAGCGTTTTGATCCTAGATCTAGCAATCAATCACTCCAATCAAAACGCTCAACTCACTCTTGTCCTGATGTAATCCTACTAACTAATGCATGGGCATACAAGATGCATGAATGAGTGTAGGAAATGCATACCTCACGCCAGCGCTCAACAACTGAAGATAAAGCTAAAAGAAAAGACGACTATATGCCTAAGTCAAGTTCATGATGCGTGACCTAAACAAATAAGAATGTCTAATCTTTTGTTTTGGATTTTAAGGCCAAGTTGATTAATGGGGATTGGTTTAATGATGTGGGAGCAAACTAGAAGTCACAGTATGCAAAATAGTGCTCCCAGATAACTAAAGTGAAAGCATCAACTACCAGAAGAAAATAGAGAGCCAAAAACACTCACCAGGCCGCCAATTGGCAGTCCAAGACCGCTTATTGGCGGTCCCTGTTGAAGTTCTTGTGCTCCAACTCGTCCAGTAGCCTCCCCGTGATCTCTAGGATCCCTTAAACAAACAAAACTAAAAACAAAAAATTAAAACCACTCGAATCGTCCAAACCAAAGTCTGGACAGAACACCTCCTCGACAACGGCGCCAAAAACTTGATTGATCGTTTTATTTAAACCGCAAGTGCACGGCCGCGTTGAAGCGGTGGCAAATACGGGTCGTCCACTGGGAGGTGTGTCGACATTTGGTTTGTGCGAAGACGAGTGGTAAAGAAAGGAGAGACAGATTGATTACACTAAACTACACTAGAATGCAAAAGGAAATGAAAGCTAAGCAATACAACTAAACCCCATAGGGGGTAGAGAAATGATGTGAATATAAAGATGTGTGTGTGTGTGTGTTCAATTATGCTCCTCACAACATGTAGTGTATGAAATCATAAAACTAAATCCAACTTTTCCTCCACATGAAATAAGATAAGACTATATCATTAAAACATACAAGACAATAGTTGGAATGAAGCTAAATGAACTGATGTATAAAGCCTAGACCCTACTATGCCACAACATGAATTAAGATAAGACTATATCATTAAAACAAACAAGACATTAACCTAGGTAAAGGCAACAAGAGTACATACACTACAAATTGTGTTTCCAATATTAATTCCATCCATATCCTCACCTTAACATTCCCCATAAAATAGGTCCACTAATCTAAGCATAAGCTAAGCTTCATTCAAGAGCATTAGCATATTAAAGATAAGAGTGAAATCCCATTAGATGGTTATGGAAATCATATAAGGCTCAAGGATTAAGATAACACACACCTAATACACTACATGATCACATCACATATTTCTCCACCCCCAAATGGGGATGGAACTACTCACTACTCATTACACTAACTACATTAAAATGAAACATTCTACTGAAATGAAATTACACTAAGCAAGAAAGGAATATTAAAGAAGCTAATTGAAAGAAAAACATAAACTAAAGAAACATGCAAGAATTAAAAGACAAGATTAAAAGAAACTAAGAACAATTATTTTATTAACAATGACTCACTTTGAAGGTAGCATTCTTCTCCACCTTGAGTTTTGCTTCAAGGCTTACTCCTTAGTAGAGAGAATGCCACCAAGCAATGGGTAGTTTACAATAGAAGGTGAAGAGTTCTATTTATAGCCAAAGAAAAAGGCAATCCGGGACAATCCCCCGATGTGGGACTACACAAATACCAAAAATGGACTAAATACACACTAATACGCGATCCACCAAAATCTTAGCGGATTTGGACCAAAACAGACCGCCAATTTGCTGTCCTGGACCGATGGCGGTCTTTATGGTCCGGATCACGCTGGATTTTATTCTGGGGTTTTCTGGATGTCTTTGTTGGTCTTTGATACATCTACTTCACTTGTTGGAGCTCCGACCGGAATAGAATTGCCAAAATACTCCCCATGATGGTGTGGAGTTTTCTGTTTTGCTCTTTGGTCCTTCGGTCTTACGTTCAGGTCCTTCTCCCTTGCATCTTAGTCCCTAGGTCTCACAATTAAGTCATTTTTCCCTGCTTTTGGGTCATTTCATGCTTCATCTCTTCAAACCTCTTTATTTCTGAAATCAAACATAAAACTCGTCACGTAGCATTGCTTAGGTGTAAGATAATGGATATAAGATACAAATATAAGCATGAAATGATGTCAATCAGCTTCCAAGAGAAGTTAGGATGGTTACGCCATCCCGGGTTGAAGGAGTGATTGTACAGGTCATTACGGGGCCTCTGTTGATACATCACATTTGCATGCTCAGTATCCCCTGGAACGTAAGCACATGCCAAGTCATCATGGACCGTAAGTCCCTACCTACTACACCCGGGAGTAGCGACCTGAGCTATAGGAGCTCGGTCCAACTCTAAACTCTCAATCCTATGCATGAGAGCAGCCAATTTTGCCTTAGACGCGATAGTTGACTCAACTTGATATGATCCAGCTCGACCAGAAGACCTTGCGGCTGGTGGCTCTCTCATGGTGTCCCACTCAAAGGTACATTCAGCCATTAACTCAAAAGTGTCCCATGCCTCATTGATGGGTTTCATTTGGAAATCACCCTGACACATCGACTCCAACAATGTGCGGGTGTTTTAGTTGAGGCCCTCACAAACAATCTGGCACAACTGCCATAACTCAAGTCCATGATGAGGGCACTCCTGGAGAAGGTCCTTGAACCTCTCAAAGAAAGCATGAAAAGATTCGGTCTCATTCTGATACATTTGATGTATCTGGTGCCGTATATGTTGAGTTTTCCTTTGAGGGAAAAATCTCTTCAGAATGACGGTCACAAAGTCATCCCAAGACCGAATAGAGCTCGCCGGGAGGCTGTACATCTATTTCTTCACGTTATCCTTCAACGCGAAAGAAATCATCCACAACCGGACTGAATCCTCATCAAGCTGTTGAAGCTTGAACATGGAGCATACTTCCTCGAATTCACGTATAAAAATATACGGATCCTCCATATTGGCAGTGAATGTAGAAAACATGCTCACATGCTGAGGTTTTAGCTTATAGTTGTTCCCACGAGCTGGGGGAAGAACTATGCAAGAAGGTTGTGCGGCCCGAACAAGATGGGTCCGCTCCCACAAAGTCATTGGCTTATCCTGTCGAGCTAAAGGTGGTGGTGCACCACGAACTCGATCCTGACCGAATCCATCTTCCTCTCGAGTCAGAGGAGGAGGAGGAGGTCTACTTGGTGACGGGAGTGGACCGAGGTAATCCATGTATGAAACCCCATCTCCCCCATCCCCACGAGACGACTCGGCCTCCTACTCCAATGGAGCATGAGGCGGAGATGGACGATCACCTAGACCGTCCGTCTCAGAAAAATGCACTCTCTCATGTCGAGCGCTCTCACCAGAACGAGCCCAACCTCGCATAAAACGCTCGACTCGACTCTAAAATAACACACAACAGAAGGGGTACTCAGAGGAGGAGACTACTCGCAGAATATAGATGAGGAGAGGACTCAGATGAGGAGAGAAGAATCCTTAGAGCTAGCATGGGTAATGGTGAAGGTAGAAGCCTAATCTAGCAAGCACGACTAAAACAACTTAAGGCTATGGGTCCTTAGGCTAGACGACGCCTAACTTCGAGGTCACTAGTCTCGACACGCCTCACCTCCCTACAACGAAGACCACAATGCCCAGCAAGTGATACCTGATCCGGAGATCCAGTACCTCCTACTATTGACAAGGCAGGCGATGCCGATCAGGTCATGACGGTCTCGACTAGATTACTCTCCTAGTACGTCCGAAATCCTTAGGTCCAATGTCTACTTACTTTTAGAATTGAGGCTTTTATTAAGAGTGATTTTTGGGGCCAAGGAAAGGGTGATGAAATCCCCCACCTTATCTTGTATGGGACAACCCCTCCTTAGTAGCGTTTTGATCCTAAATCTAGCAATCAACTCTCCAATTAAACGCTCACCTCACTCTTGTCCCGATGCAATTCCTACTAACTAATGCATGGTCATACAAAATGTATGATTGATAGTAGGAAAGGCGTACCTCACGCCAACACTCATCAACTGAAAGTAAGCTAAAATAAAAGACAACTACATGCCTAACTCAAGTATATGATGCATGACCTAAACAAATAAGAATGCATAATCTTTTACTTTGGATTTTAGTGGCCAAGTTCATTAAAGGGGATTGATTTTTAATATGGGAGCAAACTAAAAGTCACAACATGCAAAATTGCGCTCCCAGACAACTACACTGAAACACACAACAACCAGAACAAAAATGGGAGAAAATGAAGCTCATCGGCCGCGAATTGGCAGTCCTAGACCGCTCATTGGCGGTCACTGTTGCATCTTTCGCTCTCCAATTCCTCCAGTTGCCTCCCCTTGATCCTGAGGATCCCTGAAACAATCCAAAACTAAAACCAAAAAATTTAAACCACTTGATTCGTCCAAACCAAAGTCTGGACAGAACACCTCCCCGGCAACGGCGTCAAAAACTTGATTGATCGTTTTAATTAACCGCACGTGCACGACCGCATTGAAGCGGTGACAAATACGGGTCGATCCATAGGGAGGTGTGTCGACTTTAGTTTATTCAAGGCGAGTGGGAAAGAAAGGAGAGAAATGATTGATTAAACTAAACTACACTAAAGTAGTAAACTAGAAAGGAGGAAATGAAAGCACAAAATGAACTAAGCTAAGCTAAGCAACTAATAAAAGAAGATAGAAATCAGGAATGGAAAACCCGTAAGGGGTGGAGTGTGTGTGTACACATGAAATAAGTGTGGTGAATGCATATAAAATGCTCAAATTTAGTTAGTGTTTGTTAATGCATAAGAAGTACCTAATGGCGAGACATATCATTTAAAGCATTAACCTAGGTGATTAATATGAGCATGACAAGTTTGTTATTAAGAACATAAACAAACATGGAATGTACCTAAACATTATGGTAGAAACCATCAAGTAAGAGTTCTTATTAATTCAAACAAGCATACTAACATTTCTCACATACAAAATGTTTAGCATTCATACCATCTACATAACATGTATAGACACCTACTCCACCCCCAAAGGGGGATGAAAATACTGACACATATTTAAACTAACATTTATACTAAGGAAAGAAAACATGATTTAACTAATTATAAGAAGACTAAAACAAACAAGTTAACTAAGTATGCAAGAATTGAAAAGAAGCAATATGAAGAAAACTTAACGAAACATCAATTATTACTCACTCAATTACAAGTAGCCTCTCTCCACCAGGGTTTTTGCTTCAAGGCTTTTACTCCTAGTAGAGAGGATGGCCACCAAGAGAGAGATGGGGTAAAAGGGAGGAGGAAGAGTTCTATTTATACCAATAGCAAAAGGTAATCCGGGATAATCTCCCGGTATGGGACTAATACAATACCAAAAATAGACATAACACACAATTATACTAACAGACACGAATTATTCGACTCACTAGGTTCAGGGTGGACATCTTTATTTATTTGAGTACTGAAACCCTATGATTACACGCCCCCTAAGGGAAGATCGGGGTGCATCCTTACAACTAGATAAGACCTAAAGCTGGTATACTAGATATCCTAATGCATCATGTTCAAGTCAATTTTGGGAGCTTCTCTTTTGATTGCCTCTCAACAATTTTGCACATGCTAAACACACGCAAAACCCAGAAAACATTTTCATTCGCAAACACATGAAGATTTTGAAAGAAATGTGAAAATTTAAAGCAATAGGCAAGCAAAAGAAGACAAGTCACCCAAGGATCATGGCGACAGATATATCGATATTAAATGCAGCACACTAACATGACCCTAACAATGCACACAAAAGAAATCAAAAATCAAAGGAAAAGACTCGACTATGTACACACGTAAAACACCCCACCACACTAACTTCATGTATTGTCCTCAATGAATGTGAGTATGACACTACATGAATTTTTGCATGAAAAAGAAAAGATCTCACCAACGTGAAGCGCAAAGGTAAGTTCATGATTATGTGGATGGACATATACCCAAATTCCCAAAAACCTGTGAGATATTTAAAAAGGGAGACAAATACATGAAACAAATGGGGCCCAAATACATAAGGTTTGGGGCCACAAGAACCACTTCTCGCAGAAGGGGTCTTTTGTTTTGTTTTTTTTGTTTTGTTTTTTGTATTTTTATATTTTTTTCTTCTAAACAAGATATATACATCAGCAAAGATATTTTCTCATAATCATTTGGTCAAGGAACGTCAAATGAGAACATCGAGTCCTGCGGACCAGAGATTTGTCGTGATGGGCAAGCTTCACCGGTACTCTGAGGTGTCATAAGGGGTGAAAGGTCAAAGCTGAAAGGCTCGAACCCCTCATGATATTGGTTGGGTGTGGGCAACATGAATGAATGAAGTTGTGTTGCCTCACTAGGGTTTAGTTGCTCGTCGAACAAAATCCTCCAACCAATAGGCGGGTGCATCGGAATGAGTTCCTCAAGCTCATTCGTGTGATGTGACACACCTGTCACACTAAGAATGAGGTTTCGCCCCATGTCATCTAGCAAGGACCACCCAACATCTTTTATATTATCAAGCATAAGCTCGGTCGTAGGTGGGTCCTTCTTGGAGTCAAGATGAAGCTCAAAGTGCTCAACGACCATGGGACATAGGGTAAAGACACCTTCTGGTATAAGCATATGATGAGGTGTGTCCCCCTCACTAATAGTCTCAACTGAATCATCCAACAAACACTCCATTTGTATGAATCATGTTTGATGTCAACTCACTCTATTGCATTGCAAAGACAGGCAATGAGTTTTCGATGGGCACATAAACATTCTCAATGAGTTACATTGGTGTGGGGGGTGTTTGTTGATTTTGTGGTGCTTTCTCTAATTGGCGGATGAGGTTGAGATTTAAAGGTTGGTCCAAGGGCTCTTGTTTCCTACCAGAGTTGAACACACGAAACTCAGCACTCATGTTACCAAATGAGAGCTTTATGAGACCATTTCTACAATTAATTAAGGTGTTGGAGGTTGCCAGAAATGGTCTACCCAAAATAAAAGGTATTTGAGAGTGGGTGTTCGCAACAGGGTTGGTATCGAGAACGACAAAATCTATTGGAAATGTAAAATCTCCAACTTTGATGAGCACGTCCTCAATAATCCCCTTAGGGACACGAATGGATCTATCCGCCAACTGTAGGGTGATCTTAGTTGGTTTCAATTCTCCCAAGTTCAACTGTTGATAAACAGAAGATGGGAGGAGGTTGACCGCTGATCCTAAATCAAGCAATACATTGCTCATGCTAGTGACCCCTATCATACATTGAATAGTAGGGCACTCAGGGTCCTTGTACTTTCTGAATGTGGGATTGGACAAAAGTGAGCCCACACTCGCAGCTAAGAATACTTTCTTGGGAACATTGGTCTTCCTCTTTGTTGTGCAGAGATCCTTCAACACTTTGGCATATTGAAGTATTTGTTGGATGACATCCAACAAGGGAATGTTAACCTTCACTTCTTTGAAGACCTCTAATATCTTATCCATTGTGTTACTCTGCTTTTTGGTCAACCTACTAGGATAGGGAGCTTTTGGCAGGTAGGTTTTCTATGGTACCTGAGAAGGAGGCGTTGTTGTATTACCCTCACTCTCAGCATCTTCCTCACCATCATTCCCACCGAAGGGTTGCACAGATGGTGGTGGTGGCAAGGAAATGTGATTGTCAACCTGCTTTCCATTCCTTAAGGTTACAATGACATTGACATGGTAAACATGTTCCTCCACGTGGTTTTCTTGCCGCCCCCAAGATACCAAACTCTCATTTTGCAAAAGTGGTTGTCGGTACATGTGGGGATTAGCCTCAAGCTGGCTAGGCAGAGTCCCTTGCTCTCTCTCATGTATAGATTGAGAAAATTGACCCATTTGAAGCTCAAGAGATTTGATGGTCTGCTGATTTGAAGTGAGAACTTGACTTGTGGATGACATAATTTTTTTCATTGAGTTCTCAACTCCACGATTCAAGTTCTCAAGCAAATTGAACTCGGTTTCCATGTTGTTATAATTTGGGAAACCCGGTTGGTGGGTGATTTGAGCTTGGGGTGACTGATAAGAATGTGAATGCATGGGAGGTTGGTGTGGTTGGTTAGGTGGCCATTATCTTTTAGAGCTCTGCGGTTGAGGACCAATAGTCTCTTCCTTAACACTTCTAAAAGATAAATACATTAATCAAGGAATAAAATGTTCGTACATTCAATTCATAATAAATGACATATAAAATACTACTTTTAGAACACACATTCCTTTCAAACATTGCATTTCACATTCACATATTTAAGCTACATTCAAAATATATTCCAATTATATCCCAACTATATTTAAAGCTACATTCAAACTGCATTAAAACTATCAAAATAATCAAATACAAACTACATTCAAACCAAAATAAATAATCTAAATTTATCAAAGCAAATAATGTAAACTATAATCTTAACAATAACATCTTATTCTTAATCTAAAAACATAGATTAATTTATCAAAACAATCTAAATTTACAACATTCAAACTATAATCAAAACAAAAAAAATTATAAATTTATAAAAACTAACAATCTTAACAAAAATATAGATAAAAGTAATCAAGACGGGTCTGAGGTTGGTTTGGGGTCGGGTTTTGGGCTTTATTCGCACCTAGGGTTCGGGTTTGGGACTGAGATTGGGGCTAGGGGTCGAGTTTGGGCTCGAGGTTAGGGTTGGGGTTGGGGGAGGCATCTAGGGTCAGGAGGCAAGGAGGGTCGGCTTGGGGGTCAGGTAGGGAGGGAGAGGTCGCAGTTGGGGATCGGGGAGGGAGGGAGGGGTTGCGGCAAGGGTTGGGTCGGCAGCTGTGGGAGTGGGGGAGGCAGTTGTAGGTAGGGGTCGGGTGAGGAGGTCGGAGATTTGGGTGGTGATTAGACTAGGGGACGAACGTTACCAAACCGGAGGAGGCAATGAGCGGAGGCGGCGGTAGCAGCAGCGACGGCAAGCAACATAGGGTGGTTTTTGTGAGGGTTACTGATATAACCCTACACCGATGGTACATATCTGTCGGTGTTGCTAAGGGTATATGTCGGTTGATTGACATCATTTCATGCTCATATTTGTATCTTATATCCATTATATTACACCTAAGCAATGCTACGTGACGATTTTTATGTTTAGTTTTCAGGAATAAAGAGGTTTGAAGAGAAGAGCCATGAAAGGATCCAAAACCAGGAAAAAGGACTTAATTGTGAGACCTAGGGACTAAGATGCAAGGGAGAAGGACCTGATCGTAAGACCGAAGGACCTAAGAGCAAAACAGAATACTCCACACCATCATGGGGAGTATTTTACCAATTCGAGTCGGGTCGGAGCTCCAACAAGTCAAGTAACCGCATCAAAGACCAACAATACTAGAAAAAAAGCCCACAACAAATTCCAACACGATCCGAAGATTTTGGACCGCTAATTGGCGGTCCATATTGCTCAGGATCCGTCGAAATTTCTCCTGGACTTGTATTAATGTTCGTTTAGGCTATTTTTGGTATTGGTTTAGTCCCACATCGGGGGATTGTCCGCGATTAGCTTTTTCCATGCTTATAAATAGAACTCTTCACCTTCCATTGTAATTACCATTGCTTGGTGGTATTCTCTCTACTAAGGAGTGAGCCTTGAAGCAAAAACTCAAGGTGGAGATGAATGCTACCTTCAATGTGAGTCATTTGTTAATAAAATAATTCTGCTAGTTTCTTTCAATCTTGTCTTTTAATTTGTGCATGTTTGTTTAGTCTTTCCTTTCCTTTTATGTTTCTTTAATGCTTCTTGCCTTCTTAGTAAACTTTCATTTCAGTATTATGCTTTCTTTTGCTAATATAGTTAGTGTAATGAGTAGTGAGTAGTTCCATCCCCATTTGGGGGTGGAGAAATATGTGATATAATCATGTAGTGTATTAAGTGTGTGTTATCTTTATCCCTTGAGCTTTATATGATTTCCATAACCATCTAATGGGTTTTCACTCTTATCTTTGATATGCTAATGATCTTGAATGAAGCTTAGCTTATGCTTTGATTAGTGGACCTATTTTATGCGGAATGATAAGGTTAGGATATGGATGAAGTTAATATTGGAAACACAATTTGTAGTGTATGAGCTCTTGTTGCCTTTACCTTAGCTAATGTCTTGTATGTTTTAATGATGTAGTTAAATCTTAATTCATGTGGAGGCATAGTAGGGTATAGTCTTTATACTTGAGTTCATGTAGCTTCATTCCAAATATTGTCTTGTATGTTTTAATGATGTAGTCTTACCTTAATTCATGTAGAGGCAAAGTTGGATGTAGTTTTATGATTTCATGCACTACATGTTGTGAGGAGCTTAATGAACACACACACACTTCTTTATGTTCACATTATTTCTCTACCCCCTTTGGGGTTTAGTTTTCTTGCTTTTCTTCCATTTCCATTTGCACCTTAGTGTAGTTTAGTGTAACCAACCTTTCTTCCCTTTCTTTACCTCTCGCCTTCGCACAAACCAAGTGTCGACACACCTCCCAGTGGACGACCCGTATTTGCCACCGCTTCAACGCGGCCGTGCACTTGCGGTTAAATATTAAACGAGATCAATCAAGTTTTTGGCGCCGTTGCCGGGGAGGTGCTCTGTCCAGACATTGGTTTGGACGATTCGAGGGGTTTTTAATTTTTTGTGTCCAGTTTTTCATAATTTCAGGGAACTACTGGATCAAGGGGAGGCTGCTGGACAAATTTGAGGAACAGAAGACCTAAAAGGACCGCCAATCAGCGGTTGGAGACCGCCAATTGGTGGCCTGGTGAGGGCTTCCTACTTTCAAATTTTTTCTGGTAGTTAGTTTTGTAATTTGTGTTATATGGGAGCCCTATTTTGCATGATTTGACTTCTGGTTTGCTCCCAGATCATTAATCACTCCCCCATTAATCAACTTGGCCCTAAAATCCAAAGCAAAAGACTAGACGTTCTTATTTGTTTAGGTCACGCATCATGTATTGACTTAGGCATATAGTTGTCTTTTCTTTTAGCTTTATTTTCAGTTGTTGAGTGCTGGCGTGAGGTACGTATTTCCTACACTCATTCATGCATCTCGTATGCCCATGCATTAGTTAGTAGGAATTGCATCAAGACAAGAGTGAGAGAGCGTTTGATTGGAGCGATTGATTGCTAGATCTAGGATCAAATCGCTACTAAGGAGGGGCTGTCCCATAAAAGATAAGGTGGGGGATTTCATCACCCTTTCCTTGGCCCCAAAAATCACTCGTAATAAAGCCTTAACTAAAAGCAAGTAGACATTGACCCTAAGGAATTCGGACGCACTAGGAGAGTAATCTAGTCGAGACCGTCATGACCTGATCGGCGTTGCCTACCTTGTCGATAGTAGGAGGTACTGGATCTCCGGATCTGGTATCACTTGCTGGGCATTGTGGTCCTCGTTGTAGGGAGGTGAGACGTGTCAAGGCTAGTGACCTCGAAGTTAGGCGTCGTCTAGCCTAAGGACCCATTGCCTTTCATTGTTTGAGCCGTGCTTGCTAGTTAGGCTTCTTCTTGATCCCTCTACCCACTCTAGCTTTAGGGATTCTTCCCTTCTCCTCTGAGTCATCTTCTTCTCACCTACTTCTACGTTTTAGTCTCCTCCCCTTTACACTCTCTGGTAGCGTTTTAGGGTCGAGTCGAGCACTTTTTGCGAGCTTAGTCTCGTGGTGGTGAGAGTGGTCGACTCGAGAGTTGTTTGTTGAGATGGATGGTTACATGGGCGACCATTCATATCATTGTTGGGACCAGGATGATTCTCCCTGGTATTCCGGACCCATGCAACCTGAGGTGGCTCAGACGAACACCCCGTACGGTTGGGATGATCTTCATTATGTGACTGAGCAATCTTCATATAGGGGTGATATGAGAGAGGCACCGACGGCTAGATCTCCATCTAGTTATGTTGGATCATACTCTGGGCAACAAACTTTGGCCTCTTTCATGCATGCGGTAGACGACATGAGTGCACCAGTGGCTCCAGTAGCCATACCGTGCGATTGTTGTGGGTTGAGTGGTCATAATATCGGGGAATGTCCTTATGTTCCCCCAGAGCCTGAGTATGAGCATACATTTTCCCAAAATGCTCAATATGACCATTACGCATCCGCGTACATCCCGAGAGTGATGGATTCATGGGGAAACAATTCTTATTCAAATTCTTATACTTCATATTCACCCCAGTATCCTCCTCCCGAATACCCAGAATTCTACCAGCACCCCACTCCAAATCATTGGACTCATTCTCAGCCCATCAACACCCAACCCCAAAATTTCCCAAGCTCTGACTTGGACCCCATAGTTGACCGCATACCTGATTCCTTGAAACAAACTCTCCAAACATTCATGGAAACCACACAAAACTTGCTGAAGTCCAACTTGAATTCCTTGCAAACCATGGAAATGCAAGTGAGCCAGATGACACAACAATTCCATGAACGTGAGGAGGGTAACTTTTATTGTCAACATGAGGATTCATCTTTTGATATCGAACCACCACCACATCCACAAATTCAAAGCACAATCTTTCAAAGTCAAATTCCTAGTCAGTCTGAGGGACTTGGGGTTTCAATTCACGATCACTTAGTGGAGGATTCGATTCAAATTGAGAATAGCTTGGACTAGTTCTATTATGAGTCGGCACAGGATTGTGCCTTACCTTTTTGTCCCGTGGCCCTTGAGCCACATGATCTTATTGTTGTACCTCCTAAGGACTCACCTTTGGTGGAGCAAGAGCTCCCTAGTACCCTTAATCTCATACGACCTGATGAGAGTTTGCCTCTCACTATTGTTCCTGATCATCTTGGAAATGATGGAACATCAAACAACTACATTGCTCATGAGGGTATTAGGAGTTCCTGGGAGGATACCTTGGGTATGAGACCCACTGTTTGTTCGCCTGGTGTGTCGGATATGCCTAACGAGGTTCTTGACCTCGTTCCGACGCACCGGCCTGTTGGTTGGAGAGTTTGGATTGACGATCATAACTTCAGCAGCGCAACAGGAGAAACTCTTCTTCCGTTGCCCCTTATTTCCCAAACTCTTGAGAGGTTCAAGCTCTTTCAGTTTGATCCTTTGAATGAGACGCCTTTGCGTCCAATTTACGAACCTCTCATTTCATCTGGTGCTCTTTGTGAAGGGGGCCCACGCATGAGTATTCTGGCCCCGCGTGGTGTCATGTTCCCTTTCCAAGTGCATTGACCCACTCTTGAGGTTCCCATTTGATGTCTTTTGACAAATGAAGATGGGAACTTATGTTTGTACATAGTTATATAAAAAAAGAAAAAGAAAAAAAAGAGTTCAATAAAAGACTCCTTCAGTGAGCATCGATTGTTGTGAGCCTCAACCCTTGTGTATTTGGGCTCCATTTCTTTCACGTATTTGTACCCTTTCTTTAGCATCTCACAGGTTTTGAGGGAATTTGGGTTGTGTCCATCAACATAGCCATACACTTCCCTTTGTACTTCACGTTGGTGAGATCTCTCCTTTTTCATGCATAAATCCATGTAGTATCTTGCTTGCATTCATTGAGGACAATGCATGAAGTAGGTGTGGGGGGGTGTTTTACGTGTGTACATAGTTGAGTCTTTTTCCTTTGATTTTGTTTTCTTTTGTTTGCATTGTTAGGGTCATGATAGTGTGCTGCATTTAATATCGATATATCTGCTTGCCATGATCCTTGGGTGACTTGTCTTCTTTTGCTTGCCTAGTGCTTCAAAATTTTCACATTTCTTTCAAAATCTTCATGTGTTTTCGAAAGAAAATGTTTTGTGGGTTTTGCGTGTGTTTAGCATGTGCAAAACCGTTGAGAGGCAAAGTAAAAAGAAAGCTCCCAAAATTGTCTTGAACTTGATGCATTAGGATATCTAGTACGTGGCTTTAGGATTTATCGAGTCGTTAGGATGCACCCCAGTTTTCCTTTGGGGGTGAGTAATCATAGGGTTTTAGTGCTCAAACATTCAAAGAAGTCCACCCTGAACCTAGTGAGTCAATAATTCGTGTTTGTTAATTTAGGAAGTTTGTTGTAGTCAAGGACCCTCTTAATCTTGTTGTGAGACATTAGTGTAGGGGTTTTGGTTCATGTGTAGATAAGAAATAAGTGAGTAGATATTCTCTGTTCTCGCACGGCTCCTATCACTCGGGAAAGTAGGTCTGAGGGGACTTTGTGCCTGGTGCTTTCGAGTCATCTGACTTGGGATGTGCCGACCGAACTCCCGTTACACGGGTTGTAGGGATTGCCCTATGTGGAGATTTGGGGAAAGGTGTACGTGATAGTGTAAGTCCTCATGGGCAATGATGCACGAAACCTGACCCTGGGAGAATGAAGCTCCAACTAATAAAAAGAAAAAAAAATTGTGTGAAAAGAAAAAAAAAGAAAAAAAAATGGTAATGCAAATAAGAACCTTAATGGACCTTACACTTTGTATCACTTGAGGATCTTGAGGTTGTCCATGTCTTTTACTTAATTCCTTATTTAACTTGCACGAATGGTTTATTAGGCTAGGTGTGGACTGATTACCTATATAGAGTCGGCCCGTAGGATTACCGCGTCCATTGATCGACAAAATATTTCCAACGAGTCGAGGTCTAGATTGAATAATGCATCTTGTTCGGATTTTGTGGGTATATCCGCTGAAAACCCTCAGGAGACAACACTCCTCCTCCTTGGCAACAAAGAGGTTTAACGGCTTGTTGCACGTGCTAAGTGCAACCGTGATTCCTACGAAAGTGAGTTAGGATTTCTTGTTTCTCGTTTGCTTTTCTCTTTCTTTGTTTTGCTCGGGACTAGCAAAAACTTAGGTGTGGGGGTATTTGATTGACATCATTTCATGCTCATATTTGTATCTTATATCCATTATATTACACCTAAGCAATGCTACGTGACGAGTTTTATCTTTAGTTTTCAGGAATAAAGAGGTTTGAAGAGAAGAGCCATGAAAGGATCCAAAACCAGGAAAAAGGACTTAATTGTGAGACCTGGGGACTAAGATGCAAGGGAGAAGGACCTGATCGTAAGACCGAAGGACCTAAGAGCAAAACAGAATACTCCACACCATCATGGGGAGTATTTTACCAATTCGAGTCGGGTCGGAGCTCCAACAAGTCAAGTAACCGCATCAAAGACCAACAATACTAGAAAAAAAGCCCACAACAAATTCCAACACGATCCGAAGATTTTGGACCGCCAATTGGCGGTCTTGGACCGCTAATTGGCGGTCCATATTGCTCAGGATCCGTCGAAATTTCTCCTGGACTTGTATTAATGTTCGTTTAGGCTATTTTTGGTATTGGTTTAGTCCCACATCGGGGGATTGTCCGCGATTAGCTTTTTCCATGCTTATAAATAGAACTCTTCACCTTCCATTGTGCATGTTTGTTTAGTCTTTCCTTTCCTTTTATGTTTCTTCAATGCTTCTTGCCTTCTTAGTTAACTTTCATTTCAGTATTATGCTTTCTTTTGCTAATATAGTTAGTGTAATGAGTAGTGAGTAGTTCCATCCCCATTTGGGGGGTGGAGAAATATGTGATATAATCATGTAGTGTATTAAGTGTGTGTTATCTTTATCCCTTGAGCTTTATATGATTTCCATAACCATCTAATGGATTTTCACTCTTATCTTTGATATGCTAATGCTCTTGAATGAAGCTTAGCTTATGCTTTGATTAGTGGACCTATTTTATGGGGAATGATAAGGTTAGGATATGGATGAAGTTAATATTGGAAACACAATTTGTAGTGTATGAGCTCTTGTTGCCTTTACCTTAGCTAATGTCTTGTATGTTTTAATGATGTAGTGAAATCTTAATTCATGTGGAGTCATAGTAGGGTATAGTCTTTATACTTGAGTTCATATAGCTTCATTCCAATTATTGTCTTGTATGTTTTAATGATGTAGTCTTATCTTAATTCATGTAGAGGCAAAGTTGGATGTAGTTTTATGATTTCATGCACTACATGTTGTGAGGAGCTTAATGAACACACACACACTTCTTTATTTTCACATTATTTCTCTACCCCCTTTGGGGTTTAGTTTTCTTGCTTTTCTTCCATTTCCATTTGCACCTTAGTGTAGTTTAGTGTAACCAACCTTTCTTCCCTTTCTTTACCTCTCGCCTTCGCACAAACCAAGTGTCGACACACCTCCCAGTGGACGACCCGTATTTGCCACCGCTTCAATGCGGCCGTGCACTTGCGGTTAAATATTAAACGAGATCAATCATCGGTGATACCCTTACTAATGGTCCGACAGATGTTTTCGTAGGTGTAGGGTAACGTATCCGTCGGTGTAGGATAATGTATGTGCGTTTCTTTTTCAAACTCTACTCTGACAGAACTATTCGGTCGGTGTACAATTCTGAAAACAATACACCAATAGTAACTTGCCATCGGTGTTGCTAAGGGTCTCCGACGGTGTTATCCTTACTAATGGTCGGACGGATGTATCCATCTGTGTTGCTAAGGGTATCCGTCTATGTAGTTTAATGTAATACGTGCGTAACGTTTCTTTTTCAAACTCTACTCCGACAGAACCATTCCCTTGGTATAAAATTCTAATAACAATACACCGACGACAACTATCGTTGGTGACATGAAACCTAACCTTCAGTGTGGGTTTTGTCACGATAAATTTCGTTTTCCTGTGTATCTAAATACTCTATTCACCTCCCGAAAGTAGTCTCAGATCATAACAGTATCAAAGAAAAGAAGTCTACCCAGGGAGAACGATTGACCCTTGTAAC
Source organism: Triglochin maritima (assembly GCA_963682175.1). NCBI lineage: Eukaryota > Viridiplantae > Streptophyta > Magnoliopsida > Alismatales > Juncaginaceae > Triglochin > Triglochin maritima. Next base: position 26,050,228 of record OY821774.1, on the reverse strand, counting down.
ATTGGTCGACCGATTTCTAAAAATGTAGATGAAGGTAAAGTTCAATTTGAGTAGATCGGTCAACTCAAAGGTGTAATGGTCAACCCGAATTAATTTGTTGAGAATGTTCACAGCCAAGAAAAATCCAAAACGGTCGACCTCTTTTAAGGTTTCAAAGAGAGGCTATGTTTGTGAACAAAAATGACCTAAGGAGGTACCGGTTGATCCATTGTTTGAGCAGTTATGTCCAATTGTCTAACAACAATAAGTAAAACTAGCCATAGGAGATCTCAACAGATATCTCTGACATACTTTAACCTCTTTAGGGAATATGATAACTGTCATTTGGGTCAACCGAAATGAATATAGTCGATCTATTTATAGGTAAATAGTGGGAATGTAGAGCTTCAAGAGCAGTCGACGTAAGTCAAGGTGGTCAAGTACCTAATATGAGATAGTAAGACGGTTTGGAGTTTATCATGGTCAACCCAAAGGGAGACAATCGACCAATTTTGTTTGAAAGTAGATTTGAAGCTTACGGCTCTACATAATAGTCGACCCTTAGAAGGCCTGGTAGACTGTTTGGACAAAATTGATTACCTTTAACTCAATAAATGCAAAATCACTAGTCTTCATCCAAGTTTTGTTACATTTTTTAAATCATGCGTCCGAACCCTATGTTGATTGACTTGATCTCGGTCAACCTATGAGAGAATTAACACAACATAAACCATCTTTGACCAAATTGATTTACTATGTGATTTGGATAGAAGTATGAGTGAATTTGAGATTAATTATAATTAGGATAACTATGGCTATCAAAATTATTCGAAGGCCCAAAAGCACACAATCTTTTTCCCAAGCCTTAGAGCTTGAGTGTTTCCACTCTCCGTCAGAGACTACTACTTTACAGTTCCAAACTCATCAACAAACCTCGTTGGTACGAAAATGCATCTTTCAATAAAAGAACGTAAGTCTATTGTTTCTTGGAACCTAACTTTATTTTCCCTAACTTTATTAAAAGAAACATTTACAGGTAGTGGTAAGCTGGAGTTATTAGAGGGATGCTAGATAATGTTTGCTTAAAGCAATGCAATATGAGTATATGACACGATTACCTGCAAAAAATAGACAATGCGGCATAACAAATATACAAAGTATATAAAATTTTGATATATCTGTCAAAAAGAACTTCACACATCTGAGAGTTGTTGGGTAACACCACATTCGGGGGTTTGGACAGGAGGCAGATCCAGGATAATTTCATGGGTGGGGCAGATGGCAAACAAACTGTTTCCACACCGACCAATATTTTTTGGAAGACCCACAACCTTAAGACAGTACTTAAAATAAATAAATAGAAAATAAAATTTTCAAAATATCCTTGTCATTTTTAAATCTTTCCATTATAATTAAAATTTCTAAATACTTTTCAGACAACATGAATTACACATTAATCATCTCAAAATGACTATTCGTATAACTCAAATTTCAATCTTCAAAACACAAAATATTCGTAAAACTCAAATTCGAATACCTACTTTCATTACTCGCTCCAATTTCAAACTTATTTAAATAGATTATCACCACCAACATCAACTCCAATTCAATATCAAATCACTATCACCAACAACATCAATACCAAATTTCTGAATTTCCATGACTATTTGACATTCACCACTAATCTCTACATCACCAACAACACAAAACATGTAATCCGCAACAATTTTCATTAACAAAACACAAATTGTAATCAAAGTTGCAACTTTCTATCAATTTCAACGTGAGTCTGAAATTGTATTCTTTAGCATCAAACCAACAAGTCAACTATACCCACAATTCAACAAAAAAAGAATAATAAAAATCCCTCAATTAGCATCCCATGAATTCGAATTAAGGGTCGAAATCGAAAGCTTAAAAATATATTTGATGAAGACCCAAAATCAAAATAAAAAATGCAAAGTAAAGATCACAAATCCAAGATCCAAAATTCCTTAAAACAATAAAGAAGGAGAATTTCAACCTATAATGGTTAAAGAAGGGGAGGGTTAAAAATAACTCTTTTTAATGTTGTGTAAATCTGGGTGGGGCAATTGCCCTACCTGCCCTAGGCGTGGGTTCGCCCCTAGGTTTGGGTGTGGGTGGCTTTTTCAAGGTAAAAATACCCTCGTTGTGAACTTTAGTCTCCACTAGAGTCAGGGTGTTGGAAGTGTTGGATTTTTTGCCTTAATCATTGTTTTGATGATTTAATCAACATAATCTTAATCACAATCAAATGTAGTGTAGCACACATAATGCATAGAACATATATTGTATTGTGCTAACATCTACAGACAATCAAGACTCAAGGAAGAATGGAATTGAAGTCAAGACATGTAATCAAGCTTATTGAAGACATGTATTTTTGCCTTTACTTTGAGTCTTAGGATTTTATATAAACTTGAGCATACATGAATTAAAATCCATTCACATAGACTCTAGGGAACCTATAGAATTCACATAAAAATTTCCATATCAATCCGACTTGAATATGCAACTCAATTTCATAAAAAACCAAGCCTAATAGAAATGTCTGCACCCAGACGGTCGATCGAAAGTTGTCCGGTCGATTGTTTTGTCCTGTGCATTTTTAGCCTTGGTTTGGTCGACCATGTCTTGACCTTTTGGTCGACCGATCACCGTATTTTCCGGACGACCATTAACATTGTCATATTCTACAACGGTCGTATTCGTATTTTTCATCCTACCCCCAAAATACACTTTGCCACCGGTCGACCGTGGACCTAGAAACTGTAGGATCGTGAGGGTCTCCAAATCTAATCACATTTAAGCTAATTACCTACTTGTTTAATCGATCAAAGATATGCAGCGGAATTTAAAACTAAACAAGCAAGTAAATGAATGGAAAATGCAAACCACAAGGAGACGGGGGATTTTTATAGAGATTTGGCACCCCACCCGGGTCCTAGTCCTAGTCCTCTCTTGCAAGCTCCGCTCGGATCACCAAGCTCTGCTCACGACCTCACTAACCACTCCCCGTTCCGGGCCGGGAGAGAACGCCTTTACAATCTTCAAACTCGCGAACAACCCTCGTCGAACTTGGGTCCTCCTCTCACAATCCGAGAGGGGTACTTCGGGCTCTCACCGAAGTCTATACTCTTGTCTTGGACTTTCACCAAAACCCTTGCTTCTTTGACAATCAATGAGTGGAACAACACTCTCTAATCTTGAGCACACTTGAGTGAGAATAGGATTTAAGACTAAAGTGTTGAAGGTTTGAGGCTTAGGGTGTTTGGAGCTTTCTCTCTAATGTAAGGGACAAATAGTAGTGGGAGAGTTGTGTTAAAATGTGTTTTACAACTCTATTTATAAGCTCCTAAAGAGTTATAGCCGTTGAGGATGGGGTAAAGATTGTGTAAGATACACAAAATAGAAAATGACAGGACCCAATTCTGAGTAAGTTCGGTCGACCGGATCGGGCTGAACGGTCGACCGTTTGGCAATTTTGATTACAATTCAGTCGACCGATAACAGAACGGTCGACCACCAAAGGCTATTATCTAGGTACACTTAAGTTATCTGTCGAACACCGAGATAGGTTCGGTCGACCGAAAACTAACAAGCTCTTCTGGGTTGACAAACATGATTAAATTCGGTCGACCGAAACAAGGTCCACGGTCGACCGAAAACCAACAAGAAGTTTTGGTTTGTTGAGATGTCTTAGTTCGGTCGACCGAACAAGGTCCTCAGTCGACCGATACACTAAATGTATTTGGGGTATACGAACATAATACGAATACGAATGTTGGGTATAATACGACAAAACAAATGGTTGGAAATTTGTTGTTAATCAGTCGACCGAACTTGAGCAGTAAAACACTAACAGGATACATGATCACTCGGTCGACCGAATGGTCTGTTTCGGTCGACCGAATGTGGGCAGACAGTTCAGGTTAAGTGTTTAGTGTTTTTCAGTCTAAGTTTGGGTGATCTATTGAAGTCCAAATTATATGAAATTTCGTGTGTGACTTCTATAGGGAACCTAGTGTGTGATTGAGTAGTTTTTAGCTCAAGTATGCTCAATTACACAAAGTTGCTAAGACTCAAAGAAATACAAATTACATGTCTTCAAATGAGCTTGATTACATGTCTTGACTTGATTTCCTTTCTTCCTTGAGTCTTGATCACCTGTTGAGGTCAACACAAAAACAATATATATGCAATTAAGGTTAGGTTGACTAAACCATCAAAACATAGATTAAAGCCAAAAAGCCAACAGAAACAGTCGACCAAATCATGATGTTTCAAAACACCCCGAGTAACTGATGATTTTGGTCGACCTGACCTTCGTTTTGTGGTCGACCAATGTATCCTTCAACCCCACCAAAACCCTGGTTTCAGTCCACCATCCGACTTTCGGCCGATCACTTAAGTGAGAAACCAATCTGGTTCGACCAAAACTTATTGTGGTTCGAACGTTTCCTTACACTTTAGGAAATGGTCGACCGTGCTACCCTATCCGGTCGATCGTTGAGGGACAAATTTTTTGAATCTTGATTTCTATTTGTGTGTTCCTCACACCAATCAATCAATTCATCCCTAACGACTAGAAAACTTTAGGAGCTTATAAATAGAGGCCCAAACACATTGTTTAGACAACTCTCACACTTCCCATTGCTCCATATACTTGAGAGACTTCTTCCAATCAAGAAATCCCAAATCCTACACTCAAAGCCTAAATCTCCACATCTTTGATCATTTACAAATCATACTCAAAGTGTGCTCAAGCTAGAGAGTGTTGTTCCACTCAAGTTCTTTGTTGTTCGAAAGAGTAAAGGCTCCGATGAAAGCCCGAAGCATCCTTCTCGGATTGTGAGAAGAGGATTCCAACATTGGCGAGGGTTGTTCACTAGCTTGAAGATTGTAAAAGCGTTGTCTCCCAGCCCGGACGGGGAGCGGATAGTGAAGATGTGAGCAGAGCTCGAAGTGTCGAGCGGAGCTTGCAAGAGAAGACGTAGGTGGGTGACCGAACCTCTGTAAAATCTCTCGTCTTATGGTTTGCATTTTTCTATTCTCAACTTATTTGTTTATTGTTTCCACTGCATCTATTGATTGAATCAAGTAGAGATTAAGTTAATTTGATTAGATAATTAGGGGTCATTACGATCCAACAGGAAGTAGGAGTACAAACAGACTAGATATGTGCATTACCATATTTGTATTTTAGTTTTAGATATAGATAGGGATCACCTTAGATACATATATGAATGATGCATATTCATATCCTTAACAAATGGATACAGATATGGAACAATTTTTTTATAAACGGATATGGATAAAAAGACAAATATTGTGATGTATATATACAATATAAAATGAATGTATATTTTAGTTCACATAAATCTGTACCCTTAAATTGGAAAAATTATATATTAACTATATTAGCTTAGAAAGGTAACAAATGTTATGTGAATTAGTAAAATTGTAAGTAAAAGTTGAAAGGAATTATGAATAAATCACTAATTTTAACATATACAAGGAAAACATTATATAAACCTCGAGGATATCCGTATCCGACCAAAATATGCATATATGTATCCATCAAACAAATTTTCATATCCGTATCTGCAAAAGTTTGAAAACAGATATCCATATCCGTCAGGATATGAAAAAATGATATTCATATTCTTAAAAAATCGAATACAGATACGGATTATCCGCGGATAATCCAAATCCATTTGCACCCCTACTTGAAAGCCTTTTAGATTCCTAGTCTACTGACAGCATTGAGACCTTCTCAACATATTTTACTCCAACGTGACATTGGGTGCTGAATACCGCCAACGCCTCAGTACCCGAACACACCCATAATGTCATTACCCAACACACGAAAAAAAGAACACACAAACACATTAAGTAGATTAAGTAACCACATTAAATATTTAAATACTCCTTATAACATGGACGCGGTCTTCATGTCATCATTTGCATTTTTTATTTTATTGTTTCAAAATACGGTTTTCGATAAAATAAGAAACGGTTGATTTCTCCTTTAGTATACACTTTAAATGAAAATGAGACCCAAATTTGTCCCGTGTGAGACCCACATCTGTCCTGCACCGGTCCCGCGCAAAGACACATATCTATGCATCGTGTAATGTCAATCGTCACGTGCATTGGGAAACCAGATAACGCCTAGATTATCACACCATCAAATTTGTAAACAAATTAAATAGTTGATAAAAGGTTCACGTGCATGCAACTAGAAGGAATCATGTCTCTCCACATGACAAACGTCATAAATAGGGTGTTAAAAGGAATCCATAAATCATTTTACTTTCCAGAAATGTAGAGTTTTAGCTGAAATGACAAATTTAGAACAGAGATCCAAGTAGTGATCAACGTGTAAATTAGTGTTTAGATAAGAGAGTATGGGTTTCGAGTCCGACAACAACATTCAACGACTTCCAATCTGGGAGAACTGTTCCCCGCATCCCAGCACGTGCTGAAGGGAATGTGTTCTAAAAGTTTTACTTTTAAATGTCAATTATTATGAATTGAATGAGAAATCATTTTGTTTCTTGTTTATGTTATTCGTCTTTTAGAAGTGTTAAGGAAGAGGCTCTTGGTCCTTAACCGTAGAGCTCTAAAAGATATTGGTTTACATAAAACAAAAGATATTCGCGATCATGGTAATTAACATGGGACATTAATTACCGAGTTAAGATTGTCGTGTTGGTCATAGATCATTGTAGCTCTACAAGTGAGTGACAACACGGGTACACATTGATATGAGACTTATATCCGATCGCTTAAGGAGTTCTTAATTAGACTAGTGTCTTGAGCTATCGATGAGTGTAGTGTAAAGGCATTGGTTGGTTAAGTACAACTTTTGTTGGAGAAGATAGTTAGTCAAAAGACTATCATTGCCCATCTTAATTGAGTGATGATATTAGTGGGCCCCTTGATAAAGCAAAGTTATAATGTGCACAATGTGATTTGAGTTAAGTCACATATTTATAACTATCTTAAAGAGATCAAGAAATGAATACTAATACAAAGATGACACAATACTACTTTGTGTGTATTCTTAATATCATGAGGCAAGGGACGGACACAAGTGGTGCACTCCATCACTAAATGGATCGGGTTTTGGTTCGAGTGGAATTAAGACATCTAACTAATTGGGAGCTATAATGTGTAGCTAGATACCGCTTATAGCTTGTGATATTAAGCTCTTAATATCACTGCCAACTTAGTTTAGATCCTCCCATAGGTCACACCAAAAAACTGGGAAACAAGAAATGGGGATTTTGAGTTCATAAGATGTGTCGGGTTTCATGTAGAAAATATGACACATGGGGTGAACAAGCAAAATCAAAATTATGTTGTGATTAATAACATAATTAGAATCTAAATTAAATTCATATGTGATGTAAATATTATGGGGTGTAATGATTGATAATTACATAGGATAATATGTTACATAAGTTGTGAATTTACTACTAATCCCGAAATGTCAAATTTTGTAGGGGTTAAACCGAAATTTGACAAGTCTGCAGAACAGTGCTCAAACGGTCGACCGGATAGCAGTAAACAGTCGACCGATCGGGCACGGTCGACCGGACGTGTCTCGACCGATAACAGGGAATTTTCATCTGTTCGAACGGTCGACCGAATGTGATCGGTCGGTCGACCGAACATTGCGATGGAATAATTCCTGTTACGAACGATCGACCGAGTTATAGAACGGTCGACCGAAACTAGGTTCGAGCGGTCGACCGAACCTTGAAACGGTCGACCGGTCCAGACGGTTCTGTGCAGAATTAATTTAAGAATTAATTAGATCATGCATGGAATTTGTCCATAATTGATTTAATTCGTGGCTAATATTATTTATTATTAAATAATGGATGGTTAGATGGAATTTTGCATGAAATCATGGGCAAGAGGTTGCACATGAATAGGTAATTTGGAGAGAACTTATAAATACAAGTTTATCTCATTACCTCCTTAATTATTCATTGCTTTCTCATGCAAAAATTCTCTCTCCATAATTCTCCACGAAAATTCCTTAATTCTTAAGTTTAGTTTTAGTTCTTAAGAGATCATCTTCTCAAGAGAATTAAAGAGGGGTTTGTAATTTGATTCTAAACCCTATCGGAGATTGAGAGACTAGCTTCCCTCTCTCCGATCTTGTTTAGAGTTTGGTGAATACTCGGAGGCATCCGGCGCAGCGAGGAGCATCCCCAACATCTCCGAATCTTCAAGAAGTTTTAGAGAACTTCTAGGTATGAATTTCGGAGCCCATATTTGTTTTAATAAAGTTTTGAAACTAGATATTGAAACAAATTTATGCATGCATGAAATAAATTATAGAAAATTGAAAATTGATCCTTATTATACATAAAAATTCGAAAATATATATGTATAATTAAACATGAAATCCTACACGTGCAACTCTGACTTTCTTGATTAGGTTTCACGTGTTCCAGATGGGCTTGTGCTAAACCTACAAGTCGACCATCATCACTTTCTACTAGGCGTTTATATTGTTAGATTATTATGATCTACAGGTTCAGGAGTACCTTTCTTGGAGAGAACCTGTGGCAGCGGAATGGATCGGCGATCACCTCACGGAATCCTCTGGAGCACCGGTCGGTCTTCTACTCTCTTGGAGAAGAAGCACGAGTCCACAACCAGAGAGTCCACGGATTGACTTGGTGGAGGTGGAGGGACGAATGGGAGAGAGAGGGGGAGGTGGCGGATAGGGTTTGGTGGGGCTAGGGTTTGCACACATGAACCTCCTTCCAATGGGACGCTCCCCTCCTTATATAGATGGCCCCACCCTAAACCCTAAATGTGTAGTCCAATAGGGACGCACCATGTGTCAGTGCTTTGGGCAAATATCTTATTAATCCTAGATTAATCCAATATCTCCCACTTGCACAATAGCACGATAACAACATGTCATCTGCTTTTGTGTCCCCGACACATATGCATATATCCCTGATACATACAATCACACAATGGCAATATGTCACCTCTTTATGTGTCCCCGACACACATGTATACATCCCTGATATATACAACTATTCCTCTCGCCAAGAACGCATCTACAACACACAAGTCTCTGATCATGTATCCCTGATACAAGATCATCTGTGTCCCCGACACATGCACTCTTCCGATCATACGGACAAATGGGTCGTGCGACCGGTGATGCACCTGCAATTAGGAGTCTCAAACTAGAAACCTTACTAGAATGCCAGAATGACAACATCCTCAAAAACCAATAAATAAGCAGTCAAATGCACATCACAGTTCCCCAGGTTTACTCAGAAACTCACTTGACATGAACGGTATCTCGATCCCTCGGAGAGAATACCTTCCTGTCCTCAAGGTACTTGCTACTGTATCCAATACAGTTGGGCCCAGCAAATACTTTTAGTGCAGTCGAGTCAAACCTTTCCCATCGCCCCAGACCACCATTACACTCAGAGTTGACTCCTTTCCCAAAGATGCCTCTTTAGACCGAATCTCTCATGGTCATAGATAACATCCCAAAGTAGCCACATCAACTCTTTGCTTCATGGTGTCGTCGAAGGTCACTGAGGGCAACTAATGACAATCAAGTCTTGGACTCACACAGTGAAGGAGCAGGGATCCATCCTTTCACTTCCAAATGGTCGCTCAGCACATGTTGTATGACAAACATGTTATGGTGGATCATACTGTACACAACAATATGTCTGTCTCTCAACACCATACAAGTCTTAGTCCAGTCGCACCCCCTCTGCGCCTGACCCGAGCTTCATCATTGTCGCCTTAACACCATACAGGTGCCACCTGGCGCCACATGTGATGCTCGCACTTGGCTTCTATAGGTCACATGAATCGTGGGAACATTCACGTCAATCCTCACCAACATAGAGGATCTCATCTTGATTCCTAATCAAGGCGACTGTCCTATCATGAACTGCTCTGGATCTAACATACAAGATCTCCTCATGATCAGTCTCATCTCTGCTCGCTATCAAAAGCGCCAGAGGCGAATGCTCGTGTGAGTGAGCATTCTTCAGCCTATTGACAGAATAATATTTTATGCTAGAACAACAACATCAACCAAACAGATATAGTTGAAAGGAAAACAAAATCACTCATAAAAGGAAGTTAGACATGTCAATGCATCAAAGTCTGCATAAGCCTAAGGACTTCACATGAGACACAAACGAGTCCTTAGCTATAGCCATGGTAAGAGGGTCAGCTACCATAAGACTAGTAGACACATGTCTTAACACAACTTCCTTTCTCGCTATGATGTCCTTCACAAAATGATACCTAACCTGTATATGTTTGGTCTTTCCATGATATTTGGGGTCTTTCACATAACAAAGGGCAGTCATGCTGTCACAATAGACAACAACAGGCTCATCCGATGTCTCTACTAGCCCAGTATGTTGTAAGAACCTCCTCAACCAAACTGCCTCATGTACTGCTGCAGAGCATGCAACATATTCTGCTTCCATAGTCGGCAGGGCTATACAGGTTTGCTTCTTGCTGGACCATGAGATGGCCCCATTAGCCAGCAAGAAAGCATAACCAGAGGTAGACTTCCTTTCATCAATGTCCTCAGCCCAATCGACATCACTATAGTCAATCAGGCGGAGATCTGATGCTTGGTAACACAACATGTAGTTATTCGTTCCTCTGAGGTATCTCATGATTCTCTTGACTGCCTTCCAGTGCTCCATGCTTGGGCTAGACTGGCATCGACTCACCATGCCCACAGTATCACAAATGTCTGGCCTAGTACACATCATAGCGTACATAAGGCTTCCCACAGCATTGGAGTATGGAACCTTGCTCATTTTGGCCTTCTCTTCATGAGTCTCAGGATGCTTATCAAGGATCAAGTGCAAACCCTTCTCAACAGGAGTGTCGATGGTTTGCATTTGTCCATATGGTATTTCTTCAAGATGTTGTTAATATAAGTCTCTTGAGACAATCCCAGAAGTCTCTTGGACCTCTTTCTAACTATCTTGACACCAAGGACGTAGCTAGCTTCACCCATGTCCTTCATATCAAACGTGGAGGACAACCACTCTTTAGTGGATTTCAGCAACTCTTTGCTATTGCCAGCCATGAGTATGTCATCAACATACAAGGTCAGAATGACAAATTTACCGTTGGATCTCTTAACGTACACACAGTGATCTTCCTCAAGCATAGAGAACGCATTCTCTGATATAGATTGATGGAAGCGAATGTTCCACTGTCTAGATGCTTGTTTTAAGCCATACAAGGACTTATTGAGCTTGCACACTTTGCACTCTTGTCCTTTGACTTCAAAACCTTGAGGTTGATCCATATAGATCTCCTCCTCAAGTTCTCCATTGAGAAAAGCAGTCTTTATATCCATTTGATAAAGCTCTAAGTCCATCTGAGCTACAATAGCTAGTAGAAGGCGGATGGAGGCAAACCTAACCACGGGTGAAAAGGTTTCCTCAAAATCCACGCCTTCTCTTTGGGTGTAGCCTTTAGCTACCAGTCTAGCCTTGAATCTATCAATAGATCCATCCGCCTTCCTCTTAATCTTGAGGATCCACTTGGCCGCAATGGCCTTTCGGTTCGGCGGTAAGTCGACCAAGTCCCAGACTCGATTAACTTTCATCGACTCCAACTCTTATTTTATATCTTCTAACCACTATTTCGCATTTGGACCTTCCAAAGCCTCTTTCAAGGTCTCTGGTTCTTGCTCATCGATTACTGTCATCCCAGATGATTCATAATCAATTTCTTCTTGAGCTATCATGATGGCCTCTTCCTCTAAGCAAAACCGCCTACGAGGAATGAGCCTGCGTTTACTTCGACGCAGATGGGTATCTGATGGCTCATCCTCCGTGAGAGCTATCGGATCCTCAGCATTGCTGCTCCCACTGGGATTGACTGGTGGAACCTCATGTTCAACTTCCAGATCCTGATCCTGTGGAGTGGCAATGTCCTCATCTTGTTGTTCAAAGAAGTCCACTGACTCTTTGATAGCTCCAGCAAGAGTTGGAAAAACATTTTCCAAGAATGTGGTATCCCTAGACTCCAGTTCCGTCCTTTCATTCTCGTCTAACCCGAAACAAACATAACCTTTGGAGAGATTACTGTATTTTACAAAAATACACTTTTTCCCTCTAGGTCCTAGTTTTCCATATTGGTGACTAGTAGAATGAATGTATGCCGCGCATCCCCAATGATGCAGCAGACTAAAATCAGGTTTCCGTCCTATCCATAACTCACATGGAGTTGAGGGAACCGATTTTGTTAGAACTCTATTGAGGATATAGGCAGTAGTCATTAGAGCATCTCTCCAAAACGAAATTGGCAAGCTTGCATGCGCCATCATGGATCTAACCATGTCTAGCAACGTTCTATTCCTTCTCTCGGCAACACCATTTTGCCGAGGAGTATAAGGCATAGTGAGTTGTCTAGATATCCCATTTTCATCACATAACTCCTTGAACATTATGGAGAGATACTCCCCACCTCTGTCCGTTCTGAGAGTTTTTATCTTGTTATCCAATTGATTCTCTACCAAGCTCATGAATTTCTTAAAGCATTCTAGAGCTTCTGACTTGTGAGAAATAAGATAAATATGACCATATCTAGTGTAGTCATCAATAAATGTGATGAAGTAACTTTGTCCATGTCTAGTACGCACATACAATGGTCCACAAATATCCGAGTGAATTAGTTCTAAAGGAGAAGTAGCCCTAATGACATTTCCGAACGGTTTTCTAGTTGCCTTTCCAGCTGGACAAGATTCACAGGTCGGCAATTCAAATTTGGAGCATTCTCCTAATACCCCCTCCTTTGCCAACATGTTCATCCGGTCAACACCAATGTGACCTAGTCTAGCATGCCACATAAATGAATCATTATTCATGGAACTTTGACTCATAAAGGCACTAGTGTTATGATTGAAATCATAAATTGCGTCCAACACAATAATACCGTCTGAAAGAAAGGCACGTCCATAATAAATGTTAGCAAGGTATAAACCCATATCATTGTTCTCAAAAACAATTTTAAAACCATGTCTCATCAAAACAACAACAGAAATAATATTTTGCCGTATAGCTGGTGCATACAACATGTCGTGAAGTAATAGGATCCGGCCACTTCGCAAAGTCACTTTGCATGTGCCAACTCCAAGAACTTCAATGCTAGTGTTGTTCGCCATGTTTATTCGCCTCCCACTTGGAACACGACGATATTCCACGAAGGCACCTGAATCCACAATCCACACAGGAGAGTGATCAGTGAGCATCACAGAACTAGTCACGTTACAATTCAAGGGATTACACACAGTAATTACCTTTTGCTCAGTGCACTCACGAGCAAAATGTCCAATCTTTCGGCAGTTAAAACAAGTCACATTAGACTTATCTTTCCCACCTCTGGATCATCGAGGTCGTTTCTTTCCAGCTTTGTTTTCTGTTTTGTTTTTATTTGCACCCTTCTTGCCTTTAAACCCCTGAGCTCTATCTATTTTGCGCTTAAAACCTGCATTCCTCCGAGGAACGCCAACTTCGGCAGCAAACACTTCAGTTAGAGGGGCTTCCGCAAACATGCGGTCCTCCTCCAGCTCTAGGTGTTTTGCGACCAGGTCAAATGTCTTGATGTCATCAGCATGAGTCAGATGGACCTTCATATGCTCCCAACTCTTCGAAGGCAATGATCTGATGAGAGCAGACACTTGCTCCTCATCGGTCTTAGCACGACCGGCAGCGCTCATCTCGCTTATCATGTTTGACATTGCGGTAATATGATGCCTCATCGTGTGACCTTGGCGCATTTTATAACCATCAAACATGAGCCCAAGCTGGCGGGCCCTTGTGACGGAGGTCACTCCGTACTGAAATTTCACAGCTTCCCACAAGGCCTTTGCAGTTCAAAAAATTTCGAACCGCAGTAACATATCATCTCGCATCGAACTCAGAATTGTAATGTGAGCAATACGGTCTTTCTTTTTCCATGCATTATAGACATCCATATTTATGTGATGCTGCGCAGTGTTCCCCTCCTCGGGGGGAGACATAGTTTGGGTTATATTTTCTAACATGTCCTGATCCTCTAAGAGATACTCAATTTTACGATGCCACAGATCGTAATTTCTTTCATTGAGTTTATCTCCTCGAGTCAGATCAGCGACAATGCTTTTGGAAGCAGCCATAAAAATCTAGGACAAAAAACCACATAATGATACATGAGTTCTAGCATAAAATACAACGAGCCGCAATAGTCATAAAAAATAAACTAACTTAATAACTATAGCATTCAGACCAAAGGAAAACATAAAACGTTCGATCAAATCCTTATGCAATAGTTAATAAAGCTATTTTACCAATTCATATATTGCGCTCCATCATGATTTAATAACCCTAAAAACGTATAAATCATGGCAAATCAGCAGCAAATAAATAATTATCCGCTGGTTGCAAGGTGCTTTACACAAAACACTTCTACCTTGCAACTCCCACTAGGCATGCAAGTTCCAAAAAAAACGTTCCTTTCAGAACATTCCAATCAAGATCACACAGAAATTAATTGCTACATTACTTCCATATCGAGATAAGGATCCCCCATAGGGATTTAGCACTGTAGATGGGAACATGCATAAGCCTTATAGCAATAATATCGCAATAATAAAAATAAAGGAGCCCCTCGTCTCCCTAGGGCAATAAACAGTCCACAGTCCATAAATATTACAGTCCATTGCGATATCTATTGCAAATGGAAATGAATGAATGAAATTACGCTCAACTCTCAATAAGGCAGTAAATAAAATCAGCAACCATTCATTCCACATAAGCACAATCTTTCCATATGTTAGCACAATCCGACGTATGAAAAAAACGTGTTAGGCAATAACAACCAATCTCCACAATAATCATTCTCAAAACAGAATTTTTTTTTTCTTCTTTCCCTAATCAATATAATCATGATAGCACAAAAATTATCCTACTTTGATTACGAAAGAAAAAATCCGAAATTCTATGGTGGAGAGCAACACATATTTGTGCATCAAAGGAAAGCATTCAAAAATACTTTTAAGACAATAAAACTCCAGCCCATAATATCCCCTAAAAATTTCAGAATTAGCGAATCTTTCCATAATTAATATAACCATGCAATCAACAATACTTATGATACTTATATTGGAAAGAAAATTTCAAAATTCTTTGGTGGAGGGTAACACATATATGCACATATCATGAAAAGGAAATATTTCAAATGAAATGTATGCTATCATTCCCAAAAAATCCGAAAATCCTCAATGAGATCAACATATATGTGCATTCAATCATAAAGAAAATATTTCAAATGAAATGCATGCTATCATTTCAAAAATTCGAAAATTCCTTAATGAGATTAACATATATGTGCATTCAATCATAAAGAAAATATTTCAAATGAAATGCATGCTATCATTCCAAAAAATTATATTTCCGAATTATACAATATGGTAACTCAATATTCATGTATGTCCATGATTTTGCAATCAACATCTAATCCTAGATGCATGCACATGTGATTAAAAATTACATATACATGAATAAGGCAACAAACATCTAACCTTAGATGTATGTACAAGAGTTTAGAAAGAAAAAAAATGCACAATCAAATCATACAATCCGAAATGTATGATCACATTATATGATACATGCAATAATTAACTCTTGTAAAATTATCATCATATTTCAAACAACATATATGTGCATATCATCAAGAACAAACAAACTCTTGCCGCAAGCTTGAAAGATGAAAGAAATATGCGCAACAAACATAGATTAACATGTAACCCTAGGTATATGCATAAAATGAAATCTAAGCTATGCGCAAGAATGAAATAATGATGAAACTTGTAATACAATTCGCATGTAATGAAATGAATCAAGAAAAAACATGCGCAAGGGTGAGAGAAAAAAATATGCATCAAACCCTAGGCGCATGATGAAGAGAATAAAAAAAACTACACACATGTATGTGATTTCTCTCAAAAGCAACCGAAATTATTTCAACATATATGAAATAAGAAAGTGCTCAAAAAATTCGGAGGTGACCAAGATGGCTCTGGTACCAATGTTAGATTATTACGATCTACAGGTTCAGGAATACCTTTCTTGGAGAGAACCTGTGGCAGCGGAATGGATCGGCGATCACCTCACGAAATCCTCTGGAGCACCGGTCGGTCTTCTACTCTCTTGGAGAAGAAGCACGAGTCCACAACCCAATAGTCCACGGATTGACTTGGTGGAGGGACGAATGGGAGAGAGAGGGGGAGGTGGCGGCTAGGGTTTGGTGGGGCTAGGGTTTGCACACATGAACCTCCTTCTAATGGGAGGTTCCCCTCTTTATATAGATGGTCACACCCTAAACCCTAAATGTGTAGTCCAATAGGGACACACCATGTGTCAAATATCTTATTAATCCTAGATTAATCCAATATATATGAACCGAGAGAAAATTCTTAGCCGATTGAATAAGACAGATGGATTAGTATTATAAGTTTCTCTTAAGCAAGATCATGCCAGTGTTGTTAAAAGGCCCTGTCAGAAAGTATTGACAGCAAACTATATGCTTTAACACATTACGGAGATACTGAGGAGACTTGGCTAACGCAATAATGGATTATAAATTTCGAAATACAAATTGAAATCCATGTCACAGCAGAAGTTTGTATCATAGATTGTGTACGGCAGCATGCGAATCGCATCGAGCATGTTGTTCAATACAGTCTGAGGTTGCAGCAGAACAGTGAAACCATTCCGTAATCATCACGGAAGAAGATAATATTTAGTCTGCGTTGAAATAGCATTGTTGGCCAACGACACGTCGACACTCATGCGCAGATGGACTTCATTTTCTTTACTCCAAAACTGATCTGCAACAAAACTTCTTTGTTAGAAGGGGTTCGTGTTGGTGTTCCAGGCCGAAAGAGAAAACTCACCAAATTAGACCCATGTTGCACTCAGCTTCCACATCGGATTTCCAGAACAGAATATAAGCTGCACCTGGATACGATATGTTTGACATACAGCAAAGTCAACAGATCAAAAAAAAAATCCAAGGTCACAGCAGATAGCCAGATATCCCACAAATATTCCGAAAGTGGAAAACAAAAATCACTGTGGAAGTACAAATGGAATATTTCATATTTGAAGATGAGAAATACGGTCAAAAGCATGACCCTAAAAATTGCGCCACAGAACATGGCTTTCCTGTCGAATAAGGAATTTAGTGAGACTCTGCAAATTACTCGTGGATGACATAAATTAAAGATGAAAAAAGCATACACAAAAAAACAAAAGCATGTCCAAATAAACAAGTAACTATACGAAATTCTTCATACTTATTCCTGAATAAATTCACGCCATTTGGCAGGTATTTAAAACCGTACGGATGAAAACATGATAAATGGAGTAAAACTACATGGGGTGTAAAATGAATAAGTAACATATTAGAAACATATATTTTGATTAGGATAAATAGGAAATCATTTAAAAAAAATCAGATATTCATTTCAAGGAATTTAATTACAGGTACACCAGATGAAAAATTGAATGAGCAGACAGTTGCAACTTTAATCATCCAAGATAACCTTGGAAAAATGATAAAATTGCCACTGTCATAACCATCCAAGCAGATCTAAAATGGGATTACAGGCACCACTTGAAGCCAGGAGCTTTACATGAAAAGACTACCTATATCAAGTTACATTCTATACTACTGCAAAACTGTCACAAGATCCTATCATGCATCTTTCGTGAATTTACACAAGCTCCGGATCTGCTGTTGTGGTAGAGAATTCCTTCTCTTGGTTGAAAGTCAGATGTTAACCAGCAAGGAAATAATATGGACGGTATCATTTCAAGCATGAAGCCCACCTATTGAACCTCATTCTTTCACCGAGGCATATCCAAGATCATGCACTGAAAGGAAAAATTGGCCTAGGGTAGGTTAGCTTGCACTGTCCTGACCTTCATCAAAGTTCTGGTTTGGATCAACCACATTCTCACTAGGAGAACAACTTTTGCTTTCTGCCATATGTCAGCATGATGATGTGCTATTCTTCAAATGAACTAAGACATATTTTCGCAAGAAGCAATGACCAATCCTCTCCAAGTTGCCGTGGGTTTAACTCCATGGCTACCTTAAGATCTGGTAATGAAATTCTGCCATTTGTTTTGGGATACTGCAATTCTCCTGAAGATCCATTACCAGTATTCATATGCATGTGATTTCGAGGCCACATTCCATTGATGATTTTCCCTTGAGGCTGTAGCTTGTGGGCTGGCAGCTTTGCGTCTTCCTCCTGTTCTGACCTGGCCCATGTAAGCTCAACGCAAGATTTGATCAATCTCTTCAAATATGCATCCAAGCCCCTATTTAACAAATTAGCACAATCAATTGTTACACCTCCCAACCCATGAGCTTCTGCTATTTGATCCATTCTCCTTTTTAAATCCTCTGTATGGCATAATTCACCACTATCACAGCTTCTTGAAAAACTACAGCTGCTTGCACTGACACCCAGAGGAGGGGTTCTGCGAGCACCGCCTATACTAGCTGGGCAGAATGGAATGCCAAGTGGAGCCCGTAGAGGTAAAAGGCTGGAATTTGCACCCTCCATAAACTCCAGCTCTGCGTCTTTCGCTTCAACCACACGAATTGGCCTTCTACTATGTACAGGAAACTGATCATGTTGCGATTGCTTGTCCAATCGCGGTCTTTTCGATAGCGGCTCTGCTACATCTGTTTGATGCTGCACAGGCCTTCGTAAGTCACAAGGTGTCAAACTTCCATTTTCCCTTGCTAAAGATCCTGAAGGAAGTAGAGAGTGACTTGCAATAGCATCTATCCTCCCATTTGGTCCAAGGGGACTGGGCCTATCTTTGAGCCTCCTTTCCCGAACTCCAGATCTGCACCTACGTGGAGACGGTGGAATGTCTCCATTGGACCACACGACCGGAGTGGACACTGTGGGTTTAGAGAAGTGAATACCCTTCACATCGACAAGCGGTTTATTTCCAGCTCTTCCAGTATGTTGGGAAGTATCTCTGTCAGGTAGAAGCGTTGGTGGTTCCTTCGACAGGCAGGCATTCTTTATGACCGAGACAAGTAGCTGGTTGTGCAAGTGAATATTTTCCCGGCCAAGAAGCAAAGTGCATATCTTGTCAAATGCTGATTTCTTCAGCTTATTGTTTAAGAACCTTACCAGGTAGCTGAAATAACTATGCGCTTTCTCCGGACCAAGTTTCTTTTCTATCTGGCACTTCAAGTCCGCTAGATTGATGCGAGATTCTTTCGGCATTGGCTGCATCTCTACCTTTCTGAGGCACAAAATTTCAACAAAACAATCAAAATTCTATTCTTATATTCACCCTGTCAGTCACACTAAAGTTCCAGCACAACAATTTCGAGCTCAAACAAACTCACTTCTCTCCAAACTCTCAGAGCACAGTCGGAACCCCAAAATGCCACACCAGCAATGCACCACGAAACCAAATTAAAAACCCTAATAATTTCCAAATCAGAACCCTAGCACACAAAAAACAACACCCCCAAAACCAAACCCCCGATCGAAACAAATCCGAATCCCCCAAATTCCGACCCGAAACCTCTCCAATCCTAACGAAATCCAAACAAAACCCTAGAAAAAAACCACCCCCGAAATCAAACATCATTCCACCATCTCCCAACAAACCCCCCTAATCAACCCCAATTCCACTCTCCCTACCACCTCCCACTCCCCTCACCACCCAAATCCCACCCCAAACCCTCGGATCACGAGCCGAATTGCATCCCAAGCCACCACCAACTCGACCCGACACAACCCCGACCGAGATCACAAAAAAACAAGAAAAAACCCTAATTTACAACAAGAAGGAAGCGATACAGGACTCCGAAGCAGACCTTCCCGAGTTCGATCACGATCCTCTACCTCCTCGAAGCCGCCAAAGTCAAATTCGCTGCCGCTGCCCCCCAACTCCAGTTCCCACTCCCTTCCCTTCCCTCCTCTCCCTTCCTCTCGCCGCCGGATCTCGCCGGGATCACTTCGTCGGAGATCACTTTTCTCTCTCTCGTCTCTATCCCGTTGCTCCCTCCTCGCTCTCTCTCCTCTCCCTCTTTCGAACTTTTTTTGTTTCCTTTTCTCCTCCGGGTCTAAATTTTCTATGGGTGCGCCCAATCGCGAGCCGGATGCGGACCGATTTGGAATGGGGATTGATTGAATATTGGATTTAAAGGGGTTGCTCCTTTAAGTCAACCACTTGCTTCTTGCTTCCGGTTTGCATTGAGTGATGATTAGTTACAAATAGTTGTGTTCAAGTGGTATTTCATCAGTTAAGTTTCCAAATATTCAATGCACTTCATATTAACATGAACATATGTTTGTTTATGGTAGAGTGGAGGAAAGTCGTTTATTTTTGACGTGTAATAACTAGCGGAGTCAGTTGATTTTTGTAAATGATGAAAAGCAAAATATTGTATTCTAAGTACATTTTTCATTATAGAAATCTACTTTGTCATTTTCTCGCATTTACCACATGCTAAGGGTGTCATTATAGATAAAGCTCTATCTACTTTTGTTTTAAGAAATGAATGTTACTTCTATTTGGTTTGAAATGTTAATTTAATACTTGTTAATTTATTGCTTCATATTATGAAAATAATAACAATATTGAAGGCTTAAATTAGTGGATGCATGTTTATAGAGAGTTAACAAATATATACTATATATTCAAAATATATAATCATATATGGTGGAAATGTGGATACATTTAGGTATATAATTACACTATTACAAATACGGAATGAATGTTGAAACATGGATATGTAGTTTCAGAGCGGATATTATTAGGATCGGATACATCAATATCCATATTCGCTCTGCAAGTTGGCAGATACTTCATCTCGGATACTAATATGGAGTTTGGATATAAATTTTTTTGGATAAAATGTTCAATTTCGAATCTGGATACAATCGGATTTTCGAATTTTGGATTTCTATTGACACCCTACCACATTCTAACCGCCATAAAATCATTCTAAACCTTTTTTTCCTTCAAAATTTTCATGCAACACCATATCATATTACATAGTGTCACTACTTAGCCCTTCAAAATTTTCACGTAACACCATCATGCTGCTTCTTGGTGATTTAAGTCAACCACTTCTTGCTCTTTGGCTCGCACTGAGTGATTAATAAGTTATGTTTATGTGGTATTATATCTGAGTTTAGTTTCCATAAGTTCTAAGTGGAGGGAAGACGTTGGCTTAAACGAGATCATAACTGATTTCTTTTGGGCTTTAAAATAAAAGGTGATATACCAAATATGAATTAGATTTTTAAATATTCGTGCCTCAAGCGTGGAATGTAGGGTGGGGGAATCTATTACCCCATACGGGGTAATCCATGAGGCCCTGCAATAGGGCAAAAATTATGAAATTTTCTTTTCTTTTTTCCACTTCTAACACATCTATGTGGTATAAATATAACGTAGGATGATTGAAAACGATAAATCACCCATTTGGCCAGGTCGGTTGAATTTTTTAAAGTTTTAAGATTATTACTTCATGAAAAATTCCCTTGACATACCAATCTTAGGGAAAAGTAATTATTATGCCTAAAAGGTTACTCCTCTTAATGATTACCCAAAAATCTTTCTCTCCACTTCTATTCCAAGAACACCCTAACTTGTAACGGCCTACCTCATAAGACTTTAATCATATTTTCTGACAGAGGTTGAGATGATCTAAAAGGTCAAAATTATTATAAGTTTACTAAAAAATTGAAATAGTATACAGACGAAATAATAGAAGCCTATACATTTTTTCCACCAATCTAGTGGCCATGGTATTATTGGATGTTAATTTGAAACATGCACAACAAGAAAATAGCCTTTAATCTCAAACTATTTGAGGTAGTTTAGAATTGAAATTCGATAAGAATCACAGTTCATGCACGTGAATACGAATTCCTTTAAATAATATCTTTTTATTGCCTCCTCCTAAGTTAATCTTGGTCTTCCTTACCTCAGTTCACGCCTTCTTCATGACCTAACATACCCTTCATCACTAGCCCATCAATAGATCTCCATTTTATATGTTCAAATGACCACACCATCTCAAACAATGTTGTATAAGTTTCTCCTCAATCGGGGCTACTCCATCTTTTCCCAAATTTCCTCATTTCCGAATTGATCCATCCGAATATTTCAACACATCCGTTGTAACATCCTAATTTTCGCTACGTTCATCTTTTTGTACGTGGTTTTCTCACTTTGCTTATGTAGGTTTTGTTGTCTTTTAGACATTAATCTATATTGATTCTGATGATTAATCAAACTAATCTTAATCAATCAACCTAGTCAATCAAAGTAGGCAAACAAGATTACATGCATTGCATATACTTGCCAACTAGCTTAATAGGTTGATCAAGATTATCAAAGAGAATGAGCATTGGGGCAAAGACATCAAGACTCAAAACCTGTAATCAAAGCTTTAAACAAAGACTTGTAATTTTATAAGTATTGATTCCATAAGGTTTAATATACACTTGAACACTAGGGGTCTGTCAGACCAAGTTCGGTCTACCGAACCCCAAACGGTCAACCGAAATCATTCAACAGTATACCTTAGGATGCTCTCTGGAATTGTCATGTCGGACGACCGAACCACCATCGGTCGACTGAAGTGCCTCAGACCGGTTTTGGAGTTTGTTCCGACGGTTTAATCTTACTATCCACCTTGGAACGGTGAACTGAATACAATTCAGTGAACCGAAATTGAATAGTGCAAAATTGAAAATAGTTATCGGAAGTTGGTGATCGGATAACCTAACCTTATCGGGTCTACCGAACCGATTATTATGACCAATCTATCAATCTTGTTTTGGACTACCGTTCTATAAACGGTCGACCAAATAAGCTCAGAATCTGCCCGAGCTTCAAGTAAACTCTTGCTTTTCATTGGTCCGTATCTTCACCAACTCCCCAACGACTCTCTAAGCTTTGAAGCCTATATAAACACAGCTCAAGAGACACAATTTAGCACTTTACATCCTCCATTCCACTATACTCTTTCTGTTCTCAAATCTTAAGCCTTCGAAGCTCAAAACACACTCAAAACTTCATCTTCACCACTTGCATATCACTTCCACATCTATATCCAAGTGTGCTCAAGTTAGAGTATGTTTTCACCTTGTGCTTTCATTCTCCTACATTTCGATCCAATCGATCACCTTGTTGTTTATTTTTCATATCTTTTCGATGTGTTTGATATCCTTGTAGATTTTTTCGTACATTTTTTATATGCTTAAAAATGTTTGTTGTTTCTAATTCTCACATTTTTGATATAAACAACATAGTGATCAACCACATCAAAAAACCAATCAATATAAAGAACATGGTGATCAACCAGATTGTAATTGTGAGAAATATAACTAACAAGGTGAACAACCATATCAAAAAGGTCTTTCACAAGGTCCTAATTTGGGTAAAAGTAAAAGGTCGTGTCACCGATTTACAAGGTCTGCATGTCAGACTATAAAGGTCATGTTTAAATTTACAATGTCTTAATTGAAAAGTATAGGATCGTGTTGTCAATTTAAAAGGTCATCATGTAAGAGCACAAAAGTCGTATTTTTTATTTAGAAATCTTAATGACTTTTAGTTTTGAGATCAGTTTTGACGTCTATGTGCTTTTACTTCCCAGATGATGGGTCTTTCAGTGTGTCACTTATGCTATTTGGGTTTTATTTTTGAGATCTATATATCCTTAGTTCCCAGACAATGGGTCTTTCGTTGTGTCACTTATGCTATTTAGGTTATATTGAAAACACAAGAAACATAAAGCACAAGGCAAATTGGAAGGAACCTAAGCATGAACACAAGATCATCAACTCCATGTTGAAACTCAGTTCACTAATGACCAATTAAAAGAGTGAGAATCATAAGAAAAAAATATAAGGTGATCAACCAGACGGAAAAGTTCAAAAATAGAAAATAAGGTGATTAATTGGATCGAAATGTGAGAAACAAAAAGTACAAGATCATCAATCCTATTGAAAATGTTCGAAACATAAACCACAAGGTCTCCACACCACATCGAAACATTATTATATAATAACCAACTAAAGAAAAAATAATGATCTTAAAATGTGCTCGAAACACAGCAAAAATGTCAGTCAACCGAACTAGCTTGACCAAAGAAACCCAATTTTTTATTTATACGATTAAATTTTTCTTCTAGTTCTCAAAATATGAGATTTAAAAGTAATTTAAGAAGATGTGACTTGTAATTCGACATGGAAGGGTTGGACTAAAAAAATCCTAAAGGTATAAAAAATTTGCAGCGTGTAAGAAGCGTAGTTTTTCGTGTGTGTAGTGTCTCGAGCTCCATTCTAAAATATTGGTTTCTTGCATAAGACCTATTAAGCTCTTTAGGCAATGTTAACGAGTTTGGATCAATATTTTAAAAATCGAACCGAAGAGTGAACCGAAAACAACTCTGTTTGGTTCAAAGTGGTCGAACCGATGGTTCCACTTGGTCCAACCGATGATGACGTCAGCATGACACCAACATTTTGTGAACCGAAGGTTGAACCGAACCAACTCCGTAGCGGCGGTCCAACCGACGGTCCGACCGATTGAACCGATTTTTCATATTATTTTTTAACATAATAAGTAATAACAAAGTACCTAAACTATGAACAATTCAACAAAAATTATCCATTTGTAAAATAACTTAATTAAAACCAGTAAAAATAATGAACAAACATGTAACTAAGTAATATTAGTATTTCTTCTAACAAATGAACAAACATTTACTTCAACATCTAAAGCAGTAGGGGTAGTGGACTGTCCTAGAGATCCGTCGGTCTGCCAGCCTTGGTGGAGATCGCAAGCGGCGCGATGAGGGGTGGACCGGTGGAGATCGCGAGGGTGGAGGTGTGGTGAGGGGTTGGGGAAGGAGTAGTAAAAAGTAAAAACCTTAGAATTTTGGTCAAAATTGAAAAAAAAATAAAACAATAAAAACCAAATTTTGTTTAAATTGAAAAAACCGGTTTTTCGGTTCGACCAAACCGAAAAAACCAATCGGTTGGAGGTGTGGTGAGGGGTTGGGGAAGGATTAGTAAAAAGTAAAAACCGTAGACTTTGGCTCAAAATTGAACAAAAAATAAAACAATAAAAACCAAATTTTGTTTAAATTGAAAAAACCGGTTTTTCGGTTCAACAAAACCGAAAAAAACCAATCGGTTGGAGGTGTGGTGAGGGGTTTGGGAAGTAGTAGTAAAAAGTAAAAACCTTAGAATTTGGGTCAAAATTGAACAAAAATAAAACAAAAAAACCAGATTTTGTTTAAATTGAAAAAACCGGTTTTTTTCGGTTCGACCAAACCGAAAAAACCGATCGGTTCGATCGGTTTTTTCGGTTTTCTTCGGTTCGCTCCGGTTCACGGGAGAAACCGGTTTTTTGACCGAACCGACCGGTTTGCTACCGGTTCACGGTCCAACCCGGTCCGACCGCCGGTTCGGTCCGGTTTTTAAAACAAAGGTTTGGATGCTGTAATACGAATTAATGTGATTTCCACTTGACAATAAATCTCAGTCCAACGTAACTCATTTGACCATGACCATTATAATATACAAAGCTTAATTAATTTACATACACTTTATAGTGAGCACAATGGTATACCTAAAATCACTGCTGGAAAATACGATTACCATGTCGTCCTGATTACATTGGATTTCGAGAATCCGACGTGGTATTTGGCGTACCACGTCGGCAGTTGCAAATCCAACATGATGTTAGACGTACCACGTTTGACAATTAACACATCGTACCACGTCGGACGTCAATGTTTGTGTTACCACATCGGTTGTAATATGTTTGACGTGCACCGATGTGGTTTTTAAGCTTATCACATCGTTGCACCGGAAACCAACATGGTGTATATTAACCATTGTAGCACAATATTTCCCAAGCATTTATCTTATTTTGACCGAATGAATTTCGGTTGTCCAAACTTGTTATTCTAGTTAGTGGTTTCGGGGGACCGAATTGTGTTCAGTCGTCTGGTTAGCACGTTACGTCCGTATAGGGATTAACCACATTGTTTTGTAGGTTAACCGATGTAGTAAAATCTAATTTTTTTTAGTAAATTGTAATGTGTTGTCATATTTAATATTCAACCCAAAATCAAACACAGAAATTGACAAACCAAATTACGAGCTAGGCAAACCACTATTTTCTTTCCCTATCCCCCTTGACAGCTCCACCTGACCAATCGGTCCGTTCAGATCAACCAGCCCTTACCATCTTTAAATTCAGTACTTGCTCATGAAGGTGTGATCAATGCTTCCATTTGCAATGAAATTTAATTACTCTATTTAAAAGGACTCATTTTAATTAGTTCACAGAGAGCATATATCAAAGTTTTGTTTGTTTGAAATTTATAATGGAATGGTATTTTATGGATTCGAATGTGTTGTTCTGCTGTTGTTGGATCATTTATTGGTAGTTAAACTTCTAGAGGACTAAGATTCGAAATTTATATCTATCTTTACAATGAGATTGTTCCTCTTGATGTGTAGAAAATTATGGATTGAAAATAGATTTTCGCTAGTAGATTGAGTGATGAGTACGCGGCTAGGGTTGATGAATTTGTACATTTTGCCCTGAAGAATGCAAATGCTAGAAATGAGAGAAAGATCTTATGCCATGTAGGAGTTGTTTTAACATGTTCTTACAAGATGTAAACGATATAAAAACTCATTTGTTCGGGAAAAGTTTTGATGAAGGATATACTCGTTCGACATGGCATGGTGAATGATTAGTAACATATCATTCATCATATTCATGCTATATATCCTTAATTTAACCCCAATATTGTGCTACTCAAGTGTTTGTTGTTATAATTCAGGTATTAGGTAATAAAGAAGAGAAGGGAAGATAAAAAAAAGACTGAAACGTAAGAAGAAATGACTTAAATGAAGAAAAATGGACCTCTCTGTCATGCATAAGGACCCATCTGCAAGATGATGCACATTTATGTTTTGTAGTTTTGATATTTGATGAATTTTGATTGTGTAGACCTGAATGTTTGTATATTCATCGGGTTTGTTTTAATCATCTACATGTTGGGGGATTTTTGATGGGTTTTGCCATAATATTTTTAATGTTAAACCTTACCCATTTAGTGGGCTAATGGTGGTTAGTGGAGAAGAGATGCCTTTGATGTGATGGGGTAGGGAGGGGTGTGATGGCGAGATGTGATGGTGGTGTTGTAGAGGGATGGTGTAGGTGTGTGGTTTTTAAGGAGAAAAGCTCACTTTTCTTCTCTTCTCCCTCTCAGGCCAACATTTCCCTCTCATTCCCCCATCTCCCTCTCATCCTTTACTCGGCGGTGGCAAAGTAGACGACAAGCAAGGGCCGAGCTTGAAGGTGATCTAGAGACGAGAGACGCGTAGAACTTAGCACAAGGAGACAAGCGTGTGGATTGCGGATCAGAGGTGTTTGCGAGTGAGCTCTGGCGAGATCATCGACAATCGCAGAAGAGAGGTATGCCAAGTTCTTGCATTAGATGTTGCACGCATATGTGTATGCGTGGGTTTGGCTGGTCGCCGGAGGTCGGAGACCTCTCCGGCAACGAGGGCAACATGTGATACTTGGCAAAGGTGAGGTAGTTGTCGGCTAACGGTCGACCGATGTATGGTTGCGGCCGACCGATCTTAGTGTAAAACTCTATTTTTACCCAGCACCGATCGAACGATGCCTTGCAGCGGTCGACCGGTTGAGGATAATTGATGGGTTGGAGAGTTACTGATATTTTTGGCCGAACATGGCCTTTAGCTGTTTGACCATTACCTTGTCTTACTGGGTTGGACCGAGCATTGAGCACCTAAACGTTCGACCGCTCGTGACTTCTGTTTGATCGGTAACTTAAGTCCACTTAATGTCAGGTCGACCGTTTAGATGTTGGTTCAACCGTTTGAGACTCGATGATTGTAGGTGGGACCCTGTTATTTTTTGTCGAACATGGCCCCTCAGCCATTCGACCGTTGCCTTGATTTTGACTTAGACAGTCCAGATTTTGACCATGTAGTGGTCGACCGGTTTTCACCATTTGTTCGGCCATTGGGGCTTAAGTTATGAGTCCTTGCTGATGTTGTTCTGGCAGGAGTGTCGTCCGATGTTGTTCCGGACACGGTGACAGGACCGATGTTGTCCCAACGGTTCTACTAACCGACAATGTTTTCCGGGAGGTAGCTGGCTGTGGCACAACCAGATGAGATGGACCGACCTGAGCGACGACTCCATCGGTGAGGTGTTGACCTCAAGATTTAGTTGATTCTACTGACGTGGACGTGCCTCACCGAACCCTCTGATTAGTGTAGCCACGTGTGGGGTGCCTCACGTACTTTCCGTAAGACCGTATGTGTCTACGGTAGGTCCCTACGGGTGACCTGATGATGGCTTGTGGACAAATGTCTGTATTGACCATTGGTATGTGATGTTATAGATTGCATTGTATGTTTCCATGCTATATTAGTATGATAAGTTCATTTCAGTATTTTTGCATATAGGTGAGCTTGGTATACGTGGTTTCCTAATGGAAACTCAGGCATTGCTATTATGTTTGTATTTTCGGACCGCAGTAGGTTCTGGCAGGTGGTGATTGAGGACGAGGGCACTCTGGGATCGGATCCTCTTTCTGTATTTTCCAATGTAGTATGGCTACTTGTATTTATTGTTCTCGTACTCTCATGTAGTCATACCTTTTGACAAACTCTGATGTAATATGGTGCACTTCTTGGTTATTTTACAAGTAGTGTTCCCGTTCTTTTGGGGTCTTAATCTTTGTGATATTTGTGTTTAAATTTTAATTTTCCCGTTGTTTCGGGACATTACAACTTGGTATCAGAGCGTCCGATTCCTGTGTCCTCATCTTAAGAAAGCACCCCTAGGAATAAAACATATAGTTTTTTACATTTTGCCATTTGATCATGCATGCATTGCTGATTGGTTGTGTTTGATTTTCCAGATGCCTCCGAGATGTGTGAGACCTCCCCCACGTGATCGTAGCAACAATGATGAGACTGGGGGCGCGGAGTGGGCAGATGAGAGACGGTCATTGTACGGTATAGTTGAGAGGTTGGGCGAGTTCTTGGAGCACCAAGCAGCCCGTACTGAGCAGACGAGAGAAGGTACGATCCACGACAAATTCATGCGCCAGCATCCGCCTACCTTTGTGGGCGGAATGGATCCTGAAGCAGCAGAGGACTGGGTCTTTGTGATCCAAAAGATCTTCCGAGCGATAGGTTGCCTCCCGGTGATGAAGGTAGATTTGGCTAACAATGTGCTGGGTGGGCAAACGTCCAACTGGTAGAGGACCATATCTGAAGTGGTATTTGCAGACAGGGAATATGTGACATGGGAGGAGTTCAACCAGAATTACTTTCCGCAGTATGTCAGGGACGGGAAGTGAGAGGAGTTCCTAGCACTGGAGTAGAAGGAGTTGACGTTAGAGGTCTACGTCGACAGGTTCAATACCCTAGAGTGCTATTGCCCCGAGATCTATGTCACCCAAGAGCAGAGAGCGAGGAAGTTCGTACGGGGACTGCGGAAGTAGCTAAGGTCCAGCGTACTCACTAGTAGGACTGTGCACAGGTCCAAAACCAAACCGGACCGGAACCTGTTGGACCGGTGGACCAGAATCTGCATTTTTTGTGGACCGAGGACCGGACCTGAGTAATTCCGGTTCACACCGGTCCATACCTGATTATTCAGGTCTGGTATGGTTTTGGACCTGTTTGGACCTGCTTCATGTTTTCCAGCATTTGCAAATTAAAAATAACAAAAGGGATGACTAATATGGATGTGTTTGGCCCTATAAAACATATCCAGATTCAATAGTCCAACAATAAAAACAAGTACAAATATACAATTACATAAAGCTTCACTGAATACAAGTTTTTAAAATGAAATTGGATATTAAGAGTTTAATATGACATTCTTTCTTGCTCCACCAAACATAAGAAATCTTATCATGGAGTCCAAATATAAGACGTCGTCGCCATCCAAATTGTTATTTTGAAAATATGTGAACCAGGGGAAAAATAAATTATTAATGAAAAACAACAAATTTATGAGTTGAAAAATATAATAAAAATTAAACAAACTCATTATTACCTTTCTCAATTTCCTCTAACTCTCGCAAATTTTCCTCCATATGGATTCCCGACATTCCCTTTGCTCGAAGCCAATCTTGTGTACATATGAGAGCTTGTACCATCTTTCATGAACATGAAATTAAAATCCAACACATTAAAGTTTAATGCATAAATAAAATAAAATAAATAAATTGTATTTGTTAAATAAAAAAATGCATTACCTTAGGAGTCAATGAACTCCTAAATGGATCAAGATGATGACCTCCCGCGCTAAAAGCGGACTCTGATGCAACCGTAGAAATGGGATGGCTAGTATGTCTCGTGTCATGTGTGAAACAATGGGAAATCGATGACCATTAATACCCCATGAAGACAATGCATCCATCTCTTCTTCCTCCACCCCTAATTCTTCATTTAAGTACCTCTCAAACTCACTCCTTACATATCCACTTGTTCCCTTCAACCTTTTAGCTCTATCTTTAAGACTTTTCATGTAGTCGGTTCCCCCTCCTATACGATCATCCTCATTTGAGTCAATTTCCATAACATCATTACTTTGCCCACTTTGAGGAACAGAAGAAGAACACAAACTTCTATACTCATCAAATAAAAGAGTAAGTAAAGTCCCTGGCATCATTAGCAAGTTTCATGCCAGATTCCTTACCATACATGTCGATAAGTGTCCATTCAACAACTAAAAATTTGGAATGAGGATCAAGTATTGCGGCAATATAAATCAACCAATTCATTTTCTCCACATTCCCCCAATATTTATCATACTTTTTTCCATTGAAATGGCCATAGCTGTAAAATTTGCATCCAAACTTTTCTGCCACTTATTCTACATATCATATATGGCAGCAATCTCAAACAAACCTTTATTACTCGTCACATAACGAGAACTAGAAATGAGACGTCTTAAAAGGTAAAACCCTTTTAAAAACACTACCAACCTCTCCACTTTTTTCCAATCATCTGTTTCAGGAGGCCTTTCATTGTCCTTCAAACCCTCCCCATAAGGTAGAGATAACCCATTAAAAACACGATGAAATTTCAAATCCGTGTTCAACATTGTAAAGGTTGAGTTCTTCGGGGTGGGGACATCAAAAGACAAGGAAGATTTGCTATCTATATTAGCTTTTTGAACAAGATCTTTAAACCTTTGTATTCTTGTAGGAGAATTTTTAACATACTTAACAACATTTTCTAACCCTATCAATGCACAGACCATGCTCTTTAATGCCATCCCACACAATAAGATTTATAATATGAGCAATACATCTAATGTGGAGAAATTTTCCCTCACTATGACATCCAGTTCGTTGAACCATTCTTCTTAAGTATGCACAAGCAAAATCATTAGAATTAGGATTATCAACTGTGACAGTAAAAAGTTTATCCTCAGTGCCCCAAGATTCCAAACATACTTCAACTTCCTTTCCAATAGCCTCACTTTTATGACTAGAAATTGGACAAAAAATTATGATTTTTTATGCAATTTCTAATCACTGTCAATGAAATGAGCGGTGAGACACATGTAATTAATTCTTTGAATTGATGTCCATTATCAGTTGTCACCCAATTGTTTTCGCAATTCTTTAGCATGTCTTTCAACTTTGTCTTTTCACTATAATAAAGTTGAAGACAATCACAAGCAATAGTGGTACGTGATGGAATGTGAAATCTAGGGCAAGCAACACCCATCAAAAACTTGAAGCCAGCTTTCTCTACAAATCTAAAAGGAAGCTCATCAATAGTGATCATATGAATTAATGCTTCCCTAACATCTTTTAAATTCACAGTTCCATATTTCAATTTCCCGTCACCATCCTCATTATCCTTGTCTCCTTCCCCTCGTTGAAAATACAATTCAGTTTGCTTTCCTTTACATTGATTTTTGTTAGCACGATTACCAAGGCATTTTTCCGCATGATTCTTAACATTTTTGATCCATTGAGACTATCATCAGTAGCAAAAGTTTTGTCACAAAACTTACATTCAGCTCGTAGTTTTCCATCTTCTATATACTCGAGTTAGTAATCCCAATAAGCTTCTTTCCTCTTACTTTTTCTAACCAAGTATTGGCGTCCCTCCATTAGCTTCTTACCCGAAGGCAAGGGCTTGCACAACTCTTCAATATCTGTCTTGCTAGCAGCATCTGATAGTGTTTATGCACTTTTGGATTGGGAGCTCACCATCTACAAAAAATTACATGAGCAGTATAACATACATAAATAAAGTAATAATTGACTAAGTAACATCACAGATTCACAATGCATAACATATTGCAAAAGAATCTTACATTGCAAGAAAATGAATCCGTTGTTGACTTGTTGCTACTTGCCAAGCCTCAAATTGACTTAATCAAGGAATCAAACTCTAGGGTTTGCAGTTTGCCCCTGTTCGGATGTATTCGTTGCATTGCACTAGCCCCGGTGATGGACCACCAGCAGAAGAAGGCCCAGACCTTGATGTTGTCGAGATCGGTGATCCGGCCGTGGAGGAGGGTCCCGCTGATGGTGGGGGAGTGCGTGGTGAGATAGTTGTCAGGATGGAGGGTGATGTGGCAGTTGTCGTCGAGGCAGATGACAAAGTGACCGTAGGTGCGGTTGAGGGCATAGGAGAGGACGTTGGACCAGGGACCAGACCTGTGTTCGTGTCCGTTGTGGGCGTAGGAGAGGATGTTGGACCAGAGACTGGAGGTGCGGTTGAGGCCTGAGAGTGTAGGAGAGGGTGTAAAAATGTTTCAAGTCCTGTGTGGCTGTGTCTGTGTGCACATGATTTTTATTTTGTTTTAACGAACCGGGTCACCGGTCTGGACCAGAATATTCTGAGTTTTGCCCGAACCGAACTGGAAACCTAGAATCGGAGATTTCCATGGACCAAGGGCTGCACCTGAATCAACTGGTGCGGTCCGGTCAATTCCGGTTTGGTTCATGTCCAAATTCAGGTCTGGACCGGATTGTGCACACTCCTACTCACCAGCATGCCACATATACTGATAGACATCATGAAGTGCATGACTGTCCTGGATATGGACTATCTAGAGAATTACCAGGAGGCTTGGAAGCCACAGGGGGGTGCAGGTGGACGCGCAACTGGTCGTTCCACGGGGAATACGGGCAAGAGGCCCTGATTTGATGGAGGAGGTGCGCACCAGCAGGACGCGTGCAGATTTTGTGGCAGATCCCTCCCAGGGTAGGGGCATTTTAGGCTTCGTGACGTGTGCTTGGGTTGTGGTCAGCACGGACAGTATGTTCGGGAGTGTTCGAACAGGTAGGGCGAGCCTAGTAGGAGGATAGGGCCACTAGCAATAGGGAGCAACGGAGGTAGTCAATCTATTGCATCACCAGGCCAGAACAAGAGAGCTGGACGGGTTTTCATCATCCATGCTGAGGAGGTGAGGGACTCGAACACAGTGGTGGAAGGTACTCTTCTTGTTTCTGGTTTAATCGTTAGAGTTCTTTTTGATTGCGACGCCACACATGCCATCTCGGAGAAGTTTGCTGGCGAGTTCAGTCATACCCCTGAGCTAATGACTGCTTTGTTGGAAGTCAGTACACCCATGGGTGAGGTTGGCACTATAGGGAGTGTTCTCCCTGGCACCATAGTTGTTTTGTGAGACCAAGATTTTCTAGCAGATCTGGTCTTGCTACCGATGGAGGGTTTTGACGTCATACTGGGGATGGATTGGCTATCACAGTATGATGTTCGGGTCTTGTGCCATGAGAAGAAGATCCTAATCCCGAGTAGGGAACTGCCTGATGTGCTGATCAGGGGGACAAAGAACAGAGGAGGTTGTCTCATCGTGTCTGCAGTGAAGGCACAAAAGTTGTTCCATCAGGGATGCAAGGCATTTGTGGCTATGTTGGTAGCTTCAGACCCAGAGACGAGGAGGCTGGAGGACATTGAGGTAGTGTATGACTTTCCGGAGGTTTTCCCAGCAGATATCCCAGGGCTACCGCCACACCGAGAGATTGAGTTCCCCATCCAGTTGGTTGCTGGTACGACTCTGCGGTCAGAGGTTCCGTATCGGATGACACCTATAGAGTTGACTAAGTTGAAGATGTAGTTGTAGGTGTTGATGGACTATGGGTTCATTCGACCTAGTGTCTCACCTTAGGGAGCGCCAATGATGTTTGTGAAGAAGAAGGATGGGTCGTTGCAGATGTGCATCAACTACAGGATGTTGAATAAGGTTACCGTTAGAAATCAGAATCATTTACCCAAGATCGACGACCTCTTTGATTGGTTGCAGACCGCGATGGTGTTCTAGAAGATTGATCTGCACTCAGGTTATCACCAGTTGAGGATCAGGAAGGCAGACGTCTAGAAGACAGCTTTAAGGACGCGGTACAAGCACTATGAGTTTTTGGTTATGCCGTTTGGACAGGCGAATCCACCTGCAACATTCATGGACCTAATGAACATAATGTTCAAGCCGTACCTTGACAATTTTGTGATTGTCTTCGTGGATGATATTTTGGTTTACTCGCCAGATAGAGAGCAACACCGGGATTATCTGAGGATTGTGCTTGACATCTTGAGGGATCAACAGATTTATGCCAAGTGCACGAAGTGTGAGTTTTGGCTGGATCAGGGGCATTTCTAGGACACATCGTGTCAAAGGACAAGATCTCAGTGGACCCAGCGAAAGTAGAGGCAGTGATGCAGTGGATGGCTTTGGCGAGCGTAACCGAGATCAGGAGTTTCGTGGATCTTGCAGGATACTATCGCCGTTTCATTCAGGATTTCTCCAAACTTGCTTCACCACTGACGGCGTTGACGCTGAAGGCCGTCAAGTTCGTTTGGTCCCAAAAGTGCGAGGATAGTTTTCATGAGATGAAGAGGCGATTAACGACATCACTGATTCTGACGCTACCAAGTGGTAGCAGAGATTATGTGATATACAACAATGCATCAGGGATCTGTTTGGGTTGTGTACTGATGCAACATAGGAAAGTGGTGGCATATGCTTCGAGGCAACTGATGGTGCATGAGAAGAACTACCCCACTGATGATTTGGAGCTAGAAGTGGTGGTTCACGAATTGAAGACATGGCACATTATCTATATGGAGAGCAGTTTGAGGTTTTCAGAGATCACTAGAGCCTGAAGTACCTATTTTCACAGAAGGAGCTGAATATGAGACATCGTAGATGGCTTGAGTTCATCAAAGACTATGACTTCACCATTTCCTATCACCCGATGAAGGCCAATTCAGTTGCAGATCCCTTGAGTAGGAGGTGGAGGTGTCAGTGGCCGGTTTGTGCATTCAGTAGTGGAGGATACTTGAGTCGTTGTGAGAATGGAAGCTGTTCAGTAAGGAGTTAGAGAGGGTAGTGATGGTAGGGCTGAGAGTGGAGCCCCAAACAGTCTCGAGGGTTGTGCAGGCTCAGATTGCAGATGATGAGTTAGCCACCCTGGTGTAATTGGCTGCTAAGGAAGAATCCGACTTCAGTGTAGGAGTAGATGGAGGTCTGAGGTTCAGGAATCGTATTTGGGTGCCGAAGGTGGATGACCTGAGGGAGGAAATCATGGAGGAGGCACACAGAGCTAGATATTCTATCCACCTAGGGAGCACGAAGATATACAATGACCTGCAGCGGAACTTCTGGTGGAAGGGGATGAAGCGAGATATAGTTGAGTTTGTGACTAGATGTTTATGTTGGGGTGGGTCCCCAGGTATATCCCTCGGTTGTCCGTGTGACGCCCAGACGCTACCGTGTGGTCCTGGCGGTGTTGGTTGTTAGTCAGTTGCGCTCCCTCACTACCGCCAATTGGTTTCAGTCGAGTGGTTAAGTGCATGCTTTATTCCTTCATTTGGTATCAGATCCGTCGCGGGATCGAGTCGCGCCTCTACCAGGGATGGATTTTCCTGGGGGGGGGGGGATTGTTGGGGTGGGTCCCCAGGTATATCCCTCGGTTGTCCGTGTGACGCCCGGACGCTACCATGTGGTCCTGGCGGTGTTGGTTGTTAGTCAGTTGCGCTCCCTCACTACCGCCAATTGGTTTTAGTCGAGTGGTTAAGTGCATGTTGTATTCCTTCAAATGAGTCCATCGAGTCGAGTTTCTGGATTGAATAATGCATCTCTGTTCGGATTTTGTGGGTATATCCGCTAAAAACCCTCAGGAGACAACACTCCTCCTTGTTAACAAGGAGGTTTAACGACTTGTTGCGCGTGCTAATTGCAACCGTGATTCCTACGAAAGTGAGTTAGGATTTCTTGTTTTTCGTATGCTTCTCTTTCTTTGTTTTGCTCGGGACTAACAAAAGTTAGGTGTGGGGGTATTTGATTGACATCATTTCATGCTTACATTTGTATCTTATATCCATTA
The DNA here is from genome assembly GCA_963682175.1 of Triglochin maritima. NCBI lineage: Eukaryota > Viridiplantae > Streptophyta > Magnoliopsida > Alismatales > Juncaginaceae > Triglochin > Triglochin maritima. The sequence continues at coordinate 26,013,679 of OY821774.1, read as the reverse complement.
TCTTTCACCTAAACAAATGCTACGTAACGAGCTTTATGTTTGAATTTGAGAAATAAAGAGGTTTGATGAGAAGAGGCATGAAAGGACCTAAAAGAAGGAAAAAGGACTGAGTTGAGAGACTCGAGGACTAAGATGCAAGATTGAAGAACCTGAATGCAACATAGAAGGACCAATGAGCAAACAAGAATACTCCATACCATCATGGGGAGTATTTGGCAATTCTATTCGGGTCGGAGCTCCAGCAAGCAAGGTAGATGCATCAAAGACCAACAAATCCATCTAGAAAAGCTCAGAACAAAAAATGGACGGATCCAAACCCTGTAGACCTCGAACTGGCGGTCCGGGTTGCTCCGAATCTGCTAATATTTCTGTGGGTTATGTATTAGAGTGTGTTTAGTCTATTTCTAGTATTTGTTTAGTCCCATACCGGGGGATTGTCCTGGATTACCTTTTTCTATGGCTATAAATAGAACTCTCCCTCCTCTCTTGTACCCCATCTCACTCTTGGTGGCCATCCTCTCTACTAGGAGTTAAAGCCTTGAACCAAAAACCCTGGTGGAGAGAGGCTACTTGTAATTGAGTGAGTAATAATAGATGTTTTCCATTAGTATGTTGTTTCTTTCTTAGTTTAATTTCCTTTCATATGCTTGCATGCTTCTTTTGTTTTATGTCCTTTTAGTTTCTTTAATATTTCTTGCTTGCTTAGTTTAGTTTCATTTCAGTAGAATGTTTCATTTTAATGTAGGTTGTAGTGTAATGATAAGTGAGTAGTTACATCCCCATTTGGGGGTGGAGAAATATGTGATATGATCATATGGTGTATTAGGTGTGTGTTATCTTAATCCCTTGAGCCTTATATGATTTCCATAACCATCTAATGGGATATCACTCTTATCTTTGATATGCTAATGCTCCTTAATGAAGCTTAGCTTATGCTTAGATTAGTGGACCTATTTTATGGGGAATGATAAGGTGAGGATATGGATGGAATTAATATTGGAAACACAATTTGTAGTGTATGTACTCTTGTTGCCTTTACCTTGGTTAATGTCTTGTATGTTTTAATGATAATGTGTTATCTTAATTCTTGTGGAGGCATCGTAGGGTCTAGTCTTTATACATGAGTTCATTTAGCTTCATTCCACTTATTGTCTTGTATGTTTTAATGATATCATCTTATCTTATTTCATGTGGAGGTAAAGTTGGATTTAGTTTTATGATTTCATGCACTACATGTTGTGAGGAGCATAATTGAACACACACAAACACACATCTTTATATTCACATTATTTCTCTACCCCCTATGGGGTTTAGTTTTATTGCTTCTCTTCCATTTCGTTTTTGCATTGTAGTGTAGTTTGATCATCAATCCTTTCTCTCCTTTCTTTACCACTCGCCTTCGAATAAACCAAAAGTCGACAAACCTCCCTGTGGATCGACCCATATTTGCAACCGCTTCAACGCGGTCGTGCACTTGCGGTTTAATTAAAACGAATCAATCAATGGGAAATATTGAAACCGTACTCAACCATGCAAGGCTTAATAGCGGGTCTATTCCAACTTAGTGTCCGCCCTCCATAGCGTTTATATAAAGGATTACGTATGGAAAATATTGAAACGTGGGATCCCGAAGAGAAGGAAGTCGTCTGTATGGGCGGTGTGTATAATCACCCATAAGAGAATTGAAAACGATTTTAAAAAAGTAATAATTACATATAGAATAACTTCTCTTATGGAGACCTGTGTTTGTGGTAAACAGTCGCCCGGGCCTGGTCACTGTGACCCCCTTTGTGAGGAGGCACCCCTTCTCCCGATGTTACAGGGCTATTTTGCTGAGTTCCTTAGTTTGCAGAGACCTATGTTTTTGGTAAATAGTCGCCCGGGAATGGTCACTATACGGTTCCAGCACATCTGATTTATTTCTCAATTCCAACTACGGTTTCATTGGATATCTTACAACTAGAATCCTTTTTTCCCGATCCGGTTCCTCCACCACCACGAACCTCAGTGAGATTCAGGCATGCTACACTCTTTATTCCCGATTCAATTTCCCCACACTTCCTTTTTGTTGTTCCCCTTTTTTATGTCACCATGTCCGTCCCGTGTAGAGACATGGGGGTGCAAAAAGGAAAGAGAGGGGTGGGGTTCCATAGAGATTCAGACATGCCACCGTATAGTGACTGAAACATGCCACTGAGATCCCATTGTGAGGATTGGTCATTAGGGATCCATAGAGATCCATTTTCTGATATATTTGAGAGATCAAAAGAGGCACAACTGATTTATTTCTCAATTCCAGCTATGGTTTCATTGGATATCTTACAACTAGAATCCCTCTTTTTTCCGATCTGGTTCCTCCACCACCATGAAGCCTGGTGAGATTCAAGCATGCTACACTTTTTATTTCATCTCGTCGCAATTTCCATTCAAGAGTTCTATGTGTTTCCATGCCCTTTTGAGACCTTGAAAAATGAAATGGATAAATTCCGAACACATACAAGATTCATCACTACAAAAACAGGATAATGGTAACCCTTGGTTAGAGCTCTTATGTATCTTGAACTTATACTCAATTCAGCCTATTTCATCATATCGGGAATGTGATATGGTTCCGAAGGATGAACCGGATATAGACAGTTCTAATAAGATTTCATTTGATCAGATGCCACTAAATCTATTTCATACCATATAGTTCCATTAAGATTTCATTTGTGCTAGAAACAGTGGCAATAAGAATAAGGAATTATTGGGCATTTCTAGATATATTACTCAAAAGAATCAACACAATACACCCAGTCGATTAGAATTGATAAAGTTTTGTCGTTATTGTTCCGAGCATACGATTCGTGGGGAAATAAAGAAATAGATTAAACAAAATGTGTGGGCAACTCGTCCCAGGAGTAAAAATATTGGAATAACATATATATAATCTATAAAAAAATACATAAAAAAATCATATTTCCGTCCGATTTGAAATAAATGAAGAAATAGGATTTTATAGATAAGGAATAAACCATGGATAAATAAAAGCAATCTTTTCATAAATCTAAGCGACCTTTTGTAGGCTTTTGGTAGATGAATCCAATATTGGGGTAACATTATATTAGGGTGACATTATATATGACATCAGATCATATATAACCAAACAATTATATCTATATGTAAACCTTAGAGTTGAAATTGTTATATGGATACTATTTTATCCAGATATTTTCTATGGGGAATCGTGTTTCATTTTTCATTAAATATATTGAATAGAAACGAGAAATTATTATATAGCATAGCCTGCGTTGTTTCAAGGGAAACTATGATAAAAGATCCAATATACTATATGGATAATTGTATTACTATATTGGGATGTACTTTACAATTCCTATTATCTGATCCTTCAATCACATTCTATCATCTTGTATGAATTCTATTACCAAACCAAACAAAAATAATCAGCGAATTCCCTTTTTTTATAGCCGATCTTATTCTAATATCATAATAGGTAGAAAAAATTGGATCAATTTGGATATTCTATACACAACAAAATTCCATAAGTGGCATAATTTTTTCCAGGAATGCATTATGAATCCATTTCCTTTTGTACTGGACACAAATTCTAATTTGCGTCAAATATCAAATATTTTATTTCTTTTTTCGTTACGCTCTGTTTTTTTGTCTTTGTTCATAGGTCTAAAATATATACACATACATAAATATGGATAAAGTTGGCTAAACTTTCATGTGATTCGGTAAACAAAATATACATTCAGTCATTGCTAGATCGATCTATATGGTTCGATGAGGGGTGAGTCAATGATGGGACTTTTCTATATTCAGGATTCGGATCGTTTGGTTAGTAAGAATAGTAATGTAATAGTAAAATCAAATCAAACTCCTTGATTTACCTATATCGATTTGTGGTCCAATAGAAAATGAGAATTTGTATCTTCGAAACCCGTTGAAAGGGGTATTGTACGAGAAATGGTTCATAGATAATCGAGTTGTCGTCTCGTATGCCCTGAAAATTATATGAGGTGTTCGAAAATGGTTGAAGTAGTTGAATAGGAGGATAACTATGACTATAGCCCTTGGTAGATTTACCAAAGAAGGAAAAAAAATTTGATACTATGGATGATTGGTTACGAAGGGACCGTTTCGTTTTTGTAGGTTGGTCTGGTCTATTGCTCTTTCCTTGTACTTATTTTGTTGTAGGAGGTTGGTTTACGGTTACAACTTTTGTAACCTCATGGTATACCCATGGATTGGTCAGCTCCTATTTGGAAGGATGCAATATTTTAACTGACACAGTTTCTACTCTTGCCAATAGTTTGGCACTTTCTTTGTTGCTACTATGGGGTCCTGAAGCACAAGGAGATTTCACTCGTTGGTGCAAGTTAGGTGGCTTATGGACTTTTGTTTCTCTTCATGGTGCTTTCGGGGTAATAGGCTTTATGTTACATCAACTTGAACTTGCCCGATCCGTTCAATTGCGACCTTATAATTCAATTGCATTTTTCGATCCAATTGCCATTTTTGTTTTTGTATTCTCGATTTATCCACTGGGTCAATCTGGTTGGTTTTTTGTTCCCAGTTTTGGTGTAGCAGCTATATTTCAATTCATCCTATTCTTCCAAGGATTTCGTAATTGGACATTAAACCCATTTCATATGATGGGAGTTGCTAGAGTACTAGGTGCCGCTCTACTATCTACTATTCATGGTGCTACTGTAAAAAATACTTTATTCAAAGATGGTGATGGTGCAAATAAATTCCGCGCTTTTAACCCAACTCAAGCAGAAGAGAACTTATTCAATGGTCACTGCTAACTGCTTTTGGTCCCAAATCTTCGAGGTTGTTTTTTCCAACAAACATTGGTTACATTTCTTTATGTTATTTGTACCAGTAACCAGTTTATGGATGAGTGATCTTGGAGTAGTCAGAGGATCTTGAATTTGAGACTTTTTACACCAAAAATATTCTATTAAATGAAGGTATTCGTGCCTGGATGGCGGCTCAAGATCAGCCTCATGAAAACCATATATTCCCTGAGTTGGTTCTACCCTATGGAAACTCTCTTTAATGGAACTTTAGCTTTAATTGGCCGTGATCAAGAAACCACATGTTTCGCCTGGTGGGTTGGGAATGCCAAACTTATCAATTGGTCCAGCAAACTACTTGGGGCCCATGTAGCGCATGCCGAAGTAATTGTATTTTGGGCCGGAGCAATGAACTTATTTGAAGTTCTCATTTTGTGCTAGAGAAGCCAATGTATGAACAATGATTGATTTTACTTCCCCATCTAGCTTCGGGGATAGGTCTGGGTGGGGAAGTTATAGACACCTTTCCATATTTTGTGTATGGAGTTACTTCACTTAATTTCCTCCGCAATTTTAGGCTTTGGCGGTATTTATCATGCGCTTCTTGGGCCTGAGACTCTTGAAGAATCTTTTCCCTTCTTTGGTTATGGATGGAAAAATAGAAATAAAATGACCACAATTTTAGGTATTCACTTAATTTTGTTAGGTATAGGGGCTTTTCTTTTAGTATTTAAAGCTCTTTATTTTGTTGGCGTATATGATACTTGGGCTCCAGGGGGGGAGATGTAAGATAAATTACCAACTTAAACCTTAGCCCAAGTGTTATAGTTGGTTATTTAAAAAAATCTCCTTTTGGGGGAGAGGGATGGATTGTTAGTGTAGACTATTTAGAAGACATAATTTGGGGCCATGTATGGTTAGGTTCCATTTGTATACTTGGTGGAATTTGGCATATCTTAACCAAACCCTTCGCATGGGCTCGTCGTGCACTTGTTTGGTCTGGAGAGGCTTACTTGTCTTATAGTTTAGCTGCTTTATCTATCTTTGGTTTCATTGCTTGTTGTTTCGTCTGGTTCAATAATACTTCTTATCCTAGTGAATTTTATGGGCCCACTGGATCAGAGGTTTCTCAAGCCCAAGCATTTACTTTCTAGTTAGAGACCAACGTCTTGGGGCTACCATAGGTTCCGCTTAACGATCGACTGGTTGGAACCCTTAAGGGGAAACCATGCGTTTTTGGGATCTTTGTGCTCCCTGGTTGGAACCCCTAAGGGGTCCCAATGGTTTGGACTTAAGTAGGCTGAAAAAAGATATACAACCTTGGCAAGAACGATGTTCTGCCGAATATATGACTCATGCTCCTTTCGGTTCTTTAAATTCTGTGTGTGGCGTAGCTACCGACATTAGAGCAGTCAATTATGTCTCTCCTAGGAGTTGGTTTGCTACATCTCACTTTGTTCTAGGATTCATCCTTTTTGTGGGTCATTTATGGCATGCGGGAAGAGATCGCACAACTGCAACATGATTTGAAAAAGGAATCGATCGTGATTTGGAACCTGTTCTTTCCATGACCCCCTTAGTTGAGATTGATTTATCTTTTTTTTCCTGGCTCAGCTATCTTGTCCCACCTAGCTGGGCCATTCTCTTTATCGCAACAAATGATGCCAAACAAATAAGAAATATACAACAAGAAAAAAAGGAGAGAGAGGGATTCCAACCCTCGATAGTTCTGAACAAAGAACTATACCAGTTTTCAAGATCGGAGCTATCAACCACTCATGCATCTCTCCGAGAGACAATCTCTATTTTATTCTACAAATAGTACATGGCCATATGGATTGATATATTAACTAACTATAGATATACCCTAGATGTGAATCCTTATTTTGATGTATCAATTTATATACTGCAATCCGTATATTGTATATAGATTTTTTAGGAAGAAAAAATTCCACCAATCTCATTCAATGTATAAATCTAAATAAAATAAAGTGGTAATAAGTTCTAAAAAATCAATTGATTCATGTCATGATCCAATCTCTCTGTGATGCATTTTATAACAATTTTCATTAAGCGAGGGATCAAATGGTATAGTTAATTTGAGAGTTAATTTGTTGGTAGTTTGGAGGATTACAAGCATGACTATTTCTTTCCAATTCGCTATTTTTGCACTAATTGCAACCTCATCAATCTTATTGAATAGTGTACCCATTGTATTTGCTTCCTCTGATGGTTGGTCAAGTAACGAAAATGTTGTATTTTCTGGTACATCGTTATGGATTGGACTAGTTTTTTTAGTAGATATTCTTAATTCTCTCATCTCTTGAATTTGGATAAAAAAATCATCATCAAATAAATAATCAATTTATATATAATCAATATATAAAATTAATTAATATATTATTTTTGATATTATTTTTGATATTATTTTTGCAATCTTTTTTATTTAATAAAAATAGTATTATTAGAATCCCCCTCAAGCTAATTCCTGGCCCTGCACAAATATGATCCAGATGCATATATGATATCATATATGTCATATATGTGTGGACACATGGTTACATATTGGGAACCAAGAAAGTACAGATATGGTTGAATGGTAAAATTTCTCCTTGCCAAGGAGAAGATGCGGGTTCGATTCCGCCTATCCGCCTACGGTGAAGAACTGTACTATGATAAAAAATCAGGTATGGTTGACTACTATTGTAGTTTTATCTTTTCACTTTTCTATCCCAAACAAAATAGAAGTGGTCCGTAATTTATAAATAACATAATTACATAAATTAATTATTAATTTGGACAAAAAATGTTACAGAGACAAGATTTGAACCTGTGACCTCAAGGTTATGAGCCTTGCGAGCTACCAAACTGCTCTACTCCACACGTAAGAGCTGGGAACTAATGGATAAAGGGACATTTGGATATGCCTCTCTACCATATCCATACAAATAGAATAGTCCATTTATACAGAATGGTAAAGAGGGGCCTCCCGTAGGATTCTTGTTTAATCGTTTTAAATACCGCAAGTGCACGGCCACGTTGAAGCGGTGACAAGTAGGGGTCGATCCTCAGGGAGGTGAGTAGCCTCTGGTTTTTCAGAAATCAAGTGGCAAGAAAAATGGAGAAGAGTTTGTCTATGCTAATCTGTCTACACTAAACTACTAAGAAGAAAAATGCAAAGTAAAGCAACTAACGATTACTTCGAATCAAAACTAAAAGAATGTAAAACTAAGTTGGAATCAAGAAGAGAAAGACCCCTAGAGGTGGAGTGTGTGCATACATGTAAAAAGATGGTGAAGAATGCATTCTATAGGCACAAATGTAGGTAGTGTTTTCATGCATAGGAAGTGTCTAAAGGTTATGGAAAAACCTATCAATCCATTCACTAACCTAGTTGATTAACATTCATATACACAAGCTGATTATTTCAGAACCTAAACAAGCATGGGAGGTGTCTTAGATGTGTGGCAAAACTCATCAAGTGTAGTATTCTACTCTAACAAGCAAGCATACATTCACATTTATCAACACAATCAAAATATAAAGCATTCATATCCATTCTTTAATGCATGTATGAACATCATCATTGTTAATCTGAGAGAAAGGGGAGAGAGATGAGAGGAGAGAGAGAGTGGCGACCAGCATGGCAGTCCTTGGTTTCTCTAGGGTTTTTGACCTCTTTCATCATCACAAGCTTTGTTTTTTCGCAGCAAAATTGACCCCAACTCTTGCCCTACTCGTGGGCAGCAAGAAGATGGAGAGTGTGGCAGCAAAAAGGCTCTCCATCCACCCCCATTGCATGCTTCATTCCCATACTTAGGGGATGAAGTGCACGCACCACCTCTAGGGAGTGCTGAAACTCCCCCAAGGAAGTGGAGCGAGTTGTTTGTGGCTGTCCCAAAGGCCTCCACAGCCGTTGAGTTCATCCAGCCGGTCATAAAGGGAGGAGAAAAGGTGGCAAAATGTTCCAAGCATGAAGTGGTTGAAGCCTTGAAGAGGTGGGATAATGTCTTAGTTGGTTATTTCATCACTTTCAAACAACACTTGCCGACTTTAGAGAAGCACCTCCACAAGATGTGGAGTTTGGTTGGAGGTGTGGAGGTCATCAAAAGAAGTCAAGGGTTTCTCCTATTCCGATTCACTCTTGGAGAGGATAGGAAACGTGTATTAGAGGGGGGACCATGGTTCATTTGTGGTTCTCCACTTGTTGTCCAAGAGTGGGCACCGGATGTGGTCTTGACAAGGGCAAACATCACCACCGTTCCCATTTGGATTCGTCTACTGGAGCTTGACCTCCGATTCTTGTCACAAAGAGTTTTGAGCAACATTTCTAGTGTCCTTGGGAGACCTCTATACATGGATGAGCACACGGCCTCGGGGAGAAGGCTGGCCTATGCAAGGGTGTGCGTGGAAATGGCCCATGATTTCACCTATCCGAGATGGGTGGAAGTCGAAGTGGAAGGCACCGGCACACATCGAGTTCTAGTGGAGTATGAATGGAGGCCCGGGTATTGTAAGGACTGCATGGAGTTCGGTCATGATGAGGAGAAATGTCCGAAGAGGAGGATAATCAACAAGCAAGGAGAGGAGTACAAAGGAAAAGCTGAGAAGTGGGTTGTTGTGTCTAGGAAGAGTGCTGGAAATGGGCTTGTAAGGACTATGTTCAAGGGCGTTGAGGGAGTGAACCATGGACGTGGGGAGGAAGCTAGCACCATGGGTATCCCGGAGATGGGAGGGGCTGGTCGGATGGGAGGGAAGAGAGAGGCTACCGGAGGAGATGATGATGTGGACACTATAGGTGATGAGGTGGATGGGGGGACAAGTGATGAGGTGACATGTGGAGAGCAAGCTAAGAGAAATCTCAAGGAGAAATATTGCATGGCTAAAACACTCTCTTGTTCTCCTAATTCTTTGGAGGCAACCAATGAGGGGAACCCTTGTCACATGAGAGGGAGTAGGTTAGGAGACAAAGGGGAAGGCTCTAAAGTGGTCCAAACGAATTCTACTATGGGTCCAATTGGGAGTGACCCCATTGGTGTCCAAGAAGGGAAATGTGGAGTGGAGCAGGAAAGCAATGTTTCCATTTTGGGACAAGCCAATGGGATGGGCTTTGAGTGCTATAGAAAAGGCTGCTGAGGAAGGACCAAGTCAGCATGGTGAAGACAAAATAGAAGCTAACATGATTAAAATCAAGGGACATAACTTAGAGGGCTCCTCTCATGAAGTGGGGGAGGGAGGTGCATTTAGCAAAAGGTCCATGCATGGGGATACATGTGATGTGCATGAGGAGGAGCATCATGAGGGAGTATTTCCATGTGACACATTCCAGCAAGACCAGGAGGCAATAGGTGTAAGAATCGAGAAGGAAAATGGCACCTTGAAAGGAGAGCATGAGAAGCTATGTGGACTAGCCTCTTTGGTGCACAAGGAGGCGGGTTGGGCTTCACCTACTAAAGTGGCGCGCACAAAGGAGAGGACAAAGAAGTTTGATCACCCAAGTGAGGGAATGTTTGAGGTACTTCGAAATTCAGCGGACCAAGACCTGGAGAGAGCTGAAGAAAGGCAACAAGAAGAGTGTGAGGGCTCGTGCACTAAGAAGGTATAGTCGCCACCACCACTTAGGCAATCCGGGAGGAAAAGTAGTTGGAGTAAAAATACGCGTACGGAAGGGAAGGGGGGTCACCCCGTACCTTAAACCCATGAATGTCTTAGTTTGGAATGTGTCTGGCGCAAACGGACCCGGCCGCGCACTCATGATCAGGGGTCGAATAAGAGAGGTAAATCCGGATGTGGTTTGCCTTGTGGAGCACAATGTTAAGTATAAAAAACTTGAGCGATTCAAGCGAGCAATTTGCCCTCATGCTTGGATGTCAAATTGCATGATTGTGGACTCGGGGTGCATTCTAGTGTTATGGAATGACCAACTGGTAGACTTGAGAGTTACTTTCGAATCAACTCAATTGCTCCATTTCCTTGGGAGCTTAAGGAAGGACGACACTGAATTTGCTCTTACGGCTATTGATTGACATCATTTCATGCTTATATTTGTATCTTATATCCATTATCTTACACCTAATCAATGCTACGTGACGAGTTTTATTTTTGAATTTCAGAAATAAATAGGTTTGAAGAGATGAAGCATAAAAGGACCCAAAAGCAGGGAAAAAGGACTGACTTGTGAGACCTGGGGACTAAGATGCAAGGGAGAAGGACCTGAACGTAAGACAAAAGGACCAAAGAGCAAAACAGAAAACTCCACACCATCATGGGGAGTATTTTGGCAATTGGATTCGGGTCGGAGCTCCAATAAACAACGTATATGCATCAACGATCAACAAAGATATCCAGAAAAGCCCACAACAAATTCCAGACCGTCCATAACCAATTGACCGCCAATTGGCGTCTGTTTGGCTCCGGATCCGTTAATCTTTTACGGGCATGTGTAATGAGTGTGTTTATTCTATTTCTGGTATTTGTTTAGTCCCACATCGGGGGATTGTCCCGGATTACCTTTTTCTATGGCTATAAATAGAACTCTTTACCTTCCATTGTAACTACCCATTGCTTGGTGGCATTCTCTCTACTAAGGAGTAAGCCTTGAAGAAAAACTCAAGGTGTAGAAGAATGCTACCTTCAATGTGAGTCATTGTTAATAAAATAATTGTTCTTAGTTTCTTTTAATCTTGTCTTTTAATTCTTACATGTTTCTTTAGTTTATGTTCCTTTCAATTAGCTTCTTTAATATTCCTTTCTTGCTTAGTCTAATTTCATTTCAGTAGAATGTTTCATTTTAATGTAGGTTGTAGTGTAATCATTAGTGAGTAGTTTCATCCCCATTTGGGGGTGGAGAAATATGTGATATGATCATGTAGTGTATTAGGTGTGTGTTATCTTAATCCCTTGAGCCTTATATGATTTCCATAACCATCTAATGGGATTTCACTCTTATCTTTGATATGCTAATGCTCTTGAATGAAGCTTAGCTTATGCTTAGATTAGTGGACCTATTTTATGGGGAATGATAAGGTGAGGATATGGATGGAATTAATATTGGAAACACAATTTGTAGTGTATGTACTCTTGTTGCCTTTACCTTGGTTAATGCCTTGTATTTTTTAATGATATTGGGTTATCTTATTTCATGTGGAGGCATAGTAGGGTCTAGTCTTTATACATGAGTTCATTTAGCTTCATTCCAATTATTGTCTTGTATGTTTTAACGATATAGTCTTATCTTATTTCATGTGGAGGCAAAGTTGGATTTAGTTTTATGATTTCATGCACTACATGTTGTGAGGAGCATAATTGAACATACACACACATCTTTATATTCACATTATTTCTCTACCCCCTATGGGGTTTAGTTTTATTGCTTATCTTCCATTTCCTTTTTGCATTGTAGTGTAGTTTAGTGTAACCAACTTTTCTCTCCTTTCTTTCCCACTCGCCTTCGCACAAACCAAAAGTCGACACACCTCCCTATGGATCAACCCGTATTTGCCACCGCTTCAACACGGCCGTGCACTTGCGGTTTAATATAAAACAATTCAATCAAGTATTTGGCGCCGATGCCGGGGAGGTGCTATGTCCAGTCTTTGGTTTGGACGATTCGAGTGGTTTTAATTTTTTATTTTTAGTTTTTGTTTGTTTCAGGGGACCTTTGGATCAAGGGGAGGCTACTAGACGAGTTGGAGCACAAAAGCTTCAATAGGGATCGCCAATTGGTGGCCTGGTAACCTTTGCTTGCTCTCAGTTTTGTTCTGGTAGTTGTTTGCTTCGACATAGTTGTCTGGGAGCACAATTTGTCATGTTTTGACTTCTAGTTTGTTCCCAGATAATTAAACCAATCCCCATTAATCAACTTGGCTTTAAAATCAAAAGCAAAAGATTAAACATACTTACTTGTTTAGGTCACGCATCATGTACTTGACTTAGGCACGTAGTTGTCTTTTCTTTTAGCTTTATTTTCAATTGTTGAGCGCTGACGTGAGGTATGCATTTCCTACACTCATTCATGCATCTTGTATGCCCATGCATTAGTTAGTAGGAATTGCATCAGGACAAGAGTGAGTTGAGCGTTTGATTGGAGCGTTGATTGCTAGATTTAGGATCAAAACGCTACTAAGGAGGGGTTGTCCCGTAAAAGATAAGGTGGGGGATTTCATCACCCTTTCCTTCACCCCAAAAATCACTCTTAATCAAGCCTTAACTAAAAGCAAGTAGACATTGGCCCTAGGATTTCGGACGCACTAGAAGAGTAATGTAGTTCAGACCGTCATGGCCTGATCGGCGTTGCCTACCTTGTCAATAGTAGGAGGTACTGGATCTCCGGATTTGGTATCACTTGCTGGGCATTGTGGTCTTCGTTGTAGGGAGGTGAGGTGTGTCGAGGCTAGTGACCTCGAAGTTAAGGGTCCTCTAGCCTAAGGACCCATTGGCTTACATTGTTTGAGCCGTGCTTGCTAGTTAGGCTTCTATCTGATCCCATTACCCACGCTAGATTTAGGGATTCTTCCCATCTCCTCTGAGTCATCTTCTTCTCACCTTCTTCTACGTTATAGTCTCCTCCCCTTTACACTCTCTGGTAGCGTTTTAGGGTCGAGTCGAGCACTTTTTGCGAGTTTAGCCTCGTGGTGGTGAGAGTGGTCGACTCGAGATATTTTTGTTGAGATGGATGGTTACACGGGCGACCATCCATATCATTGTTGGGACCAGGACAATTCTCCCTGGTATTCCGGACCCATGCAACCTGGGGTGGCTCAGACGAATACCCCGTATGGTTGGGATAATATTCATTGTGTGACTGAGCAATCTTCATATAGGGGTGATATGAGAGAGGCACCGATTGCTAGATCTCCATCTAGTTACGTCGGATCATATGTTGGTCATCAAACTAAGACATTGCAAGAAACTTTGGCCTCTTTCATGCGTGCGGTAGACGACATGAGTGCACCGGTGGCTTCAGTAGTCGTACCGTGCGACTATTGTGGGTTGAGTGGTCATGTTATCGGGGAATGTCCTTATGTTCCCCCAGAGCCTGAGTATGAGCATAAATTTTCCCAAAATGCTCAATATGACCATTACGCATCCACGTACAACCTGAGAGGGATGGATTCATGGGGAGATAATTCATATCCAAATTCTTATACTTCATTTTCACCCCAATATCCTCCTCCCGAATACCCAGAATTCTACTAACACCCCACTTCAAATCATTGGACTCATTCTCAGCCCATCAACACCCAACCCCAAAATTTCCCAATCTCTGACTTGAACCTCATAGTTGACCGCATACCTAATTCCTTGAAACAAACTTTCCTTACGTTCATGGAAACCACTCAACAGTCCATACAAAATATGGCACTGCAAGTGAGTCAAATGTCGAAGCAATTACGTGAACGTGAGGAGAGTAACTTTTCTTGTCAACATGAGGATTCATCTTTTGATATCGAACCACCACCACATCCACAAATTTAAAGCACAATCTTTCAAAGACAAACTCCTAGTCAGTCTGAGGGACTTGGGGTTTCAATTCACGATCACTTGGTGGAGGATTCGATTCCAATTGAGAAAAACATGGACCAATTTCATTATGAGTCGGCACAGGATTGTGCCTTATCTTTTTGTCCCGTGGCCCTTGAGCCACATGATCTTCATGTTGTGCCTCTTAAGGACTCACCTCTGGTGGAGCAAGAGCTCCCTAGTACCCTCAATTTCAAACAACCTGATGAGAGTTTACCTCTCACTATTGTTCCTGATCATCTTGGAAATGGTGGAACATCAAACAACTACATTGCTAATGAGGGTATTAGGAGTTCCTTGGAGGATACCTTGGGTATGAGACCCACTTTTTGTTCGCCTGTTGTGTCGGACATGCCTAACGAGGTTCTTGACCTCGTTCCGACGCACCAGCCTGTTGGTTGGAGAGTTTGGATTGACGATCATAACTTCAGCACCACAACGGGAGAAACTCTTCTTCCGTTGCTCCATATTTCCCAAACTCTTGAGAGGTTCAAGCTCTTTCAGTTTGATCCTTTGAATGAGACGCCTTTGCGTCCAGTTCATGAACCTCTCATTTCATCTTGTGCTCTTTGTGAAGGGGCCCACGCATGAGTATTCTGGCCCCGCGTGATGTCATGTTCCCTTTCCATGTGCATTGACCCACTCTTGAGGTTCCCATTTGATGTCTTTTGACAAATGGAGATGGGAACTTATGTTTGTACATAGTTATATATAAAAAAAGAAAAGAAAAAGTACAATAAAAGACTTTTTCAGTGAGCATTGATTGTTGTGGGCTCCAACCTTTGTGTATTTGGGCTCCATTTCTTTAACGTATTTGTATCCCTTCTTTAGTATCTCACAGGTTTTGAGGGAATTTGGGTTGTGTCCATCAACATAACCACGAACTTCCTTTTGCACTTCATGTTGGTGAGATCTTTCCTATTTCATGCATAAATCCATGTAGTATTTTGCTCACATTCATTGAGGACAATGCATGAAGTAGGTGTGGGGGGTTGTTTTACGTTTGTACATAGTTGAGTCTTTTCCTTTGATTTTTGTTTTCTTTTGTGTGCATTGTTAGGGTCATGTTAGTGTGCTGCATTTAATATCGATATATCTGCTTGCCATGATCCTTGGGTAACTTGTCTTCTTTTGCTTGCCTAGTGCTTCAAAATTTTCACATTTCTTTCAAAATCTTCATGTGTTTGCGAAAGAAAATGTTTTGTGGGTTTTGTGTGTGTTTAGCATGTGCAAAACTGTTGAGAGGCAAAGTAAAAAGAAAGCACCCAAAATTGTCTTGAACTTGATGCATTATGATATCTAGTACAGTGGCTTTAGGATTTATCGAGTCGTTAGGATGCACCCCAATTTTCACTTGGGGGTGAGTAATCATAGGGTTTCAGTGCTCAAACATTTAAAGAATTCCACCCTGAACCTAGTGAGTCAATAATTCGTGTCTGTTAAATTAAGGGAGTTTGTTGTAGTCAAAGACCCTTTAAATCTTGTTGTGAGACATTAAGTGTAGGGGTTTTGGTTCATGTGTAGATAACAAATAAGTGAGTAGGTGTTCTCTCTTCTCGCACGACTCCTATCACTCGGGAAAGTAGGTCTGAGGGGACTTTGTGCCTGGTGCTTTCGAGTAATCTGACTTTGGATGCGCCGACCGAACTCTCGTTACACGGGTGGTAGGGATTGCCCTATGTGGAGATTTGAGGAAAGGTGTACGTGATAGTGTAAGTTCTCATGGGCAATGATGCACGAAACCTGACCATGGGAGAATGAAGCTCCAACTAATAAAAAGAAAAGAAAAAAATGAGAAAAGAAACAAAAAGAAAAAAAGGTAATCCAAATAAGAACCTTAATGAACCTTACATTTTGTATCACTTGAGGATGTTGAGGTTATCCATGTCTTTCACTTAATTCCTTATTTAACTTGCACGAATGGATCATTAGGCTAGGTGTGTTGACTGATTACGGCCCGTAGGATTACCGCGTCCCATGATCGACAAAATATGCCCAACGAGTCGAGTGCCTAGATTGAATAATGCATCTTGTTCGGATTTTGTGGGTATATCCGCTGAAAACCCTTAGGAGACAACACTCCTCCTCCTTGGCAACAAGGAGGTTTAACAGCTTGTTGCACGTGCTAAGTGCAACCGTGATTCCTACAAAAGTGAGTTAGGATTTCTTGTTTCTCGTTTTGTTTTTCTCTTTCTTTGTTTTGCTCGGGATTAGCAAAAACTTAGGTGTGGGGGTATTTGATTGACATCATTTCATGCTTATATTTGTATCTTATATCCATTATCTTACACCTAAGCAATGCTACGTGACGAGTTTTATGTTTGAATTTCAGAAATAAAAAGGGTTTGAAGAGATGAAGCATAAAAGGACCCAAAAGCAGGGAAAAAAGACTGAATTGTGAGACCTGGGGACTAAGATGCAAGGGAGAAGGACCTGAACGTAAGACCGAAGGACCAAAGAGCAAAACAAAAAACTTCACACCATCATGGGGAGTATTTTGGCAATTCGATTCGGGTCGGAGCTCCAATAAACAAAGTATATGCATCAAAGACCAACAAAGATATCCAGAAAAGCCCACAACAATTTCCAGACCGATCCAGAACCAATAGACCACCAATACACACTAGTACGCGACCCTACGAAATCTTAGCGGATCCGGGTCAAAACAGATCGCCAATCAGAGGGCTTGGACCGCCAATTGGCGGTCTATTTTGCTTGGATCCGGCCGTTGTTTCGTGTGGGCTTTTCTGGATGTCTTTGGTGGTCTTTGATGCATCTACTTCGCTTGCTGGAGCTCCGACCCGAATAGAATTGCCAAAATACTCCCCATGATGGTGTGAACTATTCTTGTTTGCTCATTGGTCCTTCGAACTTACATTGAGGTCCTTCGATCTTGCATCGTAGTCCTTGAGTCTCTCAACTCAGTCCTTTTTCATGCTTTTAGGTCCTTTTATGCCTCTTCTCTTCAAACCTATTTATTTCTGAAATTCAAACATAAAACTCGTCACGTAGCATTGTTTAGGTTAAAGATAATGGATATAATATACAAATATAAACATGAAATGATGTCAATCAATTCTAAATCATAAGGATCCATACAAAGTTCAAACTGATTTTTATCTTTACCAACTGGATCTTGTTGCGCACGGTAACAAACATGCATGAACCATTTCTCGAAGTATATGTCCGGATAACCCAAAGTCTTGATAGTTAGCTCTAGGCGTTTCGGTCAAAAAACAATGTCGATGGAGACGTATAGGTGCACTATTACGTGGTGAATATTGCAATTTTCCATGAATTTCCCATTTTTTACTAAACAACGAAACTTTGTTTATTTCTTTTTTTAAGGATCGACGAATCAAATGATATTTATGTTCCAATTTCTGACTCTTCCTTTCCCTCTCAATCAAACCTTTTCTTGCCATAATGTTCAGTTCCTATTATTATCAATGATACGGTTCAAATCCTAGATGTAGAAATATGAGAAGGTGGACCCACCTTTTTCATCGAAACAAATGAAATTCTTGTGGATCCAGCACAAAAAAATAACTAACTAAATTAACCAATTTTTCCTGACGTAGAGGCAAAAAGGAAAGCTGCATAAGTGAATATATAACCTATCGAAAAGTGGGCTAATCCAACCAACCGTGCTTGCAAAATGGAAAGAGCCACTGGCTTATCTCTCCATCGAATTAAATTAGCCAAAGGTATGCGTTCATGATCCCATGCTAAAGTTTCAACAATTCCTGCCAATATCCATGCCAGGAAATTAAAAACATAAATCCGGTAGCCCAAACAAGATGCCCAAATAAGAACATCCAGCCCCAAACGTATAAGCTATTCATACCAAAAAGATTATACCCATTGAAAATTGTGAAGAGTTTAACAATAGATATTCTCTTAACCACCCCCATCAAATAAGTGGAGGATTCATTAAATTGCAAAACATTACCTTGCCATAATGTGATATGCTTCCAATGCCAATAAAAAGTAACCCATCCAATAGAATTTAACATCCAGAAAACTGCCAAATAAAATGCGTCCCAAGCAGAAATATTACAAGTTACCCCCCCCCCCCCCCCCCCCCCCCCCCCCGCGCTGGACCATCGCAAGGGAAACTATAGCCAAAATCCTTTTTATCTGCCATTAGATTGGAGCCACGTGCATCTAAAACACCTTTTACTAAAATCAATGTAGTTGTATGCAACCCTAGAGCAATAACATGATGAACCAAGAAATCTCTGGGACCTATTCTTAAGAAAAGTGAATTACTATTCTCATTAATAGCATTCAACCACCCAGGTAACCATATACTTCGACCAACATTGAATGTTGGATGACTCGTTGAAGATAAGAGTACATCAAATCCATATGAAGTCTTCCCATGTGTGGATTGTAATCTCTAATGAAAAATATATCTCCATGAGCAAAGACTCTTGTCATGATAAACCCAGTGATGTATTGATGATGAGTATATAATGCAACTTGAGTAGTAAAGTCTTGTGCTATGAATGCATAAGTGGGTAAAGAATACATATGTTGAGCTACTAAAGAACTAATAACCCCTAAAGAAGCTAGAGCAAGACCTAATTAAAAATGAATAGAGTTATTAATTCTGTCATAATGGACTTTATGCTCATGTCCTAATCAGCCCCCTGGAGGAGTATGTGCTTCTAAAAGATCTTTTATATTGTGCCCAACCCCGAAATTAGTTCTACTCATATGGTCGACAACAAGAAAAGTAAACGCAATAGCTAAATGATGATGAGCAATATCAGTTAGCCATAAACTTTGTGTTTGTGGATGGAATCTTCCAAGAAGAGTTAAAATAGTGGTTTCTGCCCCTTGGGAAGTCCCAAATAAATGATTACTGGAATCTGGGTTTTGCGCATAAAGGTTCCACTAACCTGTAAAAGTGCTTCCAACCCTTGGGGATACGGTAATACATCCAAGAAATTATTCCATTTAACGTACTCCCCCTAGATGCGGGAATAGCAACATGAGCTAAATGTCTTATTCAAGCAAAGGAACTTACTCCGAAAAGTCCTGACAAATAATGATTAAGGCGAGATTCGACATTTTTTGAACCAGGAAACACTTGGTTTCCATTTAGGTTGTAGATGTAACCAACCACCTATTAAAGACAGCACAGAAAGAAATAATAGAAAAAGAGCTCTAGTATAAAGATCCTCATTGGTGCGTAATCCAATTGTATACCACCACTGATAAACACCAGAATAAGCAATATTCACGGGCCCTAGAGCACTTCCTCGAGTAAAGGCCTCTACAGCGGGTTGACCAAAATGAGGATCCCAAATTGCATGAGCAATGGGTCTTACATGTAAGGGGTCCTGTATCCATGACTCAAAATTTCCTTGCCAAGCTACATGAAGGAGATTTCCAGACGTCCACAAAAAAAATTATTGCTAATTGTACAAAGTGGGAAGCAAAAATGTTTTGTTAAAGACGTTCTTCAGTAATATCATCATGACTTTCAAAGTCATGTGCGGTAGCAATACCAAACCAAATACGACGAGTAGTGGGGTCCTGAGCTAAGCCTTGGCTAAACCTTGGAAATCTTAATGCCATAATGCTTTTCTAATCCTCCTAGCCATTATCCTTCTGCAATAATTCTTGCTAAGTGATTGACATCATTTCATGCTTATATTTGTATCTTATATCCATTATCTTTCACCTAAACAATGCTATGTTACGAGTTTTATGTTTAGTTTTCAGGAATAAATAGGTTTGAAGAGATAAAGCATAAAAGGACCCAAAAGCTGGGAAAAATGACTGAATTGTGAGATCTGGGGACTGAGATGCAAGGGAGAAGGACCTGAACGTAAGACAGAAGGACCTAAGAGCAAAACAGAATACTCCACACCATCATGGGGAGTAGTTTAGCAATTCGATTCGGGTTGGAGCTCCAACAAACCAATTAAATGCATCCAAGATCAGAAAATATACTAAGAAAAGCCCACAACAAAAATGCGCAGGATCTGAACCATATAGACCGCCAATTGGCGGTCCAATACCGCTAATTGGCGGTCCATTTTGGCCTAAATCCGCTCAAATTCCTCCAGCACATGTATTAAAGGGTGTTTAGGCTATTTTTGGTATCTGTTTAGTCCCACATCGGGGGATTGTCCCGATTTGCCTTTTTCCATGGCTATAAATAGAACTCTTGACCTTCTATTGTAATCACTCCATATTTTAAGTGGCTATTCTTCCTACTAGAAGTGAGGCCTTGAAGCACACACTAAAGTAGGAGGATGCTACTTTTAATGTGAGTCATTTTAATACAAGTTTTCTTTATTATGTTGTTTGTTTTATGTTTCTTGTTTTGCTTTGCTTAATCTCATTTCATTAAGTTTTGTTAGCTTAGTTAATATGCTTTCTTTGTTTAGTTTAATAATTAGTGTAATGTTTAGTGAGTAGTTCCATCCCCTTTGGGGGGTGGAGTAGATGTACATACATGCAAATGAGAATGGATTGAATGCTTTATTTCCAATGTGTTGATAAAACATGAATGTATGCTTGCTTGTTTAGGATAGAATTTATAACTTGATGAGTTTTGCCAAAATGATTAGACACCTCTCATGCTTGTTTAGATTCTGAAATAAACATCTTGCATATGTAAATGTTAATCAACTAAGTTGGTGAATAGATTGATAGGTTTTGCGACAACATTTAGACACTTCCTATGCATGATAACACCACCTTTATTTGTGCTTAAAGAATGTGTTCAACACCCACCTCTTTTCTTGTGTGCACTTACTCCACCCCTTAGGGGTTTTCCCATTTCTGTATTCCAGCATTCTTCTTTTGTTCTTAGCTTAGTTGTCATTTCATTGTTTGTTTCTTTCGTTCTCATTTCATACATCTTAGCGTAGTTTAGTGTAGAGTAGCATAATCAATCTTTCTCCCCCAATTTTTGCCACTTGATTTCTGATAAACAAGAGGCTGCTCACCTCCTTGAGGACGACCCGTACTTGCCACCGCTTCATCGTGGCCGTGCACTTGCGGTTTT
This sequence comes from Triglochin maritima, assembly GCA_963682175.1. Classification (NCBI taxonomy): domain Eukaryota; kingdom Viridiplantae; phylum Streptophyta; class Magnoliopsida; order Alismatales; family Juncaginaceae; genus Triglochin; species Triglochin maritima. Next base: position 25,992,319 of record OY821774.1, on the reverse strand, counting down.
AAATAAAACGTTCAACACTAAGAAGAAAGCCCATGTTGTGGCGATTCCACCCAAAAGGTAATGTGTTACTCTAACAACATGTCCTTGTACAATGCTCAAGGCCCGAGGCTGAGTAGCAGGAGCAACTTTTAATTTGCTATGAGCCCAAACAATAGATTCAATAAGCTGTTGCCAATAACCGCATCCGCTGAATAGAAACATTAAACTAAAAGCCCAGACAAAATGAGCACTAAGAAAAAAAGACCATATGCAGATAAAGAAGAACCATAAGACTGAATTACCTGAGACGCTTGTGCCCATAGGAAATCCCGAAGCCACCCATTAATAGTAATGGAACTCTGGGCAAAGTTTCCTCCTGTTATATGACTTACTACCCCTTGATCAATACCCGAAACATATGATTGCATTTTCCAACTGAAATGGAATATTACTACCGAAATTGCATTGCACATCCAGAATAGACATAAGAAGACGTGATCCCCGACAGATACTTGGCATGTTCCCCCTCTTCCAGGCCCATCACAATGGAAGCGAAAACCTAGATTTTCTTTATCAGGTATCAACTGTGAACTGCAAGCAAATAGCACGCCTTTCAGTAGTATCAATACAGTCACATGGATCGTAAACGCATGAGTGTGATGTACCAAAAAGTTTGCGGTTCCTAATGGAATATGTAACAAAGCCACTTTTCCGCATACTGCTACTAATTCACCGCCTCCCCAAGTTAAACTGGTACTTCCCGTTGCACCAGGAGCTGTTGTACCAGGTGCTAAAGCATGAGTGTTTTGTATCCATTGAGCAAAGATAGGTTGTAATTGTATAGAAGTATCTGAAAACATATATTGAGGATGCCCTAAAGCACTCATGGTGACATTATGAATATACAAGCCAAAACTGTGAAAACCTAGAAATATGCATGCCCAGTTAAGATGTGATATGATTGCATCACGGTGCCTAAGAAAATGATCTAATAGATCTGTGTCTTGAGTAGTTGGATTGTAGTCTCTCACCATAAAAATGCCTACATGTGCAGTAACGCCAACTATGAGAAATCCACTGATCCACATGTGACGTGTGAACAAGGAAAGTTGTGTCCCATAGTCAATAGCTAAGTATGGGTAAGGGGGCATGGAATACATATGATGAGCTACAATAATGGTTAAACAACCTAGCATAACTAGGTTAAGAGATAATTGAGCATGCGATGACGTTGTTAGGATTTCATAGAGACCCTATTGACCCTGACCTGTAAAGGGACCTTTATGAGCCTCTAAAATGTCTTTCAAACCATGACCAATACCTAGTTGGTTCTATACATATCACCAGCTATTAGGAAAAGAACTGCAATAGCTAAATGATGATGAGCAATATCACTCAAACATAAACCCCGTATTATTGGATCTAATCCTCCACGAAAACTAAGAAAATATGCGTATTTTGACCAATTCAAGGTAAAAAATGGGGTTGCTCCTTCAACAAAACTGGGATTTAAGGTAAAAGATCCCGATTTAAGATAAATTCATGGGGATTTGGTATCACTTTAGGGTCCACCCCAGCATCAAGAAATTGGTTAATCAGTAAAGATATGTGGATTTGGAGTCTGACCTAACAAGGAGACCCAAGTCCTAGTAACCCCGCCAAATGGTTATTCAACATGGATTCTATATCTTGGAACTAGGCCAATTTTGGGGTACCTTTGTGATAATGGAACCAACCGGCAAAAAGCATTAACGATGAAAAAACCAATGCACTAATTACAGTACACTAGAGTTGTAATTCACTAGTTATTCCCGATGCTCGTCAAATTTGGAAAAAAACCCGGAGGTTATTTGTATCCCTCAGAAACCCATGCCAACATCACCATTCAATATTTCTTGACCTACTATTGGCCAAACCACTTGGGCACTAGGTCCAATGTGAGTGGCATCGCTTAGCCATGCTTCATAATTAGAAAAATGATCACCATGAAAGTACATGCCACTCAACCAAAGAAAGATAATAGAAAGTTGATCGAAATGAGCACTAAAAACATTTCGAGAATTTCTTCCAAATCACTAGTATGACTATCGAAATCGTGAGTATCAGCATGTAGGTTCTAGAACCACGTAGTAGTATTAGGACCCTTAGCTATTGTTTTTGAGAAATGACCCAGTTTGGCCCATTCCTCAAAAGACGTTTTAACGGGGTCCCTATCCACCACATTTTTAACTTCTGGTTCTGGGGAATGAATAATCATTGAGTCCACCCCATTAGAAAATATATGATTGATTATTCATTAATATACATTTGAATATCCATATTTAACTATTACATTAAGAAGAAAGTACTTTTGATTAGTTTGATTAGCTATATTCAATTCATTTTATGTTGTGTCCTTATTATTTAGTCTTGAAACACCCTACCCGCCAATAGTCAAGTTTTTAATGAACCTATGAGAAATAGATATTTATGACCAGTTCTCTTCTTTTCTATCTCCCATCTATGTTTTTTGAGCTATTCACTAGAGCAATTATCCTCTTGAAGCTGATTTGGGGCAAGTGTTCAGATCTATTATGACATAGCGGTTAGACGCTTAACGGACCTATTATTAATATTTTAAATCCTTTCGTGGCATAATGAAAAAACTATTTGATTATGAAACTTAGTCTAGTGTATTCATAAAAGTATTGTATAAGTGACTCTATAAATTACAAGATTGATTATTCATTAATGTACATTTGAATATCCATATTTAACTATTACATTAAGAAGAAGGTACTTTTGATTAGTTTGATTAGCTATATTCAATTCATTCTATGTTGTGTGTGTCCTTATTATTTAGTCTTGAAACACCCTACCCACCAATAGTCAAGTTTTTAGTGAACCTATGAGAAATAGATATTTATGATCAGTTCTCTTCTTTTCTATTTCCCATCTATGTTTTTTGAGTTATTCACTAGAGCAATTATCCTCTTGAAGCCGATTTGGGGCAAGTGTTCAGATCTATTATGACATAGCGGTTAGGCGCTTAACAGACCTATTATTAATATTTTAAATCCTTTCGTGGCATAATAAAAAACTATATGGTTATGCAACTTAGTCTAGAGTATTCATAAAAGTATTGTATAAGTGACTCTATAAATCGACTTCTGTGTAACATAATATCTTATTAGTCCATTAGAAATTACAAGATTGATTATTCATTAATATACATTTGAATATCCATATTTAACTATTACATTAAGAAGAAGGCACATTTGATTAGTTTGATTAGCTATATTCAATTCATTCTATGTTGTGTGTCCTTATTATTTAGTCTTGAAACACCCTACAAAATGGAATGGTTTTAGAAAAAGATATAATGAAATTTCATGATTGGATCTTCTCAAGTGAATGATCTATTTTATTTAATTGATGTATCCAACAACCAAATTAAAAAAGAGAGTGGTGTTATTCAAACAGTCTTGTGATGTTCAACCAATCATGTGCTTGAATATAATTACCTGGACTAAGTGCTATAGCTTGTTTCCAATACTCCGTAACTTGATTGGACCAACCTTCTGCAATTTCAGAATCTCCCTGTTGAATGGCTTGTTCTTCCCGGTCATAATAGGTAAGTAAATTCCATTCCTTAGAACCGTACTTGAGAGTTTCCTATCTCATATGGCTCAGCAACTGATTCTTTTGGCGTTCCATCTTAATCTACCATATCTAATGGAATTCCATTTTTTATAAATCTATTGCATATTTTCTTGGGCTAACCAGAAGATGTTGATTACATAGTTTCAAACTAGATTTTTAATCAAAAAATATGTTTTATCTTTTCTCCCACCTTTACTTCAGAAGAATACAACATAGGTATCTCCTTATATCATTATTATTCGAATTTGATGAAAGGTAACTATCTCGGTTTCATATATGAAATTCATATAGAATCTTTGAAAAATACTTTCTTACATAACAAAGAAGACTTACTATCTTTGGGATTTTATTCTACACTGCTGCTCGATGCCTTAGTGGATCAACTCGATTACATAAGTTGATTCCTAATTTTCATATCATGAGATAAATAAGCAGTTCTTATTGTACGAATCCAAAACTAATTGATCTTTATGGCGCTTCCTCTATCAATTTTATTCTTTATCCGTAGAATATAAGTATATAAGCCCAATTCCTCTGTTTTTATTTTGTTTTTATTTTGGTTCATGTGAATTTTCCTTGCTACAACTTATAAGAATCGTTATTTTGGACGATGCCTATGTAGAAAGCCCATTTTTATCGTATTTATTAGTTTCATTTGCTCTTTTTTTGTTTCTTTTTTCTATAGTGGAGATAGTCGCACATAATGACAGATCACGACCATATTATTAAAAGCTTGTGGTAAGAGCGGATTTCGTTCTAGTGCTCGAAAATAATATTCCAAAGCTTTCGTTTGTTCCCGTTACATGTATGTATAAGTCCGATGTTATAGAGTATATAACTTCGATCATAGGGATCCATTTCTGGTCGCATAGCTTCATAATAATTTTGTAAAGCTTCCTCATAATTTCCTTCGGATTGAGCCGACATTCGTTACGGTCATTCATTCTATGAATCTCCGTTCCAGAACCGTACGTGGGATTTTCACCTCATACGGCTCTTCCTCTTTGTGCATATTACTCTAAGGCAAATAATCCACGGAAGCAAAATGGAAATATTCTCATTATGAACTGATGTGGGCTAGTATTTTTACAAGAAATTTCTAGCCAGCCTTCCTACAAGAGATTTTGTTTTTTCTTTACACCAATCATATCATTGCTAGATAGAAATGGTAACTCCAACAAATTCTTTGTCCTCAATGCCTTTTGTTTTCAGGAATTAGTCACTTCAACGATCTTCGATGGCTATATGGATATCCAAAGTACGAATGAGATGGATATTGGTTGTCCTAACCATTCCTATTATTAGTCCTGATACCCATGAGGAAAGGGGATAGCTTATAACAAAGTTTTCATGTTGTTGATACTGTATGTAGTGCTTCTTCCCCTATGCCGCCTATTGGCAATAATATACTAAGTAGGATTCACCTACAACACAAAATCCATAGGTGTAGCCTTTTGCTTAATATTAAAATCGACAATTGAAGCATCTGAGGCTGCATCAATCAAGGATACATGGCAGAATGAATAGTTCTATTTCCAAACTTCACCTTCACCAAGCGTAGTTTTATTTAAATAATTTTGTCTTTCTATCTTGAATCATGTCTCTTTATCGTAAGACGTAGGGCTAAAAAAAGAATCAAATCGCACCATCTCTGTAATAGGTAAATGCCTCTTTTTCTCCTGAGGTTGTGGGAATTATTTGTAATAAAATATTGGCTACAATTGAGGAGGTCTTATCAATTAAATTTCTATTAATACGAGATCTAGGCATAATTAGGAATCCATTCGATAATCTAATTCTTTTCATGTTCCCTTGGGAATACGATCTCACAAACAAAAGGAATTATACAGTACAAAGTAACATAAAAAGAACAAATTCTAAAAAAATGTGGGCTTTTTACTTAATTTATTTCTTTGTAAGGAGGGAAAAATGAAACAATAAATATTTTATCAGATGGATTTTATCCTATTTAAATTTCATTCTATTTACGTAGTATACCAATGAATACAAATATTACTATTTCATATAAGTGAAAGAATTAAGGACTTTATGTTCCTACGGATTCCGATAAGTGAAGAAATTTTTATTTTATCATGATTAAAAAAAGATTCTTTTTTTGAAGATTTGAGTTTTTGATTTCGATTAGAATTGATAGGTTGTACCTTTACTGCAATAATATGAAATGAAAAATTTGCTATTCATTCGGTTTCTAGTCAATAATAAGATTACATCGGAAAGATGGCCGAGAGGTTCAAGGTGTAGCATTGGAACTGCTATGTAGGCTTTTGTTTACCGAGGGTTCGAATCCCTCTCTTTCCATTTCTGTACTTTCACCAATTTGCCAATATTACCAACTGTAATTTCTCAAATCAAATAACAATAGATAACATTATTCCTATCCCAACAGCAAGACCCTTATTTGATGGGGACTCCCTATTTCTAATTATTGTAGTACGTAAAAGAAAGGTATTGGGAAAATTGAAAATTTGAATTAATCCTATCTTACCTTACCGCCGATCTATTCGTAATACCCGGATCAAGGTCCTTAGATCTATTTATTTTTTTGAAAGGGGAGGGGCAAAATTATCCGAACTCCTTTTTTCGTTAGGCTCAAGTCTGATGGGAATAATATTCTACGACTAACAATTCATTAATTTTTAAACCAACCCATTTACTATCTATTATTTGATTTACTAATCCTTTAGATTGGGATGAGTCAACAGTCAAATGTTTTGGCAATTTTTTGTGGGAGCATGAAGCCATATAATTTTGAACTAGATTTTTCGATTTTTGTTTATCTTTTGTAGTAATAATATCGTGAGGTTTGCAACGATAACTTGGCATATCAAGTATTCGACCATTAACTAAAATATGTCTATGATTAACTAATTGCCTGGCTCCGGGAATGGTCGAAGCCACACCCAATCGAAAAATAATGTTATCTAAACGCATCTCAAGTAATTGTAGTAAGACCCGACCCGTAGATCCTTTTGCTTTTCCAGTGAAATGTACATATATAAGGAATTGTCGCTCTGTCAAACCATAATGAAAACGCAATTTCTGTTTTTCTTCTAGATGAATAGGATATTGTGATGTTTTCCCAGAACGAAATGGGGTTTTAAGATCACTTCCAGATCTAGGTCTTTTACTAGTTAGTCCCGGTAAAGACTCCTTTATTTTATTTTATCAAAATTTCAATTTAAATATTTAAATAATAAATCTAAATTAAGATTGAACTAAATAAAAAAAGAAAAACGAAATTCATTGAAGTACTACAAAGTAAAAAGTTGTTCCTAAATGAGAAGAATTGTATTAATATATTGTATCGATATTTCGATAGATTATATCTATTTATAGTTAAACCTACAATTTATGATTTGTTCCATAAAGATCTAAAATTTCTCCAATCCATTTTTTATTTATACTTGAAAGTGAAAATTATCTTGGCGTAAAAAACGAGCGACCTTATATTTGAAGAAAAGGAGGGGAGTCTTTTCAATATTTCGAGAGATTATCAATCAACTAAGTTATGAAAAAAATCGAACAAAAATCAAATATAAAAAAGCTGAATATCGGAATCGAACTGATGACCATCGCATTACAAATGCGATGCTCTAACCTTTGAGCTAAGAGGGCTCACATAAAATAAACATAAATAGTGCATAGGAGTTTAATAAACCACAAGGATATTAGCTATTATATATAATTAGTAAGATATTCCATTTTTATATATTACTATATAATACATATTAATTATTAATATATAATACATATTAATTATTAAACATATTGATCACTAATTATCAATTTTTAAAATTTCTATTAATAACTTTTCCATTAATAACTCTCGATTTTTTCTTTACATGTTACTATATATCATTATATTACAATTATACAATATTTGATTCTCTAGAATATATCATTTTATATAAGGGATTTTTATTTAACATCAATATCCAATATGAATTTCTTTATATTATATTAACTTAATATTTATTATAATATTTAGTTCAATTTCATTTATATTACTTTTTTAGGATTTTATTTATTTTTTATTAGATAAATAAAAAATAAAATAAAGATGGAATCCAGATCATACTTTGGTATTCCTACGGTTTCATTCAGATTAGAAAAGAAGAAGAATGAGTATCGATCGTTCCTGTATTATAAACCAGGTTAGAAAAATGAAAAACATAAAAAACACATGAATTAGTTGTGAGATATATCTATACATATTGAAGTGTGGATACATCAATGATAAAATTATTTTTGATTGGAACAAAACAAATATAGATTATTTGCTAGAGGGGAAAGAAGGTAAGTAAAAAAGAGTTATCCTTTTTCAATATGGGAATCCATATTGAATTAATTTAACAGTTCCAAGATAAATAAAAGAAATGGGTGAGGTCGCAATACAACGGAAAAATTAGGGTCTCAAATCAAAGGGTGATATGGCGAAATTGGTAGACGCTACGGACTTGATTGGATTGAGCCTTGGTATGGAAACCTACTAAGTGGTAACTTCCAAATTCAGAGAAAACCTGGAATAAAAAATGGGCAATCCTAAGCCAAATCCTTGTTTTGAGAAAAAAAGTTTATTTTATATAATATATAAATAGAAGATAAATATAAGAAAAAAAATCCGAATAAAAAAAGGATAGGTGCAGAGACTCAATGGAAGTTGTTCTAACGAATAAAGTTGTTTGCGTTGGTAGCAGGAATCCTTCTATTAAAATAAAATTACAGAAAGAAAGGATATACCCAATACATACGACTACTTACTGACATATCAAATGATTAACCATGATCACGGCCTTAATCTAGAATTTATATAGACTTAAATTCTACCTAAAATTTTAGAATTATTGGAAATCCATGGCAATCCAAGTTGAAGGAAGAATGAGATATTCAGTGATCAAATCATTCATTCTAGATTCTGATTTGTCATTTGAAAAGAAAAGGATTAATCAGACGAGAATAAAGAGAGATTCCTATCCTACATGTCAATATCGACAACAATGAAATTATAGTAAGATGAAAATCCGTCGACTTTAGAAATCGTGAGGGCTCAAGTCCCTCTATCCCCAATGAAAACCTATTCGACTTCCTAATGATTTTTCCATCTTTTTTAGTCCATTTGATTGACATAAACATGGGTCCTATACTATAGTAGAATTATGTGCAAAAAGTAGTCGGGATAGCTCAGTCGGTAGAGCAGAGGACTAAAAATCCTCATGTCACCAGTTCAAACATGGTTCCTAACATGTGATTAATGTATGGATATTCATTCCAAACCCCTAAAAATGGTTCGGATACCTTTTTTTTAGACACTTAGAACACGATACCCACTTATCCATCTAGGCATAGATATATATCCCCATTTTTGTAGATAGGTATTATATGGTAAAAAATTACATTATGTTCCCCTTTATTTATTTTTTATTTCTTATTGTGCCCTTTTCCCTCTTTCAATAAAAAAGAATTTACATTCTTTATAGAGGTTTGTTGGTTAAGGTTAAAAACTCAAAAATGAAAGGATAAGAATAGGTACAATTTATTTTATATACATTACAAATTCAATTGGAAATTGACCACCTTTGATGAATTTTGCATTTTATTTCATAATCTATTTCTTCACTCCCGCTGATCTTACTTTACGGGTATGGGGTTTATCTAACATATATGGGGTACAAAGTTCATAGCATAAAGCCCTTTTTATTTATTCTATTGTCTCCGATCATCGAAAATGAATATGTTTAGAAACCGTGGAGTCTCTCAATGAAACATTTTCCTCTACCCTGCATAATATGAATTATGGTCCAATTAATTTATTTCATATAAAAAAATGGAGGATAAAAATATCCATTGACTTTAAATCGAGAAACTTTTTTATCTTATAAGTAAACATGTAATTTTAGCATTCAATGAGCATCTTGTATTTCATAGAAATTGGGAGTAATATAGTCTTTACGTAAAGGCCAACCTATCCAACTCTCAGGCATCAAAATACGTTTAAGGCATGGGTGATTATTATAAAAAATTCCTAACATATCATAGGATTCCCATTCTTGAAAATCGGTGCTTCTCCAAATCCAGAAAACAGACGGAATTCTAGAATTCTTTCTTGAGGTAAAGACTTTTATGCATACTTCTTCCGGTTGATCCACATCATATTGTATTCTGGTAAGATGATACACACTAGCTAATAATACACCAGATGATACATCATAAGCACACTGAGAGCGTAAATAATTGTACCCATATACAAATGAAATGACAGCAATGGAGTCCCAATCCTAAAGTTTTATTTGTAAAGTCTCTATTCCTTGGTAATCGAAACCCAAAGATTGATGAACTAGCTCATGCTTGACTAGCCAAATAGATAAACGACCCTGCATCTTCTTGATCTCTCCTGCATTTGTATAAGTATTTCATATTTACAATGAAATTTATAAAGATTGACCAGATTTTTGTTATTCTGTACAAACAAAAACAATTTTGCCTAATTCACTAATTTAGGGGAAGATATTGAATTTTTGGATTTGAAAAATGTTTCATAAGATATCCCTGAAATAGATGTTGATTGATCGAGCCATTTTTATCATAATTTCCCGTATGAATACTGCGTCGAACATGAAACTTCTGATTTGTAGTAAAACATCGATTTCTTGTTGAGACCCAATTCTATCTTCATGGATTTCTCGAGATATCTTCTTGTTGAAGTTTCGTTATAGCATCTATAATTGCCTCTGGCTTAGGTGGGCAACCCGGTAAATAGACATCTACAAGGATTAGTTTATCAACTCCCCGAACAATAAAGAATCGGTACTGAACATAGCCCTTGTAATAGTACAGGCGCCCATGGCAATGACATATTTTTGTTCCGGCATTTACTAATATAATCTCACCAAGGAGGGAGCCATTTTCATTGTTACCGTGCTTGTTGTTAAAATAAGGTTTACTTGTCTAGGACTCGATCTTGGCACTAATCCATAATGATCAAAGTTGAATCGTGAGCCTTTTAGTGAAGCAATTTCGATGAAACAACTAGTACCATATAGAAGCGGCCATAAACTGGATAGTCTTGACCTATTTGAATGATCATTTGATGTAGTTGAAATTACAGAATTGGGGATTGTTTGGTCAACTAATGGAAACTCAATCAAATTAATAACTGTTTCAATGCCATCTTTTCCTTTTTTTATTGTCCGAATATTCAGGAGCTAATACCATTCCAATGCCCCTTTTCGCCATGCATAAACTAAACCAACAATTAGAATAAGCACAAAAATGAAAACTTCTATAAATACAGATATGCCCAATACATCAAAACTCATTGCCCATGGATAAAGAAAAACAATTTCAACATCAAAAACAACAAAAGCTAGGGCAAACATGTAATAACGAATTCGGAATTGTACACAAGCATCTCCCATGGGCTCTATACCGGATTCATAACTGGAGAACTTCTCAATCCCTTCACTAATGGGGGCTAAAACCCCGGAAATTACAAATGCCAAGATAGGAATAACACTTGATATTATTAGAAATGCCCAGAAAATATCATACTCATAAAGCAAAAACACAGAAACACTCATATTAATGTGTACTATATTGAACTCAATTACTCAATTCGAATTGGAATTGTCAATTCATACAAAATTTATTAGGCGAAATCTTAATTTTTTTTATTAAACTGCATAGTTTAGTTTTTTTGTCGAGCACGTCTCGCTTAAAGAGTTAATTCAACAGAATTTCAATTCCATTTTATTTATATAGCGTAGACATATTATGCTTTTACCCAAAGAAAACTATCTCACTTTTTTGTAGGGATTTGTTTATATGATTTCATTAAAATCTCAGTAGAGGATTAAAGTCATTTCATTACCAATTAATCTCTAACACTAAGCATTGCTATTTAGAATGAACCCAAGTACTTGTTTGTTACTACAATGACACGGTAAAACCAATCCATGGATTAAGTTTCGTTACAAGAAAAGAAAAAAAGTTCTTTTCTATATGTAAACTTGTTGAAGAGATGAAATAGAACCGATGTCTATCTTTTTGATCAGAGGTTAAATCTGTCATCAGAAGAAGAATTAAATACTAAACTTGGGGATAAATAAATGGCCTTGGTTTTATTTCCATAAAAATGGGGCATTTACATTGTGGAGGTCTGTGCAATACTGATTTGCTACTAAAGCAGGTGAGGTCTGAGATTAACTACACCTGATGTCAGAACTGTGTATATGCTAGACCACTAGTCATCCAACTCAACAATTTGTGCTCTCCTCTCAGCCGCTTTTTTACGGAAAAAAATGCCCCATCTAATGTCTGCCTTGATCTTAAGCCATCCCACAACAGCCTTTCCTGATCGACCTTACGATTCAAAAGCAAAGCTATCTTCAGCTAAGTTAGCGGAGACCCCACCTCTTGTGAATGCACGGAGTAATTGTTGCATGTCTTCATGTTCCAGCATCTGGTGGCTTCTCATCCTGATCTCTTCAGAGAACATATCATTTACTGCACGGTTATCCTGCGGCTGCCAGTCATAAGAATTCAGGTTTGATGTCTGTGGAGGCATGTCATGTAACCCAAACTCCAAGGTTGTTTGCAATGACGGGGCAACTGCAAGGCTTGTGCTATTGTTTCTGGTTATTAAAGTAAGCTGAGAGGAGCCGATGAACTGGTCTTGCGATGCACAAGGAATGCTGTTAAGTTGGTGAGCCTCTGCTGCAGCATATTGAGAGTGAAAAGAAGCGCCCGTAGATCGATCACCATAACCTGCGGACCCTAAATCAAAAGAAAATATTAGATGAATTAGCTAAATCAATATCAATGTTAACATTTTCCACTAAGAAGTATTAAAAGAGCCCTTCCGGCTTTCGCATAAGTTAGCATGCTAAGCTACCTATTTCGAATTAGTATATATGCTAATATGGAAATCTAATTTAGAACCCAATACTTTTTAATGGAAATGGTTACCTTCAACTTTAAACAATATTTAGGACTAATACAAAAGTATAGCCATTGTGGGCTAAGTAGTCGTTATGGCCATTAAGAATCAACAAAGTCAACCCAAGCAAGGGTAAACAAGCAAAAATATGATATTGACTAGACAAACCGTCTGGGAACTGAAATTGGAATAACAAATCTAGAGGATATATGAACAGTATCAAATTATAACAACTAACGACCGCATGAAAACTGACGGTGAGAATTTTTTTCTCCACATGGCCATAAAGCAATTACCTGAGTTTAAATATTTCACTGTAGCATAATAAAAAATTAATTCAAAGTTCAAACCAACAGTCGTAAAAACGCTAATGAGATTAAAAAACTTAATTCAAGTTGTTCATTTGGGGATTGATGCACTTATTAATTTATGACCAGATTTTTACCGGTAACTACCTCATTCATCTGAGTAGTTGTAACATCCCGAAACAGTGGAAATTTAAAAATTTATAATCAAGACGATGGAATTCAATAATCAAAGACGGGACTGTTACTTCTCATAAAACAAATAACGGTGCACCAAATTACATTAGAGTTTGTCAAAATGATACATGATTACAACAGAACGACAAAACAAGATAAACCGTAATCATGTTGACCTCAGTGGTCCGAGTAGAGGATCCGACTCCAAAATGCGCGTGCCCGCCGATCACCACCCAACTGGACCTACTGCGGTCCTGAAAAATATATAACAACAATGCCTGAGTTTCCAGAAGGAAACCCCGTATGCCAACTCACCTATATGCATGCATTACACAAATGAACCTATCATACTAGTAGCATGTCATGACATCAACATAAACGAAAACAGTTCCCCTGAAGGGTAAAACAGGACATCAGTCCGACAGTCAACATCGGATCTCCCGAGGAGACCTACTGCACGCACATGTAGTCTTACAGCACTCGACATTGCACCCCCCACACGCGGCTACACTACTCAAGGGTTCGGCAGGGAGCATCTGTCACGCCTGCGGGCCGATGGAATACAGATCTGCAAATCTCTGTGGTCCGAGCCACTGGGGACCAACGGGGCCGTCGCCCGGAAGGTATAACATCATCTCGATAGGTGCCCAGTCGAGGAATCAACATAGCCGGAACAACCTCGGCCCAACAATCATCATCGCCGGCACAACCTCGGCGGCATCACCGGCACAACATCGGTGGTCCATCACAAACGTCCGGCACAGCATCGGACAGGTCCAGACCGAAGTCTGTCAGGTCATCAGGCTCCACGAGCCGCAAACACCAACCGCGCCATTATAAAAGCAGGGCAGCGACCTCCGTAGCCCGTAGGCCGGTAGTCACATCACCCAACGCCAGTTGCGTGCCCGCACAAACATCAAACATTAGGATCCACGATCCCTCAGGCCTGCTATACTACAATGAGTCCAATCAATCCATCAACTTAGTCACGGTCCATAAATGGAGGTGACGCATCCCGAACACCCACACTTTTCCACACGGCGGTCCCTGGGCAGTCACGCGGAACGCGCCCACCGTCACCTCCCGGCTCACGCACAAGGCGAGGACACGGGTTTCCGTGGACAAAGTTGGCATTCAAAAAGGAACCAGGAATTCTGTCCTGGGCCCAAACGGTCGACCGACAAAGGTGATTCGGTCCACCGTTTCCAGAAAGGAATCGGTCGACCGTACGCCTAACACGGTCTACCGCTGCGCTCAAAACACAATCCCCAACGGTCGAACAAAGGTCTAAAACCGGTCGACCGAACGAGGTCAAAATCCGGAGTCTGGTCAACATCAAATTCAAATCTATCGGTCGACCGACTCAGGGGTCTCGGTCGACCAAAAACTAACAGGGTCAACCTATTATTTCTATGTCATGTAACGGTCGACCGAACACATAAAAACGGTCGAACAACATGCATAAATAATCTAGTACACTTAAGTTCCGGTAGACCGGCACAAGGACCCCGGTCGACCGAAAACCAACAGGCAGTCCCAACTCACCAGCAATATGCACTACCGGTCGACCGCCACAAGGCGTCGTTCGACCGGTGAAGGTTAAAGTCGGGTAAAAAGTGCTAAATCAGTCGACCGCCCAAAGGACTCGGTCGACCGTTGGTCGCCTTCAACCTCGCGCTAGTCGAGGTTTTACGAAGAAACTCGCCGCCGGAGAGGTCTCCGACCTCTCCCGGCCGACCAACACCTCCCCCACACCCGGGTGAGCAACCAAACCACACTAACGAGTCGACATACCTAAAAAACGCAACGAATCCGCCGGAGCCTCGCTCGCGTCTCCGTTGCCTCCGGTGATCCTCCTCGCACGCTAAACTCCGCTCACGACCACCGCTGGTTCCGCCTCCGTCTCCTCTGGTGTTGCTGGTAAGGAAGAGGAATGAGAGAGAGCAAGAGAGAAGAGAGAAAGAGAGAGAGATGTTAGCCTTTTAAACCCAACCCAATACACCCATCTCCTCCCAACAGTAGCCTACACATCCAACCCATCCCCTCATCCACGTCCACTGTTCACGCCCCTCCTCTTCCCCAAGCAATCACTGCAGCACCCCTCTTCCCCATGCTAAACACCTCAATAATCACCATTACCCTTAAGCAAGGGTTTAGGTTCTAACAGAAGTTCTATCAATAAATGAGAATGCAAAAACAAGGTACCTCCCAAAGCAAACCCAGAATCTGCCTGTGCACATGGCAAGTAAGGCAAGGAAACTTGCTCATCATAAGGATGATTTATTGAACTTGTACCAACTCCAGCCATGGAAGATGATGCTCCGCAATCGCCTTTGGAACTCAAAAGAACCTCTCCATCGTATTTAACAACATGATTCCAATTATCATAGGCCTTCTTAACCAGAGAATCAGAAAATACTTGTAAGGGGAAAGGAATGGTAGTAGCGATTGAGCATTCTCAGGTGCATCCTTTTAGAAAGCAATGTAAAAACTCTCTTCCCAGCTCCAACACAGTAGATGAGATTGAGATTTTCAATGAGAAAACAAGCACAGAATAGGACCGAAATAAAGGTTTTAAGAGGTCAATGTAACATCCCGAAACAACAGAAATTTAAAAATTTAAACAATCAAGAGATTATCAGAATAAACTCACCAACGGGAATGTCACTCAATAAATCAACCGTGGGTGCACCAATAATACAACAGAGTTTGTCAAAAGACGTGATTACAACAATACAATGAAAAGACAGATAAAGTAATCATGACGACCTCCAAGAGTCCGATGAGGATCCTGGCCCCAAAATGTGTGCGCCCGCGGTCACCACCCGACAGAACCTACTGCGGTCCTGAAACATGAATCAAACAACGATGCCTGAGTTTCCCATTAGGAAACCCCGTATGTCAAGCTCACTTATATGCATGCAATAGTACGGTAAAAGAACCTATCATACTAGTAGCATGTCATGTCACATCTGCAATGTATCAAATCCCTCAACAGGGTAAACGGGACCTAGTCCGACAACAACGACCATCAACAGGGTCCACAAGGACATCAGTCCAGCAACAACAACAACGGGTCTCCCTCGGAAACCTACCGTAGGCACATACGGTCTTACGGATAGTACGCGACGCGTCCCCCCACAAGCGACTACACGAGCCTAAGGGATCGGTGAGGAGCGTCCGCACTTCTGTGCAAGGAACCACGTGGTCAACACCACCTTCGACGGAGTCGTAGCCCGGTCGGTCAACATCCCAGGATAGGTGCCCAATCGGGGATCATCGCTGGCACAACATCAGCGGCATCGCCGATACAACATCGGCGGTACAACATACGTCTGACACAACATCGGATGACACAACCACAGCCAGAACATCGTCGACACCATCATCGCCGGCACAAACCTCGGCGGCATCGCCGACACAACATCAGCGGTACAACATACGTCCGGCACAACATCGGACGGGTCCAAACCGTAGTCTGCACGGTCATCATGCTCCACGATCCCTCAGGTCTGCTACTCATCAGAGAGTAAGGCAACAACATGTCACACCACGTCCAATCCGGAGGTGGCGTGACCCAAGTGTCCACACTCTTCCACACGGTGGTCCCTGGGTGGTACGAGCACGTACCCGCAGTCACGTCCCGGCTCACGCTCTAAGCGACGACACGGGTTTCTGTGGACAAAGTTGACACGATCACAAGACCAGAAATCCAGTTCTGCACACAAACGGTCGACCGAAAAAGTCTAACCGGTCGACCGTCCCCAATAGGTTCGGTCGACCGAAAGTCTACAACGGTCCAACTATTCTGCGTGTCACTTAATTCCAAACGGTCGAACAGAAGTCTAAAACCGGTCGATCGAATACGTGGTCAAAATCCGGAGTTGGTCAAAATCACCAAAGACTATTCGGTCGACCGACTCAGGGGTCCCGGTCGACCGAAAACTACCATGGTCATCCTAATAGTCTACATCATATAACGGTTAAACGATATACATAAAACGGTCGAACAACATACATAAATCTCAAGTACACTTAAGTTTCGGTCGACCCCAAAACAAGGGATGGTCGACCGAAACACAACAGGAAGCCCCGATTCACCAGCACAAATACACAACCGGTCGACCGCCGCAAGGCATCGTTCGACCGGTGATGGTTAAAATCGGGTAAAACACTACATCGGTCGACCGCCCGAAGGGACCCGGTCGACCGTTGGTCGTCTTCAACCTCGCGCCAGCCGAGGATTTACGCCGTTCTCGTCGCCGGGGAGGCCTTCGACCTCCCCCGACCGACCAACAAAACCCTCCCACGAGGGAGAGCAACCACAAAACACACTAGAAGCCGGCATACCTCGACGAGAAGACGGAGCACACCGAAGTTCGCTCCACGTCGCCCGCCGACTGCAACCTCCGCACACGAGCGTCACGTCCGCTCCTCCTCAACTCCAAGCTCTCCTCCACGCGCCAGTGTCGCCTCCACGAGCTCTGGATCGCCAGACAAGGAAGGAAAGTGAGAGAGAGAGACTTGAGTGAAAGGAAAGGAGGAAAACGTTTTCTCCTACACTCCACCCAAAACCCAACAGTAACCGGCCCCCTACTCCATCACCCATCACCAGCTCACTATTCACCACATCTTCCCCATGCTAATCCCTCCACTAATCACGGGATTAGCCTTAAACTGGGATTAGGGTCTAACAGTCAAGATCTTATTTTGTGTAAAACAAACTCACAAGAACCAGTGGAAAGCCAAAAATCAATAGCATGGTTCTATGGAACAATATAAGATCACAACCTTTTGAGTGTCTGAAATGGTTAGCAGCTGAAATATACCGTCCACTAGCAATAAGGCCACAGAACTCATAGTCATTATTGAATATAGCACCCACATCTTGCATGTCATAATAAACATACAGTTTTCCGCTGAGAACACAAGTCTTAGCGTGATCCACAAGAATCCCCCACATCTTATTTGACATGCCACTTCCGAGTATCTGAACAAGGGAAGATGACAATGAATCAACAATTTAAACTTGTGAATTTAAAAAGGTCAGCCCTACATCCACACTTCTGCATCATAATGTCTTACACGCCGCAATTGAAGAGGGTCCCTAAGTGCCATCCGAAGGAAGTCCTCAACTGTGTGGATCCCAGCGTTGTTTAACTTCTTGTGGTAAGAGCCGTCCTTTGCAATCTTTTCTAATCTCCAAACCTCATCCTTCTGTGCATGTGGGTGATGCTTTTTATATGCTGTGAAACCAAAAGGCATATTATAATTCTTCTGATAACATAAATTCATATCAGAAGTCAAATATGAATTCACTTCAGAAACTTACATTCCCCTCTAGGCCCTTCACAAGAAAAGCTTCAGTTTTTGCCTCCCGTATACGAACACCCTCAGAGTAGCCAAGATTAACTCTCAACCCAAGTCTAAATTTTCTGCTTCTCGTCCAGCTTGAATTGTCCATAAATGTCAAATCACCAAGAGTACCCACACCATCCTTCAGGGAAAGTTGCAATTGACCAGTTAAAATAGGTCCTTTCATTTCACGCTCTTTTACAATATACCTTTCCAATTCTTCCTCTGTCCAGCTATCATCATCTTCATTGCTAAAATCACCATCCAGCACTAACACATCTAGTTTTGCAGAAGATTCAGGTCCTGATGTGACAACCTGATAGGTACTTGCATCAAGCAATACAACATGGATTGCTGCCCCTTGTTCACCTTCAACTTTCCACCAGTAAATAAAGGCAATGAAAGCCTCGTCCTGAAATGCAGCTGAAGGTTTCGTCGATCTGGCCCTTCAAGTCGGTTAGGAGAAGACCTGTGTTTTGCGTAAAGTTCAAAAAATCATGTTTTTATGCTAACACAAGATTGGGAAGGAAGTAACAGTTCAAGAGAACAAGATGTCCTGATAAAATATCCTCTCTTCCAACAAGGAAGGATAGAGTGCCTAAATTACATAATAAAAAAGACACCAATCCTCATATTTTTCGTAGTCAGATGCACATATAGCGTGAGCTGGCGAAGGTACATTTACATAGTTTTTTTAAACTATACAAAGTTGAACATCAAAGACATTAATTGGTTGGTTGGTTAACAAGGATGATAACTGATGCCGGTTTGACATGAACAGAAGATATTTTAGTTGAATATTAGAACAATACACATTTGAAGCTGATATACCTCGGATTCGAGATGAGGTAGTCTCCGTAAAAGAGGTAGGGAATTGAGATAAGATAAAGGTTATTTTTCTGTTCTTCTTTTCTCATTACAAGTTGCCATTTTATAATTGCAGAAAGGAAACTGCTATATGCTAATAATAGGAAAGCAATTACTGAATTTAAATATGCTAATTATAATCCATGAATGGGTAGGAATTGGTTCTCCTTCCTTCTTGTAACTTCTCATCAATTAAAGAGATAGCTTTGATGGTCTTTTAGTCATACGTTTGGCTCTTCCTTGTGCTAGACTGTTGGAATTACTGGTTGTATCATTCCCCCCACCTACAAACACGTGATCGTCCTCGAGCACGTCTATAAGTGGCGGTAGATTCGCTGGGATAGTGACTGACGGGTCGCCATGGAATTTCTTCAGTTTTGAAACGTGAAAGACATTGTGGATACGTGCCGAAGGTGGGAGATTAAGTCGGTATGCCACTGTACCGATTTTAGCTGTAATTTCAAATGGCCCATAATATTTTTGTGCAAGTTTGTTGGAAGGTCGGTGAGCGACCGTTGCTTGTCTATACTTGGCTAATTTAAGAAGGACCCAATCTCCTACCTGAAAAGCAACATCGATACGGTGTAAATCAGCTGACTTTTTCATTCTAGATATGGCCTTTGCAAGGTTGGATTTCAGTTCGTGTAATATGGTGGAACGGTCTTTGCAAATTCGAGCTGCATTGTCATCGATGTTGGAGCCAATGAGCATGTCAACTATTGCCGGTGGGTAACGTCCATAGATTGCTTCGATCAGTGTCATACCTGTTGAGGAATGAAATGAAGTATTGTACCACACTTCCGCTAGATGTAGAATTGAAAACCCAAAACAAATCGGTGGAGAAGGGGTTTGAAAATATGATTCATGGTTGCTTGGAATGTGGATGGTGCATTCGTGAGGACGAATGGCATAACTAGAAATTCGTAGTGACCATCATTTGTACGGAAGGCGGTAGCTTCGATCGACTCCTTGGAAAGGCGAATCTGATGAAAGCCCGATCGTAGATTGATTTTGGAGTAGAAACAGGAACCTCGAAGCTCATCGAAGAGTTCATCAATAGTAGGTATCGGGAATCGATCCTTTACCGTGATATTGTGGAGAGCACGATAGTCCACAGAAAAATGCCATGTTCCGTCTTTTTTCTTGACCAAGATCACTGGTGAGCTATGTGGGCTTCTGCTAGGTTGTATAATGCCATACTGCAACATGTTATTAACTAGCCTGGTAATTTCAGCCTTTTGGTAGTGGGGGTAGCGATAAGGTCGGGTACGGACTGGACCGGAACCCGGGCTAAGGAGGATACAATGATCCTGGCTCCGGACAGGAGGGAGCCCCTTGGGGTGACTGAACACATCGGGGAAATCATGTAATATGAGTTGTATATCCTCATGCACCTTGGGTGTGGGAGTAGGACCATCAGGAGACATTTCTATATGAAGCAGAAATAAGGATAAGGACTCTTTGGAGCGAATTGTGCGATGCAAGGAAGATGAAGATATTGGTGTAGTTGTTTGCAGATTTTTGAGAACCATGTTGCGACCTTCAAAAGTGAATGTTAATGTCATCTTGTCATAGTCGAAAGTGACCAAGCCCAATGACCGAAGCCAAAGAACCCCCAACACAATGTCGGCACCATGGAATGCAATGGCGTATAAATCGACCTTGAAGTCAGTGTCGTTGATTCGAATATGGACGTTACGACATACGCCGCGACATCGTAGGCGTGCACTGTTGCCCACAGTCACATCGAACTTCTGTGATTCGTCCAACTTGAGATGAAGTTTTGAAATCCATGAATCGTGGATGAAGTTCAGTGTAGAACCGGAGTCCACGAGAACCTGCAATTCGGAGTTTCCCACCCGTTCGACGAGGCGAAGGACTTGAGGCGATGTATTGGCCAACAACGAGTGCAATGTGAGGCATGAAAGCTCGTGTTGGTCGTTGTTGTCGGGTTTATTGTCCGAGCTGTCGACAGGAGCATCATCCAACAAGAGAAGGTGTTGGGTACTCTTACAGTTGTGACCCCGATGACACTTTTCATCACAATTGAAGCAAAGGCCGCGGTCCATCTTGTTTGCGATTTCTTCCTTGGATAAGGGTTTCACGCCGACAGGTATGCGAGGGCGTGGGGAAGGTGGCCGGAATGTTGTGGAGGAAGGTGAGGGTCGGAAGGGTGGTCTCCTGCTGTCCACGAACTTGCATTCATGTAGTAGGGCCAATTCTTGGGCGTCCTGGATGGTGCGAGGTCGAAGGCCCCAAACCTCCCTGCCCAAGTCTGGCTTAAGCCCAGCAACAAACTTTTGAAGGAACTGGGTAGGGGTGAGATTGTGGATGGAGTTGGCCGAATGCTCGAAATCATCGATATATTGCTGCACAGTAGAAGTATGAGTGATCATAGAAAAGGAACCAAACTCACCAGCAAAATGATGATCTCCAAATTTGTGTTGAAGGCGTTCAACAAAGTCGTTCCAATCCCTAAAGGGATCAGATCTTTGGTGCCAGCGGAACCATGCCAAGGTTGTCCCATCCAGATGAAATGACGCTATATTAAGTCGACGATGATCTCTGATATTGTGGTACGTGAAGTATTGTTCTCTTTGGAAGATCCAATTCTGAGGATCGGCACCCGCGAAGCGTGGAATTTAAGGTGAGGTGGGGGAGTGAATTCAGGGTTATGGTGGCGTGGTGGAGGTGGCGGTGGTGGAGGTGGTGGTGGTGGTGCATTCATAGAGTCGATGCGTCCCACTAACTCTACGATGGTTGCGGTCAAGTCCGCAAGTTTGTCATCCACCAAGGTATTGTGGCGTTCGATGTTGGTGATAGCAATTGCTTGGATTTTCATTTGTTCGGCGAGCTAAGCAAGGCGAGTTCCATCTGCCATCCCGGTGGAAGATGAATGAAAGCACCAAATGATATACCTCGGATTCGAGATGAGGTAGTCTTCGTGAAAGAGGTCGGGAATTGAGATAAGATAAAAGTTTTTTTTCTGTTCTTCTTTTCTCATTACAAGTTGTCATTTTATAATTGCAGAAAGGAAACTGCTATATGCTAATAATAGGAAAGCAATTACTGAATTTAAATATGCTAATTATAATCCATGAATGGGTAGGAATTGGTTCTCCTTCCTTCTTGTAACTTCTCATCAATTAAAGAGATAGCTTTGAT
The DNA here is from genome assembly GCA_963682175.1 of Triglochin maritima. Lineage (NCBI taxonomy): Eukaryota > Viridiplantae > Streptophyta > Magnoliopsida > Alismatales > Juncaginaceae > Triglochin > Triglochin maritima. The sequence goes on along the minus strand of OY821774.1, from coordinate 25,969,873 downwards.
GGTCTTTTAGTCATACGTTTGGCTCTTCCTTGTGCTAGACTGTTGGAATTACTGGTTGTATCATTCCCCCCACCTACAAACACGTGATCGTCCTCGAGCACGTCTATAAGTGGCGGTAGATTCGCTGGGATAGTGACTGACGGGTCGCCATGGAATTTCTTCAGTTTTGAAACGTGAAAGACATTGTGGATACGCGCCGAAGGTGGGAGATTAAGTCGGTATGCCACTGTAACGATTTTAGCTGTAATTTCAAATGGCCCATAATATTTTTGTGCAAGTTTGTTGGAAGGTCGGTGAGCGACCGTTGCTTGTCTATACTTGGCTAATTTAAGAAGGACCCAATCTCCTACCTGAAAAGCAACATCGATACGGTGTAAATCAGCTGACTTTTTCCTTCTAGATATGGCCTTTGCAAGGTTGGATTTCAGTTCGTGTAATATAGTGGAACGGTCTTTGCAAATTCGAGCTGCATTGTCATCGATGTTGGAGCCAATGAGCATGTCAACTATTGCCGGTGGGTAACGTCCATAGATTGCTTCGAACGGTGTCATACCTGTTGAGGAATGAAATGAAGTATTGTACCACACTTCCGCTAGATGTAGAATCGAAAACCCAAAACAAATCGGTGGAGAAGGGGTTTGAAAATATGATTCATGGTTGCTTGGAATGTGGATGGTGCATTCGTGAGGACGAATGGCATAACTAGAAATTCGTAGTGACCATCATTTGTACGGAAGGCGGTAGCTTCGATCGACTCCTTGGAAAGGCGAATCTGATGAAAGCCCGATCGTAGATCGATTTTGGAGTAGAAACAGGAACCTCGAAGCTCATCGAAGAGTTCATCAATAGTAGGTATCGGGAATCGATCCTTTACCGTGATATTGTGGAGAGCACGATAGTCCACAGAAAAATGCCATGTTCCGTCTTTTTTCTTGACCAAGATCACTGGTGAGCTATGTGGGCTTCTGCTAGGTTGTATAATGCCATACTGCAACATGTTATTAACTAGCCTGGTAATTTCAGCCTTTTGGTAGTGGGGGTAGCGATAAGGTCGGGTACGGACTGGACCGGAACCCGGGGTAAGGAGGATACAATGATCCTGGCTCCGGACAGGAGGGAGCCCCTTGGGGTGACTGAACACATCGGGGAAATCATGTAATATGAGTTGTATATCCTCATGCACCTTGGGTGTGGGAGTAGGACCATCAGGAGACATTTCTATATGAAGCAGAAATAAGGATAAGGACTCTTTGGAGCGAATTGTGCGATGCAAGGAAGATGAAGATATTGGTGTAGTTGTTTGCAGATTTTTGAAAACCATGTTGCGACCTTCAAAAGTGAATGTTAATGTCATCTTGTCATAGTCGAAAGTGACCAAGCCCAATGACTGAAGCCAAAGAACCCCCAACACAATGTCGGCACCATGGAATGCAATGGCGTATAGATCGACCTTGAAGTCAGTGTCGTTGATTCGAATATGGACGTTACGACATACGCCGCGACATCGTAGGCGTGCACCGTTGCCCACAGTCACATCGAACTTCTGTGATTCGTCCAACTTGAGATGAAGTTTTGAAATCCATGAATCGTGGATGAAGTTCAGTGTAGAACCGGAGTCCACGAGAACCTGCAATTCGGAGTTTCCCACCCGTTCGACGAGGCGAAGGACCTGAGGCGATGTATTGGCCAACAACGAGTGTAATGTGAGGCATGAAAGCTCGTGTTGGTCGTTGTTGTCGGGTTTATCGTCCGAGCTGTCGACAGGAGCATCATCCAACAAGAGAAGGTGTTGGGTACTCTTATAGTTGTGACCCCGATGACACTTTTCATCACAATTGAAGCAAAGGCCGCGGTCCATCTTGTTTGCGATTTCTTCCTTGGATAAGGGTTTCACGCCGACAGGTATGCGAGGGCGTGGGGAAGGTGGCCGGAATGTTGTGGAGGAAGGTGAGGGTCGGAAGGGTGGTCTCCTGCTGTCCACGAACTTGCGTTCATGTAATAGGGCCAATTCTTGGGTGTCCTGGATGGTGCGAGGTCGAAGGCCCCAAACCTCCCTGCCCAAGTCTGGCTTAAGCCCAGCAACAAACTTTTGAAGGAACTGGGTAGGGGTGAGATTGTGGATGGAGTTGGCCGAATGCTCGAAATCATCGATATATTGCTGCACAGTAGAAGTATGAGTGATCATAGAAAAGGAACCAAACTCACCAGCAAAATGATGATCTCCAAATTTGTGTTGAAGGCGTTCAACAAAGTCGTTCCAATCCCTAAAGGGATCAGATCTTTGGTGCCAGCGGAACCATGCCAAGGTTGTCCCATCCAGATGAAATGACGCTATATTAAGTCGACGATGATCTCTGATATTGTGGTACGTGAAGTATTGTTCTCTTTGGAAGATCCAATTCTGAGGATCGGCACCCGCGAAGCGTGGGAATTTAAGGTGAGGTGGGGGAGTGAATTCAGGGTTATGGTGGCGTGGTGGAGGTGGCGGTGGTGGAGGTGGTGGTGGTGGTGCATTCATAGAGTCGATGCGTCCCACTAACTCTACGATGGTTGCGGTCAAGTCCGCAAGTTTGTCATCCACCAAGGTATTGTGGCGTTCGATGTTGGTGATAGCAATTGCTTGGATTTTCATTTGTTCGGCGAGCTAAGCAAGGCAAGTTCCATCTGCCATCCCGGTGGAAGATGAATGAAAGCACCAAATGATATACCTCGGATTCGAGATGAGGTAGTCTTCGTGAAAGAGGTCGGGAATTGAGATAAGATAAAAGTTTTTTTTCTGTTCTTCTTTTCTCATTACAAGTTGTCATTTTATAATTGCAGAAAGGAAACTGCTATATGCTAATAATAGGAAAGCAATTACTGAATTTAAATATGCTAATTATAATCCATGAATGGGTAGGAATTGGTTCTCCTTCCTTCTTGTAACTTCTCATCAATTAAAGAGATAGCTTTGATGGTCTTTTAGTCATACGTTTGACTCTTCCTTGTGCTAGACTGTTGGAATTACTGGTTGTATCAGAAGCTGATGAATCAAGGAAATTAGCTCTGCGTTAGCTACAAATCAAACTTCATTACTATGGGGATATCTTTCCTTTATGAGATCCAGATTACCAAAAGGATATATACATATATATTTATACGAGTTTTGACTGTTTTAAACAAACAAACGCAAGTTCTCTTTCAGTATTTTTTAGACAAAATACTTAGACACGTATTTAGGCTTCCTGGTCAAGTTATAAATTGGCAATAAAATTTTCCTTGTCGGAAATAAATTTATTATACTAAATTATTTTTAACACTTTCTCTTTGTTGTCTAAGTGCATAAACTTCCTCACTTCATCCACGACATAGAATCAATCTTAATTAAAGATTACAGTTATAGTAACAATGATAAACATTTCCATGGTATACATCAAGAAGTAAGTATACAACCATTCTTCTCCTATGTGTGGGATATGAATACAATGAAATTTAATTCTGAAATATTATTTTCTAATGTGCGAACGGTTGCCACACACCTTGCTCCAACCCTAGCAGGACCCAACTTTGCAATAGCACGTTCTACTTCTTCACATACCTATATAAATTAAAAGAAAAGGATAACAGGATAAACAAGAAATATCACAAGTTTTTCAGCACCTACTGGTATTATGGGCACAATAACCACAGCATTTCAAATAGAAAATGATGGACTTATGTAATAATTATTAAACATTTCTAGTAGGGAAATACGGACTATGTAATAACTTAATAAGAATGTTATGAAGGTATTCTACTGAAAGGCATGATAAGGCAATTATCTTACAACTCTACCAAGAATAGGCTCCAAAGAAGAACATAACTTTTGCATGCAATCTACCTTCAGAGCTTCAACAATGACACAGCATAGAATTTTTTTCAAGATCTATGTCAAAAAGATATCCAACAAAAGTTCATCATAAATTAAAAACTAAAAGGTCTGGAATACCATAAATAGTCTAATAACTTGAGCTCTTTCCTGAATACGACTACATGAATAAGAAATCCATTCAGGGTAAGAACATATTGTTACAATAATTATGTAAGAAGAAAAAAATCACTAGAGTTATAATTTTACATATGCAACTTGCTAACAACCCAACAACCCCCCCCCCCCCCCCCCCACCCCACACACACACACCTCCAACCGCCTCCTCCTCCTCCTCAGGTTGGCACAACCTCCTCCGGTTGCAACGTCCAGCATCTCCTCCGGCGCCTCCTCCAGTCCTTCAACCTCCTCCATTCCTCCTACAGCCACCGTTGGCCATCCTCCCTTGGTGACCCTCTCCTCTCCTTGCTATCTGATCTTTGTTATGGCTAGAAGTTGTAATTATAGTTGATGAATAATGATCTTGTACTTATAGATTTAAGTATAACTTGAGAATTTTGATGTTAAAACTTAAGAGTTTTAAAAGTGGGATGTTAAATTGTTGTTGTTGAATTGGACTATTTGAGAGTTAATCGAGAGTTGAATAGTTGACATTAAAACTTAAGAGTTAGATGTCAGAATTGTTATTTTTATTTTACAATGTTCAGGTATGGCATAGGACATCGCAGACCATTGGGCTTCCCCAGTCGCCTAGCTGTGGGCGACCCTTTTTTTAAATTATTTAATTATTATTTTTCTTAATTAGACAAAAATTGAAAACAAATAGGAAAAATACAGGAAAAATGCAAATAAATTATAGAAAAAAACCTTACATATTTAGGCTTCAAAAAGACACTCAAATCCCCGACCATAGTCTCACTAGGTACCCCCTCTACCCACCTAAACACTTAGGCATTTTATTTTATTAATTGTAGAGTTAGTAATACAATTCAGAAGAGAAGATACAAACATACGATAACATCCCGAAACAGCGGAAATTTAAAAATTAAACAATCAAAAGATTACTCAGATAAAATCATCAACGGGAATGTTACTCATATAAATCAACTGTCGGTGCACCAATAATACAACAGAGTTTGTCAAAAGACGTGATTACAACAATACAATGAAAAGACATGTAAAGCAATCACGACGACCTTGAAGAGTCCGATGAGGATCCTGACCCAAAAATGTGTGCGCCCACTGTTGATTGATCTCGTTTTATATTTAACCGCAAGTGCACGGCCGCGTTGAAGCGGTGGCAAATACGGGTCGTCCACTGGGAGGTGTGTCGACAATTGGTTTGTTCGAAGGCGAGAGGTAAAAGAAGGAGAGAAAGGTTGGTTACACTAAACTACACTAAGATGCAAAAAGTAAATGAAGATAAGCAATAAAACTAAGCCCCATAGGGGGTAGAGAAATAATGTGAACATAAAGAAGTGTGTGTGTGTTCATTAAGCTCCTCACAACATGTAGTGCATGAAATCATAAAACTACATCCAACTTTGCCTCCACATGAATTAAGATAAGACTACATCATTAAAACATACAAGACAATAATTGGAATGAAGCTACATGAACTCAAGTATAAAGACTATACCCTACTATGCCTCCACATGAATTAAGATTTCACTACATCATTAAAACATACAAGACATTAGCTAAGGTAAAGGCAACAAGAGCACATACACTACAAATTGTGTTTCCAATATTAATTCCATCCATATCCTAACCTTATCATTCCCCATAAAATAGGTCCATTAATCAAAGCATAAGCTAAGCTTCATTCAAGAGCATTAGCATATCAAAGATAAGAGTGGAAACCCATTAGATGGTTATGGAAATCATATAAAGCTCAAGGGATAAAAATAACACACACTTAATACACTACATGATTATATCACATATTTCTCCACCCCCCAAATGGGGATGAAACTACTCCCTACTCATTACACTACTGATTAGACTAAGTAAAGAAAACATTTAACTAAGATACTAAAATTACTAAACAAGAAATTAAACAAAGTAAAACAACCCACACAAAACAAGCAACATAACAAGACAAGATTAAAAGAAACAAATAAACTTTTATTAACAATGACTCACATTGAAGGTAGCATTCTTCTCCACCTTGAGTTATTTCTTCAAGGATCACTCCTTAGTAGAGAGAATGCCACCAAACAATGGGTAATTACAATGGAAGGTGAAGAGTTCTATTTATAAGCATGGAAAAAGCTAATTGGGGACAATCCCCCGATGTGGGACTAAACCAATACCAAAAATAGCCTAAACACATGATAATACAAGTCCAGGAGAAAGCTTGGCGGATCTGGGGCCATATGGATTGCCAATTAGCGGTCCAAGACCGCTAATTGGCGGTCTATAAACTTCAGATCTTCTTGGTTTTTGTTTCGGGCTTTGCTTGGAATGTTTCTTGGTCTTGGATGCATCTAACTTGTTTAGTGGAGCTCCGGCCCGAATCGAATTGACAAAATACTCCCCATGATGCTGTGGAGTTTCCTGTTTTGCTCTTAGGTCCTTTTGTCTTACGTTCAGGTCCTTCTCCCTTGCATCTTGGTCCTCAGGTCTCACAATTAAGTCACTTTTCCCTGCTTTTGGGTCCTTTTATGCTTCTTCTCTTCAAACCTCTTTATTTCTGAAATTCAAACACAAAACTCGTCACATAGCATTGCTTAGATGAAAGATAATGGATATAAGATACGAATATGAGCATGAAATGATGTCAATCAAATACCCCCGCACCTAAGTTTTTTCTAGTCCCGAGCAAAACAAAGAAAGAGAAAAGTAAACGAGAAACAAGAAATCCTAACTCACTTTCGTAGGAATCACGGTTGCACTTAGCACGTGCAACAAGCCGTTAAACCTCCTTGTTGCCAAGTAGGAGGAGTGTTGTCTCCTGAGGGTTTTTAGCGGATATACCCACAAAATCCGAACAAGATGCATTATTCAATCTAGACCTCGACTCGTTGGAAATATTTTGTCGATCAATGGACGCGGTAATCCTACGGGCCGACTCTATATAGGTAATCAGTTCACACCTAGCCTAATAAACCATTCGTGCAAGTTAAATAAGGTATTAAGTGAAAGACATGGACAACCTCAACATCCTCAAGTGATACAAAGTGTAAGGTCCATTAAGGTTCTTATTTGCATTACCATTTTTATTTTATTTTCTTTTTGTTTCTTTTCACACACATTTTTTTTTCTTTTTTTTTCTTTTTATTAGTTGGAGCTTCATTCTCCCAGGGTCAGGTTTCGTGCATCATTGCCCATGAGGACTTACACTATCACGTACACCTTTCCCCAAATCTCCACATAGGGCAATCCCTACCACCCGTGTAACGAGAGTTCGGTCGGCGCATCCCAAGTCAGATGACTCGAAAGCACCAGGGACAAAGTCCCCTCAGACCTACTTTCCCGAGTGAGGAGCCGTGCGAGAAGAGAGAACACCTACTCACTTATTTCTTATCTACACATGAACCAAAACCCCTATACTACTGTCTCACCACAAGATTTAGAGGGTCCTTGACTACAACAAACTTCCTTAAGTTAACAGACACGAATTATTGACTCACTAGGTTCATGGTGGACTTCTTTGAATGTTTGAGCACTGAAACCCTATGATTACTCACCCCCAAAGGAAAACTGGGGTGCATCCTAACGACTCGATAAATCCTAAAGCCACTGTACTAGATATCCTAATGCATCAAGTTCAAGACAATTTTGGGAGCTTTCTTTTTACTTTGCCTCTCAACGGTTTTGCACATGCTAAACACACGCAAAACCCACAAAACATTTTGTTTCGCAAACACATGAAGATTTTGAAAGAAATGTGAAAATTTTAAAGTACTAGGCAAGCAAAAGAAGACAAGTCACCCAAGGATCATGGCAAGCAGATATATAGATATTAAATGCAGCACACTAACATGACCCTAACAATGCAAACAAAAGAAAACAAAATCGAAAGAAAAAGACTCAACTATGTACACACGTAAACCCCCCCCCCCCCACACCTACTTCATGCATTGTCCTCAATGAATGTGAGCAAGATACTACATGGATTTATGCATGGAAAAGGAGAGATCTCACCAACATGAAGTACAAAGGTAAGTTTAAGGTCATGTTGATGGACATAACCCGAATTCCCCTCAAAACCTGTGAGATACTTAAAAAGGGAGACAAAATACGTGAAAGAAAGGGGGCCCAAATACTCAATGGTTGGGGCTCACAACAATCGATGCTTACTGAAGGAGTCTTTTATTGTACTTTTTTTCTCTTTTTTTAATAACTATGTACAAACATAAGTTCCCATCTTCATTTGTCAAAAGACATCAAATGGGAACCTCAAGAGTGGGTCAATGCACTTGGAAAGGGAACATGACACCACGCGGGGCCAGAATACGCATGCGTGGCCCCCCTTCACAAAGAGCACCAGATGAAATGAGAGGTTCATGAATTGGACGCAAAGACGTCTCATTCAAAGGATCAAACTGAAAGAGCTTGAACCTCTCGAGAGTTTGGGAAGTAAGGGGCAACGGAAGAAGAGTTTCTCCCGTTGCGCAGCTGAAGTTATGATCGTCAATCCAAACTCTCCAACCAACAGGCTGGTGCGTCGGAATGAGGTCAAGAACCTCGTTAGGCATGTCTGACACACCAGGCGAACAAAAGGTTGGTCTAATACCCAATGTATCCTTCAAGGAACTCCTAATACCCTCATGAGCAATGTAGTTGTTTGATGTTCCATCATTTCCAAGATGATCAGGAACAATAGTGAGAGGCAAACTCTCATCAGGTTGTTTGAAATTGAGGGGACTAGGGAGCTCTTGCTCCACCAGAGGTGAGTCCTTAGGAGGTACAACAATAGGATCATGTGGCTCAAGGGCCACGGGAAAAGAAGATGAGGCACAATCGTATGTCGACTCATAATGAAGCTGGTCCAAGTTATTCTCAATTTGAATCGAATCCTCCACTAGGTGATCGTGAATTGAAACCCCAAGTCCCTCAGGCCGACTAGGAGTTTGACTTTGAAAGATTGTGCTTTGAATTTATGGATGTGGTGGTGGTTCGATTTCAGAAGATAAACACTCATGTTGACCAGAAAAATTACCCTCCTCATGTAATCGTTGTGTCATTTGAATCACTTGCATTTCCAAAGCCTTGATTGTACTTTGCAACGCTTGAATGGTCAGATAACGAGAAGGGTCCTTGGGGTCAACATGCTGGGGTGGTGGAGTCTGGTTGGAATAACCCGACGATGAGGCATGAGGAGGTTGGTAATTATGGTGCTGAGACCATAGATGTGGGGGTTCGTAGGTCGCCGATGGGCATGGAGGTTAATAAGGTGGTGGTTGAGGTTGAGTGTGCGAGCTCTGACCGTGACCCCCACTAGGCTCCCAAGAGAAGTTAGGATGGTTACGCCATCCCAGGTTGTAGGAGTGATTGTACGGGTCGTTACGGGCCCTCTATTGATACATCGCATTTGCATGCTCAGTATCCCTTGGAGCATAAGCGCATTCCAAGTTATCATGGCCCGTAAGTCCATACCTACTACACCCAGGAATAGTGAACTGAGCTACAGGAGCTCGGTCCAACTCTAACCTCTCAATCCTACGCATGAGAGCATCCAAATTCGCCTCAGATGCGATAGTTGACTCGACATTATATGATCCAACCCAACCAGAAGACCTGGCGGCTGGTGGCTCTCTCATGTTACCCCCATATGAAGAATGCTCAGTCACATAATTACGATTATCCCAACCATACTGGGTGTTTGTCTGAGGCACCCCAGGATGCATGGGTCGGGAGTACCAGGGAGAATCATCCTGGTCCCAAGAATGATATGGATGGTCGCCCATGTAACCATCCATCTCAACAGAGAACGCTAGAGTCGACCACTCTCACCACTACGAGGTTAAACTCGCAAAAAGTGCTCGACTCGACCCTAACAACACTACAGAGAGTGTAAAGGGGAGGAGACTATAACGTAGAAGAAGGTGAGAAGAAGATGACTCAGAGGAGAAGGGAAGAATCCCTAAAGCTAGAATGGGTAACAGGAGAGGGTAGAAGCCTAATCTAGCAAGCACGACTCAAACAATGTAAGGCAATGGGTCCTTAGGCTAGACGACGCCTAACTTCGAGGTCACTAGCCTCGACACGTCTCACCTCCCTACAACGAGGACCACAATGCCCAGCAAGTGATACCAGATCCGGAGATCCAGTACCTCCTACTATCGACAAGGTAGGCAATGCGGATCAGGTCATGACGGTCTCGACTAGACTACTCTCCTAGTGCGTCCGAATTCCTTAGGGCCAATGTCTACTTGCTTTTAGTTAAGGCTTTATTACGAGTGATTTTTGGGGCCAAGGAAAGGGTGATGAAATCCCCCACCTTATCTTTTATGGGACAGCCCCTCCTTAGTAGCGTTTTGATCCTAGATCTAGCAATCAATCGCTTCAATCAAAACACTCAACTCCCGATGCACCTTACTAACTAATGCATGATCGAAACATGCATGAATGAGAGATTGGGGTGCACGTACCTCATGCCAGCAATCAACAACAAAATGTAAAGAAAAGAAAAGACAAATGCATGCAAGGTCTACAAATGATGGATGACCTAGATGGCAAGAAGTCTAATCTTTTGCTTTGAGTTTTATGGTCCAAGTTGATTAAAAGGGATTGAAATTAAATCTGGTAGCAAATTAGAAGTCACAACATGCAAAATTGTTCTCCCAGATAACTAACATGAAGAATATAACAACTGGAATAAATTTGAGAACAATTGAGGCTCACCAGGCCGCCAATTGGCGGTTCCAGACCGCTGATTGGCGGTCCTTTTGTAGCTTGTGGTCTTCAAACTTCTCCAGTAGCCTCCCCTTGATCCGTAGGTTCCCTGAAACTAAACAACACAGGAAACAAAAAATTAAAAACCCCTCGAATCGCCCAAACCAACGTCTGGACAGAGCACCTCCCCGGTAACGGCGCCAAAAACTTGATTGATCTCGTTTTATATTTAACCGCAAGTGCACGGCCGCGTTGAAGCGGTGCCAAATACGGGTCGTCCACTGGGAGGTGTGTCGACAATTGGTTTGTTCGAAGGCGAGAGGTAAAAGAAGGAGAGAAAGGTTGGTTACACTAAACTACACTAAGATGCAAAAAGGAAATGAAGATAAGCAATAAACTAAGCCCCATAGGGGGTAGAGAAATAATGTGAACATAAAGAAGTGTGTGTTCATTAAGCTCCTCACAACATGTAGTGCATGAAATCATAAAACTACATCCAACTTTGCCTCCACATGAATTAAGATAAGACTAAATCATTAAAACATACAAGACAATAATTGGAATGAAGCTACATGAACTCAAGTATAAAGACTATACCCTACTATGCCTCCACATGAATTAAGATTTCACTACATCATTAAAACATACAAGACATTAGCTAAGGTAACGGCAACAAGAGCACATACACTACAAATTGTGTTTCCAATATTAATTCCATCCATATCCTAACCTTATCATTCCCCATAAAATAGGTCCACTAATCAAAGCATAAGCTAAGCTTCATTCAAGAGCATTAGCATATCAAAGATAAGAGTGGAAACCCATTAGATGGTTATGGAAATCATATAAAGCTCAAGGGATAAAAATAACACACACTTAATACACTACATGATTATATCACATATTTGTCCACCCCCCAAATGGGGATGAAACTACTCACTACTCATTACACTACTGATTAGACTAAGTAAAGAAAACATTTAACTAAGATACTAAAATTACTAAACAAGAAATTAAACAAAGTAAAACAACCCACACAAAACAAGCAACATAACAAGACAAGATTAAAAGAAACAAATAAACTTTTATTAACAATGACTCACATTGAAGGTAGCATTCTTCTCCACCTTGAGTTATTGCTTCAAGGCTAACTCCTTAGTAGAGAGAATGCCACCAAACAATGGGTAATTACAATGGAAGGTGAAGAGTTCTATTTATAAGCATGGAAAAAGCTAATTGGGGACAATCCCCCGATGTGGGACTAAACCAATACCAAAAATAGCCTAAACACATGATAATACAAGTCCAGGAGAAAGCTTGGCGGATCTGGGGCCATATGGACCGCCAATTAGCGGTCCAAGACCGCTAATTGGCGGTCTATAAACTTCAGATCTGCTTGGTTTTTGTTTTGGGCTTTGCTTGGAGTGTTTCTTAGTCTTGGATGCATCTAACTTGTTTAGTGGAGCTCCGACCCGAATCGAATTGACAAAATACTCCCCATGATGCTGTGGAGTTTCCTGTTTTGCTCTTTGGTCCTTTTATCTTACGTTCAGGTCCTTCTCCCTTGCATCTTGGTCCTCAGGTCTCACAATTAAGTCCTTTATCCCTGCTTTTGGGTCCTTTTATGCTTCTTCTCTTCAAACCTCTTTATTTCTGAAATTCAAACATAAAACTCGTCACATAGCATTGCTTAGATGTAAGATAATGGATATAAGATACGAATATTTGCATGAAATGATGTCAATCAAATAAATCAACTGTCGGTGCACCAAGAATACAACAGAGTTTGTCTAAAGACGTGATTACAACAATACAATGAAAAGACATGTAAAGAAATCACGACGACCTTGAAGAGTCCGATGAGGATCCTGACCCCAAAATGTGTGCGCCCACTGTCACCACCCGTATGCCAAGCTCACCTATATGCATGCAATAGTACGATAACTGAACCTATCATACTAGTGGCATGTCATATCACATCTGCAATGCATCAAATCCCTCCAAGGGTAAACGGGACCTCAGTCCAACAACAACGACCCTCAACAGGGTCCATAATGACATCCGTCCAGCAACAACAACGACTCTCCCTCGGAAACCTACCGTAGGCACATACGGTCTTACAGACAGCACGCGACGCGTCCCCCCACACGCGACTACACGAGCCTAAGGGATCGGTGAGGAGCGTCTGCACTTCCGCGCAAGGAACCATGTGGTCTACACCACCTTCGACGGAGCCGTAGCCCGGTCGGTCAACATCCCAGGATAGGTGCCCAATCGGGGATCATCGCTGACACAACATCAGCGGCATCGCCGGCACAACATCAACGGTACAACATACGTCCGACACAACATCGGACGGCACAACCACAAGCCGGAACATCGTCGGCACCATCATCGCCGGCACAACCTCGGCGGTACAGCATACGTTCGGCACAACATCGGACGGGTCCAGACCGTAGTCTCCAGGGTCATCATGCTCCACGAGCCATGCGTCACACGCATTGGGATCTGTGATCCCTCAGGTCTGCTTCTCATCAGAGAGTAAGGCAACAACACGTCACACCACGTCCATTACGGAGGTGGCGCGACCCAAGTGTCCACACTCTTCCACATGGTGGTCCCTGGGCGGCACGAGCACGTACCCGCCGTCACCTCCCGGCTCACGCTCTAAGCGAGGACACGGGTTTCCGTGGACAGAGTTGACACAAACACCAGACCAGGAATCCAGTTCCGCACACAAACGGTCGACCGAAAGAGCCTAGTCGGTCGACCGCCCCCAATAGGTTCGGTCGACCGAAACTCGACAACGGTCGAACTATTCTGCGCGTCACTTAAGTCCAAACGGTCGAACAACAGTCTAAAATCGGTCGATCGAACACGAGGTCAAAATCCGGAGTTGGTCAAAATCAACAAGACTATTCGGTCGACCGACGCAGGGGTCCCGGTCGACCGAAAACTACTAGGGTCATCCTAATAGTCTACGTCATATAACGGTTGAACAATATACGTAAATCGGTCGAACAACATGCATAATCTTCAAGTACACTAAAGTTCCGGTTGAACGACCTCAAGGAACCGGTCGACCGAAACACAACAGAAGCACAACCGGTCGACCTCCACAAGGCATCGTTCGACCGGTGATGGTTAAAATCAGGCAAAATACACTACGACGGTCAACCGGCCGAAAGGACCCGGCCGACCGTTGATCGTCTTCAACCTCGCGCCAGCCGAGTATTTACGCAAATAGGTCGCCGGAGAGGTCTCCGACCTCCCCCGACCGACCAACAAAACTCTCCTACGAGAGTGAGCAACAACAAAACACACTAAGAACCGGCATACCTCGAAGAGAAGATGGAGCACACCGGAGTTCGCTTCGACGCCACCCGCAACCTCACACCTCGCTCGAGCACTCCCCGCTCCGCAACCACGAGCCTCGCACACGTCCACCTCCGCGTGCCTCACGCCGGAGAAGACCCTTTCCCCACTAGACGCCGAAAAAGAGAAGAGAAGAACTTGGGTGAGAGGTGAAAAACGATGGAAGAAGAAAGGAAATGAGGAAGAGAGAGAGAGATGTGTTGGTATTCTCTACACCAAACCCAACACCAACAGCAACCAGCCCCCTACACCCATCACCCATCTCACAACCCACTATTCCCCTCCTCTTCCCCATGCTAATCCCCCACTAAACCCGGGATTAGCCTAAGCAAGGTTAGGATCTAGCATATACAATACAAGTGTCCTAATCATTCCATTGGACACATTGTTCTAATGTTCAGTTAGGAACTTCAGTGTCGTCGGAGTCGTTTGGATCGTCAATGTAGTCATCCTCCTCTTTGGTTTCTTCATCTTCGGTTGAAATGAAGTCTTCATCGACATCCCGGGGTGCTTGAGAACTCGATGCACCGAGATCTCCATATGTATAATAAGTTATGTTGATGTCTTCATCTAATCTTTCATTTAAGTAAGGTATACTTGAAGGCGTCAAGTCTCTTGAAGTTGTGGATCGATGAGCCCATATTCGTGAAGATGAAGGTCCTAAGGCAGCTTCCTCCACCTCAACCCACGTTAGATCCTCCCCACCGAAGGCTGGATCCTCAGTTTCTACTAACCAAGGATGATCCTCTAAGAGGTCGTAGTCTATCTTGATAGAATCTAAGAAACCGGGATGTTCCATTCTTGTTTCGAATCTTTGCCGCAACTTTTGGTTGTGGTTCACAAAAACCAAATCATTTAACCTTTTCGTTTCCAATATGTTTCTTTTCTTACTGTGCAATTGCTCGAACACACTCCAGTTACGCTTGCAACCAGAAGTCGAGCACGTCAGGCCCAAAATCTTCATTGCTAATCTCTGCAATGTTTCATCCTTCATGTCCGTCCCGTACGCACGTCACCAATCAACCAGTCTTCTTTTGATGCGTTGTCTCATTACAATGTCCCTCTCGAGCATTCCAAGTTGAGACGTGTAACGATCCAGCAAAGTCGAATACCTAGCTTGACCTTCACGGGACCGAACAAGGCAGTAAATGACGTCTAAGAAACCCGACATATGCTTGTTAATGCTATTAGTTCGTTCGTCTACTGGAATTGAGAAGAAGGTCCCTAGGTTAAGTAGAAATCCAACAAAGTGTAGGGGAGAGCTCATCAATCTTCCTTCATCTCATCTCTTGTCGATGCAGTCGACGATATTTTGATATTGCCTTAGGTTGCCCCCAAAGTTTTGGATGATGGTCCGTTGGCCTACTCTATTGCATTGTAGAGAAAAGTCGTTGCAGGTTTCTCGTCGCCGTCCACCAACCTTAGAACATTGATCATTGGTTTTGAAGCTTTGAGTGCCCATACCACATAGGCCCGGTAATGTTGTTGAAGAATAACTTCGGCTATTTGGGTGGAGATTTCCTTCAGCCTCCTATTTCCAGCATACTTGAACCATGTACTCCTCACCCACTACTTCAACAACTTTGTCCAATAATTTGAACA
This sequence comes from Triglochin maritima, assembly GCA_963682175.1. Taxonomy (NCBI): domain Eukaryota; kingdom Viridiplantae; phylum Streptophyta; class Magnoliopsida; order Alismatales; family Juncaginaceae; genus Triglochin; species Triglochin maritima. Next base: position 25,954,206 of record OY821774.1, on the reverse strand, counting down.
AGTAGTCAGTAGTGTGTGAGTGTCCAGAAACATCAATTGATCGTAAAAACATGAATCCTGTTGGACAATTCACTAAAAAGTTGATTAAATTTCTACAAGACCTATCAGTCTATGCATCCATCATTATTGTGCATCCATATAATTTCCAATCTTGCCTATAAGAATCTAGAAAACCCCTAGTATATTTCATTTCTGTTCTTAGGCATGTATCACTAACTTCGTGATAAGTGATGTGTTTTAGGCCAGGACCGTGTGGAGGTAACGACGAGGACATCCTTAAATTCAGGTATAGTACATGTCGAAAAAATTCCACATCTATAAAAAAAATTACCCCATTTTTGATTAATTGTTTTACATTATTCTTTCTTAAAAGGTTGTTAATTGTAGTTTGTTGGGTTCAGCCAACAAATCTTGAGATCGTCCACAAAATTGATCCATTGATCCCCAATTACTTTGTCTTTTCCTCCTTCGAAGAGGCAAAGGGGGTTGGGATGTTGGGTCAAGCCGGAACTGGTACTCGACCCGTGCGTTCCTACATCATCTTTTAAATCTACGAGATCATCTAAACATGCATTCTGATTAATTTGAATTCTACTAGTAGTTGATATGTAAGTTGTTATTTCGGCTCTTAAAGTGTCTGCGGCTTTATCACAAGATCGGGCGTTACTGCCCAGTGTGTGACGATATGTTGTTTGTGGAGGGCAATATCATCCTTAGTGACTATACCGCATAATTCACAAACTAATGATTTTTTTCCAAATAAACTAAATAGTGGGTAGATTTCCATCCCCAGTCATTACTTCTACTGTCTTAAGTGGTCGTAATTTTCGTGAGTCATTGACAAATTTGTTCCGGGTACATAAGCCATTATTTAAGATTCTAAATTACGAAATAAAAAATTAAGCTATAAAAAAAGTTAGAAAGTGTGCACTTGTTTTATCGAAATAAAGAAGTTGGAACGTCAAAATTCTGGATTGCCGGAATTGAAGAATTTGGAAACTTTTATTAAGGGAATGAGAATGAGAGAGGTGTGAAGAGTAGAATGAATGAGAGTGGTATTTATAGGAAGGGGGGGGGGGTTGCAAAGGCTAGCCGCCTGTGCAGTCGTCTAGGCAACTACCTACCTGAACACTATTATTTTGGTGGCAACTACCTACCTGAACACTATTATTTTGGTTAAAATTGAAGTTGATGCTACTTTACTTATATATATATATAACGTTAAAATATGTGACCAGGAGTGAGAAAATGGGTGTGGGAGGTGACAACGCAATTTTCAATTTTTATTTATTTTAGGTATATTAATATATTATTTAGTATTTTAATATTTTAACCGTATTCCTATATCCTGGTTTTTGGGAAATTGTTGAATCCCTGCACCTGTATTGTATAGCACCGAATTCTTGTATCTCTATCCGTGCTTCACAGTATGCAAGTAATTAGCGTGATCTACACTACTTTGATTGGAACTGATTGATTGGTGCTTTGCTGCCAATATTTGCTACAATTTTGTAAGAGTAAGTTCAACTTTGACCCACAATTTTGATAAAATATTGAAATTTATGACAAATGAAGCATCTCATTTTTTTATTTTTTATTTACTGAGATTCCTATGAATGTGGAATACACAACAACAAAACTCAACCCTATCTGGTTATAACATATTTGCATGTGAAAATCACTAGCGGTACCCTTCCGATGGATCATTTACAGTAAGTTATTACATAATCATAAAGGGAACTTCTGAAGATTACGAAGTTTCAAGTACCACTTTCGAGGACCTTAAACCGTGAAAAACTCAGATCATAGTAGCAAAAAGGGTACTGTAACATCCCGAAACAGTGAAAATTTAAAATTTATCATCAAGACATTAGAGACCAATAATCAAAAGGCAAGACTGTTACTTATCATAAAACATATAAGCAACGCACCATATTATATCAGAGTTTGTCAAAAACTACATGATTACATCAGATAAAACAAAAGGAGATACAAGTAATCATGTCGACCGCAATGACCCGAACGAGAGGATCCGATCCCAGAATGCACGCGCCCGCCGACACCACCCCTACAGGACCTACTGTGGTCTTGAAATAAAACATGCAACAACAATGCCTGAGTTTCCATAAGGAAACCCCGTATGCCAAGCTCACCTATATTTATGCAGTACAAATGAACCTATCATACTAGTAACATGTCATGTCATCAACGGTAAGGAAAACAGTTCCCCCGAAGGGTAAAACAGGACATTAGTCCGACAATCATCATCGGGTCTCCCAAGGAGACCTACCGTAGGCACATACGGTCTAACGGAACAAGACGTGACGCTCCCCATACACGACTATACTAATCATGGGGTTCGGCAAGGAGCATCCGCCAAGTCCGCGCCATAAGAAACAGATCTGTAACTTCGTGGCCGAAATCACCCCAACGAAGCCGTCGCTCGGTTGGTCCATCAATCATCATCTCAGTAGTTGCCCAACTGAGGAAAACGTAACTGGAACAACATCGACCCATCATACATCATAGCCGGAACAACATCGGCTCATCATCGCCGGAACATCGGCGACATCACCGGCACAACATCGGTGGTCCAACATAGGTCCGGCACAGCATCGGACAGGTCCGGACCGAAGTCCGCCGGGTCATGAGGCTCCACGAGCCGCGCATCATACATTAGGATCCGCGATCCCTCAGGTCTGCTACTCTACAATGAGTCCATTGATGAGAATTAAATTTGTACCGCAAGTGTACGGCGTCAATGAAGACGTGGCAAATACGGGTCGAACACAAGGAGGGAGAGATTTCGTTGTTAGTGTGATTTCGATTTAGGGGAAGAAGGGAGAAGAAATAAGTTGGGTTTTTGGTATTTTTGAGTTAATTATCTAAAGTACGAAACAAAGCAATTAGAACTAAAACAAGAACTAAGAAGAGAAATCCGTTGGGTGGAGGTTTAGATTTAGGTTTAAATCAGAGAATTACTGAAACTTATTGTAAATCATGTTAGTTATGAAGCATTACAAGATAAATGACTTAACATAAACTCAAGTAATCAAAATACACTAATCATGAACTTAAAATAATAACATGCAATTCATCTTCTCTAACCCTAATTCCATCACCTCCACCCTTTGGAAAGAGTTAGAAACTCATGGAGGGAGGAAGAAGAAGGGATCCTAGAGACATTAAAAGAAAACTAAAAACAAGAATTAAAAGAACAGAATTTTATTACTAATGATCCAAGACCAAAGGTTCAAAGATGTGTTACATTCGTCCTACAGGGCTATTTATAGCCGATACAGGGGATACCAATACATAAAAGGATAGTACACGCGTTGACCCGACACTGGACAAAAATCGGGCACACAGATCCTCAAGAGTGTGGCGAATTCGCCGCCTGGTTCATGCAATATGCGGCTAAAACGCCGCATAGGTTGGAAGTATCGCGTCCGGATTTTTGTGGTGCGTTTATGGTATGATTTGATCTTTATTTGCGCGTCTGGATGATTCTTTCCATTGTCTTGAGCTCCGGATTAATTCCTTCCATTGTTGGGGATTTATTTTTGACTTTTCTTTTGACTTTTCCAACAGAATAACTTGATCCTTTTCTTTTGCAATCAGGTCCTTGGCATTTTGCAATTAAGCCCTTGACCTTTTTGTGATTAGCTCCTTGAATGCTTTTATGCTTGGATTCATTTCCATTTGGAACCCGATAAACTTGAACTCGGTCTTTATGATAGAAATGAATCTTTTGCACGCGTTTATGCTCGGAATGTGGGTAATTTGCATTCAGGTCCCTGTATTCTGTAAATACGACTAAACACATACCTTAGTAGCATTTATTGATGTAAAAGTAATCTAAATGAAAGACATATGATGCAATGTATGTAATGCATCATCCATCAATCCATCACATCATGTCACGATCTATACACGGAGGTGACACGTCCGAACACCCACACTCTTCCACATGACGGTCCCTGGGCAGGCACACGTGACGCGCCCGCCGTCACCTTCCGGCTCACGCACTAGGCGAGGACACGGGTTTCTGTGGACAAAGTTGACATCGCAAAAGGATCAGGAATCCAGTTCTGTACACAAATGGTCGACCGAAAGAGGCAATCCGGTCGACCGTTCTCAAGAAGGTTTGACCGATCAAAAGTCTGCAACGGTCGACTCTCTGCGCAAAACCTAAGTCTCAACGGTCGAACAAGAGTCTAAAACTGGTCGACCGACACGTGGTCAAAATCCAGAGTCTGGTCAACATCAATCAATACTACCGGTCGACCGACTCAGGGGTCCCGGTCAACCGAAAACTACCAAGGCATCCTAGCAGTTCTGAGTCATATATCGGTCAAACACATACATACCACGGTCGAAAACTCGTGCATAATGATGCATTGCATACATTGCATCATATGTCTTTCATTTAGATTACTTCTACATCAATAAATGCTACTAAGGTATGTGTTTAGTCTTATTTACAGAATACAGGGACCTGAATGCAATTTACCCACATCCCGAACATAAACGCATGCAAAAGACTCATTTCTATCATAAAGACCAAGTTCAAGATTATCGGGTTACGAATGGAAATGTATCCAAGCATAAAAGCATTTAAGTCCTAATTGCAAAAAGAACAAGGACTTAAGCACAAAAGTAGTCAGGGACTTAACTGCAAAAAGTATCGGGTTACCTGCTTATGCTAAATTCTTAAAAGATTTGTGCACTAAAAAGAGAAAAACGAACGTACCAAAGAAGGCATTCTTAACTGCAAACATAAGTTCTATATTGTCCAACACATCTCCTATAAAATATAAGGATCCTGGGTGTCCCACAATTTCATGTTCAATAGGAGATACTTTTATCAACAAAGCCCTTCTAGACCTTAGTGCTAGTGTTAACCTACTCCCGTACTCTGTCTACGAGCAACTCAACATTGGTCCATTAAAACCCTCTAAGACAACCCTTCAATTTGCTGATTGCTCTACTAAGAAACCAAGAGGAATAGTCGAGGACATTTTGATCAAGGTGGGTGACTTCATTTACCCAGTGGATTTTGTCGTACTAGATACCGCACCTGTTGTAGATCCTAAGAGACAAATCCTTGTAATACTAGGCAGACCCTTTTTAGCCACTTCTGAAGCATTGATAAACTGTCGAAATGGGCTCATGCAGTTATCTTTTGGGAACTTAAAAGCTGAATTTAATATCTTTCATGTTGATAGTGAACCCAAAATAATATGCAATCAAAGTGATGTTGTGATGAGAGCACGTATCTATAAGAGTTCTGAATCAAATAAATCATCACAAAATCAAAAAGGAAGTGAGAAAAGGAGGAGTAATTCTGCGACACACCCACCATCACTCGAGCAAATAAGAGAACCAATTTATGCGAGGGGTGTGGAACCTGTGACTCAGGACGCTCATTGCAACATGGGGAACAATTCAACTGGATACATGCACCAATATGGTGTCATTCAATCCAGTTCTGACTATGGTTGACTTTGAGCAAATTCCATCCGTCCACCGCAGTTCATCAAGGTAATAAGTGCATTTGCTTTATATTTGCATACATTGAGGACAATGCATGATTTAGGTGTGGGGGGGGGGTGTTTATGTATATATTTATCTATAGATCTGTCTTTTATTTCTTAAAAAAAAATCAATGTTTCATGACATAGCTTAAGATTGAACTGCTAAAACCCGTGTACAAATTGCATTGAGTTTTTGTTCCTTATTATATAGTTCTGCTTGTAGAAATTGTGACATAAATCTAAGTTCCAAAGAAATAACCCATTGCCCTTTAAGACATGTATGCACTTAAATTGGATGAATCAAATCCTTGAAGTGGTTGATAAAAAGCAGAGGTTGAGGAAAATATACCGGGAAGTGTGGACTTCTAATAGCTATTAAGCCTTGAGGAAAATAAAAAATAAAGGAATAAAGTGAGGAAAACACATTTTGCAAAATGATTACAAAAGCCCAAGCCTTTGAGTCACTGGTCCGTAGGGGTATCTTGAAACCCGGTAACTTGAGTCTACCAGCTCGGGATTATCGACCAAACTCGCTACACAAATGCAAAAAGGGTAAAAGTGTCAAAAAGCAAATGTGTTGAATCACGGAAGAAAAGAAAAGAAAAAAATAATAATACTCAAGGCCCAAAGCTAAAAGAATGATCCATGCCATGGTTGATCCGAATGATACTTCACCACCAGAGGAGGCGTGCAAAATAATTCAAGTGATAAACATGTGTAGAAGGGTTAGTGGTGTGAATGTTGGAGGAACAAAGACCAAGTCATATTTTTAATGAGTTAGATTTATATAATGCGCATGCAATAATTCTCAGTGAGATGTATATGGTTGAGGTAGGGATATTGAGAACTATTAATGAAATATTGATTCAGGATTTTGTGGGTATATCCGCTGAAAACCCTCAGGAAACAACACTCCTACCCCTTGACAACAAGGAGGTTTAAAGGCTTGTTGCACATGCTAAGTGCAACCGTGATTCCTACGAAAGTGAGTTAGGATTTCCCTGTTTTCATTTTTCTTATATTCTGTTTTGCTAGGGACTAGCAAAATCTAGGTGTGGGGGTATTTGATGCATTGCATACATTGCATCATATGTCTTTCATTTAGATTACTTCTACATCAATAAATGCTACTAAGGTATGTGTTTAGTCTTATTTACAGAATACAGGGACCTGAATGCAATTTACCAACATCCCGAGCATAAACGCATGCAAAAGACTCATTTCTATCATAAAGACCAAGTTCAAGATTATCGGGTTACGAATGGAAATGTATCCAAGCATAAAAGCATTCAAGTCCTAATTGCAAAAAGAAAAAGGACTTAAGCACAAAAGTAGCCAGGGACTTAACTGCAAAAAGTCAAGGACCTAATTGCAAATCACGAGTAGCTTTTATTCTCTTGGAGAAAATATATAGAAAAATCAATGTATATCTCCAAATATGTGAAGGAATTAATCCGGAGCTCAAAAGAATGGAAAGAATCAATCCAGACGCGTAAAGGAGGATCAAATCATACCATAAACATTCAACCAAAATCCGGACAAAATCAGGCCAGATTGTGCGGCGTTTCCGCCGCACCACACATACAATATGCGGCGTTTCCGCCGCCCAAGCATCAATCCGTGTGCTCCAATTTCGTCCAGTCGTGTCTGGACACGTGTACTTTCCAATATTATACCTAGATCCCTTGTAGCAACTATAAATAGACCCGAGAACGATGTTAGAAGGGTCCTTAGTCTTTGGTTGTAGTTTTTATTCTTAAATCTTAGTTTTGTATTCTTCTTTTCATTAATAAAATTCTGTCTTTTATTTCTTACTTTTAGTTTTCTTTTATAATGTCTCAAGGACCCCTTCTTCCTCCCTCCATGAGTTTCTAACTCCTTTCAAAGGGTGGAGGTGACGGATTAGGGTGAAGAGAAGATGAATGAATGTTATTATTTTAAGTTCGTATTAGTCTATTTTGATTACTTGAGTTTATGTTAAATCATTTATCATGTAATGCTTCATAACTAATATGATTTATTATAAGTTTCTGAATTCTCTAATCTAAACCTTAAATCTAAACCTCCACCCGACGGAATTCACCTCTTTGTTCTTGTTTTAGTTTATTTGTTCTTGTTTCTTGCTTTAGATAATTAAAACCCAAAAATTTCAAAATCAACCTTATTATTGTTCTTTCTTCTCTAATCAAAAATCCAAAAATAACAATATCTCTCCCTCCTTGTGTTCGACCCGTACTTGCCACCGCTTCATCGCGGCCGTGCACTTGCGGTATAAATTTAATTCTCATCAAGTTTTTGGCGCCGTTGCCGGGGAGGCGACGCAGATTTTGTTTTTTGTTAATTTTGATTTTATTCTGTTTATCTTGTGCGCGATCTGAGTATTTGGATTTGTGTTTCAGGAGACAACAGAGTGCGCGGCGAAATCCGAGCACCATCTGAGCTAAACGAGCGGCGAAATCGCCGCACATCAAGAGTAACTTGCGGCGAATCCGCCGCATACTTGGAGCTTCTGGGCTTCAAATTTTTCTGGGACCCGACTCATCTCTGGGTAGACGCGTGAAGCTACTGAAATTTCGAGAGCGGGCGGCGAACCCGACTTAGCATTGCGTAGGTAACCTTTGTTGCCTTTTTCCTCGTAATTTCTAGTTTCAGAAAATTTCCTTTTATTAGAATTGCACGTGTTAAGCTTAAATTCCATAATTGGCAATAATTCAACTCTGACCTAAGAATTGGCAAAACTAGAAGAACTTAGTGCATGCATCATATAATGTTTTGTTTGCATTATTCTTGCTAAATTCTTGCAAATTATTCTTATTGTTGAAGAGTGCTCGAGGCAAGGTACGTATCGCGTTTTAACGATTGCATTTAAGCATATAATCTAGTTTGCATACAACCTTGCAATTGCCCCCCTCTAAAGACCATTGTTTGACTATCTCTGCTAGATTTAGGTTAAACTATTTTAAGGGCAACTCCGTAGGAAAAGATACGGTGGGGATTTCATCACCCTTCCGTAGCCCACAAATAACAATCCTAAAGTGTCACCCAAGCCTTAAATTAAAATCAATTAGACATTGACCCCTAAGGACTCGGACTCATTTAAGGAGAAGAATTGATTTGACTTGCTATGACCTGAAGCCGATTGAATTTACTTTGGTGTCTAGAAAGTGTTTTTGTGTTGACGTAAGTCTTCCAAGCGAAGTGGTTGTCTAATTGGCACCGACTCTGTCGGAAGCGCCCCCACTAGCTATACACGGCCTGGCCAAGTTGGTTTGATTAGTGAGGGAGGTGAATCAAGCAAATCAATTCGACTCAACCAGTTAGGAGTCGTCTAGATCTAAGCGACACTAGGTCTAGGATTGTTTGAACCGTGCTTTCTTAGGAATCTTCTGACCAACCCTCTTTCTATCTTTAGAGTTAGGTTTCCCTTCTCATCTGAGTCTTCTTTCTCTTCTCACCTAAATTCTCTAGATTAGGATTCATTTCTCATCTTTCCCCATTCTATTGTTTGTTTCCCTTTTGAAAAAAAAACATAAAAAAAATATATATTAAAAAAAAACGAAAATATATAAAAAAAAATTAATTAATTCTTGAACTTAAATTTGGAATTTAAATTTCGAATTTGAATTCAAAAATTGATTCAACCCGGTGCACTCAGATTTGGATTCGGGACTTGAGTAATCGACTCTCACGAGTTCATCTAGATTCCAGTCTGGAACTTAACCCCAATCCACCTGTTGCACCACCTCACCCAGATCCAATGGGTGAGAAAGTAGTGGACCCGCCTGTTGCACAACCTATAACTCTGAGGGATCGATGTTATCCAGCGATGGCTGCTCAGCCATCGTGCATCGTTATGCCCACCATCCCGGGTCGCGACTTCGAACTTAAGGCACAATACATGAGTATGTTGCCTAAGTTCACCTCTAGGGAAGACCCATATCTCTTCCTTAGAGAATTTGAGGAAATCTGCTCTCTTATGCAATACCAGCATATCCTTGAGGAGGCAGTGCGTCTGAAATTCGTGCCTCTAGCACTGAAGGACGACGCTAAGAAATGGCTATATAGTCTAGCCGAAAGATCCATTAGAAGTTGGGCTGAATTTGTTCAAGTTTTCCTAAAAAAATATTTCCCCAACCATAAGACTATGAGGATTAGGAATGAAATTGTTGCATTCGTTCAGTCTGAGAGCGAGCCGTTCTATTCCTATCTAGAAAGATTCAAAAGTGTTCTGACCCAATGCCCTCATCGTGGAATTCCGAGATGGCAATTATGCCAAATTATTTATGAGGGATTGACACCCACATTTAGGGTTATGGTAGAATCCGTAAGCCAAGGGAATTTTATGTCGAAAAATGAAAATGATGCCTGGACTTTTCTCGAGGAATTAGCTGAAAATAGTATGCAATGGGACAATGCTAGAACACCGCTTAACCCGAGTATTGGATCTAGAATAGCAAGTCAACCCAAACCAGGTGTCTTAGCTGTTGATGCCAACATAGCGGCTGAAGCAAAACTAGCTACCCTTATGCGCAGAATGGAAAGTTTAGAGCTACAAGCCCAAAACCGAGTGAATCAAGCCTCAACTATCCCGTGCTCTAGATGTGGTCAGACTGGTCATGTAATGGAGGATTGTGCGGAATGTGACCAAGTTAACGCCATGTATAACCATGCTAGAAATGACCCATACGCATCAACCTATAACTCGGGTTGGCGTAATAATTCCAATTTCTCATCAAACCAACAGGGTCAACCTCCTAGACAACAACCAAACCCGTATAACCAAAATAATACATCATCTGGGTTTAGTAACAATAACGATCATGAGGTTAGGTTGACAAGCTTGGAAAATTTGATGAAAACTTTTATACAAACAACCAACCAGACCTTCCAAAGGCTAGAGACACAAGTCAGTCAACTAGCACAAATAGTAGGTGAAAGAGAAAAGGGTCGGTTTCCAAGTCAACCTGAGGTGAACCCTAGATCTAATAATTCCTATCAATCCTACCAAGCACCTTCAGGAAATAACAACCCTAGACCGGTTCAAATGGTTAATGAGGAAGGACCGTTCCAACAAATAAATGCTGTAGTATCATTACGGTCCGGATGACAAGTTGATAGCAATGTGGTAAATCCTAGAGTGTCCAATCAATTTAGCCATCAAGCACCCACATATGACCTGACCATTGAACCTGACGTCCAATCTGAAACGCCCAACCCACCTACTCAATCTGAACCCGTAGCTCAACCTGAACCTGAGCGAGTCTATGTCCCTAAAGCCTCATTTCCCAATAGACTCAAAAAGAACTCAAGTGCACAAATAGAGAAAATCTTGGAAGTATTTAAGCAAGTTAAGGTGAACATTCCACTCTTAGATATGATTCAACAAATACCTGCTTATGCTAAATTCTTAAAAGATTTGTGCACTAAAAAGAGAAAAACGAACGTACCAAAGAAGGCATTCTTAACTGTAAACATAAGTTCTATATTGTCCAACACATCTCCTATAAAATATAAGGATCCTGGGTGTCCCACAATTTCATGTTCAATAGGAGATACTTTTATCAACAAAGCCCTTCTAGACCTTAGTGCTAGTGTTAACCTACTCCCGTACTCTGTCTACGAGCAACTCAACATTGGTCCATTAAAACCCTCTAAGACAACCCTTCAATTTGCTGATTGCTCTACTAAGAAACCAAGAGGAATAGTCGAGGACATTTTGATCAAGGTGGGTGACTTTATTTACCCAGTGGATTTTGTCGTACTAGATACCGCACCTGTTGTAGATCCTAAGAGACAAATCCTTGTAATACTAGGCAGACCCTTTTTAGCCACTTCTGAAGCATTGATAAACTGTCGAAATGGGCTCATGCAGTTATCTTTTGGGAACTTAAAAGCTGAATTTAATATCTTTCATGTTGATAGTGAACCCAAAATAATATGCAATCAAAGTGATGTTGTGATGAGAGCACGTATCTATAAGAGTTCTGAATCAAATAAATCATCACAAAATCAAAAAGGAAGTGAGAAAAGGAGGAGTAATTCTGCGACACACCCACCATCACTCGAGCAAATAAGAGAACCAATTTATGCGAGGGGTGTGGAACCTGTGACTCAGGACGCTCATTGCAACATGGGGAACAATTCAACTGGATACATGCACCAATATGGTGTCATTCAATCCAGTTCTGACTATGGTTGACTTTGAGCAAATTCCATCCGTCCACCGCAGTTCATCAAGGTAATAAGTGCATTTGCTTTATATTTGCATACATTGAGGACAATGCATGATTTAGGTGTGGGGGGGTGTTTATGTATATATTTATCTATAGATCTGTCTTTTATTTCTTAAAAAAAATCAATGTTTCATGACATAGCTTAAGATTGAACTGCTAAAACCCGTGTACAAATTGCATTGAGTTTTTGTTCCTTATTATATAGTTCTGCTTGTAGAAATTGTGACATAAATCTAAGTTCCAAAGAAATAACCCATTGCCCTTTAAGACATGTATGCACTTAAATTGGATGAATCAAATCCTTGAAGTGGTTGATAAAAAGCAGAGGTTGAGGAAAATATACCGGGAAGTGTGGACTTCTAATAGCAATTAAGCCTTGAGGAAAATAAAAATAAAGGAATAAAGTGAGGAAAACACATTTTGTAAAATGATTACAAAAGCCCAAGCCTTTGAGTCACTGGTCCGTAGGGGTATCTTGAAACCCGGTAACTTGAGTCTACTAGCTCGGGATTATCGACCAAACTCGCTACACAAATGCAAAAAGGGTAAAAGTGTCAAAAAGCAAATGTGTTGAATCACGGAAGAAAAGAAAATAAAAAAATAATAATACTCAAGGCCCAAAGCTAAAAGAATGATCCATGCCATGGTTGATCCGAATGATACTTCACCACCAGAGGAGGCGTGCAAAATAATTCAAGTGATAAACATGTGTAGAAGGGTTAGTGGTGTGAATGTTGGAGGAACAAAGACCAAGTCATATTTTTAATGAGTTAGATTTATATAATGCGCATGCAATAATTCTCAGTGAGATGTATATGGTTGAGGTAGGGATATTGAGAACTATTAATGAAATATTGATTCAGGATTTTGTGGGTATATCCGCTGAAAACCCTCAGGAAACAACACTCCTACCCCTTGGCAACAAGGAGGTTTAAAGGCTTGTTGCACATGCTAAGTGCAACCGTGATTCCTACGAAAGTGAGTTAGGATTTCCCTGTTTTCATTTTTCTTATATTCTGTTTTGCTAGGGACTAGCAAAATCTAGGTGTGGGGGTATTTGATGCATTGCATACATTGCATCATATGTCTTTCATTTAGATTACTTCTACATCAATAAATGCTACTAAGGTATGTGTTTAGTCTTATTTACAGAATACAGGGACCTGAATGCAATTTACCCACATCCCGAGCATAAACGCATGCAAAAGACTCATTTCTATCATAAATACCAAGTTCAAGATTATCGGGTTACGAATGGAAATGTATCCAAGCATAAAAGCATTCAAGTCCTAATTGCAAAAAGAAAAAGGACTTAAGCACAAAAGTAGCCAGGGACTTAACTGCAAAAAGTCAAGGACCTAATTGCAAATCACGAGTAGCTTTTATTCTCTTGGAGAAAATATATAGAAAAATCAATGTATATCTCCAAATATGTGAAGGAATTAATCCGGAGCTCAAAAGAATGGAAAGAATCAATCCAGACGCGTAAAGGAGGATCAAATCATACCATAAACATTCAACCAAAATCCGGACAAAATCAGGCCAGATTGTGCGGCGTTTCCGCCGCACCACACATACAATATGCGGCGTTTCCGCCGCCCAAGCATCAATCCGTGTGCTCCAATTTCGTCCAGTCGTGTCTGGACACGTGTACTTTCCAATATTATACCTAGATCCCTTGTAGCAACTATAAATAGACCCGAGAACGATGTTAGAAGGGTCCTTAGTCTTTGGTTGTAGTTTTTATTCTTAAATCTTAGTTTTGTATTCTTCTTTTCATTAATAAAATTCTGTCTTTTATTTCTTACTTTTAGTTTTCTTTTATAATGTCTCAAGGACCCCTTCTTCCTCCCTCCATGAGTTTCTAACTCCTTTCAAAGGGTGGAGGTGACGGATTAGGGTGAAGAGAAGATGAATGAATGTTATTATTTTAAGTTCGTATTAGTCTATTTTGATTACTTGAGTTTATGTTAAATCATTTATCATGTAATGCTTCATAACTAATATGATTTATTATAAGTTTCTGAATTCTCTAATCTAAACCTTAAATCTAAACCTCCACCCGACGGAATTCACCTCTTTGTTCTTGTTTTAGTTTATTTGTTCTTGTTTCTTGCTTTAGATAATTAAAACCCAAAAATTTCAAAATCAACCTTATTATTGTTCTTTCTTCTCTAATCAAAAATCCAAAAATAACAATATCTCTCCCTCCTTGTGTTCGACCCGTACTTGCCACCGCTTCATCGCGGCCGTGCACTTGCGGTATAAATTTAATTCTCATCAAGTTTTTGGCGCCGTTGCCGGGGAGGCGACGCAGATTTTGTTTTTTGTTAATTTTGATTTTATTCTGTTTATCTTGTGCGCGATCTGAGTATTTGGATTTGTGTTTCAGGAGACAACAGAGTGCGCGGCGAAATCCGAGCACCATCTGAGCTAAACGAGCGGCGAAATCGCCGCACATCAAGAGTAACTTGCGGCGAATCCGCCGCATACTTGGAGCTTCTGGGCTTCAAATTTTTCTGGGACCCGACTCATCTCTGGGTAGACGCGTGAAGCTACTGAAATTTCGAGAGCGGGCGGCGAACCCGACTTAGCATTGCGTAGGTAACCTTTGTTGCCTTTTTCCTCGTAATTTCTAGTTTCAGAAAATTTCCTTTTATTAGAATTGCACGTGTTAAGCTTAAATTCCATAATTGGCAATAATTCAACTCTGACCTAAAAATTGGCAAAACTAGAAGAACTTAGTGCATGCATCATATAATGTTTTGTTTGCATTATTCTTGCTAAATTCTTGCAAATTATTCTTATTGTTGAAGAGTGCTGGAGGCAAGGTACGTATCGCGTTTTAACGATTGCATTTAAGCATATAATCTAGTTTGCATACAACCTTGCAATTGCCCCCCTCTAAAGACCATTGTTTGACTATCTCTGCTAGATTTAGGTTAAACTATTTTAAGGGCAACTCCGTAGGAAAAGATACGGTGGGGATTTCATCACCCTTTCGTAGCCCACAAATAACAATCCTAAAGTGTCACCCAAGCCTTAAATTAAAATCAATTAGACATTGACCCCTAAGGACTCGGACTCATTTAAGGAGAAGAATTGGTTTGACTTGCTATGACCTGAAGCCGATTGAATTTACTTTGGTGTCTAGAAAGTGTTTTTGTGTTGACGTAAGTCTTCCAAGCGAAGTAGTTGTCTAATTGGCACCGACTCTGTCGGAAGCGCCCCCACTAGCTATACACGGCCTGG
Organism: Triglochin maritima; assembly: GCA_963682175.1. Classification (NCBI taxonomy): domain Eukaryota; kingdom Viridiplantae; phylum Streptophyta; class Magnoliopsida; order Alismatales; family Juncaginaceae; genus Triglochin; species Triglochin maritima. Next base: position 25,939,184 of record OY821774.1, on the reverse strand, counting down.
CCAAGTTGGTTTGATTAGTGAGGGAGGTGAATCAAGCAAATCAATTCGACTCAACCAGTTAGGAGTCGTCTAGATCTAAGCGACACTAGGTCTAGGATTGTTTGAACCGTGCTTTCTTAGGAATCTTCTGACCAACCCTCTTTCTATCTTTAGAGTTAGGTTTCCCTTCTCATCTGAGTCTTCTTTCTCTTCTCACCTAAATTCTCTAGATTAGGATTCATTTCTCATCTTTCCCCATTCTATTGTTTGTTTCCCTTTTGAAAAAAAAACATAAAAAAAATATATATTAAAAAAAACGAAAATATATAAAAAAAATTAATTAATTCTTGAACTTAAATTTGGAATTTAAATTTCGATTTTGAATTCAAAAATTGATTCAACCCGGTGCACTCAGATTTGGATTCGGGACTTGAGTAATCGACTCTCACGAGTTCATCTAGATTCCAGTCTGGAACTTAACCCCAATCCACCTGTTGCACCACCTCACCCAGATCCAATGGGTGAGAACGTAGTGGACCCGCCTGTTGCACAACCTATAACTCTGAGGGATCGATGTTATCCAGCGATGGCTGCTCAGCCATCGTGCATCGTTATGCCCACCATCCCGGGTCGCGACTTCGAACTTAAGGCACAATACATGAGTATGTTGCCTAAGTTCACCTCTAGGGAAGACCCATATCTCTTCCTTAGAGAATTTGAGGAAATCTGCTCTCTTATGCAATACCAGCATATCCTTGAGGAGGCAGTGCGTCTGAAATTCGTGCCTCTAGCACTGAAGGACGACGCTAAGAAATGGCTATATAGTCTAGCCGAAAGATCCATTAGAAGTTGGGCTGAATTTGTTCAAGTTTTCCTAAAAAAATATTTCCCCAACCATAAGACTATGAGGATTAGGAATGAAATTGTTGCATTCGTTCAGTCTGAGAGCGAGCCGTTCTATTCCTATCTAGAAAGATTCAAAAGTGTTCTGACCCAATGCCCTCATCGTGGAATTCCGAGATGGCAATTATGCCAAATTATTTATGAGGGATTGACACCCACATTTAGGGTTATGGTAGAATCCGTAAGCCAAGGGAATTTTATGTCGAAAAATGAAAATGATGCCTGGACTTTTCTCGAGGAATTAGCTGAAAATAGTATGCAATGGGACAATGCTAGAACACCGCTTAACCCGAGTATTGGATCTAGAATAGCAAGTCAACCCAAACCAGGTGTCTTAGCTGTTGATGCCAACATAGCGGCTGAAGCAAAACTAGCTACCCTTATGCGCAGAATGGAAAGTTTAGAGCTACAAGCCCAAAACCGAGTGAATCAAGCCTCAACTATCCCGTGCTCTAGATGTGGTCAGACTGGTCATGTAATGGAGGATTGTGCGGAATGTGACCAAGTTAACGCCATGTATAACCATGCTAGAAATGACCCATACGCATCAACCTATAACTCGGGTTGGCGTAATAATTCCAATTTCTCATCAAACCAACAGGGTCAACCTCCTAGACAACAACCAAACCCGTATAACCAAAATAATACATCATCTGGGTTTAGTAACAATAACGATCATGAGGTTAGGTTGACAAGCTTGGAAAATTTGATGAAAACTTTTATACAAACAACCAACCAGACCTTCCAAAGGGTAGAGACACAAGTCAGTCAACTAGCACAAATAGTAGGTGAAAGAGAAAAGGGTCGGTTTCCAAGTCAACCTGAGGTGAACCCTAGATCTAATAATTCCTATCAATCCTACCAAGCACCTTCAGGAAATAACAACCCTAGACCGGTTCAAATGGTTAATGAGGAAGGACCGTTCCAACAAATAAATGCTGTAGTATCATTACGGTCCGGAAGACAAGTTGATAGCAATGTGGTAAATCCTAGAGTGTCCAATCAATTTAGCCATCAAGCACCCACATATGACCTGACCATTGAACCTGACGTCCAATCTGAAACGCCCAACCCACCTACTCAATCTGAACCCGTAGCTCAACCTGAACCTGAGCGAGTCTATGTCCCTAAAGCCCATTTCCCAATAGACTCAAAAAGAACTCAAGTGCACAAATAGAGAAAATCTTGGAAGTATTTAAGCAAGTTAAGGTGAACATTCCACTCTTAGATATGATTCAACAAATACCTGCTTATGCTAAATTCTTAAAAGATTTGTGCACTAAAAAGAGAAAAACGAACGTACCAAAGAAGGCATTCTTAACTGCAAACATAAGTTCTATATTGTCCAACACATCTCCTATAAAATATAAGGATCCTGGGTGTCCCACAATTTCATGTTCAGTAGGAGATACTTTTATCAACAAAGCCATTCTAGACCTTAGTGCTAGTGTTAACCTACTCCCGTACTCTGTCTATGAGCAACTCAACATTGGTCCATTAAAACCCTCTAAGACAACCCTTCAATTTGCTGATTGCTCTACTAAGAAACCAAGAGGAATAGTCGAGGACATTTTGATCAAGGTGGGTGACTTTATTTACCCAGTGGATTTTGTCGTACTAGATACCGCACCTGTTGTAGATCCTAAGAGACAAATCCTTGTAATACTAGGCAGACCCTTTTTAGCCACTTCTGAAGCATTGATAAACTGTCGAAATGGGCTCATGCAGTTATCTTTTGGGAACTTAAAAGCTGAATTTAATATCTTTCATGTTGATAGTGAACCCAAAATAATATGCAATCAAAGTGATGTTGTGATGAGAGCACGTATCTATAAGAGTTCTGAATCAAATAAATCATCACAAAATCAAAAAGGAAGTGAGAAAAGGAGGAGTAATTCTGCGACACACCCACCATCACTCGAGCAAATAAGAGAACCAATTTATGCGAGGGGTGTGGAACCTGTGACTCAGGACGCTCATTGCAACATGGGGAACAATTCAACTGGATACATGCACCAATATGGTGTCATTCAATCCAGTTCTGACTATGGTTGACTTTGAGCAAATTCCATCCGTCCACCGCAGTTCATCAAGGTAATAAGTGCATTTGCTTTATATTTGCATACATTGAGGACAATGCATGATTTAGGTGTGGGGGGGTGTTTATGTATATATTTATCTATAGATCTGTCTTTTATTTCTTAAATAAAAATCAATGTTTCATGACATAGCTTAAGATTGAACTGCTAAAACCCGTGTACAAATTGCATTGAGTTTTTGTTCCTTATTATATAGTTCTGCTTGTAGAAATTGTGACATAAATCTAATTTCCAAAGAAATAACCCATTGCCCTTTAAGACATGTATGCACTTAAATTGGATGAATCAAATCCTTGAAGTGGTTGATAAAAAGCAGAGGTTGAGGAAAATATACCGGGAAGTGTGGACTTCTAATAGCAATTAAGCCTTGAGGAAAATAAAAATAAAGGAATAAAGTGAGGAAAACACATTTTGCAAAATGATTACAAAAGCCCAAGTCTTTGAGTCACTGGTCCGTAGGGGTATCTTGAAACCCGGTAACTTGAGTCTACCAGCTCGGGATTATCGACCAAACTCGCTACACAAATGCAAAAAGGGTAAAAGTGTCAAAAAGCAAATGTGTTGAATCACGGAAGAAAAGAAAAGAAAAAAATAATAATACTCAAGGCCCAAAGCTAAAAGAATGATCCATGCCATGGTTGATCCGAATGATACTTCTGTAGGATCGTGTGGGTTATGGGTCCACTAATCACTTTTAATCTAATCCCTAATTTTTTACTTGATTAAGCAAACAAATGCGCAGCGGAATAAACAAACAAGTAGAGAAAGAAAGACAATGCAAACCACAAAGAGACTCGGCGTTTTTATAGAGGTTCGGCACCCCACCCGGGTCCTAGTCCTCTCTTGTAGACTCCGCTCGACTCCGCGAGCTCCGCCTACGTCTTCACTAACCACTTCCCGTTCTGGGTCGGGAGAGAACGCCTTTACACCACAAGCAACGCGAACAACCCTCGCTTGCTTGAATTCTTCCTCTCACAATCCGAGAGGGACACTTCGGGCTTTCACCGAAGTCCTTGCTTCTTTTGACAACACTTGTAACTGAGTGGGATTCACTCTCTAATTGAGCACACTTTGAGTAAGATGAGTATATGATCAAATGTGTGAAGTTTAGGCTTAAAGAGTGTAGAATTGGGAGCTTTGAGGATTGAGGTTTCTCTCTAATGTATTGGGACAATTGGAGTTGGAGAGTTGTGTTAACAACAAGTCTTGATCCTCTATTTATAAGCTCCTAAGGTATTCTAGCCGTTGGGGATAGATTTGATTGGGTTTTGTGCAAGATACACAAAGCAGAAAATCGGGCTGCAAATCTGTCCAGAACCGGTCGACCGAAACTAGTAAACCGGTCGACCGTTAACATGATTTCAAAGAGAACGGTCGAACAAAAGAATATTCGGTCGGACAAACGAGCTAGAACTTAACTCTACTTAAGTTAAACGGTCGAACCAAAGTATGGGGCGGTCGACCGTTCAGGGGATTCGGTTGAGAGAAAGGTCAATCGGTCGAACGAGAAATGTGTCGACCGATAGCAGGGAATTTTGTTTCTTGAAGAAATGTTCAACCGGTCGACCGAAGCAAGGTCGTTGTTCGACCGGTTACCGAATGTATTTTGGGGTTAAGTTTGTTTTATACGAATACGACCGTTATAGGAATACGACAAGAAAAACGGCCATATTAAAATCCGGGATCGGTCGACCGAAAAGGTAGAACCGGTCGACCGGTAGAGTTCGGTAAAATCACTGTGGAGAGTCTGTTATAAACCGGTCGAACTGAGAACTGGTTCGGTCGACCGGTTCACACGGGAAATCTGGGTTTAAGTTTATAAGTGATTTCCGACTAAGGTTTGGGTGATCTAATGAAGTCCAAATAAAGTGAAATTTCGTGTGTGACTTCTATAGGGAACCTAGTGTGTATGTGATATGTTTTTAACTCTTGTATGCTCAATTTACACATGTTCCTAAGACTCAAAATAAAATCAAGATTACAAGTCTTCATTTAGCTTTATTACAAATCTTGACTTGATTTCCTTCCTTCCATGAGTCTTGATCACCTGTAGAGGTTAGCACAATACTATATATATGCAATGCAATATGTGTGATACTCTACATCATCATAATTAAGATTAGGTTAATTAAATCATCAAAACCTAGATTAAGGCCAAAAAGCCAACAATCTCCCCCTTTTTGATGATGGCAACCTATATCTTAATTCTATCTAAATACATGGAATTTGTATATGTAAACTATGCATATTAATGCTCCCCCTATGGATGTGCATAGTTTTTGTTCAATTTTATGCCAAATTCCAAGTTACCCCCTTAATTATCTCTCCCCCTTTGACATCCATCAAAAATAATAATTATTTAAGACTTTAAGCATAGAATTTGGATGTCTTGTAATGAAGTTGCTCCCCCTAAATTTTGCACTTCATTACTCTAATAAAAGATATAACATTTAAGCTCCCCCTATCAATAAGGCTAAATTGAAACATGAGTATGATGAAATTTAAGTTCAATTAAGTTTCTTCTTAAGCCTTATTCTAACATCCATTTAGAATTGACATTTAAAATCAATGGATGTGATAAATGATTTGCAATGAATAGGGATAATGATTTTCAATGAATTGAACTATATGATATGTCAATTAAGCATGTGAAACTAGATTAGAGCTAATTTTCAGAAAATTTCAAAGATAGAAATTTATACCAAACTTGAATCTTGAATAGCTCCAATCTTGATTTGGTGATGCAACCGGGTTCGAATTCGACGCTTTGGCTCACCCGGTCACCACCAATCTCCTCCTCAAGTACCTACAAGTGTAGATTTTGGTACCCAAACTACTTTGGGTCCTTGAACATTAGCTCTTGGGATCCAAACCATTTTGGTTTTGGGTGCCCACACACTTGAGGAACTATGGTTAATGAACATATGCTTACCATTTAGAGTAGTGTGAGATACATGGTTTTTCAATTTAAAATTGTAACCTAAACCATGTTTTTGCAAAGATTGCCTTTGACTACCTAATAGCATGTTAAGCATATGAGTTCCATTAGTGAATCTTTCTAAATCTTTTCTTAATTGCAAGTTAGAAGCTTGAAGATTTAGTTGATCACAATCTATAGGTGTTGCTCTTAATTTTTCAAGATTTGATGCATTCTTTTCAAATTTAGCAATCACCTCATTCTTCTCATTTATGCATGTATCAATTTGGCTTTGGAGATCTTTGATTAACTTTCTAGCATTCTTGTTTTTATCACATATGATCTCATATTGTTTAACTAAATCATGGAATGCATTTTGAAGTTCATCATAAGAATAAGTTTCTTCTTTAGAACATGAACTATCACTAGCATATGATTTAGATGAGCAAGAATGTGATCTACTAGAGTAAGAGTTAGAGGATACCTCACTTCCTTCATCTTGAATTGCCATGTAGCACATATGTGCATATTCCTTTGTTGATGAAGGTGTGGTTGATTTGGATGACGATGAAGACGATGAATCGTCCCAAGTAGCCTTGTGAGCTTCCAACCTCTTCTCTTTTCTCTTACTTTTCTCCTTTTCTTTTCTCCTCTCCCTTCTCTCCTTTTTCTTCTCCCCTTCTCTCCTCTCATTTTCACTCTCCTCCCTCTCTTTTTCTTTTTCTCTTTTCTCACTTCTTCTACCTCTTCTTTCATTCTTTTCTCCCTTATCTCTCTTGAGGTATTTAAAGAAATCTTTGGCTAAGACCTCAATATCCTCTTCTTCCACTCTCCTTGGCTCATCAAGGTTTGCATGTAATGCCAAGGTAGATATCTTCTTGGTGGCTTCATTCTCCTTCCGATGATTGATTTGAAGTTCATAAGCCATCAAGTTTCCAATTAATTCCTCCATTTTGAGTTGGGAAAGATCGTGTGCTTCTTCAATTGCAACCACTTTATCTTCCCAATCGTGGCTTAACGACCGGAGGAATTTCCTTGTCATCTCTCCTTCATTTAATCTTCTTCCAAGAACCAAAAGAGAGTTAGTGATATCGGTGAAGCGAGTGTTCATTTCGCTTATGTTCTCACCGATATGCATAGAAAAAATCTCATATTTATGCATGAGGAGACTAATGCGGGTTTCCTTAGTTTTGCTATCCCCCTCATGATGCATTTGCAATCTATGCCATATTTCATATGCACTAATACAACCCCTAATTCTATTGTATTCACCCTCATTTAGCCCACAATATAGAATGTTCATTATCTTTGAGTTCATCTCAATTTGTTTCATTTTGGGCCTAGTGAGTGAATCTAATTCATCTTCATTTGGTGGTGTGTATGGATTTTGGAGAAACACCCAATACTTAAGGTCATTTGATATTAAGAAGATTTTCATCCTATTTTTCCAATAATCATAGTTTGACCCATTAAGCAAAGGAGGTCTAGTGGTGCATAATCCTTCTATGTGATTAGATGATGTAGAAGCCATGCTAAAAAATACGATTAAGTATGAGAATTTAGCTAACAAGGCTCTGATACCAAATGTAGGATCGTGTGGGTTATGGGTCCACTAATCACTTTTAATCTAATCCCTAATTTTCTACTTGATTAAGCAAACAAATGCGCAGCGGAATAAACAAACAAGTAGAGAAAGAAAGACAATGCAAACCACAAAGAGACTCGGCGTTTTTATAGAGGTTCGGCACCCCACCCGGGTCCTAGTCCTCTCTTGTAGACTCCGCTCGACTCCGCGAGCTCCGCCTACGTCTTCACTAACCACTCCCCGTTCCGGGCCGGGAGAGAACGCCTTTACACCACAAGCAACGCGAACAACCCTCGCTTGCTTGAATTCTTCCTCTCACAATCCGAGAGGGACACTTCGGGCTTTCACCGAAGTCCTTGCTTCTTTTGACAACACTTGTAACTGAGTGGGATTCACTCTCTAATTGAGCACACTTTGAGTAGGATGAGTATATGATCAAATGTGTGAAGTTTAGGCTTAAAGAGTGTAGAATTGGGAGCTTTGAGGATTGAGGTTTCTCTCTAATGTATTGGGACAATTGGAGTTGGAGAGTTGTGTTAACAACAAGTCTTGATCCTCTATTTATAAGCTCCTAAGGTATTCTAGCCGTTGGGGATAGATTTGATTGGGTTTTGTGCAAGATACACAAAGCAGAAAATCGGGCTGCAAATCTGTCCAGAACCGGTCGACCGAAACTAGTAAACCGGTCGACCGTTAACATGATTTCAAAGAGAACGGTCGAACAAAAGAATATTCGGTCGGACAAACGAGCTAGAACTTAACTCTACTTAAGTTAAACGGTCGAACCAAAGTATGGGGCGGTCGACCGTTCAGGGGATTCGGTTGAGAGAAAGGTCAATCGGTCGAACGAGAAATGTGTCGACCGATAGCAGGGAATTTTGTTTCTTGAAGAAATGTTCAACCGGTCGACCGAAGCAAGGTCGTTGTTCGACCGGTTACCGAATGTATTTTGGGGTTAAGTTTGTTTTATACGAATACGACCGTTATAGGAATACGACAAGAAAAACGGCCATATTAAAATCCGGGATCGGTCGACCGAAAAGGTAGAACCGGTCGACCGGTAGAGTTCGGTAAAATCACTGTGGAGAGTCTGTTATAAACCGGTCGAACTGAGAACTGGTTCGGTCGACCGGTTCACACAGGAAATCTGGGTTTAAGTTTATAAGTGATTTCCGACTAAGGTTTGGGTGATCTAATGAAGTCCAAATAAAGTGAAATTTCGTGTGTGACTTCTATAGGGAACCTAGTGTGTATGTGATATGTTTTTAACTCTTGTATGCTCAATTTACACATGTTCCTAAGACTCAAAATAAAATCAAGATTACAAGTCTTCATTTAGCTTTATTACAAATCTTGACTTGATTTCCTTCCTTCCATGAGTCTTGATCACCTGTAGAGGTTAGCACAATACTATATATATGCAATGCAATATGTGTGATACTCTACATCATCATAATTAAGATTAGGTTAATTAAATCATCAAAACCTAGATTAAAACCAAAAAGCCTTAATCATCACCACTATCCCCCACTATTCCCCTACAACCATCCCCCTACACCCTCACCCATCACCTTCCTTGCCTTCCCCATGCAACCAACTGCTGATCTCCACTTCCCCATGCAAAGCCATCCCCTAAGCACCTCTCTCCTCCTAACACCCATTAGCACCCTAAATGGGATTAGGGTTATTACAGATACACAGTACGAAGTCTAACCAGAGTGCAATAATAAAAAAGAATTTTGAGTTTTTATGATTAAAGTTGTCAAATATTTGAAAAACATTTCACACATTGACATCATCTTAAAAATATGTTTATGTTTCCATTTCTACCCAAAATACTCATACCGTTTAAAAAACTCAAAACTCTCTCTCTCACGTATCCATTTCTCTCTCTCTCTCTCTTTCATGCAACTCTTCTCGATTGTAGTCGAACCCCGATCGGAGAACAACTTCTCTATTGAAGCCGACGACGAAGGTCAGTTTTATGGAGTGAGTTAATCTGAGTTTTGTGGAGTGAGTTGAATCGATGGAAGTCAGACCGATTTTCTGTGTTTTCGACGAAGCTCGATAGACTCGATATGAGTTCGATAGACACTCGATAAGCTCGACTCCATTTACATTTGAGCGCAATAGGATTAGATTGAATGTTTTGTGGAGTGGATTGAATCGATGGAAGTCAGACCAAATTTCTGTGTCTCCAACGAAGTTTGATAGACTCGATATGAGTTTGATAAGAACTCGATTGTTGTGCTCGAAAGGTTTGATTCATTTTACAAGCGTGCTTGATAGGATTAGATTGAGTGTTTTGTGGAGTGAGTTGAATGGATAGAAGTCAGACCGATTCATCAATATGCTTCAACCATAAGAAATGATCATTCATCAAGCTCTATTGAGCATACTACCGAGTTCATATCGAGAACTTATCGAAGACATCGAGTACCATCGAACTTCATAGAGTATCATCGAGAAAGGGAATGGTTTATACAATGAGTATTTTGGGTAGTATAAGAAACATAAGTATATTTCTATAATTATGTCAAAGTATGAATTTTTTTTCAATTATTAAGCAACTTCAAGTATAGAGACTCAAATTTCCCTAAGAAAATAAAGGGCAATGCAGTTTTATGCCCAATATCGCTCAAAGCTTGCAGACTTAATCCAATGCCTTTGCAGCATAGTATGGTGATTGACATCATTTCATGCTTATATTTGTATCTTATATCCATTATCTTTCACCTAAACAATGCTATGTCACGAGTTTTATGTTTAGTTTTCAGGAATAAATAGGTTTGAAGAGATGAAGGATAAAAGGACCCAAAAGCTGGGAAAAAGGACTGAATTGTAAGATCTGGGGACCAAGATGCAAGGAAGAAGGACCTGATTGCAAGACAGAAGGACCTAAGAGCAAAACAGAATACTCCTCACCATCATGGGGAGTATTTTGGCAATTCTATTCGGGTCGGAGCTCCAACATGCAAACTAGATGCATCAAATACCAACAAAGCCTTCCAGAAAAGCCCACAAGAAATTTCAGAGCGATCCGGACACTGTAGACCGCTAATTAGCGGTCCAAGACCGCTAATTGGCGGTCACTTTTGGTCCAAATGCGCTCAAATTGCTCCAGAACATGTATTAGAGGATGTTTACGCTATGTGTGGTATCTGTTTAGTCCCACATCGGGGGATTGTCCCGGATTAGCTTTTTCCATGCCTATAAATAGAACTCTTCACCTCCTTTTGTAATCACTCCATATTTTAAGTGGCTATTCTTCCTACTAGAAGTGAGGCCTTGAAGCACACACTAAAGTAGGAGGATGCTACTTTTAATGTGAGTCATTTTATCAATAAAGTTTTATGTTTCTTTCATTGTTTGTTTTATGCTTCTTTTATTGTTGTGCATGTTTTAGTTTAATCATCTTTTAATTCTAGCTTAGTTTTAATATGCTTTCTTTCCATAGTTTAATAATTAGTGTAATGTTTAATGAGTAGTTCCATCCCCTTTGGGGGGTGGAGTAGATGTACATACATGCATTAGAGAATGGGATGAATGCTTTAATTTCAATGTGTTGATTAAACATGAATGTATGCTTGCTTGTTTAGGATAGAATTTACAACTTGATGAGTTTTGCCAAAATGATTAGACACCTCTCATGCTTGTTTAGGTTCTGAAATAAACACCTTGCATATGTAAATGTTAATCAACTAAGTTGGTGAATAGATTGATAGGTTTTGCCATAACATTTAGACACTTCCTATGCTTGATAAACACCACCTTCATGTGCTTAAAGAATGTATTCTACACCCACCTCTTTGCTTGTCTGCACTCACTCCACCCCTTAGGGGTTTTCCATTCCTGAAATTCCAGCATTCTTGTTTTGTTCATAGCTTAGTTCTTATTTCATCGTTTGTTTGCTTCTTTCATATTTCATACTTCTTAGAGTAGTTTAGTGTAGAGTAGCGTAAACAACTTTCTCCCCCTATTTTTCACCACTTGATTTCGTGCAAACAAGAGGCTGCTCACCTCCCTGAGGACGACCCGTACTTGCCACCGCTTCATCGCGGCCGTGCACTTGCGGTTTTAATTAAAACGTTCAACAAGTTTTTGACGCCGTTGCCGGGGAGGTGCCAGTCCAGACTCTTGTTTGGACGATTCGAGTGGATTTAATTTGTGTGTTGTAGTTTTTCTTTGTTTCGGGAGACTGGGAATAGCAAGTGGAGGCTACTGGAGAAATTTCCAGACGACCTGAGCACTTCAGACCGCCAATCAGCGGTCTGAGACCGCTAATCAGCGGTCTTGTGAGCTTTGTTCATCTTTTAATTTCTTGCTGTTGTTGCTCTAAATGATCTAGTTATCTGGGACTCAATTTGGCATGTTTTGACTTATAGTTCGTTCCCAGATCAATAATCAAACCTCCTTTAAGCAACTTGGACCCTAAAACTCAAAGCAAAAGATTAGGCATTCATTCGTGTTTAGGTCATGCATCATGTATGTGACTTAGGCATTTAGATTGTCTTTTATCTTAGCTTTATTTTCTGTTGCTGAGAGCTGGCGTGAGGTACGCACCTTCTACTCTCATTCATGCATTTCGTATGAACATGCATTAGTTAGTAGGAAATGCATTGCAACAAGTGTGAGTTGAGCGTTGTTTGGAGAGTTGATTGCTAGATTTAGGACTCCAAAACGCTACTAAGGAGGGGCTGTCCCGTAAAAGATAAGGTGGGGGATTTCATCACCCTTTCCTTCGCCCCAAAAACCACACTAATCAAGAGCCTAATTTTAAAATCAAGTAGACATTGGCCTTAAGGAATTCGGACGCATTAGGAGAGTGATCTGGTCCCGACCGTCATGACCTGATCGGCGTTGCCCACTTTGTCGATAGTAGGAGAGACGAGATCCCCGGATCTTGGCTCATTTGCTGGGCTTTGTGGTCCTCGTTGTAGGGAGGTGAGGCGTGTTGAGGCCGTGTGACCTCGCAGTTAGGCGTCGTCTAGCTGTAAGGACCTATAGCGACCTTAGGATTGCTTGAGCCTTGTTTGCTTGTGTGCTTCTACCTGTACCCATCCGCCGTAGCATAAGGACTTCTTCCCTTCTCTCCTGAGTCATTCTTTCTCTCCTGTGTTCCCTCGTCTTCTCCTCTACGCACATTCTTTGTTAGAAAAAAAAAGTTTTGTTTTGTGTGTGTGCACCTTTGTGCATGCTTTCGTGGACACGAGACGAGAGTGGTTGTTTGACGAGGAGCGTTGTCAATCCGGCTTCGGTCATCGATTTCTCGACACCTCCCTCCTCTCGTGTCGCACGTAGTCCGGGTTCAATGGCTGCTAATTTCCGTGAGGAGGAGCAGTTGCTGGACCCACCTGTTCGACCAGTGCTTCCAGTTGTCGTTCCCATACCTCTTCGTGATCGATGCTACCCGAGCCGTACCGCTCTACCCTCATGCATCGTATTACCAGAGGCTAATGGGAACCATTTTGAGGTTAAGCCTCAATTCATTTCCATGCTCCCTCATTTCATTGGGAAAGGTGACCCCTATATCTTTCTCAGGGAATTTGAGGAGGTCTGTGCTATGTTCAAGCTGCAACAACTTACCACAGACTCCATCCATCTTAGGCTCGTTCCTTTTGCACTAAAGGATGACGCCAAGAAGTGGTTGTACAGCAACCAGGCGAATTCTTTTAGGACTTGGGATGAGTTTCAATCTGCATTCCTCAAGAAGTACTTTCCTAATCATCGGACTCAAAAATTGAGGAACGAAATCAATTCGTTCTATCAATATGAGACCGAACCATTTCATGCATATCTTGAGAGGTTCAAAGAGCTACTATCCTCGTGCCCTCACCATGGCATTGAGTTGTGGCGTCTTTGTCAGATTGTGTATGAGGGTCTTCACATCCCGTCCAGAACGCTCCTTGAGTCCATGTGTCAAGGAGAGTTCTTGGGAAAGGATGAAAGGGAGGCATGGGCCTTCCTAGAAGACCTCGCTGAGAAAACCATGCAGTGGGAGAGTGTGAGGGAACCACCTGCATCATCTAGTATAGGAGCGAGGATCGCGAATGCAAACTCAACTAGATCGGGTTCCGCATTTGCTATCGATACCACTACGGCCACCGAGGCACGCATGGCGGCCTTAATGCGCCGTATGGACTCGATTGAGCTCCAAAACCAACAAAGTGCACCTCACATGTCTACATCTGGTCCAGTTCCCTGTCATTCATGTGGTAGGATAGGTCATGTAGAAAGCGAGTGTGAGTACATTCCTCCTGAGATGGAGCGTGTCAACGCCGTCTATGATAGAGCCAGGAATGACCCATACTCATCATCTTATAATCCTAGATGGAGGAACCACCCCAATTTTTCATGGAACCAAACTATTGCCCCGGGTGGTCCTCCAAACTCCTCTAGACCACCTTACCAATCACAACAACCTCCCATGCATGCGCATTCCTATCAGCCACCCCAAGCGCAAACCACCAATCAATCGGGTTTCCCAAATTCCAATAATATGGAAACCCGATTCAATTCGCTTGAGACCTTGACTCGTGGACTTGAAAACTCAATGAAAAATTTTATGTCAACCACGAGTCAAGTTCTCACTTCAAATCAGCAGACCATCAAATCTCTAGAGCTTCAGAAGGGACAATTGGCTCAGTCTGTACATGAAAGAGAGAGATGGTCTTTTCCTAGCCAGCCTGAGGCTAACCCCCGCATGTACCAACAACAACAAATGCAAAATGAGAATGTGGTACCTCGGGGGAGGCAAGTGAACCATGTGGAGGAACCTGTTCACCATGTCAATTCCATTGTGACCTTAAGGAATGGAAAACAGGTTGACAATCACCTTTCCTTGCCACACCCACCACCATCTATGCAGCCCCCCAGTGGGAATGGTGGTGAAGAAGAAGCTGAGGGTGAGGGTAATACACCAAAGCTTTCTTCTCAGGCACAGCAGAAAACCTACCTGCCAAAAGCTCCCTATCCAAGTAGGTTAAACAAAAAACAGAGTGACAACATGGACAAGATAGTAGAGGTGTTTAAGCAAGTAAATGTTAACATCCCCTTGTTGGATGTCTTCCAACAAATACCTCAATATGCCAAAGTGTTGAAGGATCTCTGCACAACCAAGAGGAAGACCAATGTTCCTAAGAAAGCATTCTTGGCTGCAAATATCAGCTCACTTTTGTCCAATCCTACCTACACAAAATACAAGGACCCTGGGTGTCCTACTATTCAGTGTACGATAGGGGACACTAGATTGAGCAATGTTTTGCTTGATTTAGGATCAGCGGTCAACCTCCTCCCATTCTCTGTTTATCAACAGTTGAACTTGGGAGAATTGAAACCAACTAAGATCACCCTCCAACTGGCGGATAGATCCATTCGTATTCCCATGGGGATTATCGAGGACGTGCTTATCAAAGTTGGAGATTTTATATTTCCAGTCGATTTTGTTGTCCTCGATACCAATCCTGTTGCGAACACCCACAATCAAATACCTTTGATTTTGGGTAGACCATTTCTGACAACCTCCAATGCCTTGATTAATTGTAGAAATGGTCTCATAAATCTCTCATTCGGTAACATGAGTGCCGAGTTTCATGTGTTCAACTCTGGTAAGCAACAGGAACCCATGGATAAACCTTTAAATCTAAATCTCATCCGCCAATTGGAGAAAGCACCACAAAATCAACGAACACCCCTAACCCCAATGCAACCCGTTGAGAATGTTCGTGGGCCCAGCGAAAACTCAGTGCCTGTCTTCGCAATGCAACAGAGTGAGCTGGCCTCGAACATGAATGTCCAAAGGGAGTGTTCGTTGCATGATTCAGTTGAGAGTACTAGTGAGAGTGAGACACCTCATCATATGCCTATACCAGAAGGTGTCTCTACCTCATGTCTCATGGCCATTGAGCCATTTGAGCTTCATATTGACTCCAACAAGGACCCACCTATGACCGAGCTTATGCTTGATAATCTAAATGGTGGTGGGAGGTCCTTGTTGGATGACTTGGGGAGAAGCCCCATTCTTAGTGATGCAGGTCTCCTGCATCCATCGAATGAGTTTGAGGAACTCATTCCGATGCACCCGCCTATTGGTTGGAGGGTTTTTTTCGATGAGCAATTAAACCCTAGTGAGGCAACACAACTTCATTCTTTGTTGCCCACACCCGACCAATATCATGAGGGGTTCGAGCCTTTCAGCTTTGACCTTTCACCGCTCATGACACCTCAGAGTACCAGTGGAGTTTGCCCATCTCGGCAAGTCTCTGGTACTCCTGACTTGATATTCTCATTTGATGTTCCTTGACCAAATGATTATGAGAATATCTTAGTTGATGTATATATCTTTAAAAAAAAAACAACAACAACAAAAAAAAAACAAAAAAAAAAGTGTGTAATAAAAGACTCCTTCAGTGAGCATCGATTGTTGTGGGCCCCAACCCTTGTGTACTTGGGCCCAATCTCTTCACGTATTTATCTCCCTTCTTCAGCTTCTCACAGGTTTTGAGGGAATTTGGGTTTGTGTCCATCAACATGACCCTGAACGTCCCTTTGTACTTCATGTTGGTGAGATCTTTCCTTTTTCATGCATGTATCCATGTAGTATCTTGTTCACATTCATTGAGGACAATGCATGAATTAGGTGTGTGGGGGTGTTTTACGTGTGTACATAGTCGAGTCTTTTTCCTTTGGTTTTATTTTCGTTTGTTTGTACTGCTAGGGTCATGTTAGTGTGCCGCATTTAACATTGATATATCTGCTTGCCATGATCCTTGGGTGACTTGTCTTCTTTTGCTTGCCGAGTGCTTTAAAATTTTCACATTTCTTTCAAAATCTTCATTTGTTTGCGAAAGAAAATATTTTGTGGGTTTTGCGTGTGTTTAGCATGTGCAAAACCGTTGAGAGGCAAAGTAAAAAGAAAGCTCCCAAAATTGTCTTGAACTTGATGCATTAGGATTTTTGGTTTACTGGCTTTATGTCTTATCGAGTCGTTAGGATGCACCCCGGTTTTCCCTCGGGGGGCGTGTAATCATAGGGTTTCAGTACTCAAACATTTAAAGAAGTCCACCGTGAACCTAGTGAGTCAAATAATTCGTGTCTGTTAGTATAAGGAAGTTTGTCGTAGGCAAGGGCCCTTAATCTCTTTTTGTGAAACTTAAGTGTAGGGGTTTTGGTTCCCATGTAGATAAATAAGTGGTGTTCTCTCTTCTCGCACGGCTCCTATCACTCGGGAAAGTAGGTCTGAGGGGACTTTGTGCCTGGTGCTTTCGAGTCATCTGACTTGGGATGCACCGACCGAACTCCCGTTACACGGGTGGTAGGGATCGCCCTATGTGGAGATTTGGGGGATGATGCACGAAACCTAACCCTGGGAGAATCAAACACCAACCAATAAATGCTTCAAAGAAAAAGAAAAAAAGAAAAAAAAAGAAAGAAAAAAAAAGAAAAAAAGAGAGTCAAATAAGAACCAAAATGGACTTTACACGTTGTATCACATTCAGAAGTTAAGGTTGCCCATGTCTTTTACTTAATTCCTTAGTTAACTCTCACGAATAACTCATTAGTCTAGGTGTGTGGACCGATTACATATATAGAGTCGACCCGTAGTATTACCGCATCCCATGATCGACAAAATAAGTCCAACGAGTCGTGTAGCTAGATTGATTAATGCATCTTGTTTGGATTTTGTGGGTATATCCGCTGAAAACCCTCAGGAGACAACACTCCTCCTCCTTGGCGACAAGGAGGTTTAACGGCTTGTTGCACGTGCTAAGTGCAACCGTGATTCCTACGAAAGTGAGTTAGGATTTCTTGTTTTTTCGTATGCTTTTCTCTTTCTTTGTTTTGCTCGGGACTAGCAAAAGTTAGGTGTGGGGGTATTTGATTGACATCATTTCATGCTTATATTTGTATCTTATATCCATTATCTTTCACCTAAACAATGCTATGTCACGAGTTTTATGTTTAGTTTTCAGGAATAAATAGGTTTGAAGAGATGAAGGATAAAAGGACCCAAAAGCTGGGAAAAAAGACTGAATTGTAAGATCTGGGGACCAAGATGCAAGGAAGAAGGACCTGATTGCAAGACAGAAGGACCTAAGAGCAAAACAGAATACTCCTCACCATCATGGGGAGTATTTTGGCAATTCTATTCGGGTCGAAGCTCCAACATGCAAACTAGATGCATCAAATACCAACAAAGCCTTCCAGAAAAGCCCACAAGAAATTTCAGAGCGATCCGGACACTGTAGACCGCTAATTAGCGGTCCAAGACCGCTAATTGGCGGTCACTTTTGGTCCAAATGCGCTCAAATTGCTCCAGAACATGTATTAGAGGATGTTTAGGCTATGTGTGGTATCTGTTTAGTCCCACATCGGGGGATTGTCCCGGATTAGCTTTTTCCATGCCTATAAATAGAACTCTTCACCTCCTTTTGTAATCACTCCATATTTTAAGTGGCTATTCTTCCTACTAGAAGTGAGGCCTTGAAGCACACACTAAAGTAGGAGGATGCTACTTTTAATGTGAGTCATTTTATCAATAAAGTTTTATGTTTCTTTCATTGTTTGTTTTATGCTTCTTTTATTGTTGTGCATGTTTTAGTTTAATCATCTTTTAATTCTAGCTTAGTTTTAATATGCTTTCTTTCCATAGTTTAATAATTAGTGTAATGTTTAATGAGTAGTTCCATCCCCTTTGGGGGGTGGAGTAGATGTACATACATGCATTAGAGAATGGGATGAATGCTTTAATTTCAATGTGTTGATTAAACATGAATGTATGCTTGCTTGTTTAGGATAGAATTTACAACTTGATGAGTTTTGCCAAAATGATTAGACACCTCTCATGCTTGTTTAGGTTCTGAAATAAACACCTTGCATATGTAAATGTTAATCAACTAAGTTGGTGAATAGATTGATAGGTTTTGTCATAACATTTAGACACTTCCTATGCTTGATAAACACCACCTTCATGTGCTTAAAGAATGTATTCTACACCCACCTCTTTGCTTGTGTGCACTCACTCCACCCCTTAGGGGTTTTCCATTCCTGAAATTCCAGCATTCTTGTTTTGTTCATAGCTTAGTTCTTATTTCATCGTTTGTTTGCTTCTTTCACATTTCATACTTTTTAGAGTAGTTTAGTGTAGAGTAGCGTAAACAACTTTGTCCCCCTATTTTTCGCCACTTGATTTCGTGCAAACAAGAGGCTGCTCACCTCCCTGAGGACGACCCGTACTTGTCACCGCTTCATCGCGGCCGTGCACTTGCGGTTTTAATTAAAACGTTCAACATATGGTAACTTGAGGCATTTGGGAAAAATTGAGAATCCCATCTTCCTAAAAACATTCCTAGCAAGTAGCAACACTTTTATCAAATAGTAACACCACTAAGACCATCCGTAACCATGACCAGGGTCAACCCGGTCATGAGTTTTTCTTTTCTTTTCTTTCTCTCTTCAACATCAGCTTTCTTTCTCATCCACATCAGTTTTCTCTCTCCCAACCCACTTTATTCCCTTACCAACACTATTCAGCTCTTAACCACAACCACCACAACCGATCTCTTTTCTCCACATCATCTTTTATTTCCACTAACTTTTATTATATTCCAAAATCAATTATATTTACCCAAAATATTAATAATTCAAACAAAATATATATTAATTAGTAGATAACTATTATTAATAATAATAAAGCAAAATACATATTTATTTAAACAATTGTACATAGCACAATACACTTACTCCTCCCGACCGACCCCTTTTCCTCCTCTCGCCTTCAAATCACTCCTCACTCTTCATTACTCCCCGTTTTTATATGTTGAAATAGCTACGGGTCGGTAGAAGGGTCTATTAATAATTCTTGTGGGGGTAAAACATATAGTGAGAGATTTATTGAGTCTATAGGTTTGACTAGAAGTGCGGGGGTGGCAGGGGCGACAACCTCTACTGGGGACGTTTTTTTCGTTTTAACACCATATTATTGTATTCCGGATAATTGATCCGTTTACCCGTTCTTAGTGATTATTTTGAAAAAAATTCCCAACTATTCACCCAACTTAATAAATCTTAATAAATACTCAAATATTTACAAAATAATATCTCCAAATTATTTAAACCCAATTATATGTACAACCAAAATAATTTAAAAAAAATTAAAAAATACATTTAACCAACAGGGACACGCCACGTAGAGCATCCCTGCGACGACCAGGGCCGGCCTAATGCAATTCATTCCCAGCACAAGTTCCCACACTAAATCCTACTTAAAATATTTTTTTACTGAAGTAGACACTAAATTAAAGCAATTAAACAAGCTTTCTAGAACATACATAAGCAAATAGTCAAGTTTCAAAAAACGAACTTAAGCAATTAGAATAAACAGCAAATAAAACAACAAATGGCAATATGAAATTGAACCCACTTTACCTCAAAGTTCTTAACTATCTAACAGAAGATAACTTATCTAGAAAACAAGATCAGTTGATATCTCGTAGACTTTGTTTGGTTCCTCAACAGCTATTTTCGCCTTAATAAACAGCTAAATACAGTAACAAAAAAAGCCCAAACCTTGCAAGTGCAGGAATCCTTTGCCGTTTCTGCTCAGGTTCGTTTTCTTCTCCTCCTTTCCCATCCCACTCACGTTTCTCCATGATTCCACTTCGAATGTTCCCCACAAGTCTCAGATCCGATACCACACTATACCCTTCTCGAGAAAGCCTTTTCTCCTCGGAGGGATGGAAGAAATGATTTGGGGTTTTGGAAGTTTGTGGTTAATGGGTGTTTATTTGTCAATTCTCCTGTGCTTATCTCTGGTGTTAGTGGTGGTGGCGGCTAAAATCGCGTTTCGAGCCTTATTTTATATTCTCGTTTTTTGTTGCAAAACAACCCTTCCATAGTGAAGTATTCTTCAATATTTGTTTTTCTTTTTAGAAAAGCAGGACATCTCTGCCTTAGAACCGCAACTCACTTCGTGAAGAGAGAATTGATTTCATTGTTATAAAAAATCCATTGAAAATTTCATTTCGTACCTGCCTCTTGCGGGGGTTTCCGTGATAGAGTAATTTTAAAAGTAGTCCCCTCACGTTTGGCACAATGTTAAGGAAACCGAACCGAATCAGTTCGACCGGTTAGACTGTGAACCTCTGTTAGAAAATTAGAAACAGTTCAACCTATTATAAAACAAGCCCACATATTGAGCCAGATAAACATGTTCAAACCATTAAAAAACCGGTTGAACAAATCAAATTGGATCAAACCATTAAATTGAACTGAATGGTTTTTTAAAATTAATTCTAAAAAAATATTACTAGTGAGGTTTGAACCAAAATTCATTAACAAACAAAACCATGCAACCATTTACCATTTCACCAAAAAAATTGTATATAACAAATCCATTGAATAATATATTTATAAATATTTATTTGATACTAAAAACAAGTCATTATTCATTTTATTGTGCGTGTAATTGTTATTGATAGGAATTAATTCTTGAAGCTAGGGTTACACATTGGTCGAGTTGGTTCGGTTCTGACCCGGGAAAGTCGGTTTGGGTTGGTTCGGATCCAGTTAATCCAAGAAACGTGCTAAGTTATAATACAACTCCCACTAAACCGATTTAAGCAAATAAACTTCAATAGCTATATGGCCACACCACTTTACAAACATAACTGCATAAGCTAAAATAACAAATTTCAATCATAATTCATAAACGTAGTAGTAATACAACAACATAACATTTGATATACAAAGTTTAAATAACAATCCATGTTTTAAGGTGAGGTTTAGAAAATCAGAGTAACGTTAGGGTGAGGGAGAGAAAAATAGTAAAAAGATAGTATGTTAATAATACAAATATAAAATAACTATTAAATATATTAGTATATATATACAATTTTGGGCGGGTCGGCTCAGTTTGGTTGAAACTGACTCTAGGAACCAAAACCAAACCGGCTTTGCAAGTTCTGGATTCTCCATAACCGAACCGACCCAAGTTCAAAAACAAATCCAACTCGACCCAACCCACTTGGTTCGGTTTGGATCGGTTTTCTATTCCGACCCAACCCATATGATCCCTACTTGAAGCTAACTTTTAGCAAGAGAAGTTTAATGTCTTAACTTTTTATTTAAGTCTCAAGCATATATGTATATCCAAAAACACATGGTAAGACCTGGATAAATCCGGTTTTATTTGGTTTAACATGGTTGAACCCCAGTTCAACCATATTTTCAAGATTAACGGGTCGAGCAAGTCATCAATTCCCAGTTTGACGATGTTATGATGACATCATCACCGGTTGAACCAATTTGATCCAACAATCACACCACATTTAACCAGAATCGGAGGTCAACCAGTTCAATTTCCAAAACACTGGTTTGACATTGTTTATGCACATAAAACTTAGATTCTCTTAAGTCTTAACTTTGTCATTTCATTTAACTTCATTAGTGTCTCACGTAATTGCTAAATGATAAAAGGAATGTAGCAAAAACTAGGTTTGTGCACTTAAGAAAAACTAGGCGATTTTAATGAGGGAAGTTTCATCACTAATGACATTTCCATTCTCATATTGGTATTACATTATGTGCTTAGTTTCGTTTATACATGTCAACATATCATGTGAGGAGAAACCGGTCAACAAAGAGAATGAGTAAGTGAAATTGTTAAAAATTGATGTGGGTGTTACGTTGTTGCATTTTCTTTCCATTTTCGAACTGATCTGTCAATGTCTTGATGTGTTTTGTTGGTTCGTTCAAGTTTTGTTTGAACTTGCCTTTTGTGAGGTAGTTGTGCTCAATTGAGCTCGATGAATGACAATTTTTGGTGGTTGAAGACGACAGCTGACCGTACTCGATGGTACTCAAGCATACGCAATAGATGTGCTCGATAGTTAAAATTGTTCTAGAGTCGATCGAGTTCGATGATACTTGACGGAACGCGATAGATAGTGTGGGTCGATGTGTATGCTCGATAGTTATACTTGGTTATGGTTCAATTGCACTCAATATATGTTTGATAGACGTTCAATGGGTTATGATAAATATTCTCGATTCCAGTGTTTTGACCTTTTTTTTCCCGTATCAGGTTCGACTGTTAACGTATTGGCTACGTACAATGGTGTTTGGGAAATGGACGGTAGAGATTGACTTTTCAAGGATGGCAAGAGTAAAAGGATCACAATAGGAAAGGATGTAACGTACTGGCAACTGCTTGAAATTTTGTATAAGGCATTTGATGTTGATAAGTTGAAGTATAATCTCACACTGGAGGCCCCTTACAAAACACATGGGCAACCATATTAACCTGTTGAAATCACAGTCGATTTTGACGTCCATTTCTTCGTCTCTGAAATATTGTAGTACAAGATCCCTTTATGTGTGTCTCTAGTTAAGAAGAATGTACCTGTAGAACCATCACCCAGTTCTAACTTTAATAAATAAGTTAGGAGTCATGTTGGGACTTTTGTTCCTCAAACAGATCCCATGGACACCGGAGGTGAGATAGTTTTTTCTAGAGTTGGTGTCCCCCACCAATTGAATGAGTACGAGCCCTATGTTAATGTCGATCCCGCTATGAACTTAAGTGACAAAGACAGAAATTGGGAAGAAGATTCCGGAGGAGATAGTAGAGAAGACATGCCACTCCCACACTTACAACTCCCAATGGTAAGACACCCACAACCTGGAACTCCAGGAAACCAAACACCTGGGACTAGCAGTAGTCGTCAAAGTAGAATGGTAAATAACACAAGACAGGGTTCTCTTTTCATTTCACCAGAAGATAACAAAAATTGGAGTGCTTCAATCTTAACAAAAGAAAATATATTGAATTCTAGCCACACTCGTAGGACCTCTGCCGGTGAATCATCTGAAGAATTCCACCCTGGTAAGACTTTTGAAAGCAATGGTGAATTGAAAACCAAAGCTGCTTTCTTTGCAATGAAGAATAATTTTGAATTTAAAGTGAAGAAGTCTGGTAAAGAGGTATGGTATATCACCTGCAAGGATCCTAATTTTGGTTGGAGATTGAGGGGCAAAAAACAAGTACGCTCACCCATGTTTGAGTTTACTGTCTTCCACAATGTACATAACTGCACATTGAAACTCAGACAGAAAGACCACCGACAAGCAGGACCTTGGGTAGTTGGCCACCTAATGAAGAGCAAATATGCCAGTGACGGTATTTGATTAGTAGCATATCGTACATCGCATTCATGCTATATGTCCTTTCTTTCACCCCATATTTGTGCTACTCGAGTGTTTGATGTATTTTAGGCTTTAGACAATAAGCGAAAGAAAGGATGAGAAAAAGACCTAAACGTAAGAAGAATGTACTTATTTGGAAGGTTTATGGAACTATTTGTCATGCACAATGACACATCTGCAAATCAGGAAGGACCCAGATTAAATCTAGAGGGACCTGAACGCATGGAAAACATTTCGGGAGCAAAAATCCCTCAATACCATGATCTTGAAGAGTATTTGGGCAATTAAGATCAAACAAGCTCAAACCAGCGGACCAGGAGTGCACCCCACGTGCAAAATACATAACTTAAGCTTCATAGAGAAATTGGGGTATATCAGAGCCAAAATCTGCCAATGTTGAATCAATTTGGTCTGAATCCCCTCCAATTTCAAATGTGGCTTGGATTTGCTGAATTGGGTGCAACAGAACTTACAAAAATAAATTTCAACGGTTGGATTGCTCCCAGAATCATCTACACCACACATTCTTCTATAAATAGTATTGTTTCTTCTTCCTTTTCTCTTCTTCTCAGCGTCCACAATTAGAATAGCTTAGGTTTACCCATTTTGGGCAGTAGAGAAGGTGGGCTTGGAAGCTTGTAATGTTACTTCTTTGATAATCTAAAGATTTATTTTGATTCCTCTTGTCATTTACTTCCTTTCTATCCAATTTGTTTGTGATTTTGATGGTTAGTTTTCTAGTTAGTGTTTTATGCCATGTGTACTCTCAATCTCTTGCTTTCCATGCTTGTTCTTATAATTAGTAAGTAGATCCACCTCATTTGGGGGTGGAGGCAATGTAGTTGATGGTGAAATGTATGATGGGTTCGTAAGTTTGTGTCATTTCCATGTGTTTAATGTTAGATCTAAAACTTGTAGCATGCTAATTTTTTTATAGATGAAATAATGGCCACACTAGGTACTTGTTTCATGCTAGATCTAGTTTTGACATGTTGCTTGTAATGAGTTTTATTTGATGATGGAATTGACTTGATTTGGTTTATGTTGCTTGAATGAACTAGGGCTATGCTAAGGATTGATTGATGTTTTAATGGCCACACTAGGTGCTTATTTCATACTTGAGAATCCATAAAATTGATCTTAATTTCATGCCAACCTATCGTAGTCATGTATACCATGTAATTGTAGGAGTTTCAAACTTAGGTTCCACCTAACTCCTACTTGAAACACACACTCTTACACATATGCTTAATGGTTGGACACCCTAATGCACACACACCTCACTATTGTACCTCCACTCCAAGTGGTTTAGTTAGATTGTTTTCTTATATCCTAGTTTATTTTAGTTAGATTAGTCAAAATGTCTCCATCTATTTCTCTTCCCATTAGAGTATGGTGATAGCAACAACCCGCACAACTCCTCATGGACACGACCCGTACTTGCCGCATCTTCACCGACGCCATGCACTTGTGGTAAATTAAACTGATTCAATCAAGTTTTTGCGCCGTTGCCTGGGAGTTGGTCGTCGTCGTTGTTGTTTCCACCATTTCTGTGGGTTTTTCTTACATTTTCTTTTAGTTTTGTTACTTGATAGGGGACATAGTAGACATGGGAGGGAAGGAGCCAGGAAGCGTTTGGGGATCAGATTCCCCAAACAATAAGCCAGTGGCAGATTTCCATCTGCCAGTGCCGGATTGGGTAACTTCGTTGGCATTTCTGTTTCATCTGTGGCTCTGTCTTGATATTCGTAGTTGATATCTGCTATTGTCTACTTCATATATGCTATGTGTTGATGCCATAAATTAATTTAAGATTTCATATTCCCCTTTATTAAGACAACTTGGTCTCTAAAAAATCAAAGCAAAAGATTAGAACAATTGCCATCAAGGTCATGCATCATTTGTAGACCTTGCATACATATTGTCTTTCCTTTGCTTTCATTTCTCGTTGTCAATTGCTGGCGTGAGGTACGTGTACCTGTTCTCTCATTCATTCATGGTTAGAGCATGCATTAGTTAGTAAGGTGCATCAAGACAAGAGTGAGGTGAGTGCTTGTTTGGTGGGTTGCTTGCTAGCCTAAGGATTCAAAACATCTTTAAGGGGCACCACCTATAGTCTTCAAGATAAGGTTGGGGATTTCATCACCCCTCCTTTAGCCCCACAAACCACACTCAAGTGTGAAGGGAATGTGTTATGAAAGTTTTACTTTTAAATGTCAATTATTATGAATTGAATGAGAAATCATTTTGTTCCTTGTTTATGTTATTCGTCTTTTAGAAGTGTTAAGGAAGAGGCTCTTGGTCCTTAACTGTAGAGCTCTAAAAGATATTGGTTTACATAAAACAAAAGATATTCGCAATCATGGTAATTAACATGGGACATTAATTACCGGGTTAAGATTGTCGTGTTTGGTCATAGATCATTGTAGCTCTACAAGTGAGTGACAACACGGGTATGCAAAAGAGGAAAATATTACTTTTGTATACTGAATAGACCTAATAAGTAAAATATTATAGAAATGTGTTTCTGTGTCATTAATATTTTACTGTGTCTTTGGTCCTTTGATATGAGACTTATATCTGATCACTTAAGCAATACTTAATTAGATCAGTGTCTTGAACTATCGATAAGTGTAGTGTAAAGGCATTGGTTGGTTAAGTACAACTTTTGTTGGAGAAGATATTTAGTCAAAAGACTATCATTTCCCCTCTTAATTGAGTGATGATATTAGTGGACCCCTTGATAAAGCAAAGTTATAATGTGCACAATGTGATTTGAGTTAAGTCACATATTTATAACTAGCTTAAAGAGATCAAGAAATGAATACTAATACAAAGATGACACAATACTACTTTGTGTGTATTCTTAATATCATGAGGCAAGGGACGGACACAAGTGGTGCACTCCATCACTAATTGGATCGGGTTTTGGTTCGAGTGGAATTAAGACATCTAACTAATTGGGAGCTATAATGTGTAGCTAGATACCGCTTATAGCTTGTGATATTAAGCTCTTAATATCACTGCCAACTTAGTTTAGATCCTCCCATAGGTCACACCACAAAACTGGGAAACGAGTAATGGGGATTTTGAGTTCATAGGATGTGTCGGGTTTCATGTAGAAAATATGACACAGGGGGTGAACAAGCAAAATCAAAATTATGTTGTGATTAATAACATAATTAGAATCTAAATTAAATTCATATGTGATGTAAGTATTATGGGGTGAAATGATTGATCATTACATAGGATAATATGTTACATAAGTTGTGAATTTACTACTAATCCCGAAATGTCAAATTTTGTAGGGGTTAAACCGAAATTTGACAAGTCTGCAGAACAGTGCTCCAACGGTCGACCGGTTAGCAGTAAACGGTCGACCGGTCGGGCACGGTCGACTGGATGTGTCTCGACCGATAACAGGGAATTTTCATCTGTTCGAACGGTCGACCGAATGTAATCAGTCGATCGACCGAACATAGCGATGGAATAATTCTTGTTACGAACGGTCGATCGAGTTATTGAACGGTCGACCGAAACCAGGTTCGAGCGGTCGACCGAACCTACAACCGGTCCAGACGGTTAATGCAGAATTAATTTAAGAATTAATTAGATCATGCATGGATTGGTCCATAATTGATTTAGTTCGTGGCTAATATTATTTATTATTAAATAATGGATGGTTAGATGGAATTTTGCATGAAATCATGGGCAAGAGGTTGCACATGAATAGGTAATTTGGAAAGAACTTATAAATACAAGTTATCTCATTACCTCCTTAGTTGAATTAATTCATTGTTTTTCATGCAAAATCTCTCTCCTTAATTCTCCACGAAATTGTGCTCACATAGTTTCTAATGTGCAGCTACTCATGGATAGGAAGGAACTCATAAGGAACAAGGTAGAATTGAAGGTCGGAAATGGTGCGAACGTGTCTGCGGTTGCACAAGGTTCTGTGGTGCTTCAATTATGTAGTGGTTTAAATTTATGTCTAAAGAATGTTTATTATGTACCTTCGATTAGCAAGAATATTATTTCTGTATCATGTCTGGATATGGATAATTTTAATATAAATATTTCAAATTCTTGTTTGTCTATATCGAAGAATGGTGTTTTCTATGCAAATGTGTTCATAAGGAATGGTCTCTATTTGCTTGAATTGGATAATAAACAAATCTTTAATATCAATAACAAAAGACTTAAGACCACTCACGAGAATGATACTCTCTTGTGGCACTATCGTCTTGGTCACATAAATGAAAAACGCATCAAGAAATTGCAAGAAGCTAACCTTCTTGGTCTACTTGATTTTAAATCATTGGAGACGTGCCAACCATGTCTAATGGGAAAAATGACCAAAAAGCCTTTCAAGAAGAAAGGTCCAAGGGCGAATGGCTTGTTGG
The DNA here is from genome assembly GCA_963682175.1 of Triglochin maritima. NCBI lineage: Eukaryota > Viridiplantae > Streptophyta > Magnoliopsida > Alismatales > Juncaginaceae > Triglochin > Triglochin maritima. The sequence continues at coordinate 25,911,095 of OY821774.1, read as the reverse complement.
ATTTGATACATTCCGATGTATGTGGTCCAATGAGTACTAGTGCACGAGATGGTTTCAGGTACTTCATTACGTTCACGGATGATTATAGTCGTTATGGCTATGTTTATCTAATGAGAAACAAAAGTGAGTCCTTTGAGAAGTTCAAAGAATTCAAGAATGAAGTAGAGAACCAACTCGACAAGAAAATCAAGTCTCTACGAACGGATCGTGGAGGTGAGTACTTAAGTGCCGAATTTGACTCATACCTAAAGGAGTTTGGTATTGTACCTCAACTCACCCCTCCCGGTACACCTCAGTGGAATGGGGTATCTGAAAGGAGGAATAGGACATTGCTCGACATGGTTCGGTCAATGATGAGTCATGCGGAATTACCTCTTTACTTTTGGAGTTATGCACTACAAACTGCGGCTTACACACTAAATAATGTTCCATCCAAATCCGTGGAGAAAACTACTTATGAGCTATGCAGTGGTAAAACACCTAAGCTCAATTTTCTCATGATTTGGGGTTGTGAGGCTTACGTCAAGAGATTGATGTCGACCAAACTTCAACCAAAAGCGGATAAGTGCTTCTTTATTGGTTATCCTCGTGAGACAAGAGGATACTACTTTTGGCATATCACCTCCAATCGAGTGATTGTAGAGAGGGATGCCACATTTCTGGAAAAGGAATTTCTAGAAAGAGTAAAAAGTAGTGGGAGTAGGGTTGTGCTTGAGGAAACTCAAGATACTCTACAAGATCATGACACGAATGATGACGTTCAAGATTATGAAGGCCCAACCGAGGTTCCTTTGGTTAGTGGAAGCGTGAGCGAGAGACCATCACAAGAAATTGTGAGAGAATCTCAATCATCCCCACCAAGTGTACGTTCCAGAATTGAACGTGAACCAACTCCTCAAGAAAATGTGGAAGAAGTTCGAGAGACACGAGAAGAACCAAAAGAACTAACAAGGTCAACAAGGGAAAGGAAGAAACCCGACTTGTATCTGGGACTTCATGAACTCATGGTACTAGATACCAATGATCCATTGACCTTCCAAGAAGCAATGGAAAGGGAAGACTCCAAACTATGACTTAATGCCATGGAATCCGAAATAGAATCCATGTATGATAATCAAGTGTGGAACTTGGTTGACCTTCCTCAAGGGAAAAATTCCATTCAAAATAAATGGGTTTTCAAGAGGAAGATGGACATGGATGGGAACTTAACAACCTACAAAGCGAGGCTTGTAGCGAAGGGTTTCACTCAAGTTCAAGGAATTGACTATGATGAAACTTTTTCACCGGTTGCCATGTTCAAGTCTGTTCGGATAATGCTCGCTATTGTTGCATTTCATGATTATGAAATATGGCAAATGGATGTCAAAACGGCGTTCCTTAATGGGAACTTGGAGGAGTATGTGTACATGGTACAACCTCAAGGTTTTGAAGATCCAAAGAATAGCGAAAAGGTATGCAAGCTTCAAAGATCCATTTATGGATTGAAGCAAGCATCAAGGAGTTGGAACAAACGCTTTGACGAGGAAGTGAAAAAGCTTCACTTCATTCAAAGTAAGGAAGAACCTTGTATATACAAGAAAGTTAGTGGGAGCCATGTAGTATTCCTAATCTTATATGTCGATGACATATTGCTTATGGGCAATCATATTCCTTTGCTTGAGCAAACGAGAAGTTCATTGAAATCTGCATTTTCAATGAAAGATATGGGTGAGGCTCAATACATCTTGGGAATCAAGATATACCGAGATAGATCCCGTAGACTCATTGGCCTAAGTCAACGTACATACATTGACATGGTCTTGGAAAGGTTCAAGATGAACAACTCCAAAAAGGGCAGTGTGCCAATGAGTATGGGTGTGCAACTCAAGAAGTCTCAACGTGCGCAATCACGTAAGGACTTAGAGTACATGAAGGATGTCCCTTATGCTTCGGCAATTGGGTCGATCATGTACGCGATGACTTGCACAAGACCCGATGTCTCGTATGCTCTAAGCGTGACAAGTCGTCACCAGTCCAATGCAGGTCCTGAGCATTGGACTGCGGTCAAGAATATCCTGAAGTACCTTAACCGGACTAAGGATAAGATTCTTGTTAATGACAAAGGGAATTGATAGCTGAAGGTTACTCGGACGCGAGTTTCATGAGTGATCCAGACGAATAAAAGGTCGCAATCAGGATACGTCTTCCTTCTGAATGGTGGAGCTGTGAGTTGGCGTAGTTGGAAGCAAAGCACTACGGCCGACTCAACCACTGCTTCAGAAGTGATGGCTGTCGCTGAAGCGAGCAAGGAAGGAGTGTGGATCAAGAAGTTCCTTGAAGAGCTTGGAGTAGTTCCCACGAGCGAGGGACCCATAGAGCTATTTTGCGACAATAGTGCATCTATCTCGCAAATCAAGGATCCCAGATCACCCCACAAAGTGAAGTACATGGATCGTAAGTACTTCGTGACACGTGACCTCATCGACGAAGGCTAAATAAATCTTTTATGGGTGGACACCAACAGCAACACAGCTGATCCATTCACAAAACCCTTATCCCAAGCCAAGGACGAAATGCATTTCGAGTCCATGGGATTGAGGAACCATGTAGATTGGCTTGATGATTGATATGTAATGGGGTTTACCCTAGTTATTCTTGTTTTATGCATTGAGTATGTATGAGAAAGAAAACTTTAATAACAAGTGGGAGATTGAAGGGAATGTGTTATGAAAGTTTTACTTTTAAATGTCAATTATTATGAATTGAATGAGAAATCATTTTGTTCCTTGTTTATGTTATTCGCCTTTTAGAAGTGTTAAGGAAGAGGCTCTTGGTCCTTACCGTAGAGCTCTAAAAGATATTGGTTTACATAAAACAAAAGATATTCGCAATCATGGTAATTAACATGGGACATTAATTACCGGGTTAAGATTGTCGTGTTTGGTCATAGATCATTGTAGCTCTACAAGTGAGTGACAACACGGGTATGCAAAGGAGGAAAATATTACTTTTGTATACTGAATAGACCTAATAAGTAAAATATTATAGAAATGTGTTTCTGTGTCATTAATATTTTACTGTGTCTTTGGTCCTTTGATATGAGACTTATATCTGATCACTTAAGGAATACTTAATTAGATCAGTGTCTTGAACTATCGATAAGTGTAGTGTAAAAGCATTGGTTGGTTAAGTACAACTTTTGTTGGAGACGATAGTTAGTCAAAAGACTATCATTGCCTCTCTTAATTGAGTGATGATATTAGTGGGCCCCTTGATAAAGCAAAGTTATAATGTGCACAATGTCATTTGAGTTAAGTCACATATTTATAACTAGCTTAAAGAGATCAAGAAATGAATACTAATACAAAGATGACACAATACTACTTTGTGTGTATTCTTAATATCATGAGGCAAGGGACGGACACAAGTGGTGCACTCCATCACTAATTGGATCGGGTTTTGGTTCGAGTGGAATTAAGACATCTAACTAATTGGGAGCTATAATGTGTAGCTAGATACCGCTTATAGCTTGTGATATTAAGCTCTTCAATATCACTGTCAACTTAGTTTAGATCCTCCCATAGGTCACACCACAAAACTGGGAAACGAGTAATGGGGAATTTGACTTCATAAGATGTGTCAGGTTTCATGTAGAAAATATGACACATGGGGTGAACAAGCAAAATCAAAATTATGTTGTGATTAATAACATAATTAGAATCTAAATTAAATTCATATGTGATGTAAATATTATGGGGTGAAATGATTGATCATTACATAGGATAATATGTTACATAAGTTGTGAATTTACTACTAATCCCGAAATGTCAAATTTTGTAGGGGTTAAACCGAAATTTGACAAGTCTACAGAACAGTGCTCCAACGGTCGACCGGTTAGCAGTAAACGGTCGACCGATCGGGCACGGTCGACCGGATGTGTCTCGACCGATAACAGGGAATTTTCATCTGTTCGAACGGTCGATCGAATGTAATCGGTCGATCGACCGAACATAGCGATGGAATAATTCTTGTTACGAACGGTCGACCGAGTTATTGAACGGTCGACCGAAACCAGGTTGGAGCGGTCGACCGAACCTACAACCGGTCCAGATGGTTAATGCAGAATTAATTTAAGAATTAATTAGATCATGCGTGGAATTGGTCCATAATTGATTTAATTCATGGCTAATATTATTTATTATTAAATAATGGATGGTTAGATGGAATTTTGCATGAAATCATGGGCAAGAGGTTGCACATGAATAGGTAATTTGGAGAGAACTTATAAATACAAGTTATCTCATTACCTCCTTAGTTGAATTAATTCATTGTTTTTCATGCAAAATCTCTCTCCTTAATTCTCCACGAAATTTCCACAAATTCTTAAGTTTAGATTTAGTTTCAAGAGGTCATCTTCTCAAGGAAACTAAAGGGCTTAGTAATTGGATTCTAAACTCTATTGGAGATCGAGAGGCTAGCTCTTCTCTCTCCAATCTCGTTTAGAGTTTGGTGAAATCTCGGAGGCATCCGGCGCAGCAACAAGCATCCACAGCGTCTCTGAATCTTCAAGAAGTTTTAGAGAACTTCTAGGTATGAATTTCGTAGACTCATGTTTGAACTAGTTATTGAAACAAACCAATACATGCATGAAATAAATCGTAGAAAATTGTAGATGATCCTTATTATACATAAAAAATTTGAAAATAGATATGTATAATTAAACATGAAATCCAACAAAGTGAAGCCCTAAATCTAAAATCAAGTAGACATTGGCCACTAGGACTCAGGCTCATTAGGAGAGTGATCCGGTAGCGACGGTCATAGCCTAATCGACGTAGCCCACTTTATCGATAGCAGGAGAGACGAGATGTCCGGATTTTGGCTCACTTGTTTGGATTTGTGGTCTTCGTCATAGAAAGGTGAGGCGTGTTGTGGCGTGTGACCTCGCAGTTAGGCGTTGTCTAGCTGTAAGGACCTATAGTGACCATTGGTTGCTTGAGCTGTGTTTTCTAGATTAGGCTTCTACCCTCACCCACTATCCACGCTAGCTCTACGGATTCTTCATTTCTCATCTATGTCTTCTCCTCCTCTATATTCTTCGAGTAGTCTCCTCCTCTGATTACACCTTCTGTTGTGTGTTGTTTTAGAGTCGAATCGAGAGTTTTATACGAGGTTGAGCTCGTTCTGGGGAGAGTGCTCGACTTGAGAGAGTACATTTTTCCGAGATGGACGGTCTATGTGATCGCCCATCTCTTCCTGGAGCTCCTTCGGAGTGTGAGTCTGAGTCGTCTCATGGAGATGGGGGAGACCAGGTTCCATACATGGATTAAGTCGGTCCACTCCCACCACCATGTAGAACTCCTTTTCCTCCTCCTCTGACTTGAGAGGAAGAGGGATTCGGTCTGGATCGAGTTATGGGTGCACCACCAACTTTATCTTGACGGGATAGACCGATGACTCTGTGGAAGCAGACCCCTCCTGTTCGGGCTGCGCAACCTTCTTCCATAGTTCTCCCGCCTACTCGCGGGAACAACTATGAATTGAAACCTCAATATGTGAGAATGCGTCCTACCTTCACTTCCAATAAGGAGGCTCCGTATATCTTTATACATGAATTAGTGGAGGTATGCTCCACATTCAAGCTTCAACAACTTGACGAGGATTCAGTCCGGGTGAGGATGATTTCTTTTGCGTTGAAGGATAACGCGAACAAATGGATTTACAGTCTCCAGGCGAGCTCTATTAGGTCTTGGGATGAATTTGTGACTGTCTTTCTAAAGACATTCTTCCCCAAAGGAAAACTGAATAGATACGACACCAAATACATCAAATGTATCAGAGTGAGACCGAATCATGTCATGCTTTCTTTGGGAGGTTCAAAGACCTTCTTCAGCAGTGCCCTCATCATGGACTTGAGCTATGGCAGCTGTGCCAGATTGTTTATGAGGGCCTGAATTACAACACCTGCACATTGTTATAGTCGATGTGTTAGGGTGATTTCCAAATGAAACTCATCGATTAGGCATGTGACACTTTTGAATTAATGGTTGAACGTACCCTTGAGTGGGACACCATGAGAGAGCCACCAACCGTCAGGTCTTCTGGTAAAGCTGGATCATACCAAGTTGAGTCAACTATCACGTCTGAGGTGAAAATGGCTGCTATCATACGTAGGATTGAGAGTTTAGAGTTGGACCGACCTCCTATAGCTCAGGTCGCTACCCCCACGTGTTGTAGGTGTGGACTTATGGGACATAGTGACTTGGAATGTGCTTACACTCTAAGCGATACTGAGCATGCATGCTCAGTATCGCTTAGAGTGTAAGCACATTGCAAGCGATGTATCAACAATGGCCCATAATGACCCGTACAATAACTCCTACAACCCGGGATGACGAAACCACCCTAACTTCTTGTGGGGGGGCTAGTGGGGGAAACAGTCAAAGCTCGCATGCTCAACCTCAACATCCACCTTATCACCCTCCACGCCCATCGACGACCTACCAACCCCTCATCAAAGGTCTTAGCCTCATACTCACCAACCTACTCATGCATCACCATCGGGTTATTCTAGTCAGACTCTACCTTTGCGGGTTGACCCAAGGGACTCAACTCTTGAACAAACCCTTCACGCATTCATGCAAAGCACACAAACCATGCTTGTGAACAATAACTCCATGGTCAAAGCATTGGAAGCACAAGTCAGCTAGTTGGATCATCAAGTCCATGAACGTGAGAATGGTCAATTCCCAAGTCAACCTGAGGTGAATCCCCAGGTTTCCCAATCTCAAGGAAGGCCACTAGTACCTCGACCTACATCTGAACCGACCCATCATGTTAATGTGATTCATACTTTGACGTCTGGTAAGGAGGTGGACAATCAAATTGGGTTGCCTTCCTTGCAATCACCATCTTTTGGTGTCACCAAACCTGTAGTGATACCCACATCTATGAGCGAGCCGGATCCTGAGGTTCCCTCAACAAATACTTCCAGGAAGGAGCTTGATCGTGAGAGTTCCTTCTATGTCTATTTCGATAATAGGGCCGAACCATGAGGTCCCCTTGTCTCATCATGTGTTGAAGGAATCAGATTCTGAGGTCCCTACTCATGTTTCTATGGAACAAAATGTTGAGGTTCCATCGAAAGACCGTTATGCCCCGAAGGCGCCATTCCCTGAGCTCCTTACAAAGAAAACTTCATATCAATACGATAAGATGCTTGAGATCTTTCGGCAATTTAAGGTGAACGATCCTTTGTTGGAGGTGATTCAGCTGATGCCACATCATGCCAAGGTTCTCAAGGATTTATGCACCAACAAGAGAAAAACCAATGTTCCCAAGAAAGCATTTCTTGTGGAAAATGTGAGTTCATTGTTGGCACAACCAACACAAGTCAAATACAAGGACCCTGGTTGTCCTACTATTTCCTATGTGATTGGTGATGTGTCAATACATCGAGCTTTATTGGACCTAGGTGCATCCGTCAATCTTTTGTCGTATTCTGTCTACGTCCACCTTGGTCTTGGAGACCTTAAACAAACAAAAACTACTCTTAAACTGGCTGATAGGTCAATGAAGAAACTGTGGGGCGTGGTGGAAGATGTTCTTATCAAAGTGGGTGAGTTCATTTATCCAGTCGATTTCTTTGTTTTGGATACTGAATCTGTGCCAAACTCACTTGGACAAATTCCTGTTATTTTGCGGCGACCATTTCTAACGACTTCCAATGCGTTGATCAATTGTCGTAATGGTCTGATATGCTTGACATGTGGTAAGTGCACTAATTTCAATATCTTTACCATTGGGAAGAAGACAAGTGTCATTGATGACCCTGTAGAGTCAATCTTATCCAGGGCACGGATGAGAACGAAGTCGAAGGCACCTTTAGGTATTTTAGAGAGTTGTTCGATGGAGATCCTATTGGTGGTGAAGATATTTCAACTAGGTTGACACAATAAGGTACCTTATCTTGTGACCATGTGGCCTTTGAGCCACATCCTTTCGATCATGTGGCTCTTGAGCCACAAGATACCATTTTTGGGGCCTCTCGGCCACCTGCTCTTCATTCTGTATCTGATGAGGACACAATATGGGTTAAGAATCTACCACTTGATACCCTACACTTCAAACAACCAGACAGAGATTCACTTCTCATTCATGCCTCCTATTTTTCTCATTCTCAAGAGGCATCAAACGACCACAATGCTTATAAGGGTGTCAGGTGGTCAAGCAATTTTATTTCCAGACTCTGTCATCTGGGTAATAAGTCCAGGGTGTCACTTTGTGAGGATGAAATGATCCCAGTGCGCCCAAATGTTAGTTGGAGGGTTTATATTGATGACCCCCAGCTTTGTCGCAGAATTGAAACATATTTATTTCCATTTCCTTACATAGACCCTTGTTTTGAGAGGCATGAACTATCATCCTTGGTTCATAAACCTCTCAACAATTCTCTTGTTTCTCAAGTTGAGAGGCCATGCAAGTGCATTTCTGGCTCGAGAGATGGTGGGTTCCCATTTTATGTCCCTTGACAAATGAAGGTGGGAGTCCATTATTGTACATAGTTCTAAAAAAGGAAAAAAGAAAAGAAAAAGAAAAAAAGAAAAGAAAGAAGAAAAAAAAGACTCCAACAGTGAGCATATGTTGTTGTGGGCCCCAACCCTTGTGTATTTGGGCCCCATTTATTTCATGTATTTGTCTTCCTTCTTAAGTATCTCACAGGTTTTCGAGAATTCGGGTATATGTCTATCAACATAACCATGAACTTCCCTTTATGCTTCACGTTGGTGAGATCTTTCCTTTTTTATGCATAAATCCATGTAGTATTATGCTCACATTCCTTGAGGACAACGCATAAAGTAAGTGTGTGTGGGGGGTGTTTTATGTGTGTACATAGTCGAGTCTTTCTCATTTTCTTTTGTTTGCTTTTGTTTGCATTGTTAGGGTCATGTTACTGTGTTGCATTTAATATCGATATATCTTCTTACAATGATCCTTAGGTGACTTGTCTTTTTTTGCTTGCCTAGTGCTTTAAAATTTTCATTTCTTTCAAAATCTTCATGTGTTTGCGAAAAAAAATATTGTGTGGGTTTTGCATGTGTTTAGCATTTGCAAAACCGTTGAGAGGCAAATTAAAAAAGGAAGCTCCCAGAATTGACTTGAACATGATGCATTAGGATATCTAGTAGACCGACTTTAGGTATTATGTAGTCGTAAGGGATGCACCCTGGTTTTCCCTGGGGGGAGAGTAATAATAGGGTTTCAGTACTAATAAAAATAAAGAAGTCCACCCTGAACCTAGTGAGTCGAATAATTCATGTCTGTTAGTATAAGGAACTTTGTCGTTGTCAGGGGCCCTTAAACTTCTATTGTGAAACCTTAAGTGTAGGGGTTTTGGTTCATGTGTAGATAAGAAATAATGAGCATGTTGTTCTCCCTTCTCTCACGACTCCTATCACTCGGGAAATTAGGTCCGAGGAGACTTAATGCCTGGTGCTTTCGAGTCATATGACTTGGGATGCACCGATCGAACTCCCATTACACGGGTGGTAGGGATTGCCCTATGTGGAGAATTGGGGGAAGGTGTACGTGATAGTGTAAGTCCTCAAAAATATTTCGGTGAAGGTGTATGTGAAGGTGTACCTAAATGAAATCCAGATAGTGTACGTGATAGTGTACGTGAAGGTGTATGTGAAGGTGTACCCAGATGAAATCCAAAGGGACACGAACGCCTGGAAAATAGTTCGGGATCAAAAATCCCTCAATACCATGATCTTGAAGAGTATTTTGGCAATTAAGACCAAACCAACTCAAACCAGCGGACCAGGAGTGCACCCCACGTGAAAAATACATAACTTAAGCTTCTGCATAAATCAGGATGGATCAGAGCCAAAACATCCACCAATGGCGGATTGTAATCCACCATTGGTGGATCAATTCGGTCTGAATCCCCAGAAATTTCAAAAGTGGCTCGGATTTCCTGAATTGGGTGCACCATAACTTACAAAATTCAATTTCAACCGTTGGATTGCTCCCAAAATTATATACACCACACATTCTTTTATAAATAACATGGTTTCTTCTTCCTTTTATCTTCTTCTCAGCGTCCACAATTAGAATAGCTTAGGTTTACCCATTTTGGGCAGTAGAGAAGGTGGGCTTGGAAGCTTGTAATGTTACTTCTTTGATAATCTAAAGGTATATTTTGATTCCTCTTGTCATTTACTTCCTTTCTATCCAATTTGTTTGTGATTTTGTTGGTTAGTTTTCTAGTTAGTGTTTTATGCGATGTGGTCTTAATCTCTTGCTTTCCATGCTTGTTCATATAATTAGTAAGTAGATTCACCACATTTGGGGTGGAGGCAATGTAGTTGATGGTGAAATGTATGATGAGTTCGTAAGTTTGTGTCATTTCCATGTGTTTAATGTTAGATCTTAAACTTGTAGCATGCTTATTTTGTTATAGATGAAATAATGGCCACACTAGGTTTTTGTTTCATACTAGATCTAGTTTTGACATGTTGCTTGTGATGGGTTTTATTTGATGACGGAATTGACATGATTTTGTTTAGTTTAGCTAGATTATTCAAAATCTCTCCATCTATTTCTCTTCTCACTTGAGTATGGTGATAACAACAACACACACAACTCCTCGTGGACACGACCCGTGCACTTGTGGTAAATTAAACTGATTCAATCAGTAATAGCTACTTGGCAAAAGACATGACAGAGGGTATGAAGGAACAATATGTTGTAAATATGAGTTACAAAACAACGTGGAAATGTAGAGAGAAGGCACTTACGTATGTGAGGGGGACATCTGAGGAATCTTATTCAAATTTACTTGCGTACCTGTACATATTGGAGCAAAAGAATCCAGGCACAATCACTCATTTTCTCACAGAAGATGGCGACTTCCTATATTGCTTCTTCTCTCTTGGAGCTTCAAGAATGGGGTTTAGATGACGTCGTCCTATGATATGTGTTGATGGCACATTCTGGAAGACCAGATACGGTGGGCACATGTTATGTGTCGTTGCATTGGATGCAAACGACCACGTATCGTATTGTATTTACACTAATGGACAGTGAGAATCACAAATCTTGGACCTATTTCATGAATAAATTGAAGGAAGCCACCGGGGACGTCGATGACCTAACTTTTATATCGGACATGCATGTTCGGGTTGTTCATGCTTTGGAGACGGTATTTCTTGATGCCCATCACGGTGCATGCTACCACCACATCTGTATGAATGTGGTTGCAAAGTTCAAGATGTATCACTTTCATGAAAAGATGTGGTGTGCGGCATACACATTCCAAAAGTCAGATTTCCACAAGTACTTTGACACGATAAAAGGAATTGACCATACCCTATCTGAATATCTCGAAGACATCAGTTTCGATAAGTGGACTCGTTCTTACTTTCCTAGGAATCAATACAATTTAATGACCAACAATTACGTTGAAAGTTTGAATAACAAAACTAGGGAGGCAAGGACATGGCCAGTCATGACTTTTGTGGAGTACATCCAGTTCACACTCCAAACATGGTTTTCTGAATGATGAGCTGCTGTCGAGGTGAGCACAACCAAATTGTCACCTCTCATGGAGCGTGATCTATCTAGAATAACTGACAAAGCAAAGTTCTTATCAGTCCACAACCTTAATTAGTTTGAATTTCATGTGTTACATTGGGATGGTGACGGTGAGGTTAATTATATGACAAACGAATGTTCTTGTGGGATGTTTCAAATCATTGGAATTCCTTGTGTTCATGCGTTGCTGCATCTCTTGATTGAGGGGTGAATATCTAATCTCCGTGTTTCCCATTTTACGCCACTGAGTCGTGGAGGGAGACATATAAAGAAACAATTAACCATTGTGGTAACAAGGATGAATGGACTTCTCCCGATGACATAAAGAATATGCAAGTGAAAGTGCATGTTGAAAGAAATCCAGTTGGTCGTCCGAACAAGAAAAAAGTAGGAAAGATAAAGAGAAAACGTCTACCATCTCTAGGTGAAGTTGTGGTCAAATCGCGTAAGTGCAGTAGATGCGGGGGAAGTGGACACAATAAGAGAGGATGTAAAGTTAGTCTATAAATTTACCTTCTTTTAATGTTGTGCTCGGTAGGCTCGATGGTAGCTTGACGATGATCGAGTTTACATTCTTAAGGTTGAATTCTTTAATGTTGAATTCTTTAATGTGCTCGATAGTTTCAATGTAATCTTGATAGTAGCTCGAAGTAGTTGGAGTTTAAATTCTTAAGGTTGAATTCTTTAATGTTATTCTCGATAGCCTCGATTTCAGCTCGACATAGATCGATGGTTGTTCTCCTATGAGGTTGATGTTCATTTAGAAATGTTCTCTCCATGTACCTCGATACGACCTCGATGGTAGCTCGACGATGATCGATACTTTATGACTTAACAAACATTCTTAAGGTTGAATTCTTTAATGTTGTTCTCGATAAGATCGATTTGAGGTCGACATAGATCAATGGTTGTTCTCCTATGAGGTTGATGTTCGTTTAGAAATGTTCTCTCCATGTAACTCGATACGACTATGATAGTAGCTCGACGATGATCGATGTTTTATGACATAACAAACATTCTTAAGGTTGAATTCTTCAATGTTGTTCTCGATAGGCTCGATTTGAGCTCGACATAGATCGATGTTTGTTCTCCTACGAGGTTGATGTTCATTCAGGTCTGTCCTAACCTTGTACCTTGATAGGTTCGATGGTTGTTTGACGATGACCAATGCTCTGTTACTTAACGCACATTGTTAAGGTTGAATGCTTTAAGTATTTTTCTCGATAGGCTCGATACCAACTCGACATCGATTCGTCCTACGATGTTAGTGTTCCTTCAAATCTATCTTATCCTTGTAACCTTATAAAACTATATCAAGAAGTAAAAAAGAAACATAAACAAAATGTGCCATAAAACTGACCTTCGTCATTAGCTTCAATGTAGGAGTTCGGCAGGGTACGCCACTGAGCTCGAATGACAGGTCGAGTGCGGGAGAGAAGGGATGCACAAACGAGAGAGAGAGAGAAAGAGAAGACACAATAGATTTGTGAGAGAGAGAGAGATTTGCAATTCTCGAAAGAAAGAGACAAAGAGAATGATTTGCTTATTTAAAGGGAATGAGAGAAAAATAGGGGAATGGACCCACGATTTCCACCACGATTTAGGCAATGGTATTTAGGGAGAACTGGAAACATAAGCATATTTTTCAGAGCATGTCAAAGTGTGATTTTTTTCTTCGCTTTTGGGTCACTTTGAGCATAGAAAGTCAAGTTTTCCTTCTAGTTTAAACAAGTTGAGTGTTTAGAGTTGATCGGGTTGAAATCATCCCGTTTAAGATATTTGTTCCAATTTTGAAATTTTAGTTCAAAGAACTAGCATCTTCTCCTCACTAACTTGAATATAGGTTTGTTTCCTTCAACGTCATGCAATTTGTCAACTAGTTGGTGAAATTAGAGTTGGTCTTAGGTTTTAGTTCATTAGTCAAGGTTTGGGGATGTTAAGTTGTTGATTGTAATAGTGGAGAAAATTACACATGATGTGAATGTAAAATGCAAGGAATATCCAAATATGTGGACGTTTTCTTGTCAATAGAGGATTCAAAGATTTATCTAGATCAAATTTTTAGGGATGGTTCTGCCAAAATTTGTACAAAATTTAATGATTATTGTTATTAATAACATAATATTGATTTCCGGCCTTCGAGTATTGAGTTGGATTGAACTCAAGAATGCAAAAACAGAAAAGTTGCGACTATCGAGATAATCCAAAACCCAACATAGCGATGTAGGTTGTAATTAGTAGTTATTTATATAATTTCGGAATTGAATTGAAGTTGTATGTATACAAGATATGAATGGTTGATGTTTGTAATGAGAATGTGATGTAAAATTGTGGAGTTTTTCTTGTCTATCCAGGGATTCAAAGATTTTTTCATATTGAATTTTTAGGGGATGTTTTGCAAAATTGCTAAAAATTTTTACGAAAATTGTTAATAATAATACGTTATTGATTCCTATTTAAAATTGGACGGAATTATAAGTTTAACATGTTTCTCCATTTTAACTCAATAGAATCATGACCTTAGACAGAAGTTGGATGTATGACAAGAGAATTAGTCAGACATTCTCTGAGAATCTGAAGTCATTCCCGAACCTTGCGTTTGGTCCTCACAACCAATACATTCATGATGGGAAGATCTCATGCCCGCACAAGAAATGTTGTAACACAAAGTGGGCATTGAGAGGCGACGTCAACGATGATGTCGTCGTAAATGACTTTGCTCATAATTACGAGTAGTGGGTTTTTTATGGTGAAAGTGTTGCTTGTTTGGAAGGTGGTAATGCCACAACTGATTCGTTCGAGGTTGGAGATCACAAATTATGCTTAGAAGTTTCTCGACTACATAAAGGACGAAGATCAACCGTTGTATCCTGGATGCAAACTAGAATCAACAATCCTTTGTCATCAAAGCATTTCTGCTGAAGTGCACGAGTAGATGGTCGGACACTTTGTTTGACAAGTGGTTAGCGTACCAAGTGGAATTACATCCATAAGGAGCTTGTTTGCCGAAGGATACATATGAGACGAAGAAGTTGGTTGCCAACTTGGGTTCCATTATGAAAATATCCATATGTTCAAGAATCATTGCACGTTGTACTGGAAAGAGAATGACAATGTCCATTCATGTTCTGTGTGCGACATGTCTCATTGGGTAACCGTGCAGGGGGAGATGAAGTAGAAACTCAAATTGCTGGTGCCTAAATAGGCAAAAGAGTTTCAGTGGTTGTCTTGCGACACTTTTTGCTCAAACCAAGGATTCACAGGTTATATGTCACTACTGATATTACTAAGTTGATGAGATGGCATCCGGAGGAATGAGAAAGAGAAGGGAAATTGCGTCATCCTGCTAATTCTGATTGTTGGGCTGAGTTGGACAACAATAATTCCTCTTTTGCTTTAGAAGTAGAAAATGTGAGGTTAGGTTTTTCCACAGATGAGTTTGAGCCATTTAGTCAGATGCAACATAGTATCTGGCCTATGATGCTCGTGTATGATCTCCGCTCGATCCCATAAGCTCTGCCTACGACTTCACTAACCTCTCCCCGTTGAGGACCGGAAGATAATGGATTTACAAAGCAAGCATGATTGAATCAGTTATAATACCGCAAGTGCACGACCGCATTGAAGTGGTGGCAAATACGGGTCGGTCCACAGGGAGCGCGTGTAAGTCGATTTCACGATACTCGAGTTGGGGAAAGAAGAGAGATGTGATCAAAATTAAACTACAATGCGTGGGAAATCGGAAAAACGATCAATGAAAACTAAACCCCTTCGGGGGTAGAGAAAGAACATGGAAATGAAAATGTGTAGTGAAGTGTGTGTTCAAATGTGCTCATCAAAACATGTCATACATGAAATCCATAAAACTCAACTCCAACTTTGCCTCCACATGAAATAAGATAAAACATTATCATTAAAATATACAAAGACAATAATTAAAATGAAGCTAATATGTTCACATGCATCATGACTCAAATCCAACTGTCTCCACATGAAATAAGATTTATCACAATCATTAAAACGTACAAGACATTAATTAAGATAAAGCCAATATGAGCACATGCATGCACATGTCTTGTTCCCTTCTTCTACTCCATCCTTATCCTCACCTCATCATTCCCTCTAAAATAGGCTCATTAATCTAAGCATGTGCTAAGCTTCACTCAAGAGCATTAGCACATCAAAGATAAGAGTGAAATCTTATAAGATGGTTATGGAAATCATGTAAAGCTCAAATGATTAAGATTAACACACACTAATTCATCACATGATCAAATCGCCTTCTGCTCCACCCCCTAATGGGGATGGACTACTCTCTACTCATCTCTACACTAAAGAAAGCATGAAAAGAACATAAACCCATGAAAGAAATGTCGAAGTCTAGATTAAACAAACAACAATATAAAAGAAATTGCATCAAAGGAAAACATCAACATAATGAACAAAAACTAAACTAGATTAAGAAAATAAAAGACAAAGTTTTCTCATCTCCGACCCCATTATTTACACTACTAAAATAGGAAACTACTAAAACCTACAAAGTTTACACTACTAAAACCTACTCTAATGGGGGAAGGAGGGAGAAGAGGAACGGAGGCATGACAAGTGTATTTATAGAAGTTTAGTGGGTTTGGATGGATCTGGTCATAATCGGACGGCTGTAAATTAGATATGGAGGTTCTGGAATGCTCTGACCCGACAATCCAACCCGCGGCCAAATTTGAGAGCCAAACTCATAACCAGTTCCGTCAGTGGCGGATTTTAATCCGCCATTGGCGTATCAATGTTCTGTAATCGACTCCAAATTTAAACCACGACTTTAGTTCAGATAATAAACACGTGGGGTGCACCTGGAGCTGTTGGTTCAAGCCCGTTTGGTTTTAATTGTAGAATTACTCATCAGGTTCAGGAGATTCTGGACTTTTGCAAGCAACATATTTTTCTTTACACTTAAGTCCCTCCAGGTTTTCACTTAAATCCTTCATGAGTTACAATCTAGTCCTTGGGCATTACAAACAAGTCCAAAACTTTCCCAATCAGTCCATTCTTCTTTCGTTTAGGTTCTTTTCTCTTCCTTTCTCTTCGTTATTGCCTAAACCCTGAAACACATCAAACAAACACTCGAGTAGCACAAATATGTGGTAAAATAAAGGATATATAACACGAATGAAATGTATGATTGTTGAGGACCCCATATGGGTTAAAATCAACCCCCTGATACCCTACATTTCAAACAACCAGACAGAGGTTCACCTCTCATTCATGCCTCCTATCTGCTTGCCATGATCCTTGGGTGACTTGTCTCTGCTGCTTGCCTAGTGCTTTAAATTTTCACATTTCTTTTAAAATCTTCATGTGTTTGCAAGAGAAATTTTTTTGTGGGTTTTGTGCGTGTTTAGCGTATGCAAGACCCACAAAACATTTTCTTTCGCAAACACATTAAAATTTTGAAAGAAATGTGAAAATTTAAAGCACTAGGCAAGCAACAGAAGACAAATCACCCAAGGATCATGGCACACAGATATATCGATATTAAATGCAGCACACTAACATAACCATAAGAAAACAAAATAAAAGAAGAAAGACTCAACTATGTACACACGTAAAACACCCCCCACACTTACTTCTGTCATTGTCCTCAATGAATGTTAGCATGATAATACACGAAATTTATGCATGAAAAAAAAAGATTTCACCAATGTGAAGCGCAAAGGGAAGTTCATGGTTATATTTATAGATACAACCCTAAATTCCCCTCAAAACCTATGAAATACTAAAGAAGGGAGACAAATACGTGAACAATCAATGCGCAGGGGTTGGGGCCCACAACAATCAATGCTCACTCTTGGAGTCTTTTTTCTTTTTCTTTTTTTGTTGTTTTTTTGAAATATATAGCATGAATGAAATGTATGATATGCTACTAGTCCTCTCTAGCAAGCTCAGGTCGATCTCATGAGCTCCGCCTACATCTTCACTATCCTCTCCCTATTCCAGACCAGGAGATAACGCCTTTACAAAGCAAGCTCACGAACACCCTCCCTGAGTTTGGTTTCTTCCTCTCACAAATGGAGAAGGATGATCACTGTTACGAGCCGAGATCAAGCCTTAGAACCTTTGACAACAATAAGTAACCAGAGTATCTAACACTCTAACTTTGAGCACACATGAGTAGGATAGGATTTGTGATCTAAAGTGTGGAAGTTTAAGCTCTTGAGTGTGTGGAATGAGATTGTTGAGATGAAAGGGTTCTCTCTAATGTAGGAGGCAAATATATGTTGGAGAGATGTGTAAATAAGGTGTGTGAACCTTTATTTATAAGCTCCTAGAGATATATAGCCTTGGGGAAGATTTGGTAAGGATTTGTGTAAGACACACAAAACAGAAAACTTAGTTCAGCAAATATGTCGAATATCGGTCGACCGACACGGGATGAACGGTCGACCATTTCCATGAAAATAATGAAACAATCAAACCAACTATAAACACGATCGAACCAAATGGATGTAACTTAAGTTAACGGTTTCACAAAATCTAGGGGTCGTCGACCGTTCTGAGGGTTTTGGCTAGGGTAAGAGTTAATTAGCCGAACACAAGAATAGAATACGTCCTACCGAAAATAATAGGAAATTTGGCACTCAAAATATTCTACATCCGGTCGACTATTTTCTTGGCAACATTCGATTGGTGGCCAAATACAGAATAAGGGTTTGATGTATATATACGAATACGACAAGTATAATGGTCATCTAGAAAATACGGGTGAACCAGTCGACCAAAAGGTCAAAATTGGTTGACTGATAGATCTGGGAAAAATCACTTTGGTGTACCGGTTAATCTGATAGAAATGCTCGAACGGAAAACTTGTTTCGATCAACCATTCTGCACAGACAGTTTAAGGTTTAATTTTATTAATTTTCCAACTTATGTTTGGGTGATCTATTGAATTCCAAATGATGCCAGATTTGGTGTGTGACTTATACAAGGAACTAGTGTGTTTGTGAATAGGTTACAACTCTTGTATGCTCAAGTTCACATAGATTCCTAAGACTCAAATAAAGACAAAATTATATGTCTTCAGATAGCTTGATTACATGTCTTGACTTCATTCCATTCTTCCTTGAGTCTTGATCACCTGTAGATGTTAGCACAATACAATATATATTCTATGCATAATGTGTGCTTCACTACATTTGATTGTGATTAAGACTAGGTTAGTTAAATAATCAAAATATAGATTAAGGCCAAAAAGCCAACATGTGTGTGTCAGTTTCTTGAAGACAATATTGACCCCAAAAGAAAGCAAACATAACGAAAATTCAAGAAGAGACTTAGATCCAATGAGTATCAGAAGGGACTTGCATATAGGTGTTATTGCCGACGGCAAAACGGTATATCACCTACTTCTTGCTCGACGAGCGCTGGTGAGAAGAAAACTTTCTGTAGCCTTCTTCATTTAGTGAAGGTGATAGATGGGTATTCATCCAACATATCACACTTGGTAAACCCGAAGAAGTGCAAGATAAGCTCATTGAAGAGTCGTGATCATCACATATTGAGGCAAGAGTTGTTACCCTGACCATACAAAAGACTCGTGGAATTAAAGAAGTGAGAGAAGCACTAATTAACCTGGGTCAATTTTTTCACACTTTGTGTTCGAAAGTAAACACCATTGAAGATTTTGAACGTTTGGAAGGAACATTGGTATTATTTTATGCTGGTTGGAGATGATATATCCATTGAGTTTTTATATGTTATGTTGCATATGCTTGTTCACCTGGCTTGGGATGTATCTATTTTAAAGATATATGAATAAGTTAAAATCTTTTGCTTTAAATAGAAATAGACCTGAGTGATCAATTGCTGAAGGTATTCTTGCCGAGGAGTGCACAACCTTTTGCTCTAGATATTTCAAGAGTGTAGAGACAATTTCTAATAGACCTTCGAGGAACAATCTAGGTCAAAGACCCTTACGTAAGGGTCGAATGATTGTTGTGGACATTGTTGATATAGAGAAGCTCATAATTGGGTGTTGAATAACACTACCAATGTTGATGAATATCAAAGTAAGTGAACAAAATTATTATTACTTTGATCTTATTTATTTGATGTGATTATTTCATCGTTAATGATGAAATTTGGCTCTTGTATGCACTTTAACCGTTACAATGCCTTCACGGGAGTAGCAATACATCATAATCGACGACCACAATCGAATGCAAGACATAAGAACTTTAGTGATGCTCAAGGCAGACCGTTCAAAATGAAAACACTCAAAGTTCTGAAATCTAAGCATGTGCTTGAGGTCCGAACGCTGTGGAAAGAGGTATTCGGGATATATCATCAGTGGATTTTGGTTTCGCACAAACAAACATGAGTCCAAAGGAAAACCCAAAAATCTGGAGTATTTGTGAATGCCACAACAGAAAGTTCTCAACAACACGATATAACAATCCTATGAATGCACTAGTCAACTACTTTGGTGTATTTCAAAACATAATCAAACTCCACTACTACGGTGATGTGAAATATGTGTTTCTTCAAGTCCAAATAGTACGACATTTTGGTCCAGGACAATACAACTAGAAGCGATGAATATAGGTTCATGATGGTGAACGAAAATAGATTTCTAAACCTGGAAGAACCAATTGTACTTGCATCCTAAACGGAGAAACTTTTATATGTTGCAGAGTCCAAAGAGAGAGAAATCGATGACCAATGGTTAGTTGTTGTGCAAATGTTGCTGAGAGAATTATTCAGCGTGGAGGATTAAATATCCGAAGTTTTTGAGTACGATCAAAGAAATCTTGTGGAAGATAAAGTCCAATTAGACGATATTAATTCGTAGATTTTGTTAGAGTAGATTTAGAATGGCTTGTGGAGTAATGCACATTTTTTATATCCACGACCACGAATGTAATGACAAATCAATGTTTGAATTATTAGATTTGATATCAAAATGAAATTCTTTATAGTGGAGATAAATGACATGAATGATCTCATGATTCATGACCCTTTAAAGAGCCATGTGTGAGCATTTTATGTGGCATTCGATAGCATCTGTAGGGTGATGGGATGTATATGAATGTGAAAAGATGATGTCAATGTGCCTTTTGAGCAAGTGGAAGATATTGGGCTTATTGGGCTACAAAAGGAAGTATGCCTAAAAGACACAAAAGGGAAGAGTTCTGTTATTCGTCCATGTTTATGGAAACCTTACCTTATGGAAACCCTAGCACTCGTCTATATAAGAAGTTAGTTTGAGCAAATTGGGGTTCCACTTTTCGGTTAGGCTCCACATCTCTCTTCGCCACCTCGATCAGGGTTACGTTTTTGCTGATCTTTTCCATGCACTAATAAGAGACTCTAAGGTTGTGGATCCGTGCTTATTCTCCAAGAGAGTCAAAGAACGTCGGCTGAAAGAAGGAAACGGACAACACTATAAGGCAACCAACTTGATCTGGATTTTTGCTACGTAAGGATTGTATATACAAAAGATACGATCCTCATGTTCTTCCCAACAACCAACAAGCTCTTAAAGGGTAAGTAAGTCATCTTGCTAATGTTGAATCGCCAAATTCATCTTACCTTTGGATGTCTTTTTTATTGCCTCCCTCGGTTCGCACGGTTACATTCCAGTGATTTTAGTTTGTGAATTCCTAATAGGCAATTTATGCCTCTAACAAGTCTTCCTCCTTAAAGAATGAGAGACGTCAATGTAGTTGGGAATCAGGATAAGTTTTCGTGATTTTAATAATTAGCAAGCAGTTGTTTGTTTATTTGATAATGGTTATCACTTCTTCAAGTGGCACTTTTTATTCACAGTAATGTGTTTGTAAAAATGTTGAATAGTTGATTGCATTTTTAAATCAAAAAATGAATTACAAGATCGTGATGTAAAGAGAGAAGGTTGTGCTATTTTACTGCTTTAAACCTCTCATTCTGGCACAATAATGGATTACAAGATGATTAAAGAGATTCGTTCGGAGGATTCTGTACACGAGGGACACTGATTGACATCATTTCATGCTCATATTTGCATCTTATATCCATTATCTTTCACCTAAACAATGCTATGTAAGGAGTTTTATGTTTAGTTTTCAGGAACAAATAGGTTTGAAGAGATGAAGCATAAAAGGACCCAAAAGCTGGGAAAAAGGACTGAATTGTGAGATCTAGGGACTGAGATGCAAGGGAGACGGACCTGAACGTAAGACCGAAGGACCTAAGAGCAAAACAAAATACTCCACACCATCATGGGGAGTAGTTTAGCAATTCGATTCGGGTCGGAGCTCCAACAAGTCAAGTAACCGCATCAAAGACAAACAATACCAGCAAGAAAAGCCCACAACAAATTCCAACCCGATCCAAAGTTTATGGACCGCCAATTGGCGGTCCAGATCACTCTGGATCCGTCCCAATTTCTCCAGCACATGTAGTAGAGTATGTTAAGTTATTTTTGGTATCTGTTTAGTCCCACATAGGGGAATTGTCCTGGAGTGCCTTTTTCTATGGCTACAAATAGAACTCTTCACCTTCTAATGTAATCACTCCATATTTTAAGTGGCTATTCTTCCTACTTGAAGTGAGGCCTTGAAGCACACACTAAAGTAGGAGGATGCTACTTGAAATGTGAGTCATTTGTTAATAAAAGTTTTTTTGTTATGTTATTAGTTTCATTTTCTTTGTTTTACTTTGTTTAATTTCATTTCATTAATTTTAGTAGCTTAGTTAATATGCTTTCCTTGCTTAGTTTAATAATTAGTATAATGTGTAGTGAGTAGTTCCATCCCCTTTGGGTGTGGAGTAGATGTTCATACATGCATTAGAGAATGGAATGAATGCGTTATTTACAATGTGTTGATAAAACATGAATGTATGCTTGCATGTTTAGGATAGAATTTATAACTTGATGAGTTTTGCCAAAATGATTAGACACCTCTCATGCTTGTTTAGATTCTGAAATAAACAACTTGCATATGTAAATGTTAATCAGCTAAGTTGGTGAATGGATTGATAGGTTTTGCCATAACATTTAGACACTTCCTATGCATGATAACACCACCTTCATTTGTGCTTAAAGAATGTGTTCAACACCCACCTCTTTGCATGTGTGCACTCACTCCACCCCTTAGGGGTTTTCCATTTCTGAATTCGAGCACTCGTCTTTCGTTCTTAATTTAGTTTTCGTTAATCATTTGTTGCTTTCTTTCGCATTTCATACTTCATACTTTGTAGTGTAGCGAGCGTAGCATAATCAACTCTCTTCCCTATTTTGCCACTTCATTTCGTGCAAACGAGAGGCTGCTCACCTCCCTGAGGACGACCCGTATTTGCCACCGCTTCAACGCGGCCGTGCACTTGCGGATTAAATTAAAACGTTCAACTGACACGTCGACTAGATTCTTCCACTTGTCTTTTGCTTCCACATAATTTATGTTGTATTTCCCTTTTTGAACTCAATGTATGTATTTTTGGTTTGGTTCCATGTATGGATAAATTATCTTTCAGTTATCTTATGCTTAGTCTATCCATGTATGTTTTTCGTGTCTTGTGCATATCATCTTCTATTGTAACTCCTTCACAACAAGTCGCTTGGTTTCCACAGCATGCGTACCCGTGAGATCGGGGGCATACACCCATCTTCCACGAAAATATGTGATGGTTTAGCCACCAATCTAGCCTCTCTACTCTCCAAATCCGCGTCGTTAATGTACAACTGGTACTTTTTTCCTTCCATTTAGTGTGCAGAAACTTCATAATTTTTTCTCTGAACCCCTCAAGAACTGTCTAGTGTAACGGTGAAATAAATTTAAATTAGTTTACAATTTAAATAAAAATTAAGAACTAATGTAACTTAAGAACATATGTAATATTATCGTCAATTGTGTCCATGGCACATCCTTGTCTTTCTTTGGCACCAATCTCCAATCCGAGTAACAAGGAGGCACTACTTGTGTCCTTCTAGCTATCGTGTCGATGAAATTACGGAAGCGTTCTGTTGGCTTTTAGGCCTTAATCCATGTTTTGATGATTTAATCAACCAAATCTTAATAATAATCATTGTAGAGTAGCACACATATTTCATAGCATATATATTGCTTTGTGCTAACATCTACAGGTGATATGCCTAAATATGATTAAAAACAAAGGAATTTAGAAGAGGAGAAATTAACTTGCTTGATTGCCAAGGTTATGAATGTATTACATTGTGCACTTAAGTATGAACTTTTTGACCTTGTTTCTTCTTGTGAAAGTGCACATGATATTTGGCAAACACTTCAAGCTAATTATGGTGAAAATGAAGAATCACCAACCGGGAAAGAGGGAGATTCAAGCCAATTGGATGAAGTTCATGAAAGATAGGACAAGAACACATCTACATCATATTCCTCGTCAAGCTCATCCAAAGGAGAAGATGTCCACACATGCCTCATTGCAATAGAAGATGAAGAAAGTGAGGTATATGAAAGGAATGTGTTCTAAAAGTTTTACTTTTAAATGTCAATTATTAGCAATTGAACGAGAAATCATTTTGTTCCTTGTTTATGTTATTCGTCTTTTAGAAGTGTTAAGGAAGAGGCTCTTGGTCCTTAACCGTAGAGCTCTAAAAGATAATGGTTTACATAAAACAAAAGATATTCGCAATCATGGTAATTAACATGGGACATTAATTACCGAGTTAAGATTGTCGTGTTAGTCATAGACCATTGTAGCTCTACAAGTGAGTGACAACATGAGTACACAAAAGAGGAAAATATTACTTTTGTATACTGAATAGACCTAATAAGTAAAACATTATAGAATTGTGTTTTCTGTGTCATTAATGTTTTACTGTGTCCTTGGTCCTTTGATATGAGACTTATATCCGATCACTTAAGAAATGCTTGATTAGACTAGTGTCTTGAGCTATCGATAAGTCTGGTATGAAGGCATTGGTTGGTTAAGTATGACTTTGTTGGAGAAGATAGTTTGTCAAAAGATTATCATTGCCCCTCTTAATTGAGTAATGATATTAGTGGGCCCCTTGATAAAGCAAAGTTATAATGTGCACAATGTGATTTGAGTTAAGTTACATATTTATAACTAGCTTAAAGAGATCAAGAAATGAATACTAATACAAAGATGACACAATACTACTTTGTGTGTATTCTTAATATCATGAGGCAAGGGACGGACACAAGTGGTGCATTCCATCACTAAATGGATCGGGTTTTGGTTCGAGTGGAATTAAGACATCTAACTAATTGGGAGCTATAATGTGTAGCTAGATACCGCTTATAGCTTGTGATATTAAGCTCTTAATATCACTGCCAACTTAGTTTAGATCCTCCCATAGGTCACACCACAAAACTGGGAAACAAGAAATGAGGATTTTGAGTTCATAAGGTGTGTCGGGTTTCATGTAGAAAATATGACACATGGGGTGAACACGCAAAATCAAAATTATGTTGTGATTAATAACATAATTAGAATCTAAATTGAATTCATATATGATGTAAATATTATGGGGTGTAATGATTTATTATTACATAGGATAATATGTTACATAAGTTGTGACCTTACTACTAATCCCGAAATGTCAAATTTTGTACGGGTTAAACCGAAATTTGACAAGTCTGCAGTACTATGCAAAAACGGTCGACCGCTAAACGGTAAACGGTCGACCGAATGTTGCACGGTCGACCGGATGTGTCTCGACCGATAACGAGAATTTCGTCAGTTCGTTTTCGGTCGACCGAGTATTTTTGGTCAGTCGACCGAACATTGCGAAGAAATGTTTTTTTACGAACGGGCGACCGAGTATATCGATCGGTCGACCCAAACGTGGTCTAAACGGTCGACCGAACCTCCAAACGGTCGACCGTCCAGACGTTTTTTTGCAGAATTAATTTAAGAATTAATTAGATCATGCATGGAATTGGTCCATAACTGATTTAATTCGTGGCTGAGATTATTTGTTAGCAAATAATGGATGGTTAGATGGAAGTTTGCATGAAATCATGGGCAAGATGTTGCACATGAATAGGTAATTTGGAGAGAACTTATAAATACAAGTTTATCTCATTACCTCATTAATTAATTAATTCATCATCTTCTTGTGCAAATATCTCTCTCCATAATTCTCCACAAATTTCCTTAATTCTTGAGTTTAGTTTTAGTTTTCAGAGATCATCTTCTCGAGGGAACTAAAGAGGGGTTAGTAGTTAGATTCTAAACCCTATTGGAGATTGAGAGGCTAGCTCTTCTCTCTCCGATCTTGTTTAGAGTTTGGTGAATACTCGGAGGCATCCGGCGCAGCGACAAGCATCCTCAACGTCTCCGGATCATCAAGAAGTTTTAGAGAACTTCTAGGTATGAAATTCAGAGTCCATGTTTGTTTTAATAAAGTTTTGAAACTAGTTATTGAAAAAAACTGATGCATGCATGAAACAAATCATAGAAAAATTGTAATTGATCCTTATTGTGCATAAAAATTTCGAAAATATATATGTGCAATTAAACTAGAAATTCTACAGTGGGATCAGAGCATAGGTTTCAATTTTCTAATGATTTGAAACTATAAACAAATTTAGTTTACCCATCTAGGCTTCGAACAATTCGATATTCCGTTTTTCGGTCTTTAAATGTTTTGTTGGAACAATTCTTTGTAATAATTCGTTTGAATGTTTTAAGTGGTTTAAAACATGCCATGTAATTATTAGAATTATGATTTAGACATAAGTATTACTTGCAATAATTATTCGATAGCCCTTAGCTAGTCTATATTGCAATTGATGAGATCTTGGATTGTTGCATTTATGGGCAAAATTTTTATTTGCAGCATTTACATTTGTATGTATGTATAATAAACATAAAATTGGCATTAAAATCTTGTATGATTTATTTGTAGAAAATGTCGAACATCCAACCTATCGTACGATCCATGATAGAAAAACACCCTTTAGCAAATGATGGCTCAAACTTCATAAGTTGGCAACTCAAACTCAACATCGTGTTAAAGTTTGAGAAATTGTCTCACATTTTGGAAGTTCCAATCCCAAAATGGAATGAGAGATTAACGGATGAAGAGAAAGAGGCTAAAGCCAAGTGGGAAGACCAAGAGAACCAAGTTCACGGTCTCATGCTAGCATCCATGGGTGACTCGCTTCAAGCGAAATACTTGGATTCAAAACCCAAGAAGACCATGGAGGCTTTGTCTAAGATGTTCATGGATAGTGCCCGAAAGGAGCGCTATAAGACCACTATCGCACTCACAAGGTGCCATATGGCGGAGGGAACATCGGTATCCATGCATTTTCTCACGATGCAAGGGTACCTTGAGAAGTTGGCAAAGCTCTCTTCACCAATGCCTGAGGACATTGCTGAAGATTTGATTCTTGGCTCTCTAGCCCCGTCCTTTAAGGACTTTGTGATGCACTATCACGTGCGTGAAAAATGGGTGAGTCTTGAGGAGCTGCACAACGCTCTCAAAACCACTGAAGTTGACATGGGCAAGGGTAGGGATAAGCATGTCGTTGCCGTCCATGGGAAGAGCCAAAAGATTGGTAAAGGAAAGGGCAAATCTACCAAAAGTGGTTCAATCAAGAGCAAGGGAGTAGGAGGTGCTCATAAGAGTGCCTCAAGGGGAAAATCTCAGAAATCTCCAACTCCCAATACGGAGTGCTTTCACTGCGGTGAAAAAGGACACATCCGGCCAAATTACCCCAAGTACAAGGAAGACCTTGACAACGGAGTGATTGAACGTCGGAGCCCAAAAAAGGTCAAAGGTATATTTGTTATTGAAATAAATTTAGCCACCTCTGTCCAGGATTGGGTTATTGATACCGGATCTTGTGCTCACATAGTTTCTAATGTGCAGCTACTCATGGATAGGAACGAACTCGTAAGGAACGAGGTAGAATTGAAGGTCTGAAATGGTGCGAACGTTTCTGCGATTGCACAAGGTTCTGTGGTGCTTCAATTACGTAGTGGTTTAAATTTATGTCTAAAGAATGTTTATTATGTGCCTTCGATTAGCAAGAACATTATTTTTGTATCATTTTAGATATGGATAATTTTAATATAAATATTTCAAATTCTTGCTTGTCTATATCGAAGAATGGTGTTTTCTATGCAAATGCATTCATAAGGAATGGTCTCTATTTGCTTGAATTGAATAATAAACAAATCTTTAATATCAATAACAAAAGACTTAAGACCACTCACGAGAATGATACTCTCTTGTGGCACTATCGACTTAGTCACATAAATGAAAAGTGCATCAAGAAATTGCAAGAAGCTAACCTTCTTGGTCTACTTCATTTTAAATCATTGAGACGTGCCAACCATGTTTAATGGGAAAAATGACCAAAAGGCCTTTCAAGAAGAAAGGTCCAAGGGCGAGTGGCTTGTTGGATTTGATACATTCCGATGTATGTGGTCCAATGAGTACTAGTGCACGAGATGGTTTCAGGTACTTCATTACGTTCACAGATGATTATAGTCGTTATGGCTATGTTTATCTAATGAGAAACAAAAGTGAATCCTTTGAAAAGTTCAAAGAATTCAAGAATGAAGTAGAGAACCAACTCGACAAGAAAATCAAGTCTCTACGAACGGATCGTGGAGGTGAGTACTTAAGTGCCGAATTTGACTCATACCTAAAGGGGTTTGGTATTGTACCCCAACACACGTCTCCCGATACACCTCAGTGGAATGAGGTATCCGAAAGGAGGAATAGGACATTGCTCGACATGGTTCAGTCAATGATGAGTCATGCAGAATTACCACTTTACTTTTGGAGTTATGCACTACAAACTACGGCTTACACACTAAATAATGTTCTATCCAAATCCGTGGAGAAAACTCCTTATGAGCTATGGAGTGGTAAAACACCCAAGCTCAATTTTCTCAAGATTTGGGGTTGTGAGGCTTACGTCAAGAAATTGATGTCGACCAAACATCAACCAAAAGTGGATAAGTGCTTCTTCATTGGTTATCCTCGTGAGACAAGAGGTACTACTTTTTGCATATCACCTCCAATCGAGTGATTATAGAGAGGGATGCCACATTCCTGGAAAACGAATTTCTGGAAAGAGTAAAAAGTAGTGGGAGTAGGGTTGTGCTTGAGGAAACTCAAGATACTCTACAAGATCATGACATGAATGATGACATTCAAGATCATGAAGGCCCAACCGAGATTCCTTTGGTTAGTGGGAGCGTGAGTGAGAGACCTTCGCAAGAAATTGTGAGAGAAACTCAATCCTCCCCACCTAGTGTACGTTCGAGAATAGAACACGAACCAATTCCACAAGAAATTGTGGAACAAGTTCGAGAGGTACATGTAGAACCAAAAGAACTTAGAAGGTCAACGAGGGAATGGAAGAAACCCGATATGTATTTGGGACTTCATGAGATCATGGTACTAGATACCGATGATCCCTCGACCTTCCAAGAAGCAACGGAAAGAAAGGACTCCAAACTATAGCTCAAGGCCATGGAATCCGAAATAGAATCCATGTATGATAATCAAGTGTGGAACTTGGTTGACCTTCCTCAAAGGAAAAAAGGCCATTCAAAATAAATGGGTTTTCAAGAGGAAGATGGACATGGATGGGAACTTGACAACCTACAAAGCGAGGCTTGTAGCAAAAGGTTTCACTCAAGTTCAAGGAATTGACTACGATGAAACTTTTTCACCGGTTGCCATGTTCAAGTCTATTCGGATTATGCTCGCTATTGCGGCATTTCATGATTATGAGATATGGCAAATGGATGTCAAAACGACGTTCCTTAATGGGAACTTGGAGGAGGATGTGTACATGGTACAACCTCAAGGTTTTGAAGATCCAAAGAATAGCGAAAAAGTATGCAAGCTTCAAAGATCCATTTATGGATTGAAGCAAGCATCAAGGAGTTGGAACAAACGCTTTGACGAGGAAGTGAAGAAGCTTCACTTCATTCAAAGTAAAGAAGAACCTTGTGTATACAAGAAGGTTAGTGGGAGCCATGTAGTATTCCTAATTTTATATGTCGATGACATATTGCTCATGGGCAATCATATTCCTTTGCTTGAGCAAACAAGAAGTTCATTGAAATCTGCATTTTCAATGAAAGATATGGGTGAGGCTCAATACATCTTGGGAATCAAGATATATAGAGATAGATCCCGTAGACTCATTGGCCTCAGTCAACGTGCATACATTGACAAGGTCTTGGAAAGGTTCAAGATGAACAACTCCAAAAAGGGCAGTGTGCCAATGAGTATGGGTGTGCAACTCAAGAAGTCTCAAGGTGCGCAATCACGTAAGGACTTAGAGTACATGAAAGATGTCCCTTATGCTTCGGCAATTGGGTCGATCATGAACGCAATGACTTGCACAAGACCCGATGTCTCGTATGCTCTAAGCGTGACAAGTCATCACCAATCCAACGTAGGTCCTGAGCATTGGACTGCGGTCAAGAATATCCTGAAGTACCTTAACCAGACTAAGGATAAGATTCTTGTTTATGGAGGACAAAGGGAGTTGATAGCCGAGGGATACTCGGATGCGAGTTTCATGAGTGATCCAGACGATAGAAGGTCGCAATCAGGATACGTCTTCCTTCTGAATGGTGGAGCTGTGAGTTGGCGTAGTTGGAAGCAAAGTACTACGGCCGACTCAACCACTGCTTCCGAAGTAATGGCTGTCGCTGAAGCGAGCAAGGAAGGAGTGTGGATTAAGAAGTTCCTTGAAGAGCTTGGAGTAGTTCCCTCGAGCGAGGGACCAGTAGAGCTATTTTGCGATAATAGTGCATCTATCTCGCAAATCAAGGACCCCAAATCACACCACAAAGTGAAGTACATGGATCGAAAGTACTTCGTGACACGTGACCTCATCGACGAAGGCAAAATAAATCTTTTATGGGTGGACACCAACAGCAACACAACTGATCCATTCACAAAACCCTTATCCTAAGCCAAGGGCGAAATGCATTTCGAGTCCATGGGATTGAGGAACCATGTAGATTGGCTTGATGATTGATATGTAATGGGGTTTACCCTAGTTATTATTGTTTTATACATTGAGAATGTTTATGAGAGAACTTTGATAACAAGTGGGAGATTGAAGGAATGTGTTCTAAAAGTTTTACTTTTAAATGTCAATTATTATGAATTGAATGAGAAATCATTTTGTTCATTGTTTATGTTATTCGTCTTTTAGAAGTGTTAAGGAAGAGGCTCTTGGTCCTTAACCGTATAGCTCTAAAAGATAATGGTTTACATAAAACAAAAGATATTCGCAATCATGGTAATTAACATGGGACATTAATTACCGAGTTAAGATTATCGTGTTGGTCATAGATCATTGTAGCTCTACAAGTGAGTGACAACACGGGTACACAAAAGAGGAAAATATTACTTTTGTATATTGAATAGACCTAATAAGTAAAACATTATAGAATTGTGTTTTCTGTGTCATTAATGTTTTACTGTGTCCTTGGTCCTTTGATATGAGACTTATATCCGATCACTTAAGAAATGCTTGATTAGACTAGTGTCTTGAGTTATCGATAAGTGTAGTGTGAAGGCATTGGTTGGTTAAGTATGAATTTATTGGAGAAGATAGTTAGTCAAAAGATTATCATTGCCCCTCTTAATTGAGTAATGATATTAGTGGGCCTTGATAAAGAAAAGTTATAATGTGCACAATGTGATTTGAGTTAAGTTACACATTTATAACTAGCTTAAAGAGATCAAGAAATGAATACTAATACAAAGATGACACAATACTACTTTGTGTGTATTTTTAATATCATGAGGCAAGGGACATACACAAGTGGTGCACTCCATCACTAAATGGATCGGGTTTTGGTTCGAGTGGAATTAAGACATCTAACTAATTGGGAGCTATAATGTGTAGCTAGATACCGCTTATAGCTTATGATATTAAGCTTTTAATATCACTGCCAACTTAGTTTAGATCCTCCCATAGGTCACACCACAAAAACTGGGAAACAAGAAATGGGGATTTTGAGTTCATAAGGTGTGTCGGGTTTCATGTAGAAAATATGACACATGGGGTGAATAAGCAAAATCAAAATTATGTTGTGATTAATAACATAATTAGAATCTAAATTGAATTCATATGTGATGTAAATATTATGGGGTGTAATGATTTATCATTACATAGGATAATATGTTACATAAGTTGTGAACTTACTACTAATCCCGAAATGTCAAATTTTGTAGGGGTTAAACCAAAATTTTACAAGTCTGCAGTACTGTGCAAAAACGGTCGACCGCTAAACAGTAAACGGTCGACCGAATGTTGCACTTGAAGAGTCAAATTTGAAGTCGGTTGCACTATCGAAAGGAGATGGGAACCAATTCGATGATCTAATTGGGTAAAATTTATCTATCCTCTACATTCATATTAGATTGGTTCTAATCTAGAACATTATATATGCTTAATTGTCACATCTTTTATATCATTCATTGATCAATTAAGATATCTTCATGTAAATCATTAAGGGGGAGAAAAATGAGTACATTGCCTAATTGATATCATTCATTGCATATATTATAAAGTTGAGAAAAAACACATCCTATGCTTAGTGTCAAATTTTCTAATGGATGTAAAAAGGGGATAAAACATCTCATGTTAACATGATTCATATTTGTTTGATGTTAAAATGGGAGAATGAAATTGAACTTAATTGCCATATCATATTCATATTGAAAGGGGGAGCTTAATGAATATCTTTTAATTATGTTAATGAAGTGCAAAATTAAGGGGGAGCAATTTCATTACAAGAACCTTGGGGGAAAAGGAAATTCATTGAAAAATCTTATTTTTTTATAGATGTCAAAAGGGGAGAGAATACTAGGGGGTAACTTGAAATTTGCTTGGAAATTGAACAAAAAACTATGCACTCATAGGGGGAGCATTTATATGCATAGTTTACATCTCTAAATTTCAAGTAATTAAGATATAGGATGCCATCATCAAAAAAGGGAGATTGTTGCCCTTTTGGCATTAATCCATGTTTTGATGATTTAATCAACCTAATCTTAATAATAATCATTGTAGAGTAGCACACATATTACATAACACATATATTGCATAACCCATATATTGCTTTATTCTAACATCTACAGGTGATCAAGACTCAATAAAGAAAACCAATTCAAATCAAGACATGTAATCAAGCCTTTTTGAAAACATGTAATTTTGTACTTCTTTTGAGTCTTAGGAACTTCGTGTACTTAAGCATACTAGAGTTAAATATCCTTTCACATAGACAACATGTTCCTTGTAGAAGTCACACACAAAATCTCGTAACATTTGGACTTCTATATAAGTCACCCAAACTTGGACCGGAAAACACTTAAACCTAAACATGAACTGTCTGAGCAAAATCGGTCGACCGAACGAATTCTCTGTTCGACCGATTGTTTCAGTTAATCTGTTAGCCAATAGTTTTAAACCGCTCGACCGTTTCCTGTATTCTGTTCGACCGTCTACACGTGTCATTTGCCGTTAGACCTGTCGTATTATACATACGGTCGTATTCACATATTTATCCATACCACAGAAATACTTTTCACCACCGGTTGACCGTGGACCTAGTTTCGGTCGACCGATCGTAGACATCTCTTTAACCCCATCATGCCAGTTTTTATCGATCAACCGAATCAACCATTTTGTTCGACCGTTGGTCACTGGACTTTCCTGGACAATAATTCTGGACTTCCTAATCGGTCGACCGTTCCACTTTTGGTTCGACCGTTCACTTAAGTTATAGCCCTATTCGTTCAACCACTTGTTTCTGGAACTGTCTGGACGCCATTTCTGAACAGAATCCGGTCAACCGTTTTACCCATTTTGGTCGACCGAACTTAACTAGTACAATGACCTGTGCTTTTCTGTTTTATGTTTCTCACACATTCATCTACCACTCAATGACCTTTGCTCCACTTAGAGAGTGCTATTCCACTCAATCTTGTTGTCAAAGAAGTAGAGGTTTCGGTGAAATCCCGAAGCATCCCTCTCAGATTGTGAGAGGAGAAACCAAGCTCGCGAGGTGGTTCACGGAGATTGCTTTGTAAATGAATTGTCTCCCGGCCCAGAACGGGGAGTGGATAGTGAAGACGTGAGCGGAGCTCGAAGTGTTGAGCGGAGCTTGGAAGAGAGGAAGTAGGTGGGAGGCCAAACCTCTATCAAAATTCCAGTGCCATTGTGGTTTGCATATTATCCTTCTTTACTTGCTTGCTTGTTTAAATTCTGCTGTGCATCTTTGTTTGTTAAGCAAGTAGATAATTAATTAAAAAGTGATTAGATAGTTAGGGCCATAACTATCCTACACGTTCAATATTCTTTCCCTTCGGTATGCCTTCCAGTGTGAACTCGATCTCATTTTGAATTGCAGTTTTCCAATCCTCTAGAAGTTGTGTGGATCCACGATCTCTACTCGTACTCGCTATACCATTGCCCGAAGGGCTAGGATAATCCTGACTAACATTTGCACTATCGACTATCTGTGGGGTATCCTCTACCATACGTCGTCGACGTCTCCTCTTGTCACCGTGTCCCACAGGGTGTGGTGGTGAACACTGACATCTCGTCATACCTAAATTATGAAGTAATTTAATTTATCATGAACTATATAATAAAATTTATAAACTACAACTCTATCCATACGTATATTGGGTTTGTCATTACAAATTGTGCATCTCCCTCAAGGTGTACTACTCGACCACCCTAAATTTGATCTAACAAAAATGACCAAATTAATATCGTCTAATTCGACTCTATCTTGTACACTATTTCCTTGCCCGTGCTCTAGGACTTCGGATGCTTCGTCCGCTATGCTATATAAATCTCTCAGCAACATCCACCCAAACCATTGGTCGTCGCTTTGTCTTTTATTAGGCTATGCAACATAAAATACTTGCTCTACTTGGGATGCAAGTACAAATGGATCTTCTGGTTTCAAAAATCTATTGTCGTTCACCAACGTAAACCTATATTCATCGCATTTAGTGGTATTGTCCTGACCCAGAA
Source organism: Triglochin maritima (assembly GCA_963682175.1). Taxonomy (NCBI): domain Eukaryota; kingdom Viridiplantae; phylum Streptophyta; class Magnoliopsida; order Alismatales; family Juncaginaceae; genus Triglochin; species Triglochin maritima. Next base: position 25,876,491 of record OY821774.1, on the reverse strand, counting down.
TGTCGTACACTTGCACTTGAACAAAACATATTTCACTAACACCAAAGTAGCCAACTGGTGCACGGATAGGATTGTTATCTCGTGATGTTGAGTAACTTTCTATTGTTGCGTTCACAAACACCAGAATTCTGAGTTTTTGTTTGGACACCCGTTTCTCTGTGCGAAATTGAAACCCATTGATGATATATCTTGAATATTTCTGTGCCACGATATTCAGACCTCGAGCAAGTGCTTAGATTTCAACACACTCAATGTTTTCATTTTGAACGGTCTCCCAGAACAATCACTAAATTTCTTATGTCGTGCATTCGATTGTTGTCTTCGCTTACGACGTAAACCTACTCTCATGAAAGCATTGTAACAGTTAAAGTGCCTGTAAACGGCGAATTTCTTTTGTTAGCGATGAAATATTCAAATTTAAGAAATGAGCAAAGTAACAAAACTTTTGTTCACTTACTCTTCATATTCATCAACAATGGCAGTGTTATTCAAAATCCAATTGTGTGACTTCTCTATATCAACAACGTCAAGAACAGTCATTCGAGCTTTAACTAAAGGTTTTTCACCGTCGTCGTTCTCAAAGGTTTATTGAATACAATCCTCTACACTCTTCAAATTACATTCCTCCTCGATAAGCTATTCAACAATTGATCCTTCAGGTTTATTTCTATTTCTAACAAAATATTTCAACTTATTCATATACCTTTCGAAAGGGTACATCCAAGGATAGTGTACTGGACCTGCCAATCGTGCCTCTAAAGCAAGGTGAATTGGTAGATGCACCATAACATAAAACAATTTGGTGGAAAAATCATCTCCAACCGGCATACAAGAATATTGATGTCCCTTTCCAAGTATCTGAAATCATCAATGGTGTTTATTTTTAAACACAAGGTGGGGAAAAACTGACTTAGGTTAATGACTACGTTCCACCCTTCTTTTACTCCTTGACTCGTTCTTATGGCAACGGGTAACAACACTTGCATCAATGTGTGATGGTTATGACTCTTTAATGAGCTTATCTTGCATTTCTTCGTATTAACATAGCACGATATGTTTGATGATATCCATCTGGCACCTTTACTGACTGACGAACGTTACATAAAATTCTCTTCTCTTCAGTGCTCATTGAAAAAGATGTAGGTGGATAAATTGTCTTGTCGTCTTCAGTACTACCCTTTTGATGCCCATTTCCATTAAGTCATATCGTGATTGGTTATTATCTTTGCTTTCTTTTGGTGTCAATATAGTGTTCAACAAACTATCACACACATTTTGCTCAGTGTGCATCACATCAATATTGTGCCGAACTAAAAGATCTTTCTAGTACGATAATTGGAAAAATATACTTCTCTTGCTCCAGTTATTGCCAACGCCCAGAGAACAATTTTGTAAATATTTAAGAACATCTTCCCCAGATTTGTATTTTGGTGGACCCTTGTGTTCCTCTTTGCAATGAAATGCTCTCTTATTTCTCCTCCAACGATGATCTTTATCTAGCCAGCAATGGTGACCCAAATAAACATTCTTGCCACTATTTTTCATATAAATTGAATGAGTATATTCCTTACAATAGGGACATGTCATATACCCTCTAGTCATCCAACCACTCAAATTAGAATACGAAGGAAAGTCATTTATTGTCAACAACAAGGCAGCTCGTAGCGTGAAACATGACTGATTATAAGCACCATAAGTATCTACACCCTCTTCCCAAAGCTCTTTCAGATATTCGATAAGTGGCTGCAAACAATTATCTAGCTTGTTGCCAGGATGACCAGCGACATCATGAAAATGGGTGTTTCATGCTCATCCATGACGGGAGATTATATGGCAGGAGCATTATAGGCCAAATACTATGTTGCATCTGACTAAATGGTTGAAACCCATCAGATGCCAAATCTAGCATCGCATTTCTTATTTCAGAAGCGAAAGAGGGATGTTTGTTGTCCAACTCGGCCCAACATTCAGAATTAGCGGGGTGACACAATTTCCCATCCATTTGTTGTTCCTCCACATGCAATCTCATCGACTTGGCAATATCAGCAGTGAGATATAACCTACGAAATCTTGGTTTGAGCGGGAAGTGCCGCAAGAGTGCCATTGGAATTCTTTTACTATATCAGACCCCAACAATTCCAATTTCTTCTTCATCTCCCCCTGCACGGTTACCTAACAAGATTTGCCGCACATAGAACATGATTCAGCCTTTTCATTTTGTCTCCAGTACAACATGCAATGGTTCCTACAAAGATAGTTATTTTCATAATGAAACCCCAAGTTGGCGACCAACTTTTTCGTTTCATATGTATCCTTCGGCAAACAAGCTCCATCTGGAAGTAATTATGCTTGATACGTTTATCACTCATCAAACGCAGTCTCCATCCATCTACTTGTGCACTTCATGTGAAATGCTTGGATGACGAATGATAATTTTGTCAATTCTGTTTGCACCCGGGATACAATGGTTGATCCCCGTCTTTCATGTAGTCAAGAAACTTCTGAGCATAATTTGTGATCCCCTGTCTCGACGGCTCGGTTGTGGTGTTTCCACCTTCTACCACATCGTGTATCATCTTTTTTATGTCATTTGCATCATCCTCTTCTGACACAATCTCTGTTGGTTGATTGTAATTGTCATGAAGACTTGTACACACGAAATGGCAATATTTCCATGTGAAAAAAATCCACTGCTTGTAATTACCAGTAAAGTCGTTTATGAGGATATCATTGACGACGTCGCTTCTAGTCGCTCACTTATTATTATAACACTTCTTGTCTGGGCATATGATTTTATTCCCATCATGAACGTATTGGTTGTGAGGACGAAAGACGAGGTTTAGGAGTGACTTCAGATTTTTTGTGAATTTTTGAGTAATTCTCTTCTCATACATCCAACTTCTGTTTGTGCTCATAGTTCTATTGATCTAAAACAAAACATGTTAAACATAACACGATAAGCATAGCCAAATCCAAAATAAAATGTTCAACCTCTACCATCATCAAATCGACAGTTTCAAATTTCAACCCATACCTTAAATCTTATTTCCAACCAACCTTAAATTAAATATTTACCAAAACTACCACATCCAACTAATTGTCAACTAACACGTCCGGCATATTCCACTCAATCTAATTATCACATCCAACTCATCCAAATGAATTCAAATAAACCCAATCTAACTAAATCAACTAATCAATCTAACAATCAAGTAACATATCAAACACAATCCAACTAACTCAATCACACTAGCACATTCCAAAATCTAATACACCAACCCCAACCTTCAATTCTTTTATCCTTACAACAAATCTTGTTTCCAACCAAGTTCACATGTAATCCAAAATTTTAAATACAAAACACAATCCTAAATCCAAAATATAATATACCAACCCCAATCTCCAATCCCAAAGTGATATATTTCGAAAGGATGTATTCTGATATTCCTGTTGACTATAATGTACAAGACCGGAAAAACTTGTTTGACTTAAAATTCCGTTAAATTTTATAGGGGAATCAATAATGTGTTATTGATTACAATTTTCATCCAAATATTTTTTAATTTTTTTTACAGAACCTCCCCTATATATCAAAAATAAAAATTTCATTAAATCCCTGGATACACAAAAATAATTCCACAATGAATATAAACATTGCATTACACATTCACATATTTAAGCTACATTCAAAATATATTCCAACTATGTTTAAAGTTACATTCAAATTACATTCAAACTATCAAAATAATCAAATTTAAACTACATTTAAACGAAAATAAATAATCTAATTTATCAAAACAAATAATCTAAACAACATCTTATTGATAATCTAAAAAGATATATTATTTATCAAAATAATCTAAATTTATAGCATTCAAACTATCATCTAAAGTAAAAATAATATAAATTTATAAAACAAACAATCTTAACAAAAATAGAGATAACACAATCTAGACGTGTCTGAGGCCACGTTTGGGCTTGGGGTCAGGGAGGGAGAGGTCGCAGCCAGACTTGCGTCAACGGCTGTGGGGGTCGGGGAGGAGATTGGGGATTTCGACGGCAAGGGGTCGGGAGAGGAGGTCGGGGATTTAGGTGGTTGTTAGAGTAGGGGAGGAGGGTTACCAAACAAGGCAGCGAGCGGAAGCGGCAGTGTCGGTGAGCGATGCGATGGCAAGCAGACGATGGAGGCGGAAATTAGGGCTAGGGTTGAATTTATGCGAGAAATAAGGTCTACCCATGAAGGGGTTACTCATATAACTTTATACCGACGGTACTTTTCCGTCAATGTTGCTAAGTGATTGACATCATTTCATGCTCATATTTGTATCTTATATCCATTATATTACACCTAAGCAATGCTACGTGACGAGTTTTATGTTTAGTTTTCAGGAATAAAGAGGTTTGAAGAGAAGAGCCATGAAAGGATCCAAAAGCAGGAAAAAGGACTTAATTGTGAGACCTGGGGACTAAGATGCAAGGGAGAAGGACCTGATCGTAAGACCGAAGGACCTAAGAGCAAATCAGAATACTCCACACCATCATGGGGAGTATTTTACCAATTCGAGTCGGGTCGGAGCTCCAACAAGTCAAGTAACCGCATCAAAGACCACAAATACCAGAAAGAAAAGCCCACAACAAATTCCAACACGATCCGAAGATTTTGGACCGCCAATTGGCGGTCTTGGACCGCTAATTGGCGGTCCATATTGCTCAGGATCCGTCGAAATTTCTCCTGGACTTGTATTAATGTTCGTTTAGGCTATTTTTGGTATTGGTTTAGTCCCACAACGGGGGATTGTCCCCGATTAGCTTTTTCCATGCTTATAAATAGAACTCTTCACCTTCCATTGTAATTACCCATTGCTTGGTGGCATTCTCTCTACTAAGGAGTGAGCCTTGAAGCAAAAACTCAAGGTGGAGAAGAATGCTACCTTCAATGTGAGTCAATTGTTAATAAAATAATTCTTCTAGTTTCTTTTAATTTTGTCTTTTAATTTGTGCATGTTTGTTTAGTCTTTCCTTTCCTTTTATGTTTCTTTAATGCTTCTTGCCTTCTTAGTTAACTTTCATTTTAGTATTATGCTTTCTTTTGCTAGTATAGTTAATGTAATGAGTAGTGAGTAGTTCCATCCCCATTTGGGGGGTGGAGAAATATGTGATATAATCATGTAGTGTATTAAGTGTGTGTTATCTTTATCCCTTGAGCTTTATATGATTTCCATAACCATGTAATGAGTTTTCACTCTTATCTTTGATATGCTAATGCTCTTGAATGAAGCTTAGCTTATGCTTTGATTAGTGGACCTATTTTATGGGGAATGATAAGGTTAGGATATCGATGAAGTTAATATTGGAAACACAATTTGTAGTGTATGTGCTCTTGTTGCCTTTACCTTAGCTAATGTCTTGTATGTTTTAATGATGTAGTGAAATCTTAATTCATGTAGAGGCATAGTAGGGTATAGTCTTTATACTTGAGTTCATGTAGCTTCATTCCAATTATTGTCTTGTATGTTTTCATGATGTAGTCTTATCTTAATTCATGTAGAGGCAAAGTTGGATGTAGTTTTATGATTTCATGCACTACATGTTGTGAGGAGCTTAATGAACACACACACACTTCTTTATGTTCACATTATTTCTCTACCCCCTTTGGGGTTTAGTTTTATTGCTTATCTTCATTTCCTTTTGCATTCTAGTTTAGCATTGTAGTGTAGTTTAGTGTAATACATCCTTCTTCCTTTTCTTTACCTCTCGCCTTCGCACAAACCAAGTGTCGACACACCTCCCAGTGGACGACCCGTATTTGCCACCGCTTCAACGCGGCCGTGCACTTGCGGTTAAATATAAAACGATCAATCACTAAGGTTCTCCGTCGGTGTTATCCTTAGTAATGGTCTGATGGATGTATCCGTCGGTGTTGCTAAGGGTATCCGTTGGTGTAGTTTAATGTCATACGAGCGTACCGTTTCTTTTTCAAACTCTACACTGACAGAACCATTCCGTCAGTGTCCAATTCTAAAGATGATACATCGCCGCTACCCATCCATCGGTGTTGCTAAGGGTCTCCGTCAGTGTTATCACTGCTGCAGAAAAGGGAATATACGTCGGATGTACGGGTGTATATACGTCGGATATCAGCATTCCCAGATCCGACGTCTATGTGTACGTCGTCTATACATAGACGTCAGACGTACTTTATCAGACGTCTATTCTTTATATGTGTAAGACGACGTCTATACCTAAAGAATAGACGTCGACCCTTATATAGGACCGACGTCCATGCTTTAGGAATGTACATAGGCCCTTTTATACAACCGACGTCTATACCTTTCTTCAAGGGAATAGACGTCGGCTAATAGAAACGTCCGACGTCTATTCCTAAACCTGGACAAAAAAAATAATCCTGCAAACTTTTATTTAGTCATCGCATTTGTAATTCATGTACATACATCCTGCACCAAATTCGTTCACAAATACATACACACTTTCATCCACATGTACATACAACCATACATGCACAAACACAAACATACAACAAACATGCACAAACACAAACATACAAGCATACACAATCATTCAACACACTTGGAATTAATTCATACATAAACAATTGGCATTCATTCTCAAATTGAGGCGATTATATTAAGGCATAAATTGTATGTTTGTAATACAAGTGAACTTGTTAACTAAATTACAAAAAAATGCTAGTGATAGGAGAAACTCTTAGTTCATCAAGATGTTTCTGATAAAATAGCGAGCCCATCGGTCACGAGTTTCATCGAGCTCCTGTTGTGAGAAGGGATCACTACTTTTTTGGAAGACCTATCAAAATACAAGTAAAATTTTAATATCTAAATATTGAAACTACAACTATATAAGTGAATAACGATCTATATTACCTCGGATAGGCATACGTCTTGAGTTGCCAATTCGAGGATTTCCTCAAGGTATCTCATCACGTAGTAACCACATTCTGTATTTCCAACTTGCTTCATGTACTACAAACATAGAAATTCGCTAAATATATGTTTCTAACTTAATTTAAAAAGGGAGAGAACGTACTCTCATTCCATGCCATGTTATTCGAACCCAACGGATCAAACCAATATGCCGAATTAGTCGTGGGGCATACAACAACAAAAATCCAATGAGCCCTGTTATTTATATAATTAGAAGCTTATTACAAAATAAAATTCCAATTCGAATTACAAAGTTACCTCTCATGATAAGGGAGCAGATAATATATTTTGTCTTCTTCTTTCATGAGAGTCCCAAGCTGACCAGATTTATCGTCATTCCCATATATATATGTAGATGGACTGATAAATCCAAATACTTGATCGTCGGGAAAGACTGACCTTCTGGCGTCATAAAGATGTCTACAAGAGTAAAAATTACACTTTATTACAGTTTCGATAAAATTACTCAATACATTTCATTTTATACCAAAGAAAACACTTACTTCACTTGCATGTCAATAATTATGATACACAATGAATCCATCCCCAAGAACTGCATGATATCCTCTTTGGTAACGAACAAAGCCGGAGGCAACCCTTTATCCCCCTCCAAATCCCAGCTACTTAAGGATTGTGATTCCCTACCTACGATACATTGATACAACATTTTGCACCTACTTGGAAGCAAATTAATGTTGATCGGAGATTGGTTGTTTGACCCTTTGCTCCGGGGGCTTGACACCGTACAGATACATATAAAACCGTTAAAAATACAATTGTTAACAAATTTCAAATTTAAAGTCTTTCAAAATTAAAGTATACCACATGTTTGTCGTTTAGATCTACTAAATATCCAGGCCACCTTACGAACCCACCGATAGCTTCGCCGAGAGTAACAATCTCTTCTTCCAGAAATTGCACCAAAGCACCAGCATCTAAGCAACTCCCCACTGCAACCTTCACTTCTCTCTCTCCCACTTCTGTGAAGTGGTGTCTAGAGATGTTATAAACTTTCCTGTGTCCCACTAATCTTCGATCAAAGTCTTCGACATATAAAGCACATCTAGATCCATCCTCGAACTTTCCAAACAAGGGACCACCGACGAGGGCAAATTCTCGAGAATGAGCCACGAAATCATATTGTCGATCGGGGTGGAACACTGGCTGCACTAGTGGAGTGGTCTCCGGGGAAGAACAAGTTCTACGATGGGTAGGAGAAGTAGGCAAATCACGATCCAATCTCTCTAAAACAAGTTGCAACGTATTCTTCAAATCTGCGATCTCTTGCTGGCATTTGGTATGACCTATCGACAAAGTAGACTGTTGAATCTTTCCATAATATTGTCGCAGTCCAACTCTACTCCCTAGCACACGACCAGGATGTTCATCGTTTCCCAAGGCCTCGCGTAGAATATCATTCCGACCATCGGAAGCAAATTCTTCTTGAGATTCTCTCAACTTCAGAGAGTCCTAAAGTTTAAAAAAATATTTACCAACAATTGAAAAATATAAAATTACTGAATCTGAATTAATAACATATACAAGTGATACAACTTACTATCTTCGAGTCGATCACTTGCGACTCGTCTGTGACGTACTCCCCTCTGGTGTTTACTCTCGCTCTCTTCCAAGAATGACAACGAGCTACGGGAGGAGGAGATAGGTTACTTGCTTGCTCCTCACTCATACCGGAGTCAATTGCCTATTGTTTCTTCAGAGCAATTTTTTGAGCCATCATTTGTGCTTCAAACTTTTGGTACCTCGCTCGAGACATACGATGTGTATACTTGTTAGAAGATCTAATCTTTTGGTTTTTTGCTCAGATGGCCTAAAACAATGTTTATTAGATTGTCATTCAAAACAATAACTTAATAAGTTCGTATTCTAAATTAAACTCAATTACCTTAAACTCATTGACAATGATTATTGACAAATACATAACTAAGTGGACACAAACATACAATTTATTGCTTATATATTTATATTTCTTCCAAACATATTACAATGCATCAGTTTTCAACACACAATGGAAAAATTACTAAAAACAACAAACAAATTTATGGAATGGACATCCATATTAAACAGAAGCACTCTACTATTGTAAGGTCAGATTTTTGGGTTTTTGAAACAATTAAAACTAAGATACAAAATGGGTGGAATCACGAACCAGCAAACGCGCATCCTCCTTCTCGAACGCGCTGCATGAAAGCCATTAAAGGGGAATGACTCTTACATGGGGACAACCAAAATGCACCTAAAATCTGAAACTAAACCAACCAAAACTAAACTAAATCTCTTACGGTGGTTAGGGAAGTGGAGGAAGATGAAGGAGGAGGGTCACTGCAATGGTCGAGAAGAGAATGGAGGACGGGGGAGAGGGCCGGAGAACGGGAGGAGAGGTTGGGACGTCGCTGCGGTGCTGGAGATTGTTGCAGATCGGTCGGAGATCGACCGCGGAGGAGGGTTCGGTCGTGGAACGGCTAGGGTTTTGTTGGGTTTTTGTTTGGAATGAATGACATAAAACACAACTGTTCAATTTCTTTAAGACCTATAGACGTCGAATGTGATGTACAGACAACGTCTATACTCCATCGTCTATATGCATGGGGCTATACACGTTGGCTGCCCTATAGACGTCGGATGCAATGGGTATTCCAACAACCGACGTCTATAGTATCCCATAGACATCGTCCTTTTTAACAACCAACATCTATGCTATCTTTGCCCAAATAGACGTCGGCTGTTAGAACAACCGACGTCTATTGGGCGACGAGTAAAAACTATTCTGCACTAGTGTATCCTTACTAATGGTCAGACAAATGTATCCATCGGTGTTGCGAAGGATATCCGTCAGTAAGTTAAATGTAATACATGCGTAATGTTTCCTTTTCAAACACTACTCCAATGGAACCATTCCATCGGTGTCCAATTCTAAAAATAATACACTGACGATAACTATCCATCGGTGAAGTGAAACCTAACTCTCGTTGTGGTTTTTTGCACTACATATTTCATTTACCTGCGGATTGGTTTATCGAAAATATACACCGACAGAATGTATCTGTCGGTGTAGAGTAATTGACCGACAAATACAATGAAAACATTAAGCGACAGACTATATCCAGCGGTGTTGGTTTTTGTTTCTGTCGGTGTAGGTTGGCATTGACAGTAAGACATATCTATCGGTGAACATTGATCTACACCGACGAATACCTCACCAACGAATAGAAGTATGTTAGTGTGTCCTGTTTTTCTTGTAGTGTTTTCTTCTAAAGTATAGGCCTTATTTATCTTTCTTCCTTGGTTTGTAAATATGTGTCTTGTGTAGTGATGCAAATATGGTTGTTATGCATTTTACAGCGAAGAGTGAGTCCGGAAGACCCACCTCCAACTCGAGCACAAATATGGTGTTTGTTGTATTCTAACAAAGTCCCTGATTCATTGGAGATTAAAGTGTAATATAATTTTTAAGCTTGTTTCTTGTTGGTATATGTCAAATTAATTTTTATCAGATTGATGAATGTGTGACCGTAGAATAAACAGAGAGAAGAGGAAGGCAATATGCGAGAATCTGGTTCTATGGTTAGCACCGATAGGCATGATGTTCTGGCAAAAGTAATGGGCAATGACGAGCATGGTCGTGTTCGAGGACTAGGCTCTCTCGTTAACAAGAAACCATAGCTGAGTAACAGAAGACAATCGTTGAGATGAAAGAAAGGATGAGTCAAAAATTGTTCGATATGCATATGCTTTGGAATGATGGACAATTTGTGTATGTGGTCGCGATCTTATATTCATCTTATGTGTGAACCTATTGTATAAAACAAGGTCCAAAAGGAAAAAGGAAAAAATGATGTGCAGGACTAGCATTTAGTGAAGAATAAATCCGTTGCTAAATCTGTAAGTTTTGAAAAAATCAGTAGTAGATAATGTTCGTCATTGTAACTACAATTACAGTATCAGTGGCACAATTTATCACTCACTGTTATCCACTTAGCGCGCCAATGTCTCCCGCCAAGAAAACGACATCGGTATATAATTGTCACAATATCCGTGGCTGAATGTATATAACCCTTGCGACGGTTAATTATCTACAACGACAGATAATTACCGTTGCTAAAAGGTAAAATTGTTGTAGTGTGCATCTTTGAAACAACAAATTCAACTTTATCTACGTGAATAAATCCATATAAACAACACCCTAATACACAATTGGTCGAACAAAACTACCAAATCAGTCGATCGTTCAATGAGCAGACTCACTGATTACTTAGTGAAACACTAGCAGCCAACTATTTGAAGATTATATGCAACTTTGATTGGTGGATTTCAGGTCAATACCCTCGGTTCCAAGACACTATTCTCTATGAAGTCCAAATAATTTAGTTTTTGTGTGTGACCTCTACACTGAGCCTATAGTGAATCTCTGTGAATAAATCAACTCAAACACTCAAGTTTACCTAGGTCTATAATGATTGAAATAAAGAAAAAATTACATGTCTTCGATAACTTAATTATATGTCTTGATTTCAATCATTTTGCTCATTGAGTCTTGATCACTTATTAAGATAAGAAAATCAACAATAAAAGTATTTGTAATGCATGGAATATGATTGACCCAATTTGATTGAAATTAAAATTAAGTTGATTAATCATCAAAATAACATGATTAAGGCTTAAAAACTAACATATATACTTGCACGAGGAAGTACCATTCTACCTCACACGAACTTAATTTCGGGGGCTTAGTACGGGAAATTCAAGGTTTTACACTTGGGGACCTGGTGTGGGGCAAAACTTATGAAAGCTTGGGCTGGTCATATTATTTGGTCTTCCGTATTGTGGACTTGAATCACATGATGAACCAATTGACATTGAACGGATGCTCCCAAGAAAGCAACGACGTGATGAATTTTGTTCGTATTCATTGTAAATATACTTCATAGAGAATAGTGTCGTGCAACTGGGGGTCCCACCAAAAGAGCATATGTTTATAGTCCGTAGGTTTATGTTGCTAAAATTACACGTATGGGGATCCATTCTACCAGGTCTTTCATACAGGGTGATGGTATAATGACTGGGACATGGGCAGAACCTGAGAAGGGCAACCTTGTTAAGGTTGCTCTTATCCCAGTATTTTGCCTGTATAATAATATATCATGGAACAACTTCTTATGCTCGACAAGAAATTCACACTTTTTTTCTTGCTCGTAGGCTCAAACTATGGGATTAATGCAGGTTTAAGATTCCCATGGTTGCTAACGTGGCTGGTGACCTGGCGTGCGTCACGGACACGCGGCGTCCGTGTATCAACACCCAAACTCAAAACTTGTGCTTAGTATATTGAAAGTTAGAGATTATGTTTTGGATTAATAAATCATCTTCCTCATCTCAGGAAGAACTTCCATCAATCTCATAGGTATCAAACGTATTAGACATATTAGTTATTCTTTTACAAATAAGCAAATCTAACTAAATAAGAAATTTCATATACTATCAACGAAAACTAAAGAAAACAAAAATTTAAGAAAGTAATGTTTGTACAAGTAAATGAAAAGAATCACATGAATACAAGCATCTAAGTATGTCATCTATATATTACTTTTATAATTAACAACTAACATGAATTTGACGAAACTTTAGAAAGCAATTTACGAAACAAGAATATGAGCATAACATTTTTGGGGCAAATTTGAATGAAAATTGGGGAGATGGAGTGGAATTGAGGAAGTTGATTGTGTCAATTTAGGAATAAATCTTTGAGGTTTGCAAAACACTAGTATGAGTTGGTGTTTTGCAAAACTCAACTTTCAAGATAAAAAGGCAACTTAAAACTCAAAATGCAACATACGTTTGGATGACAAAAAAAGAGTTTTGAGGTTTACGAAATTCAAAACTCCTCCAAATCTTGTAACTCAGTCAATCCAGACACATCCTGTGTGATATGTATGATTGTGTTCGTTTTAAATACCGCAAGTGCACGACGTCGGTGAAGACGTAGCAAATACAGGTCGATCCACGGGGAGGTGTGTCAACTCTGGTTCTTTCAATGGCAAGTGGGATAAGAGGGGAAGAAGAGTTGTGATTACACTAACTAAACTACACTATAAATGAACTAACAATTAAACTAAACCCTCATGGAGTGGAGGTGTGTGTGTGAGTGAGTCTTCATTTCAGTTAGGAACAAGTGTAGTTTCTGTAGTCTACAAGTAGAAGCTAGTGTAGAATCTAAGTGTAGGATACACAACATTACATGACAAACCATGAACATGCATATCTCACATAAAATTGAGGTTGATTTTAGATTTTGTCTTTTTCGAGTTTTCCGACTGTTTTGCTGATATAATTCTACTTGATTCTTTTCATAGTTTTAAATATTTTGAAACACATCATATGAATGTTAGAATTAAGATTTATACTTATGTCTAATATATAAAATTTTCGTTTTTATTAAATGATTATTTTATAAGAAATCGACAAAACAAAAAAGACATACGTTTATCTTTCCTTAAAAATTTTCTTTCGGAAATTGGATAAACTGCGGTTCGAATGTTTTGTATTTTTAACTGTGGATGTATAAAATCATTTTTAATGGATTTCAAATGATTTTGGTATTGTTTTATTTAAAGAGAAGGTTAAACTAAATTGAGTAATTTATAGTATATATACATGCGTTGCTCGAGTTCTCTTTTGCAGGGATATGTGAGTTTGTATATTCCGACGAACCCATGTGTGAATGAATGTGTATGTATTATTATTCAATCATATGGGCTTATGTATATGTAAAATCCAAATTTCTATATCTATGTATATGCATGCATATGAGAGAGTTTTTACATAGGACTTGCACTAGACAATTTTCAAAATTGTGAGATGCATGTTTATATTTTTCAATATATACATCCATGGTGCAAGAAGAATTCGCGGAGAAGATGCTGAGGAGGCACAAAGGTCAAGGACGCGGGAACATATAAACTCACACCAATGTGTGTGTGAATGGATATATTTATGTTTGTGTGCTTGACATGTATGTGGTTGTATGAATTAATGTTAGGATGTGTATAGAGATAAATATGCATGATCACCTAAATTGTCAAATCACATATAAATGTTTAATTGTCCAATCAAAAATTAAGAGTTTTTTTGTTTCATCCACTAGCAATCATCGATCGAGAGATATTTTGCTCGCCTTTAGCGGGAGGTAACTTCCTCCAACTTTGGGAATAGTGGGAGATATAAGGTTGTCTATTGTTGTGCCATGAATAGATGTACGAGGTGTGATTCACCCTTAGTGGACACTGAGTGTATTTATTTGTGAATATAATGGATACACGTATCTCGTATCAAATGAAATAAGTTTTCTTAACAAGACCCGGAGCCCTAGCTCAGTTTTGAGAAAAAGAGTTTTCCTTAGCAGGATTTGTCAAATTCCCTCTTAATTAAAACGAGAAGAGTCATAAGAGTTTGAAAATGCAAAGGTTGCAATATTTCGAAATGGTTATGATTAGAAAATGTTTTCTTACCTTGATTTTATAATATATCTGATAACCCTTAGCTATTTTATATTATAATTGATAGGATCTTGAATTGATGCATTTATGGACAATTTTTTATTTGTAGTATTGATTTTGAAACATAAAATTGATATTAAATCCCATATAATTTATTTTGTAGAAATGTCGAATATTCAACCTATTCTGTGATCTATGATTGAAAAAAATCCTTTGGCATATGATGTCTAAAACTTCATAAGCTGACAACTCAAGCTCAATATCATGTTGAAGTTTTAGAAACTCTCATATTTTGGATGGTGAAATCCTAAAATTGAATGAGAAGGCAACCGATTGTGAGAGAGAGGCAAAAGCCAAGTGGGAAGACCAAGAGAACCAGGTTCACGGTCTAATGTTGGCTTCCATGGGTGACTCACTTCAAGCGAAATACTTTATTCAAAACCCAAGAAGACCATGGAAGCTTTAACAAAGATGGTCATGGATAGTGCTAGAAAAGAGTGCTATAAGACCATCATCGTACTTACAAGGTGCCACATGGCAGAGGAAATGATTGACATCATATCATGCATATATTTGTGTCTTATATCCATTATCTTTCACCTAAACAATGCTACGTAACGAGTTTTATGTTTGAGTTGCAGGAATAAACAAGATCGAGTAGTAGAGGCATAAAAGGACCTAAAAGCAAGAAAAAGGACTGAGTTGTGAGACTTGGTGACTAAGATGCAAGGGAGAAGGACCCGAATGTAACTCCAAAGGATCAATGAGCAAATGAAGAAACTCCACACCATCACAAGGAGTATTTTGGCAATTAGATTTGGGCCTATACTCCAATAACCGATCCGAGTACACCCCATGTGAAGAATTGAAGAAATAAAGAACATATCAGAAAATGGGTCGGATCTGGGAAAAAGTGACCGCCAATTGGCGGTCTTGAGTCCTTTTGTCTCCGAATCCAACCCGGTTTCTCCAGAACATGGGCTATGTGTTTATCTGTATTATGGGAAGGTTTTATTAGTTTCACATCGGGGGATTGTCCCCGATACCTTTTTCTATGGCTATAAATAGAACTCCTCCTCCTCTTTTTTTATTCACTCATTGCTTGGTGACATTGTCTTTACTTGGAGTAAGCCTTGGAGCAAAAAACTCAAGGTGGAGAAGAATGCTACCAGTAATGTGAGTCATTTAATAAAATAATTTTCCATTGTTTTGTTCTGATGTTGTTTCTTTTTTTATGCATGCTTAGCTTAGTTTTATTTCTTTGATCTTAGGCTAAATTAGTTAGAATGTCTCCTTTCTTTAGTTTAATTGCTAGAATAATGTGTAGTGAGTAGATCCATCCCCTTTGGGGGTGGAGATGATGTTCATATATATTGTGAAGTTTGGATGTTTGATGAATTTTTGATTGTGTAGACTTGCATGTTTTGTATGTTCATTGCGGGTATTTTAATCATCTACATGTTGGGGAATTTTGATGGGTTTTGCCATAAGATTTAGACACTTCCCGTGCTTAGTTTTCTCATATTTATTGACTGAAATTTCCTATTGAATATGCTACATGTTAGTTATGTGTTTGTATTTGTGTTTGCTTGCTTGATTGATTGAAGAAACTTTGTTTTGATGGGTTTTGCCATAACATTTAGACACCTCTCATGCTTACCTTTGTTCTTCACATGAGTTTATGGTTTTTGATGAGTCTTCCATATCTTTAGACACTTCTCATGCTGAACCTAATCTTATGTAAATCAAGTAGTAATTGCCGATACATTATGTGAATGGATTGATATGTTTTGCCACATCTTTAGACACTTCCTATGCATGACACACACACAACACACACACATACATGCTTACATGCATCATTCATCACTTATTTCACTTCATATGTGCACACACTCCACCCCTTAGGGAGGTGAGGCATGTTGAGTCCGCGTGAGGTCGAAGGTAGGCGTCGTCTAGCTTAAGGCGTGTATCATCTTTTTTATGTCATTTGCATCATCCTCTTCTGACACAATCTCTGTTGGTTGATTGTAATTGTCATGAAGACTTGTACACACGAAATGGCAATATTTCCATGTGAAAAAAATCCACTGCTTGTAATTACCAGTAAAGTCGTTTATGAGGATATCATTGACGACGTCGCTTCTAGTCGCTCACTTATTATTATAACACTTCTTGCCTGGGCATATGATTTTATTCCCATCATGAACGTATTGGTTGTGAGGACGAAAGACGAGGTTTAGGAGTGACTTCAGATTTTTTGTGAATTTTTGAGTAATTCTCTTCTCATACATCCAACTTCTGTTTGTGCTCATAATTCTATTGATCTAAAACAAAACATGTTAAACATAACACGATAAGCATAGCCAAATCCAAAATAAAATGTTCAACCTCTACCATCATCAAATCGACAGTTTCAAATTTCAACCCATACCTTAAATCTTATTTCCAACCAACCTTAAATTAAATATTTACCAAAACTACCACATCCAACTAATTGTCAACTAACACGTCCGGCATATTCCACTCAATCTAATTATCACATCCAACTCATCCAAATGAATTCAAATAAACCCAATCTAACTAAATCAACTAATCAATCTAACAATCAAGTAACATATCAAACACAATCCAACTAACTCAATCACACTAGCACATTCCAAAATCTAATACACCAACCCCAACCTTCAATTCTTTTATCCTTACAACAAATCTTGTTTCCAACCAAGTTCACATGTAATCCAAAATTTTAAATACAAAATACAATCCTAAATCCAAAATATAATATACCAACCCCAATCTCCAATCCCAAATTGATATATTTCGAAAGGATGTATTCTGATATTCCTGTTGACTATAATGTACAAGACCGGAAAAACTTGTTTGACTTAAAATTCCGTTAAATTTTATAGGGGAATCAATAATGTGTTATTGATTACAATTTTCATCCAAATATTTTTTAATTTTTTTTACAGAACCTCCCCTATATATCAAAAATAAAAATTTCATTAAATCCCTAGATACACAAAAATAATTCCACAATGAATATAAACATTGCATTACACATTCACATATTTAAACTACATTCAAAATATATTCCAACTATGTTTAAAGTTACATTCAAACTATCAAAATAATCAAATTTAAACTACATTTAAACCAAAATAAATAATCTAATTTATCAAAACAAATAATCTAAACAACATCTTATTGATAATCTAAAAAGATATATTATTTATCAAAATAATCTAAATTTATAGCATTCAAACTATAATCTAAAGTAAAAATAATATAAATTTATAAAACAAACAATCTTAACAAAAATAGAGATAACACAATCTAGACGTGTCTGAGGCCACGTTTGGGCTTGGGGTCAGGGAGGGAGAGGTCGCAGCCAGACTTGCGTCAACGGCTGTGGGGGTCGGGGAGGAGATTGGGGATTTCGACGGCAAGGGGTCGGGAGAGGAGGTCGGGGATTTGGGTGGTTGTTAGAGTAGGGGAGGAGGGTTACCAAACAAGGCAGCGAGCGGAAGCGGCAGTGTCGGTGAGCGATGCGATGGCAAGCAGACGATGGAGGCGGAAATTAGGGCTAGGGTTGAATTTATGCGAGAAATAAGGTCTACCCATGAAGGGGTTACTCATATAACTTTATACCGACGGTACTTTTCCGTCAATGTTGCTAAGTGATTGACATCATTTCATGCTCATATTTGTATCTTATATCCATTATATTACACCTAAGCAATGCTACGTGACGAGTTTTATGTTTAGTTTTCAGGAATAAAGAGGTTTGAAGAGAAGAGCCATGAAAGGATCCAAAAGCAGGAAAAAGGACTTAATTGTGAGACCTGGGGACTAAGATGCAAGGGAGAACGACCTGATCGTAAGACTGAAGGACCTAAGAGCAAAACAGAATACTCCACACCATCATGGGGAGTATTTTACCAATTCGAGTCGGGTCGGAGCTCCAACAAGTCAAGTAACCGCATCAAAGAAAGAAAAGCCCACAACAAATTCCAACACGATCCGAAGATTTTGGACCGCCAATTGGCGGTCTTGGACCGCTAATTGGCGGTCCATATTGCTCAGGATCCGTCGAAATTTCTCCTGGACTTGTATTAATGTTCATTTAGGCTATGTTTGGTATTGGTTTAGTCCCACATCGGGGGATTGTCCCCGATTAGCTTTTTCCATGCTTATAAATAGAACTCTTCACCTTCCATTGTAATTACCCATTGCTTGGTGGCATTCTCTCTACTAAGGAGTGAGCCTTGAAGCAAAAACTCAAGGTGGAGAAGAATGCTACCTTCATTGTGAGTCAATTGTTAATAAAATAATTCTTCTAGTTTCTTTTAATTTTGTCTTTTAATTTGTGCATGTTTGTTTAGTCTTTCCTTTCCTTTTATGTTTCTTTAATGCTTCTTGCCTTCTTAGTTAACTTTCATTTTAGTATTATGCTTTCTTTTGCTAGTATAGTTAATGTAATGAGTAGTGAGTAGTTCCATCCCCATTTGGGGGGTGGAGAAATATGTGATATAATCATGTAGTGTATTAAGTGTGTGTTATCTTTATCCCTTGAGCTTTATATGATTTCCATAACCATGTAATGGGTTTTCACTCTTATCTTTGATATGCTAATGCTCTTGAATGAAGCTTAGCTTATGCTTTGATTAGTGGACCTATTTTATGGAGAATGATAAGGTTAGGATATCGATGAAGTTAATATTGGAAACACAATTTGTAGTGTATGTGCTCTTGTTGCCTTTACCTTAGCTAATGTCTTGTATGTTTTAATGATGTAGTGAAATCTTAATTCATGTAGAGGCATAGTAGGGTATAGTCTTTATACTTGAGTTCATGTAGCTTCATTCCAATTATTGTCTTGTATGTTTTAATGATGTAGTCTTATCTTAATTCATGTAGAGGCAAAGTTGGATGTAGTTTTATGATTTCATGCACTACATGTTGTGAGGAGCTTAATGAACACACACACACTTCTTTATGTTCACATTATTTCTCTACCCCCTTTGGGGTTTAGTTTTATTGCTTATCTTCATTTCCTTTTGCATTCTAGTTTAGCATTGTAGTGTAGTTTAGTGTAATACATCCTTCTTCCTTTTCTTTACCTCTCGCCTTCGCACAAACCAAGTGTCGACACACCTCCCAGTGGACGACCCGTATTTGCCACCGCTTCAACGCGGCCGTGCACTTGCGGTTAAATATAAAACGATCAATCACTAAGGTTCTCCGTCGGTGTTATCCTTAGTAATGGTCTGATGGATGTATCCGTCGGTGTTGCTAAGGGTATCCGTTGGTGTAGTTTAATGTCATACGAGCGTACCGTTTCTTTTTCAAACTCTACACTGACAGAACCATTCCGTCAGTGTCCAATTCTAAAGATGATACATCGCCGCTACCCATCCATCGGTGTTGCTAAGGGTCTCCGTCAGTGTTATCACTGCTGCAGAAAAGGGAATATACGTCGGATGTACGGGTGTATATACGTCGGATATCAGCATTCCCAGATCCGACGTCTATGTGTACGTCGTCTATACATAGACGTCAGACGTACTTTATCAGACGTCTATTCTTTATATGTGTAAGACGACGTCTATACCTAAAGAATAGACGTCGACCCTTATATAGGACCGACGTCCATGCTTTAGGAATGTACATAGGCCCTTTTATACAACCGACGTCTATACCTTTCTTCAAGGGAATAGACGTCGGCTAATAGAAACGTCCGACGTCTATTCCTAAACCTGGACAAAAAAAATAATCCTGCAAACTTTTATTTAGTCATCGCATTTGTAATTCATGTACATACATCCTGCACCAAATTCGTTCACAAATACATACACACTTTCATCCACATGTACATACAACCATACATGCACAAACACAAACATACAACAAACATGCACAAACACAAACATACAAGCATACACAATCATTCAACACACTTGGAATTAATTCATACATAAACAATTGGCATTCATTCTCAAATTGAGGCGATTATATTAAGGCATAAATTGTATGTTTGTAATACAAGTGAACTTGTTAACTAAATTACAAAAAAATGCTAGTGATAGGAGAAACTCTTAGTTCATCAAGATGTTTCTGATAAAATAGCGAGCCCATCGGTCACGAGTTTCATCGAGCTCCTGTTGCGAGAAGGGATCACTACTTTTTTGGAAGACCTATCAAAATACAAGTAAAATTTTAATATCTAAATATTGAAACTACAACTATATAAGTGAATAACGATCTATATTACCTCGGATAGGCATACGTCTTGAGTTGCCAATTCGAGGATTTCCTCAAGGTATCTCATCACGTAGTAACCACATTCTGTATTTCCAACTTGCTTCATGTACTACAAACATAGAAATTCGCTAAATATATGTTTCTAACTTAATTTAAAAAGGGAGAGAACGTACTCTCATTCCATGCCATGTTATTCGAACCCAACGGATCAAACCAATATGCCGAATTAGTCGTGGGGCATACAACAACAAAAATCCAATGAGCCCTGTTATTTATATAATTAGAAGCTTATTACAAAATAAAATTCCAATTCGAATTACAAAGTTACCTCTCATGATAAGGGAGCAGATAATATATTTTGTCTTCTTCTTTCATGAGAGTCCCAAGCTGACCAGATTTATCGTCATTCCCATATATATATGTAGATGGACTGATAAATCCAAATACTTGATCGTCGGGAAAGACTGACCTTCTGGCGTCATAAAGATGTCTACAAGAGTAAAAATTACACTTTATTACAGTTTCGATAAAATTATTCAATACATTTCATTTTATACCAAAGAAAACACTTACTTCACTTGCATGTCAATAATTATGATACACAATGAATCCATCACCAAGAACTGCATGATATCCTCTTTGGTAACGAACAAAGCCGGAGGCAACCCTTTATCCCCCTCCAAATCCCAGCTACTTAAGGATTGTGATTCCCTACCTACGATACATTGATACAACATTCTGCACCTACTTGGAAGCAAATTAATGTTGATCGGAGATTGGTTGTTTGACCCTTTGCTCCGGGGGCTTGACACCGTACAGATACATATAAAACCGTTAAAAATACAATTGTTAACAAATTTCAAATTTAAAGTCTTTCAAAATTAAAGTATACCACATGTTTGTCGTTTAGATCTACTAAATATCCAGGCCACCTTACGAACCCACCGATAGCTTCGCCGAGAGTAACAATCTCTTCTTCCAGAAATTGCACCAAAGCACCAGTATCTAAGCAACTCCCCACTGCAACCTTCACTTCTCTCTCTCCCACTTCTGTGAAGTGGTGTCTAGAGATGTTATAAACTTTCCTGTGTCCCACTAATCTTCGATCAAAGTTGATTGACATCATTTCATGCTTATATTTGTACCTTATATCCATTATCTTACACCTAAGCAATGCTATGTGACGAGTTTTATGTTTAGTTTTCAGAAATAAAGAGGTTTGAAGAGAAGAGCCATGAAAGGACCCAAAAGCAGGAAAAAAGGACCTAATTGTGAGACCTGGGGACCAAGATGCAAGGGGGAAGGACCTGATCGTAAGACAGAAGGACCTAAGAGCAAAACAGGAAACTCCACAACATCATGGGGAGTATTTTAGCAATTGGATTCGGGTCGGAGCTCCAATAAACAAAGTAGATGCATCCAAGACCACCAAATACACCAAGCAAAGCCCAGAACAAGATTCAACGTGATCCGGAAAATTTGGACCGCCAATTAGCGGTCCAAGACCGCCAATTGGCGGTCACTTTGGGCCCAAATCCACCAATTTTTCTCCTGGACGTGTATTAATGTTTGTTTAGGCTATTTGTGGTATCTGTTTAGTTCCACATCGGGGGATTGTCCCGGATTAGCTTTTTCCATGCTTATAAATAGAACTCTTCACCTTCCATTGTAATTACCCATTGTTTGGTGGCATTCTCTCTACTAAGGAGTGAGCCTTGAAGCAATAACTCAAGGTGGAGAAGGATGCTACCTTCAATGTGAGTCATTGTTAATAAAAGTTTATTTGTTTCTTTTAATCTTGTTTTGTTATGTTGTTTGTTTTGTGTGGGTTGCTTTACTTTGTTTAATTTCTTGTTTAGTAATTTTAGTATCTTAGTTAAATGTTTTCTTTACTTAGTCTAATCAGTAGTGTAATGAGTAGTGAGTAGTTCCATCCCCATTTGGGGGGTGGAGAAATATGTGATGTAATTATGTAGTGTATTAAGTGTGTGTTATTTTTATCCATTGAGCTTTATATGATTTCCATAACCATCTAATGGGTCTCCACTCTTATCTTTGATATGCTAATGCTCTTGAATGAAGCTTAGCTTATGCTTTGATTAGTGGACCTATTTTATGGGGAATGATAAGGTTAGGATATGGATGAAGTTAATATTGGAAACACAATTTGTAATGTATGTGCTCTTGTTGCCTTTACCTTAGCTAATGTCTTGTATGTTTTAATGATGTAGTGAAATCTTAATTCATGTAGAGGCATAGTAGGGTATAGTCTTTATACTTGAGTTCATGTAGCTTCATTCCAATTATTGTCTTGTATGTTTTAATGATGTAGTCTTATCTTAATTCATGTAGAGGCAAAGTTGGATGTAGTTTTATGATTTCATGCACTACATATTGTGAGGAGCTTAATGAACACACACACACTTCTTTATGTTCACATTATTTCTCTACCCCCTTTGGGGTTTAGTTTTATTGCTTATCTTCATTTCCTTTTGCATTTCATTTCAGCTTTGTAGTTTAGATTAGTGTAATACATCTTTCTCCCTTCTTTTTACCTCTCGCCTTCGAATAAACCAAGTGTCGACATCCCAGTGGACGACCCGTATTTGCCACCGCTTCAACGCGGCCGTGCACTTGCGGTAGAAATATAAAACGATCAATCAAGTTTTTGGCGCCGTTGCCGGGGAGGTGCCAGTCCAGACTCTTGTTTGGACGATTCGAGTGGATTTAATTTTTTTTCTTGTAGTTTGCTTTGTCGCAGGTGACTCACATTGAGAAGGGGAAGCATCTGGTCAAGTTTGGAGGTGATCTGAGAGAAGAAGACCGCCAATCAGCGGTCTTCAACCGCCAACTGGCGGTCTGGTAGCTTCATTTTGCCTCTAAATTTTTGTGGAGTATTTCTTTATCTGTTATAGTGATCTGGGACTCGATTTAGCATGTCTTGACCTATAGTTTGTTCCCAGATCAAGAATCAAACCTCCTTTAAGCAACTTGGACCCTAAAACTCAAAGCAAAAGATTAGGCATTATTCTTGTTTAAGTCATGCATCATGTATGTGACTTAGGCATTTAGATTGTCTTTTATCTTAGCTTTATTTTCTGTTGCTGAGAGCTGGCGTGAGGTACGCACCTTCTACTCTCATTCATGCATTTCGTATGAACATGCATTAGTTAGTAGGAAGTGCATTGCAACAAGTGTGAGTTGAGCGTTGTTTGGAGAGTTGATTGCTAGATTTAGGACTCCAAAACGCTACTAAGGAGGGGCTGTCCCATAAAAGATAAGGTGGGGGATTTCATCACCCTTTCCTTCGCCCCAAAAACCACACTAATAAAGAGCCTAATTCTAAAATCAAGTAGACATTGGCCCTAAGGATCCCGGACGCATTAGGAGAGTGATCCGGTCCCGACCGTCATGACCTGATCGGCGTTGCCCACTTTGTCGATAGTAGGAGAGACGAGATCTCCGGATCTTGGCTCACTTTCTGGGCTTTGTGGTCCTCGTTGTAGGGAGGTGAGGCGTGTTGAGGCCGTGTGACCTCGCAGTTAGGCGTCGTCTAGCTGTAAGGACCTATAGCGACCTTAGGATTGTTTGAGCCTTGTTTGCTTGTGTGCTTCTACCTGTACCCATCCGCCGTAGCTTAAGGACTTCTTCCCTTCTCTCCTGAGTCATTCTTTCTCTCCTGTGTTCCCTCGTCTTCTCTTCTACGTACATTCTTTCAAAAAAAAAAAAAAAAAGAGTTGTGGTTTGTGTGTGCACCTTTGTGCATGCTTTCGTGGACACGAGACGAGAGTGGTCGTTTGACGAGGAGCGTTGTCAATCCGGCTTCGGTCATCGATTTCTCGACACCTTCCTCCTCTCGTGTCGCACGTAGTTCGGGTCCAATGGCTGCTAATTTCCGTGAGGAGGAGCAGTTGCTGGACCCACCTGTTCCACCTGTGCTTCCAGTTGTCGTTCCCATACCTCTACGTGATCGATGCTACCCGAGCCGTACAGCTCTACCCTCATGCATCGTATTACCAGAGGCTAATGGGAACCATTTTGAGGTTAAGCCTCAATTCATTTCCATGCTCCCTCATTTCACTGGGAAAGGTGACCCCTATATCTTTCTCAGGGAATTTGAGGAGGTCTGTGCTATGTTCAAGCTGCAACAACTTACCACAGACTCCATCCATCTTAGGCTCGTTCCTTTTGCACTAAAGGATGACGCCAAGAAGTGGTTGTACAGCAACCAGGCGAATTCCTTTAGGACTTGGGATGAGTTTCAATCTGCATTCCTCAAGAAGTACTTTCCTAATCATCGGACTCAAAAATTGAGGAACGAAATCAATTCGTTCTATCAACATGAGACCGAACCATTTCATGCATATCTTGAGAGGTTCAAAGAGCTACTATCCTCGTGCCCTCACCATGGCATTGAGTTGTGGCGTCTTTGTCAGATTGTGTATGAGGGTCTTCACATCCCGTCAAGAACGCTCCTTGAGTCCATGTGTCAAGGAGAGTTCTTGGGAAAGGATGAAAGGGAGGCATGGGCCTTCCTAGAAGACCTCGCTGAGAAAACCATGCAATGGGAGAGTGTGAGGGAACCACCTGCATCATCTAGTATAGGAGCGAGGATTGCGAATGCAAACTCGACTAGATCGGGTACCGCATTTGCTATCGATACCACTACGGCCACCGAGGCACGCATGGCGGCCTTAATGCGCCGTATGGATTCGATTGAGCTCCAAAACCAACAAAGTGCACCTCACATGTCCACATCTGGTCCAGTTCCTTGTCATTCATGTGGTAGGATAGGTCATGTAGAGAGCGAGTGTGAGTCCATTCCTCCTGAGATGGAGCGTGTCAACGCCATCTATGACAGAGCTAGGAATGACCCATACTCATCATCTTATAACCCTGGATGGAGGAACCACCCCAATTTTTCATGGAACCAAAATAATGCCCCGGGTGGTCCTTCAAACTCCTCTAGACCACCTTACCAATCACACCAACCTCCCATGCATGCGCATTCCTATCAGCCACCCCAAGCGCAAACCACCAATCCATCGGGTTTCCCAAATTCCAATAATATGGAAACACGATTCAATTCGCTTGAGACCTTGACTCGTGGACTTGAAAA
This sequence comes from Triglochin maritima, assembly GCA_963682175.1. NCBI lineage: Eukaryota > Viridiplantae > Streptophyta > Magnoliopsida > Alismatales > Juncaginaceae > Triglochin > Triglochin maritima. Next base: position 25,850,632 of record OY821774.1, on the reverse strand, counting down.
CTCAATGAAAAATTTTATGTCTACCACAAGTCAAGTTCTCACTTCAAATCAGCAGACCATGAAATCTCTAGAGCTTCAGATGGGCCAATTGGCTCAGTCTGTACATGAAAGAGAGAGAGGGTCTTTTCCTAGCCAGCCTGAGGCTAACCCCCGCATGTACCAACAACAACAAATGCAAAATGAGAATGTGGTACCTCGGGGGAGGCAAGTGAACCATGTGGAGGAACCTGTTCACCATGTCAATTCCATTGTGACCTTAAGGAATGGAAAACAGGTTGACAATCACATTTCCTTGCCACACCCACCACCATCTATGCAGCCCCTCTGTGGGAATGGTGGTGAAGAAGAAGCTGAGGGTGAGGGTAATACACCAAAGCTTTCTTCTCAGGCACAGCAGAAAACCTACCTGCCAAAAGCTCCCTATCCAAGTAGGTTAACCAAAAAGCAGAGTGACAACATGGACAAGATAGTAGAGGTGTTTAAGCAAGTAAAGGTTAACATCCCCTTGTTGGATGTCATCCAACAAATACCTCAATATGCCAAAGTGTTGAAGGATCTCTGCACAACCAAGAGGAAGACCAATGTTCCTAAGAGAGCATTCTTGGCTGCAAATATCAGCTCACTTTTGTCCAATCCCACCTACACAAAATACAAGGACCCTGGGTGTCCTACTATTCAGTGTACGATTGGGGACACTAGACTGAGCAATGTTTTGCTTGATTTAGGATCAGCGGTCAACCTCCTCCCATTCTCTGTTTATCAACAGTTGAACTTGGGAGAATTAAAACCAACTAAGATCACCCTCCAATTGGCAGATAGATCCATTCGTATTCCCATGGGGATTATCGAGGACGTGCTTATCAAGGTTGGAGATTTTATATTTCCAGTCGATTTTGTTGTCCTCGATACCAATCCTGTTGCGAACACCCACTCTCAAATACCTTTGATTTTGGGTAGACCATTTCTGGCAACCTCCAATGCCTTGATTAATTGTAGAAATGGTCTCATGAAGCTCTCATTCGGTAACATGAGTGCCGAGTTTCATGTGTTCAACTCTGGTAGGCAACAGGAACCCATGGATGAACCTTTAAATCTCAATCTCATCCGCCAATTGGAGAAAGCACCACAAAATCAACGAACACCTCTAACACCAATGCAACCCGTTGAGAATGTTTGTAGGCTCAGCGAAGACTCATTGCCTGTCTTTGCAATGCAACAGAGTGAGCTGGCCTCAAACATGAATGTTCAAAGGGAGTGTTCGTTGCATGATTCAGTTGAGAGTACTAGTGAGAGTGAGACACCTCACCATATGCCTATACCAGAAGGTATCTCTACCTCATGTCCCATGGCCATTGAGCCATTTGAGCTTCATTTTGACTCCAACAAGGACCCACCTATGACCGAGCTTATGCTTGATGATCTAAATGATGGTGGGAGGTCCTTGTTGGATGACTTGGGGAGAAGCCCCATTTTTAGTGATGCAGGTCTGCTGCATCCATCGAATGAGCCTGAGGAACTCATTCCGATGCACCCGCCTATTGGTTGGAGGGTTTTCTTCGATGAGCAATTAAACCCTAGTGAGGCAACACAACTTCATTCTTTGTTGCCCACACCCAACCAATATCATGAGGGGTTCGAGCCTTTCAGCTTTGACCTTTCACCCCTCATGACACCTCAGAGTACCGGTGAAGTTTGCCCATCTCGGCAAGTCTCTGGTCCTCCTGACTTGATGTTCTCATTTGATGTTCCTTGACCAAATGATTATGAGAATATCTTGGTTGATGTATATATCTTTAAAAAAAAAACAAAAAAAAAACAACAAAAAAAAGAAGAAGAAAAAAAAACAAAAAAAAGAAAAGAAAAAAAGTGTGTAATAAAAGACTCCTTCAGTGAGCATCGATTGTTGTGGGCCCCAACCCTTGTGTACTTGGGCCCAATCTCTTCACGTATTTATCTCCCTTCTTCAGCTTCTCACAGGTTTTGAGGGAATTTGGGTTTGTGTCCACCAACATGACCCTGAACGTCCCTTTGTACTTCATGTTGGTGAGATCTTTCCTTTTTCATGCATGTATCCATGTAGTATCTTGTTCACATTCATTGAGGACAATGCATGAAGTAGGTGTGGGGGGGTGTTTTACGTGTGTACATAGTCGAGTCTTTTCTTTTGATTTTTTGTTTTCTTTTGTGTGCATTGTTAGGGTCATGTTAGTGTGCCGCATTTAACATTGATATATCTGTTTGCCATGATCCTTGGGTGACTTGTCTTCTTTTGCTTGCCTAGTGCTTTAAAATTTTCACATTTCTTTCAAAATCTTCATGTGTTTGTGAAAGAAAATGTTTTTGTGGGTTTTGCGTGTGGTTAGCATGTGCAAAACCGTTGAGAGGCAAAGTAAAAAGAAAGCTCCCAAAATTGTCTTGAACTTGATGCATTAGGATTTCTAGTTTACTGGCTTTAGGTCTTATCGAGTCGTTAGGATGCACCCCGGTTTTCCCTCGGGGGGTGTGTAATCATAGGGTTTCAGCACTCAAACATTTAAAGAAGTCCACCCTGAACCTAGTGAGTCAATAATTCGTGTCTGTTAGTATAAGGAAGTTTGTCGTAGGCAAGGACCCTTAATCTCTTTTTGTGAAACTTAAGTGTAGGGGTTTTGGTTCCCATGTAGATAAATAAGTGGTGTTCTCTCTTCTCGCACGGCTCCTATCACTCGGGAAAGTAGGTCTGAGGGGACTTTGTGCCTGGTGCTTTCGAGTCATCTGACTTGGGATGCACCGACCGAACTCCCGTTACACGGGTGGTAGGGATCGCCCTATGTGGAGATTTGGGGGAAGGTGTACGTGATAGTGTAAGTCCTCATAGGCAATGATGCACGAAACCTGACCTTGGGAGAATCAAACACCAACCAATGTATGCTCCAAAGAAAAAAGAAAAAAAAAAGAAGAAAAGAAAAAGAAAAAAAAAAGAAAAGAAGAGTCAAATAAGAACCAAAATGGACTTTACGCTTTGTTTCACATTCAGAAGTTAAGGTTGCCCATGTCTTTCACTTAATTCCTTAGTTAACTCTCACGAATAACTCATTAGGCTAGGTGTGTGGACTGATTACATATATAGAGTCGACCCGTAGTATTACCGCATTCCATGATCGACAAAATAAGTCCAACGAGTCGTGTAGCTAGAATGATTAATGCATCTTGTTCGGATTTTGTGGGTATATCCGCTGAAAACCCTCAGGAGACAACACTCCTCCTCCTTGGCAACAAAGAGGTTTAACGGCTTGTTGCACGTGCTAAGTGCAACCGTGATTCCTACGAAAGTGAGTTAGGATTTCTTGTTTTTCGTATGCTTTTTCCTTTCTTTGTTTTGCTCGAGACTAGCAAAAACTTAGGTGTGGGGGTATTTGATTGACATCATTTCATGCTTATATTTGTACCTTATATCCATTATCTTACACCTAAGCAATGCTATGTGACGAGTTTTATGTTTAGTTTTCAGAAATAAAGAGGTTTGAAGAGAAGAGCCATGAAAGGACCCAAAAGCAGGAAAAAAGGACCTAATTGTGAGACCTGGGGACCAAGATGCAAGGGGGAAGGACCTGATCGTAAGACAGAAGGACCTAAGAGCAAAACAGGAAACTCCACAACATCATGGGGAGTATTTTAGCAATTGGATTCGGGTCGGAGCTCCAATAAACAAAGTAGATGCATCCAAGACCACCAAATACACCAAGCAAAGCCCAGAACAAGATTCAACGCGATCCGGAAAATTTGGACCGCCAATTAGCGGTCCAAGACCGCCAATTGGCGGTCACTTTGGGCCCAAATCCACCGATTTTTCTCCTGGACGTGTATTAATGTTTGTTTAGGCTATTTATGGTATCTGTTTAGTCCCACATCGGGGGATTGTCCCGGATTAGCTTTTTCCATGCTTATAAATAGAACTCTTCACCTTCCATTGTAATTACCCATTGTTTGGTGGCATTCTCTCTACTAAGGAGTGAGCCTTGAAGCAATAACTCAAGGTGGAGAAGGATGCTACCTTCAATGTGAGTCATTGTTAATAAAAGTTTATTTGTTTCTTTTAATCTTGTTTTGTTATGTTGTTTGTTTTGTGTGGGTTGCTTTACTTTGTTTAATTTCTTGTTTAGTAATTTTAGTATCTTAGTTAAATGTTTTCTTTACTTAGTCTAATCAGTAGTGTAATGAGTAGTGAGTAGTTCCATCCCCATTTGGGGGGTGGAGAAATATGTGATGTAATTATGTAGTGTATTAAGTGTGTGTTATTTTTATCCATTGAGCTTTATATGATTTCCATAACCATCTAATGGGTCTCCACTCTTATCTTTGATATGCTAATGCTCTTGAATGAAGCTTAGCTTATGCTTTGATTAGTGGACCTATTTTATGGGGAATGATAAGGTTAGGATATGGATGAAGTTAATATTGGAAACACAATTTGTAATGTATGTGCTCTTGTTGCCTTTACCTTAGCTAATGTCTTGTATGTTTTAATGATGTAGTGAAATCTTAATTCATGTAGAGGCATAGTAGGGTATAGTCTTTATACTTGAGTTCATGTAGCTTCATTCCAATTATTGTCTTGTATGTTTTAATGATGTAGTCTTATCTTAATTCATGTAGAGGCAAAGTTGGATGTAGTTTTATGATTTCATGCACTACATATTGTGAGGAGCTTAATGAACACACACACACTTCTTTATGTTCACATTATTTCTCTACCCCCTTTGGGGTTTAGTTTTATTGCTTATCTTCATTTCCTTTTGCATTTCATTTCAGCTTTGTAGTTTAGATTAGTGTAATACATCTTTCTCCCTTCTTTTTACCTCTCGCCTTCGAATAAACCAAGTGTCGACACACCTCCCAGTGGACGACCCGTATTTGCCACCGCTTCAACGCGGCCGTGCACTTGCGGTAGAAATATAAAACGATCAATCAAAAGTCTTCGACATATAAAGCACATCTAGATCCATCCTCGAACTTTCCAAACAAGGGACCACCGACGAGGGCAAATTCTCGAGAATGAGCCACGAAATCATATTGTCGATCGGGGTGGAACACTGGCTGCACTAGTGGAGTGGTCTCCGGGGAAGAACAAGTTCTACGATGGGTAGGAGAAGTAGGCAAATCACGATCCAATCTCTCTAAAACAAGTTGCAACGTATTCTTCAAATCTGCGATCTCTTGCTGGCATTTGGTATGACCTATCGACAAAGTAGACTGTTGAATCTTTCCATAATATTGTCGCAGTCCAACTCTACTCCCTAGCACACGACCAGGATGTTCATCGTTTCCCAAGGCCTCGCGTAGAATATCATTCCGACCATCGGAAGCAAATTCTTCTTGAGATTCTCTCAACTTCAGAGAGTCCTAAAGTTTAAAAAAATATTTACCAACAATTGAAAAATATAAAATTACTGAATCTGAATTAATAACATATACAAGTGATACAACTTACTATCTTCGAGTCGATCACTTGCGACTCGTCTGTGACGTACTCCCCTCTGGTGTTTACTCTCGCTCTCTTCCAAGAATGACAACGAGCTACGGGAGGAGGAGATAGGTTACTTGCTTGCTCCTCACTCATACCGGAGTCAATTGCCTCTTGTTTCTTCAGAGCAATTTTTTGAGCCATCATTTGTGCTTCAAACTTTTGGTACCTCGCTCGAGACATACGATGTGTATACTTGTTAGAAGATCTAATCTTTTGGTTTTTTGCTCAGATGGCCTAAAACAATGTTTATTAGATTGTCATTCAAAACAATAACTTAATAAGTTCGTATTCTAAATTAAACTCAATTACCTTAAACTCATTGACAATGATTATTGACAAATACATAACTAAGTGGACACAAACATACAATTTATTGCTTATATATTTATATTTCTTCCAAACATATTACAATGCATCAATTTTCAACACACAATGGAAAAATTACTAAAAACAACAAACAAATTTATGGAATGGACATCCATATTAAACAGAAGCACTCTACTATTGTAAGGTCAGATTTTTGGGTTTTTGAAACAATTAAAACTAAGATACAAAATGGGTGGAATCACGAACCAGCAAACGCGCATCCTCCTTCTCGAACGCGCTGCATGAAAGCCATTAAAGGGGAATGACTCTTACATGCGGACAACCAAAATGCACCTAAAATCTGAAACTAAACCAACCAAAACTAAACTAAATCTCTTACGGTGGTTAGGGAAGTGGAGGAAGATGAAGGAGGAGGGTCACTGCAATGGTCGAGAAGAGAATGGAGGACGGGGGAGAGGGCCGGAGAACGGGAGGAGAGGTTGGGACGTCGCTGCGGTGCTGGAGATTGTTGCAGATCGGTCGGAGATCGACCGCGGAGGAGGGTTTGGTCGTGGAACGGCTAGGGTTTTGTTGGGTTTTTGTTTGGAATGAATGACATAAAACACAACTGTTCAATTTCTTTAAGACCTATAGACGTCGGATGTGATGTACAGACAACGTCTATACTCCATCGTCTATATGCATGGGGCTATACACGTTGGCTGCCCTATAGACGTCGGATGCAATGGGTATTCCAACAACCGACGTCTATAGTATCCCATAGACATCGTCCTTTATAACAACCAACATCTATGCTATCTTTGCCCAAATAGACGTCGGCTGTTAGAACAACCGACGTCTATTAGGCGACGAGTAAAAACTATTCTGCACTAGTGTATCCTTACTAATGGTCAGACAAATGTATCCATCGGTGTTGCGAAGGATATCCGTCAGTAAGTTAAATGTAATACATGCGTAATGTTTCCTTTTCAAACACTACTCCAATGGAACCATTCCATCGGTGTCCAATTCTAAAAATAATACACTGACGATAACTATCCATCGGTGAAGTGAAACCTAACTCTCGTTGTGGTTTTTTGCACTACATATTTCATTTACCTGCGGATTGGTTTATCGAAAATATACACCGACAGAATGTATCTGTCGGTGTAGAGTAATTGACCGACAAATACAATGAAAACATTAAGCGACAGACTATATCCAGCGGTGTTGGTTTTTGTTTCTGTCGGTGTAGGTTCGCATTGACAGTAAGACATATCTGTCGGTGAACATTGATCTACACCGACGAATACCTCACCAACAAATAGAAGTATGTTTGTGTGTCCTGTTTTTCTTGTAGTGTTTTCTTCTAAAGTATAGGCCTTATTTATCTTTCTTCCTTGGTTTGTAAATATGTGTCTTGTATAGTGATGCAAATATGGTTGTTATGCATTTTACAGCGAAGAGTGAGTCCGGAAGACCCACCTCCAACTCGAGCACAAATATGGTGTTTGTTGTATTCTAACAAAGTCCCTGCTTCATTGGAGATTAAAGTGTAATATAATTTTTAAGCTTGTTTCTTGTTGGTATATGTCAAATTAATTTTTATCAGATTGATGAATGTGTGACCGTAGAATAAATAGAGAGAAGAGGAAGGCAATATGCGAGAATCTGGTTCTATGGTTAGCACCGATAGGCATGATGTTCTGGCAAAAGTAATGGGCAATGACGAGCATGGTCGTGTTCGAGGACTAGGCTCTCTCGTTAACAAGAAACCATAGCTGAGTAACAGAAGACAATCGTTGAGATGAAAGAAAGGATGAGTCAAAAATTGTTCGATATGCATATGCTTTGGAATGATGGACAATTTGTGTATGTGGTCGCGATCTTATATTCATCTTATGTGTGAACCTATTGTATAAAACAAGGTCCAAAAGGAAAAAGGAAAAAATGATGTGCAGGACTAGCATTTAGTGAAGAATAAATCCGTTGCTAAATCTGTAAGTTTTGAAAAAATCAGTAGTAGATAATGTTCGTCATTGTAACTACAATTACAGTATCAGTGGCACAATTTATCACTCACTGTTATCCACTTAGCGCGCCAATGTCTCCCGCCAAGAAAACGACATCGGTATATAATTGTCACAATATCCGTGGTTGAATGTATATAACCCTTGCGACGGTTAATTATCTACAACGACAGATAATTACCGTTGCTAAAAGGTAAAATTGTTGTAGTGTGCATCTTTGAAACAACAAATTCAACTTTATCTACGTGAATAAATCCATATAAACAACACCCTAATACACAATTGGTCGAACAAAACTGCCAAATCAGTCGATCGTTCAATGAGCAGACTCACTGATTACTTAGTGAAACACTAGCAGCCAACTATTTGAAGATTATATGCAACTTTGATTGGTGGATTTCAGGTCAATACCCTCGGTTCCAAGACACTATTCTCTATGAAGTCCAAATAATTTAGTTTTTGTGTGTGACCTCTACACTGAGCCTATAGTGAATCTCTGTGAATAAATCAACTCAAACACTCAAGTTTACCTAGGTCTATAATGATTAAAATAAAGAAAAAATTACATGTCTTCGATAACTTAATTATATGTCTTGATTTCAATCATTTTGCTCATTGAGTCTTGATCACTTATTAAGATAAGAAAATCAACAATAAAAGTATTTGTAATGCATGGAATATGATTGACCCAATTTGATTGAAATTAAAATTAAGTTGATTAATCATCAAAATAACATGATTAAGGCTTAAAAACTAACATATATACTTGCACGAGGAAGTACCATTCTACCTCACACGAACTTAATTTCGGGGGCTTAGTACGGGAAATTCAAGGTTTTACACTTGGGGACCTGGTGTGGGGCAAAACTTATGAAAGCTTGGGCTGGTCATATTATTTGGTCTTCAGTATTGTGGACTTGAATCACATGATGAACCAATTGACATGGAACGGATGCTCCCAAGAAAGCAACGACGTGATGAATTTTGTTCGTATTCATTGTAAATATACTTCATAGAGAATAGTGTCGTGCAACCGGGGGTCCCACCAAAAGAGCATATGTTTATAGTCCGTAGGTTTATGTTGCTAAAATTACACGTATGGGGATCCATTCTACCAGGTCTTTCATACAGGGTGATGGTATAATGACTGGGACTTGGGCAGAACCTGAGAAGGGCAACCTTGTTAAGGTTGCTCTTATCCCAGTATTTTGCCTGTATAATAATATATCATGGAACAACTTCTTATGCTCGACAAGAAATTCACACTTTTTTTTCTTGCTCGTAGGCTCAAACTATGGGATTAATGCAGGTTTAAGATTCCCATGGTTGCTAACGTGGCTGGTGACCTGGCGTGCGTCACGGACACGCGGCGTCCGTGTATCAACACCCAAACTCAAAACTTGTGCTTAGTATATTGAAAGTTAGAGATTATGTTTTGGATTAATAAATCATCTTCCTCATCTCAGGAAGAACTTCCATCAATCTCATAGGTATCAAACGTATTAGACATATTAGTTATTCTTTTACAAATAAGCAAATCTAACTAAATAAGAAATTTCATATACTATCAACGAAAACTAAAGAAAACAAAAATTTAAGAAAGTAATGTTTGTACAAGTAAATGAAAAGAATCACATGAATACAAGCATCTAAGTATGTCATCTATATATTACTTTTATAATTAACAACTAACATGAATTTGACGAAACTTTAGAAAGCAATTTACGAAACAAGAATATGAGCATAACATTTTTGGGGCAAATTTGAATGAAAATTGGGGAGATGGAGTGGAATTCAGGAAGTTGATTGTGTCAATTTAGGAATAAATCTTTGAGGTTTGCAAAACACTAGTATGAGTTGGCGTTTTGCAAAACTCAACTTTCAAGATAAAAAGGCAACTTAAAACTCAAAATGCAACATACGTTTGGATGACAAAAAAAGAGTTTTGAGGTTTACGAAATTCAAAACTCCTCCAAATCTTGTAACTCAGCCAATCCAGACACATCCTGTGTGATATGTATGATTGTGTTCATTTTAAATACCGCAAGTGCACGACGTCGGTGAAGACGTAGCAAATACAGGTCGATCCACGGGGAGGTGTGTCAACTCTGGTTCTTTCAATGGCAAGTGGGATAAGAGGGGAAGAAGAGTTGTGATTACACTAACTAAACTACACTATAAATGAACTAACAATTAAACTAAACCCTCATGGAGTGGAGGTGTGTGTGTGAGTGAGTCTTCATTTCAGTTAGGAACAAGTGTAGTTTCTGTAGTCTACAAGTAGAAGCTAGTGTAGAATCTAAGTGTAGGATACACAACATTACATGACAAACCATGAACATGCATATCTCACATAAAATTGAGGTTGATTTTAGATTTTGTCTTTTTCGAGTTTTCCGACTGTTTTGTTGATATAATTCTACTTGATTCTTTTCATAGTTTTAAATATTTTGAAACACATCATATGAATGTTAGAATTAAGATTTATACTTATGTCTAATATATAAAATTTTCGTTTTTATTAAATGATTATTTTATAAGAAATCGACAAAACAAAAAAGACATACGTTTATCTTTCCTTAAAAATTTTCTTTCGGAAATTGGATAAACTGCGGTTCGAATGTTTTGTATTTTTAACTGTGGATGTATAAAATCATTTTTAATGGATTTCAAATGATTTTGGTATTGTTTTATTTAAAGAGAAGGTTAAACTAAATTGAGTAATTTATAGTATATATACATGCGTTGCTCGAGTTCTCTTTTGCAGGGATATGTGAGTTTGTATATTCCGACGAACCCATGTGTGAATGAATGTGTATGTATTATTATTCAATCATTTGGGCTTATGTATATGTAAAATCCAAATTTCTATATCTATGTATATGCATGCATATGGGAGAGTTTTTACATAGGACTTGCACTAGACAATTTTCAAAATTGTGAGATGCATGTTTATATTTTTCAATATATACATCCATGGTGCAAGAGGAATTCGCGGAGAAGATGCTGAGGAGGCACAAAGGTCAAGGACACGGGAACATATAAACTCACACCAATGTGTGTGTGAATGGATATATTTATGTTTGTGTGCTTGACATGTATGTGGTTGTATGAATCAATGTTAGGATGTGTATAGAGATAAATATGCATGATCACCTAAATTGTCAAATCACATATAAATGTTTAATTGTCCAATCAAAAATTAAGATTTTTTTTTGTTTCATCCACTAGCAATCATCGATCGAGAGATATTTTGCTCGCCTTTAGCGGGAGATAACTTCCTCCAACTTTGGGAATAGTGGGAGATATAAGGTTGTCTATTGTTGTGCCATGAATAGATGTACGAGGTGTGATTCACCCTTAGTGGACACTGAGTGTATTTATTTGTGAATATAATGGATACACGTATCTCGTATCAAATGAAATAAGTTTTCTTAACAAGACCCGGAGCCCTAGCTCAGTTTTGAGAAAAAGAGTTTTCCTTAGCAGGATTTGTCAAATTCCCTCTTAATTAAAACGAGAAGAGTCATAAGAGTTTGAAAATGCAAAGGTTGCAATATTTCGAAATGGTTATGATTAGAAAATGTTTTCTTACCTTGATTTTATAATATATCTGATAACCCTTAGCTATTTTATATTATAATTGATAGGATCTTGAATTGATGCATTTATGGACAATTTTTTATTTGTAGTATTGATTTTGAAACATAAAATTGATATTAAATCCCATATAATTTATTTTGTAGAAATGTCGAATATTCAACCTATTCTGTGATCTATGATTGAAAAAAATCCTTTGGCATATGATGTCTAAAACTTCATAAGCTGACAACTCAAGCTCAATATCATGTTGAAGTTTTAGAAACTCTCATATTTTGGATGGTGAAATCCTAAAATTGAATGAGAAGGCAACCGATTGTGAGAGAGAGGCAAAAGCCAAGTGGGAAGACCAAGAGAACCAGGTTCACGGTCTAATGTTGGCTTCCATGGGTGACTCACTTCAAGCGAAATACTTTATTCAAAACCCAAGAAGACCATGAAAGCTTTAACAAAGATGGTCATGGATAGTGCTAGAAAAGAGTGCTATAAGACCATCATCGTACTTACAAGGTGCCACATGGCAGAGGAAATGATTGACATCATATCATGCATATATTTGTGTCTTATATCCATTATCTTTCACCTAAACAATGCTACGTAACGAGTTTTATGTTTGAGTTGCAGGAATAAACAAGATCGAGTAGTAGAGGCATAAAAGGACCTAAAAGCAAGAAAAAGGACTGAGTTGTGAGACTTGGGGACTAAGATGCAAGGGAGAAGGACCCGAATGTAACTCCAAAGGATCAATGAGCAAATGAAGAAACTCCACACCATCACAAGGAGTATTTTGGCAATTAGATTTGGGCCTATACTCCAATAACCGATCCGAGTACACCCCATGTGAAGAATTGAAGAAATAAAGAACATATCAGAAAATGGGTCGGATCTGGGAAAAAGTGACCGCCAATTGGCGGTCTTGAGTCCTTTTGTCTCCGAATCCAACCCGGTTTCTCCAGAACATGGGCTATGTGTTTATCTGTATTATGGGAAGGTTTTATTAGTCTCACATCGGGGGATTGTCCCCGATACCTTTTTCTATGGCTATAAATAGAACTCCTCCTCCTCTTTTTTTATTCACTCATTGCTTGGTGACATTGTCTCTACTTGGAGTAAGCCTTGGAGCAAAAAACTCAAGGTGGAGAAGAATGCTACCAGTAATGTGAGTCATTTAATAAAATAATTTTCCATTGTTTTGTTCTGATGTTGTTTCTTTTTTATGCATGCATGCTTAGCTTAGTTTTATTTCTTTGATCTTAGGCTAAATTAGTTAGAATGTCTCCTTTCTTTAGTTTAATTGCTAGAATAATGTGTAGTGAGTAGATCTATCCCCTTTGGGGGTGGAGATGATGTTCATATATATTGTGAAGTTTGGATGTTTGATGAATTTTTGATTGTGTAGACTTGCATGTTTTGTATGTTCATTGCGGGTATTTTAATCATCTACATGTTGGGGAATTTTGATGGGTTTTGCCATAAGATTTAGACACTTCCCGTGCTTAGTTTTCTCATATTTATTGACTGAAATTTCCTATTGAATATGCTACATGTTAGTTATGTGTTTGTATTTGTGTTTGCTTGCTTGATTGATTGAAGAAACTTTGTTTTGATGGGTTTTGCCATAACATTTAGACACCTCTCATGCTTACCTTTGTTCTTCACATGAGTTTATGGTTTTTGATGAGTCTTCCATATCTTTAGACACTTCTCATGCTGAACCTAATCTTATGTAAATCAAGTAGTAATTGCCGATACATTATGTGAATGGATTGATATGTTTTGCCACATCTTTAGACACTTCCTATGCATGACACACACACAACACACACATACATGCTTACATGCATCATTCATCACTTATTTCACTTCATATGTGCACACACTCCACCCCTTAGGGAGGTGAGGCATGTTGAGTCCGCGTGAGGTCGAAGGTAGGCGTCGTCTAGCTTAAGGACCCATAGCCAGCTTAAGCTTGTTTGAGCCGTGTTTGCTAGATTAGGCTTCTACCCTCACCCTCTACCCACGCTATTTTTGGGGATTCTTCCCTTCTCCTCTAAGTCATCATCTTCTCACATTCCTCTACGTTCTAGTCTCCTCCCCTTCGCACTCTCTGTTAGCGTTTTAGGGTCGAGTCGAGCACTTTTTGCGAGCTTGGCCTCGAGGTGGTGAGAGTTGTCGACTCGAGAGTTCTTTGGAGAGATGGATGGTTACATGGGCGACCATCCATATCATTGTTTAGACCACGACAATTCTCCCTGGTATTCCAGACCTATGCAGCCTGGGGTGGCTCAGACTAACACCCCGTATGGTTGGGACAATCTTGATTGTGTTGATCAAATTGGGTTATATGAGAGAGGCACCAATTTGAAGACTTTTGATTGACATCATTTCATGCTTATATTTGTACCTTATATCCATTATCTTACACCTAAGCAATGCTATGTGACGAGTTTTATGTTTAGTTTTCAGAAATAAAGAGGTTTGAAGAGAAGAGCCATGAAAGGACCCAAAAGCAGGAAAAAAGGACCTAATTGTGAGACCTGGGGACCAAGATGCAAGGGGGAAGGACCTGATCGTAAGACAGAAGGACCTAAGAGCAAAACAGGAAACTCCACACCATCATGAGGAGTATTTTGTCAATTCGATTCGGGTCGGAGCTCCACTAAACCAGCTAGATGCATCCAAGACCAAGAAACACACCAAGGCAAGCCCACCAGAAGACCCAGCCGGATCTGGGCTTTATAGGCCGCCAATTGGCGGTCTGGAACCGCCAATTGGCGGTCTGGTTAAGCCCAAATCAGCCAAGATTCTTCCTGGACGTGTATTATCATGTGTTTAGGCTATTTTTGGTATTGGTTTAGTCCCACATCGGGGGATTGTCCCGGATTAGCTTTTTCCATGCTTATAAATAGAACTCTTCACCTTCCATTGTAATTACCCATTGTTTGGTGGCATTCTCTCTACTAAGGAGTGAGCCTTGAAGCAATAACTCAAGGTGGAGAAGGATGCTACCTTCAATGTGAGTCATTGTTAATAAAAGTTTATTTGTTTCTTTTAATCTTGTTTTGTTATGTTGTTTGCTTTGTGTGGGTTGTTTTACTTTGTTTAATTTCTTGTTTAGTAATTTTAGTATCTTAGTTAAATGTTTTCTTTACTTAGTCTAATCAGTAGTGTAATGAGTAGTGAGTAGTTCCATCCCCATTTGGGGGGTGGAGAAATATGTGATATAATCATGTAGTGTATTAAGTGTGTGTTATCTTTATCCCTTGAGCTTTATATGATTTCCATAACCATCTAATGGGTTTTCACTCTTATCTTTGATATGCTAATGCTCTTGAATGAAGCTTAGCTTATGCTTTGATTAGTGGACCTATTTTATGGGGAATGATAAGGTTAGGATATGGATGAAGTTAATATTGGAAACACAATTTGTAGTGTATGTGCTCTTGTTGCCTTTACCTTAGCTAATGTCTTGTATGTTTTAATGATGTAGTGAAATCTTAATTCATGTAGAGGCATAGTAGGGTATAGTCTTTATACTTGAGTTCATGTAGCTTCATTCCAATTATTGTCTTGTATGTTTTAATGATGTAGTCTTATCTTAATTCATGTAGAGGCAAAGTTGGATGTAGTTTTATGATTTCATGTACTACATGTTGTGAGGAGCTTAATGAACACACACACACACTTCTTTATGTTCACATTATTTCTCTTCCCCCTTTGGGGCTTAGTTTATTGCTTATCTCCATTTCCATTTGCATCTTAGTGTAGTTTAGTGTAACCAACCTTTCTTCCCTTTCTTTACCTCTCGCCTTCGCACAAACCAAGTGTCGACACACCTCCCAGTGGACGACCCGTATTTGCCACCGCTTCAACGCGGCCGTGCACTTGCGGTTAAATATAAAACGATCAATCAACTTCTCAGTCACACAATCAAGTCATTAATGCCGAATGTTAAGTCCTAACCTAAGATTAGTAGTTAATCATGTTAGGAAGGAAATTAAGTAAGGTGGTTTATTAGTTTTGATTAAAGTGGCTTAAGCTTGCTTAAGTGGAGTGGTTAGTTCTAATCTTTCTTTGGTTTGTGAAACATGTTGGAGGTAGTGTGTGAGCATGGGTGAGGTATGGTGTAGGTGTAGGAGGTAAGGTGGAAGCATGGTGGACCATGCTTTGACTTGGATGGGGTGTGTGTGTTTTGAAGAGAAAACACACATCTCTTTCCACTTCTCCCTCAACTCAATTTTCTCCTCCCACCACATCTCCATCTCTCCCCCTCTTCTCCACTATCGAAGGAGGCTACTGGTGCAGTGGACGGTGGTGGTGCATGGCCGAGCTAGCAGGAGGCGACGTAGGGTGTGGCCGGCGGTGGTTGCGATTTGAGAGGCAAGGCCGAGTGGATCTCAGTGCAAGGAAGTGGACGTGCGGGTAGAGGTTGCCGGAGGTGCTTGACTGCGAGGGGGTGGTTACCGGTGACCTCCGGAGCTCCAACGAACTCCGACGAACTTCAAAGGGTATGCCAAGTTACATTTCTTTTGCTCACACAATGCGTGTGAGAATGTTTGGCTCGTCCTCTACGGCCGGAATATTGGGCACTAGCGAATGCCGGCCACCATGGCGAGCTAATGACTGGCTTACCCCAGGCATCGCCCGGTTACCGGTCAACCGATGCCACCATATGTCGACCCGATGTTGATGAATTTGTGCTTAAGAAATTCCAAATATTTTTTGTCAGACAGGATTTCACATTGTGTCCAACCATTACCTCATTGTTTATTTTATCCCGGCCAAGACCTTCTTAACGGTCGACCACCCCTAGACTTGGTTCAACCGTTCACTTAATTTCTAGCCTGTGTTTAACCAGCTTGTTCTTCGGTCCAAATGTTTTCTTGTTCATTAGAAGATGATAGACCACTTTGCCAGTATCGGTCGACCATTGGTGTCCAGAATTGAGTTCTTTCCATTTTGTTTGGTGTCGAACTATTTCCTCGGTAACCCGTGTCCTCGCCTAGAGCGTGAGTCGAGAGGCGATGGTGGGTGTATGATCGCAACTATTGAGGGACTGCCGAGCGAAAAAAAGTGAAGCCATGTGTCGAGCTATTTCCACGGGAATCCGTGTTCTCAGCTCGAATGTGAGCCGGGAGGTGACGGTGGGTGCGATGATCGCACCTACCCAGGGACTGCCGAGCGAAAGAGTATGAACGATCGGTAGACGTGCATTTTGTTTTGATAGGCTTTAGTAGGGCATGTTGCAATTCATGGAGTCACCCTATGTAGTAGACTTAAGGCATCTCGGATCCCAATGCATTGTGTTATGCAGCTCCACGGAGCAAGATGCTTGTTCGACCCTCGTGTCGACTGAGATGGCCGTCCGGACATGTTCCGACAGGAAATGTCCACCACGCTGTGGCACGGCTCAGAGAGTATGGCCGACCAGAGTGACGGCTCTGGCAGGAGTTGTGGCCTGAGGACCAAGAGATCATATATATATATATATGACTCAGAAATGCTTGCGACCCTCACTAAACTCTCATAATTAGTATAGTCGCGAGTAGGGGGTGTTGTGTACTCTCCGTAAGACCGCGTGTACTTGCGGTGGGTGCCTTCGGGTAACCCGATGTCGTTGGTGGGACTTTGGTCCATTATGACTTGAGTTGGGAAATGTGTTTCCTTGTTGTACCTTTATGCCATGTGACACTAGTATGATAGGTTCATTGCACTATACATTCATACATTTATAGGTGGACTTGGTATACAAAGTTTTCTTACGAAGACTCATGCTTTTTATCATGTTCGCATTTCAGAGACTTGTTAGGTGTTGAGTGGGTGGCGACTGAGGACGAGTATACCCATGTACCGGATCCTCTAGTTTATATCTATGTTTTTGTTGTTATATGTATTAGGTACTTTCTTGTCTTCATTGTAATCAAACTTTGAACCCTCTTGTAATGGTGTGCCTTATTTTGAGTAATTTTGAGTAATTTTCGCGTTCATTTTGGATTTAGGTCTAGAATTATCGTTTAAATTTTCCATTTTTTCGGGTACGCTACAATTTGGTATCAGAACTGGTCGGTTCTGGTGTACTCATCTAAAGAAACCACCCGAGTAGTAGTGTGGACAAATTTTGCATTTATTTCAGTAGATCATGAATGAATAGTTGAATTGATTCATTTTCTTGGTTGTTGTGCTAGATGCCTCTGAGACGCGTGAGACCCGCACCGCACGAGAGTAGACTTAGTGAGATGACTGATGGCACGACGTAGTAGGAAGAGCGGGAGACACTCTGTGGGACCGTTGAGATGGTTGCCGAGTTCACGGAGCACCAGATGGCCCATAATGAGCAAGCGAGAGTGGGACTGACTAAGTCGGCACACTTCTTAGTGATCAGACTGCACGAAGTATGGTTAGTAGCATAGCATACATTGCATTCATCCTATATATCCTTTATTTCACCCCCCCCCCCCCTTTTTGTGCTACTCGAGTGTTTATTTGATGTGTTTCAGGGTTCAGGCAATAAAGAAGAGAAAGGAAGAGAAAAGGACCTAAACGCAAGAAGAATGGGCTCATTTGGAAGGTTCTGGACCTGTTTGTAATGCCAAGGATTGGATTGTAACTCAGAAAGGACCCAAGTGAAAACTCGAAGGGACTTAAGTGTAAAGAAAAATATGTTGGTTGCAAAAGTCCAGAATCTCCTAAACCTGAGGAGTAATTCGACAATTAAAACAAAATTGGCTCGAACCAACATCTCTGAGCGCATCACCCGTGTCTATTATGTTAACCAAAGTTATGGTTAAAATTTGGATAAGATCGGAGAAAAATGATCCGCCAGTGGCCGATTAAAATCCACCACGGGCGGATCCGATTAAGAATTTGGCTCTCAAATTTTGGCCTCGGGTCGGTTTCTCGGGTCAGAGCATTCCAGGACCTCCAGATCTGATTTACAACCGTCCGATTATGTCCAGTTCCATCCAAACCCTCTAATCTTCTATAAATAGATTTATAATGCCTCCTCTCCTCTTCTTCTTCCTCCCTCACCCAATAGAGTAAGTTTTAGTTTCCTGTTTTAGTAGTGTAAATAAGGGGGTTGGAGAGGAGCAAACTTTGTATTTTTATTTCTTAATGTAGTTTAGTTCTTGTTCTTTACATTAATGTCTTAACTTTGATGTAATTTCTTTTATGTTGTTGATTGCTTAATCTTTTTTTCTTCATTTGCATTATGGGTTTATGTTTTTTTATGCTTTCTTTAGTTTAGATATGAGTAGAGAGTAGTCCATCTCCATTGGGGGTTAGAGAAGAAGGTGATGTGATTATGTGGTTTATTAGGTGTGTGTTAATCCTACCTTTGAATCTCACATGATTTCCTTAACCATCTAATGAGATTTCACTCTTATCTTTGATGTGCTAATGCTCTTGAGTGATGCTTAGCACATGCTTAGATTAGTGGACCTATTTTATGGGGAATGATGAGATGAGGATAAGGATGGAGTAGAAGAAGGGAACAAGACATGTGCATGCATGTGCTCATGTTGGCTTTATCTTAATTGATGTATTGTCTGTTTTAATGATTGTGATAAATATTATTTCATGTGGAGCATTACATGAATTTGAGTCATGATGTATGTGAACATATTAGCTTTATTTCAATTATTGTCTTGTATGTTTTAATGATAATGTTTTATCTTATTTCATGTGGAGGCTAAGTTGGAGTTGAGTTTTACGGATTTCATGTAAGACATGTTTTGATGAGCGCATTTGAACACGCGTACATACACATATTTTTGTATTCACTTTCTCTCTCTACCCCCTAAGGGGTTTATTTTATTTCTTGTTTTCCGATTTAATTCTCTTTGTAGTGTAATTTCGACCTTAATCTTCTCTTCTTTCCCCCACTCGAATATCGTGAATCCGACTCGCACACGCTCCCGGTGGATCGACCTATGCTTGCCACCGTGTCAACACGGCCGTGCACTTGCGGTATTTTAACTGATTCAATAAGAGTACCAGTGAGCATCATCTCTGATCGAGACCCCAAGTTTACATCGTGGTTTTGGGGGACGTGGTTGAAATTCAGTGCAACTTTTCACCCGCAGACAAACAGTCAGTCAAAGGGGAGTATTGAGACGTTAGAGGATATGCTTAGAGCTTGCACTCTGGATTGGGAAGGACATTGGGATGATCACTTGACGCTGATAGAGTTCACCTACAACAACAGCTTCCACGCAAGCATTGGGATGACACCATATGACGCTTTGTACGGGAGGCCCTACAGATCACATGTCAGTTGGAGTGAGGTAGGAGAGAGGAAATTGGTTGGGCCTGAGCTAGTGCATATGTATGCAGAGAAGGCCGATGTGATCAGGAAGAGGCTAGCGGATTTGAATCCGCCACTGGCGGCTCTGGTGAGCCATTTTGGATTTATGTTTTTGCAGTAGCTTCCTTGCCTATCCTTAGTTGTTTCCAACTACTGTTGATGCCATGCATGCTCTGCGTAAATGTTAGTAACTAATTTGGCTTGCATGACTCCTTTTAAGACAACTTGGACCATAAAACTCAAAGCAAAAGATTAGACTAATTGTCATCTAGGTCATGCATCAGTTGTAGACCTTGCTCGCATATTGTCTTTTCTTTGTTTAAATTTCTTGTTGTTGATTGCTAGCGTAAGGTACGTGCACCTGTTCTCTCATTCATGCATGGTTAGATCATGCATTAGTTAGTAAGGTGCATTGTAACAAGAGTGAGGTGAGTGCTTGCTTGGTGAGTTGCTTGCTAGCCTAAGATTTCAAAACATCTTTATGGGGCACCACCTATAGTCTTAAAGAAAAGGTGGGGGATTTCATCACCCCTCCCTTAACCAGAAAAATCACACTTAAGTAAAGCTTTAATCTAAAATCAAGTAGACATTGTCCACTAGGACTCGAGCGCACTAGGAGAGTGATCAGGTCCCGACCGTCACAGCCTCGTCGGCGTTGCCCACCTTGTCGATAGTAGGAGAGACGAGATCTCCGGATCTTGGCTCATTTGCTGGGCTTTGTGGTCTTTGTCGTAGGGAGGTGAGGCGTGTTGAGGCCGTGTGACCTCGCAGTTAGGTGTCGTCTAGTTGTAAGGAGTTATAGTGACCTTAGGCTGCTTGAGTTGTGTTTGCTAGATTAGGCTTCTACCCTTACCCTTTACCCACACTAGCTTTAGGGATTCTTCCCTTCTCCTCTTAGTCATCTTCTTCTCAACTATTTGTATGTTCTAGTCTCCTCCACTTTACACTCTCTATAAGCGTTTTACGGTCAAGTCAAGCACTTTTTAAGAGCATGGCCTCGTGGAGTACTGTGTCGAGATGGATAGTTATATGGGCGACCATCCATTTCATTGTTGGGATCAGGACTATTCTCCCTGGTATTCTGGACTCATGCATCCTGGGGTGCCTCAGACTAACACCTAGCATGGTTGGGATAATTCTTATTGTGTAGCTGAGTAGTCCTCAAATTGGGGTAAAATGAGATAGGCACCGACTGCTAGACCACCATCTAGTTGTGTCAGATCATATGTTGGTCACCAAACTGAGACATTACAAGAAACTTTCACCTCTTTCATGCGTGCAGCAGAGGATATGAGTGCACCGAGGGCTCCAGTAGTCGTATCATGTGACTGTTGTGGGTTGAGTGATCACGTTATCGGGGAATGTCCTTATGTTCCCCCAGAACCTGAGTATGAGCATACGTTTTCCCAAAATGCTCAATGTGACCTTTACGCATCTGCGTACAACCCAAGGGGGATGGATTCATGGGGAGACAATATTGATTCAAATTTTTGTACATCATACCCACCCCATTACTCTCCTCCCGAATACCCACATCCCTACCAGACACCACCCACAACCACGTGGACTAATTCTTATCTTATCAACACCCAACCCATCCATTTCCCAAATTCTGACATAAACCTCACTGTTGACCCCAGACTTGATTCTTTAGAACAAACTCTCCAAAAGTTCATGGAAACCACTCAAAATTTATTGAAATCCAACTCCAATTCCTTGCAAACTATGGAAATGCAAGTGAGTCAAATGACACAATAATTATGTGAATGTGAGGAGGGTGACCTTTCTTGTCAACATGAGGATTTATCTTTTGATATCAAACCACCACCACATTCACAAATTCAAAGCACAATCTTTCTGAGTCAAATACCTAGTCATTCTGAGGGACTTGGGGTTTCAATTCACGATCACTTGGAGGGGAATTTGATTCAAACTGAGAATAACATGGACTAGTTTCATTATGAGTCAGCACAAGATTGTGCCTTATCTTTTTGTCTTGTGGTTTATGAGCCACATGATCTTAATGTTATGCATCTTAAGGACTCACTTGTGGTGGCGCAAGAGCTCCCTAGTACCCTTAATTTCATATGACCTGGTGAGTGTTTGCCTCTCACTATTGTTCGTGATTATCTTGAAAATGATGGGACACCAAATGACTACATTGCCAATGAGGGTATTGGGAGTTCCTTAGAGGATACTGATTGACATCATATCATGCATATATTTGTGTCTTATTTCCTTTATTTTTAGCCTAAGCAATGCTACGTAACGAGTTTTATGTTTAAGTTTCAAGAATAAAACAAGTCAGAGGAAGAGATACAAAAAGAACCTAAGAGCAAGAGAAATGACTGAATTGTAAGACTTATGGACTGAGATGCAAGAGAGAAGGACCCGGATGTAAACCAAAAGGACTAATGAGAAAATCAAGAAGCTCCACACCATCATGAGTATTATTTTGGCAATTAGATCCGGGTCTAAACATCAACAACCAAATCAGGTTACCCAAACAGGAAGAAATCAAGTAAAAAACAAGCCATCCAAAACCAGGGCCAATCACACCAACATGGACCGTTAATCAGCAGCTATGAACTGCTAATTGGCGGTCCAATATGGCCCAATTGCAACATCCTTTGGTTTGGATATTTGTTATATCATCTTATGTCCATTTATGGTATGTGTTTTAGTCCCATACCGGGGGATTATCCTCCATTACCTTTTTCATGCCTATAAATAGAACTTTTCCTCCTCCTTTGTATACACTACATGCATGGTGGCTAATCCCTCTACTTAGAGTAAAGCCTTGGAACAAAAACTAAAGTGCAGAGATGCTACTTGTCATGTGAGTCATGAATAAAATAAATCTTTTCTTAGTTCATGTTATGCCTCTTTTATTGCTTGCATGCTTAGCGTAATTTCGTTTCATTAATTTTAGTGGACTTAGTTAACATGTTTGCTTCTCCTAACATAATAGTTAGCTTAATGATTAGTGAGTGGTTCCATCCCCTTTGGGGGTGGAGATTATGTACATATATGTTGTGAAGTTTGGATGTTTGATGGATTTTTGATTGTGTAGACTTGCATGTTTGTATGTTCATCGGGGGTGTTTTAATCATCTACATGTTCGGGATTTTTATGGATTTTTCCATAAGATTTAGACACTTCCCGTACTTAGTTTACTCATGTTTATTGATTGAAATTTCCTATTGAATATGCTACTTGTTAGTTATGTGTTTGTATTTATGTTTGCTTGATTGATTGAGGAAACTTTATTTTGATGGGTTTTGCCATAAAATTTAGACACCTCCCATGCTTACCTTTGTTCTTCACATGAGTTCATATTTTTTATGAGTCTTTCCATATCCTTAGATACTTCTCATGCTGAGCCTAGTCTCATAATAATCAAGTAGTAATTGTCGATACGTTGTGTGAATGGATTGATAGGTTTTGCCACATCGGTAGACACTTCCTATGCATGAAGACACACACATGACACACACACATAAATGCTTACATGCATCATTCATCACTTATTTCACTTCATATGTGCACACACTCAACCCCTTAGGGATTTCTTTTCCTGAATTCAAATCTCTTTATTAGGTCTTTAGTTAGTTTTAGTCAATCTTTAGTTGCTTTCTTTTGCATTTGTTAACTAGTTTTGTGTAGTCTAGTTTAGTGTAATCACATCTCTTCTCCCCTATTTTGCCACTTCATTTCTGACAAACCAAAGACTACTCACGTCCCTGTGGATCGACCCATACTTGCCCTGTCTTCAGAGACGGATGTGCACTTGTTGTTAATTAATAAAACATTTAACAGATACCTTGGGAGTTAGAGACCCACTTTCTGTTCGCCTGGTGAGTTGGGCAAGCTTAACAAGGTTCTTGACCTCGTTCCGACCCACGAGCCTGTTCGTTGTAGAGTTTGGATGAAATGATCTTGGTGCACCCTAAATGTCGGTTGAAGGGTATATATTGATGACCCTCAACTTTGTCGTGGAATGTAAACATATTTGTTTCAATTTCCTTTCACAGACCCTGGTTTTGAGAGGCATGAATCACTATCCTTGCTTCATGAACCTCTCAACAATCCTTCTGTTTCTTATGTTTCGCGCCCATGCAATTTGGATTTATGTCTATCAACATAACCACAAAAATTTCCTTGGGCTTCAAGTTTGGTGAGATCTTAACGTTTTCTTGCACAAATACATGTAGTATCATACTGACATTCATTGAGGACAATGCATGAAGTGTGTGGGTGCTTTACATTTGTATATAGGTGGAGTCAAGTCTTTTTCACTTTATTTTTTTGTTTTTCTGTTCTCTTTTGTTTGTGTTGTTAGGGTCATGATAGTGTGCTGCCTTTAATATCAATAAATCTGCTTGCCATGATCCTTCGGTGACTTGCCTTTTTTTGCTTGCCTAGTGCTTTAAATTTTCGATTTCTTTCAAAATCTTCATGTGTCTGCAAAAGAAAATGTTTTGTGGGTTTTGTGTGTGTTTAGTATGTACAAAACCGTTGAAAGGCAAAGTAAAAAGGAAGCTCCCGGAATTGACTAGAACAAGATGCATTAGGATATCTAGTACACCAACTTTAGGTCTTATATAATCGTAAGGATGCACCCCGATTTTCCCTCGAGGGGAGAGTAATCATAGGGTTTCATTACTCAAATAAATAAAGAAGTCCACCCTGAACCTAGTGAATCGAATAATTTGTGTTTCTTAGTATAAGTAAGTTTGTCGTAGTCAGTGACCCGTAAACTCCTGTCGTGAAACCTGAAATGTAGGGGTTTTTGTTCATGTGTAAATAACAAATAAGTGAGTATTGTGTTCTCTCTTCTTGCACAGCTCCTATCACTCGGGAAATTAGGTCCGAGGGGACTTAGTGCCTGGTGTTTTCGAGTCATCTGACTTGGGATGCACTGACCGAACTCCCATTACATGGGTGGTAGGGATCACCCTATATGGAGATATGGGGAAAGGTGTACGTGATAGTGTAAGTCCTCATAGGCAATGATGCACGAAACCCAACCTTGGGAGAATTAAACACCAACTAGTAAAAAATAAAAAGAAAAAATGTAATACAAATAAGAACCTTAATGGACTTTACACGATGTATCACTTGAGCATATTAATGTTGCTCATGTCTTTCACTTAAGTCCTAATTAACTTGCATGAATGGTTCCCTAATCTAGGTGTGTGGACTGGATACATATATATAATCGGCCCCTAGGATTATCGTGTCCAATAATCGAAAAAAGTAGGTCCATCGAGTTGTGTTGCTAGGTTGAATAAGGCATCAATGTTCGGATTTTGTGGGTATATCCATTGAAAACCCTCAGGAGACACCACTCATCCTCCTAGGTGACAAGGAGGTTTAACGGCTTGTTGCATATGCTAAGTGAATGATTCCTACAAAAGTGAGTTAAGATTTCTTGTTTTGTATATGATTTTCCTTTCTTTAATATTTTCTCTTTCTTTGTTTTGCTCGGGACTAGCAAAACGTAAGTGTGGGGGTATTTGATTAGTAGCATATCATACATTGCATTCATGCTATATATCATTTATTTCACCCCAATTTTGGATTACTCGTGTGTTTATTTGATGTGTTTCAGGGTTTAGGCAATAAAGAAGAGAAAGGAAGAGAAAATGACCTAAACACAAGAAGAATGGGCTGATTTGGAAGGTTCTGGACCTGTTTGTAATGCCAAGGATTGGATTGTAACTCAGGAAGGACCAAAGTGAAAACTCGGAGGGACTTAAGTGTAAAGAAAAATATGTTGGTTGCAAAAGTCCAGAATCTTCTAAACCTGAGGAGTAATTCGACAATTAAAACAAAATTGGCTCGAACCAACATCTCCGAGCGCACCACCCGTGTTTATTATGTTAACCAAAGTTATGGTTACAATTTGGACAAGATCGGAGAAAAATGATCCGCCAGTGGTCGATTAAAATCCACCACGGGCGGATCCGGTTAAGAGTTTGGCTCCCAAATTTTGGCCTTGGGTCGGGTTCTCGGGTCAGAACATTCCAGGACCTCCAGATGTGATTTACAACCGTCCGATTATGCCCAGTTCCATCCAAACCCTCTAGTCTTCTATAAATAGACTTGTAATGCCTCCTCTCCTCTTCTTCTTCCCCCCTCACCCATTAGAGTAGGTTTTAGTTTCTTGTTTTAGTAGTGTAAATAAGGGGGTTGGAGAGGAGCAAACTTTGTATTTTTATTTCTTATTCTAGTTTTGTTCTTCTTCTTTACATTAGTGTTTTCACTTTGATGCAATTTCTTTTTTATGTTGTTGTTTGCTTAATCTTTTTTTCTTCATTTGCATTATGGGTTTGTGTTGTTTTTATGCTTTCTTTAGTTTACATATGAGTAGAGAGTAGTCCATCTCCATTGGGGGTTGGAGAAGAAGGTGATGTGATTATGTGGTTTATTAGGTGTGTGTTAATCCTACCTTTGAATCTCACATGATTTCCTTAACCATCTAATGAGATTTCACTCTTATCTTTGATGTGCTAATGCTCTTGAGTGATGTTTAGCACATGCTTAGATTAGTGAGGCTATTTTATGGGAATGATGAGATGAGGATAAGGATGGAGTAGAAGAAGGGAACAAGACATGTGCATGCATGTGCTCATGTTGGCTTTATCTTAATTAATGTCTTGTCTGTGTTAATGATTGTGATAAATCCTTTTTCATGTGGAGTCTTAATTGGATTTGAGTCATGATGCATGTGAACATATTAGCTTCATTTCAATTATTGTCTTGTATTTTTTAATGATAATGTTTTTATCTTATTTCATGTGGAGGCTAAGTTGGAGTTGAGTTTTACGGATTTCATGTATGACATGTTCTGATGAGCGCATTTGAACACACGTACATACACATATTTTTGTATTTGCTTTCTCTCTCTACCCCCTAAGGGGTTTAGTTTTATTTCTTGTTTTTTGATTTCATTCGCTTTGTAGTGTAATTTCGACCTTAATCTTCTCTTCTTTCCCCGCTTAAGTATCGTGAATTCGACTCGCACACACTCCCTATGGATCGACCTATGCTTGCCACCGTGTCAAGCGGTCGTGCACTTGTGGTATTTTAACTGATTCAATCAAAGTACCAGTGAGCATCATCTCTGATCGAGACCCCAAGTTTACATCTAGGTCTTGGGGACGCGGTTGAAATTAAGTACAATTTTTCACCCCGCAGACAGACGGTTAGTCAAAGGGGACTATCGAGACGTTAGAGGATATGGTGAGACCTTGCACTCTGGATTGGGCAGGACATTGGGATGATCACTTGCCGCTGATAGATTTCACCTACAACAACAGGTTCCATAGAGCAAGATGACTGTCCGGCCCTTGTGTCGGCGGAGATGGTTGTCCAGGCTATGGCACGACTCAGCGGGTATGGCCGACCAGAGAGACGGCTCTGGCGGGAGTTGTGGCCTGAGGACCACGAGATCAGATCTGTATCTATGACTTCAAAGTGTGTGTGACCCTCATCGAACCCTCATGATTAGTATAGTCGCGAGTTGGAGTGTGTCGCGTACTCTCTGTAAGACCACGTGTGGCTGCGGTGGGTGCCCTCGAGTAACCTGATGTTGTTGGTGGAACTTTGGTCAATTATGCCCCAGGTTGGGGAATGTTTTTCATTGTTGTACATTTATGTCATGTGAGACTAGTATGATAGGTTCATTGCACTATACATTCATACATTTATAGGTTGACTTGGTATATAGAGTTTTTGTTATGAAAACTCATGCATTTTATCATGTTTGCATTACAGGGCCTTGTTAGGTGTTGAGTGGGTGGCGACTGAGGACAAGTATACCCATGGACTGGATCCTCCAGTCTTATATCTAGGTTTTTGTTGTAATATGTATTATGTACTTTCTTGTCTTCGTTGTAATCAAACTTTGAACCCTCTTGCAATGGTGCACCTTATTTTGAGTATTATGAGTAAATTCCCCGATCATTTTTTATTTTTGTCTCTTGAATTATAGTTTAAATTTTCCACTTTTTTGGGGACGTTATACCCAAAATCTCCTTCGCCGCAACGAAAAAAATTCCCTTTCTATGAACTTCTCAATTTTAAACAGCTCTGCTTCAAACATTTGTCTCAGAGACCCAACTCTGATACAACTTGCTAAACTAAGATAAGATTGTTTTTCAAATCTTGAACATGTTTACCCATTGTGAAACTCTGATACGACTCTCTGACATCCTAAAGTGTATAGTACAAATTTCAAAAATTGAGCATTGTGCATTGTTGCCCGTGGTTGCAACAACTTTATGTGCTTTTACTCTAGAAACAACTTACTATGTGGACAAATACGATGTGAACATTCAATTGTTGGTTCTCCCTATTTCCTACAAAAGTAACATTCAATTCTTGTTGTAACTCCCAATTTCAATCTCCTTTGTTGGTTCTACTTTTATTTGCCTGCTTGTGAAGCAATCAAAACATCACTTTGCACTCAAGAGATACTGAAGAATTCTTCTTGCATCGAAAGAAGTTAATGCGTCTTTCACTTTTTCCATCACCAACGTCTTCTTCCAATACATGATTATATTGACCAAGACCTTAAACGAATTCGGCAAACACATGAGTGAAATTATGGTTTGTCCACTTTTATAATTTCACATCCGACTGCATCAAAATTGTATATTACTTTGTTGAACACTGGGAGGTGATAAAGAAACTATGCACCCTTATTCGAATCATGTACACTTGTCACTTTGAATTCCCTTGTTTAGTCTTGCCAAAGCTTTTGTCAATATTATTTCCATGTAGCTCCGTACTCCTAATATAAGCACATGCATGCAAACACAAAATTATACTAGTAACGACCTTGATGTTGAGAAACTTCCACTTCTCGTCCTATCTTCCGTTGTCTCAATTCCCTCAAACTTTTTAACAAGATAATTGTGTAGCAACATTAGGGCACAAACTCTCCATTTCCATAACGAACAAATTCCCTTTCCATTGAACTTCTCAATCTGAAAAAACTCTGTCATACATCCCGTCTCACAATCCCGAGCCTGATACGACTTGCCCTTGTGAGATAACATTGTTCCTCAAATCTTGGACATATCTGACCCCTTCCAAAATTCTGATACATCCATTAGGCATCCTCAACTATATAGTACCAATTCCAACAATTAAGCATCATGCATTATTGCCCATGGTTGCAACATTTTTGTGTGATTTGTAATGTGGAAACCACTTACTATGTAGACAAATATGATGTGAACAAGCTAAGTTTAGAATCAACCCAACCACTTGGGTGATTCTATGTGTGCACACTACAGAAGACTTATCTATTTTGTTTCCTCTACAACAGTCAATGTCCTCAAACATTCACCTTAATTGCCTCAACCCTTCCACTGAGATTATTTGGAAGCTCTATAATATCTTCTAACGTGTCCTTTCCTGCGGAAGAAACATTCAATTGTTGTAGTAGCTCCCAATTTTGATTTCCGTTTGTTGGTTGTATCTTGTCTAGCTCCCAATATGAAGTGACCAGAGAATCCTTTATTGCATCGAAAGAAGTTAATGTGTCTTTCACTTCCTCCAACACCAACATCTCCTTCCAATATATGATGGTATTGAACAAGACCTTAAACGAACTCGGCATATACCAGTTCATGGTCCCAATGACGTATGTGTTGCCTTTTTCTCCTTAATCCATGTTTTGATGATTTAATCGACCTAATATTAATTACAATCAATTGTAGTATAACACACATCATGCATAGAACAAATATTACCTTGTGCTAACATATACAGGCGATGAAGACTCAAAGAAGAATGGAATTGAAGTCAATACATGTAATCAAGTTTTTGAAGACATGTAATTTGCCTTTATTCTGAGCCTTAAGAACTTATATAAACTTGAGCATACAAATGTTAAAACACACTCACATACACACTAGGTTCCTTGTAGAAGTCACACACAAAATTCCACATCAATTGAACTTCAATAGATCACCCAAACCTTAGCCGGAAAACACTTAAACCAATACCTAAACTTCTTGTGCCAATCGGTCGACTGTCTTTAGCCCTCTGTTCGACTGATTATAACAGACGTTCCAAGTGTAGTTTCCTAGTTCCACCAGTCGATCGCCTTTGACCTTTCGGACGGCCATTCTCGTATTTTTCAGATGACAGTTATACTTGTCATATTATACAATGGTCGTATTCGTATCTATTCAACCTAGCCCTATAAATGGTCGACCAGTTGAACACTTTTCTTGAGCCGAAAGTGCCTGATATTTTCGATCGAATGTAACCAATATTTGTGTTCGACCTCTATATCTTTACCCTTGCAAAAACCCCTAGATCGGTAGACCGAACCCTGACCTGCTTCGACCGATGACTTAAGTTAAAGCCTAAGTGGTTCGCCTGTTCTCTCATTCGTTCGAAGGTTTCTTTACTATTAAACAAACGATCGACTGTTCTGCCCAATCTGGTCGACCGTTGAGGGATATAATTGCTAATTCTAAGTTTCTGATTAGTCTATCTTTCACACAACTCATCCAACTCTTCCCCAATGACTCTATCTCTCTAGGAGCTTATATAAGATGTCCATACACCTTGTTTACACAACTCTCACACTTCCATTTGCTCCACATACTATAGAGACATCTCCCAATCCTCAAAGCCCAAAATCTTACACTATAAGCCTTATACTTCCACACCTTTGATCAAGTTCTTATCATACTCAAAGTGTGCTCAAGTTAGAGAGTATTGTGATCCACTCAACCATTTGTTGTCAAGAAGCAAAGATTCGGTGAAAGCCCGAAGTGTTTCCTCTTAGATTGTGAGAAGAGGAATCCAAGCTAGCAAGGGTTTTTCGTGGGGCTTGTTGTGAAAAGGCGTTCTCTCCCGGCCTGGAATGGGGAGGGGATAGTGAAGTCGTGAGTGGTGCTCATGGAGTCGAGCGGAGCTTGCAAGAGAGGAAGTAGGCGGGAGGCCGAACCTCTATAAAAATCGCATTGTGTACTAGTGGTTTGCCTTGTTTCTTCTTTACTTGTTTTTGTTGTTTAGTTTCTACTGCGTATATTGTTTAATCAATTAGAGAATTAACTAAGTGATTAGATTAATTAAGAGTCATCGACCAAATAGTATGAACTCAACATAATTGGCTACAAAGGCACAAATGAAACAAATAAGGTTTACAATGGAAACATTTGTATATAGAAACCTAATCCTAAGTGAACAACTCATTACATAAACAACGTAGAAGAGCAAATTAGGATGGATAAGAGAGTAAACCACAAGAATACTCACCATTTCAAGGTTCGGCTTCATGTAATCCTCGTGTTGTCCACGAGTGTTTGATCTTTTCCTCTTCTTCAAGCTTGGGAAGTATCATAGAGGGTTACAAGTGTTGTGTGACAAATTGGTCTCCCAAAATGCACTAGTCTCTCACAAAATGGATTTTTTCTATCCCCTTTGTTTTGGTGCAAGAAATCAAATAAACAAGAAAACCAAGTGAAAAGCGACCTAATAACTTGGAGTCCATGCGTGAGAAAAGCAATGACGGTGGCACTACATCGCCCTCTCCAACCCGACATACTCAAAGATGGGGGATGCATTGCTCACGACAGAAATTGAGTCATTACAGCTCGAGTATATAGCTTCTGCAACAAACGATGGTCGGAACATGGGGATTTACGGGATGGAAGAAGAAAAGGAGACGATAGTGAGATGGAAATATATGATAGTGGGTTTCTTCTTAGGCTTCAAACCTCACCTACCAACCCTCGAAGACCACTTTTGTCGTGTGTGGAATCTCCAAAGTGGACTGGAGATCCACCGACGATGAGATGATCTCCTCCTTTTCCGGTTTACAAAGTTGTAGGCGATGGAATATGCGTTGACAATGGGACCATAGTTTGTGCATGGAACATCAGTTGTATTGTGGTTGTGATCACCGGATGGTACGCCGGAAAAGATACTAAGCTCGGTTCCATTTTGGGTGCGGTTTTAGGATAATAACCAAAAGTTTTGGTCCATCAAGTTTTTGTCAATCCTACCCAGCTTACTCAGTCATCCCTTGTACGTGCATGAAGAAATGTCTTCAGGAAACTGACTAACCTATGTGAGGTCTGTATTAACTTCCCTATTGTGATCCAAATGAGAAGAGAGGACGACCGAGTTGATGATGTTGATGTGGAGTATGAACGACACCCGCTCTCATGTTCCACTTGTCATTCGTTCGGCGACTCCGGGGGTGAGTGCTCCAAGGTGGGCGGGCGGGCATCTATTGTCGTTTGTTAAATTTGAATGTAATATTTCCGATTTCAGTGTATGTAATATGTAATTTGGTTGATTAATATTTAATAATAATTTCGTGATTTAATAGTAACAATTAAATATTTTCGAGTTAAAGTAATTAGAATTAGTAATTACAATTAGAATTATGTAAAGTGTAATTTGTTAAATGTTGTGTAAGAATTAAAATTATTTAATTAAGAAATGATGTGGAGGAAAGAGAGTGTAGGGCGGGTGGGGTAACCCAGCGTGGTTAAATAAGTTTTTTGGGTGGATGGGGTGAGCTGACGTGACGGAGAGAGAAGCTGACGTGACGGAGAGAGAAGCTGACGTAGTAGAGAGAAGGAGCAGGGTGCCCGGGGGTAGCTCGGGCGCTGTTAAACATGGTCTTAAAGCTAAATTTGGTGGCTTTCTCTTCATTGAGTGTAACCATAAGTTCAAATATAATAATTTAAAGAGAGCTTATTTTTAACAAAGAAAACATGTACCTATTTGATTATGTATAAAGTTTTCGTGTATTTTCGAGTCCTCTTCGTGTTTCATGAATTGTTTTCATGTCATGTTTGGGTTTTATGACTCATCCACGAAATGTTTTTGGGTCATGTGTATGTATTGGTATTTAGCCTAATACATTTAAAAACACACGACATGAAACTACACGAAACAACACGATTGCCAGGTCTAGTTAGAACCCAATTCTAATACGAGTCCATTATCCCAGCCTAGAGAGAGAATGTCGGTTTGAAGTGCCGAGGTGGGCTTATTCATACACAAGACAACCCACACAATTCTAGGGTATTTTCAAAATCAAAGGGACCCCACCCAAGAACAACCCCACTGGAGAGTTTTTAAATTAAGGAGGGGGTATGGAACACCAACAACCACGGAGCTTACGACGAATGAACAAGAGGATGTAGCGATACAAGACTATGATGTGTGGGAGTTGAAATATATCAACATAAACATGAACGTGAAGAATCCACTACCTTGAACTTGAAGCACAACTGAGCAAATTGTATCAACCATGAGCTCAACTATATTCTTATTCCGTAATTGCCTGGCTCCTTGCATCGCATTCTTCATCGGCATCGATATGGAACCACATCTGCCTATCAGATGATCTGAACCTTGGTATGCATTACTGCACAAGTGTAGTTTACGATTTCTGTGTGCAGCTGAAAAATTGTAATCATTCAAATGATGAGCTAGCTGAATAGTTCCCTGCATCTTGCTAATGAGTGAAATTTTTAATTCTAAGATAAGGAAGGTCCTGTCTTTCTAGATTCACATTCCTTTCAGTAAAGTCGGGAGGAAATGTATTGAAGTGTAAACATATGTGAATTTACTACTAATACCCCCAATTTGCAAGATAATCAGCTGGACCATTTGCCTCTCTATGGTGATTAGCATATATCATTAATTTCTCCCAAAAATTTCTGAATGCTGGGATCCATATGCTAAGAGAAAGATGTATCTAGTGTCTAGTGTTGATAACAAGGAGTGCTTTAGGATCCGATTCCACAATCACTTGTTCATAGTGTTTTACTTCACAGAATCTAAGACCTTGCAAGATAGCTCTAAATACAACCGGAATATTAGTACCATATCCATAAAAACCATGGAAAGCCAGTAGCAAATTGCCTTTATGATCCTTCACTACCCCACCTCCACCACATAAACCAAGATTTCCTTTACAGGCACCATGTGTGTTGAGTTTGAGGTAATTTTTGTAACATCCCCGAACAGCAGAAAATTTAAACTTTTAAAATCAAAGGAACCACAAGGATAAAGACCATCAAGAGTGAGGACATTACTCAAAGAAATACCCAAACATATCTGGTGCACTATATTACATAAGAGTTTGTCAAAAGAGTGATTACATCAGATTACGAAATACATAATACAAGTAATCACGACAACCTAAAATAGGTAGACAACAGGATCCAGTCCCAAAGTGCAATCTCTCTCGGTCACCACCCACCGGAACCTAACGTGGTCCTGAAAATAAACATAACAACAATGCCTGAGTTTCCATAAGGAAACCCCATATGACAAGCTCACCTATATGCCCTATCATACTAGTATAGCATGGCATGAAATACAAAGCAATAAATTGACATTCCTACTAAGGGCAAAATCAGACATACGTCCTGCAATCGTTCCCGCTGCCACACAGGTCGCACGGTCTACAATCGCCACCGCTGCCACACAGGCCCCACGGTCCACAGCATCGCCTCCGCCACACAGGTCGCACGGTCCTCAACATCGGGTCTCTGTGGAGACCTACCCTAGGCACATATGGTCTAACAGCAGTACGCAACACATCCCCACATGCAGCTACATAAGCCAAAGGGATCGGTGAGGATGCGTTCGCACTTCCACGCAGGTAGAATCGGATCTGAAAACATCGTGGTCCACCAGCACACCAACGGAGCCGTCGCTCAAGTCGGTTGATTGGCATCATTTCATGCTTATATTTGTATCTTATATCCATTATCTTACACCTAAGCAATGCGACGTGACGAGTTTTATGTTTGAATTTCAGAAATAAATAGGTTTGAAGAGATGAAGCATGAAAGGACCCAAAAGCAATGAAAAAGGACTTAATTGTGAGACCTGAGGACTAAGATACAAGGGAGAAGGACCGGAACGTAAGACCGAAGGACCAATGAGCAAAACAGAAAACTCAACACCATCATGGGGAGTATTTTGGCAATTCTATTCGGGTCGGAGCTCCAACAAGTGAAGTAGATGCATCAAAGACCAACAAAGACATCCAGAAAAGCCCAGAATACAATCCAGCGTGATCCGGACCATATAGACCGTCAATTGGCGGTCCAACACCGCTAATTTGCGGTCTGTTGTGGCCCAAATCCATTAATATTTTGGTGGGTCGCGTATTATTGTGTATTTAGTCCATTTATGGTATTTGTTTAGTCCCACATCGGGGGATTGTCCCGGATTACCTTTTTCTATGGCTATAAATAGAATTCTCCCTCCTCTCATGTAATCAATCTCCCTCTTTGGTGGCCATCTTCCCTACTAAGAGTGAAGCCTTGAAGCAAAACTCTGGTGGAGGAAGGGTTGCTTGTATTAAGTGAGTTAATAATAGATTTTTTTCCTTTAATTGTGTTTTTTCTCTCTTAGTTTCATTTCCTTTCATATGCATGCTTGCTTGTTTGTTTTGTTTTATGCTTCTTTAATATTTCTTGCTTGATTAGTGTAGTTTCATTTCAGTATAATGCTTCATTTTGTTAGAGTAGTTAGTTTAAATATGTGTGAGTAGTTCCATCCCCATTTGGGGGGTGGAGACATATGTGATATGATAATGTAGTGTATTAAGTGTGTGTTATCTTTATCCCTTGAGCTTATATGATTTCCATAACCATCTAATGGGTTTTCACTCTTATCTTTGATATGTTAATGCTCTTGAATGAAGCTTAGCTTATGCTTTGATTAGTGGACCTATTTTATTGGGAATGATAAGGTTAGGATATGGATGAAGTTAATATTGGAAACATAATTTGTAGTGTATGTACTCTTGTTGCCTTTACCTTAGTTAATGTCTTGTATGTTTTAATGATATTGGGTTATCTTAATTCATGTGGTGGCATAGTAGGGTCTAGTCTTTATACATGAGTTCCTTTAGCTTCATTCCAATTATTGTCTTGTATGTTTTAATGATGTAGTCTTATCTTAATTCATGTGGAGGCAAAGTTGGATGTAGTGTTATGATTTCATGCACTACATGTTGTGAGGAGCTTAATTGAACACACACACACACACATCTTTATATTCACATTATTTCTCTACCCCCTATGGGGTTTAGTTTTTATTGCTTATCTTTCATTTCCTTTTGCATTCTAGTGTAGTTAGTGTAATCAATTTTTCTCTCCATTTTTTACCACTCGCCTTCGCACAAACCAAACGTCGACGCACCTCCCAGTGCACGACCCGTATTTGCCACCGCTTCAACGCGGCCGTGCACTTGCGGTTTAAATAAAACGATCAATCATCGGTCCATCACCGGCGCCACACAGACCGCATGGTATCTCACTCGATAGGTGTCCAATCGAGCTACCTGTCGGAAATCATCATCGGCAGTCCATCGCCGCTACCACACAGATCACACGCAATCCTCCCTACCGCCACACAGGCCGCACAAGGGCCCACCCATCGCCAGACAGGCCACACGGGCTCGTGCAATCACTACCTATCAAGGCCAGTCGAACATATCCGCCACACAAAGGACAAGACAATCAACAGATCCGAACCGAAGTTCGCGGGGTCATCGAGCTCCATGTGCAGACACCAACTCCGCCGCTATAAAAGCAGGGCAGCAACCTCCGTAGCCATCAAGGCCGGTAGTCACTTCACCCAACGGCAGTTGCATGCCCGCTGAAAGCAATGGGATCCACAATCCCTCAGGCTGCTACTCTAATGAGAGAAACAAGGTACAAACTACGTCACCCTCTATAATACAGAGGCGACACGTCCCATGCATCCACACTCTTCCACATGGCGGTCCCTGGGCAGGCACGAGCAACGTACCCACCGTCACCTCCCGGCTCATGCTCTATGCAAGGACACGAGTTTTCGTGGACAGAGCGGACACACCACTAGGACTAGGATTCAGTTCTGGGCTCAAACGGTCGATCGGAAAAGGTATACCGGTCGACCGCTTCCACAAAGGAATCGGTCGACCGAACGCCTACAACGGTCGAACTCTGTGCTCAAAACTTGATTCCCAACGGTTGAACAAAAGTCTAAAACCGGTCGAATGATCGTGGTCAAAATCCGAAGTCTGGTCAAAATCACACAAGTTTATTCGGACGACCGACTCAGGGGTCCCGGTCGACCGAAAACTACCAAGGGCATACTAACAGTCTTTGTCATCTACCGATCGAACAAGATACAACTATCGGTCGCACAGCATACTAAACAATTAAGTTCACTTAAGTTCCGGTTGGACCAAAAGTCAGGAATGGTCGACCGTTTGGATGGTCAATAATTGATATGTTTTAATTAACCGCAAGTGCACGACCGCGTTGAAGCGGTGGAAAATACGGGTCGATCCACAGGGAGGTGTGTCAACTTTAGTTTGTGCGAAAGCGAGTGGGAAAGAAAGGAGAAAAGGATTGATGATCAAACTACACTACAATGCAAAAAGGAAATGGAAGATAAGCAATAAAACTAAACCCCATAGGGGGTAGAGAAATAATGTGAATATAAAGAAGTGTGTGTATGTTCAATTATGCTCATCACAACATGTAGTGCATGAAATCATAAAACTAAATCCAACTATGCCTCCACATGAAATAAGATAAGATCATATCATTAAAACATACAATACAATAATTGGAATGAAGCTAAATGAACTCATGTATAAAGACTAGACCCTACTATGCCTCCACATGAATTAAGATAACACATTATCATTAAAACATACAAGACATTAACCAAGGTAAAGGCAACAAGAGTACATACACTACAAATTGTGTTTCCAATATTAATTCCATCATTATCCTTACTTCATCATTCCCCATAAAATAAGTCCACTAATCTAAGCATAAGCTAAGTTCATTCAAGAGCATTAGCATATCAAAGAAAAGAGTGAAATTCCATTAGATGGTTATGGCAATCATATAAGGCTCAAAGGATTAAGATAACACACCTAATACACCACATGATCATATCACACCTAATTCCATCTTGCTTGATTAGTGTAGTTTCATTTCAGTATAATGCTTCATTTTGTTAGAGTAGTAGGTTGAAATATGTGTGAGTAATTCCATCCCCATTTGGGGGGTGGAGAAATATGTGATATAATCATGTAGTGTATTAAGTGTGTGTTATCTTAATCGTTTGAGCTTTATATGATTTCCATAACCATCTAATGGGTTTCCACTCTTATCTTTGATATGCTAATGCTATTGAATGAAGCTTAGCTTATGCTTTGATTAGTAGACCTATTTTATGGGGAATGATGAGGTAAGGATAAGGATGGAATTAATATAGGAAACATGACTTGTAGTGTATGTGCTCTTGTTGCCTTGGCCTTGGTTAATGCATTGTATGTTTTAATGATATAATCTTATCTTAATTCATGTGGAGGCATAGTAGGGTCTAGTCTTTATACATGAGTTCATTTAGCTTCATTCCAATTATTGTCTTGTATGTTTTAATGATGTAGTCTTATCTTATTTCATGTGGAGGCAAAGTTGGATTTAGTTTTATGATTTCATGCACTACAAGTTGTTAGGAGCATACTTGAACACACACACACACACATCTTTATATTCACATTATTTCTCTACCCCCTATGGGGTTTAGTTTTATTGCTTATCTTCATTTCTTTTGCATCTTAGTGTAGTTTAGTGTAACCAACCTTTCTCTCCTTTCTTTACCACTAGCCTTCGAACAAACCAAAAGTCGACACACCTCCCTGTGGATCGACCCATATTTGTTACCACTTCAACGCGGTCGTGCACTTGCGGTTAATATAAAACGATTCAATCAAGTTTTTGGCGCCGTTGCCGGGGAGGTGCTCTGTCCAGACTTTGGTTTGGACGATTCGAGTGGTTTTTAATTTTTTGTTTCCAGTTTTTCTTAGTTTCAGGGTTCCTAGAGATCACGGGGAGGATACTGGAGGAGTTAGAGCACCTGAAAATCAAAAGGGGCCGCCAATCAGCGATCTGAGACCGCCAATTGGCGGCCTGGTGAGGTCTTCTTGCTTCCATTTTTCTTCTGGTAGTTGTTTGCTTCATTGTAGTTATCTGGGAGCCCTATTTTACATGCTGTGACTTCTAGTTTGCTCCCAGATCATTAATCACTCCCCCATTAATCAACTTGGCCTTAAAATCTAAAGCGAAAGACTAGACGTTCTTACTTGTTTAGGTCACGCATAATGTACTTGACTTAGGCATATAGTCGTCTTTTCTTTTAGCTTTATTTTTAGTTGTCGAGCGCTGGCGTGAGGTATGCATTTCCTACACTCATTCATGCATCTTGTATGCCCATGCATTAGTTAGTAGGAATTGCATCAGGACAAGAGTGAGTTGAGCGTTTGATTGGAGCGATTGATTGCTAGATTTAGGATCAAAACGCTACTAAGGAGGGGATGTCCCATAAAAGATAAGGTGGGGGATTTCATCACCCTTTCCTTAGCCCCAAAAATCACTCTTAATCAAGCCTTAACTAAAAGAAAGTAGACATTGGCCCTAAGGATTTCGGACGCACTAGGAGAGTAATCTAGTTGAGACCGTCATGACCTGATCGACGTTGCCTACCTTGTCGATAGTAGGAGGTACTAGATCTCCAGATCTGGTATCACTTGCTGGGCATTGTGGTCCTCATTGTAGGGAGGTTAGGCGTGTCGAGGCTAGTGACCTCGAAGTTAGGCGTCGTCTAGCCTACGGACCCATAGCCTTAAGTTGTTTGAGCCATGCTTGCTAGTTAGGCTTCTACCTAATCCCACTACCCACGTTAGATCTAAGGATTCTTCCCTCCTCATCTGGGTCATCTCCTCATCTATTCTCTACGTATAGTCTCCTCCTCTGAGTACACCTTCTGTTGTGTGTTGTTTAGAGTCGAGTCGAGCATTTTTATGCGAGGTTGGGCTCGTTTGGTGAGAGCGCTCGACTAGAGAGAGTGCATATTTCTGAGATGGACGATCTTGCTGATCGACCATCTCCGCCTCGTGCACCTTTGGAGCAAGAGGCTGAGTCATCTCGTGGTGGCGAGGGAGACCGGGTTCCATACATGGATTACCTCGGTCCGCTCCCACCACCACGTAGACCTCCTTCTCCTCCTCCTCTGACTCGAGAGGCAGGGAGATTCGTTCAGGATCGAGTTCTTGGTGCACCACCAACTTTAGCTCGACAGGATAGACCGATGACTTTGTGGGAGCGGACCCATCCAGTTCGGGCCGTGCAGCCTTCTTGCATAGTTCTTCCCCCTGCTCGCGGGAACAACTATGAGCTGAAACCTCAATATGTGAGCATGCTTCCAACCTTTACTGCCAATAAGGAGGATCTGTATATTTTTATACGCGAATTCGAGGAAGTATGCTCCATGTTCAAGCTTCAACAGCTTGACGAGGATTCAATCCGGTTGAGGATGATTTCTTTGGTGTTGAAGGATAACGCGAAGAAATGGATGTACAGCCTCCCGACAAGCTCCATTCGGTCTTGGGATGACTTTGTGATCGTATTTTGAGGAGATTTTTCCCTCAAAGGAAAACTCAACAGATACGGCACCAGATACATCAAATGTCTCAGACTGAGACTGATTCTTTTCATGATTTCTTTGAGAGGTTCAAGGACCTTCTCCAACAGTGCCCTCGTCATGGATTTGAGCTATGGTAGTTGTGCCAAATTGTTTATGAGGGCATCAACTACAACACCCGCACATTGTTGGAGTCGATGTGTCAGGGTGACTTCCAAATGAAACCCATCGATGAGGCATGGGACACTTTTGAGTTAATGGCTGAACACACCTTTGAGTGGGACACCATGAGAGAGCCACCAGCCGCCAGGTCTTGTGGTCGAGCTGGATCATATCAAGTTGAGTCAACTATCGCGTCTGAGGCGAAATTGGCTGCTCTCATGCGTAGGATTGAGAGTTTAGAGTTGGACCGAGCTCCTGTAGCTCAGGTCGCTACTCGTGGGTGTAGTAGGTGTGGACTTACAGGCCATGATGACTTGGAATGCGCTTACGCTCCAAAAGATACTGAGCATGCAAATGCGATGTATCAACAGAGGCCCCGTAACGACCCATACAGTCACTCCTACAACCTGGGATGGCGTAACCATCCTAAATTCTCTTGGGGGCCTAGTGGGGGTAACGGTCAGAGCTCGTACGCTCAACCTCCACCTTATCAACCTCCATGCCCATCGGCGACCTACCAACCCCCACATCAAAGGTCTCAGCACCATAATTACCAACCTGCTCATGCCTCATCGTCGGGTTATTCCAGCCAGACTCCACCACCCTAGCGGGTTGACCCCAAGAACCCTTCTTGTGATCCGACCCTTCAAGCATTGCAAAGTACAGTCAAGGCTTTGGAAATGCAAGTTAGCCAGTTGGATCATCAATTCCATGAATGCGAGAAAGGTCAGTTCCCGAGTCAACCCGAGGTGAATCCTCGGGGTACCCATTCTCAAGGAAGGACACCTTTACCTCATGCTACCTCTGAACTGACCCATCATATTAATGTGATTCATACTTTGAGGTCTGGTAAGGAGGTGGACAACCACATTGAGGTGCCTTATTTGTCATCACCATCTTTGAGGGAGCCGGATCCTGAGGCTCCCTCCACAAATACTTCCAGGAAGGAGCCAGATCCTGAGGTTCTTTCTACATTTCTTTCGACAAAGGGGCCGAACCCTGAGGTCCCCTTGTCTCCTCTTGTGTCGAAGGAATCAGATTCTGAGGTCCCCACTCATGCTTCTTTGGACCAGAATTATGATGTTCCTTCGCACCCTTATGCCCCGAAGGCGCCATTCCCTGAGTGCCTTAAAAAGAAAACCTCTGATCAGCATGACAAGATGCTTTAGGTGTTTCGGCAAGTTAAGGTGAACATCCCTCTATTGGAGGTGATTCAGCAAATGCCACCTTATGCCAAGGTTCTCAAGGACTTATGCACCAAGAAGAGAAAAACTCATGTTCCAAAGAAAGCTTTTCTTGCGGCTAACGTGAGTTCTTTGTTGGCACAACCCATGCAAGTCAAGTACAACGACCCTGACTGTCCTACTATCTCTTGTGTGATTGGTGATGTGTCCATACATCGAGCCTTATTGGACCTCGGTGCATCTGTTAATCTTTTGCCATATTCTGTCTACGTCCACCTCGGTCTTGGAGACCTCGAACAAACAAAAACCACTCTTCAATTGGTTGATAGGTCTATGAAGAAACCGAGGGGTGTGGTGGAAGATGTGATGATCAAAGTGGGAGAGTTCATTTATCCAGTCGACTTCTTTCTCTTGGATACTGAACCTGTGCCAAACCCACTTGGACAAATTCTTGTCATTCTGGGGCGACCATTCCTTGCGACTTCCAATGCATTGATCAATTGTCGCAATGGTCTGATACGCTTGACGTATGGTAGTCAATGCGCTGAACATCTTCACCATCGGCAAGAAGCCAGGTGCCTTCAATGACCCTGTTGGGGTCAACCTTATCCAGGGTTTGGATGAAATTGAAGTTGAGGGCACCTTCAAGTACTTCAGAGAATTGTTCGATGAAGATCCTGAAGGTGGTGAAGATGTTTCACCTGGGCTGGCACAAGAAGGTGCCTTATGTTCTGATCATGTGGCCTCAGTGCCACCTCCTTTTGATCTTGTGGCCCTTGAGCCACATTCTTCTGATATTGTGGCCCTTGAGCCACATCCTTTTGATCTTGTGGCCCTTGAGCCACATCTTTTCGATCATGTGGCTTTTGAGCCACAATATACCATTTTTATGGCCTCTGGGCCACATGATCTTCATTCTGTATCTGCTGAGGACCCCATGTGGGTTAATAATCAACCACCTGATACCCTTCAACCTGATAGAGGTTCACCTCTCATTCATCCTTCCTATCTTGCTCACTCTCAAGATTTGTATGTCGCGAGCCCATGCATGTGCATTTTTGGCTCGAGAGATGGCGGGTTCCCATTTGATGTCCCTTGACATATGAAGATGGGAGCCCATTTTTGTACATAGTTATAAAAAAAGTACAATAAAAGACTCCTTCATTGAGCATCGATTGTTGTGGGCTCCAACCCTTGAGTATTTGGGCCCCATTTCTTTCACGTATTTGTATCCCTTCTTTAGCATCTCGCAGGTTTTGAGGGAATTCGGGTTTGTGTCCATCAACATAACCTTGAACTTCCTTTTGCGCTTCATATTGGTGAGATGTTTCCTTTTTCATGCATAAATCCATGTACTATCTTACTCACATTCATTGAGGACAATGCATGAAGTAGGTGCGAGGGGGTGTTTTACGTGTGTACATAGTTGAGTCTTTTTCCTTTGATTTTATTTTCTTTTGTGTGCATTATTAGGGTCATGTTAGTGTGCTGCATTTAATATCGATATATCTGCTTGCCATGATCCTTGGGTGACTTGTCTTCTTTTGTTTGCCTAGTGCTTCAAAATTTTCACATTTCTTTCAAAATCTTCATGTGTTGCGAAAGAAAATGTTTTGTGGGTTTTGTGTGTGTTTAGCATGTGCAAAACCATTGAGAGGCAAAGTATAAAAGAAACCTCCCAAAATTGTCTTGAACTTGATGCATTAGGATATCTAGTACAGTGGTTTTATGATTTATCGAGTAGTTAGGATGCACCCCAGTTTTCCCTTGGAGGTGAGTAATCATAGGGTTTCAGTGCTCAAACATTTAAAGAAGTCCACCCTGAACCTAATGAGTCAATAATTCGTGTCTGTAAACTTAAGGAAGTTTGTTGTTGTCAAGGACCCTTTAAATCTTGTTGTGAGACATTAAGTGTAGGGGTTTTGGTTCATGTGTAGATAAGAAAAAAGTGAGTAGGTGTTCTCTCTTCTCGCACGGCTCCTATCACTCGGGAAAGTAGGTCTGAGGGGACTTTGTGCCTAGTGCTTTCGAGTCATCTGACTTGGGATGCGCCGACCGAACTCTCGTTACACGGGTGGTAGGGATTGCCCTATGTGGAGATTTGGGGAAATGTGTACGTGATAGTGTAAGTCCTCATGGGCAATGTTGCACGAAACCTGACCCTGGGAGAATGAAGCTCCAACTAATAAAAAGAAAAGAAAAAAATGAGAAAAGAAACAAAAAGAAAAAAAATGGTAATGCAAATAAGAACCTTAATGGACCTTACACTTTGTATCACTTGAGGATGTTGAGGTTTTCAATGTCTTTCACTTAATTCCTTATTTAACTTGCACGAATGGTTCATTAGGCTAGGTGTGTGGACTGATTACCTTTATAGAGTTGGCCCGTAGGATTACCGCGTTCAATGATCCACAAAATTTGTCCAACGAGTCGAGTGTCTAGATTGAATAATGCATATTGTTCGGATTTTGTGGGTATATCCGCTGAAAACCCTCAGGAGACAACACTCCTCCTCCTTGGCAATAAGGAGGTTTAACGGCTTGTTGCACGTGCTAAGTGCAACTGTGATTCCTACGAAAGGGAGTTACAATTTCTTGTTTCTCGTTTGTTTTTCGGTTTCTTTGTTTTGCTCGGGACTAGCAAAAACTTAGGTGTGGGGGTATTTGATTAGCATCATTTCATGCTTATATTTGTATCTTATATCCATTATCTTACACCTAAGCAATGCTACGTGACGAGTTTTATGTTTGAATTTCAGAAATAAATAGGTTTGAAGAGATGAAGCATGAAAGGACCCAAAAGCAGGGAAAAATGACTTAATTGTGAGACCTGGGGACTAAGATGCAAGGGAGAAGGACCTGAACGTAAGACCGAAGGACCAATGAGCAAAACTGAAAACTCCACACCATAATGGGGAGTATTTTGGCAATTCTATTCGAGTCGGAGCTCCAACAAGTGAAGTAGATGCATCAAAGACCAACAAAGACATCCACAAAAAGCCCAGAATACAATCCAGCGTGATCCGGACCATATAGACCGCCAATCGGCGGTCCAAAACCGCTAATTGGCGGTCTGTTTTGGCCCAAATCCATTAATATTTTGGTGGGTCGCGTATTAGTGTGTATTTAGTCCATTTCTGGTATTTGTTTAGTCCCACATCGGGGGATTG
Source organism: Triglochin maritima (assembly GCA_963682175.1). NCBI lineage: Eukaryota > Viridiplantae > Streptophyta > Magnoliopsida > Alismatales > Juncaginaceae > Triglochin > Triglochin maritima. Next base: position 25,805,868 of record OY821774.1, on the reverse strand, counting down.
TCCCGGATTATCTTTTTCTATGGCTATAAATAGAACTCTCCCTCCTCTCATGTAATCAATCTCCCTCTTTGGTGGCCATCTTCCCTACTAAGAGTGAAGCCTTGAAGCAAAACTCTGGTGGAGGAAGAGCTGCTTGTATTGAGTGAGTTAATAAAAGATGTTTTTCCTTTAATTGTGTTGTTTCTCTCTTAGTTTCATTTCCTTTCATATGCATGCTTGCTTGTTTGTTTTGTTTTATGCTTCTTTAATATTTCTTGCTTGATTAGTGTAGTTTCATTTCAGTATAATGCTTCATTTTGTTAGAGTAGTTAGTTTAAATATGTGTGAGTAGTTCTATCCCCCTTTGGGGGGTGGAGAAATATGTGATATAATCATGTAGTGTATTAAGTGTGTGTTATCTTAATCCCTTGAGCTTTATATGATTTCCATAACCATCTAATAGGTTTTCACTCTTATCTTTGATATGCTAATGCTCTTGAATGAAGCTTAGCTTATGCTTTGATTGGTGGACCTATTTTATGGGGAATGATAAGGTTAGGATATGGATGAAGTTAATATTGGAAACACAAGTTGTAGTGTATGTACTCTTGTTGCCTTTACCTTGGTTAATGTCTTGTATGTTTTAATGATATTGGGTTATCTTAATTCATGTGGAGGCATAGTAGGGTCTAGTCTTTATACATGAGTTCATTTAACTTCATTCCAATTATTGTCTTGTATGTTTTAATAATGTAGTCTTATCTTAATTCATGTGGAGGCAAAGTTGGATGTAGTTTTATGATTTCATGCACTACATGTTGTGAGGAGCTTAATTGAACACACACACACACATCTTTATATTCACATTATTTCTCTACCCCCTATGGGGTTTAGTTTTTATTGCTTATCTTTCATTTCCTTTTGCATTCTAGTGTAGTTAGTGTAATCAATTTTTCTCTCCATTTTTTACCACTCGCCTTCGCACAAACCAAACGTCAACACACCTCCCAGTGGATGACCCGTATTTGCCACTGCTTCAACGCGGCAGTGCACTTGCGGTTTAAATAAAATGATCAATCATCAGTCCATCACCGGCGCCACACAGACCGCACGCTATCTCACTCGATAGGTGCCCAATCGAGCACCTGCCGGAAATCATCATCGGCAGTCCATCGCTGCTACCACACAGTCCACGTGCAATCCTCCCTACCGCCACACAGGCCACACGGACTCGTGCAATCACTGCCTATCAAGGCCAGTCGAACATATCCACCACACAAAGGGCAAGACGATCGAAAGATCCGAACCGAAGTTCGCGGGGTCATCGAGCTCCACGTGCAGACACCAACTTCGCCGCTATAAAAGCAGTGCAGCAACCTCCGTAGCCATCAAGGTCGGTAGTCACTTCACCCAATGGCAGTTGCGTGCCCGCTGAAAGCAATGGGATCCGTAATCCCTCAGGCTGCTACTCTAATGAGAGAAACAAGTTACAAACTACGTCACCCTCTATAATACAGAGGCATCACGTCCCAAGTATCCACACTCTTCCACATGGTGGTCCCTGGGCAGGCAAGAGCAACGTACCCACCGTCACCTCCCGGCTCACGCTCTATGAGAGGACACGAGTTTTCGTGGACAGAGCTGACACTCCACTAGGACTAGGATTCAGTTCTGGGCTCAAACGGTCGATCGGAAATGGTATACCGGTCGACCGCTTCCACAAAGGAATCGGTCGACCGAACTCCTACAACGGTCGAACTCTGTGCTCAAAACTTGATTCCCAACGGCTGAACGAAAGTCTAAAACCGGTTGACCGATCGTGGTCAAAATCCGAAGTCTGGTCAAAATCACACAATTTTATTCGGACGACCGACTCAGGGGTCTGGGTCGACCGAAAACTACTAGGGGCATCCTAGTAGTCTATGTCATCTACCGGTCGAACAAGATACAACTATCGGTCGCATAGCATACTAAACAATTAAGTTCACTTAAGTTCCGGTTGGACCAAAAGTCAGGAACGGTCGACCTTTTGGATGGTCAATAATTGATATGTTTTAATTAACAACAAGTGCACGACCGCGTTGAAGCGGTGGAAAATACGGGTCGATCCACAGGGAGATGTGTCAACTTTAGTTTGTGCGAAGGCGAGTGGGAAAGAAAGGAGAGAAAGGATTGATGATCAAACTACACTACAATGCAAAAAAGAAATGGAAGATAAGCAATAAAACTAAACCCCATAGGGGGTAGAGAAATAATGTGAATATAAAGAAGTGTGTGTGTGTGTGTGTTCAATTATGCTCATCACAACATGTAGTGCATGAAATCATAAAACTAAATCCAACTTTGCCTCTACATGAAATTATAGGATCGTGTGGGTTATGGGTCCACAATTAAGGCTAATTAACAAATTTAATCCTAAACAAACTCTACTTGCAAGCCAAAAGATGATGCAGCGGAATTTAAAACAAATACAAGCAAGTAGGGAAGAATAATGCAAACCACAATCACACGGGGATTTTATAGAGGTTCGACACCCCACCCGGGTCCTAGTCCTCTCTTGTAAGCTCCGCTCGACTCCGGAGCTCCGCCTACGTCTTCACTAACCACTCCCCGTTCCGGGCCGGGAGAGAACGCCTTTTACACCACAAGCACCGCGAACAACCTCGCTTGCTTGAAATCTTCCTCTCACAATCCGAGACGGACACTTCGGGCTTTCACTGAAGTCCTTGCTTCCTTTGACAAACAATTGAGTGGAGCAACACTCTCTAAACTTGAGCACACTTGAGTAGGATTGGAATTATGACTAAAATGTGGAAGATTTGAAGCTTTGAGTGTTTGGGATTCTCTCTAATGTTTGAGACAAGTTTGTAGTGGGAGAATTGTGTTAAAATGTGTTTTACAACTCCTTATATAGGCATTAGAGAGAATACGACCGTTGGGTATATACGACAAAAATAACGGTCGGAAAATTAAGTTCAAACGGTCGACCGAAAGAGAAGGTACGGTCGACCGAAACCAGTCAGGGAAACACAAACAGAAATACGACCGTTGGGTATATACAACCGTTATTTTCTCTCTAATACCTTATATAGGCATTAGAGAGAATAGAGTCGTTGGGATTGATTGGGTATGAGTTGATGTGTGATTACACAAAACAGAAAGTTCAGGACCCAATTCTGGATGAATTCGGTCGACCGGATCGGGAAGAACGGTCGACCGTTAGGCAGTTTTGCACTAAGTTCGGTCGACCGATTAGTCAACGGTCGACCGCCCCACGCTACGACTTAGGTACACTTAAGTCATCGGTCGAACACAAGAAAGGGGTTCGGTCGACCGATTTTGTCCGGGTACTTTGGGGTTGACAAACAATGATGTATTCGGTCGACCGAAACAAGTCTGGCGGTCGACCGTTTTTGTCCAGGAGATTTTGGGTTTGTCAAGAGATGAACAAACGGTCGACCGATCTTGGTCCTCGGTCGACCGATACATGAAATGTATTTGGGGTATTTTTGGTTTAATACGACCGTTGGGTATATACGACAAAAATAACGGTCGGAAAATTAAGTTCAAACGGTCGACCGAAACCAGACAGGGAAACACAAACAGAAATACTTGATCATTCGGTCGACCGAACGGCATGTTGCGGTCGACCGAATGTGGGCGGACAGTTAGGGTTCAGGTTTGGTGTTTTCCGATCTAAGTTTGGGTGATCTATTGAAGTCCAAATTATGTGAATTTCGTGTGTGACTTCTATAAGGAACGTAGTGTGTGTTTAAGTTGATTTTAGGTCAAGTATGCTCAATATACACAAGTTCCTAAAGACTCAAAGAAATACATAATACATGTCTTCAATTGAGCTTGATTACATGTCTTGACTTGATTTTCCTTTCTTCCTTGAGTCTTGATCACCTGTAGAGGTTAGCACAAAGCAATATATATGCAATGCAATATGTGTGCTACTCTACATGATCATAATTAATATTAGGTTAATTAAATCATCAAAACATAGATTAAGGCCAAAACGCCAACAGAAATAAGATAAGATCATATCATTAAAACATACAATACAATAATTGGAATGAAGCTAAATGAACTCATGTATAAAGACTAGACCCTACTATGCCTCCACATGAATTAAGATAACACATTATCATTAAAACATACAAGACATTAACCAAGGTAAAGGCAACAAGAGTACATACACTACAAATTGTGTTTCCAATATTAATTCCATCATTATCCTTACTTCATCATTCCCCATAAAATAGGTCCACTAATCTAAGCATAAACTAAGTTTCATTCAAGAGCATTAGCATATCAAAGAAAAGAGTGAAATTCCATTATATGGTTATGGAAATCATATAAGGCTCAAAGGATTAAGATAACACACACCTAATACACCACATGATCATATCACATATTTCTCCACCCCCCAAATGGGGATGGAACTACTCACTAGTCATTACACTACAACCTACACTAAAATGAAACATTCTACTGAAATGAAATTACACTAAGTAAGCAAGAAATAGTAAAGAAGCTAAAAGGACATAAAACTAAAGAAGCATACAAACATATAAAAGGAAATTAAACTAAGAAAGAAGCAACATAACTAAAGGAAAACATCTATTATTACTCACTCAATTACAAGTAGCCTCTCTACACCAGGGTTTTTGCTTCAAGGCTTTAACTCCTAGTAGAAAGGATGGCCACCAAGAGAGAGATGGGATACAAGAGAGGAATGAGAGTTCTATTTATAGCCATAGAAAAAGGTAATCCAGAACAATCCCTCGGTATGGGACTAAACAAATACGAAAAATAGACTAAACACACTCTAATACACGACCCACATAAATCTTAGCGGATCCGGACCAAATGAGACCGCCAATTAGCGGTCTACAGTGTTCGGATCGCTCTGGATTTTCTTGTGGGTTTTTCTGGATGTATTTCTTTGTCTTTGATGCATCTACTTTGCTTGTTGGAGCTCCGACCCAAATAGAGTTACCAAAATACTCCCCATGATGGTGTGGAGTATTCTTGTTTGCTCATTGGTCCTTCTATCTTGCATTCAGGTCCTTCGATCTTGCATCCTAGTCCTCGAGTCTCTCAACTCAGACCTTTTTCCTGCTTTTAAGTCGTTTCATGCCTCTTCTCTTCAAACCTATTTATTTCTGAAATTCAAACATAAAGCTCGTTACGTAGCATTGTTTAGGTGAAAGATAATGGATATAAGATACAAATGTAAGCATGAAATGATTTCAATCTGTCAACGTCTGGTCCAAGCGAAACACGAAGCAACGCTCGAACGGCTCAGGGGTCCCGTCCGACCGAAAACATCCAGGCAAACCCCGACCCACCATCACAAGTACAACCAGTCGACCGCCAGAAGGCATCGTTCGACTAGTGTTGGTTAAAGTCGGGCGAAATACACTAAGCCGGTCGACCGCCCGAAGCACCGGTCGACAGCAACCTTGCGCCAGCCAAGGATTCTACGTCGTCTCTCACAACCGACCACAACTCCACCCCAACGTGGGTGAGCAACAAAGACATCTAATGCAAGAACTTGGCATACCTCACTTCTGAAGAACGACGAAGAACGTCGGCACTCCGCAACCAACTCCGGTCCGCACAGCACACACTTCCTCCTCGCGTCTTCTTCACGCCACGTCTTTGCCTCACGCGCACCTTCCGCCGGCCTCCTTGTGGCACTCCAAGCTGAACACGCTCGCTTGCACGTCTCGCCCACTTCGATCCCACCACTGTATCGTTCTTCCGCTTCACTCCACCACCGAAAGCCACCTCCACATCACCTCCGGCAACCCACAACTCTTCAAAATCAGAAAAGGAGAGGAAGAGATGAGGGAAGAGAAGAGGGAAATGTGAGAGTGAGAGTGAGAGAGATGAGAGCTTCCCTCCTCTTCAAAAACAAATCCTACAACCTCACCATACTCTTCCATCACATCACCCATTCCACACCATCACCCTACCACCCTACTGCCATCCCTCTTCACGTCACCCCACTCCTTCCTCAATTCCCATGCAAAACCTCCACCATTAAGCCCACCAAAGAACCTTAATTAGGTTAGGGTCATTACAAATTTTGCTGAGGAACCTGCCATTTCACCACTATAATAGTTTGATCTCTCCAAACAAATTTAGTCAGCCCCAATCATATATGGAATATTACTATCCTGGGCTGCATCTCTACACTTTTCCTTAGTCAGACCCAATCAAATTTAGTCAGCCCCAATCAAATTTTTGTGTGAAGGATTGCTAACCAATGTTTCAGTTTGTGTAATTCCATGATTGTGACTAACGTTGCCTCCAAAGTTACGTGAGTTTCTATGTTTCCACAACTCCCAAATAAGACAACAAGCATTCCACCTATGAAGTAGTTGAGTTCTAGGATGTTTCATAGGATTTAGCAGCATGAGAAATTTCTACTTATCAGTAAGTCCCCCTTAAAGTGCCAATATAGAAGATGCCAACCCAATCTGGCTGCATCACTTTCAAAGAATAAGTGATAATGTGATTCAATTTGAGGATTTTGACAACAACTGCATTTTGAAGCCAACTAAACTCCAACATTTTTTAAATTGTCCTAAGAGATAGTCTGCCATGAATATACTGCCAATTATGCATAGAAACTTTGCTAGGTAGGGAGTCAGACCAACGATGTGCACTGTAACATCCTCAACACAACGGAAAATTTAAAATTTTATGAACACACAATCAACAGAGGATATTACGCAAATACTGAAAACAGATGCACCAACATATATAATAATATATATATGAACATCAGAGTATTTCAAAAGTTGTGATTACATCAAAAGACTATACAACGAAAGCGGTAATCACTCGACCTCAACTGAGAGAAAGCTGGATCTGGTAGAGGTGCTCCTCTCCTCTGTCACCACCCCCTATCGCCGATCACGGCCTGAAAGTAAACATGCAACAATGCCTGAGTTTCCAGAAGGAAACCCCGTATGCCAAACTCTACAATGCAATGAAATGAAAACATCCTAGCATGCAATTCTACTAACAAGAAAAGCATCTCAAACAGGCTGGGCTCCAGGGCTCTTTCACCCAACCACAGCACACGCCACAGTCACGGGGCTCCAGGACTTTTTCTCCTAACCACCGCGTCACACACTCGTCGCCAAGCTGGGCTCCAGGTCTTTTTCAACCAACCGCAACTACCACGACACGACCAAGGGCTCCAGGTCTTTTTCAACCAACCCAAACGTCTAAGGGCTCCAGGTCTTTTTCAAACAACCCCTACACGCGGTCCCTGCTCAGGCTCCATGCCTTTTTCAGCCAACCTGAACGCACTACGGAGCTTCAGGTCTTTTTCAACCAACCCCGCACAGTCTAGCTGGGCTCGAGGTCTTTTTCAACCAACCACAGCTCTCACACAGTTACGGGGCTCCAGGTCTTTTTCAACCAACCACCGCAACACCAACTTCTAAGCTGGGCTCTAGGTCTTTTTCAACCAACCCAAGCACTCACACCGTTACGGGGCTCCAGGTCTTTTTTAACCAACCACCGCAACACTCGTGCACCCTAGCAGACTTGCCGGAAGAACATCGGCACCACAACTCGCCACACACGGACGACCACAACAACCGCACCTCCATTGTGCAAAACTGGACACAAACGGTCGACCAAACCAAAAGTCCCGGTCGACCGAATCAAGCAAATACAGGGCAATCGCATCGACCAGCACACCATCGGTCGACCGATTCCCACCAACCGCACTCATTCGGTCGAACCAAAGTCAAGGGACGGTCGACCGTTTAAATGGTCAACTCCCAGGTTCAACGAACAAAATGACCATTCGGTCGAACGACAAAGGGGCCCCGTTCGACCGAAAGTCACCAGGGACAAAATCCCACAACTCCACAACGAATTCGGTCGAACCCCCGAGCACTCTCGGTCGACCGAATTCAACCAGGGAATAAACCCTCACACGCACAACGAATCCAGTCGAACGCCCGAGCACTCTCGATCGACCAAATTCCACCAGAGCGTTCCTCCATGCTCAGCAACAAGTCCGGTCGACCGAACCCACCTTCGGTCGAACCGACCACTATTCTCACTTAAGTCACGGTCGGACGAAGTCAACGAGGTGGTCGACCGTTTTGATGGTCAACGCCCTATCCGACCCATGACGGTGCACACGGTCGAACGGCGAAGGGGACCCGTTCGACCGAATCTCCCCAGATTTGCCTCCCACGGACAATCGGTCGACCACCCTTAGGGCATCGTTCGACCGATTTGAGGCAGAACCCAAATTCTCTTCACGAACGGTCGACCGTTTGCACCAACCGGTCGACCGTTCAGGCAGTGAAATCTGTTGCACGTTTACTTGCGACGAGCCGGAAGGCCTACCGTCGACTTCCAAATACTCACACTACTTAAGTGAGCGAGTTGACATACCGGAATGTTTGAAGAAACCTTTGAAGAACCACGACGATGCCTCCACGAGCACGTCTCCCCAAATCACGATCCGTCGACGAACCTCGCGTCCAAACGACGATCAACACCTCCTCGACGATCCACACTCACGATTTCACCTCCGTCGACCTCAACCCACCAACCGGAGCAACCAAAACCACCAAAACGAGTTAGGTCGAGGGAGAGGATCCAAGCAAAAGGGACGGAATAGCACACAACCCAACTCACCTCCTCCCACCAACCGGAGCCGACCACCTCTCGCCGGAGATCAACTCTTCTTCACGTCGGAGCACACTGAGGGAGAGGGAGAGAGACGTGAGGGAGAGAGTTCGTGAGAGAGAGAGAGAGAGAGAGCTCACCATAAATATCTCCTCCTCCTCCAATCTCAACCATCCAATCCAATCCAATCCATCTCCACCACTCATCTCACCTCCACTCCATCTCAACCCCTCATCCAACCATCTTCAATCCCAGCCGTCCAATTGCATCACCTCCTAAACACCACCTAAACATCAATAAACTCAATTGGGATTAGGATTAGGCTCAAGATCCCACAATCCACCCTCCTAAAAGAATTTCGTCCTCGAAATTAAGACCGCAACTCACCAAACAGCTCCGGGAACTCCTTCCGGACCTCCTACTCAATCTCCCAAGTTGCCTCTCGCTCACTGTGGTGCTGCCGCCTGACCTTCACCATCGGAATGGTCCTCCTCCTCAACTGATGCTCCATCTGATCCACAATCTCAACCGGTCTCTCCTCAAGAGACAAATCCTGTCGGATCTCTGGAACCTCTAACTGAATCACATGAGAATGATCTGCTACGTACTTCCTCAACATCGACACGTAGAAGACGTTGTGAAGACCCGAAAACTGCGGCGGCAGCGCAACCCTGTAGGCAACCTCTCCAATCCGATCAAGAATCTCAAATGGTCTGACATACCTCGGACTGAGCTTCCCCTTCTTCCCAAACCTCATCACCCCTCGAGATGGTGATATCATAATCCTTAATCAGCTCGAGCCATCTCCGCTGCCTCATATTCAGCTCCTTCTGCGAAAACAGATACTTTAGGCTCTGATGATCTGTGAAAACCTCGAACTGCTCGCCATACAAGTAATGCCTCCACGTCCTCAAAGCATGCACAAATGCCGCCAACTCCAAATCATGAGTGGGGTAGTTCCTCTCGTGCACCTTCAGCTGCCTCGAAGCATACGCAGCCACCTGCCGTGCTGCATGAGTACGCATCCCAACCCAACACCTGACGCGTCACTGTAAATCACGAATCCACCACTGCCACTGGGAAGTGTCAGAACTGGAGCAGTCGTCAGCCGACTCTTCAATTCCTGGAAACTGTCCTATCACTTCTGGGACCACACAAACTTCACGCCCTTCCGTATCAGAGCCGTCAACGGCGAGGCCAACCTGGAGAAATCCTGAATAAAGCGACGATAATAACCCGCCAGCCCCACAAAACTCCTGATCTCTGCTACACTAGTAGGGACTCTCCACTGCGTCACAGCCTCAACCTTCGCTGGATCCACTGAAATCCCAGCTCCTGACACAATGTGTCCCAGAAAGGCGACACTGCTCACCCAGAACTCGCACTTCGAAAGCTTGGCATACAACTGATGGTCCCTCAAAATGCCAAGTACCACTCTCAAGTGCTCTCGATGTTGCTCCACATCTGCCGAATAGACCAAAATGTCGTCCACGAAGACAATCACAAACCGGCCGAGGTACTGACTGAACGTCCTGTTCATCAAATCCATAAATGTTGCAGGCACGTTCGTCAACCCGAATGGCATCACCAAAAACTCGTAATGCCCGTACCTCGTCCTGAACGCTGTCTTCTGGACATCTGCCTCTCTGATCCTCAACTGATGATAACCGGATCGCAGATCGATCTTCGAGAAGACCTTCGCTGACTGCAACTGGTCAAACAGGTCCTCGATCCTGAGCAAGGGATACCGATTCCTGACGATAACCTTGTTCAGCATCCTGTATTCAATACACATCCGCAGCGATCCATCCTTCTTCTTCACGAAGAGTACTGGCGCTCCCCAAGGTAAGAGACTGGGGCGGATAAATCCCGTATCCATCAGATCCTGCAACTGCTTCCTCAGCTCTGCCAGCTCAACAGGTGCCATCCGATACGGCGCCTTCGACTGAGGCGTAGTCCCAGCCACCAAATCAATCCCAAACTCAATCTCTCTCTGAGGCGGCAACTCAGAGACATTATCTGCAAAAACCTTAGGAAACTCCTGAATAATCTCGATGTCCTCCAATCTCCTCGCCTCTGGATCTGGAACTACCAGAGTGGCCATGAAAGCTCTGCAACCCTGCTGCAACAACTTCTGTGCCCTCAGCACTGATACAACTACTCTGCCTCCTCTATCCTTCGTCCCTTGATCAGCACATCAGGTAGACCCTTCCTCGGGATCAGAATCTTCTTCTCCCGGCACAACACTCGCACATCATACTGGCATAGCCAATCCATCCCCAGTATGACGTTGAAGTCCTCCATCGACAGCAAGATCAGGTCAATCGGGAACTCCTGATCTTCCGAAACAATCGTGGCGCTGGGGAGGAAGCTCCCCACAATGCCCACCAGACCCAAGGGTGTGCTGACTTCCAACGTGGCATTCAACATCACAGGGGTACGGCCCAACACGCTCGCAAATCGTTCTGAAATGAACGAGTGTGTGGCCCCACAATCAAATAGCACTCTCGCACTCAACCCAGCAACAAAGAGCGTACCTTCCACCACCGTGTTGGCGTCTCTCCCCTCATCCGCCTGGATGGTAAAGACCCGTCCGGTCCTCTGACCCGGCTGTGGCGGCGCAAAAGGTCGGAGACCTCCTCCTCTGCCTACTGCTGGCGGTCTTGAATGCCTGATGGACCCGCCTGGTCCGCTCGGACAATCTCGCACAAAGTGGCCTGGCTTGCCACACCTGTGACAACCACCACGGCCCCAACACTCACCGGAGTGAACTCTGCCACAACCTCTGTACGCCTCAGGCTGGTGTGATTCACCTCCTCCGATCTGGGGCCTCTTGCCCGGGTTCCCTGCTAGCGGAGAACCCGAACGTCCACTGACCTTCCCCGGTGCCCTCCTGGCCTCAGCATAATTCTACTGGTAATCCTGATCAATGATCGTGGCGAATCTCACGGCATCAGCCAACGTCTGTGGCATACTGTATATCACCTGAGTACGGAGTTGCTTCCTCAGCCCCCGTATAAACTTCCTCACCCTCTGCAGCGGCGTCACACAGATCTCCGGACAGTAACACTCCAGCACGTTGAACCTCCGGGTATACTCCGCCAGGGTTGCCTCTCCCTGCTCGAGGGTCAAAAACTCCTCTCTCCTCCCATCTCTGACATGCTCTGGGAAATACTGCACATTGAACTCCCGCAGGAATTCCTCCCAGCTGATCTCAGTCCTGCCCTCAAACACCACTGCAGATGTGGTCCTCCACCAGTTGGACGTGTCTCCGCCCAACACATACGCTGCCAAGCCTGCCTGCCTCTCAAGTGGGCACTCAATCGCCTGAAGGATCTCCTGAATCTTCAGGACGCAGTCCTCCGCAACCTCAGACTCTCCTCTACCATCGAAGGTAGGCGGGTGTTGTCTCATAAAACGGTCGAGCATTGCTCCTGCCGCTGCTGGCACTCCTCTGCCTGACTGGCGATCCAACAACGCACCCAGTCGCCCCACCGTGTCATAGAGCATCTGCCGCTCCTCTGCCCACTCCGTGCCCCCAGTCTCACCGTTGGTGCTACGGTCCCGTGGGGGAGGTCTCACGCGTCTCGGAGGCATCTATACAAAAAGAAGACGGCACACGTCAAAGCCATGAATGCATGAACTAATGCAGACTCTAAAACTCTAAGGGTGGTTTCTTTGGATAAGGACACTGGAACTGACCGCTCTGATACCAAGTTGTAACATCCTCAACACAGCGGAAAATTTAAAATTTTAATAACACACAATCAACAGAGGATATTACGCAAATACTGAAAACAGATGCACCAACATATATAATAATATATATATGAACATCAGAGTATTTCAAAAGTTGTGATTACATCAAAAGACTATACAACGAAAGCAGTAATCACTCGACCTCAACTGAGAGAAAGCTGGATCCGGTAGCGGTGCTCCTCTCCTCGGTCACCACCCCCTATCGCCGATCACGGCCTGAAAGTAAACATGCAACAATGCTTGAGTTTCCAAAAGGAAACCCCGTATGCCAAAGTCTACAATGCAATGAAATGAAAACATCCTAGCATGCAATTCTACTAACAAGAAAAGCATCTCAAACAGGCTGGGCTCCAGGGCTCTTTCACCCAACCACAGCACACGCCACAGTCACGGGGCTCCAGGGCTTTTTCTCCCAACCACCGCGTCACACACTCGTTGCCAAGCTGGGCTCCAGGTCTTTTTCAACCAACCGCAGCTACCACGACACGACCAAGGGCTCCAGGTCTTTTTCAACCAACCCAAACGTCTAAGGGCTCCAGGTCTTTTTCAACCAACCCCTACACGCGGTCCCTGCTCAGGCTCCAGTCCTTTTTCAGCCAACCTGAACGCACTACGGAGCTCCAGGTCTTTTTCAACCAACCCTGCACAGACTAGCTGAGCTCAGGTCTTTTTCAACCAACCACAACTCTCACACAGTTACGGGGCTCCAGGTCTTTTTCAACCAACAACCTCACACGCACCACGAATCCATTCGAACGCCCGAGCACTCTCGGTCGACCGAATCCCACGCACAATCGGTCGACCGCTCCTGGGGCATCGTTCGACCGATTTGAGGCAGAACCCAAATTCTCTTCACGAACGGTCGACCGTTTGCACCAACCGGTCGACCGTTCAGGCAGTGAAATTTGTTGCACGTTTACTTGCGACGAACCAGAAGGCCTACCGTCGACTTCCAAATACTCACAGTACTTAAGTGAGCGAGTTGACATACCGAAAGGTTTGAAGAAACCTTTGAAGAACCACGACGACGCCTCCACAAGCACGTCTCCCCAAATCACGATCCGTCGACGAAACTCGCGTCCAAACGACGATCAACACCTCCTCGACGATCCACACTCACGATTTCACCTCCGTCGACCTCAACCCACCAACCGAAGCAACCAAAACCACCAAAACGAGTTAGGTCGAGGGAGAGGATCCAAGCAAAAGGGACGAAATAGCACACAACCCAACTCACCTCCTCCCACCAACCGGAGCCGACCACCTCTCGCCGGAGATCAACTCTTCTTCACGTCGGAGCACACTGAGGGAGAGGGAGAGAGACGTGAGGGAGAGAGTTCGTGAGAGAGAGAGAGAGAGAGAGAGAGAGAGAGAGAGAGAGAGAGAGAGAGAGAGAGAGAGAGAGAGAGAGAGAGAGAGAGAGAGAGCTCACCATAAATATCTCCTCCTCCTCCTCCAATCTCAACCATCCAATCCAATCCAATCCATCTCCACCACTCATCTCACCTCCACTCTATCTCAACCCCTCATCCAACCATCTTCAATCCCAGCCGTCCAATTGCATCACCTCCTAAACACCACCTAAACATCAATAAACTCAATTAGGATTAGGATTAGGCTCAAGATCCCACATGCACCCCAGTCCACTTCTGCATGTTGCTGGAGAGTCAGCCATCCTGATTTGACTATGTATTGTCCATCTATAATGTGAGACCAATAAATTTGGTTTGATTCCTCACTAAGGATGAAGTCCCCTACCATGATATATTCATTTAGCTCTTTTCTAAATCATCTTCTTTAAGAATGTCTCCCACTGTTAGGTTTGGTTGAGTAACAGTAACACCCTCTTGCTGGTTAATGGGACCTCTTTCAAGCCAAGCTTCTCCCCAAAAGTTGATGTCACCTTTTTAATCACACCAGTGAAGGGACTTCTGCATTTGTTGCCATGCTTTCTGCAGATTTTTCCACCTGTCAGGCTCTTTACCCAAGTCATTTCTAATGTTCATGTTACCATATTTAGCTTTCATGAATTTGACACGTAGAGAATTTTTAAGAATAATTTCTTTCAACTTTCTGATGCCTAGCCCCCCATAATTAATTGGTTTGCAGATGTTGTCATGGAATCCAGTTGTTAAAACCTCTTTCATTATGTCCCCACAAAAAAACTTCAATAATAATCTCCATAAAATGAAGCACTCCTGTAGGAATATTGTAAACTGCAAGTTTGTGAATAGGGATGCTTGAAAGAACATGCGTAATCATTATTAATCTTCCTCCCTTGCCCAGTAATTTCCCTTTCCACACAGCTACTTTGTTCCTGATTTTTTTCCACTAAGTAGTCAAAGTAAATTTTCTTAGCAATCTCTTTAAAGATGGGACATCCCAGATACATGAAGGGAAAATTCCCTCTCTACATGTGAGTAATATGTTGAATCTTCTGTTGTCTGCTGGCTTTCATGCTACTTGCAACATAGAATTGGCTCTTTCTCAAATTGATTTTCTGGGCAGAAGAAGTCTGATATCTGTTGAGGAAGGTGAAAAGATTCTGAAGTGAATCAGTGCTACCATTAGTAAATAATATTGTGTCATCTGCAAACAATAAGTGGGTAATAGGTGGACATCTCCAATGAGTTTTGTAGGCTTTAATTTTCCTCTCAGCAAGTCACTTAGTCAAACCTCTACTTAAAACTTCTTCAGCTACGATGAAAAGGATAGGTGAGAGAGAATCTCCCTGCCTTAACCCCCTGGTGCCAGCAAAGAAGCCTGTGGTGCCATGCAGTAGAGAGAAAAGTGATTATCCTTTACACAAGCACCAATAAGGCTTATAACTTTCTGACTAAATCCAAATTTGCTCATGACCTAGAACAAATCTGACTAAACACTACATTGCCCCCACGTGATTTTTCACCAATATGTTGAACCAGTTCTTGTGCCAACGCTATGTTGTCTTCAATGTGCCTCCCTCTTGACAAATCCTCCTTGCTCTTGAGAAATTATCTTAGGGAGGAAAGCTGCAATTCTCTTGGCAATCACTTTGACAATAATTTTGTAATGAACGCTAATTAGTATAATATCATACAATGCATTGATATTATATATTCTTTATTTTATCCCATATTTATGCTACTCAGGTATTTATTTCTTATATTTCAAGATTTAGGTAATAAAGAAGAGAAATGAAGCAAAAAGACCTAAATACAAGAAGAAATGACTGATTTAGAAGCCTTCTGGACATGTTTCTAATGCTCAAGTACCAGATTGCAAGTAAGGAATGACCTTGGTGAAAACCCGGAGGGACCTGATCGTAAAGAAAACTTGCTGGTCGCAAAAGTCCATAAATTCATGAACTTGGTGAGTAATTCAACATTTAAGACCAAACGCGCTCGAACCATAGGCTTCAAGTCCACCCTACGTGCTAAATTGGTTAACTAAAGCTACTGTTGAATTTGGGGCTGATCCGACCCAAAAGATCCGCCAATTGGTGGATCCCATTCCGCCAATGGCAGACCTGATTGGGAGGTTGGCACTCAAATTTCTCTAGCAGGTCGGGTATTAGGTTTGGAGTACTCCGGAGCATCCAGACATGATTTATAATCATCCGATTATACTCAGATTAATCCCAACCTTCCAATCTTCTGTAATTACACTTGTAACCTTTCTATCTTTCTTCTTCCTTTTCTCTCCCCCATTAGAGTATCTTTTATTTCTTATTTTAATAGTGTAGTTAAGGGGATGGAGAGGAAACTTTGTAATTTTTTATCCATTAATCAAGTATTGATATCGTGGTAGTTCGTTCTCAGTATGTTGATTGTTCGCTCTTTTACATTCTTTTCTTTGATTTGATGTCATTTATATTTCATTGCCTTTAGAAGATTTAGATTTCTATACATGTTTATGGATTGTTTTTACTTTGTTGTTTCTCTTGTTGTTTATTTGATTAGTGAGCAATCCATCCCCATTGAGGGTGGAGTTTGATGTGAGTTGTGGATGTAGTTATATTAGTGTGTGTTTAGTCTTAATTTTGGAGCTTCATATGATTTCCGTATACATTTTGATGAGTATTCTCACTCTAACCTTTGATGTGTTAATGTTCCTTTAGCACATGCTTTGGTTAGTTGGCCCACTTAATGGAGAATGATGAGGTGATGATAAAATTGAAGTAGATAAAGGGATAAGATTGACATGTGAGCATGTGGTTATCTTTGGGATTATCTTGTGTAGTGTTTTGTATGTTTTAATGATTGTGATAAATCTTAATCCATGTGGAAATATGCTTAGGATTACGGACATGATAGATTTCCATACTAATTCATGTCATGAGAACGCAATTGTACACACCGCGTCACACATTGACATTGTTGTACGTATTATCCACCTCCTGTAGGATTAGTCACATTTATTTTACAAATTGTAATTAGCATAACTTCATAGATGTACACTAACTTTTCATTTTATTCCCCCACTCGAGTATGGTTGACGATGACCCACACTCGCTCCTCGTGGAAAACGACCCATACTTGCCACCTTTTCAACGTGGTCGAGCACCAGTTCTTGTGCTAAGGCTATGTTGTCTTCAATCTGCCTTGATGAGTATCATAATTTATCATTTTTACCTTCTCTGTTATCTTATTTTGTATTTGAATGATACTATTTCGAGTGTTTTATTTTTATTTTGTAGGTTACAAGAAAATAAATACAATTGCTGAAAATTTTGAAAAATGGAAGGACTTAAATACAAAATCCGATATATAGTAAAAGTTGAAGGGCATGATACAACAAATCCAGTCTGCATGTCTATGCTCTTTATTGTGCTGCAATTTGATGGGAAAATTCTCAAATTATATATGCAAATTCGGATTATGCAATCAGCATCAAATAAGAAAATTCAGATGAGGAAAGTTTGGAGTGCTAGCACATGCCACTTGTTTTGCTCATAACATGCACATCCAAATTCCAAATTGAAGTTTCAAAATCCATTGGAAAGACAATTTAAGGGAGAAAATATTTGTTTTTTTAATACTTGACAAATTCCGATTATATGAGGGTGAAACAAGTGTGTCAAGACAGACTGTATTGGGAAACTGGACAATCGACATATCAGCAGTAATTTGTACATAACTTTCTCCTCCGAAATACAAATCAAGTGATTCAAGCGGCATTGGAAAGATCACGATTTTGCTAATCTCAAGATATTCCAAATTCAGACGTTTCAAGAGTCAAATAGCGGATGAAAGAAAGCTGACCTGGGAGAGACAAAATTCTATATAAAGCTTTGTATTCTGTAATCAAATGGGCTCTTCCCAGTTCCCCTATAGTTTAATTTTCGTTTTTTCTTTTATGGGGAGAGAGTCTCATGTTGTATGTACTTGGTTTTGATTTTTATTATTAGCTAAATAAAATTTCTCTTTTCTTCTCACATCTCTTTTCTCTTCTTTTATGTTTTCTTTCATCATGTGTCCCTAAATCCATCTCTTGGAAGGTGGAGATATGGGCTAGGATGAATTAAGAGTTGTGGTTGCCATCATATTAATATTTTGATTTGTTATTAATTTGGCTAATTCGCTTGAAAGACGTAGATGATTTATAATTATTTGATAGGTTAATGTTATTTGCAATTTTCTTAATCTATGCATAGAATTTATATCGTTGCTTCTTTACTTGCAAGAATTTGTGAAGTTGTAATTAGATCCAGGTTAGTTGTTGTTTGATGATTTGATAGTCTAATCACTTCAAGTCATGCTTATGAAACATAATCTCATGTGCTTAATGAAATGTACAACACCTTTCCTAATTCATGACTATGCAAATATTTTCACGTTCTAAGTGTTTCATTTAATCGTAATTTTTGATTGCATTCTTATTAAAAAACAAAAAATACTAACGTTATCTTTTAATCTCTTCATAAGACAAAAGACCAAAAATATCAACCACCATTGAATCTATCATCATCATTACTCGTGCTTCATTGAAAAATATAATCGACAGAAATATGCAACTTATCCTTGTGTTCGACCCGTTTGCTACACGAGCCGTACGCTTTATTAAATTTGTGTTTGTATGTTTATTGATTATTAACTTCTGAATATACACCTTGGAATGCATATATAGGCTATGTGTAATAGCCGTTGGAGGGTGATTTATTTCCTAATACAAAAGATGCTATAGTTGGCTTCATTATGTTTGGCGTGAATGATCTGTGTTTCCTTTGGTGATGACACTGATTTGGGTTGTGAAAGATTGAGGCCGGATTTGGCGATGATGATCATTGAGTATGAGCCGTTGGTTTTAACAATCCCTGTTGATCGTTTTATTTTAAACCGCAAGTGCACGGCCACGATGAAGCGGTGGCAAGTACGGGTCGTCCTCAGGGAGGTGAGTAGCCTCTTGCTTGTACGAAATCAAGTGGCAAAATAGGGAAGAGAAAGATTGATTATGCTAACCTACGCTACACTACGCTAAGAAGTATGAAATGTGAAAGAAGCAAACAAACGATGAAATAAGAACTAAGCTAAGAACAAACCAAGAATGCTGGAATTTCAGGAATGGAAAACCCCTAAGGGGTGGAGTGAGTGCACACATGCAAAGAGGTGGGTGTAGAATACATTCTTTAAGCACATGAAGGTGGTGTTTATCAAGCATAGGAAGTGTCTAAATGTTATGGCAAAACCTATCAATCTATTCACCAACTTAGTTGATTAACATTTACATATGCAAAGTGTTTATTTCAGAACCTAAACAAGCATGAGAGGTGTCTAATCATTTTGGCAAAACTCATCAAGTTGTAAATTCTATCCTAAACAAGCAAGCATACATTCATGTTTAATCAACACATTAAAGCATTCATCCCATTCTCTAATGCATGTATGTACATCTACTCCACCCCCCAAAGGGGATGGAACTACTCACTAAACATTACACTAATTATTAAACTATGGAAAGAAAGCATATTAAAACTAAGCTAGAATTAAAAGACGATTAAACTAAAACATGCACAAACAATAAAAGAAGCATAAAACAAACAATGAAATAAACACAAAACTTTATTGATAAAATGACTCACATTAAAAGTAGCATCCTCCTACTTTAGTGTGTGCTTCAAGGCCTCACTTCTAGTAGGAAGAATAGCCACTTAAAATATGGAGTGATTACAATAGGAGGTGAAGAGTTCTATTTATAGCCATGAAAAAAGCTAATCCGGGACAATCCCCCGATGTGGGACTAAACCGATACCACAAATAGCCTAAACATCCTCTAATACATGTGCTGGAGAAATTTTAGCGCAGTTGGGCCAAAAGTGACCGCCAATTAGCGGTCTTGGACCGCTAATTAGCGGTCTACAGTGTCCGGATCGCTCTGGAATTTCTTGAGGGCTTTTCGAGAAGGCTTTGTTGGTATTTGATGCATCTATTTTGCATGTTGGAGCTCCGACCCGAATAGAATTGTCAAAATACTCCCCATGATGGTGAGGAGTATTCTGTTTTGCTCTTAGGTCCTTCGGTCTTGCATTTACGTCCTTCTTCCTTGCATCTTGGTCCACAGATCTCACAATTCAGTCCTTTTTCCCTGCTTTTGGGTCCTTTTATACTTCATCTCTTCAAACCTATTTATTCCTGAAAACTAAACATAAAACTCGTAACATAGCATTATTTAGGTGAAAGATGATGGATATAAGATACAAATATGAGCATTAAATGATGTCAATCAAATACCCCCACACCTAACTTTTGCTAGTCCCGAGCAAAACAAAGAAAGAGAAAAGCATGCGAAAAAAACAAGAAATCCTAACTCACTTTCGTAGGAATCACGGTTCCACTTAGCACGTGCAACAAGCCGTTAAACCTCCTTGTCGCCAAGGAGGAGGAGTGTTGTCTCCTGAGGGTTTTCAGCGGATATACCCACAAAATCCGAACAAGATGCATTAATCAATCTAGCTACACGACTCGTTGGACTTATTTTGTCGATCATGGGATGCGGTAATACTACGGGTCGACTCTATATATGTAATCAGTCCACACACCTAGCCTAATGAGTTATTCGTGAGAGTTAACTAAGGAATTAAGTGAAAGACATGGGCAACCTTAACTTCTGAAAGTGATACAATGTGTAAAGTCCATTTTGGTTCTTATTGACTCTCTTTTTTTTCTTTTTTTTTCTTCTTTTAGAGCATTTTATTGGTTGGTGTTTCATTCTCCCAGGGTCAGGTTTCGTGCATCATTGCCTATGAGGACTTACACTATCACGTACACCTTCCCCCAAATCTCCACATAGGGCGATCCCTACCACCCGTGTAACGGGAGTTCGGTCGGTGCATCCCAAGTCAGATGACTCGAAAGCACCAGGCACAAAGTCCCCTCAGACCTACTTTCCCGAGTGATAGGAGTCGTGCGAGAAGAGAGAACACCACTTATTTATTTATCTACATGGGAACCAAAACCCCTACACTTAAGTTTCACAAAAAGAGATTAAGGGCCCTTGACTACGACAAACTTCCTTATACTAACAGACACGAATTATTTGACTCACTAGGTTCAGGGTGGACTTCTTTAAATGTTTGAGTACTGAAACCCTATGATTACACGCCCCCCGAGGGAAAACCGGGGTGCATCTTAACGACTCGATAAGACCTAAAGCCAGTAAACTAGAAATCCTAATGCATCAAGTTCAAGACAATTTTGGGAGCTTTCTTTTTACTTTGCCTCTCAACGGTTTTGCACATGCTAAACACACGCAAAACCCACAAAAACATTTTCTTTCGCAAACACATGAAGATTTTGAAAGAAATGTGAAAATTTTAAAGCACTAGGC
The DNA here is from genome assembly GCA_963682175.1 of Triglochin maritima. Lineage (NCBI taxonomy): Eukaryota > Viridiplantae > Streptophyta > Magnoliopsida > Alismatales > Juncaginaceae > Triglochin > Triglochin maritima. The sequence continues at coordinate 25,784,646 of OY821774.1, read as the reverse complement.
AAGCAAAAGAAGACAAGTCACCCAAGGATCATGGCAAGCAGATATATCGATATTAAATGCGGCACACTAACATGACCCTAACAATGCACACAAAAGAAAACAAAAAAACAAAAGAAAAGACTCGACTATGTACACACGTAAAACACCCCCCACACCTACTTCATGCATTGTCCTCAATGAATGTGAACAAGATACTACATGGATACATGCATGAAAAAGGAAAGATCTCACCAACATGAAGTACAAAGGGACGTTCAGGGTCATGTTGATGGACACAAACCCAAATTCCCTCAAAACCTGTGAGAAGCTGAAGAAGGGAGATAAATACGTGAAGAGATTGGGCCCAAGTACACAAGGGTTGGGGCCCACAACAATCGATGCTCACTGAAGGAGTCTTTTATTACACACTTTTTTTTCTTTTTTTTCTTTTTTTTTTTTCTTTTTTGTTTTTTTACAAGATATATACATCAACCAAGATATTCTCATAATCATTTGGTCAAGGAACATCAAATGAGAACATCAAGTCATGAAGACCAGAGATTTGCCGAGATGGGCAAACTCCACTGGTACTCTGAGGTGTCATGAGAGGTGAAAGGTCAAAGTTGAAAGGCTCGAACCCCTCATGATATTGGTTGGGTGTGGGCAACAAAGAATGAAGTTGCGTTGCCTCACTGGGGTTTAATTTCTCATCGAAGAAAACCCTCCAACCAATAGGCGGGTGCATCGGAATGAGTTCCTCAAGCTCATTCGATGGATGCAGCAGACCTGCATCACTAAGAATGGGGCTTCTCCCCAAGTCATCCAACAAGAACCTCCCACCATCATTTAGATCATCAAGCATAAGCTCGGTCATTGGTGGGTCCTTGTTGGAGTCAATATGAAGCTCAAATGGCTCAATGGCCATGGGACATGAGGTAGAGACACCTTCTGGTATAGGCATATGATGAGGTGTCTCACTCTCACTAGTACTCTCAACTGAATCATGCAACGAACACTCCCTTTGGACATTCATGTTCGAGGCCAGCTCACTCTGTTGCATTGCGAAGATAGGCAATGAGTTTTCGCTGGGCCTACGAACATTCTCAACGGGTTGCATTGGGGTTAGGGGTGTTCGTTGATTTTGTGGTGCTTTCTCCAGTTGGCGGATGAGATTTAGATTTAAAGGTTCATCCATGGGTTCCTGTTGCCTACCAGAGTTGAACACATTAAACTCGGCACTCATGTTACCGAATGAGAGCTTCATGAGACCATTTCTACAATTAATCAAGGCATTGGAGGTTGCCAGAAATGGTCTACCCAAAATCAAAGGTATTTGAGAGTGGGTGTTCGCAACAGGATTGGTATCGAGGACAACAAAATCGACTGGAAATATAAAATCTCCAACTTTGATAAGCACGTCCTCGATAATCCCCATGGGAATACGAATGGATCTATCTGCCAGTTGGAGGGTGATCTTAGTTGGTTTCAATTCTCCCAAGTTCAACTGTTGATAAACAGAGAATGGGAGGAGGTTGACCGCTGATCCTAAATCAAGCAAAACATTTCCCAATCTAGTGTCCCCTATCGTACACTGAATAGTAGGACACCCCGGGTCCTTGTATTTTGTGTAGGTGGGATTGGACAAAAGTGAGCTGATATTTGCAGCCAAGAATGCTTTCTTAGGAACATTGGTCTTCCTCTTGGTTGTGCAGAGATCCTTCAACACTTTGGCATATTGAGGTATTTGTTGGATGACATCCAACAAGGGGATGTTAACCTTCACTTGCTTAAACACCTCTAATATCTTGTCCATGTTGTCACTCTGCTTTTTGTTTAACCTACTTGGATATAGAGCTTTTGGCAGGTAGGTTTTCTGCTGTGCCTGAGAAGAAAGCTTTGGTGTATTACCATCACCCTCATCTTCTTCTTCACCACCATTCCCACTGAGGGGTTGTATAGATGGTGGTGGGTGTGGCAAGGAAATGTGATTGTCAACCTGTTTTCCATTCCTTAAGGTCACAATGGAATTGACATGGTGAACAGGTTCCTCCACATGGTTCACTTGCCTCCCCCGAGGTACCACATTCTCATTTTGCATTTGTTGTTGTTGGTACATGCGGGGGTTAGCCTCAGGCTGGCTAGGAAAAGACCCTCTCTCTCTTTCATGTACAGACTGAGCCAATTGGCCCATCTGAAGCTCTAGAGATTTGATGGTCTGCTGATTTGGAGTGAGAACTTGACTCGTGGTTGACATAAAAAATTTCATTGAGTTTTCAAGTCCACGAGTCAAGGTCTCAAGAGAATTGAATCGGGTTTCCATATTATTGGAATTTGGGAAACCCGATTGATTGGTGGTTTGCGCTTGGGGTGGCTGATAGGAATGCACATGCATGGGAGGTTGGTGTGATTGGTAAGATGGTCTCGAGGAGTTTGGAGGACCACCTGGGGCATTAGTTTGGTTCCATGAAAAATTGGGGTGGTTGCTCCATCCAGGATTATAAGATGATGAGTATGGGTCATTCATGGCTCTATCATAGACGGCGTTGACACGCTCCATCTCAGGAGGAATGGACTCACACTCGCTTTCTACATGACCTATCCTACCACATAAATGACAGGGAACTGGACCAGATGTAGACATGTGAGGTGCACTTTGTTGGTTTTGGAGCTCAATCGAGTCCATGCGGCGCATTAAGGCCGCCATGCGTGCCTCGGTGGCCGTAGTGGTATCGATAGCAAATGCGGTACACGATCTAGTCGAGTTTGCATTCGCGATCCTCGCTCCTATACTAGATGATGCAGGTGGTTCCCTCACACTTTCCCACTGCATGGTTTTCTCAGCGAGGTCTTCTAGGAAGGCCCATGCCTCCCTTTCATCCTTTCCCAAGAACTCTCCTTGACACATGGACTCAAGGAGCGTTCTGGACGGGATGTGAAGACCCTCATACACAATCTGACAAAGACGCCACAACTCAATGCCAAGGTGAGGGCATGAGGATAGTAGCTCCTTGAACCTCTGTAGATATGCATGAAATGTCTCGGTCTCAAGTTGATAGAACGAATTGATTTCGTTCCTCAATTTTTGAGTCCGATGATTTGGAAAGTATTTCTTGAGGAATGCAGATTGAAACTCATCCCAAGTCCTAAAGGCATTCGCCTGGTTGCTATACAACCACTTCTTGGCGTCATCCTTTAGTGCAAAAGGAACGAGCCTAAGATGGATGGAGTCTGTGCTAAGTTGTTGCAGCTTGAACATAGCACAGACCTCCTCAAATTCCCTGAGAAAGATATAGGGGTCACCTTTCCCAGTGAAATGAGGGAGCATGGAAATGAATTGAGGCTTAACCTCAAAATGGTTCCCATTAGCCTCTGGTAATACGATGCATGAGGGTAGAGCTGTACAGCTCGGGTAGCATCGATCACGAAGAGGTATGGGAACGACAACTGGAAGCACTGGTCGAACAGGTGGGTCCAGCAATTGCTCCTCCTCACGGAAATTAGCAGCCATTGAACCCGGACTGCGTGCGACACGAGAGGAGGGAGGTGTCGAGAAATCGATGACCGAAGCCGGATTGACAACGCTCCTCGTCAAACGACCACTCTCGTCTCGTGTCCACGAAAGCATGCACAAAGGTGCACACACACAAAACAAAACTTTTTTTTCTTTTTTTTTCTAACAAAGAATGTGCGTAGAGGAGAAGACGGGGGAACACAGGAGAGAAAGAATGACTCAGGAGAGAAGGGAAGAAGTCCTTATGCTACGGCGTATGGGTACAGGTAGAAGCACACAAACAAACAAGGCTCAAGCAATCCTAAGGTCGCTATAGGTCCTTACGGCTAGACGACGCCTAACTGCGAGGTCACACGGCCTCAACACGCCTCACCTCCCTACAACGAGGACCACAAAGCCCAGCAAGTGAGCCAAGATCCGGGGATCTCGTCTCTCCTACTATCGACAAAGTGGGCAACGCCGATCAGGTCATGACGGTCGGGACCGGATCACTCTCCTAATGCGTCCGAATTCCTTAAGGCCAATGTCTACTTGATTTTAAAATTAGGCTCTTGATTAGTGTGGTTTTTGGGGCGAAGGAAAGGGTGATGAAATCCCCCACCTTATCTTTTATGGGACAGCCCCTCCTTAGTAGCGTTTTGGAGTCCTAAATCTAGCAATCAACTCTCCAAACAACGCTCAACTCACACTTGTTTCAATGCACTTCCTACTAACTAATGCATGTTCATACGAAATGCATGAATAAGAGTAGAAGGTGCGTACCTCACGCTAGCTCTCAGCAACAGAAAATAAAGCTAAGGTAAAAGACAATCTAAATGCCTAAGTCACATACATGATGCATGGCCTAAACAAAAAGAATGCCTAATCTTTTGCTTTGAGTTTTAGGGTCCAAGTTGCTTAAGGGAGGTTTGATTATTGATCTGGGAACAAACTATAAGTCAAAACATGCCAAATTAAGTCCCAGACCACTATATTATATAAAGAAATACTCCAAATAAATTTCGAGGTGAAATGAAACAACCAGACCGCCAGTTGGCGGTTGTAGACCGCTGATTGGCGGTCTTCTTCTCTCAAACCGCCTCCAAACTTCACCAGATGCTTCCCCTTCTCAATGTGAGTCTCCTGAAAGAAAGAAAACTACAAGACAAAAATTAAATCCACTCGAATCGTCCAAACAAGAGTCTGGACTGGCACCTCCCCGGCAACGGCGCCAAAAACTTGTTGAACGTTTTATATTTCTACCGCAAGTGCACGGCCGCAATGAAGCGGTGGCAAGTACGGGTCGTCCTCAGGGAGGTGAGCTTGCTCTTGCTTATCAGAAATCAAGTGGCAAAGAAAGATGGAAGAAAGTTGTTTATGCTAACCTAAACTATGCTAACACGTAGAAGCAAATGCGAAGGAAACAAAACAAACGAATACTTCAACTAAGCTAGAGAAACTTGACACTATGGAGAAATCAGTAAGAGAGAGAGACCCCTTAGGGGGTGGAGTGACTACACATACACAATATGGAGGCAAAAATATCTTCCTATAGGCACAAGTGTAGGTAGTGTTTGCATGTATGGGAGGTGTCTACTTATCATGGCAAAACCCATCAATTAAATCACTAACCTATTTTGATTAACATTCATAAACACAAGCTGGTTATTTAAGAACTAAACAAGTATGGGAGGTGTCTACTTATCATGGCAAAACCCATCTAGTGAAGTGTTCTATTCTAAACAAGCAAGCATACATTCATGTTTAATCAACACATTAAAGCATTCATCCCATTCTCTAATGCATGTATGTACATCTACTCCACCCCCCAAAGGGGATGGAACTACTCACTAAACATTACACTAATTATTAAACTATGGAAAGAAAGCATATTAAAACTAAGCTAGAATTAAAAGACGATTAAACTAAAACATGCACAAACAATAAAAGAAGCATAAAACAAACAATGAAATAAACACAAAACTTTATTGATAAAATGACTCACATTAAAAGTAGCATCCTCCTACTTTAGTGTGTGCTTCAAGGCCTCACTTCTAGTAGGAAGAATAGCCACTTAAAATATGGAGTGATTACAATAGGAGGTGAAGAGTTCTATTTATAGCCATGGAAAAAGCTAATCCGGGACAATCCCCCGATGTGGGACTAAACCGATACCATAAATAGCCTAAACATCCTCTAATACATGTGCTCGAGAAATTTGAGCGCATTTGGGCCAAAAGTGACCGCCAATTAGCGGTCTTGGACCGCTAATTAGCGGTCTACAGTGTCCGGATCGCTCTGGAATTTCTTGTGGGCTTTTCTGGAAGGCTTTGTTGGTATTTGATGCATCTATTTTGCATGTTGGAGCTCCGACCCGAATAGAATTGCCAAAATACTCCCCATGATGGTGAGGAGTATTCTGTTTTGCTCTTAGGTCCTTCGATCTTGCATTCAGGTCCTTCTTCCTTGCATCTTGGTCCACAGATCTCACAATTCAGTCCTTTTTCCCAGCTTTTGGGTCCTTTTATGCTTCATCTCTTCAAACCTATTTATTCCTGAAAACTAAACATAAAACTCGTAACATAGCATTATTTAGGTGAAAGATGATGGATATAAGATACAAATATGAGCATGAAATGATGTCAATCAATCCCCCTCAAGTTGGGTCCGAAAGAGGTTGAAGGATCCCAACTTGTCGAGAATGTAATTAAATTGTCTCTGATCCAATGGCTTTGTGAAGATATTAGCGAGCTGGTCTTTGCTTTGAACGTAGGGAACTTCAATTTCTTTAGCTTGGATTTTTTCTCTGATAAAGTGGCAGTCGATTTCTATATGTTTTGTACGTTCGTGAAAAACGGGGTTGGAGGCAATGTGTCGAGTTGCATGGTTATCACAGTACATTTGCATAGGTTCTTGATAAGGGATCTTCATGTCTTTAAGGAGATGTTTGAGCCAAACGAGTTCTCTAGTAGTGAATGCCATGGCCCGATATTCGGCTTTGCACTGGACTGTGCAACAACATTTGCTTTTTGCTTCTCTATGTGAAGAGATTTCCACCAACAAATGCGCAAAACCCGTGGTGGACTTGCAATCGTGACTACCCGCCCAATCTGCATCAGAATAACCAATTATTGAATTAGAATTGTTTCTTTTCATCATGCATGAATTGACTAATTGTACGAATAGCGTAAGGGCTCACCCTCAGTGGGACTCACCTTTCGATTTGTCTAGATAAGGGGGTTGGTAGGTTTAGATCCTCATTTACCGGTTTCTTTTAGAAGATCTAAGACATACTTTTGTTGAGATATAAGCAGACCTTTCTTAGAATATGCAATTTCAATGCCCAAAAAATATTTCATGAATCCTAGATCCTTGATGTCAAACTTGGATTTTAAGTATGATTTTACGAGGTCAATTTCATTATCATTGCTTCCTGTGATAATGATGTCATCTACATATACAAGAACGATTGTTGTGATGTTGTTAAGATGTTTGGTAAACATAGATGCATCAATAGAACATTTAGTAAAACCAAATTGAAGAAGAGATTGACTAAGTTTCATATACCATGCTCTGGGAGATTGTTTCAATCCGTAGATTGATTTGTGGAGTTTCCAAACCTGATTGTGGGAGGAGTTGTACCCTGGAGGTGGAGTCATATAGATGTCTTCTTCCAAAGTTCCTTGAAGAAATGCATTTCGAACATCCATCTGATAGAGGTTCCATCCGTAGTTGACGGCTACAGATAGGGGGACTCTAACAGTGTTCATTTTAGCTACAGGATCAAAGGTTTCGATGTAGTCGAGGCCATAGGTTTGGGTGTATCCCTTAGCAACTAATCTAGCTTGTATCAGTCAATAGAGATATCACTATTGTATTTAATTTTATATACCCATTTACATCCTACAAGTTTTATTCCAGGTTTTGAAGAAACTAGAGTCCAAGTTTGATTTTTTTCTAAAGATTAGAGTTCATCTTTCATGGCTCGTACCCAATGAGGGTAATTAAGGGCTTCATGGGAGGAGGTAGGTTCACTATCTTTATCGATTACATTCAAGAAATTCCAATGAGAGGAAGAAAGAGCATTGTAAGAAATATAATCTTGGATGGGGTAAGTGATGTTGTAAGTAATAAAATGTTGGAGATGAGACGAGGTGCGAGTAAGTGTTGTGGAGCTCCTTGTAGTGACCTCTTCTTGTGGTTCCACATGTTCGTCATTTTTCTCCTCTGTGGTACCAGTAGTATATTCGTCTCCCCCGTCTTAGGTAATGGCAGTTTCCACAAGAGGAGAGATTTCGAGCACATCAAAGGTAGGGAGAGGAGATGTCTCACCTAGAGCCTGAAGGGTTAGTTTTTGCAGATTTGAAGTATGATTTATGTTCAAAAAAGGAAACATCTCAAGAAATGTAAAGTTTGGAATCCAGAGATCGTAACATTTGTATCCTTTCCTTGAAAGGAATAACCAAAAAAGATAGTTTTGACAGAATGGGAATCGAGTTTATCAAGACGTTTTTTGTCAACATAGCAAGTACAACCAAAGATCTTAAGTTGATCAATATTCATTCGCCTACCATTCAGGATTTCTAAAGGTTGTTTATTTTGAATTGTGGGACTAGGCAGACGATTAATCAGATATACAACGGTTAAGATAGCTTCCGACCAAAATATTTTGGGTACTTGAGTTTGAAATAAAAGAGATCTAGTGACATTCAAAAGGTGTCGATTTTACCTTTAAGAAATACCATTTTGTTTAGGGGTGTTAATGCAAGTAGTTTGATGAAATATGCCTTTATCTTTCAAAAAATGTTGGAAAACATTACTGGTGTATTCTAAACCATTATCAGACCTAAGAGTTTAATTTTAGTATCATATATATTTTCTACCAAGGCAACATAATCACAAAAAATAGAAAAAAACGTGAGATTTTGATTTAATAAGTAAAGTCAGGTTGTTCATGAAAAATCATAAATAAAAGTAATAAAATATCTAAAACCATTGTAGGACTCAACTGGGGCTGGGCCCCAGATGTCAGAATGTATCATCTCCATCGGTTTTCCTGTTTTAGAAGTAGACGCATGAAAATGTAACCTGGTTTGTTTTACCAAACGACAAATCTCACAACATAACTCATTATTAAGGTCTATGCTAGGAAATAATTGATTCAAAATAGGAACGGACGGGTGTCCCATGCGTTTGTACCAAAGATCGAGAGCCCGATAGGACACATTATTAACCTGTAAAATATTGTTCGAGCTGTCTGAAATATATAAGCCATTTATGAGAACACCTCTACCAATCATCTTCCCTGATTGTCGGTCCTAAAACAACACATCAAAGGGTGAGAAGATCACATTGCAATTCAAATTTCCAGTGATCCTTGCTAAGGACAGAAGATTAGATGTGAAATCGGGAACATATAATATGTTTTCAGTCGTATCATTTAGTAGATTGGATTCTCCCACTCCATTAATTTTGACTTGATTTCCATTAGCAACGGTAACAAATTTATTTATACTAGGGTCGTAGTTAATATTGCATAAAAGTTCTTGATTCCAGTCATGTGGTCTGTAGCTCCGGTGTTTATAATCCAAGAGTTTATAAAGCTACTGAAATTAGCAATAGGATTAGCAGAATCCATACCTGGATTACTTGTTTGACTTTGATTTTGACTAGCTATTTGAAGGAGGCTATTCAGATGGGCCATCGTGTGGCCCAATTCCCTTTGGACCGATCCAGGTCCAAGAGCAGCAGCAGCAACACACTCTCCTCCACTCACCAGCATACCCAGATATGGAGTTCACATCTGGACCGAGTTTCCATCGGATCTTGCATAGTCCGCGAAGGAATCGGATACAAAACCCCGACTCCTAGACCCGACTTGCGACCACTTGTGTTTTTGCTCTCCAAAGTTAGGGTTTTGGTAGTGTCCGTCGCTGCCAGGGTTTCCGCCACCGTTCGAATTTCCTCTCCCATCCCCCCTCCTCTCGTCGGTGCCATCTAAGGGAGAGGGTAATGGACCGCGCCCACGAGAGGTGGTCGTCGATCTGCCACTTCCCAGTGATGTGGCCCAACTTCCCCTTGCCACTAAGGGAGAGGGTAATGGACCGCGCCCACGAGAGGTAATTTGCCCCCTTGAGAAGTTGGGTTATGAGGCGTTGTGGGGTTCCTTCGGCCATGGGGTCTGGATGTCGCCTCAAGCGTCAACCTCTCTTGGTGATCTGAGGTTGTAGTGGCTTGTGATGGTCAGATTTTGTGGTCCGAGACCAGATGGTCAGTGACGATTTTTGAGGTTTCAGGGTTTTGGGTTTGTTTGGTGGTGAGGGGACTGGTGATAATTCTGGAAGGAATTCTGAGGTGAGGTCGTCGGAGGTTTACGGTCGGTGATGATTCTCCCGTTCTGAGGTCTGATCAATTTTCCTATGATACCATATTAAATTTGTGTTTGTATATTTATTGATTATTAACTTCTGAATATACACGTTGGAATACATATATAGGGTATGTGTAATAGCCGTTGGAGGGTGATTTATTTTCTAATACAAAAGATACTATAGTTGACTTGATTATGTTTGGCGTGAATGATCTCTGTTTCCTTTGGTGATGACACTGATTTGGGTTGTGAAAGATTGAGGCCGGATTTGGCGATGATGACTGTTGAGTCTGAGCCGTTGGTTTTAACACGCTTGCGGTTAAATTTTAGACTCATCATGCCTCCCTTTGACAAATCCTCCTTGCTCTTGAGAAATTATTTTGGCGAGGAAAGCTGAAATTCTCTTGGCAATCACTTTGACAATAGTTTTGTAAGGAACACTGCACAAACTCATGGGTCTCAAATCAGTGAATCCTTAATAGAAGATTTCAGTTTATACATAAACTTAAGGTATGTTAAAAAAATAAAAAAATAACATAGAGGGGGAAAGAAAACTTGGCTTCTTTCAAAAACTTCTTGTGAGGATGAGATGTTTTCATTGTTCGAATAAAAAACGAATTCGATGAAGTCACATGAAGAAATCTAAAGCCTCTTCTAAAATTGTGTAATTGTGCCTCCAGACAATTTATTCCATATATTTATACACTCAATTAAGGGTGTAACTAGCCGAACCAATTAAACCGACCAATGTTAAAGTTTAGCTCCTTACGATTATCAAGCCTAAACTTGAATTTGAGTTCAGCTTATTATATCTCAAACCGAGCTCGAGTTTAAGTTGAGCTTTAAATAAGTCTATTACAAACCCATTTATTATAGATAAATATCATGAACAATAAAAAAATTACATATTTGTACGTAAAAGTTAACACAAATTATATTGATATTGCTTGACATTTAATATATATTTAAAATTTTACACAATATTTTATTGAAATTAATATTATAGCATCTAAAATATATTAATATGCATATATAGACTTTTATACATATGAATATATAACTTTTTAACAAGACGATCATTAAAAGACCCTGACACCCTTGGTTGCATACCAAAATTGCATGTAAATATTCTCATGCTAAGTGCATCTCCAAATAACCATTCAAATAATATTACAAGTTAATTACCTTACAAGAAATTCTAGCTTTTTATTCTCATGTAAAACTTGAACAAATATTGTAGGATTGATTGTCTATTACATGTCAAACTATGTCTTGCTGATTCAATTTTCATAAATCATTGATTACAATTTTGAAGTGACAACCGCAAGTGCAAGGTCGTGTTGAAACAGTGACACGTACGGGTAGATTCACAAAGATTGTGTCCTTACGCAATTTTCCACTCGATGAGTGGAGAGAAAGATATGGAGAGTTTTGTATACTACACTACACTAGAATCATAAACGTGACTAAATTAACAACTAAGCACTAATCTAGAGACCCTAGGAGTGGAGGTGAAGTTGTGGGTTGTATGTGAATGACATGCACAACATTAACACAAGTTAGAGTGTGTGACATACAAGTAGTAGGAAGTGTGGAAACTAAGTGTATGATACACCCACCTACATGGTAAACCATAGATGTACATGCATTAACATGAAACTAAGTTAATTTCAAATTTTCAAGCATACTTTAAGCACCTAGTGTGGCCATTAAGGCACCCATGAATCCTATATACAATCTAGGTCATTCATGTAAACATGCATCATTCCATGAAGCCAAAATCATTCATCAACATACAAATTCATTCAAGTAAAGATACCAAAACTTACATCTAAGCATATGTTAAGATCCTAGTGTGGTCATTAACCCATCATCATACAAGTGGTTCAAACCCATCATGACACAACCATTACCTATATCATCATTATATATTCTTCACATGTGTTGAAGAATTTAGAAACACTTAGAATAACACTAAACATGCATCAAAAACCAAACTAAATATCTATCTGTTAGATGAAATTAAAACATCCATAGAAAAAAGCGTTCAACATGGACAACAAGAATCTAACATTGGATTGAAGATAAAAAATCTAAGTTACATATTCCATCTACCTCATTTTTGCGGCCCAAATCGGTAAAAACTAAACATAATCTATAGTAGTGGTGGAGAAAAAGAAAAAATGTAGAAATACATGTCTATTTATAGAATAATGTGGCCATTTCTCTGTTCTGGGATGGATCAACAATTGTAATAGCATCTAAACAAGTTTAATGCACCTTTGAGTAAAGTCAAAGGTGCTGGACAAATTTGAGCTTAAATGGCGCAATATGATCCACCATTAGCACATAAAAATGCTCTACCAGCGGATTTGGGCGCTCCGATCTGGCCTAGATTTGGTCAGATGACTTAAATTAAGAATTTGACACGTGGGGTTGCACCTTAGTTCCTTTACTTGTCCTAGATTGGAGTTGAGCTGCACAATTGGGTTTTGGGTTTGGTTCGCGATCGTATTTAAATTGATCTATGTTTTCTCTTATGTTGGTTCCTCCGAGTTTGCGAACATATTCCCGACCTTTGCAACTTAGTTCAAAAACAATACAAAAAAGTTCTTTTATCTTGCAATTTGGTCTAAATCACTCCCCTTCATTTATTTAGTACCTAATACCCAAAATATACATAACACCCGAGTAACACAAATATGGGGTAAAAGAAATAATGTATAACACGAATGCAATGTATGATATGCTAATAATCAAATACCTCATACTTATGTTTTGTTATCGAGCAAAACGGAAAAAAGGAAACATATAAGACGGAAAATCTTACCTCACTTTCGTAGGAATCACGGTTGCACTTTGATTAGTAGCATATCATACATTGCATTCATGCTATATATCCTTTATTTTACTCCAATTTTGTGATACTCGAGTGTTTCTTTGTGGTGTTTCAGGTGTTAAGTAATAAAGAAGAGAAAATGACTGAAATGCAAGAAAAAAATAACTTATAAAATAAAGTGGACAAGTTTGTCATGCACAAAGACCCATCTGCAAATCAGGGAGGACCGAGATGAAATCCAAAGAAACCTGAATGCACAGAAAACATTTCAGAAGCAAAAATCCCTCAATAACATGATCTTGAAGAGTATTTAGGCAATTAAGATCAAACGGGCACGAACCAGTGGACAAGGAGTGCAGTCCACATGCAAAATACAACACTTAAGCTCCTGGAAGAAATTTGGTCCAATTGGATCCGCCAATGGCGGATCTTTTGTGCCCGATCGGCACCAATTTCTTGTAAATTAAGGTAAGATTTTCCATTTTTATATGTTTCTTTTTTTTATTTTTATTTTTTCGTTTTGCTCGATAACAAAAGATAAGTCTGAGATATTTGATTATTAGCATATCATACATTGCATTCGTATTATACATTATTTCTTTTACCCCATATTAAAAATCCAAATTTTTGACATTTCCACCGTTGATTCCATGCATACTCTGTTTTAATGTCAAAAATTAATTTTCTTTGCATGCTCCCCTCTTAATACAACTTGGACCTTAAAAGTGAAAGCAAAATATTAGTGGATTGTCATCTAGGTCATGCATCATTTCTAAACATTGTAAGCATTCGTCTTTTCTTTGCTTTATTTTTTGTGTTGTTGAATGCTAACGTGAGGTATGTGCACTCATTCTCTCATTCATGCATGGTTAAAGCACGCATTAGTTAGTAAGTTCATTGGAATAAGAGTGAGGTGAGTTGCTTGCTAGTTTAAGGATAATTGATCTTAAGGGGCATCACCTAGCCATCAAGATAAGGTGGGGATTTCATCATCCTTTCCTTAGCCCCAAAAATCACTCCTCATTAAGAGCTTTAATCTAAAATAAAATAGACATTGACCCCTAAGGACCTCGGGCGAATTGGCGTCACCCACTTTGTCTATAATAGGAGAGACGAGATCTCCGGATCTTGGCTCACTTGTTGGGTTTTGTGGTCTTCATCATAGGGAGGTGATGCGTGTTAAGGCTGCGTAACCTCGCAATTAGACGTCGTGTAGCTGTAAGTACTTATAGTGACCTTAGACTATTTGAGTCGTGTTTGCTAAATTAGACTTCTACCCTCACATTTACCAACGCTAGCTTTAAGGATTCTTCCAATCTCCTTCGAGTAATTTTTCTCTCACATACTTCTTCGTTCTAGTCTCCTTCCCTTTACACTCTCTATAAACATCTTAGGGGCGAGTCGAACACTTTTTTTGCGAGCTTAACCTCGTGGTGTGAGAGTGGTCGACTCGAGATACTATGTTGAATGGATGATTACATGGGCGACCATCCATTTCATTGTTGAGACCATGACTATTCTCCCTGGTATTTCAGAACCATGCATCTTGGGTGCCTCAAACTAACACCCAGTATAGTTGGGACAATCTTAATTGTGATGCTGAACAATCTTTATATTGGGGTAAAACACAGCCCCACACTTTATGCATTGTACTCAATGTATATATGCAAGCATGATTCTATATGGCTTTATGCATAAAAAATGTTAGGGTCTCACCAAACTATGAAGCACAAAATGAATGTTCATGGTCCTGTCAATGGACACAAACGTAAATTCCCCAATACCTATGAGATACTTAAGAATTGAAACAAATACGTTAAACAAAAAATTCCAAAGACTCATGTGGTTGGGGCCACAACAACAAATGCTCACTTGTCGAGTCTTTTTTTCTTTTTCCAGAAACAAACTTTTTTTGTTCTTTTCTTTCTTTTTCTTTTTTGTTCTTTTATATAACTATGTACAATAATGCATTACCATTGTCATTCGTCAAAGGACATTGAAGGGGAACTCGGAAGTGGGTCAATAAATATGAAATGGGAACATAACACCAAGATGATCAAAATACTCATGTGCGATGCATACTCACAAAACACACAACAAACAGGAAAAAGTTCGTAAATTGGACGAAAGGCACATGATTCGAAGAATAAAATAGATCGAACCTCTGGAGAGTGGAAAAAACGATCATGGAAAGTGAGTTTCCTCCATTGCAACATCAATGTCATGGTCACCAATCCAAATTCTCCAACCAAAAGGATGGTGCATTGGAACAAGGTAAATGACATTATTATCCTTGCCTAACATACTTGTGAATAAAATTGGGTATCTCACTCGAGATATCCTCTAAGGATCTCCTGATACCCGTATCAGCAAAGTAGTTGTTTGGAGCCCCTTGAATTACAAGACGAGTAAGGGGAATAGTAAGGCAATGCCTCTTCAAATTGTATGAAAGTAGGAGTATCATAGAGTTGCTACTCCACCAGGGGTGGGTCCTCATGAGGAAAAACACTAAAATCGTGTTGCTCAAAAACCACAAGACAAAAGATAATGCATAATCTTGTGCCGACTCAAATTAAATTTGTCCAGGTCATTCTCAATTTAAATCGAATTTCCCACCAAATGATCGAGATTTGAAACCTCTTCTAATCCCTCAGAGTAATTAGAAGTTTGACTTTGAAAGATTGTGCTTTGAAAATATGCATGTGGTGAGGGTTCAATATGATATAGTGAGTCCTAAAGTTGGCAAGAAAGATCATCATCCTCACATTCATTAAATTGTTGTGTCATGTGACTCACTTGCGTCCCAATGTTGTGATCGAGTTGTTGGTGGTTGCAAGCATGGTTTGAATGCTCTACATGAATGTTGAAGGGATTTGTTGTAAAGAATCAAGTTTGGGGTTAATTATGAGGTTCATGTCATAATATTGGAAATTTTAGGCTTTAGTGTGAAGGGAATGTGTTCTAAAAGTTTTACTTTTATATGTCAATTGTTATGAATGTAATGTACAAACATATTGTTCCTTGATTATTGTATTCGTCTTTTGGATGTGTTCAGGAAGAGTCTCTTGGTCCTTAACTGTAGAGCTTTAAATGATAATAGTTTACATAAATCAAAAGTTATTCACAATCGTGGTAATTGACATGAAACATTAATTACAAATATACACATACATAGAGACACGAAATCCTTCAGAGTGTTCATGAGTTGAGAATGTGTCCCTTGATTGGTAGGTAAGTGTTGGTAGAGATTTAAGTACTCAGGAGGAGGATACTGGTGTGAACATGATGTGTGAAAATTTGAATGTCCAAGGTTTCTCACGAATGTGTCTTCCCTATGATATACGTGAATATGCATGAGTCATAATGAGCACTTTGGGTAATCAGGTTCTAGAGTAACATACGAACATTCATTGAACACATGACAACTTAACCTGCAGTGGTTACCTGACGAAGTAGCCACTGGTGCACTGATACCCCCTACGGTATGCATGAAAAAGACCAAATGTTATTATAACGACATTGTTTATATAACGATAGTTGATGAGAAGTGTAACGACAACGATGGTTTTATTGCAACGACAACAATGCCTACATTGGATGAGAAGTGTGTTGACGATTGTGAGCATCAGGAGGTGTCATTTGAGGGACAACAATTACTTGGTCAACAAGCTCTGAGAATGAGGATATGAAATGTGCAGGTCTTGATCGTGTCCTTTGGTAGCGTGAATGAATGCAGGAATACGTGGAAAGCTATGTTGATGTTAAGGCCAATAAAAGAAGCGACCATGCTCCCATTGATCCTCCATGTCAAAATACCCTCGCCTGTCGCAAAGCTAGTTCCACGTTCTTCAACTCAAGGGTTTCCCATCCAAACTATTCTAGTTTGACCCAACAAGTGTATGTCCAGCCGGTAGGTGGTAACCCTACCAGCGCTTTTGTTGGAAAAGAGAGTGAAGATTTTATTGCGTGTTTGGAGGGAAAGCACTTTTGGCAACTTTAAAGCAAAAATCCACATGCTCAGCAATAAAATTGCTAATGTTCAACTCGAGATTCTTGATGGTAATCATTACCACAATGTGTTGAATGACATTGCGCGTCTGAAGGGAGGTCAAGCTCCTCGAGGATCATGTGGATGATCAAGCAAAATGTGTGTAAGGTGACTTTGTGAAGGTTACTCCAGTACCACTTTCTTTCACACTTCTTTGATCAGTAGGCGTACGTGTTGGCAACGTGACCCATCAATCGAGAGTTTAGGACTGTAATGTAACGGAGGAGAGACATTATATCGGTGTTTGTGAGATTTCTTTGACCCTTCAACAAACTATCGACCATCGCTTCACCTCCTCCAAGTATTGTGGATGTTTTAATTTCTAGTATGGGTATAAATGGGCGGTTCGTGGTGGTTATAAGGCTTACTCATGATCCTACCCGCCTAATTAAACGGTTCGCGGTTCGGTTTGAAACTCATTTATTTTTACCTCACTACTACAGAAAATGGAATATACGTCGGATGTATATATAAGACGACGTCTATTCTTTAACGTATAGACGTCGGTCGTTATATGAACCGACGTCTATTCGTTTGGTATAGACGTCGGTTCAATAAGCGACGACGTCTATTCCTAAAGCATATACGTTGGTTCAATAAGAGACGACGTCTATTCATAAAGCATATACGTCGGATTCATACCACAGCCGACGTCTATTCCTTTCTTCATAGGAATAAACGTCGGCTAATTTAAACAAGCGACGTCTATTCCTAAACTTGGACAAAAATAAATAAATAGCATCCGACGAAGTTGTTTTTAGTCATCGTATTCGTGTACATACAACTGCACCAAATTCGTTCACCTATAAATTTGTTCACAAATACTCACAATTTCATCCACATGTACATACAAGCACAAACACACAAGCATACATACACAAACACAAACATACAACCATACATGCACAAACATACAAGCATACACAAGCATACACAATTGACATGGTTATATGGTTATATTTAATTAAACGGTTTTGGGCAGTTAAATGGTTATATGGTTAAAGCTTAATGGATACTAAAATCGATATAAGAATTGGGTAAATGGTTAAATGGATAAAAACTTGTCAAACTTGTTAAAAACATCATAACATCCATATTTTTATAATCAAAACCTCCAAAATTTCATAATCTAAAATCCACAAATCATATAAAACAGCATCAAACATCCACATATAATGACAATAATAATACAAACAATTATATGTATATAGTATATATAACAAAATATTATATATATTCATTATGTTTTGCAGTTAAACGTTTAAACGGACGGGTTAAATCATGTAATCTTATCCGTCCATTTATTAAACGGTTATGATTTTCACAATCCTTATCCTCTCATTTATTAAACGGTTATGATTTTTACAACCCGTGACCCTACCCTACCCGTCGGTTCGGGTAGGACGGTTGAACGATTTTTACACAACTCATTTACGGCCCTAATTTCTAGCAAGGACAATGCTATGCTTTGCCGTGCCATTACGATTGAAGAGTTAAAAAGAGTTGTTAGTTTGGGGGGGTGAGTAAGCCACCAGGTAGTGATGGGTTCACTGTAGGATTCTATAAATCGTCATTTGGTGTAATTGCTCATGACCTCCTCGTGGTCAAGAATGTCTTAAACTCGAGAAGAATGCTTGGATGTGCCAACCACACTCTACTCTCCCTTTGCACCTTACTTTATTGGATTGAAGTTGCTATCAAACCGTTTAAGTCGTTGTTGTTGGCCGCTGCATCTCAAATGTCGTGTTGTTATTGCCTCCACGAGCTTTTCCAGAATATCTACCACTCCTAGGGCTCCCCCAAGATGTGCCTTAAGATTGACTTTTGAAATATCAATAGGTTGGGTGGATTAGAATTTGTCTCCAAGCTTCATTCTCGATTTATATCAATGGCAACACCTCGGCGACCTTTGGATCCATGACAGGTATTAGGCAAGTTGACCCCATTGCCCCATACCTCTTTGTGCTTATGATGGAGAGTCTCACTTGCCTTATGGATGGAGTTATTAGTCAAGGGAGTATTACTCCAACATGTGCAAATAGTGTTGTCAATGTTTCGCACGTTATCTTCGCAAATGACCTCATGATGTTTTCAACGGTGTACCGTAGGGTCTGTGGAAGGGATCAAGAGGATACTGGACGAATTCGCTAGCTTCTCCAGACATCAGCTCAACAATGGTTATGTTTATGTCCTCCCAATCAACACATTAAGCAATTTCATAAGCAAAAAATACTCAGAAAAACCCCAACAATTTAGCCAACACTTACATATATCATCAGATTTTAACTAAGATAAGATAATTTGTATAGAGTGAATGCAAACATGTTAAAATCCTCTGGAAAAAATAAAATAGATCCTATAAAGGGTTCAAGAATAAGCATTTAAAGATTATTGGAAACACTTATTATTGAAATGCACAAATTTGGACTTACTCCTTAATCAGATTTTCAAGCATTTCAAGAACATGCTTATTCTGATTATTGCAAATAATCAAAACCTGGTTTTTTTAAGAAACCTATCCACAAAGGATTTAGCAACAACTGATACACAATTCACAAACACTAAAAAAGAAACTTCTCTAAATCCTAAGCTAAAAGTTGCAAAACTTTAGTATTAAGTAATGCATTACTGATGGAAGTAGACCAAGTGCGAGTACTTCGTTAATTTACTGACGGTTAATATCGAAGAGCTCTTACTGACATACGTGAAAGTTAGTTAATAGCTACTGAAATTAATGAAATGTTAGAAGCAAATGAACAGAACATTATCTTGACCACTTAAAGGGTTGTTTTAGGATTCTGTACATCAGAAAGACACAAAGAATTGAAACTTGTGTTAAATCTTAAATTTGTTATGTTTACTTAACTCAACAAATTTGTTATCTTTACTTAACTCGACAAAGTTGCTTGAATAAGAACTAGAGAAAGCAATATTTGGATTAAAAATCTTAAATCCTTATGTTTTCTGATTTTAAAAAAATTAAGAAAATTTGAAATATTTTTATGTCCGGTCCGACCACACGGTCCAACCCGGTCCGACCCGGCTGAATCCGGTTCAGAACGGTTCGACTAGAGGCTTGGTTTTTTGGGTGAACCGGCCGACGGACCATCGGTTCCCAGTCCGACCAGGTCGAACCGTCCGGTCTGGTTCAGTTTTAAAACCGTGAGAAAAAACATAAAACCAATAAAATCAGAATGATAATGCTACCGATAAAAGTGAAAGTGTTCAGAAACATGCCTACAAGGTTTTGAATCATTTAAATGTGATTTCATCTTGTAAAATATTGAAATTCCCTTACCCTACAAAAATAAAATCTAACTATTTTTTTACAAATTATAACATAAATTGGAATAAATACATACCAATAATAGACATAAGAACTTAGTGCCATTCTTGTAGATTAGTAATTGTGGCAAAAGACAACCAATCACCGTCAAATTATCTTTCGGAAAGGGAATGCATTTACGAAGTAAGAAAAAAGTTCAGGAAAAACTTGGTTTTACATTCTTGCTTTTGGTCTTCGAAATTGTCCCACCTGCCCACCATCGGAAATGAGGGATCCTTTCTTGGTAATGCAAAGGCCTCCATGAATTAATGGAACCAAAAGAATCACATTTCTAAGCCTGAAAACATGAATTTAAAAACACATAAAGAGATGTGAATTGAGAGATGCATTCAGAAAGTAAAATAAGGAAAAAAAAGTGCTTGAAGTTGACAATACAACTCTACAAGCCTGCACCTAAAACCAAATTTTTCTAAAAACTACTTGGAAGTTTAGATATCAAGTCTTTATGTCTGAAATGGAGGTTGAGTGCTATGTTGCTATATATGTAGGTAGAATATGAGACACATATTTCAAAAAAAGTATTCTTCTATATTAAACAAGTGCATTCAACTATGGAAACCAAGTATAACTCCAATTAGTTGGGTGATAACGTAGGTAGAAAGTGAGACATATTTCAGAAAAACTTGTATTTTAAACAAATAATTTCAACTAGAAAAGATCAAACAAATTTCCTCTGTCCAGAAATGTGTAATTTCCAGACGGGTGTAATTTCCTCTGTTTGCAAGATCGAGCAAATCAATGAAAGACACATACTCAGGGCCGTCTCGGAAATTTTTGAGGCCCTGTGCGAAAATCAACAACGAGACTCCTAAATTTGAAAAAAATTATCCTCCTAGTTTAAATAATAAAAAATTTACTAACTTAATGCAATATTAATTGAATTTTTTTGTCCTCTTAGCAATATTTAAGACAAATTTATCAATGTTTAAGTGTTATTAATGTGTTAACACTAATTTTTTTTGCAACCCAATAAGGTCATGTACATTTTTTATTTTTTTTGAGGCCTCCTCAAAGTGAGACCCGGAATGAGGCCCGGAGCAGGAGCTCACCCTGCTCCTGCTATTGGGTCGGGCCTGCACATACTTGTTAACACTTCTGAATGCAAATTATCTCAAGCGTTTCCTAGCACACTACTAAGAAAAATAAACTAAAGTCGAACATTGTGTAATCAACCAATTAAACTTCAACTTTAAAAATCAAAATCAATCCCATCGTAGAGTTATTGAAGTAATTAAACTTAGTGCTTAATTATGTATCACACCCTAATTCTATTTCAACAAGAAAGGTTCACTAAAACCAAACTTATATCCTACAAAAGAAACCAAAATGTCGACAAACGTACAAGACAAACAAATCAAACAAACTACATGGAAGGAATGACACAAAAAGCACGAATCCAATCAATTGAGGAACCAAATCACAATTTGATATATGCACAATTCCAATAGACTACGCAAATCAAATTAAGACAAAAAGATCAATAAGAAATTAGAGAACCCATGACTTACAAAGGCAGCGAACACGTTGTTGGGGTTCTTCTCGTTAGTAGGTTGGCTTGAACTCCTCCCACATATCCGAAATCCAAAACTGAATCCAACTGAATATCCTCTCCAAACAAATTAGAATCTGAATCTGTGTCCATCTGATTCCCAAATGTGGACAACAAATTAGAAGATCAATGAAAAGGATAACATGCATGAACACATATAATAGATTCTGAGGCCTCTTATGCTCTTTCTTGTTATTGAAATCTTAAAAATCCCAGTATAAACAACTAAAACATCAAAAACCCAAAAAAAATCAAACTGGTGTAAAAAAAAATGCACATAAATTAAAAATCAAGCAAAAATTTTAATTAAAAGGGGAATAGCATACTCAGGTTGCGCTCCCAGAGAATTCACACGAAGATGACGACTACGATCCCACAGTGGTCCCCATCGGGCCGACCAAGGTTTGTTGTGTCCTCTTCCTTCTTTTGCCTTTTAAGACGAAATTGTTGTTGTCGATGTTTGTCGCGACATCATGTACTGGTGGAAGAAAAGGGTATGTCAGTGAGGAAGAACAAATGGTGTTGATTGAGGAAGAAAAGAAGGAATCGGTGAGGAAGTGAAGCGAGGATGAAGTAAAGGACAGGTGTTGAATATAAGCCAGCGAAACCAACGGCGGACACGTATTGACGACAGGAAGTTTGAGACGACCAGCAGGTGAACGATTTTGGCTTTTATAATTTTTAGTGTATTGTTTCTTATATGTTTGTTTTGTTCTTTTGCATCACAATCCACTTTATATCTATTGTCTTAGAATATTTCCGTCGACAACGGCTTTGCCAAAAGAATCAAAGGTTCGCCCTTGGGATGACTGTCATTTCCCGAAATCAACCTTCTTCCACTTCGAAAGCAGAGGATACGATGTTTTCTTTGCGCCGTATGAACGATCCACACCCCATAAAGGAGGTCAAGTTCCAAAACCGATAAACCACAAAACCCGAGCAGGGCGATCACAGAACAATCGGAAATGGAACAAAGTTCAACTTCAATACACGGGGAAGGAAGCAAAGAGGAACTCAATGGAGAAAAGCACCGTCTCCACAAAATGGATGGAAAGGGAAGGAATATGAACTTCAATATCACACGAGTGATAGCATGGATTGGGACGCAACCAAGGTGTTGTCGAGCCAATCACGAACTCCAATAAAAAAGGATCACCCAGTGATGAACAAACTCATACTTGTGGAAGCTGAAAATCTAAAAGAAGCAAATGAGTCCGAGCTGGCGGAGGAAAATCCAACCACCAAGATGATTAAGTAGGGGTGAGAGTAACCCAGTCCGGGTTCCGGTCCGGACTTTTTTGAAATTTCCGTTTCGGTCCGGTCCGGTCTGGTCCGGACCCGTCTGATTTTCGTTTTTTTATATTAAAAATACGATTTTGGATCAGACCGGATGCTCAACCCTATGATTAAGGAACATATTGCGGATGCCCTTTGTAAGCTCTTGGTAAGGGTCATTCCGAGCATGGGTGCAACTGAGAAGCAAAATATTCCTGGTGACGGGAAATCCCCGCCACGAGCCGAAAAGGCGAAGAACACAAATTCAAGTTCACAAAAGGTCGTACATGAGGATCAAAAAGTGAGTTGGGCTGACATGGAGAAGGCAAACCCAAAATAAACTGTAGGCCGCAAAGAAAAGGATGGATCTTGGGCGAGTGAACGACCACTAACCCAGCAGGCTCCAAAGTTAGGGAATGCTCCAGATACTCAAGCCCATCAATGAATAGAGGCCCGCTGATGATGGGTAAGGGCAGTGAATCCAAACCATCAAAACAAATAAAGGCTTTGGCTGGGACTTTACTGGACAAGTTCAACAAAGAACTTCCACCGGCAGAATCAGGTGTACTAAATCCTCATGATAATGATTTTTATTTGATTAGCAATAGAAACACTAGTCCTCATGATAATGATGACGTCATACATGGAAAATCACAAATTATGCTCAATAGAAAGGAAGTAAAAAAACAAAATTCGAAATCATCAAAATGACCCGAAATTTAAGCACGTTCGAGAACAATTTGCTAGCTCTACCGAATGGGCAATCAAAAATCATCATCAAATCAATAATCAATTTATATATAATCAATATATTAATTTAATTAATTTAATATATTATTTTTGATATTATTTTTGGAATCTTTTTTATTTAATAAAAATAGTATTAAATCCTGCTCAAGCTAATTCCTAGCCCTGCACAAATATGATCCAGACGCATATATGATATATCATTTATGTCATATATGTGTGGACATATGGTTACATATTGGGAACCAAGAAAATGTGGATATGGTTGAATGGTAAAATTTCTCCTTGCCAAGGAGAAGATGCGGGTTCGATTCCTGTTATCCGCCTACGGTGAAGAAATGTACTATGATAAAAATTAGGTATGGTTGACTGCTATTGTAGTTTTATCTTTCCACTTTTATATCCCAAATAAAATAGATGTGGTCTGTAATTACTAAATAACATAATTACATAAATTAATTATTAATTTGGACAAAAAATGTTGTAGAGACAAGATTTGAACCTGTGACCTCAAGGTTATGAGCCTTGCGAGCTACCAAACTGCTCCACTTCGCGCGTAAGATCTCGGAACTAATGAATAACGGGACATTTGGATATGCCTCTCTACCATATCCATACAAATAGAATAGTCTATTTATACATAATGGTAAAGAGGGGTCTCCCTTAGGATTCTAAATCATAAAGATCCATACAAAGTTCAAACTTATTTGTATCCTTAACAACTAGATCTTGTTACGCCCGGTAACAAACATGCATGAACCATTTCTCGAAGTATATGTTCGGATAGTCTAAAGGCTCTATAGTTAGCTCTAGGCCTTCCGGTCGAAAAACAACGTCGATGGAGACTTATAGGTGCACTGTTATGTGGTGAAGATTGCATTTTTCATGAATTTCCCATTTTTGACTAAATGACGAAACTTTCTTTATTTTGTTTTTAAGGATCGACAAATCAAATGATATTTTTGTTCCAATTACTGCCTCTTCCTTTCCCTCACAATCAAACATTTTCTTGCCATAATGTTCAGTTCCTATTATTATCAATGATATGGTTTAAATCCTAGATGTAGAAATATGAGAAGGTAGACCCACCTTTTTCATCGAAATAAACGAAATTCTTGTGGATCCAGCACAAAAAAAATAACTAACTAAATTAACCAAATTTTCCTGATGTAGAGGTAATAAGGAAAGCTGTATAAGTGAATATATAACCTAAAGAAAAGTGGGCTAATCCAACCAACCGTGCTTGCACAATGGAAAGAGCCACTGACTTATCTCTCCATCGAATTAAATTAGCCAAAGGTGTGCGTTCATGAGCCCATGCTAAAGTTTCAATCAATTCCTGCCAATATCCACGCCAGGAAATTAAAAATATAAATCCGGTAGCCCAAACAAGATGCCCAAATAAGAACATCCACGCCCAAACGGATAAGCTATTCATACCAAAAGGATTATACTCATTGATAAGTTGTGAAGAGTTTAACCATAGATAATCTCTTAACCACACCCATCAAAAAGTGGAGGATTCATTAAATTGTGAAACATTACCTTGCCCTAATGTGACCAACGATGGAATTGGTAGTAAATTAGACATTTTTCATTGGGATAACAACATTGAAGATTTTCAAGAGTTGAATCACAAGATTGGAATCAATATCTCGAACACAGAACTAATGAATCATTTTTGACTTGATTCGAACAAAGCAAGGCCTAAGAAAATTTGATATTACTAATCTAGTGCATTTAGCGGATCATACCAAAATATGGAAGATCTAATTGTTACTAGTGCTACACTTGGGTATAATATTAAGTTAAATTATGAAGATTATTTCATGGAGTACACGTGGTCTTGGAACTAGCTTGAAAAGACAAGCAATTAGGAATATCATTAGGACTTTCCGTCCAGAAGTCATTTTGATTCAAGAAACAAAAATAAATAATTTTGATCATAGACACTTCATATTCATTTGGGGTCAAATTATCGGGTAAGCCTTCTGTCGCAGGGGCCTCGGATGGCGTACTTAAAGGTTGGGACAACACAAAACTACACCTTATCATTAGCAAAACAAAGCACTTCTCAGTGTCCACAATGGCTGAAGATGACGACTTCAAATGGAAGTTGACGGGTGTTTGTGGTCCATGTAATCATGGCCAAAAAACTGACTTCCTGAATGAACTAAAATCATTGAATCCAAACAATAACATGGCTTAAATCCTTGGAGAAGATTTCAATCTAATATGTGGTCAAGCAGACTGGTCAAACTCAAACCCCATCCGTACTTCTGAAGTAAGAGCTTTTGAAGATTTTATTGAGGATCACTCTCTTATTGACCTAGACCCATCCAATTTGGACTTTACAAGGTCAAACATTCAAATAAATCCAACAAGGGCTAGACTTAGATTTCTCGTTTCCCACGAATTGGAAGATAAATTCGCTTTCACCCATTCTATAGGCATTTTATAGAACAACCTGCGATCATATACCGATTCGACTCAACACGTCTAAACACCCAAAAGGTAAAGTTCTTTTCTGATTTGATGACCGTTGGCTCTCAGAGGCAAATATTGATGAGTTGGTTAAATCGACTATTAATAACAACAAACAAGAATTAGTGTTCAAATCCCTAAGGGAAATCAAGACAAGGATTAAAACATATCTAAAAGCTAATCAAGAGGAAGAACCTCAAGACAAACTCAAAAAAATCAAGCCGAATATCCTAGAAGTGGATATCAAACAACAAAGACAAACCTTAACAAACGAAGATAATAGAAGAATTTTGGAGCTAAAAAGGGAGCATGAAATGATGCTTGATGACTAAGAAACTTTTTGGAGGTAGAGATAACGCATTCAGTGGTTAGAAGAGGGTGATCAAAATATGAAATTTTCCTATCACGCCGTCAATGCACGGAGGAGACAAAACTGCATCACTTTGCTAAAAAGCAATGGCAGAATATGTTATTCAAAAGAAGAAGAAAATCATAAATGAAATAGTTGATCCTTTTCAAAAAAAAAAAACAATGGCCCACCGACTTACAAGATCCCAATACTCTGGGATTTGATCCTCCTGGATAAAATTTGAGACCCAGGTGAACTTATCCAACCATTCTCGAAAGGAGAAATCAAGAAAGCAGTCTTCACCTTAGCCCAAAGAAAAGCCTCGGGGCCGGATGGATTTAACATTAAATTCATTCATTAATATTGGATACCATTAAAAGGAAAAATCAAAGAATTATTCCGAAAATTGCACAACAAGAAACTCAATAAAAAAGAATTTGTTAAATTTAATCAATGCTTTATAGCGCTCATACCAAAAAAAACAAGTCATTGAATCTGTCAAACACTTAAGACCAAAAAGAAATTCTTAAAGGTTAAGTCAGTATTTAATTAGTTTATGTAAAGAACTCGTGAGTTTATTTTGTTTACAAACTGACCTAGCTTACATTATACATTGAGTTAATTCTTGTTTTTTTGTTTTTCTCAGGTTAACGACTCACTCCTAAGTATATATTTTTGAAGTATAAAAATAGCACGTCGGTATTTTGGCTAAAATCCAACATGACATGCCCTTTTTATTTTAATCTTTGATGACCATATGTTTGGGCACCTAAGACCAAAATGGTTTGGGAACCAAAAATTAATGTCAAAGGACCCAAGATTGTTTGGGTACCAAAATCTTCACTTGTAGGTATTTAAAAGGAGGATGATCGATAGTGATCGGCTCAAGAAAAAAAGATCAATCCCAAGTTTCGAAGAATACATTAAGATCGAATCCATAAAGTCATCGTCGCTATCAAAAGGAGGTTGGAATGAATACCGAATCGAGGATAAAAAGTTAGGTAATATTCTCAATCCTCTTAACTTTAACAATTGGTTCTAATCTAGGAAATTGAATGCTTAAACGATAACATACATCATTGGTTTTAGGCCTTAGTGCTAGGAGGAGCATATAATGTTATATAATCTATTTAAGGGGGAGAATTATGTAATCCTAACATTTGCATCTTATGATTTTAATGTTTGCATTTTGTTTGAGGTCAAAAGGGGGAGAATGATAAGGATTGAGCTTCAATTAATTCATGTTGTGCATATTGATAGAGGGAGCACTATATACATGCATATATTACATAAATGAAATGGGAGCAATCATATAGAAAATGGATAAAGTAAATTGAAACTCAAGCATTAAGATATAAGTTTCCCATCATAAAAAAAGGGGAGATATAGGTTTGATAAGGGAGGAGATAATATCTTTTGCCTTGTTCTTTCATGAGAGTCGCAAGCTGAACCGATTTATCGTGATTCTCGAATATATAGGTAGATGGACTGATAAATCTAAATAGTTGATCGTCGGGAAAGACTGACATTCTGGAGTCATAAAGGTGTCTATAATGTTGGCTTTTAGGCCTTAATCTATATTAATTTTGATGATTAATCAAACTAATCTTAATTAATCAACCTAATCAATCAAAGTAAGCAAACACGATTACTTGCATTGCATACATACTTGTATACTTGCAATCATCTTAATAGGTTTATCAAGATTATCAAAGAGAATGAGCATTCGGACAAAGACATCAAGACTCAAGACTTGTAATCAAATCTTTGGACCAAGACTTGTAATTTTCTATATATTGAGTCCATATGAAAATATGTAAACTTGAGAACTAGAATTGCCTTGCACTAGGATTCTGTCCCAGCCAAGTTAGGTCGACCGAATGGCCAACGGTCGACCGAACTGCCTTGGATTAGTTTTGGAATTTACTTTTTGGAATTGTCGAAATGGTTGACCGAATGGCAAACGGTCTTCCAAACTGCCTTGGATTAGTTTTGAAGTTTAATCTCTTGAATTGTCGAAATGGTTGACTGAATGGCAAACGGTCGATCAAACTGCCTTGGACCAGTTTTGGATTTTACTCCAATGGTCACATTTGAATCTTGCATCTTTCAGTCATCTGAATAGACAACGGTCGACCGAACTAGTTTAAGTTTGAAAACAACCAATCTTTCCTGTCCACTTTAGGACGGTGCACCGAACTACTTTTGGTAAACCGAAATCTCTATTGGTTGAAATTTGAGTCCTATTCTGAATCAACCAAACAGTCATCCGAATGAACTTCGGTCGACCGAACTAGGCCAGAATTCTACCCGAGCTTCAAGCAAACTCTTGCTTCTCATTGGTTCATAACTCCACCAACTCCCCAACGGCTCTATTAGCTTTGAAGCCTATATAAGCCTCGTTCAAGAGACACAAACAACTCTACATTTTGCACCTACTTGGTAGCAAATTAATGTTGATCGGAGGTTGGTTGTTTGACCATTTGCTCCGGGGGCTTGAAACCTTACAGATATACATAAAAACGTTAAAAATACAATTATTAACAAAATTGAAATTTATTGGCTTTCAAAATTAAAGTATACCTCGTAACAGTATTTATTGGCTTTCACCTTAAAATGTGATGATTCTTGTAACAGTGGGCATGCATCAGATAATACTTATTTAAGGTTATCATTTTCTCCAGAAAAATCTTCATCTGATATCAAAATCAAGGAACCTCCTGAAAGTAGCTGTGATAAGGGCACTGATGTATTGGATCACAACCACACCAACGAGTTTTGGTCAAGGCACAAGGATGTAGAAAGTGCTTTGTCATATGGTCAAGCTAAAATTGTTCAAGGATCATCTGGAGTTCTATCAGGAGGTATGTTCTCCTTCCTTGAATTAGTTATCCCCCAAAGTGCAAAGAATACTTGTTTATCCTCAAAAATCTCATTGCACAGCTGATACTGGTATTTCACCAAAGATTAATGTGCTGGATAAGATAATTATGAGAGTTGGTGATTTTCCCATATCAAACCAATGTGTGCAGTTTCGACAAGATACATCTTGTGCTGAAGATGCTGCACTTTGTAGGGGCGGCACTCAGAAGTTGGTATTTCAATCTTGTCTTGGACACAATGTCTATTGTGTGAAGTATTTCATTGCAACACAAAACCTTTTTTCAATTTTTCTCATCCGATTACTATAGTATGATCAACTTTTCAAACATTGGCACCTGGGTGTATCTATTGTGGCAAAGTCCAACATAAGCTTGCTCTTTGTACCACATTATCTCTTATTTTGTGTAACTGATCTGGTTTTTCGTAAGTTTTCCATTGACATGTGTAAATTCATGGTCTTATCCCTGATCAGATTCTTGTTTGAAAATGAAAAATTATAATCGTATATTCAGCCACTGTGCAATTTATCTTGCGTACCTGTGTGCACGTATTGCAATAGAGTACTTATACATAAATTATGGTTTTCACTTGTATGATTGTTGATTCACGTATATAATTCTTAGACTGGAAATTCGTGAGATGTGTTGCCTTGCTAAATCAATTGTAGAAAGTCACACTAAATGTATTATTGTTTAGGAGCACATAATTCAAGCTGGATAGATTCCTGAAACAGTTTCCTGTTTTTCCAAATGTTTTTTTACTTGGCGGGGCAGGCGCAGCAGATATATTTGTTATTGAGCTAACAGTACCGGTATGTGAAACTTCCTAGGGAACTTCGTAGATCAGCCTTAGAGTTTAGTTTTTATTTCACTTTTATTGTTGAAATATTTTGTGGCTGTTACAAGATAAGTCATATATATATATATATATATATATATATATATATATATATATATATATATATATAACAATCTGCTGTGATGCCAGCTTCAAAAATTGAAAGTGGAGCCGGTGCTTCTACATTATCTATCCCGGATGGGAATCCTCCAAGGTGAGCCGGATAATTTTTATTTATAATAAAAAAAAATTCAAAATTTCGAAATCTAGGAAAAAAAAAAAATAATTTCCAAATCTACTCCGATCGCGGGTGTGACCCGCGATCCGTGGGGGGACGGATCGCGGTTCCCACCCGCGATCCGTCTTCCCGCCAAAAAATTTTTTTTTTAATTTTTTTTTTATTTTTTTATTTTTTTTTATTTCTGTTTTTATTTTTTATTGTAATTATTTGAAATCTTTTTTAAAATCTTTTTTTACCAAAATATGTTTTCTAATTTATATTATTTTTTAAAATTTTTTAATTTTTATTTTAATTTTTTCAAAAATCGACCTCCAAATCACGCCGATAACTGGGCGTATTGAAATGTTAGGGTATTTTATACAATAAAAAAATAAAATTTCTTAACCACAGAATAAGAAATTATTTACAAATGAATTTTAAATAAATACTAAAACTAATTAAAACAAAAAATTGGTAACATTGTCCAAAATTCGTAGGGTGTACACACATTACACACAGTTTTGGAGGTCGATACAGCAAAAAATTAAAAACACAATTAATTTTTTTTAAAAAATAATAATAATTACAAAACATATTTTGAAAAGAAATATAATAAAAAAACTTAATTAAAATAATTTAAAAAAATTCAAAACATAAAACACTCCAACTAAATTCCGTGACTTTTTTTTATTTTCTTTTATTGTTTTTTATTTTATGTTTTGATTTTTTTAAAATCATTTTAACTATGTTATATATATATATATACTTCAAAATATGTTTTCTAATTTTTATAAATTTTTTAAAAAAAATTAGTTGTGTTTTTAATTTTTTGCAGTATCGACTTTCAAAACTGTTTATAATGTATATCCACCTTACAAATTTTTGAAAATAAGTGGTATTCGAAATTTCGAATTTTTTCAATTTTTTTTTAAATTTTTGAAAATAAGTGGTATTCGAAAATAAGTGGTATTCGAAATTAAGTGGTATTCGAAAATAAGTGGTATTCGAAATTTCGAGTGGTATTCAAAAATAAGTGGTATTCGAAATTGAGTGGTATTCGAAAATAAGTGGTATTCGAAATTTCGAGTGGTATTCGAAAATAAGTGGTATTCGAAATTTCGAGTGGTATTCAAAAATAAGTGGTATTCGAAATACCACTTATTTTCGAATACCACTTATTTTCGAATACCACTCGAAATTTCGAATACCACTTAATTTCAAATACCACTTATTTTCGAATACCACTTATTTTTGAATACCACTCGAAATTTCGAATACCACTAATTTTCGAATACCACTTATTTTCAAAAATTTAAAAAAAATTTGAAAAAATTTGAAATTTCGAATACCACTTATTTTCAAAAATTTGTAAGGTGGATATACATTACAAACAGTTTTAAAAGTCGATACTGCAAAAAATTAAAAACACAACTAATTTTTTTTTAAAAATTTATAAAAATTAGAAAACATATTTTGAAGTATATATATATATATAACATAGTTAAAATGATTTTAAAAAAATCAAAACATAAAATAAAAAACAATAAAAGAAAATAAAAAAAAGTCACGGAATTTAGTTGGAGTGTTTTATGTTTTGAATTTTTTTAAATTATTTTAATTAAGTTTTTTTATTATATTTCTTTTCAAAATATGTTTTGTAATTATTATTATTTTTTAAAAAAAATTAATTGTGTTTTTAATTTTTTGCTGTATCGACCTCCAAAACTGTGTGTAATGTGTGTACACCCTACGAATTTTGGACAATGTTACCAATTTTTTGTTTTAATTAGTTTTAGTATTTATTTAAAATTCATTTGTAAATAATTTCTTATTCTGTGGTTAAGAAATTTTATTTTTTTATTGTATAAAATACCCTAACATTTCAATACGCCCAGTTATCGGCGTGATTTGGAGGTCGATTTTTGAAAAAATTAAAATAAAAATTAAAAAATTTTAAAAAATAATATAAATTAGAAAACATATTTTGGTAAAAAAAGATTTTAAAAAAGATTTCAAATAATTACAATAAAAAATAAAAACAGAAATAAAAAAAATTAAAAATTAAAAAAAAAATTAAAAAAAAAATTTTTTTTGGCGGGAAGACGGATCGCGGGTGGGAACCGCGATCCGTCCCCCCACGGATCGCGGGTGTGAACCGCGATCCGTCCCCCCACGGATCGCGGGTCACACCCGCGATCGGAGTAGATTTGGAAATTTTTTTTTTTTTTCCTAGATTTCGAAATTTTGAATTTTTTTTTATTATAAATAAAAATTACGGGGTGAGCCAGCAATTTGCTCTCTTTTAGATATCATGTAGTAAATTTAAAATTGACGTTTCATCTTACCTTATTTAATCATTCATTAAATATAGAAATATTTTGTGAATTCTCAACATTGAGTACTGATGTCTCATCTCGTTGTTGTGCATGGGGCACTCATCCATTGATAATATATATATATATATATATATATATATATATATATATATATATATATATATATATATATATATATATATAATCCGATATGTGTAACATCCTCGAAAGCGGAAGAAATTTAAATTTTTAATAAAACACAACACGAGGATATTACCGAAGAAAAAGACCAACAGGTGCACCAACATATACACAATATATATCTGAGAGTTTACAAAAGTGTGATTACAACAAAAGATAAGGAAAATATACATGTAATCACTCGGACCTCAAAACCGGGAAAGCAGGATCTGGTCCCGAATGCGCTCCTCCGCGGTCACCACCTCCTAATGCTGCCTATGACCTGACATAAAACATGAATATGCCTGAGTTTCCCGAGAGGAAACCCCGTATGCCAAACCTCTATAACAATAAATGACTAGACATCTAAGGCATGTATGATATGAAGTTCAATAGACAATCAACGTCTCACTGGGTCCCCGGGAACTCTCTCCCTACCACAGTTGACACTGATTGATCGTTTTATATTTAACCGCAAGTGCACGGCCGCGTTGAAGCGGTGGCAAATACGGGTCGTCCACTGGGAGGTGTGTCGACACTTGGTTTGTTCGAAGGCGAGAGGTAAAGAAAGGAGAAAATGATTGGTTACACTAAACTACACTAAGCTAAACTAGTAAACAAACAAGCTGAAATGAACTAACAACTAAGCTAATCAACTAATGCAAAAGATGAAATCACAGGAATGGAAAAACCCCTAAGGGGTGGAGTGTGTGTGTGTGCACATGAAATAAGTGTGGTATGAAATGCATTCAAGAAGCTCAAGTTAGTTGGTGTTGTTAATGCATAAGAAGTACCTAACTATGGCAAGACCTATCATTACAACACTAACTTATGTGAATGCAAGGTTGTTATTAAGACACTTAGACAAGCATGAAGTGTACCTAAGCTATGGCAGAAACCATCAAGTAAGGATCTTTGTAATTCAAGCAAGCATACTAATATCAACACAAAACATTTATATTAAGCATTCAAACCACCTACATAACATGTACATACACCTACTCCACTCCCAAAGGGGATGAAACTACTCACTACTCATTACACTAACTAGATTAACAAAAGAACACATAATACTGAAATGAAACTTATACTAATCAAGCAAGAAATATTAAAGAAGCATAAAACAAAACAAGCATCAAAGCAAACATATTAACTAAGCAAGAATTAACAAGCTAAAAACTTCTATTATGAACTCACTCAGATTACAAGCAGCCCTTCCTCCACTAGAGTTTTGCTTCAAGGCTTCACTCTTAGTAGGGAAGATGCCACCAAAGAGAGAGACAATGGGAGGTGAAGAGTTCTATTTATAAGCATGGAAAGAGCTAATCCGGGACAATCCCCCGATGTGAGACTAAACCAATACCAAAAATAGACTAAGCACACATTAATACAAGTCCAGGAGAAAGTTAAGTGGATCTGGGCCAATCCAGACCGCCAATTGGCGGCCTATAGGATCCAGATCCGTCTGGATTTGTTTGTGGGCCTTCCTTGTTGTGTGTCTTGGTCTTGGATGCATCTGGTTGCTTTGTTGGAGCTCCGACCCGAATCGAATTTGCAAAATACTCCCCATGATGGTGTGGAGTTTCCTCTTTTGCTCTTAGGTCCTTCTGTCTTACGTTCAGGTCCTTCTCCCTTGCATCTTGGTCCCCATGTCTCACAATTAAGTCCTTTTTCCCTTCTTTTGGGTCCTTTCATGTCTCTCCTCTTCGAACCTCTTTATTTCTGAAATCTAAACATAAAACTCGTTACATAGCATTGTTTAAGGTGAAAGATAATGGATATAAGAGACATGAATATGCATGAAATGATGCCAATCAAATACCCCCACACCTAAGTTTTTGCTAGTCTCGAGCAAAAGAAAGAAATAGAAAAACAAACGAGGAACAAGAAATCCTAACTCACTTTCGTAGGAATCACGATTGCACTTAGCACGTGCAACAAGCCGTTAAACCTCCTTGTCGCCAAGGAGGAGGAGTGTTGTCTCCTGAGGGTTTTCAGCGGATATACCCACAAAATCCGAACAAGATGCATTATTCAATCTAGACTCGACTCGTTGGACAAATTTTGTCGATCAATGGACACGGTAATGCTACGGGCTGACTCTATATAGGTAATCAGTCCACACACCCAACCTAGTGAATCATTCGTGCAAGTTAAATAAGGAATTAAGTGAAAGACATGGACAACCTCAAGATCCTCAAGTGATACAAAGTGTAAAGTCCATTAAGGTTCTTATTTGCATTTTTTTCCTTTTTGTTTCTTTTTTTTCTTTTCATTAGTTGGAGCTTCATTCTCCCAGGGTCAGGTTTCGTGCATCATTGCCCATGAGGTCTTACACTATCACGTACACCTTTCCCCAAATCTCCACATAGGACAATCCCTACCACCCATGTAACGAGAGTTCGGTCGGCTCATCCCAAGTCAGACGACTCGAAAGCACCAGGCACAAAGTCCCTTCAGACCTACTTTCCCGAGTGATAGGAGCCGTGCGAGAAGAGAGAACACCTACTCACTTATTTCTTATCTACAGATGAACCAAAACCCCTACACTTAATGTCTCACAAGAAGATTTAGAGGGTCCTTGACTACAACAAACTTCCTTAAGTTAACAGACACGATTTATTGACTCACTAGGTTCAGGGTGGACTTCTTTGAATGTTTGAGCACTGAAACCCTATGATTACTCACCCCCAAAGGAAAACTGGGGTGCATCCTAACGTCTCGATAAATCCTAAAGCCACTGAACTAAATATCCTAATGCATCAAGTTCAAGACAATTTTGGGAGCTTTCTTTTTACTTTGCCTCTCAACGGTTTTGCACATGCTAAACACACGCAAAACCCACAAAACATTTTCTTTCGCAAGCACATGCATATTTTGAAAGAAATGTGAAAATTTGAAGCACTAGGCAAGCAAAAGAAGACAAGTCACCCAAGGATCATGGCAAACAGATATATCGATATTAAATGCAGCACACTAACATGACCCTAACAATGCACACAAAAGAAAACAAAAACAAAGGAAAAGACTCGACTATGTACACACGTAAAACACCCCCCCACACCTACTTCATGCATTGTCCTCAATGAATGTGAGCAAAATACTACATGGATGTATGCATGAAACAGAATAGATCTCACCAACGTGAAGTACACAAGGAAGTTCATGGCTATGTTGATGGACACAACCCAACTTCCCTCAAAACCTGTGAGATGCTAAAGAAGGGATACGTGAAAGAAATGGGGCCCAAATACTCAAGGGTTGGGGCCCACTACAATCGACGCTCACTGAAGGAGTCTTCTTCTTCTTCTTCTTCTTTTTTTTTCCTTTTTTCTCTTTTTTTATAACAAATATACACATGAACGGTCAACCGCTCATGTAGGAGCATGAATGGTTGAGTGCGAGAGAGGTTCATGAAGGAACATGACCTCCTCGACTTCGGCTGGTGCCCCCTCCAAGTAGGGTTTGAGGCGTTGTCCATTAACTTTGAACACGTCCCCATTCCCTGGGTTCACGATCTCAACCGCTCCATGAGGATAGACGGTTTGGACAATAAACGGGCCAGACCAGCGACTACGGAACTTACCCGCAAACAGATGAAGCCGGGAATTGTAGAGCAACACCTTCTGCCCGACCGTAAACACCTTTCGCATAATCATGCGATCGTGAAACAACTTGGCTCGGGACTTATGAATTTTGGCGTTCTCGTACGCATCATTGCGTAGCTCTTCTAATTCCACAATGTCGAGCTTACGTTGTACTCCCGCTTGATCAAGATCCATATTCAGGTTCTTGATCGCCCAGAAAGCACGATGCTCAAGCTCGACGGGTAGGTGGCAAGCCTTGTCGTACACTACCCGATATGGGGACATACCCCAATTGGTCTTGTACGCGGTGTGGAAAGCCCACGACGCGTCATTCAACTTAGTTGACCAATCCTTCCTCGAGGAACTAACCGTCTTCTCAAGAATTTGCTTTAATTGACGGTTAGAGATTTCGACCTGCCCACTAGTTTGCGGATGGTATGGGGTCGCAAGCTTGTGGGTGATCGAATACTCCCTCATAAGCGCTTCAAAGGAGCGATTACAGAAGTGGGTACCTCTATCGCTGATTATGGTACGAGGAGTACCAAATCGTGCAAAAATGTTCCTCAAGAATTTGGTGACCACCTTGTTGTCATTGGTCTTTGTGGGTATAGCCTCAACCCACTTAGACATATAGTCAACGGCCACCAAAATGTAAACATTCCCGAACGAGTTCGGGAAGGGACCCATGAAATCGATGCCCCACACATCGAAGATGTCGACAACAAGGACATTTTGCAAAGGCATCATGTCACGTCGACCAATCCTGCCAAGGCGCTGGCACCTATCACATTGCTTACAAAATTGTAAGCATCCTTGAAAAGAGTGGGCCAGTAGAATCCAGATTGGAGCACCTTGGCAGCAGTTTTCTTTGCTCCAAAGTGTCCTCCACATGCCTTGGAATGGCAGAAATGGAGCACACTTTGGAACTCGGTATCTGGGACGCATCGCCTAAAAATTTGGTCAGAGCAGTATTTGAATAGGTAGGGGTCGTCCCAGTGAAAGAATCTGACATACGATCTAAATTTGGATTGGTCAGATTTTGACCAACCCACAGGAAGTTGCTCGGTCACGAGGTAGTTCACGATGTCGGCAAACCAAGGGTTATCTTCGATCGTGAACAACTGCTCGTCAGGAAATTTGTCGTCAATGATTTGGTCCTGTGGGTTGGTCGTCTCAAGACGAGACAAGTGGTCAGCTACAACGTTTTCACACCCTTTTTTGTCCCGAATCTCGAGATCGAATTCTTGTAACAACAAGATCCATCTCAAGAGTCGGGATTTTGCATCTTTCTTCGTCATGAGGTGCTTGATGGCTGTGTGATCAGAATAGATAATCACGTGGGAGCCAATCAAGTATGACCGGAATTTCTCCAAAGCAAATATGATTGCTAAGAATTCCTTCTCGGTCACAGTGTAGTTCAATTGGGCATCATTGAGTGTTCGACTGGCATAGTAGATCACATGAGGCAATTTGTCCAATCGTTGCCCAAGCACTGCTCCCACAGCGAAGTCAGATGCATCACACATTAACTCAAAGGGTTCAGTCCACACCGGTGCCTTAATAATGGGAGCTGAAGTCAACTCTTTCTTCAAGGTCAAAAAGGCATGGTGGCAATCCGGTGTGAACTCAAAAATGGCATCCTTAGCCAACAAGGCGGTGAGAGGTCGAGCAATTTTGCTAAAATCCCGAATGAACCGCCGATAGAATCCAGCATGCCCCAAAAAGGCGCGGATATCCTTCACATTACGTGGCGGTGGGAGATTAGTAATAAGACCCACTTTGGCGGGATCGACCTCAATTCCCCTACTTGAGACCACATGTCCAAGTACAATCCCTTGCTTCACCATGAAGTGACATTTCTCCCAATTGAGAGCGAGGTTCTTCTCACGGCATCGCTTGAGGACAAGGCTCAAGTGATGAAGGCACTCATCAAAGGAAGCGCCAAATATGGAAAAGTCGTCCATGAAGATCTCAAGGAAACGCTCAACCATATCGGAGAAGATGCTGATCATACACCTCTGAAACGTTGCCGGCGCATTGCATAACCCAAAGGGCATGCGACGGTAGGCAAACGTGCCAAAGGGACAAGTGAATGTGGTTTTCTCTTGATCCTCGGGGGCGATGGGAATTTGGTTGTAACCGGAGTATCCATCAAGAAAACAATAATACTCATGTCCGGCCAACCTCTCCAACATCTGATCAATGAATGGCAACGGGAAATGATCTTTCCGCGTTGCCGCATTGAGCTTGCGATAATCAACGCAAACTCGCCAGCCAGTTTGCAGGCGTGTCGGGATAAGCTCATTATGCTCATTCTCCACAACCGTCACGCCTGACTTCTTGGGAACCACATGGACAAGACTCACCCACGAACTATCAGAGATAGGATAGATTATGCCATGATCCAAGCACTTAAGAACCTCCTTTCGGACGGCTTCTTTCAGTACAGGATTCAATCTCCGTTGTGGGTCCCTGCGGGGCCTAGAATCCTCTTCCATGTGGATCCGATGCTGAACAATACCAGGGCTAATTCCCTTGATATCCTTCAAGGACCACTCGATCGCCTCTTTGTTTTCAAAGAGTACTCTTTTGAGGGCAACCTCTTGATCTTTTTCAAGATCAGAAGCAATAATGAGTGACAATGTCTCATTATCCCCTAAAAAGATGTACTTCAGGTTATCGAGGAGCGGTTTAAGCTCGACCAGAGGTGGGTTCTTGTCGGATTCAGAGTTACTTTCAAGTGGCTCAAGGGCCACGGGGTAAGAGGAGCAAGCACCCAGATGTGCCTCCTCGTCCAGAGATATGCTGGCGGATTCCTCAAGATCCTCTTCACTCGCAACCTGGTCATTAGGCACCTCAATAATATGTCGATGTGAGTCGAACATGCCTAATGAATCAGGCTCATCCGTGTCCTGGATGAAATTGGCTCCGACAGTGTCGTCGAAGAGCCCGGGTTGCTTGCCAAGAGTGAAGATGTGGAAATCCGCCGTGAGGTTTCCAAAAGACAACCTCATCAAGCCATTGCGACAATTGATCAAAGCATTAGATGTCGCAAGAAATGGCCTCCCAAGGATCACAGGAATCTGTCCTTGTGGGTTGGACTCGGGTTCGGTATCCAAGATGATGAAATCAACTGGAAATACGAACTCACCCACTTTGATAAGGACATCCTCCACACTCCCTCGTGGAATTTTGACAAATCTATCAGCCAACTGGAGGGTTGTCCTCGTTGGTTTAAGATCGCCTATCCCAAGGTTGACATAGACTGAGTAAGGCAGGAGATTCACAGATGCCCCCAAATCCAATAGAGCTTGAGAGATTGTCACATTCCCAATCATGCAAGAGACAGTTGGACAACCTGGGTCCTTGTACTTGACATTCATGGGTTGTGTCAATATGGAGCTCACATTGGCGGCCAA
Organism: Triglochin maritima; assembly: GCA_963682175.1. Classification (NCBI taxonomy): domain Eukaryota; kingdom Viridiplantae; phylum Streptophyta; class Magnoliopsida; order Alismatales; family Juncaginaceae; genus Triglochin; species Triglochin maritima. The sequence continues at coordinate 25,744,729 of OY821774.1, read as the reverse complement.
AATGACCTTTTTGGGCACATTTGTTTTTCTCTTGGTGGTGCAAAGGTCCTTGAGGAACTTGGCATACGGTGGCATTTGTTGAACAACGTCCAACAACGGGATGTTCACCTTTACTTGCCTAAGTACCTCAACGATCTTATCCCAATGCTCATCACGTTTTTTAGTCAACCGATGAGGGAATGGTGCCTTGGGGACATAAGAATCACGAGGAGGAGTCTCAGAATTAGGTTCCTTGACAGGCTCAAGACTCTCCTCGGAAGTCTCGCCAACAGGGTTGGCTTCTGGCATTTTCACATTGTTGTCAACGACCCTTCCCGATCTCAAGGTATGAACAACATTAGCATGTTGGGAAGGTATGTACATTTTGCCTAGCATGAGCAGGCTGACCCCTGGGATTTACCACAGGTTGACTCGGGAACCGACCCTTCTCGCGTTCATGGAATTGATGAGCCAACTGGCTAACTTGCATTTCCAAAGCCTTGACTGTACTTTGCATGCTCTGCATGAACGCTTGAAGGGTCGGATCACTAGAGGGGTCCTTGGGGTCAACCCGCTGAGGTGGTGGAGTCTGGTTAGAATAACCCGACGAAGAGGCATGACCAGGTTGGTAATTTTGGTGCTGAGACCTTTGATGTGGGGGTTGGTAGGTCGTCGATGGGCGTGGAGGTTGATAAGGTGGAGGTTGAGGTTGAGCGTGCGAGCTCTGATCGTGTCCTCCAACAGACCCCCAAGAGAAGTTAGGATGGTTACGCCATCCCGGGTTGTAGGAATGACTGTACGGGTCGTTTCGGGGCCTTTGTTGATACATCGCATTTGCATGCTCAGTATCCCTTGGAGCGTAAGCGCACTTCAAGTCATCATGTCCCGACAGTCCACACCTAGTACACCCGGGAGTAGCGACCTGAGCTACAGGAGCTCGGTCCATCTCCAAACTCTCTATCCTACGCATGACAACAGTCATTTTCGCCTCAGACGCGATAGTCGACTCAACATGATATGATGCAGCTCGACCAGAAGACCTGGCGGCTGGTGGCTCTCTCATGGTGTCCCACTCGAAGGTACGCTCAGCCATGGACTCAAAAGTGTCCCATGCCTCCTCGATGGGTTTCATTTGGAAGTCACCCTGACACATCGACTCCAACAATGTGCGGGTGTTGTAGTTGATGCCCTCATAAACAATCTGGCACAGCTGCCATAGCTCAAGTCCATGATGAGGGCATTGTTGGAGAAGGTCCTTGAACCTCTCAAAGAAACCATGAAAAGATTCGGTCTCGGTCTGATACATTTGATGTATCTGGTGCCGTATCTGTTGAGTTTTCCTTTGAGGGAAAAATCTCTTCAGAAAGACGGTCACAAAGTCATCCCAAGACCGAATCGAGCTCGCCGGGAGGCTATACATCCATTTCTTCGCATTATCCTTCAATGCGAACGAAATCATCCTCAACCGGACAGAATCCTCGTCAAGCTGTTGAAGCTTGAACATGGAGCATACTTCCTCGAATTCGCGTATAAAAATATACGGATCCTCCTTATTGGCAGTAAAGGTTGGAAGCATGCTCACATACTAAGGTTTCAGCTCATAGTTGTTCCCACGAGCAGGGGGAACAACTATGCAAGAAGGCTGCGCGGCCCGAACAGGATGGGTCCGCTCCCACAAAGTCATCGGTCTATCATGTCGAGCTAAAGGTGGTGGTGCACCATGAACTCGATCCTGACCGAATCTCCCTTCCTCTCGAGTCAGAGGAGGAGGAGAAGGAGGTCTACGTGGTGGCGGAAGCGGACCGAGGTATTCCATGTATGGAACCCGGTCTCCCTCGCCTCCATGAGACGACTCGGCTTCATGCTCCAAAGGAGCACGAGGCGGAGATGGTCGATCACCAAGACCGTCCATCTCAGAAGAATGCACTCTCTCGAGTCGAGCGCTCTCACCAGAACGAGCCCAACCTCGCATAAAATTGCTCGACTCGACTCTAAACGACACACAACAGAAGGTGTACTCAGAGGAGGAGACTATACGTAGAGAATAGATGAGGAGGGAAGAATCCCTAGAGCTAGCGAGGGTAGTGGGATCAGGAAGAAGCCTAACTAGCAAGCACGACTCAAACAATGTAAGGCAATGGGTCCTTAGGCTAGACGACGCCTAACTTCGAGGTCATTAGCCTCGACACGTCTCACCTCCCTACAACGAGGACCACAATGCCCAGCAAGTGATACCAGATCCGGAGATCCAGTACCTCCTACTATCGACAAGATAGGCAACGCCGATCAGGTCATGACGGTCTCAACTAGATTACTCTCCTCGTGCGCCCGCAATCCTAGGGCCAATGTCTACTTGCTTTTAGTTAAGGCTTTATTAAGAGTGGTTTTTGGGGCCAAGGAAAGGGTGATGAAATCCCCCACCTTATCTTTTATGGGACAACCCCTCCTTAGTAGCGATTTGATCCTAGATCTAGCAATCAATCGCTCCAATCAAATACTCTCTCACTCTTGTCCTGATGCAAATCCTACTAACTAATGCATGGGCACACAAGATGCGTGAATGAGTGTAGGAAATGCGTACCTTATGCCAACACTCAACAACTGAAATTAAAGCTAAAAGAAAAGACAACTATATGCTCAAGTCAATACATGATGCGTGACCTAAACAAATAAGAACGTCTAGTCTTTTGCTTTGGATTTTAGGGCCTAGTTGATTAATGGGAGAGTGATTAATAATCTGGGAGCAAACCAGAAGTCAAAGAAAGCAAAATAGAGCTCCCAGATAACAAAATGGAAGAACACAACTACCAGAAAAAATTTCAAGGCAAGATGACCTCACCAGGCCGCCAGTTGGCGGTCTAGTTGAGGCTTCTCTCCTTCAAACTTGTCCAGTAGCCTCCCCTTGATCTGCTGGTTCCCTGAAACTAAAACAAACTGGAAACGAAAAATTAAAAACCCCTCGAATCGTCCAAACCAAGGTCTGGACAGAGCACCTCCCCGGCAACGGCGCCAAAAACTTGATTGATCGTTTTATATTTAACCGCAAGTGCACGGCCGCGTTGAAGCGGTGGCAAATACGGGTCGTCCACTGGGAGGTGTGTCGACACTTGGTTTGTTCGAAGGCGAGAGGTAAAGAAAGGAAAAAAAGATTGGTTACACTAAACTACACTAAGCTAAACTAGTAAACAAACAAGCTGAAATGAACTAACAACTAAGCTAATCAACTAATGCAAAAGATGAAATCATAGGAATGGAAAACCCCCTAAGGGGTGGAGTGTGTGTGTGCACATGAAATAAGTGTGGTATGAAATGCATTCAAGAAGCTCAAGTTAGTTGGTGTTGTTAATGCATAAGAAGTACCTAACTATGGCAAGACCTATCATTACAACACTAACTTATGTGAATAATATGAGCAATGCAAGGTTGTTATTAAGACACTTAGACAAGCATGGAGTGTACCTAAGATATGGCAGAAATCATCAAGTAAGGATCTTAGTAATTCAAGCAAGCATACTAATATCAACACAAAACATTTATATTAAGCATTCAAACCACCTACATAACATGTACATACACCTACTCCACCCCCAAAGGGGATGGAACTACTCACTACTCATTACACTAACTAGATTAACAAAAGAACGCATAATACTGAAATGAAACTTATACTAATCAAGCAAGAAATATTAAAGAAGCATAAAACAAAACAAGCATCAAAGCAAACATATTAACTAAGCAAGAATTAACAAGCTAAACACTTCTATTATGAACTCACTCAGATTACAAGCAGCCCTTGCTCCACTAGAGTTTTGCTTCAAGGCTTCACTCTTAGTAGGGAAGATGCCATCAAAGAGAGAGATGGATACAATGGCAGGTGAAGAGTTCTATTTATAAGCATGGAAAAAGCTAATCCGGGACAATCCCCCGATGTGGGACTAAACCAATACCAAAAATAGACTAAGCACACATTAATACAAGTCCAGGAGAAAGTTAAGTGGATCTGGGCCAATCCAGACCGCCAATTGGCGGCCTATAGGATCCAGATCCGTCTGGATTTGTTTGTGGGCCTTCCTTGTTGTGTGTCTTGGTCTTGGATGCATCTGGTTGGTTTGTTGGAGCTCCGACCCGAATCGAATTGGCAAAATACTCCCCATGATGGTGTGGAGTTTCCTCTTTTGCTCTTAGGTCCTTCTCCCTTGCATCTTGGTCCCCAGGTCTCACAATTAAGTCCTTTTTCCCTGCTTTTGGGTCGTTTCATGTCTCTCCTCTTCAAACCTCTTTATTTCTGAAATCTAAACATAAAACTCGTTACATAGCATTGTTTAAGGTGAAAGATAATGGATATAAGAGACATGAATATGCATGAAATGATGCCAATCAGACACCAAACCGTGACGGGTCTCGCGGGTCCTCTAGCCCAACCCTCACACGTGCCCCAAGCACCACATCCGGAAATATCCTCGGCCACACACACACGTGCCCCAGGCACCTCAGCCGGAAATATCCTCGGCTAACACGCTGGATCACTCTCAGGTCGGTATCCTCTGTACCGCTGTCATCTTGAGCTGCTCCAGAGGACCACTCTCAGGCCGGCACCGTCACCCTCCAAGGGCCGGAGATCCGTTGCCATCTTGAAATGGCTCCACACGCGAACCACCCTCAGGCCGGCACCGGTCACCCCACTAGGGCCGGAGATCCGTTGCCTTCTTGGGCTGGCCCGACAACACCCGTGAACAACTCTCAGGCCGGCACCGTCACCCCTCTAGGGCCGGAGATCCGTTACCATCACGAGCTGGCTTCACAACACAAGAACACACAAAAACCGTACCAAACGGTCGAACGAAAACTCACAACCGGTCGACCGAATCCTCTCAGTAGGACTGGGCCAACCAACAAAACTGGCGATCGGTCGAACGGCAAAGGGGTCCCGTTCGACCGAATTCGACCAGTAAAAACTCGTGCCACAGTAAAATGTACCAACGGTCGAACGACCCAAACGCACCGGTCGACCGAAAACGACCAGTACAAAACACCAAAATCCGCATAGTGCAACGGTCGACCGAAACATCTCGCGGTCGAACCAACTTAAGTCATTTTTATTCGCCGGTCGAACGAGTCAACAAGGCGGTCGACCGTTTGGATGGTCAACGCCCACAACCGACTTACAACAGTGCTTTCGGTCGACCGGCAAAAGGGTCCCCTTCGACCGAAAACACACAGAGCAAGATTCCCTTGATAAAACGTACCACCGGTCGACCACTCGAAGAGTATCGTTCGACCGGTGCAAGGGTTTCCGCCCAGATTTCTCTACAACCGGTCGACCGAACCATGCCACCGGTCGACCGATTATAGTGCAGAACGCTGCTGCACGGGTCCGACGAGCCCTCCGGCCTACCGTCGACCACCCCAACACCCACCAAAGCATAAGTGAGCATCAAAGTAAAGCTTGACATACCTGGAAGACTTGAAGAAGCCTTCGAAGACTCGACGGCGAGCTCTTCCTCGCAAAACACCTCCTCCGGCGAAAACCAACCGAACGACGATCTACTCCTCTCCGGTGAACGTCCGAGCTTCACCTCGCCTTCCGAGATCCACCCCTCGAGCACCTTCACAAGCTGGAGATCAGATCAGAGAGAGAGAGAGTGTGTGAGCGGGTGAGAGAGAGAGAGAACGCGAGAGAGGGAGAGAGAGAATCACCCACCACTTATACTTTTCTCCCCCAAATCACCACCATCCATCTCATCTCATCCAAACCAATCCAATCTCAGCCCTCCATCTTAATCCACCCAATTAAGCACCTAATCAAAGCCAAAACATAATAAGTCTTAAGAAGGATTAAGGATATTACAATCCACCCTCCTTAAAAGAATTTCGTCCACAAATTAGGACCGAAACTCACCAAACAATTCCGGGAACTCCTTCCGGACCTCTTCTTGAACTTCCCAAGTAGCCTCTCGCTCACTATGGTGCTGCCACCTGACCTTCACCATCGGAATAGTCCTCCTCCTGAGCTGGTGGTCCATCCGATCCACGATCTCCACAGGTCTCTCCTCGAGAGACAAATCCTGACGGATCTCTGGAACCTCTAACTGAATCACGTGAGAAGGATCCGCCACGTACTTCCTCAACATAGAAACGTGGAAGACGACGTGAAGACCCGAAAACTGCGGCGGCAACGCAATCCTGTAGGCAACCTCTCTGATCCGATCGAGAATCTCAAACGGCCCGACGTACCTCGGACTGAGCTTCCCTTTCTTCCCGAACCTCATCACTCCTCGAGATGGTGAAAACTTCAGGAAGACGTGATCGCCTACCTCAAACATCAACACTCGCCTACGCCGATCTGCGTAGCTCTTCTGCCTGCTCTGCGCTGTCGCTAATCTCTGCCTGATCACATCAACTTTCTCAGCATACATCTGCACAATCTCAGGCCCTTTCAGCTGTCTCTCGCCTACATCGCTCAGCACACTGGCGATCTTCAAGGTCTCCCGTACAAAGCCTCGTACGACGCCATTCCGATACTCGAATGGTAATTGTTGTTGTAGGCGAACTCTATCAATGGTAGATGCTCATCCCAGTGCCCTGCCCAATCCAGCGCACAAGCTCTCAGCATATCCTCCAGAGTCTGGATCGTCCTCTCTGACTGCCCATCTGTCTGCGGGTGGAATGTTGTACTAAACTTCAACCGTGTCCCCAGAGCCTGCTGCAGACTTCCCCAAAATCTAGAAGTAAACCTGGTGTCTCGATCAGATATAATACTAACTGGCACCCCATGCAATCGAACTATCTCATCAATGTATAGCCTAGCCAGGTCCTCCAAGGGTAATGTGGTCCGGATTGCCAGAAAATGCGACGACTTGGTCAGTCGATCAACTATCACCCAAATCGCGTCATGAGATCTCCTCGTCCTCGGTAACCCGGTGACGAAATCCATCGTCACATGCTCCCATTTCCACTCTGGCAAATCTATCCTCTGCATCGGTCCCGCAGGTCTCTGGTGCTCAATCTTCACCTGCTGACAAACCAGACATCTGCCAACAAACTCCGCTATCTCAGTCTTCATCCCCTTCCACCAGAAATTCCTCTGAAGATCCTTGTACATCTTCGTGCTACCCGGGTGGATGGAATAACGGGACCTGTGTGCCTCCTCCAAGATTTCCTTCTTCAGCTCTCCCCATTGGGCACCCAGACTCGGCCCCTGAATCTCAGACCTCCGTCAACTGCTATACTGAAATCTGATCCGTCTCTGGCAACCAACTGCAACAGCCCAGCTAAATCTTCGTCAACCCTCTGAGCCTGGACAATACTCGAGACCATCTGAGGCTCCACTCTCAACCCAGCTATCACCGTGCCCTCAGAGTCCGTGGTGAATGGCTTCCACTCTGACAAAGTCTCGAGCAGCTTCCACTCCTGAATACACAAACCAGCAGCTGAAATTTCCACTTTCCTACTCAAAGCATCTGCGACTGTATTCGCCTTCCCCGGATGGTAGGAGATGGTGAAATCATAGTCCTTGATCAACTCAAGCCACCTGCACTGCCTCATATTCAGCTCCTTCTGCGAAAACAGATACTTCAGACTCTGATGGTCCGTGAAAACCTCGAACTTCTCCCCGTACAGATAATGACGCCAGGTCTTCAGTGCGTGAACCACTGCCGCCAACTCCAAATCATGAGTGGGGTAGTTCCTATCGTGTACTTTCAACTGCCTCGAAGTATAAGCAACCACCTGACCGTGCTGCATCAGTACACAACCCAACCCCACACCAGAAGCGTCACTATAAATCACAAGACCTCCACCGCCACTGGGAAGAGTCAGAACTGGAGCAGTCGTCAACCGACTCTTCAGTTCCTGAAAACTGTCCTCGCACTTCTGGGACCAAACAAACTTCACTCCCTTCTGCGTCAGTGCCGTCAAAGGTGAAGCAACCCTCGAGAAGTCCTTGATGAATCGACGATAATAACCTGCCAATCCAACAAAGCTCCTGATCTCCGTCACACTCGTCGGTGCTCTCCACTGAGTCACTGCCTCCACCTTCGCTGGATCCACTGATATCCCAGCCCCAGATACAATGTGACCAAGAAAAGAGACACTGTCCAACCAGAACTCGCACTTCAAAAACTTGGCGAGCAACTGATGATCTCTCAGAATGCCAAGTACGATCCGCAAGTGCTCCCTGTGCTGCTCTATATCCGGTGAATAAATCAAGATGTCGTCTACAAAGACCACCATGAATTGGTCGAGGTACTGACTGAACGTCCTGTTCATCAGATCCATGAATGCTGCAGGCGCATTCGTCAACCCGAACGGCATCACTAGAAACTCAAAGTGCCCGTACCTCGTCCGAAAAGCTGTCTTCTGAACATCTGCCTCTCTGATCCTCAACTGATGATACCCGGATCGCAAATCAATCTTCGAAAATATCTTCGCTGACTGCAGCTGGTCAAACAGGTCCTCAATCCTGGGTAAAGGATACTGATTCCTCACAGTAACCTTGTTCAACATTCTGTAATCGATGCACATCCTCAATGAGCCATCTTTCTTCTTCACAAAGAGTACCGGAGCTCCCCAAGGCGAGACACTGAGGCGGATAAACCCAGTATCTAACAAATCCTGCAGCTGCTTCTTCAGCTCAGCTAACTCAGCCGGTGCCATCCTATAAGGAGCTGTCGACTGTGGAGTGGTCCCAGCCACCAAATCAATACCGAACTCCAACTCTCTGTGAGGCGGCAGACCAGAAACATCTGAAAACACATCAGCAAACTCCTGGACAATCTCTATGTCCTCCAACGATCTCATTTCTGGATCTGGAACGACCAAGGTAGCCACGAAAGCTCTGCAGCCCTGCTCAAGCAGCTTCCGTGCCCTCACTGCTGACACTACAACCCGACCACCTTTGTCCTTCTTCCCCCTGATCAACAAATTAGGCAGCCCATTCCTCGGGATCAGAATCTTCTTCTCCCGGCACAAAACTCGAACATCATACTGGGATAGCCAATCCATCCCCAGTATAACATCGAAATCCTCCATCGGCAACAAGATCAGGTCAGCAGGAAACTCCTGATCTTCCGACACAATCGTGGCGCCGGGGAGGAAGCTCCCCACAGTGCCCACCAAACCCAAGGGTGTGCTGACTTACAACGTGACAGTCAACATCGCAGGGGTACGACCCAACACACTCGCAAATCTCTCAGAAATGAACGAATGAGTGGCCCCACAATCAAACAGCACTCTGGCTACCAAACCAGCAATCAAGAGCGTACCTTCCACCATAGTGCTGGCGTCCTTCGCCTCCTCTGCCTGAATGGTGAATACTCGTCCGGTCATCTGTCCCTGCTGAGGTGGTGAAAAAGGATGACGGCCTCCGCCTCTACTTGCTACCGGAGGTCTCACTCGAGAACTGGACTTGCCTGGCCACAACTGAAACAAACACCAGGACGACTCCCACACTCGCGAACTGGGTGGACTCTGCCACACTTCCTGCACGGCTCAGGCTGGCGTGCACCACTCCCCTCAATCCGGGGCCTCTTGCCCGGATTTCCTGCCAGTGGAGCTCCTGGACGTCCACTGCTCTTCCCCTGAGGCCTCCTGGACTCTGCATAATTTTCCTGATAGTCCTGGTCAATGAGAGTCGCGAACTTCACAGCATCTGCTAAGGTCTGATGCATGCTGTACGTCACGCGGGTACGGAGCTGCTTCCGAAGCCCCCGTATAAACTTCCTCACCCTCTGAATCGGGGTCACACAGAACTCCGGACAATAACGCTCCAAAGCGTTGAACTTCCGGACGTAATCCGCCAATGACATCTCACCCTGCTCGAGGCTCATGAACTCCTCTCTCTTCCCATCCCTGACATGCTCTGGGAAAAACTGCTCGTTGAATTCCCTGAGGAACTCATCCCAGCTAATATCTGTCCTGCCCGGAAACACCACTGCAGCCGTGGTTCTCCACCAGTTGGACGCCTCGCCGCCCAACACATACGTGGCCAATCCCACCATCCTCTCTGCTGGACTCCCAATCGCCTGGAAGATCTCCTGGATCTTAAAAATCCAGTCCTCGGCAGCCTCAGAATCTCCTCTGCCATCAAATGCAGGCGGGTGCTGGTGCATAAACCGGTCGTGCACCTACCCTACCCCTGTCGTCTCCTCTCTGCCAGACTGACGATCTAAAAGAACGCCCGGCCTCTGCACAGTGTCGAAGAGCATCCGGCACTCCTCAGCCCAATCCATGGCGCCAGTCTCCACACTGGTACTCGGGCCACGTGGGGGAAGTCTCTTGCGTCTCGGAGACATCTACACACGAGACAACAAAACTGGAAATCAGATGATTATGGATGCATGCTCTAAAATGCAACTATCTATAAGACATCTAAGGTGGCTTCTTTGGACAAGTGCGTCGGAACAGACCGCTCTGATACCAATTTGTAACATCCTCGAAAGCGGAAGAAATTTAAATTTTTAATAAAACACAACACGAGGATATTACCGAAGAAAAAGGCCAACATGTGCACCAACATATATACAATATATATCTGAGAGTTTACAAAAATGTGATTACAACAAAAGATAAGGAAAATATACATGTAATCACTCGGACCACAAAACCGGGAAAGCAGGATCTGGTCCCGAATGCGCTCCTCCGCGGTCACCACCTCCTAATGCTGCCTATGACCTGACATAAAACATGAATATGCCTGAGTTTCCCGAGAGGAAACCCCGTATGCCAAACCTCTATAACAATAAATGACTAGACATCTAAGGCATGTATGATATGAAGTGCAATAGACAATCAACGTCTCACTGGGTCCCCGGGAACTCTCTCCCTACCACAGTAGACACCAAACCGTGATGGGTCTCGCGGGTCCTCTAGCCCAACCCTCACACGTGCCCCAGGCACCACAGCCGGAAATATCCTCGGCCACACACACACGTGCCCCAGGCACCTCAGCCGGAAATATCCTCGGCTAACACACTGGATCACTCTCAGGTCGGTATCCTCTGTACCGCTGCCATCTTGAGCTGCTCCAGAGGACCACTCTCAGGCCGGCACCGTCACCCTCCAAGGGCCGGAGATCTGTTGCCATCTTGAAATGGCTCCACACGCGAACCACCCTCAGGCCGACACCGGTCACCCCACTAGGGCCGGAGATCCGTTGCCTTCTTGGGCTGGCCCGACAACACCCGTGAACAACTCTCAGGCCGGCACCGTCACCCCTCTAGGGCCGGAGATCCGTTACCATCACGAGCTAGCTTCACAACACAAGAACACACAAAAACCGTACCAAACGGTCGAACGAAAACTCACAACCGGTCGACCGAATCCTCTCAGTAGGACTGGGCCAACCAACAAAACTGGCGATCGGTCGAACGGCAAAGGGGTCCCGTTCGACCGAATTCGACCAGTAAAAACTCGTGCCACAGTAAAATGTACCAACGGTCGAACGACCCAAACGCACCGGTCGACCGAAAACGACCAGTACAAAACACCAAAATCCACATAGTGCAACAGTCGACCGAAACATCTCGCGGTCGAACCAACTTAAGTCATTTTTATTCGCCGGTCGAACGAGTCAACAAGGCGGTCGACCGTTTGGATGGTCAACGCCCCCAACCGACTTACAACAGTGCTTTCGGTCGACCGACAAAGGGGTCCCGTTCGACCGAAAACACACAGAGCAAGATTCCTTTGATAAAACGTACCACCGGTCGACCACTCGAAGAGTATCGTTCGACCGGTGCAAGGGTTTCCACCCAGATTTCTCTACAACCGGTCGACCGAACCATGCCACCGGTCGACCGATTATAGTGCAGAACGCTGCTGCACGGGTCCGATGAGCCCTCCGGCCTTCCGTCGACCACCCCAACACCCACCAAAGCATAAGTGAGCATCAAAGTAAAGCTTGACATACCTTGAAGACTTGAAGAAGCCTTCGAAGACTCGACGGTGAGCTCTTCCTCGCAAAACACCTCCTCCGGCGAAAACCAACCGAACGACGATCTACTCCTCTCCGGTGAACGTCCGAGCTGCACCTCGCCTTCCGAGATCCACCCCTCGAGCACCTTCACAAGCCGAAGATCAGATCAGAGAGAGAGAGTGTGAGCGGGTGAGAGAGAGAGAATCACCCACCACTTATACTTTTCTCCCCAAATCACCACCATCCATCTCATCTCATCCAAACTAATCCAATCTCAGCCCTCCATCTTAATCCACCCAATTAAGCACCTAATCAAAGCCAAAACATAATTAGTCTTAAGAAGGATTAAGGATATTACAATATGTATATAAAATATAACAAAATATATAAAATACAAAAATATAACAAATATAATATTTTTTTCCTGCAGGACTTTATATGTCGGTTTTACGTAAATCGATGTAGTATATACAACATAACACGTCGGTTTTTGCAAAACTGACGTGATATAGGGTATATATCACGTCAGTTTTTCAGTAAAACCGACGTGATATATACTCAATATCACATTGGTTTTACAACAGACGTGTTATCTTCTTCCATGTTACGTCCCTCAATTACCACGCCAGTATATTTGACTAGTAAACCCGACGTGATATGGTAAAAAAACCGACGTGAAAACTCCTTTTTCCAGCAGTGTCATTTAAAACAATAACTTAATAAGTTCATATTCTAAAAATTCAGTTACCTCAAACTGCAGGTTTTCTCTTGATTTTATGAATTAATCCCATTTATTCGGAGTGTTAAAGTTATAGTAATCACATGAATGTCTGTACTGATACTCTTCAAATATGTACTTGTTGGATAAATTTGTTTTGAAGTTCCTCAAACGGACTGACATGTATGTCGTCCACTTTTTCTTCAACTTGTCAGTGGATTAGAACTCAAAAGTTGTCTATCCCACGTTAACATTTTTATTTCTATATATTAAAAGTTCGATTAAAACTAAAGAATATTATAATGGACTCATTACCTGCAGATCCAACCGCCAATTGGTGGTCTAGAGTGCTCTGATGTGACCCGTTTTCATTTGACGTCTGAGTGGCTTCATTTCTTCTCCTGGGGTGCACCCGAATTGGTTGTGTGAGTCGAGACCTGAACCCAATTGCCAAAATACTCCTCATGATAGTGTGGTTTGTTAATTTGCTTATTTGTCATTTTGGTTTACAACCGGGTCATTCCCTATTGCATATCAATCCATAAGCCTCAAGGATCAATCCTTTTTCCTGCGTTCAGGTCCTTGTCTGTCTTTTCTTCTCAAACCTATTTATTCCTAAAAACTTAAACATAAAACTAGTTACGTACCATTTCTTAGGTTCAAAATAGAGGATATAAGACACGAATATATGCATGATATGATGTCAATCAGCATGCCATGTCATGTTTTTGGAATCCTCCTTACTCGCAAACAAATATTTAAGCCTTCGTATTATCGGAAGATACCACAAAACTTTAGCAGGAGGTGTTTTGATTTTCAACTCGTCGTCATCATCTACATTGTGGTTCGGTCGACTGTGTTTAATTTTGTATCGTGAAACATTACACATGGGACAAGAATGTAAGTTTTCAAACTCAGCCCTAAAATATACAATCGTTTGGACATGCATATATATTCCTATATTCCATTCCCATATGACAACACTTTCTTACCATCATAAGTTCTATCTGGCAGTTCATTATGCTCTGGAAGCATAACTTTCAGTAGCTTCAACATTGATGTGAAACTGACATCCGTCCAACCATTTCCTGTTTTTAAATTGTACAACTTCAACACCGCAGACAATCTAGTGAATTTGGTATAACTCTTATACAGCGACTTCTCATTGTCACTCAACAAACTACCAAGTAAATCGGGGTTTGACGAAAACTTTTCAGCCATATCCTGAACCATTGTCTACGTCATTCTTGGAACAACTAACATTGTCTACGTCATTCTTGGAACAAAAAATGATTCATTTTCGCCGTGCCATATCCACTGTCTGTAACTTGGGTCGAAACCTTTCTCAAACATATGATCTTTTATTTTCCGAAAAGTCAACAATGACATTTTATGACACTTACTACATGGATTATACGCCATGTCTCTGTCATTCGTATTCTTTGAATGATTATGGCAACCTCTAAGAAGATATTCACTCCATTCTTATACTCATCACTCAATCGATTTGAAAGAATCCACTATTGATCCATTTCAATCTAAATATTATGAAAAATGATAGTTATTATTGAAGACAATAAATAAAATTTCAATTTAAAAGGTGTTTGTAGATGAGAAGTTCCGGAGACATGAAGATGAGAAAAGAATGACTCAGGAGAGAGGAGTTGAAGTCCTTAATCTAGCGTGAGAATAAGGAAGGTTAGAAACATAACTAAGAAATGAAGGCCAAAGAAAGCCTAAAGTCCACTATAGATCCTTAGCACTAGACGACGCCTAACTTTGAGGTCCCACCGAGGACCACTAGTCTGTAGGAAATCAAGAACCCGGAGGTTCCTAAAATCTCAGGGAGACTAGATGGGCAACGACGTTCTGGTCATAACGGTCTTAAACGGTTTCCTCTCCTTAATGCGTCTGGAAATCCTAGGGGTTAACGTTTAAATTGATTTTATTAAGGTTCTTTTATTATGTGATTTTTGGGCCAAGGAATGGGTGATGAAATCCCCCACGTCATCTCCTATAGGTGACTGCCCTCTAGGTGTTTTTCATACCTTAATCTAGCAAACAACACACCAAACGAATGCGTGCTTTCTAATGAATGATGAGTGAAAGAGATTACGTACCTTAAGTCAGGATTCTACGATAGAAATTGTAAAATAAAAAAATACGATGAATGGAAAGTCCTATATGATTAATGACTTAGCAAATATTGTCTAATCTTTTGTTATAGGTTATTAAAGGCCAAGTTGCTTAAAGAGGTCGACGAGTTATTAGAAACTAAACAAAATAAGTTTTTTTAGAATAAATAAACATTTAACTAAATAAAACATAATTAAACATAAATAAATTTATGAACTCACTAACCTAAAGATATTGAAACATCAATTAAAAATGGTAGGGAATGGTCCAAAAAAATTAGTCTTATGTCATATTTCATACTATCCTAATTTTAAAAAGTGTCCAAGTTATGATTTATTCTCTATATTGCTGTTTTCGAGTTTCTTCTCTTTTAATTTATGTTCCAAATTCAAGTTTCATGTATAATAAACAAGTCCTTGGTTTTAGTTATATATAGAAAACAAATATCCGTTGGCGCTATATTAAAAATCCGCTAGGAATTCCAATGCGGTTCTCATTCAAATCGACAACGAAGTATAATGACCTGCCCATAGGATAACCTCATAACCTTCATCATTAGTATGAAAAAATCATGATCACAACAATTATTTGAAATTTACAATCCAGAAAGCAACAATTTCTGGAATCTACACATCCATTTTCTCAACAAAAAACCATTCAAGATAGAAATTATCCATTTCACTATTCACGTCACCTTCTTAACTATCCAAGAAGCATCAACCACTTCATTCCACAAACCCAAACAAAGAAAATGATAAAATCCCCATGTTCAGGAATTCACTCGACCAACCACCTGACATCCAAAGCCCCACAGTTTCCACTTAAAATTCTACACTTCCAGAAGCTAAAAAACCCAATCTTTACAACAAAGCACCAAATTCCTACACAAATACTCGAATATTAAAAAAAACACAACAACACCAAATTCGTACACAAAAACTAGATAATAGCAGGAAAAAATTCCAATTTTACTGACCAAACAAAGAAAATGAAACAAAAGTCACTAGATTGACAAACTAAGTATTCGACATGATAATGTACCGAACAAGGTGGACAATCAAACAAGGTTGTCGTGGTGGATGCGGTGGCTAGGGTTTGCGGAGGAAGCTGCGGTGGCAGAGGAGGTCGTGGCTGTCGAGGGCTCGAAGGTCGCTGCGGACGTCGCAGAGGCTAGGGTTTGCAGGGGGTTTGGTCGGAGATCGGTCACGGAGGAGGTTGTGTTTGCGGATAGGGTTTTGTCGGGAATAAATCAAAAACATAATTGTTCTTTTCATACAAGCCCTATAGACGTCGGTCATTACTTACAGCCGATGTCTATACCCCGACGTCTATATGCATGGGGCCATAGAAGTCGGTTGTAAGTGATGACCGACATCTATTGGCTTGGAGAATAAACATCGTGGTATGGACGTCAGTTGCAATGAGTATTCAAATAACGTACGTCTAGAGGACCCTCTAGACATCGGTTGTATTAATGGTCGACGTCTATACCTATAGACGTCAGCTATATAGGCGACCGACGTCTATGGGGTGACGATTATTCACTATTCTACACTAGTGTGGAAATGAACTAAAATTGTACTGGATTGGAACTAAGAAAGGAATGTGGAACTATGACCCGCCACCAGAGGAATTTCTAGACCCTGTACGGCTGTATTAAATGGTCGTGTCCAATCACATTACGAATCCGCATGTGATATGTCCTCTTTATTTGACTTTCATGCGACCTTCTATTTCTTACTAAGAAGACATAGCATGTCGATTGTGAGGTGGAAATTCGACGTGAGATGTCCTTTTGATAGGATTTTTTGTGTCATTTTGTTTCTTAATAAGACATACGACTTTTGCCTATAAGTTAATATCCGACGTGAAAATCCTTTTCATTGTATTTTTTACGACGTTTCGTTTCTTAATAATAATGAGATGTACTTTTATTTGATTTTTTGCGACGTTTCATCTCTTAATAATAAGGCATACCATGTCGGATTTTAGGTTAAAGTCCGAGATGTCATTTTCATTGGATTTTTTTTGCAAAGTTTTGTTTCTTAATAATAAGACATACCACATCGGATTCGAGGTTAATGTCCGATGTGAGATGCCTTTTTTATTTGTAAATGCCGTATATATAAATGTATAATTTTATACTATAGAGTATGATTTCGTTAAATATAAGTAGGCATTGTACATTTTAGTTTAATTTAACTGAAAAGTTGTGATGTGTGAATTATATATTATATATACACACTTTTGAAGAATACACTAACTTAAAATTTGATTATTATTTTATTTTAGATTTTTAACAAGATATATTCTTATTGTTAATCTTTATTATCTAGTTTTATGGTATAATTTTGTAACATATTTTCATGATTTTTGAAGACAATCATATTGTTTAATTTTAAAATTATGACTTTAGTGTTTTTGTGATTATGTTAATAGTAGGACATAGCACCCCAAGTTTTAATGTAATATCCGACGTGGTTTGTACTTCAAAATAATGTAAGTCATTTTCACTTTTACTTTTCACCCGAAATTCAATCACACAGCAACCCTCAGTGCCAATAATATTCATTCTCGCGCCAGGAATTTTCACCCCACTTGGAACCGTCCGAGTGGTGCCTCCGATTTTCCAACCAGCCTCGACCTGCCACGACCATCTCGATCACCCACACCGACTCAGTTCCTCCCAAGCAGCCATCAACCACCCTAAACCCTAAATTACTAATGTAGGCATGTTCTGTCTGCTAGTTGGTGTGTATTGATAAGAACTTTTCTTTGACGTAGCAAGTCACTACTCTATTGCTAAGTTATTACTCTCTTGTTAAATTACTAATACATATACTAAATGAATGAATGTAACTAATCATTTTGCTCTATTGCTTCAGTAACAAGTTACTACTCATGATGGTTCATATTTTACTCATAAGTTCATATGGTTAAGATAAAGTTATAGTACATTTTTCAAACTCTGTTCAGTACTGGTGAAGACCAAAACTAATGCATGGTGTTCATGAAACTCTTGTAATTTAAATATTGATGTTTTCATATATGGGCATGGGATACATAGTTGGCACTTAGCTGAAATGGTAAATGTCTACCTTACACTGCATTTGTAAACATTGCATTACACTTCATATTTGAATATTGCATTTATATGAAAACTATGTTTCCCTGGCGTTTATGAATTAACCCAGCATTACTCTTCATATTTCGTTAACTTTGTTCTTTTGTTTATTTCATATAAATGTCTTCCAACAAGCAGTCTGAGAGGCCAAAGTCAAATAGTAACAAAAATATCAACTTTAGATGTGACAATGACATGATAGCATCACATACCCGTGCCGCTACTCTTATGTTGGAGTATTAGAAAAAAATCAACTTCCATTGCCTTTGAATTTTGATTTTGACTAGCTTAGAGTCAATCAAGGAAAACCAAATTTATTGGACAAGTTATTTGGGTACTAGCAAGAAGTAAAGTAAGTATTTGTATTGACAAGTTGTCAACCGTGGATGAATATTGAAAGATCAAATTTCGAAATATGCAATGGTTAGTGTCACCACCTTGAGATTCAGGAATCGCCTAGGGTGCACCAAACGGGCGTGTCTGGTAGTCAGGGCTACATGAGAGACAAGAAAAGTGCACAATTGGTGGCTTGGAGCGCGAGTTGCTCGGAAGAGCACCAAGTCTTGGAAATCTAGAGACATCCAAGAGGGCTACGGAGGATTCAGCAAGCATAGCGAGAGCGCAGCACTTGGGGAAGGGCACGTGCTAGGCACCGTTCGCGCGCATGAGGCGCTCACGCATACCTCGTGCGCATGAGGTGTGCGCGCCTACCTAGCGCGCTAGGTAGCACATAGCGCACAATGAGGCGAGCAATGCCTAAAAGAGAGGGCACAGATGCTTGGGAAGCCAAGGCTAGGAGTTAACGCTTAGTAAACATGATGTCGGACCAAGTCACCAAACGGTTAAGGATTGACCACGCAAACAAAAGGGAGACCATGGACCGGGTACATAGCCTAGCGAGAGCGCGCAAGGGTTTGACCGAGTCATGCCACTTGTGTTAGTTTCTATCAACATGTGTGCTTGGTTTTGGGAAGACCAAGTCAGCAAAACGTGCTATTCTCACGGCTTTGCATGTATTGACCAAGTCACAACCAAACGGTTATGACTTGTTCGCGCAATATATATAAGGAGGCACAAGAGTTGTGGCCTTCGTGGGAGAGTGGGCATTCGGTTTTGCCCCACTCCTCCCTCACCTTAGGAGAAGTTAGAGGTGTTAGTGGAGATCATGGATCTCAACGTGTACTTGTAGTGGGGGTTCCGCAACATGTATAAAAGGGGTGCACCTCCAACTTGTGGAAGGGGCATCACCATTAGAGTTCGGCTCTCTTGTGGTTTTGTGTGTGTTTCCTTCCTTTCTTCCACCCTTAGGAATTGTAATTTGTTGTTTATGGTAATAAAGAAGTGCTTACGTTTTCGTGTGTGCTTGTTGTTTGTGTTTACATTTTTGTGCGTGCTTGTTTACTCTACGGGAAACAGAGGAGTTGTACGGGGTGTTGGTGTTCCCAATCCTCTCCATTGAGATAGAGCTTTTGGTGCGATCTAAAGCTTGAAAAATTGGGATTTGAGAGTCCTTTAGAGACTCCTAGCACAACCGGTGACAAGATGGTATCAGAGCTTTGTTAACGGATTTGGGACAACAACGGGGACACGCGACATCATGGGTATGATGCAGGAGTGTGTGGGGAGAAACTCAACAAACTTGTTGTTCGTAGAGATTGCCTAGGATGACATGGTGTGCGGTCGTTGGTCGACTCGGGGGTGTCTCATAATCTTGTGCGCAAGGTATGGACCACCTCTCATGGCCTTAGGGTAGGTCAAGTGAGAGGGCACGTGAAGATTGTGGGCAGCAAGGATGCGCGGATAGCAGGGGCTATTCGGGAAAATGTGGAAGTCGATGCATGGAGCGGTATGTGTCGGTTTCTCATGATGGCCATGGATGATTTTGACATCATCCTTGGGATGGAGTTCCTGGGCGAGGCAAGGGCTGTGGTGATCACACATTTGGGAGCTTGTGGATCATGAACAAGAGGAGGCCATGTTTTGTACGAGGCGCGGAGGAATAAGAGGAGATCAAGGCCCTCTCAGCATTGCAAGTCAAAGCTGGGATGAGGCACAGGGAGGAGACCTTCTTGGCAACATTGGTAGAGGATGAAATGGAAGGGACCAAGCAAATTCCGCTAGAAATTGCAGAAACCTTGGAGGAGTTCGTGGACATCACGCCAGAAGAGTTACCTAAGGAGTTACCACCAAAGCGGGGAGTGGATCACCACATTGATCTAGTTCCCGTAGCGCGCCTGCCAGCCCAAGCTCCTTATGGAATGCCACCCATCTATTTGGAGGAACTTAAGCGCCAACTCAAGGAGCTCTTGGATGCGGGCCTGTTGCGTCCAACCAAGGAACCTTATGGAGCACCGGTCCTCTTCCAAAAGAAGAAGGATGGAAGTTTGCGGATGTGTGTTGATTATCGGGCACTCAATAAGGTTACTATTAAGAATAAGTATCCGGTGCCCAACATTGAAGACTTGTTTGGCAAGCTAGGGAAGGTAAGGTTCTTCTCTAAAATGGACCTGAGGAGCGGGTATTATCAAGTCTGAATTGCTGAAGGAGATGAAGGGCAGACGACTTGTGTGACTAGGTATGGGTCGTACGAGTTTAGGGTCATGCCATTCGGTTTGACAAATGCGTTGGCAACGTTTTGTAACCTTGTGAACGATGTATTCTCTGAATATCTTGATAGCTATGTGGTGGTCTACTTGGATGATATTGTCGTCTATAGCGAGGACTTGGAGTCGCATAAAGTACACTTGACCAAAGTTTTGGCCAAGCTCCGAGAGCACAAGTTGTACTTGAAGCGAGAGAAGTGCGCATTTATCCAAAACGAGACAGGGTTCTTGGGGCATATCATAGGAGATGGCAAGGTGAAGATGGATCCAAGAAAGACCGAAGCAATAGCGGATTGGCCGATACCCACCAAAGTAACTGAACTACATTCGTTTTTGGGACTAACAAACTACTAGAGGAAGTTTGTTCAGGGATATAGCCGTATTGCCATACCTTTAACCGATTTGTTAAAGGAGGACAAGACCAAGGTTTGGTCGAGTCAATGCCAGGGAGTTGATGTAGGATCGTGTGGCTTATGGGTTCACTAATCACTTTTTAATCTAATCACCTACTTGTTTAAGCAATCGATATGCTCAGCAGAAATTAAAAACAAAACAAGCAAGTGTAGGAAAATGCAAACCACAAATCGACTTGGCGTTTTTATAGAGGTTCGGCACCCCACCCGGGTCCTAATCCTCTCTTGCAAGCTCCGCTCGGATCACCGAGCTCCGCCTACGACTTCACTATCCACTCCCCGTTCCGGGCCGGGAGAGAACGCCTTTACACAACAAGCAACGCGAACAACCCTCGCTTGCTTGAAATCTTCCTCTCACAATCCGAGAGGGACACTTCGGGCTTTCACCGAAGTCCTTGCTTCCTTTTACAACAATTGTAACCTTGAGTGGAACAACACTCTCTAAACTTTGAGCACACTTGAGTAAGATGAAGAAATGATCACTAAGTGTGGAAGGTTTGTAGCTTTGAGTGTTTGGAATTCTCTCTAAAGATTGGGACAAGTTTGTAGTGGGAGAGTTGTGTGTAAAACTGAGTTTGATCCTCTATTTAAAAGCTCTAAGAGATTCCTAGCCGTTGGGGAAAGATTTGATTGATTTGTGTAAGAGATACACAAAACAGAATTCAAATTCAGCAAAAACTGTCTCCAACCGGTCGACCTAAAGTTGAACCGGTCGACCAAAACCTTACAAAAACTAATGGATCAGTT
Source organism: Triglochin maritima (assembly GCA_963682175.1). Lineage (NCBI taxonomy): Eukaryota > Viridiplantae > Streptophyta > Magnoliopsida > Alismatales > Juncaginaceae > Triglochin > Triglochin maritima. Next base: position 25,723,095 of record OY821774.1, on the reverse strand, counting down.
GAACAAATGGATGGTTCGGTTGAACGGTTGGGAATGGTGTTATGCGTATATGACCGTTGTATGAATACGACAAAATAAAACGGTCACATGAAAACCCGGAACGATCGAACAATATGGCAAAACCGGTCGACCGTTTTAGTCTGGGCAAAACACTACTGAAATCGGTTGAACTATGAGGCAAATCGGTTGAACAAAATGGTCATGTAAAAACTCTAAATCTACTGAAACCGGTCGAACAAAAGGTCCAATCGGTCGAACGTTGTCGGACAGGATTTAAGGTTTAGTTTTAGTGATTTTCCGACTATGTTTTGGATGACCTATCGATGTCTGATTGATTTGAAATTTTGTGTGTGACTTCTCTAAGGAACCTAGTGTGTGAATGCATGGATATTAGCTTAAGTTATGCTCAATTCACATATGTTCCTAAGACTCAAAGAAAAGTAAAATACATGTCTTCAATCCAGCTTGATTACATGTCTTGACTTGATTTTTCTTCTTTCTTGAGTCTTGATCACCTGTAGATGTTAGCACAATACAACATATATACCATTATACTACATGTGCTAATCTACAGTACTTATGATTAAGATTAGGTTGATTAAATCATCAAAACAAGGATTAAGGCCAAAAAGCCAACAATCTCCCCCTTTTTGATGATGACAACCTATATCTTAATACTTGAAAATTTTAAGTGTAAGCTATGCATATAAATGCCCCCCCTATGGATGTGCATAGTTTTTGTTCATTTTTACACGATTTTCAAGTAACCCCCTTAATTATCTCTCCCCCTTTGACATCCATCAAAAACAATAATCAATGTAAAATATGAAATGAAATTTCTCCCCCATTGAGAATTATATAACTATTTAAGTTCAAATAGGATGTCATTTGTAATGAAGTTGCTCCCCCTAAATTTTGCACTTCATTACTCTAATAAAAGATATAACATTTAAGCTCCCCCTATCAATAAGGCTAAATGAAAACAATGAGTATGATACAAGTTAAATTCATTTAAGTTTCTACTCAAGCCTTATTCTAACATCCATTCAAAATTTCGCATTTATAAACAATGGATGTGATATATGATTTGCAATGGATAGGGTAAATGATTTTCAATGAATTGAACTCTAAATGTATGACATTTAAGCACATAAACTAGACTAGAGCTAATTTAACATGAATTGTAGACGATAGAAATTTATACCAACTTGAGTTTTGAATTAGCTCCAATCTTGACTTGGTGATGCAACCGGATTCGAATTCGACGCTTTGGCTCACCCGGTCACCACCAATCTCTTCCTCAAGCTCCTACAAGTGTAGACTTTGGTACCCATTTTTGCTTGGGTCCATTAAGTTTAGCTTTTGGTACCCAAATCCAAGTTGATTTTTGTACCTCTACACTAGTTTTTATCTTCATGGCATTATGATAATAATAATTGTTTTGAACAGGAAAGTTCTTAACATAATAATTACTTGTGTTGCCATGTGTGAACTTATGCAATTTATTTGACAAATTTTTGTTTAATGCATTAAGTTCACTGTTTTTAGTTGCTAGAGATTCATTTAAGCAATTTAGATTTTTAATCATAGAATTATGCTTTTCATTCATGTTAAGCATGTGAATCTCTAAATTTGCAACCTTTTCATTCATGCAATTCAAGTCATGTAATAATTGCTTGCTTTCTAAATGAGATTTATCAAGTTTAATAAGCAAGTCATTAGTATCAATTTCTAGCATATGACTATCAATCGCATGAGATGAGGTAGTTTTATCATTTAAATTTTCTTCCTTCAAGCATGCATTCTCTAAAGTTAGAACTTCAATTTTAGCAAGCAAATCATTTTTATCATCTAAGATAGATGCATTTTGACATTCAAGATCATGGATTTGCTCATTTGCTAATTGATTAGTTTTATGAAGTTCTCTATATTTTTCAAATAATCTTTGAAATGCATTTTGTAGTTCATTAACATCATAGGCATTATCTTTTGAACTACTACTTGAAGAAGTGCTAGAAGATACCTCATCTTCACTTTCTCCATCGGATGAGCTTGATGATGATGAAGATGTTGAGTTAATCTCCATTTTCTTTGCTTGAGCTACATCCTTCGGATTTGCTTCTCCCTTCTTCCCGGTTGGTGAATCTCCTTCACCAAAATTCTTTTCTAATGTTTGCCATATAGAATGAGCACTATCACATGAGCAAACAAGATTAAAATATTCATCTCCTAATGCACAAAATATGACATTCATAGCCTTAGCATTTAGGGATGCATTTTTCTCATCTTCCAAACTCCATTTACTAAAATCATATCTAGGTGATTCATATGGAGTTTGAATCATAAACCACATGTTAATGTTCATGGATTTTATAAATGATGTCATTTTACTTTTCCATGAAACAAAATTATTTCCATCAAAATATGGTGGTTTACATGATTCACTAGGCGCGGATGCATTAAAAGTCATGTTAATTTATCGGTTAAGAACAAAATTAATGAACAAGGCTCTGTTACCAAATGTAGGATCGTGTGGGTTATGGGTTCACTAATCACTTTTTAATCTAATCACCTACTTGTTTAAGCAATCGATATGCGCAGCGGAAATTAAAAACAAAACAAGCAAGTGTAGGAAAATGCAAACCACAAATCGACTCGGCGTTTTTATAGAGGTTCGGCACCCCACCCGGGTCCTAATCCTCTCTTGCAAGCTCCGCTCGGATCACCGAGCTCCGCCTACGACTTCACTATCCACTCCCCGTTCCGGGCCGGGAGAGAACGCCTTTACACCACAAGCAATGCGAACAACCCTCGCTTGCTTGAAATCTTCCTCTCACAATCCGAGAGGGACACTTCGGGCTTTCACCGAAGTCCTTGCTTCCTTTTACAACAATTGTAACCTTGAGTGGAACAACACTCTCTAAACTTTGAGCACACTTGAGTAAGATGAAGAAATGATCACTAAGTGTGGAAGGTTTGTAGCTTTGAGTGTTTGGAATTCTCTCTAAAGATTGGGACAAGTTTGTAGTGGGAGAGTTGTGTGTAAAACTGAGTTTGATCCTCTATTTAAAAGCTCTAAGAGATTCCTAGCCGTTGGGGAAAGATTTGATTGATTTGTGTAAGAGATACACAAAACAGAATTCAAATTCAGCAAAAACTGTCTCCAACCGGTCGACCTAAAGTTGAACCGGTCGACCAAAACCTTACAAAAACTAATGGATCAGTTGAACAAATGGATGGTTCGGTCGAACGGTTGGGAATGGTGTTATGCGTATATGACCGTTGTATGAATACGACAAAATAAAACGGTCACATGAAAACCCGGAACGGTCGAACAATATGGCAAAACCGGTCGACCGTTTTAGTCTGGGCAAAACACTACTGAAATCGGTTGAACTATGAGGCAAATCGGTTGAACAAAATGGTCATGTAAAAACTCTAAATCTACTGAAACCGGTCGAACAAAAGGTCCAATCGGTCGAACGTTGTCGGACAGGATTTAAGGTTTAGTTTTAGTGATTTTCCGACTATGTTTTGGATGACCTATCGATGTCTGATTGATCTGAAATTTTGTGTGTGACTTCTCTAAGGAACCTAGTGTGTGAATGCATGGATATTAGCTTAAGTTATGCTCAATTCACATATGTTCCTAAGACTCAAAGAAAAGTAAAATACATGTCTTCAATCCAGCTTGATTACATGTCTTGACTTGATTTTTCTTCTTTCTTGAGTCTTGATCACCTGTAGATGTTAGCACAATACAACATATATACCATTATACTACATGTGCTAATCTACAGTACTTATGATTAAGATTAGGTTGATTAAATCATCAAAACAAGGATTAAGGCCAAAAAGCCAACAGTTGAAACATGTGAAGGTGTCTCAACCGGTGCTAGCACTTCCAAGGTTCTACATGGAGTTCGAGGTGACCACAGATGCTAGTGACACGGCTCTTGGAGGGGTGCTAGTGCAAGATGGACATCCAGTTGCTTATGAGAGTCGTAAGCTAAATCCTATGGAGAGGAGGTATTCCATGCACAAGAGAGAGCTCACAACCATTATGTACTGCCTAAGGACTTGAAGAGTCTACTTGTTGGGGAGGCGATTCATGGTGTATACGGACAACGTGGCCACGAGTTGTTTTGAGAACAAGAAGAAGATGACACGTAAGCAAGGAAGGTTGCAAGACTACTTCGCCGAACTTGATTTTGTGCTCAAGTATAAGCCTGGGAGGCTTAATCAGGTTGCCGACGTGCTTAATAGGAGGAATACCGAAGACGCGAGGGAGGGGGCAACCTTGGTGACTGTCATGGGATCTAGGGGGATATCCTTGACAAAATTAGAGAAGCTACACAAGCTGACGCTGAGTGCAAGCGTATTAGTATGCATATAGAGAAAGGTCTAATGAGACTCTTCTGGAAAGATGATGGGATCATCTAGGCAAAAGGGAAGAGGCCCTTCGTGCCCAAGTCAGGGGACTTGAGACGTATGCTTTTGCATGACATGCACGATGCGCGATACGCTAGTCATCCGGGGGCGGAACGGACTGCAACTTTGTTGGGGAGTAGCTACTTTTGGCCAAGCAAGGAGAAGTACGTGGAACTCTATGTGAGGACGTGGCTTGTATGCCAACAAGACAAGGTGGAGAGACAAATGGAGAAGGTCTCCTACAACCTTTGCCAATACCGAAGGGTCCATGGGAGAGTTGCTCCATGGACTTCGTTTTGGGATTTCCAAAAGTGGAGGGATGCACGACGATCATGGTGGTTGTGGATAGATTCTCAAAGTAGGGAGTGTTTATAATCGCACCAAGCACATGCACGACAGAGTATGCAGCAACCTTGTTCATGAGGAACGTGGTGAAGCATTGGGGTCTGCCAAAAGACACTGTGAGTGATCGAGACACGAGGTTCACAGGGAGATTTTGGAAGCGGTTGTTCGAGTTGCTAGGGACGCAACACAATTTCTCCATCGGCAATCACCCTCAGACCCATGGGCAGACGAAGCGGGTGAATGCGATGTTGGAGGAGTATCTTAGACACTATGTGCGAGCAAATCAAAAGAATTGGGTGGATCTTTTGGACATAGCGCAATTTAGCTACAACTTGCACAAGTTGTCTTCCACGGGACATAGTCCGTTTGAGGTGGTGACGGGACGACAACCTATGGTTCCCTTAGAGTTGGGGAAAACGGACGAAGGAGCATGTCCAGTGACGTATGGGTACGCCAAGGCGTGCCAAGATCAATTCGAGAAAGCGAGGGATTTCTTAGCTAAGACGCAACGCAAGATGAAGAAGGCATTGGATAAAGGAAGGAGGGACGCGGAGTTCGAAGTTGGAGAGCGAGTATGGGTCAAACTTACTCTTCAGGTATAGAAGAAAATCCTCACTAAAGATGCGCACAAGGGGATGATACCAAGATTCGATGGGCCGTTCAAGATCATCAGGCGGATAGGCAATGCAACCTATCATATTGAGCTACCAGAGAGGCTTAAGTTACACCCCGTTTTCCATGTGAGCAATATCAAGAAGTACCATGAAGATAACGAAGACCCAAGTTGGGTGATCTCGAGACGGGCACCGCCAACCATCTGAGTTACCTTCGACAAGGAAGTGGAGGCTATCCTTGTCAAGAAGAAACGAGGAGGGCATAAACGCAATTGCCAAGTGTTCTACTTAGTGAAGTGGAAGGGGCTACCCAAGGAAGAGGCAACGTGGGAAATGGACGTGACTTTATGGGAGTACGAATAGATGATCAACAAATTTCTGACCGACCGAGCCGAGGGTTCATCGAGGGCGACGAACGGGTTAGGTGGGGGAGATTTGTCACCACCTTGAGATTGAGAAATCACCTAGGGTGCACCAAACAGGTGTGTCTGGAAGCCGGGGCTACATGAGAGACAAGAGAAGTGCACAATTGGTGGCTTGGAGCGTGAGGTGCACAGAAGAGCACCAAGTCTTGGAAATCTAGAGACATCCAATTGGGCTAAGGAGGATTCAACAAGCATAGTGAGAGCGCGACACTAGGGGAAGGGCGCACGCTAGGCAATGCTCGCGCGCATGAGGCATTCCCATACCTAGCGTGCATGAGTCGCGCGCTCCTACCTAGCGCGCATGAGGTGAGCGATGCCTAAAAGGGAGGGCACGGATGCTTGGAATCCAAGGCCAGGAGTCACCGCTTAGTCAACATGAAGTCAGACCAAGTCACCAAACGGTTAAGGTTTGACCACGCAAAGAAATAGGAGACCATGGACCGGGTCCATAGCCCAGTGAGAGCGCGCAAGGGCTTGACCGGGTCATGCCACTTGCACTGGTTTCTCTCAACATGTGCGCTTGGTCTTGGGAAGACCAAGTCAGCAAAATGTTCTATTCTCATGGCTTTGCAAGTATTGACCAAGTCACAACCAAACAATTACGACTTGTACGCGCAATATATAAGGAGGCACAAGAGTTGTGGCCGTCGTGGGAGAGAGGGCATTCGGTTTTGCTCCACTCCTCCCTCACCTTAGGAGAAATTAGAGGTGTTAGTGGATATCATGGATCTCAACGTGTACTTGTACTGGGGTTTCTGCAACATGTATAAAAGGGGTGCACCTCCAACTTGTGTGATGGGAATTTAATTTATACCGCAAGTGCACGACGTCAATGAAGACGTGACAAGTACGGGTGGAACACAAGGAGGGAGAGGTAAAGTTATTTTTGTGATTTTTGATTTAGGATAGAAAGAGAGAGGAATAATTTTGGTTTTTGAGATTTTTGGTTTTTAATCTTCTGAAGCACGAAACATGAACAAATAAAACTAAAACAAGAACAAAGATGGTGAATTCCGTTGGGTGGGGGTTTAGATATCGGGTTTAGATTAGAGAATTCTGAAACTTAAATAAATCACATTAGTTATAAAACATTACATGATAAATGAGTCAACATAAACTCAAGTAATCAAAATATACTAACACGAAATTAAAATAATAACTTTATTCTTCTTCTCATCACCCTAAATCCGTCACCCCCACCCTTTGGAGAGAGTTAGAAACTCATGGATGGAGGGAAGGAGAAGGGGTCCTAGAGAAACTACAAAAGAAAACTAAAAACAAGAAATAAAAGAACAGAATTTTATTACTAAAGTATGGAACAAAAACTAAGGACCCTCACAACATCGTTTCAGGGCTATTTATAGCCGATACAAGGGACATAAGTATAAAATCGGAAAGTACATGCGTCAATACACGACTGGACAAAATCCGAGGTCACGGATCCAAAGGGGGGCGGCGTTTCCGCCGCATTTTGTATGTAAGGTGCGGCGATTTCGCCGCAAATTGTGCTCTGATTGGATCCAGATTTTTCCTGTGTGTTGATGGTATGATTTCAATGTCCTTTGCGCATCCAGATGATTTATTTCCTTTCTTTTGAGCTCCGAATTAATTCTTATATATATTTGGAGATCCAAATTGATTTTTCTTTAAAACTTCTCCAAGATAATATTTTGGTACTTTAATTTGCAGTCGGGTCCTCGGCTTTTTGCAATTACGTCCCTGGCTACTTTTGTGCTTAAGTCCTTGGCCTTTTTGTAATTAGGTCCTTAAATGCTTTTATGCTTGGATGAACTTCCATTTGAATCCCGATAATCTTGAACTTGGGCTTTATGACAGAAATGAGTCTCTTGCACGCATTTATGCTCGGGATATGGGTAATTTGCATTCAGGTCCCTGTATTCTGTAAATAAGACTAAACACATACCTTAGTAGCATTTATTGATATAAAATTAATCTAAATGAGAGACATAGGATGCAATGTATGCAATGCATCATTGTGGAAAGGGCATCACAATTAGAGTTCGTCTCACTTTTGGTTGTGTGTGTGTTTCCTTCCTTTCCACCCTTAGGAATTGTAATTCGTTGTTTATTTAATAAAGAAGTGGAATCCCGCCAACGTTGTTTATGTTTACGTTTTCATGTGTGCTTTTTTACTCTACGGGAAACCGAGGAGTTGTATGGGGGTGTTGGTGTTCCCAATCCTATCCATAGAGATAGAGCTTTTGGTGCTATCCAAAGCTTGAAAAATTGGGATTTGAGAATCCTTTAGAGACTCCTAGCACAACCGGTGACAGTTAGTTCATGATTTTTCAGATTTTATTTTAAGTTAAATTTTTTTCTTTACAATTTCTTATCTAATCAATACTACTTTTCATTGTTTACGTGTGTAGGAAGATTTCATTTTGCAATCAACTGAAAAGTTGAAAAAGAAGTGGATGTCCTATGTGGGTAATTGATGGAAAGATTTCAAAACCAGGTTGACATCCAATTTCATTTGGGGAGTATAAGGATTGAGATTCATCTAAAATTTACATTTTATACATTCATGTGATAATTGATTTCAAAAGATCAAGGCTACCTCCAGAATTTTTAGTAAATTATACATTCATACTTCATTTAAACATTCAAATGTTTAATATGATAACTAATCTCTTTTTTGTTTGTAGGGACTACGAGCGCTCAACAAAGAACGATGATCGAAAAACAAGTTTCAACACCTATTGTCACGAGGAGGGTAGCGTAAACTGGAGGAGACAATGATGACCAAAAAGTTTGCCAAGAAAAATGAGGAAGCTTTTGAGGCTGGTTTGAGTGAAGAGTAAGTCAGTAATTTATCTCCTCCATCTCCCCTAGCTATACAAGATTATTGAAAGAGATGACGCATTACTACAGATGGGAGTTACATTAATACTGAGTCGACAAAGGTTGCATCGAAGATTGTAAGTGGTTAGATTTAATTATTGTGTTTTATATACTCCCTAATTAATTGATAAAATAGTGTTTAACTTAGGCAATGATATAGTTTATAAGATTCTTGTGGTTCATAATAGGATTATTTTATACTGCAAGCTTCCCAAGCTGAATTTGTTTCAGAGGGCAGAAAAGAAATTTTGTCTGAAGCCTTGGACAGAGAAGAGCATGTCGGACGAGTCTATGGTGTTGCTAGTCGAATATGACTACGACATACTTTGGGTCATCCTCCTCGAACAGTGGTTATAGAAACATTCTCGCAAAATGCGAAGAAAAGTTCAAGAGGCTGGAGGGCTTGATGGAAAATTTATATGAGTAGTTAAGATATTCAACCGATGTGGTTGCACTTATAAAAACACCAAGGACTACGGCGAGTATGAATCCTGATGCTGAAGGCCCAATTCTAGTAGTTGAGGATACCCAACTAAACATAATAAATGAGGCAAATGTATTACCTTTGAATTTAATAACGCCTTAATTGTAGATACATTGCAAAGGTAGTTTTGTTCTATTAATATGTATATTTCTGTTTCAGGATGAAGATCCATCGTCAAAAGATTCTTCTCCTCAGGAATTGGATGACGAGAGTCAGTTGCCTATGAATTACAGAATGTCCTACACTTTGATAAAAAGTAAAGCTAAAGATTCTATAAAATGTGTTATGCAGAAAGAAATTGTAGGTGATACAACCGAGTACGGCATAGAAGCGAAGCTATTTGTCTGCATGACTGATGTCATGCAGTTTCTGAAGATGGAAAAATTGTAAATAAAATCATTTAGGTTAACTTGAAGTAAGTGATGTTTGTCTTTTTCAAACATGTTTATGTTAAATTTTGATTTTAATAATGTTAATTTGTTTATATTAGGAATCTCTACCAAATGTTGTATGACAAAAGAATTGGTTATCTGGGTCCCACTCTAGTACCATATTGGGAGATGTAAGTAGCTCATTATATTTTCTAGTACTTTTAATTCAATATATTTGTATTGGAAATCATAAAGAATATTAACATTAAATAATTGATGAAGTAATTTAACATGAATGATTTTCAATGATCATTGGATGTTAGTTGTGGTACAACCCGATTCGTATAAGGCCTACTGGTTTGATCCTTTGGCATCGGACAAACCCACGAAAGATTTAAAGAATACTATTCAATTGTAAGTTATTTAGAATAATTTCTTTCATATTCTAAGTTAATTTGTTGTTATTGAATATTAAAACCATTTTCGAACCTTTACATATTTTGGTAGGGTCATGGATATCTCTAGATACTTGTCTACAAGTCTTCAAGTTTCACAAAGCTCTCTATGGATTGAAGCATGCACCAAGAGCTTGTAATAGCAAGATCGACAAGTACTTTTCAGCCAACGGATTCCATAAAGTCGAAGTGAGCCATCACTCTACATAAAGAAAGAAGGTACACATGACTTTCTTATAGTTTGCACATATGTTGACGATCTTATCTATACAAGTACTTCTTTCAAGATGAACGAAGAATTTAAGAAGATTATTGTAAAACCCACTCTCCTGATGTTATAATAAAAGTCCTTTTTCATATCTCATGCTTTTCTGTGTGTACTGTTTGCATGGTTTTGTTTGCTTCCTTGTTTGTGTGGTTCTACGTGTGGCATTAATATGGTCGCTATTTTTAGAAGGTGACGTCCTTAAAAGAGAAATATGGCAGCCACATGGGCGCATATGAGTAGACAAGTGACATCCTTAAAAGAGTCAATAGCTGAGTTGGCAGCCACATAATTGGTGCATTTGAATTCAGCTAAGGAAGGAGGTAATATAGAGGAGCAATAATTGAAGGAGGCTAGATTTGGAAGGCGTGTTGGCATGGGGTATGACTAAGGAAGCAAACCCTAGCTGCCTCTCACTTATTCCTCTTCACTCCCATGTACCACCCTTCCTCTTCCCGGCGGCATCGTTTCACGCAGCAATTTTGGCAGGCAAGTGCAACACGATCAGGCATGCGTGAAGGACTATTTTCAACGATCTTGGAGTACGTCATTGCTTCAACTAAGGTATGCTCTTGGCCCACTCGTAGGATAAAGGGTTGGAGTGTTGGATGGAGGGCTTGACAACACCAGTGAGGTGGGTGGTGCGGCTGGGCTGCGCTACCAAATCACGCACCGTGCCGGAATTGCTGCCTGAAACGATGTTGGCTAGAGCACGTGTGCCATTCCAGGGCTAGCTGGTGTCGCGAGCCAGGCTGTACCAGAGCTCCAGTGATACCAACGAAGTTAGGTCAGGTTAGCTAGGAGGAAGCCTCTGCCCGCACCATGCGTGACTGACACGCGCTTGGTTACCTCGGCTTCAACCCGACGCATTTGGGCATGCGGTCCATCGATCAACCGGCCGTCGTAGCCTGTCCCCGGGGTGGGTGGCTCCTGACGGCTCAGCTGGGTGGACCAGGGGAGGTAGCTGACCGGTGTGGATGTGTGCGCGAGCTGCTAACCAACCTTGCTTGGTCGAGCACTGCGCACGCCTCCTGCGTGCTTGTTGCTAACTAGACTGCCTTGCCACGTGTTTCGGAGTTGGTCGAGGAGATGAGGCTGGTGGACGTGCGGCTGGTTGGTGGTTTTATTTTGGGTGCATGCATGTGTATTATTTTATGTATTATGATGCCTTATGACCTATATTACATGACCCATAGCTGAATGTTATATCTTGATTTATGTGTACTAGTCAATTGTATATTGATTGACATCATATCATGCATATATTTTCATCTTATATCCTCTATTTTTAACCTAAGCCTTGCTATGTAATGAGTTTTATGTTAAAGTTTCAGGAATAAAACAATAGAGAAGAAAAGACACAAAAAGGACCTAAGAGCAAGAGAAATGACTGAATTGTAGGACTTATGGATTGAGATGCAAGAGAGAAAGACCCGGATGTAAACCAAAAGGACCAATGAGAAAATCAAGAAACTCCACACTATTATGAGGAGTATTTTAGCAATTAGATTCGGGCCTAAGCTCAAACAACCAATTCGGGTGCACCAAATACGAAGAGATACATCCACAAAAGGCTCCACCAAAGCACAACCCGATCAGCCCATTCCAGGCCGCCAGTTGGTTGTCCCAAACCGCCAATTGGCAGTCCATTTGGTCCACACCCGATTTACTTTATCCGGGTGTTAGATTAATGTGTTTTATGATCATTTATGGTATGCGTTTAGTCCCATACCGCGGGATTGTCTGCGGTTACCTTTTCTCATGGCTATAAATAGAACTTTTCTTCCTCCTTTATAATCATCCATTGTTTGGTGGAATTCTCTCTATTTGGAGTAAGCCTTGGATCGAAACTCAAGGTGGAGAAGAATGATACTTGTAATGTGAGTCATGTAAATAAAATAAGTCTTCATAGTTTGCTTTAATGTTGTCTTTGTTTTAATGCTTGCATGTTTAGCTTGTTTGTTTTCTTTATCGTAGAATAATTAGAATGTCTTCCTTTCTTAATATAGTTTGTAGCTTAATGATTAGTGAGTCGTTTCATCCCCCTTTCCGGGGTGGAGATTATGTACATTTATGTTTTGAGGTTTTGAATGTTTGACAAATTTAGATTGTGTAGACTTGAATGTTTGTGTTCATCGGGTTTGTTTTATTCATTTACATGTTGGAGATTTTTGATGGGTTTTGCCACAAGATTTAGAAACTTCCCATGCTTGGTTTCCTCTTGTTTATTGGCTGAAATTTCCTGTTCGATATGCTACATGTTAGTCGTGTGTTTGTATTAGTGTTTGCTTGCTTGATTGATTGAAGAAACTTTGTTTTGATGGATATCTACTGGACCTATGTATTTGTTTGAGTACTGAAACTCTATTATTACTCTCCCCCCAAGGGAAAACCGGGATGCATCCTAAGGACGAGATAAGACTTAAAGCCGGTGTACTAGATATCCTAATGCATGAAGCTCAAGACAATTTTGGGAGCTTTCTTTTTACTTTGCCTCTCAACGGTTTTGCACATGCCAAACAGACGCAAAACCCACAAAACATTTTCTTTTGCAAACACCTGAAGATTTTGAAAGAAATGTAAATTTTAAAGCGTTAGGCAAGCAAAAGAAGATAAGTCACCCAAGGATCATGACAAGCCAATATATCGATATTAAATGCAGCACACTAACATGACCTTAACAACACAAACAAAAGAAAACAAAACACAAGGAAAAGACTCAACTATGTACACATGTTAAACACACCCCACACTTCATGTATTGTCCTCATTGAATGCGAGCATGATACTACATGGATTTATGCATGAAAAAGACAAGATCTCACCAACGTGAAGCACAAAAGGAAGTTCATGGTTATGTTGATGGACACAACCCAAATTCCCCTCAAAACCTGTGAAATACAAAAGATGGGATACAAATACGTGAAAGAAATGGGGCCCAAATACACAAGGGTTTGGGTCCACAATAATCAATGCTCACTCATGGAGTCCTTCTCGTTTTTTTTTGTTGTTGTTGTTTTTGTTGTTGTTTTTGTTGTTGTTTTTTTGTAATATAACTATGTACAAAAATGGGCTCGAATTTTCATTTGTCAATGGACATCAAATGGGAACCCACCATCTCTCGAGCCAGAAATGCAACAACATGGGCTCGCAACATAGGAAATAGGAGGATTGTTAAGAGGTTTATGAACTAGGGATGGATGTTCATGCCTCTTAAAACCAGGGTCGGTGAAAGGAAATGGAAACAACGATGCTTCCACTCCACAATAGAGTTGAGAGTCATCAATGTATATCCTCCAACCGATATTTGGGTGCATCGGGATCATTTCATCCACACAAGGTGACACCGTTGACTTCTTACCCAGATGGCGAAGTCCAGAAATAGAATTGCTTGACCACCTGACACCCTTATAAGCATTGTGGTCGTTTGATGCCTCTTGAGAATGAGAACTATAGTAGGCATGAATGAGGGGTAAGTCTCTGTCAGGTTGCTTGAAATGAAGGGTATTAGGCGGTTGACTATTAACCCACATGGGGTTCTCAATAGGTACAAAGTGAAGAGCAGGTGGCCCAGAGGTCACAAAAATGGTATCTTGTGGTTCAAGAGCCACATGATCGAAAGGATGTGGTTCAAAGGCCACATGATCACAAGATAAGGCACCTTCCTGTGCCAACCCAAGAGAAACATATTCAACACCATCAGGATCTCCATCGAACAATTCTCTAAAGTACTTGAAGGTGCCTTCGACTTCAATAACATCTGTGCCCTGGATAAGGTTGACCCCGACAGGGTCATTGAAGGCACCTGGCTTCTTGCCGATGGTGAAGATGTTGAAATCAGTGCATTGACTACCATAAGTCAAGAGCATCAGACCATTACGACAATTGATCAAGGCATTAGAAGTCACCCCAAAATAACAGGAATTTGTCCAAGTGGGTTTGGCACAAGTTCAGTATCCAAAACAAAGAAATCGACTGGATAAATGAATTCTCCCACTTTGATCAACACATCTTCCACCACGCCCCTCAGTTTCTTCATAGACCTAACAACCAATTGAAGAGTGGTTTTACTTTGTTTAAGGTCTCCAAGACCAAAGTGGACGTAGACCGAATACGGTAGAAGATGAACAGATGCATCATGGTCCAATAAAGCTCGATGTATGGACACATCACCAATCACACAAAAAATAGTAGGGCAACCAGGGTCCTTGTATTTGACTTGTGTGGGTTGTGCCAACAATGAACTCAAATTTGCATCAAGGAAAGCTTTCTTGGGAACATTGGTTTTCCTCTTCTTGGTGCATAAATCCTTGAGAACTTTGGCATAAGGTGACATTTGTTGAATCGCCTCTAACAGAGGAATATTCACCTTAACTTGCCGAAAGATCTCAAGCATTTTGTCATGTTGATCAAAAGTTTTCTTTGTAAGGTGCTCAGGGAATGATGCCTTTTGGGCATAAGGGTCTTTCGAAGGAACGTCGGAATTCTGGTCCATAAAAAAATGAATAGGGACCTCAGAATCTGATTCTTTCGACACAAGAGGAGGTAAGGGGACCTCAGGGTTCGGACCCCTCGTAGATGTAGGTATCACCGCAGGTCTGGTGACACAAAGAGATGGTGATTGCAACGAAGGCAACCCAATTTGGTTCTTCACCTCCTTACCGGACCTCAAAGTATGAATCACCTTAAGATGATGGGTCGGTTTAGAGGTAGCATGAGGTACTAGTGGCCTTCCTTGAGAATGGGTACCCTGGGGATTCACCTCGGGTTGACTTGGGAATTGACCCTTCTCACGTTCATGGAGCTGATGAGTGAACTGGCTAACTTGTGTTCCAATGCTTTGACCGTGGAGTTATTGGCTGCAATAATGGTTTGCGTTCTCTGCATGAACGCGTGAAGGGTTTGTTCAAGAGTGGAGTCCCCAGGGTCACCCTGCTGAGGTTGGTGAGTATGGGGCTGAGAGCCTGAGACCTTTGATGTGGGGGTTGGTAGGTCGTCAATGGGCGTTGAGGGTGATGAGGTGGACATTCAGGTTTAGCGTGCGAGCTCTGACCGTTGCCCCCACTAGGCCCCAAGAGAAGTTAGTGGTTTCGCATTTTTGCATGCTCAGTATCACTTTGAGCTAAGCACATTCCAAGTCATTATGTCCCGTAAGTCTACACCTACTAAACGCGGGAGTAGCTACCTGAGCTACCGGAGCTCAGTCCAAATCTAAAATCTCAATCCTTCGCATGAGGGCAGTCATTTTTGCCTCAGACTCGATAGTTGACTCAACTTGATATGATCCAGCTCGACTAGAAGACTTGGCAGCTAGTGGCTCTCTCATGGTGTCTCACTCAAAGGTACGTTCAACCATTACTTCAAAGGTGTCCCATGCCTCATCGATGAGTTTCATTTGGAAATCACCATGACACATCGACTCCAACAATGTGTGGGTGTTGTAGTTGAGGCCCTCATAAAAAATTTGGCACAACTGCCAAAGCTCAATTTTCCCGATGAGGGCACTGCAAGAGAAGGTCATTGAACCTCTCGAAAAAGCATGAAATGATTCGGTCTCTCGACCGTTTCGTGATTGTCTTCGTGGACGATATTTTAGTCTATTCACCAGATATGGATCAACACCGGGAGCATCTGAGGATTGTACTTGGCATTCTAAGAGATCAGCAGCTGTATGCCAAGTTTTCGAAGTGCGAGTTCTGGCTTCACAGTGTAGCATTTTTGGGGCATATCGTGTCAGGAGCTGGGATATCAGTGGATCCAGCGAAGGTCGAGGCAGTGATGCAGTGGAGAGCCCCGACGAGTGTGACTAAGATTAGGAGTTTTGTTGGATTGGCGGGTTATTACTGTCGGTTCATCAAAGACTTCTCGAGACTTGCTTCACCACTGACAGTGCTGACGAAGAAAGGAGTGAAGTTTGTTTGGTCCCAGAATTGCGAGGACAGTTTTCAGGAACTGAAAAGTCGGTTGACGACTGCTCCAGTTCTGACTCTTCCCAGCGGTAGCGGAGGTTATGTGATTTACAGCGACGCCTCAGGTGTTGGTTTGGGCTGTGTACTGATGCAGCACGGGCAGGTGGTGGCGTATGCTTCGAGGCAGCTGAAGGTGCACGACAAGAATTACCCCACTCACGATCTAGAGTTGGCAGCTGTGGTTCATGCTCTGAAGATTTGGCGTCACTATTTGTATGGTGAGCGGTTCGAAGTCTTCACGGATCATCAGAGTCTGAAGTACCTATTTTCACAGAAGGAGCTGAATATGAGGCAGCGCAGGTGGCTTGAGCTGATTAAGGATTTTGATTTCACCATCTCCTATCATACGGGGAAGGCGAATTCAGTTGCAGACGCGCTGAGCAGGAAAGTGGAGGTGTCAGCTGCGAGTTTGTGTATTCAGGAGTGGAGGCTACTCGAGACATTGTCAGAGTGGAGGCTGTTCACCGAGAGCTCGGGGGGAGCAGTGATTGCGGGTCTTCGAGTGGAGCCGCAGACCGTCAGTCGAGTTGTCCAGGCTCAGCACAGGGATGAGGATTTGACTAGTCTGCTACAGTCAGCTGCCAGAGATGGGTCGGACTTCACTGTGGGAGTGGATGGAGGTCTGAGGTTCAGGAGTCGGATCTGGGTTCCGAAGGTCGATGCGCTGAGAGATGACATCATGGAGGAGGCACACCGAGCCAGATATTCTATTCACCTGGGGAGTACGAAGATGTATAAGGATCTGCAGCGTAACTTCTGGTGGCGAGGGATGAAGCGTGATGTAGCTGATTTTGTGGCTAGGTGTTTGATTTGCCAGCAGGTGAAGATCGAGCACCAGAGACCAGCGGGACCGATGCAGAGTATAGAGCTACCGGAGTGGAAGTGGGAGCACGTGACAATGGATTTCGTCACCGGGTTGCCGAAGACGAGGAGCTCTCATGACGTGATTTGGGTTATAGTCGATCGACTGACCAAATTGGCACATTTTCTGGCCATCCGGACTACTCTACCTTTGGAGGGTCTTGCGAGATTGTATATTGAGGAGATCGTCAGACTGCATGGGGTGCAAGTGAGTATCATTTCAGATCGAGATCCGAGGTTCACTTCCAGATTCTGGGGGAGTTTGCAGCAGGCTCTGCGTACTCGTCTGAAGTTCAGTACAGCATTTCACCCGCAGACAGACGGTCAGTCAGAGAGGACCATTCAGACGTTAGAGGACATGCGGAGAGCGTGCACTATGGATTGGGCAGGGCACTGGGATGAGCACTTGCCGTTGATCGAGTTCGCCTACAACAACAGCTACCATGCGAGTATTGGGATGACGCCATACGAGGCTTTGTACGGGAGGCCGTGCAGATCACCGGTGTGCTGGAGTGAGGTAGGCGAAAGGCAGTTAGTCGGGCCTGACATTATACAGACGTATGCTGAAAAGGTTGATGTGATCAGGCAGCGACTAGCGATAGCTCAGAGCAGGCAGAAGAGCTACGCGGATCGGCGTAGGCGAGTGTTGACTTTTGAGGTTGGCGATCATGTCTTTTTGAAGATTTCACCGTCGCGTGGGGTGATGAGATTCGGGAAGAAAGGGAAGCTCAGTCCGAGGTACATTGGGCCGTTCAAGATTTTGGACCGAGTTGGAGAGGTCATCTACCGGATTGCGTTGCCGCCACAGTTTTCTGGTCTTCATAACGTCTTCCACGTTTCGATGCTGAGGAAGTACGTGTCAGATCCTTCTCATGTGATTCAGATTGCGGTACCAGAAATCCAGCAGGATTTGTCTCTCGAGGAGAGACCGGTTGAGATTGTGGATCGGATGGAGCACCAGCTCAGGAGGAGGACGATTCCTATGGTTAAGGTCAGATGGCAGCATCACACTGAGCGAGAGGCTACTTGGGAGGTTGAGGAGGAAGTCTGGAGGTTGTATCCGGAGCCATTTGGTAAGCGCTGGATTTAATTTTGTGGGCGAAATTCTTTTAAGGAGGGTGGATTGTTATATCCTAACCTTGCTTACTGTTCTTAATTGTGTTTAGGGGAGGATTAGTGATGGTTTGAGATGGACGGCTGAGATTGAGTGGGAGATTTGTATATAAAGGTTGGTTTTACTCTCTCTCTCTTTCTCACGATCTCCTCTCTCTCATTCACTCTCTCTCCCTCTAAACTCATCTCTCTCTCGACAGTGGAAGAGCCGGCGTCGTGCGTGGAGTTGGAGTCGCCGAAGGAGCTCGGGTTGCTGCCGAGTTCAGTTGATCGGAAGTTCGTCGGAGTTAGAGCCTTTTCGTGGAGGAGCTCGCCGTTGTTTCTTCAAATGCTTCTTCAAACCTTAAGGTATGTCAAACTTGCTTTCAAGCTCACCTATTGTTAGTGTGAGAGTGGGAGTGGTCAACGGTAGGCCGTTTCGGGCTCGTCGGACCTGCACAGCCGTTTCTGAACTATAAACGGTCGACCGTGGTTTTGGTTCGGTCGACCGGTTGTAGTGTATTTTTGGGCGAATCCCTCGCACCGGTCGAACGATGCCCTTTGGGCGGTCGACCGGTTGTTGCAATTTTAGCGAGAGAAATATGTCCTGTGTATTTTCGGTCGAACGGGACCCCTTTGCCGGTCGACCGAAAGTACTGTTGTATGTCGGTTGGGGCGTTGACCATCTAAACGGTCGACCGCCTGTTTGACTCATTCGACCGACGTTTAAGTTAACTTAATGGCCGGTCGACCGAAAGTGTGGTTTCGGTCGACCGTGATGTGAGGACTCTGGGTGAGTTCTACTGGTTGTTTTCGGTCGACCGATAGGGTTCGGTTGTTCAACCGTTTTACTATTGATTGCGAAAATGGATTTCTACTGGTGCTTTTCGGTCGACCGGGACCACTTTGTCGGTCGACCGTTTGGCGGGTTTTTCGGTTGGGCCAGTTCTCTGGGTGAGGATCGGTCGACCGGAAGCCAGTTTTCGTTCGACCGTTTTGCACTGTTTTTGTGTGTGTGTGTTGCTATTGATTGGCTAGAAGGCAACGGGTCTCCGGCCCTTTTGGGGCGACGGCACAGACATTTCGGCCCTATAGCAATTAGTAGTGACACGTGGAGATGGATTGTGATATTGTGGTCGTGGCTCCGGCGAATGAGGCAAAGCCGTGGCTCCGGCGAATGATGCAAAACCGTGGCTCCGGTAACACTGAGGCAGTGAGGGGGGTTGTTTGGCCGTGATTTGGACCGGCGGTGCCTTGTGTGCACGTGTGTTGGTGGGTTGGGGTGAGAGGACCCTTGAGACCCGTGTGGTTGGGTTATGGCCGGGAGAGAGGTCCCGGGAACTTAGTGGGTGTATCAGTTGTGGTGTTTTACGTTTCTTTGTACATTTCATTCTGTCCATATATGTGTTAGGGTTTGGCATACTGAGTTTCCTCCTGGAAACTCAGGCATTCATTGTCTGCTTTCAGGCCGAGAGCGACGTTAGGTGGGTGGCGACGGGGGAGGGAGCGCTCGAGATCTGATCCTGCTTCCCTATATTTTGAGGTGGTTGTGATTACTTGTGTATATTTCATGTATATGATCTTTTGATGTAATCACATTCTTTTGTAAACTCTTTCACACACACACATATATATATATATATATATATATATATATATATTATATGTTGGTGCACCAGTGTGTGTATTTCTTTTCGTAATGTCCTCGTTGATTGTATGATTTAAATTTGAAATTTTCCGCTGTGTTTGAGGACGTTACTTCTTTTTAATCTTTTTATTGTTTTGAATATTTCTAATTTAAAAATTTCGAATATTCGAAATATTGACCGAATATTAACAAATTATTACTCATTTTAAATTTTTACCACGTATGGTTCGTATTAAGTTGAAACAAAAATTAAAGTATCTTGGCTCTTTCTCGTGAACATATCCAGAAATAGATTGATTCTCAAAAAATTCTGGTAAACTACTGATTTGTCTGGTATTTACAATATATAATTCATTTACTACCACTACTTATTTCTCTCACCCCATAATAATCAAATATCTTAATGGACTAATTAAGATTGTTGGATGATTGTGTGGTTTTAGGAGAAGATGGAATTTTGAGAAGAATATTGAGAAGAAAAAGATGGAGATTTTGAGGCAAGTATTGATTCGTTATTCTTCAGTTTCATATCATGTCTGTCTCTCTTGATATTCGTAGTTTCATGCATGCTGAGTATCGATGTTGATTTCATTGATATGCATATTATTGCATGGTGGTGTTTCGGTTGACATGTCCTGTGACTGTATGTATATTTCTGGCTGAGCCACTTAGGAAAGAGCTGCCTAACGGATAGCGTGGAGCCACCCGAGAGAGGAAAGGGCTGCCTGTCGTTAGTGTGAAGCTACCATGTGTGCGTCTGACAGATTGATAGATTTCAGAAGCACAGGATGTGGTCGAATCTGAATGAGGTTCCAGATTGTTATGCATGTATTTTATTTGTGATGCATGTCTCTTGATTGTGCTTATTGACTGAATGTCATATTCTGTATTATTTTCCACATGATTATGATTCTGATTGATTGATGGTTGGTACTTGCGGGCTGTCGAGCTCACAAATTGTTGATTATATTTTTCAGATTAATTATGGGCCTATCAGATGGATTTAAATATCAGAGTGTGCAGCGGTCAGGATCGTGGATCGTATCTTAATGCACCGGGTTCGGACGGGTGATCAGTTGTCCGGGCTCGGGGCGTTACAAATGGTATCAGAGCAATACGATTCTCGGAATTAGTCGGGATTTAGATTTGAAATAAAAATTTGATTGAATTGGAATTTGAGAAATTGGATTTAGAAGTATTGACTATTGATTTAAATGTGAATTTTGACTTAGTTGGATTTGCTACCAAATTATTAATAAATAATGAAAGATGAATTTAAAGATATTTGGACTTGAGTTCAAATGTGAATTTGGATTTGGTTGGATTGATTATCTTAATTATGACCGATAAGTGGTGTTAGGTTTTTAGATTTGATAAATAATGAGTTGAAAATTTTGTATTGATTTGTTTGGATTGAGACAGTATTGAGATCAAATTTCGAGGACGAAATTTCTTTTAAGGAGGGTAGAATGTAATATCCTGAATTTTTTAGTTGAGGTAATAATCAAATATATTAATGGACTAATTAAGATTGTTGGATGATTGTGTGGTTTTAGGAGAAGATGGAATTTTGAGAAGAATATTGAGAAGAAAAAGATGGAGATTTTGAGGCAAGTATTGATTCGTTATTCTTCAGTTTCATATCATGTCTGTCTCTCTTGATATTCGTAGTTTCATGCATGCTGAGTATCGATGTTGATTTTATTGATATGCATATTATTGCATGGTGGTGTTTCGGTTGACATGTCCTGTGACTGTATGTATATTTCTGGCTGAGCCACTTAGGAAAGAGCTGCCTAACGGACAGCGTGGAGCCACCCGAGAGAGGAAAGGGCTGCCTGTCGTTAGTGTGAAGCTACCATGTGTGCGTCTGACGGATTGATAGATTTCAGAAGCACAGGATGTGGTCGAATCTGAATGAGGTTCCAGATTGTTATGCATGTATTTTATTTGTGATGCATGTCTCTTGATTGTGCTTATTGACTGAATGTCATATTCTGTATTATTTTCCACATGATTATGATTCTGATTGATTGATGGTTGGTACTTGCGGGCTGTCGAGCTCACAAATTGTTGATTATATTTTTCAGATTAATTATGGGTCTATCAGATGGATTTAAATATCAGAGTGTGCAGCGGTCAGGATCGTGGATCGTATCTTAACGCACCGGGTTCGGACGGGTGATCAGTTGTCCGGGCTCGGGGCGTTACAAATTGTCACGCCAAACTCTTTTTAAAAATATCAGTGGTTACCAAGAATTCAGCATTGTTTATGTTCTTATACAAATCATAACATCATGTACTTTGCAACAACTAACAACGTATTCTATACAACTTCTAATGGAAACTCACCCATGACTTTTATCGTTTTGTTGTTATTCTTAATGCAGTTGAATAAGGCCGTTCAAGAATATAAGTTGACCCTTTTAGGTTGTAACTACCGAAAATTATCTTCACTTCAACAGTGGTGACTGGCAAAATACACAACGGTAAGTACAGGTGCACCGAAAGACTTTTCCAATTGAAGTTACAACATGCGGACATAAGTTACAGTTTCTACGTCTTGCATGATTTTTTAAATGTTTGTTATGTTAACATAAATAATAATAATAATAATAATAATATGCATAACAATGGGATAGACATGTCGATTAGCAAGTTCGTTACAATCCAAATAAAGACAATGAACAAATCCATGCAGGCAGAACAATTCATTCCATATACCTAACATGTATAGACATCTACTCCACCCCCAAAGGGGGATGAAACTACTCACACATTATTAAACTTAACATTCATACTAAGGAAAGAAAACATTCTAACTATACTATGACAAAGAAAACAAACAAACTGAACATGCAAGCATCAAAATAAAGACAATATAAAACTAACAAAACTATGAAGAATTATTTTATTTACATGACTCACATAACAAGTGACATTCTTCTCTACCTTGAGTTTTTGCTTCAAGAATTTTACTCCAAGTAGAGAATGCCACCAGGCAATGGGTAAATACAAATGAGGAGGAAGAGTTCTATTTATAGTCATAGAAAAAAGTAATCTTGGACAATCCCCCGGTATGGAACTAAAAGTATACCAAAAATAGACTAAATACAACCTAATACATCATCCGCCAAAGTCTTAGCGGAACCAGACCAAAACCGACCGCCAATCAGCGGTCTTGGAACGCCAATGGCGGTCTATATTGTCTGGATCCGGCCTGGTTTGGAGTGTGGTTGTCTGGCTTCATGTCTTCATGTGTGATGCATCCAAATAGAGTGTTGGAGGTCAGGACCGAATCGAATTTCCAAAATACTCCTAATGATATTGAGGAATTTCTTGATTTGGTCATTGATCCTTTGGGCATACATCCGGGTCCTTCCCTTTTGCATCTCAGTCCCCAGGTCTTGCAACTCAGTCATTTTCCTAGCTTTTGAGTCATTTTTGTGCCTCTTCTCCTCAAACCTGATTATTCCTGAAACTTATACATTAAACTCGTTACGTAGCATTGTTTCGGTGAAAGATAACAGATATAAGACACAAATGTATGCATGATATGATGTCAATCAAATACCCCCACACCTAACTTTTGCTAGTCCCGAGCAAAACAAAGAAAGGGAAAAATGAAAGAAAGGAAAAATCATTCGTAAAATAGGAAAATCCTAACTCAATTTCGTAGGAATCACGGTTGCACTTACCATGTGCAACAAGACATTAAACCTGCTTGTCGCCAAGGAGGAGTGTTGTCTCTTGAGGGTTTTCAGAGGATATACTCACAAAATCCGAACATTGATGCATTATTCAATCTAGAGCTCGACTCGATGGACTCATTTTTGTCGATCATTGGACACGGTAATCCTACGAGCCGAATCTATATATGTATCCAGTTCACACCCTTAGCCTAATGAATCATTTATGCAAGTTAATTAAGGACTTAAGTGAAAGACATGGAAAACCTTTATATCCTCAAGTGATACAAAGTGTAAAGTCCATTAAGGTTCTTATTTGCATTGCCCTTTTTTTCTTTTTGTTTCTTTTTTTTACTAGTTGGTGTGTAATTCTCATAGGGTCAGGTTTCGTGGTAACCCTTTTCCTACATCTCCACATAAGTCAATCCCTACCACCCATGTAACGAGAGTTCGATCGGTGCATCCCAAGTCAGATGACTCGAAAGCACCAGGCACAAAGTCCCCTCAAACCTAATTTCCCGAGTGATAGGAGCCGTGTGAGAATAGAGAACACCTAATCACTTATTCTTATCTACACATGAACCAAAACCCCTACACGTAATGTATAACAACAAGATTTAAGATGTAATGGGTCCTTGACTACAACTTACTTCCTTATATTAACAGACACGAATTATTGACTCACTATGTTCAGGGTGGACTTCTTTAAATGTTTGAGTACTGAAATCCTATGATTACTCGCCCCCCGAGGGAAATTCGGGGTGCATCCTTACGACTTAATCAGACCTAAAGTCGGAGCACTAAATATCCTAATACATCAAGTTCAAGATAATTTTGGGAGCATCTTTTTACTTTGCCTCTCAATGGTTTTGCACATGCCAAACACATGCAAAACCCACAAAACATTTTCTTTCGCAAACAAATGAAGATTTTGAAGGAAATGTCAAAATTTAAAAGCACAAGGCAAGCAAAAGAAGACAAGTCACCCAAGGATCATGGAAAACAGATATATCGATATTAAATGCAGCACACTAACATGACCCTAACAATATAAACAAAAGAAAACAAAACAAAATGAGAAAGATTCGACTATGTACACACGTAAAACACCCCCCCACACACACCTACTTCATGCATTGTCCTCAATGAATGTGCGCATGATACTACTTGGATTTATGCATGAAAAATGAAAGATCTCACCAACATGAAGTACAAAAGGAAGTTTGTGGTTATGTTGATGGACACAAACCCGAATTCCCTCAAAACCTCTGAGATGTTAAAGAAGGGATACAAATACGTGAAAGAAATATGACCCAAATACACAAGGGTTGTGGCCCACAACAATCAATGCTCGCTCCTATAGTTTTTATTGTACTTTTTTTGGAATATAACTATGTACAAAAATAAGTTCCCATCTTCATTTGTCAAAGGACATCAAATAGGAAGGAACCTCAAAAGTGGGTCAAGCATTTGGAAAGGGAACATGACACCTCGTGGGGCCAGAATACTCCGGTTTGGGCCCCCTCACATAGAGCACAAAATGAAAGGAGAGGTTCATGAATTAGACGCAAAGGTATATCATTCAAAGGATCAAACTGAAAGAGCTTGAACCTCTCAAGAGTTTGAGAAATATGGGAAAACGAAAGAAAAGTTTCTCCCGTTGCGGTACATAAGTTATGATCGTCAATCCAAACACTCCAACAAACAGGTTGGTGGGTCATAACGAGGTCAAGAACCTTGTTATGCATCTCCGACTCACCAGGCGGACAGAAAGTGGGCTCTTACCCAAGGTGTCCTCTAAGGCAGTCCCAATACCCTCATTGGCGATGTAATTGTTTGATGTCCCATCATTTCCAAAATGACCAAGAACAATAGTGAGAGGCAAACTCTCATCTGGCCGTTTGAAATTAAGGGTACTAGGGAGCTCATGCTCCACCATAGGTGAGTCCTTAAGAGGCACAACATGAAGATCATGTGGCTCAAGGCCCACGAGACAAAAGGATAAGGCACAATCATGTACCGACTCATAATGAAACTGGTCCATTCTCTTCTCAATTTGGGTCGAATCCCCCACCATGTGATCGTGAATTGAAACCCCAAGCCCCTCAGACTGACTAGGAGTTTGACTTTGAAAGATTGTGCTTTGAATTTGTGGATGTGGTGGTGGTTCGATATCAGAAGATAAGTCCTCATGTTGACAAGAAATGTCACCCTCCTCACGTTTACTTAATTGTTGTGTAATTTGACTCACATACATTTCCATAGTTGTATGGAATTTTAAGTGAACTTCATTACATTTTGAGTGGTTTCCATGAACTTCAATACATCAAGTTCGGGTTCAACTGTGAGGCTCAAGTAAGAATTTGGGAAATTGTTGGGTAGGGTGTTGATAGACTGAGAATGACTCTAATGATTCGGAGTAGGGTGTTGGTAGAATTCTGGGGTGGAAATGATGTATAAGAATTTGAATAAGAATTGTCTCCCCACGAATTCATTCCTCTTGGGTTGTACGTGGATGCGTAATGGTCATATTAAGCATTTTTGGAAAAGGTATGCTCATACTCAGGCTCTGGGGGAACATCAGGACATTCCCCGATAACATGACCACTCAACCCACAACAGTCACACGGTACGACTACTGGATCCACCGGTGCACTCATGTCATCTACCACACGCATGAAAGAGGCCAAAGTTTGTTGTAATGTCTCAGTTTGTTGACCAGCATATGATCCGACATAACTAGATGGTGGTCTAGTAGTCGGTGCCTCTCTCATATTATCCCAATCTGAAGATTGCCCAGCCACACAATTAAGATTGTCCCAACCATGCGGAGTGTTGGTCTGAGGCACCCCAGGATGCATGGGTTCAGAGTACCATAGAGAATTGTCCTGGTCCCAACAATTATATGGATGGTCGCCCATATAACCATCCATCTCGACAAAGAACTCTCGAGTCGACTGATTGATCGTTTTATATTTAACCGCAAGTGCACGGCCGTGTTGAAGCGGTGGCAAATACGGGTCGTCCACTGGGAGGTGTGTCGACACTTGGTTCGTGCGAAGGCAAGGGGTAAAGAAAGGAGAAAAGGATTGGTTACACTAAACTACACTACAATGCTAAACTAGAATGCAAAAGGAAATGAAGATAAGCAATAAAACTAAACCCCAAAAGGGGTAGAGAACTGATGTGAACATAAAGATGTGTGTGTGTGTGTGTGTGTTCAATTAAGCTCCTCACAACATGTAGTGCATGAAATCATAAAACTACATCCAATCTTGCCTCTACATGAATTAAGATAAGACTACATCATTAAAACATACAAGACAATGATTGGAATGAAGCTACATGAACTCAAGTATAAAGACTAGACCCTACTATGCCTCCACATGAATTAAGATGACTACATCATTAAAACATACAAGACATTAGCTAAGGAAAAGGCAACAAGAGTACATACACTACAAATTGTGTTTCCAACATTAACTTCATCCATATCCTAACCTTATCATTCCCCATAAAATAGGTCCACTAATCAAAGCATAAGCTAAGCTTCATTCAAGAGCATTAGCATATCAAAGATAAGAGTGGAGACCCATTAGATGGTTATGGAAATCATATAAAGCTCAAGGGATAAAAATAACACACACTTAATACACTACATGATTATATCACATATTTCTCCACCCCCCAAATGGGGATGGAACTACTCACTACTCATTACACTAACTATATTAGCAAAAGAAAGCATAATACTGAAATGAAATTTATACTACTCAAGCAAGAAACATTAAAGAAGCATAAAACTAAACAAGCATCAAAGCAAAAACATTAAAGGAATTTTACTAAGCAAGAATTAACACTAATGAAAACTTTTATTATGAACTTACTCAGATTACAAGCAGCCCTTCCTCCACTAGAGTTTTGCTTCAAGGCTTCACTCTTAGTAGGGAAGGAGGCCACCAAGAGAGAGATGGATACAATGGGAGGTGAAGAGTTCTATTTATAAGCATGGAAAAAGCTAATCAGGGACAATCCCCCGATGTGGGACTAAACCAATACCAAAAATAGCCTAAACGAACACTAATACAAGTCCAGGAGAAGTTGGGGCGGATCTTGCATGATCCAGACCGCCAATTGGCGGTTCCAGACCGCCAATTGGCGGCCTATAAAGCCCAGATCCGTCTGGGTCTTCTGGTGGGCTTTCCTTGGTGTGTTTCTTGGTCTTGGATGCATCTAACTTGTTTAGTGGAGCTCCGACCCGAATCGAATTGACAAAATACTCCTCATGATGGTGTGGAGTTTCCTGTTTTGCTCTTAGGTCCTTCTGTCTTACGATCATGTCCTTCCCCCTTGCATCTTGGTCCCCAGGTCTCACAATTAGGTCATTTTTCCTGCTTTTGGGTCCTTTCATGGCTCTCCTCTTCAATACTCTTTATTTCTGAAAACTAAACATAAAACTCGTCACGTAGCATTGCTTAGGTGTAAGATAATGGATATAAGGTACAAATATAAGCATGAAATGATGTCAATCAAATACCCCCACACCTAAGTTTTTGCTAGTCTCGAGCAAAACAAAGAAAGGAAAAAGCATACGAAAAACAAGAAATCCTAACTCACTTTCGTAGGAATCACGGTTGCACTTAGCATGTGCAACAAGCCGTTAAACCTCCTTGTTGCCAAGGAGGAGAAGTGTTGTCTCCTGAGGGTTTTCAGCGGATATACCCACAAAAATCCGAACAAGATGCATTTTTCAATCTAGACCTCGACTCGTTGGAAATATTTTGTCGATCAATGGACGCGGTAATCCTACGGGCCGACTTTATATAGGTAATCAGTCCACACCTAGCCTAATAAACCATTCGTGCAAGTTAAATAAGGAATTAAGTGAAAGACATGGACAAACTCAAGATCCTCAAGTGATACAAAGTGTAAGGTCCATTAAGGTTCTTATTTGCATTACCATTTTTTTTCTTTTTGTTTCTTTTCACACACATTTTTTTCCTTTTTTTCTTTTATTAGTTGGAGCTTCATTCTCCCAGGGTCAGGTTTCGTGCATCATTGCCCATGAGGACTTACACTATCACGTACACCTTTCCCCAAATCTCCACATAGGGCAATCCCTACCACCCGTGTAACGGGAGTTCGGTCGGCGCATCCCAAGTCAGATGACTCGAAAGCACCAGGCACAAAGTCCCCTCAGACCTACTTTCCTGAGTGATTGGAGCCGTGCGAGAAGAGAGAATACCTACTCACTTATTTCTTATCTACACATGAACCAAAACCCCTACACTACTGTCTCACAACAAGATTTAGAGGGTCCTTGACTACAACAAACTTCCTTAAGTTAACAGACACGAATTATTGACTCACTAGGTTCAGGGTGGACTTCTTTGAATGTTTGAGCACTGAAACCCTATGATTAGTCACCCCAAAGGAAAACTGGGGTGCATCCTAACGACTCGATAAATCCTAAAGCCACTGTACTAGATATCCTAATGCATCAAGTTCAAGACAATTTTGGGAGCTTTCTTTTTACTTTGCCTCTCAACGGTTTTGCACATGCTAAACACACGCAAAACCCACAAAACATTTTCTTTCGAAAACACATGAAGATTTTGAAAGAAATGTGAAAATTTTGAAGCACTAGGCAAGCAAAAGAAGACAAGTCACCCAAGGATCATGGCAAGCAGATATATCGATATTAAATGCAGCACACTATCATGACCCTAACAATGCAAACAACAGAAAACAAAATCAAAGGAAAAAGGCTCAACTATGTACACACGTAAAACACCCCCCACACCTACTTCATGCATTGTCCTCAATGAATGCAAGCAAGATACTACATGGATGCATGCATGAAACAGAAGAGATCTCACCAACGTGAAGTACACAAGGAAGTTCATGGCTATGTTGATGGACACAACCCAACTTCCCTCAAAACCTGTGAGATGCTAAAGAAGGGATACAAATACGTGAAAGAAATGGGGCCCAAATACTCAAGGGTTGGGGCCCACAACAATCGATGCTCACTGAAGGAGTCTTTTTTTTTTAACTATGTACAACAATAGGCTTCCATCTTCATATGTCAAGGGACATCAAATGGGAACCCACCATCTCTCGAGCCAGAAATGCGCATGCATGGGCTCGCAACATACACAACAGAATTGCTCGACCACCTGACACCCTTATAAGCATTGTGGTCGGTTGATGCCTCTTTAGAATTAGCAAAAGAGGAGGCATGAACGAGAGGTGAACCTCTATCTGGTATAAGGGTATCAGGTGGTTGAATCTTAACCCACATGGGGTCCTCAGCAGATACAGAATGAAGAGCATGTGGCCGAGAGGCCATAAAAATAGTATCGTGTGGCTCAAAAGCCACGTGCTCAAAAGGATGTGGCTCAAGGGCCACGTGGTCAAAAAGAGGTGGCTCAAGGGCCACATGATCAGAAGAATGTGGCTCAAGGGCCACAAGATCAGAAGAATGTGGCTCAAAAGCCACGTGATCAAAACATAAGGCACCTTCTTGTGCCAGCCCAGTTGAAACATCTTCACCACCTTCAGGATCTTCATCGAACAATTCTCTGAAGTACTTGAAGGTGCCCTCAACTTCAATCTCATCCAAACCCTGGATAAGGTTGACCTCAACAGGGTCATTGAAGGCACTTGTCTTCTTGCCAATGGTGAAGATGTTGAAATCAGCGCATTGACTACCATAAGTCAAGCGCATCAGACCATTGCGACAATTGATCAAGGCATTGGAAGTCGCAAGAAATGGTCGCCCCAGAATGACAGGAATTTGTCCAAGTGGGTTTGGCACAGGTTCAGTATCCAAGACAAAGAAGTCGACTGGATAAATGAACTCTCCCACTTTGATCAGCACATCTTCCACCACACCCCTCGGTTTCTTCATAGACATATCAGCCAATTGAAGAGTGGTCTTTGTTTGTTTGAGGTCTCCAAGACCGAGGTGGACGTAGACAGAATATGGTAGAAGATTAACAGATGCACCAAGGTCCAATAAGGCTCGGTGTATGGGCACATCACCAATCACACAAGAGATAGTAGGACAGCCAGGGTCCTTGTACTTGACTTGAATGGGTTGTGCCAACAAGGAACTCACGTTAGCCGCAAGAAAAGCTTTCTTGGGAACATGAGTTTTTCTCTTCTTAGTGCATAAGTCCTTGAGAACCTTGGCATAAGGTGGCATTTGCTGAATCACCTCCAAAAGAGGGATATTCACCTTAACCTGCCGAAACATCTCAAGCATCTTGTCATGCTGATCAGAGGTTTTCTTTTTTAGGCGCTCAGGGAATGGCGCCTTAGGGGCATAAGGATGCGAAGGCACCCCAGAATTTAGGTCCAAAGAAACATGAGTGGGGACCTCAGAATCTGGTTCCTTCGACACAAGAGGAGACAAGGGGACCTCAGGGTTCGGCCCCTTTGTCGAAGGAAATGTAGAAAGAACCTCAATATCTGGCTCCTTCCTGGAAGTATTTGTGGAGGGAGCCTCAGGATCCGGCTCCCTCAAAGATGGTGATGACAAAGAAGGTACCCCAATGTGGTTATCCACCTCCTTACCAGACCTCAAAGTGTGAATCACATTAATATGATGGGTCGGTTCAGAGGTGGCATGAGGTATAGGTGTCCTTCCTTGAGAATGGGTACCCCGAGGATTCACCTCAGGTTGACTCGGGAACTGACCTTTCTCGCGTTCATGGAGTTGATGAGCCAACTGGCTAACCTGTATTTCCAAAGCCTTGACTGTACTTTGCAACGCTTGAAAGGTCGGATCACAAGAAGGGTCCTTAGGGTCAACCCGCTGGGGTGGTGGAGTCTGGTTGGAATAACCCGACGATGAGGCATGAGCATGTTGGTAATTTTGGTGCTGCGACCTTTGATGTGGGGGTTGGTAGGTCGCCGATGGGCTGGAGGTTGATAAGGTGGAGGTTGAGGTTGAGCGTGCGAGCTCTGACCGTGGCCTCCACTAGACCCCCAAGAGAAGTTAGGATGGTTACGCCATCCCGGGTTATAGGAATGACTGTACGGGTCGTTTCGGGGCCTTTGTTGATACATCGCATTTGCATGCTCAGTATCCCTTGGAGAGTAAGCGCACTCCAAGTCATCATGTCCCGACAGTCCACACCTAGTACACCCGGGAGTAGCGACCTGAGCTACAGGAGCTCGGTCCATCTCCAAACTCTCTATCCTACGCATGAGAGAAGCCATTTTCTTTTCAGACGCGATCGATGAGTCAACTTGATAAGATCCAGCTCGACCAGAAGACCTGGCGGCTGGTGGCTCTCTCATGGTATCCCACTCGAAGGTACGTTCAGCCATGGATTCAAAAGTATCCCATGCCTCCTCGATGGGTTTCATTTGGAAGTCACCCTGACACATCGACTCCAACAATGTGCGGGTGTTGTAGTTGATGCCCTCATAAACAATTTGGCACAGCTGCCATAACTCAAATCCATGATGAGGGCACTGCTGGAGAAGGTCCTTGAACCTCTCAAAGAAACCATGAAACGATTTGGTCTCGGTCTGATACATTTGATGTATCTGGTGCCGTATCTGTTGAGTTTTCCTTTGAGGGAAAAATCTCTTCAGAAAGACGGTCACAAAGTCATCCCATGACCGAATCGAGCTCGCCGGGAGGCTATACATCCATTTCTTCGCATTATCCTTCAATGCGAACGAAATCATCCTCAACCGGACAGAATCCTCGTCAAGCTGTTGAAGCTTGAACATGGAGCATACTTCCTCGAATTCGCGTATAAAAATATACGGATCCTCCTTATTGGCAGTAAAGGTTGGAAGCATGCTCACATACTGAGGTTTCAGCTCATAGTTGTTCCCGCGAGCAGGGGGAACAACTATGCAAGAAGGTTGCACGGCCCGAACAGGATGGGTCCGCTCCCACAACGTCATCGGCCTATCCTGTCGAGCTAAAGGTGGTGGTGCACCTAGAACTCGATCCTGACCGAATCTCCCTTCCTCTCGAGTCAGAGGAGGAGGAGAAGGAGGTCTACGTGGTGGCGGAAGCGGACCAAGGTATTCCATGTATGGAACCCGGTCTCCCTCACCACCACGAGACGACTCGGCCTCTTGCTCCAAAGGAGCACGAGGCGGAGATGGTCGATCACCAAGATCTTCCATCTCAGAAATAAGCACACTCTCGAGTCGAGCGCTCTCACCAGAACGAGCCCAACCTCGCATAAAAATGCTCGACTCGACTCTAACAAACACACAACAGAAGGTGTACTAGAGGAGGAGACTAAACGTAGAGAATAGATGAGGAGATGACTCAGGTGAGGAGAGAAGAATCCCTAGAGCTAGCGTAGGTAACGGGATCAGGAAGAAGCCTAACTAGCAAGCACGGCTCAAACAATGTAAGGCAATGGGTCCTTAAGCTAGACGACGCCTAACTTCGAGGTCACTAGCCTCGACACGCCTCACCTCCCTACAACGAGGACCACAATGCCCAGCAAGTGATACCAGATCCGGAGATCCAGTACCTCCTACTATCGACAAGGTAGGCAACGCCGATCAGGTCATGACGGTCTCGACTAGATTACTCTCCTAGTGCGTCCGAATTCCTTAGGGCCAATGTCTACTTGCTTTTAGTTAAGGCTTTATTAAGAGTGATTTTTGGGGCCAAGGAAAGGGTGATGAAATCCCCCACCTTATCTTTTATGGGACAGCCCCTCCTTAGTAGCGATTTGATCCTAGATCTAGCAATCAATCGCTCCAATCAAACGCTCTCTCACTCTTGTCCCGATGCACCTTACTAACTAATGCATGAAATAAACATGCATGAATGAGGGATGTGGGTGCACGTACCTCACGCCAGCAATCAACGACAAAATGTAAAGCAAAGAAAAGACAAATGCATGCAAGGTCTACCAATGGTGCATGACCTAGATGGCAAGAAGTCTAATCTTTTGCTTTGAGTTTTATGGTCCAAGTTGATTAATGGGGGAGTGATTAATGATCTGGGAGCAAACCAGAGGTCAAAGCATGCCAAATTGGGCTCCCAGATAACACAAATTTCAAGACCAACTACCAACAAAAATTTCAAGGAAATCAACGCTCACCAGGCCGCCAATTGGCGGTCTTCCACCGCTGATTGGCGGTCTGTTTAGGTCGTCACTTCCTCAAACTTCTCCAGTAGCCTCCCCGTGACCTTGTGGTTCCCTGAAACTAAGAAAAACTAAAAACAAAAAAATTAAAAACCCCTCGAATCGTCCAAACCAACGTCTGGACAGAGCACCTCCCCGGCAACGGCGCCAAAAACTTGATTGATCGTTTTATATTTAACCGCAAGTGCACGGCCGCGTTGAAGCGGTGGCAAATACGGGTCGTCCACTGGGAGGTGTGTCGACACTTGGTTCGTGCGAAGGCAAGGGGTAAAGAAAGGAGAAAAGGATTGGTTACACTAAACTACACTACAATGCTAAACTAGAATGCAAAAGGAAATGAAGATAAGAAATAAAACTAAACCCCGAAAGGGGTAGAGAACTGATGTGAACATAAAGATGTGTGTGTGTGTGTGTGTGTTCAATTAAGCTCCTCACAACATGTAGTGCATGAAATCATAAAACTACATCCAATCTTGCCTCTACATGAATTAAGATAAGACTACATCATTAAAACATACAAGACAATGATTGGAATGAAGCTACATGAACTCAAGTATAAAGACTAGACCCTACTATGCCTCCACATGAATTAAGATGACTACATCATTAAAACATACAAGACATTAGCTAAGGAAAAGGCAACAAGAGTACATACACTACAAATTGTGTTTCCAACATTAACTTCATCCATATCCTAACCTTATCATTCCCCATAAAATAGGTCCACTAATCAAAGCATAAGCTAAGCTTCATTCAAGAGCATTAGCATATCAAAGATAAGAGTGGAGACCCATTAGATGGTTATGGAAATCATATAAAGCTCAAGGGATAAAAATAACACACACTTAATACACTACATGATTATATCACATATTTCTCCACCCCCCAAATGGGGATGGAACTACTCACTACTCATTACACTAACTATATTAGCAAAGAAAGCATAATACTGAAATGAAATTTATACTACTCAAGCAAGAAACATTAAAGAAGCATAAAACTAAACAAGCATCAAAGCAAAAACATTAAAGGAATTTTACTAAGCAAGAATTAACACTAATGAAAACTTTTATTATGAACTCACTCAGATTACAAGCAGCCCTTCCTCCACTAGAGTTTTGCTTCAAGGCTTCACTCTTAGTAGGGAAGGAGGCCACCAAGAGAGAGATGGATACAATGGGAGGTGAAGAGTTCTATTTATAAGCATGGAAAAAGCTAATCAGGGACAATCCCTCGATGTGGGACTAAACCAATACCAAAAATAGCCTAAACGAACACTAATACAAGTCCAGGAGAAGTTGGGGCGGATCTTGCATGATCCAGACCGCCAATTGGCGGTTCCAGACCGCCAATTGGCGGCCTATAAAGCCCAGATCCGTCTGGGTCTTCTGGTGGGCTTTCCTTGGTGTGTTTCTTGGTCTTGGATGCATCTAACTTGTTTAGTGGAGCTCCGACCCGAATCGAATTGACAAAATACT
Source organism: Triglochin maritima (assembly GCA_963682175.1). Lineage (NCBI taxonomy): Eukaryota > Viridiplantae > Streptophyta > Magnoliopsida > Alismatales > Juncaginaceae > Triglochin > Triglochin maritima. The sequence goes on along the minus strand of OY821774.1, from coordinate 25,687,964 downwards.
CCTCATGATGGTGTGGAGTTTCCTGTTTTGCTCTTAGGTCCTTCTGTCTTACGATCAGGTCCTTCCCCCTTGCATATTGGTCCCCAGGTCTCACAATTAGGTCATTTTTCCTTCTTTTGGGTCCTTTCATGGCTCTTCTCTTCAAACCTCTTTATTTCTGAAAACTAAACATAAAACTCGTCACGTAGCATTGCTGAGGTGTAAGATAATGGATATAAGGTACAAATATAAGCATGAAATGATGTCAATCATCGACCACTCTCACCACCACGAGGCCAAGCTCGCAAAAAGTGCTCGAGTCGACCCTAAAAGGCTAATAGAGAGTGTAAAGGGGAAGAGACTAGAATGTAGAAGTAGGTGGGAAGAAGATGACTCAGAGGAGAAGGGAAGAATCCCTAAAAACTAGCATGGGTAAAGGATGAGGGTAGAAGCCTAGTCAAGCAAACACTGCTCAAGCAGCCTACGATCACTATAGGTACTTACAGCTAGACGACGCCTAACTGCGAGGTAACACGGTCTCAACACGCCTCACCTCCCTATGATGAAGACCACAAAGCCCACCAAGTGAGCCAAGATCCGGAGATCTCGTCTCTCCTACTATCGACAAAGTGGGCGACGCCGATCAGGCTATGACGGTCGTCACAGGATCACTCTCCTAATACGCCCGAGTCCTATTGGCCAATGTCTATTTGATTTTAAATTAAGGCTTCACTTGAGTGTGGTTTTTGAGGCTAAAGATGGGGTGATGAAATCCCCCACCCTAATCTGTAAGACTATAGGTGGTGCCCCTTAGAAATGTTTTGAAATCTTAGGCTAGCAAGAAACTCACCAAACAAGCACTCAACTCACTCTTGTTACAATGCACCTTACTAACTAATGCATGATCTAAACATGCATGAATGAGAGAATGGGTGCACGTACCTCACGCCAGCAATCAACAACAAGAATGTAAAGAAAAGAAAGAGGAGTGCGTGCAAGGTCTACAAATGATGCATGACCTAGAAGGCTATCAATCTAATCTTTTCCTTTGAGTTTTAAGGTCCAAGTTTATTAAAGGGACTTGATTGTTAATCTGGGAGCAAACTACAAGTCACAACATTCCAAATTGAGCCCCCAGATGACCTAGTGAATGTAGAAACAACCAGCAAAAATAAGAGGGATTTTGGAGCTCACTAGCCCACCAATTGGCGGTCCAGCACCGCTGATTGGCGGTCAGTTTGCTCCTGTTCCCCTCCCGTCTTCTCATGTTAACATCTCCTGATCTTTAAAGCCTCCTGAAACAAAGCAAAACTACAAATAAAAAATTAAAACCACTCGAATTGTCTAAACCAAAGTCTGGGAAGAACACCTCCCACAACGGTGCCAAAAACTTGATTGAATCGGTTATAATAACTGCAAGTGCAAGGCCGCGTTGAAGCGGTGGAAAATATGGGTCAATCCACAGGGAGGTGTGTCGACTTTGGTAAGTTCGAAGGTGAGTGGGAAACAAAGGGGAGAAGAGATTGATTAAACTAAACTACACTAAACGAGTAAGCAACAAAGAAGGAAATGAAAGGGAGAGAAGAAATGAAACTAAATGACTAATAGAAGAAGATAGAAATCAGGAATGGAAAATCCATAAGGGGTGGAGTATGTGTACACATGAAATAAGTATGGTAAATACATACAATAAGCTCAAGTGTAGTTAGTGTTTGTTATGCATAAGAAGTACCTATTGGGAACACCTATCATTCAAATCACCAACCTAGGTGATGAATATGAGCATGACAAGTTTGTTATTAAGAACATAAAAAGCATGGAATGTACCCAAACATTATGGCAGAAACCATCATGTTAAGAGTTCTTATTAATTCAAACAAGCATACTAACATTTCTCACATACAACAATGTTACCATTCATTCCATCTACATAACATGTATAGGTATCTACTCCACCCCAAAGGGGGATGGAACTACTCACACATTATTAAACTTAACATTCATACTAAGGAAAGAAAACATTCTAATTATACTATGATAAAGAAAACAAACAAACTGAACATGCAAGCATCAAAATAAAGACAATATAAAACTAACAAAACTATGAAGAATTATTTTATTTACATGACTCACATAACAAGTGACATTCTTCTCCACTTTGAGTTTTTGCTTCAAGGCTTTCACTCCAAGTAGAGAGAATGCCACCAGGAAATGGGTGAATACAAATGAGGAGGAATAGTTCTATTTATAGCCATAGAAAAAGGTAATCCGGTACAATCCCCCGGTATGGGACTAAAAGTATACCAAAAGACTAAATACATCCTAATACATGATCCGCTAAAGTCTTTGCGGATCGAGACCAAAACTGACCGCCAATGGCGGTTTATATTGTTTGGATCCGGCCTAGTTTTGGAGTGTGGCTGTCTGGCTTCATGTCTTCATGTGTGATGCATCCAAATAGGTTTTGGAGGTCACGACCGAATCGAATTGCCAAAATAATCCTAATGATGGTGTCGAATTTCATGATTTTCTCATTGATCCTTTGGGCATACACCCGGGTCCTTCCCTCTTGCATCTCAGTCTCCAGGTCTTGCAACTCAGTCATTTTCCTTGCTTTTGAGTCCTTTTTGTGCCTGTTCTCCTCAAACCTGATTATTCCTGAAACTTAAACATTAAACTCGTTACGTAGCATTGTTTAGGTTAAAGATATCGGATATAAGACACAAAATGTATGCATGATATGATGTCAATTATCCAGCTCATGTCAAACATGAACCCCATACATTATATAATGATGCGACCCACTTTGGTTGGACTTGTTGGCAAATGAATCCATTACTGTTGATGGTCCGGTGATTCGAACTGGGGTAGGGATCATGTTCTTCAATCCACAGTGTTGTATCCTTCACTTTTCGTGCGCATTTGTCGACGAGAAGTCCAACAATGAAGCCGAATATGGAACTCTAATAGTTGGGTTAGGAGGCACTCAATATGAACATCAAAACTCTTAAAGCATATGGTTTGACAATTTGGAAATATAACATGTTCCAAGAAGCAATAACTCTCATACGGATGCTCTCGTAAAGTTAGCCACCAGTTTAACCCTTCCACCCCAAGGAGAAATGTAAGTTATTATAAAAGATCAACATCTTCTTCCAAATAAATCGATGCTACGTGAGGACAAAGCAATAGAAGATGTCCTTGCTATGAATGATGAACAAGACGATGATTGGAGGTAGGTGTTTGTGGACTTCTTCAAATATGGTTGACAACTTGTTGATAGAGTCGATCGAATAGAACTCAAAGGGCAAAATCCATCATTTGTGTTTGAAAATTACACAATTTATAAATTGGCACCTAGTAACCACAACTTTGTATATCTTCAATGTCTTTCAAAGGACGAAGAACAAAAGTTCCTTCAGGACGTTCATTCAAGAGAATGTGGCGGACATCAAGCTAGATCGAAAATGTGAGAATCTAATTAATCTTATGTGTTATTATTGGCCCTCTTTGATTCAAGATTGATTAGAATATGCAAACAAATGCCTCAAACGCCACGAACATGACAATCTTATGGGTTACTATTGCCCTTCTAAGCTGCATCCAACAATTGCATTTTGGACCTTCACAGAGTGGGGAATAGATGTCGTCAGACCCTTCAGTCCTACATCTCGTAGTTTAAATTCATACTAGTGGCAAGATATTACTTCTCTAGATAGGCGGAACTGGTTCCTCTTCGCAAATTCACAACTGATGCGGTTGTGAATTTCTTCACAAACACTATTGTTCATCGGTTTTGAGTCCCGAATAGAGTCCAATCCGATAATGGAACAAATTTCAAAAGTCAAAACGTATAATGCTTCACTAATAAATATTACATTAATTGGAATTATTCCACTATATACAATCCATCTGCAAATGGGTTGGTGGATGCTTTCAATAAAACTCTTTCTTCTCTAATAGCCAAAACTACAAAGTCGAATAAGGGAGATTGGCATAATCATATGTATGAAGCACTCTAGGCCTACCAGACCACCCACAAAACTTCAACAGGTTGTACACCATACTCCTTAGTATATGGGGAAAAACATGTATTACCATTACAGATCAAAATACCATCCCTTCGTGTAGCGTTGATGACCAACTTGACTAACGACCTCAACATCAAAGTAAGGCTTGAAGAATCATTAGACGACGACGAAAAAATACTTAAGGCACAATAAAGCCTAAAGCTATATCCAGCACGAATGCAAAGATGATAAGAAAGATCGACCCCGAGCATTCAAGAAAGGTGAACTTTTTGGGTAATATCCAAAGATTGCATGGCTTAAGGTTTTAGAAAGAAACTAGATCCAAAGTTGAAAGGTCCATATATTGTTGAGCTAGCATATGATAATGGGGGGTATATCTCCTAATCGATCATGAAGTGGGAGTTCCATTTACAGGTGCACGTGGTTCCACATGCACGTGCAAACGATATGGGAGATATATGAATATTTTGAAAACAATGGAAAATTTAAACACATGAAGATTTTGAAAGAAATGAAAAATTTAAAGTACTAGGCAAGCAAAAGAAGGCAAGTCACCCAAGGATCATGGAAAACATATATATCAATATTAAATGCAGCACACCAGCATGACCCTAACAATACAAATAAAAGAAAACAAAATAAAAGGAGAATGACTCGACTATGTACACACATAAAACACCCCCACACTTCATGCGTTGTCCCCAATGAATGCAAGCATGATTCTACATGAATTTGGCATGAAAAAGTAAAAGATCTCACCAAACTTTGAAGCACAAGGAAAGTTTCATGATTACGTTGATGGACACAACCCCAAATTTCCCTTAAAACCTGTGAAATACTTAAGAAGGAGACAAATACGTGAAACAAATGGGGCACAAATACACATGTGTTGGAGCCCACAACAAGCTATGCTCACTCTTCGAAAAATTTTTCTTCTTTTCTGTGTTTTTTTTATTTTTTTTTGAAATATAACTATGTACAAAAATAAGTTCCCATCGTCATTTGTCAAAGGACATCAAATGGGAACCTCAAAAGTGGGTTAATGGACTTGAAATGGAACATGACACCACGCGGTGCCAAAATGCTCATGTGTGGGCCACCTCACAAAGTACACAAAAAGGGAGATGTTCATGAATTAGACGCAAAGGTGTTTGATTCAAAGGATCAAACTAGAAGAGCTCGGACCTCTCAAGAGTTTGGGAAATATTACGCAATAGAAGAAAATTCCCCCGTTACGGTGTTATCATCAGGATCATCAATCCAAACTCTCCAACCATCAGGTTGGTGGGTCGGAATGCTGTCAAGAACCTCGTTTTGCTTGCCCGACTCACCATGCAAATAGAAAGTGGGTCTCTTACCCAACGTATTCTGAGGAACTCCCCATACCCTCATTAGCAATGTAGTTGTTTGGTGTCCCTTCATTTTCAAGATGATCAGGAACAATACTGAGAGGCAAACTCTCACAAGGTCGTATGAAATTAGGGGTATTAGGGAGCTCTTGCTCCACCAAAGGTGAGTCCTCAAGATACACAATATTAAAATCATGTGGCTTAAGGGCCACCAAACAAAAAGTTAAGGCACAATACTAAGTCGACTCATAATGAAATGGGTCCATGATATTCTCAATTTAGATCGAATCGCCCCACCAAGTGATTGTGAATTGAAACGCCAAGTCCCTCAAACTGACTTGGAATTTGACTTTGAAAGATTGTGCTTTGAATTTGTGGATATGGTGGTGGTTCGATATCAGAAGATAAATCCTCATATTGACAAGAAAGGTCACCCTCCTCACGTTCACGTAATTGTTGTGTGATTTGACTCACTTGCATTGGCAGATTTTGCATGGAATGTTGAGTGGTTTCCATGAACGTAAGGAGAGTTTGCTTCAAGGAATCATGTTTGTGGTCAGCTGTGAGGCTCAAGTCAGAATTTTGGAGATTTTGGGGTTGGGTGTTTATGGGCGGAGAATGAATCCAATGATTGATCAAGGGTGGTGGCTGGTAGGGATATAGGTATTCGAGAGAAGGATACTGGGGTGGGCAAGAAGTATGATACTCCAGATTTCTAAAGTATCTCTATAAATACGTCCTCCCTTGGTAAGACGTGACTATGTACGGATCATAATGAGTACTTTGGGAAAAAGCATCATCATATTCGGGTTTGGGAGGAACATATGAACACTCATCGAACACCTGACCACTTAAACCACCCTGGTCATCTGACGTGGCTTCTGGAATTATTGATCCAGTCAAACCCTCTACCGAATGCATGAAAGTGGCCCAAGATTCTTGTAATGTCTCAGTTTGGTGACCAACAAATGATCCGACATAACTAGATGGTGGTCTAGCAGTCAGTTCCTCTCTCATATTACCCCAATCTAAAGACTTCTCAGCTACACAATAAGAATTGTCCCAACCCGGCTGAGTGTTTGTCTGAGGCACCCGAGGATGTATGGGCTTGGAATACCGGGGAGAATAGTCTTGGTCCCAACAATGAAATGGATGGTCGTCCATGTAACCATCCATCTCGACACAGTACTCTCGAGTCGACCACTCTCACCACCACGAGGCCAAGCTCGCAAAAAGTGCTTGGCTCGACCCTAAACGCTTATAGAGAGTGTAAAGGGGAGGAGACTAGAACGTAAAAGTAGGTGAGAAGAAGATGACTCAAAGGAGAAGGGAAGAATTCCTAAAGCTAGCGTGGGTAAAGGGTGAGGGTAGAAGCCTAATCTAAGAAACACGACTCAAACATCCTAAGGTCGTTATAGGTACTTACAACTAGACGACGCCTAACTACGAGGTCACACGGCCTCACCTCCCAACGACGAAGACCACAAAGCCCAACAAGTGAGCCAAGATCCAGAGATCTCGTCTCTCCTACTATCGACAAAGTGGATGACGCTGATCAGGCTATGATGGTTGGACCAGATCACTCTCCTAATGCACCTGAGGTCCTTAAGGGTCAACGTATACTTGATTTTAAAATTGGGCTTCACTTAAGTGTGGTTTGTGGGGCTATGGGACGGGTGATGAAATCCCCCACCTTATCTTGAAGACTATAGTTGGTGCCCCTTAAAGATGTTTTGAATTCTTAGGCTAGCAAGAAACTCACCAAACAAGCACTCACCTCACTATTGTTCCAACACACCTTACTAACTAATGCATGCTTTAACTGTGCATGAATGAGAGAATGGGTGCATGTACGTCATGCCAGTACTCAACAACACACACAAAAAGCAAAGAAAAGACGAATGCGCAAAATGTCTAGAAAAGATAGATGACCTAGATAGCAAACCACTAATGTTTTGCTTTGGCTTTTAATGTCCTAGTTATATAAAAAGTGGAATTGATTAGTTTATCGACTGATGTGGGAGCAATATAGAAGTCCAGACATGCAAAATTGGGCTCCCAAATAACTATTTTATCATTTCCAACCAACAGAAGAAATTTTGGGCAACATGAACTCACCAGGCCGCCAATCCGTGGTCTCGGACCGCTATTTGGCCGTCTTGGTAGCTTCCATTGATCCCAGATTTGTCTAGCTGCTTCCCCAGTAAATTGCAAACGTCCTAAAATAAAGCAAAACTAAAACCAAAACATAAAATCCACTTGAATTATCCAAACCAAAGTCTGACAGAGCACCTCCCCAGCAATGAAACCAAAAACTTGATTGATTCAGTTATAAACCGCTAGTGCACGACAGTCGGTGACGACGGGGCAAGTACGGGTCGATCCACTAGGAGGTGTGTTAGCTCTGAATCTTCGGAAATCAAGTGGAGAATAAAGGATAAGAAGAAGAGATTATTATGCTACTAGTAAAAAGACAATTACACTAGAATGCAAAGCAAACTACATTACGATGCAAATTAAAACTAAATAAATGCAGCAAACAATATGGAACGAAATATGGTTGAACCCCTAAGGGGTGGAGTTCGTGCATATATAAGGCAAAAGAAGTGATGAAAGACTCATGTAAGCATGTAAGTGTATGTGTGTCATGTGTGTGTCTTCATGCATAGAAAGTGTCTAAAGATTTGCCAAGATCTATCAATCCATGCGCACACCATATTAGCAATGACTACTTGATTACCATAAGATGAGGCTGAACATGAGAAGTGTCTAAAATTATGACTAAACTAATCAAACCCTAGCAACTCATGAGAAGAATAAAGCTAAGCATGAGAGGTGTCTGAAATTTATGGTAAAATCCATTAAAACAAAGCTTCTTCAATCAATCAAGCAATTAAATGCTAATACAAACACGACTAAAATGTATCATATGTAACAAGAAATTTCAGCCAATAAACATGAGGAAACCAAGCATATGAAGTGTATAAATCTTGTGATAAAACCCATCGAAAATCCCTCAACATGTAGATGAATAAAAAAAACCCAATGAACATACAAACATTCAAGTCTACACAATCTAAATTTGTGAAACATTCAAAACCTCAAAACATAAATGCACATCATCTCCACCCCAAAAAGGGGATGAAAATACTCACTAATCATTAAACTAGCATTTATATTAAGAAAAGAAAGCATTCAAACTAATTATACTAAGATAAAGAAAACAAACTAAGCTAAACGTGCAAACATTAAAAAAAGACAATGTTTAAACATTTTAAAATAACCGCAAGTGCACGGCTGTGTTGAAGCGGTGGCAAATACGGGTCAATCCACAGGTAGGTGTGTCGACTCTGGTTCTTCAAAAATCAAGTGGCAAACAAAAGGGCAGAAGAGATATGATTATGCTAAGCTACACTACACTAGACTAGTAAGTAACACATGCAAAAGAAAACGACAAACGATGGACTAAAACTAAACTAAGAAACGTGATAAGTAAGCTGGGAATCAGAGATGGAACACCCCTAAGGGGTGGAGTGAGTGCACACATTTAATAAGATGGTGAAGATTGCATTCAGTAGGCATAAATGTAGGTAGTGTTTTCATGTATAGGAAGTGTCTAATGGTTATGGCAAAACCTATCAATCTAAACACTCCTAGTTGATGAACATTCACATACACAAGTTGGTTATTTGAGAATCTAAACAAGCATGAGAGGTATCTAATAGTTGTGGCAAAACCCATCAAGTGTAGTGTTCTACTCTAAACAAGCAAGCATACATTCACATTTATCAACACATTTCAAAATCAAGCATTTATTTTCATTCTTTAATGCATGTATGAACATCATCTCCACCCCCAAAGGGGAATGGAACTACTCACTAATCATTACACTACAAACTACATTAACAAAATGAAATATTCTAATTAAAGGTAATTAAACTAAGCAAACAAGAAATATTAAAGAAGCTAAATGAAAGGAAATTAAACTAAAGAAACATGCAAGAATTAAAACTCAAGACAATATTAAAAGAAACTAAGAAAAATTATTTTGTTTACATGACTCACATTACTAGTAGCATTCTTCTCCACATTGAGTTTTGCTTCAAGACTTTCCTCCAAGTAGAGAGACTGCCACCAAGCAATGCGTGAATACAAATGAGGAGGAAGAGTTCTATTTATAGGCATGAAAAAAGGTAACCGGAGACAATTCCCTGGTATGGGACAAATGAAACCTTCCCAGAATACACATAAACACATAACCCATGTACTAAAGAAACCAGGTTAGATTCGGTAACAAAGGGGCCGCTAATTGGTGGTCATTTATCCTCAGATCCGACCCATTTTTGGAAATGTTCTTTAGTTCTTCAATTCTTCACATGGGGTGCACTCGGTTCGGTTATTTGAGTGTCGGCCCGAATCTAATTGCCAAAATACTCCTCCTGATGGTGTGGAGTTTCTTGATTTTCACATTGACCCTTCGGTTTTACATTCGGGTCCCTCTCTTGTGCATCTTAGTCCATAAGTCTTGCAACTTAGTCCTTTTTCTTGCTTTTAGGACCTTTTATGCCACTTCTCCTCAATCCTGTTTATTTCCTGAAACTCAAACACAAAACTCGTCACGTAGCATTATTTAGGTTCAAGATAATGGATATAAGACACAAATGAATGCATGAAATGGTGTCAATCAAATACCCTCACACCTAACTTTTGCTAGTCCCGAGCAAAACAAAGAAAGAGAAAAATGAAAAAAAGTGAAACATGGGAAAAACAGGGAAATCCTAACTCACTTTCGTAGGAATCACGGTTGCACTTAGCACGTGCAATGATCCGTTAAACCTCCATGTTTCCAAGGAGGAGGAGGAGTGTTGTCTCCTGAGGGTTTTCAGCGGATATACCCACAAAATCCGAACATTGATGCATTATTCAATTTAGAACTCGACTTGATGGACTCATTTTTGTCGATCATTGGACACGGTAATCCTACATGCCGACTCTATATATGTGTCCAGTCCACACACCTAACCTAAGGAACCATTCGTGCAAGTTAATTAAGGACTTAAGTGAAATACATAGACAACCTCAACATCCTCAAGTGATACAAAGTGTAAAGTCCATTAAGGTTCTTATTTGCATTACTATTTCTTTTTCTTTTTCTTTTTGTTTCTTTTCTTTTTCTTTCATTTTTTTATTTTACTAGTTGGAGTGTAATTCTCCCATGGTCAGGTTTCGTGCATCATTGCCTATGAGGACTTACATTATCACGTACACCTTTCCCCACATCTCCACATAGGGCAATCCCTACCACCCGTGTAACGAGAGTTCGGTCGGTGCATCCCAAGTCAGATGACTCGAAAGCACCATGCACAAAGTCCCCTCAGACCTAATTTCCCGAGTGATTGGAGCCATGCGAGAAGAGAGAAAACCTACTAACATATTTCTAATCTACACATGAACCAAAACCCCTACACTTAATGTCTCACAACAAGATTTAAAGGGTCCTTTACTACAACAAACTTCCTTATATTAATAGACACAAATTATTGACTCACTAGGTTCAGGGTGGACTTCATTAAATGTTTGGGTACTGAAACCCTATGATTACACGCCCCCCGAGGGAGACCAGGTGCATCCTAACGACTCGATAAGACCTAAAGTCGGTATACAAGATAACCTAATGCATCAAGTTCAAGATAATTTTGGGAGCTTCTTTTTACTTTGCCTCTCAACGGTTTTGCAGATTCCAAACACACGCAAAACCCACAAAATATTTTCTTTCGCAAACACATGAAGATTTTGATAGAAATGTCAAAATTTTAAAGCACAAGACAAGCAAAAGAAGACTAGTCACCCAAGGATCATGACAAGCAGATATATTGATATTAAATGCAACACACTAAAATGACCCTAACAATACAAACAAAAAAAATAAAAAAAGAGAAAGACTCGACTATGACCACACGTAAAACACTCCCCCACACCTACTTTATGCATTGTCCTCAATGAATGTGAGCGTACAACTACATGAATTTATGCATGAAAATGACAAGATCTTACCAACGTGAAGCGCAAAGGGAAGTTCATGGTTATCTTGATGGACATAAACCCGAATTCCCTCAAAACATGTGAGATGCTAAAGAAGTGATACAAATACGTGAAAGAAATAGGACCCAAATACACAAGGGTTGTGGCCCACAACAATCAATGCTCCGTCATGGAGTCTTTTATTGTGCATTTTTTGAATATCACTATGAACAAAAATAATTTTTCATCTTCATTTGTCAAAGGACATCAAATGGGAAGGAACCTCAAAAGTGGGTCAATGTATTTGGAAAGCAAACATGACATCACATGGGGCCAAAATACTCAGGTTTGGGCCCCCTCACAAAGAGCACAAGATGTAAGGAGAGGTTCATGAATTAGACGCAAAGGCGTCTCCTTCAAAGGATCGAACTAAAAGAGCTTCAACCTCTCAAGAGTTTGGGAACGGCTTTATGAGCCCCTATGCCGAGTTTCACCAGCACTTGAGCTAGTAGCTGCAGCTTGGTTCGGAAAGGATCAAAATCCTTGTTTTGTGCTAACATCTACAGGTGATAAAGACTAAAGGAAGAAAGGAATTCAAGTCAAGACTTGTAATCAAGCTTTTGAAGACATGTAATGCTACTTGTAATTGAGTCTTAGGAATCTATGTAATCTTGAGTTCAAATCCACTAACATAGACGCTAGGTTCTTTATAGAAGTCATACACAGAATCTCAGATCATTTGGACTTCAATAGATCACCCAAACCTTAGCCAAAAAATTAATTAAAATTAAACCTTAATTTCCTTTCCCAAACGGTCGACCGAACTAGTTCTCAGTTCGACCATTTATAACAGAGTCTCGTAGTGTATTTTTCCTTGTTCCACCGGTCAACCGGTTTTGACCTTGCGGGCGACCGTGCCCGTAATTTCATATGGTTGTTATACTTGTCGTACTGTTCCAACGGTCGTATTCATATAAAATCAACTTATCCCCAGAATACAATTGGCCACTGATCGAACGTTGACCTTAGAACGGTCGACCATATGAAGATTTTGTAGGATCGTGTGGGTCGGCTATGCTAATCACTTTTAAGCTAATTACCTACTTGTTTAAGCAATCAAGTTATGCACAGCAGAATCTAAACAAACAAGCAAGTAAGGAAGGAATAATGCAAACCACAATAAGTCGACGGATTTTTATAGAGGTTCGGCACCCCACCCGGGTCCTGGTCCTCTCTTGCAAGCTCCGCTCGGATCACCGAGCTCCGCTCACGACTTAAATAATCACTCCCCGTTCCGGGCCGGGAGAGAATGCCTTTACAATCTTCAAAGTCGCGAACAACCCTCGCCAAGCTTGGCTCCTCCTCTCACAATCCGAGAGGGATGCTTCGGGATTTCACCGAAACCTTTACTCTTCTTTGACAGTAACAAACTTGCGTGGGACAATCACTCTGTAAACTTGAGCACACTTGAGAAAGATTGGAATTGATCTTAAGTGTGGAAATTTGAGGCTTGGAGTGTTTGGAATGATCTCTCCAATGTTGGAAGAAAATATGTGTGGGAGAGTTGTGTTAAAATGTGTTTTACAACTATTTATATAGGCATTAGAGATAATAGATCCATTGGGGTTGATTGGGTATGAGTTGGTGTAAGATGCACAAAACAGAAACTTGCAGAACCCAATTCTGCTTAAAAACGGTCGACCGAAATAGGTATGTCGTTCGACCGTTTGGTCAAAATTCAGATTTGACTTGAGTTCACTTAAGTTAACAATCGAACGGGCTCATGGGATTGATCGACCGAATAAGTCCAAGCACTTCTGGGAGACCAAAATTGTGTTGGTTCGGTCGACCTCTAGGAAAGTTTCGGTCGACCGGATGTTTGGTAATTTTGGGGTATTTGGGAATAATACGAATACGACCAGTGGGTATAATACGACAAAACAAACGTTCATGTGACACGTGTGAACGGTCGCACAAAACGGTTTAAACGGTCGATCGTTTTGGTCCAGGCAGTTCAAGTATTGTTTAGGTGTTTTCCGGTTTTAGTTTGGATGATCTATTGAAGTCCAAATTATGTGAAATTTTTTGTGTGACTTCTATAGGGAACCTAGTGTGTGGTTGAGTAGGTTTTAGCTCAAGTATGCTCAATTACACAAGGTTCCTAAAGACTCAAAGAAATACAAAATACATGTCTTCAAAAGAGCTTGATTACATGTCTTGACTTGATTTCCTTTCTTCCTTGAGTCTTGATCACATGTAGAGGTTAGCACAAAGCAATATATATGCAATGCAACATGTGTGCTACTCTACATGATCATAATTAAGATTAAGTTCATTAAATCATCAAAACATAGATTAAAGCCAAAAAGCCAACAATCTCCCCATTTTTGATGATGGCAACCTATATCTTAACTATATCTTAATACATGGAATTTTTATAAGTAAACTATGCATATAAATGCTCCCCCTATGGATGTGCATAGTTTTTGTTCAATTTAACTCAAATTCCAAGTTTTACCCCCTTTATTATCTCTCCCCCTTTGACATCCATCAAAAATGATATTTATAAAAAAAATCATACGATTTGAATTCAATGTGGATGCCTTGTAACGAAGTTGTTGTTGGATCGTGTGGGTTATGGGTCCACAATACTAATCACAATTAATCCTAATTACCTACTTGTTTGATCTATCAAAGATATGTAGTGGAATTAAACTAACAAACAAGCAAGTAAAGAATAGAAATGCAAACCACAATGATACGACACCGGATTTTTATAGAGGTTCGGCCACTGCCTACGTCCTCTCTTGCAAGCTCCGCTCGATCTACCTCGAGCTCCGCTCACGTCTTCACTATCAACCTCGTTCCGAGCCGAGATTAAGCCTTTTACAAAACAAGTTCCACGAACACCCTCGTGAGCTTGACTTTCTTCTCTCACAATCCGAGAGGAACACTTCGGGCTTTCACCGAAGTCCTTGCATCTTTTACAACAATGAGAACTTGAGTGGAACACACTCTCTAACTTGAGCACACTTAGCTTAGGATGTGGAATTGATGTTAAGGTATGGAAGTGTAAGCTTGGAGTGTTGGATTGGGGAAAAATGAGCTTGGGAGTTTCTCTCTAATGAATAGGAGAAGTAGTAGTGGGAGAGTTGTGTTAAAATGTGTTGGGGTTGATTGGGTATAAGTGGGTGTAAGATACACAAAATAGAAACTCGCAGGACCCAATTCTGAGTTAATTCGGTCGACCGGATCGGGCTGAATGGTCGACCGTTAGGCAGTTTTGAACACAGTTTGGTCGACCGGTTAGGTAACGGTCGACCGCCCAACGCTACGAGTCAGGTACACTTAAGTGATCGGTCGAACTCCGAAAAGGGTTCGGTCGACCGATTTGCACCAGGCACTTTGGGGTTGACAAACAATGATCAATTCGGTCGACCGAGCTAAGGTCTAGCGGTCGACCGATTTTGTCCAGGAGATTCGGGTTTGTCAAGAGACAGATATTCAGTCGACCGAACAAGGTCCTCGGTCGACTGATGCATGAAATGTATTTGGGGTATTTTTGGTTAATACGAATACGACCGTTGGGTATAATACGACAAAATAAACGGTCGAAAAAATAAGTTCATACGGTCGACCGAAAGGGCATATACGTTCGACCGAAACCGGGCAGTGAAAACACAAACAGGATAATTGATCCCCCGGTCGACCGAACGGTTTGTATCGGTCGACCGAAAGTGGGCAGGCAGTTTGGGTTCAGGTTTAGTGTTTTCCGGTCTAAGTTTGGGTGATCTATTGAAGTCCAAATTACGTTAAATTTCGTGTGTGACTTCTATAAGGAACCTAGTGTGTGTTTAAGTTGATTTTAGCTCAAGTATGCTAAATTTACATAAGTTCCTAAGACTCATAGAAAATACAAAATACATGTCTTCAAATCAGCTTGATTACATGTCTTGACTCAATTTTCCTTTCTTCCTTGAGTCTTGATCACCTATAGAGGTTAGCACAATGCAATATGTGTGCTACTCTACATGATCATAATTAAGATTAGGTTGATTAAATCATCAAAACATATATTAAGGCCAAAAGGACAACAATTGCTCCCCCTAAATTTTGCACTTCATTACTTTAAGAAAATGATATTCATTAAGCTCCCCCTATCGATATGAATATGATTTGTCAATTAAGTTCATTTCTATTTCTCCCCTATTAACATCAAGTAAATACTACAATTAAGCATGTGATATTTTCATTTCCCCTATTTACATCCATTTAAAAAAATTGACTCTTAAAAATTATGGATGTTATTCAAACATTTAAGATTTGCAATGAATGGGTAAACAATATGTCAATTAAGCATATAACCTAGACTAGAACCAATTTAATTGAAAATTTTAGAGGATAAGAAAATTATACCAACTTGAAGCTTGAATTGGTTCTATCCTTCATTCGGTGATGCAACCGGCTTTGAATTTGACTCTTTAAGCTTGCCCGGACACCACCGATCTCCTCCTCAAGCACCTACAAGTGTAGATTTTGGTACCCATTTTTGTTTGGGTCCATTCAATTTAACTTTTGGTACCCAAACCCAAGTTGATTTAGGTACCCAAACACTTGAGGTTATTTTCATGGCAATTTGATGCTTTCCATTTATGTTATCTTGAACAAGATGGTTTTTAACATAAAAGACATTGTAGTCTAAACCATGCTTGTCTAAAGATTGTCTTTGATTTCCTAAAAGCATATCAATATTTTTCTTGCCATTTGTGAACTTATGCAAGTCATTGATCAACGTTTTATTCGATGCATTTAGTTTACTATTTTTAAGCACAAAAGATTCATTTATGCATTTAAGATTTTGAATTAAAGAAGTATGCTTTTCATTCATTTGATGCATGTGAATCTCTATTTCGACACATTTGTCGGTCTTGCAATTCAAGTCATTCATTAATTTCTTGCTTTCAAGATAAGATTTGTCAAGTTTCTTAAGCAAGTCATTTTTATCACTTTCAAGCATATGACTATCAATTGCAATAGATGAGTTGGGTTTATTTTTCAATTTTTCATTCTCATCTCTTAAGCATGCATTCTCCAAAGTGATTTTGTCAAGTTTAGCAAGCAAATAATTTTTCTCATCCAAGATGGATTCATTCAAACATTGTAGATCATTTTCTTGCTTATTTGCTAGTTGATTCTTTTCGCAAACCACTTTGTATCTAGCAACTAAATCATGAAATGCATTTTGTAGTTATTTAAAAGAATATGTTCCATTAGTTGAACTACAACTAGAACTATCGCTAGAGCAAGATGATACCTCGATTTCGTCCCCCTCTAATGCCATGTAGCTCTTTTGGGCAACTTCTCCTTTGGATGAGCTTGATGAGGAATAAGATGTGGAAGTGTTCTTGTCCCATCTTTCTTGAGCTTCATCCATTGATGTTGATTCATCTTCACTTGAGTTTAGTGAAGTGTTTCCAAAATGATCTTCAAGTCTTTGCCAAATATCATGTGCATTTTCACAAGAACAAATCACATTAAAAAGTTCACTTGCAAGTGCACAATATAACACATTCATGGCTTTATCATTTGAAGAGGCTTGTTTTTCATCTTCTAAACTCCATTGTTTAAAATCATACTTAGGTGTTTCATATGGAGTTTGAATCATGGACCACATGTTTAAATTCATGGATAAAAACGTTTTCATTTTATCATTCCATGAACAATAGTTTGTTCCATCAAAATATGGTGGTCTAGATGAATCATAGGATGTGGATGCAATTTCGGTCATGCTAAAATTACGGTTAAGTAATGAAATTAGCTAACAAGGCTCTGATACCAAATGTAGGAGGATCGTGTGGGTTATGGGTCCACAATCTCTAATCACAATTAAGTCTAGGTTGATTAAATCATCAAAACATAGATTAAGGCCAAAAAGCCAACAGATTTCTCTTGAACCTATAGAAGTCCGAATCAACCTAGACCGGAAAATCACTTAAACCTTAACTGCCTATTCAAATTGGTCGACTGAATGAGTTCTCAGTTCGACCGATTGGATCAGTTAACCAATAGTAATTTATCCAGCTCGACCGATCAACCATTTTGACATTTTCGGTGAACCGTGACACGTGTCATTTTACTGTTAGATTTGTCGTTTTATACAACAATCAGATTTTCCTAACCCCTAAAATTCATGTGGCCAATGGTCGAATGATGCCTTCTTTACGGTCGACCAGATGAAGATATTTCGTCTTCCAGAAGTAATTGTTAGTTTTCGGTCGAACGTTGCCAAGCAACCGGTCAACCGAACATAGACTTTTCTTGAGCCCAAAACTTTATGTTAATTTTTGGTCGGACACACGTCCAGTTGAGTTCATTCGTTAATCTGTTTGCCTGGCCAAAATCCCCTAAACAGTCGACCGTCCCACCTTTTTGTTCAACCGTTCACTTAAATGAACCTTATTTATAGTCATCTTGGTTCGACCATTATTGAGTTGGTTCAAATGTTTTCTTTAGTTTTAGAAAACGGTTTACCGATATTCCTGATTCGGCCGACCGGTAGTGTCTTCAACTGTGGAGTATGCTTTTCTATTTTTTTGCTTCTTACCCAAACACTTACCTTATTAATCACAATGACTATAATACCTTAGGAGCTTTTTAATAGATATTACCAAGACTTAATTGATAACCTCTTAGACTTCTTATTTCCATATACATCTAATAGAAAGCTCCCAATCCTCAATTCCCCAAATCCTACTCCCCGAGCCAAATCTGTCATACCTTTGATCAATTCCTAATTTACTCAAAGTGTGCTCAAGTTAGAGAGTGTTAGATCCACTCAATACATTGTTGTCAATGAGTAAAGGTTTCGGTGAAAGCCCGAAGCATCCTTCTGGGATTGTGAGAAGAAGAATCCAAGCTTGCCAGGGTGTTCGCAAGGCTTGCTTTGTAAAGGTGTTCTCTCCCAGCCCAAAAGGGGGGTGTTAGTGAAGACGTAGGCGGAGCTCGTGGAGTCAAGCGGAGCTTGCACGAGAGGAAGTAGACCGGAGGCTGAACCTCTATAAAAATCGCATTGCATTTTTGTGGTTTGTTTGATACTAGTCTCTACTTGTCTTTATTTGGTTCCACTACATACCTAGTTTTTTAGTATAGGTCAGCGTAAAATTGATTAGATAATTAGAGTCATATGATCCAACTCTTAAGTCATCGGTCAGACCATAGTCTAGAGCGGTCGACCGTTTAGATGGTCAACGTTCGGTCCAACCTAAAATCACAAGACAACGGTCAAACGTCTCAAAGGCCCTGTTAGACCGAAAACAACAGCAATTCTCTAACCCAACAAAATATGCTCAACCGTTCGACCATCGTATGGCATCGTTCGACCGATGTTGGGTTGAATCAGAGAAAAACACTAAGACCGGTCAACTGCAAACAAGCACCATTCGACCGTTACCTGGAAACTACCTAACCTTTGCCAAGTATCACATGTTGCCCTCGTCGCCGGCGAGGTCTCCCACCTCCGGCGATGAGCCAAACCCTCACTCACACATGCATGAGCAACACCTAATACAAGAACTTGGCATACCTTCTCTCGAGGTTGTCGGAACTCGCCGGCAACCTCCTCCGGATAAAAGCACGACCGTCGCTCCTGTTTATGTCACGTCCACACGCCTAGCCGTCTCCTCTGCCTTCGACTAAACTATGGTTACCTCCTTCGAACATCGGTCGTCGCGGATTGAGAGAGGGAGAGGGAGAGAGAGTGTGAGAGACGAGTGGTTGGGAGAGGAAGTGGAGAAGAGAAAATGGTTGGGTGTAGGTTTCTTCCTCAATTTAAAACCCACCACCAACACACCCACCCATACCTCC
Organism: Triglochin maritima; assembly: GCA_963682175.1. Lineage (NCBI taxonomy): Eukaryota > Viridiplantae > Streptophyta > Magnoliopsida > Alismatales > Juncaginaceae > Triglochin > Triglochin maritima. The sequence goes on along the minus strand of OY821774.1, from coordinate 25,668,721 downwards.
TCAAGCCTCCCCATACCCCATCACATCACCATACTCCCATCACCTCAACCCCACCTAATCTCCTCCTAACACCATTAGCACCCAAAACATAAGGTTAGGAACTAACAGATATCTGGGCTCCGCTTTCTTTAGCAAAAGCTCACACTTCTCACACTTTTTAATCTTATCCACCAATTCGAACCTGAACTGAATTCTTGGACACACTATAATTTATCTGTCACAGGGCGTACTCTACTACTTTCTTCAAAATTAGAAGCCCACATGGTCTATCATATGAGTCAAGCCATATTGCCTCCATCTCACATTCGAATATAGCGTTTATGTCATTGTTTCTGATGGGGAAAATATCAATCTTCTAATCGTATCTATTGTCCTATTGCATGGAAGAAGTTTCAAATACAAAAGAAATTAGGAGGCTTAAATTTCAAACTGTAACATCCCAAAACAGCGGAAATTTAAAAATTTAAACAATCAAAAGATTACTCAGATAAAATCATCAACGGGAATGTTACTCATATAAATCAACAGTCGGTGCACCAATAATACAACAGAGTTTGTCAAAAGACGTGATTACAACAATACAATGAAAAGACAGGTAAAGCAATCACGACGACCTCGAAGAGTCCGATGAGGATCCTGGCCCCAAAATGTGTGTGCCCGCTGTTACCACCCCACATAACCTACTGCGGTCCTGAAACATGAATCAAACAACGATGCCTGAGTTTCCCATTAGGAAACCCCGTATGCCAAGCTCACATATATGCATGCAATAGTACGGTAAATGAACCTATCATACTAGTGGCATGTCATGTCACATCTGCAATGCATCAAGTCCCTCAACAGGGTAAACGGGACCTCAGTCCAACAACAACGACCCTCAATAGGGTCCACAAGGACATCCGTCCAGCAACAACACGGGTCTCCCTCGGAAACCTACCGTAGGCACATACAGTCTTACGGACAGTACGCGACGCGTCCCCCCACACGCGACTACACGAGCCTAAGGGATCGGTGAGGAGCGTCCGCACTTCCACGCAAGGAACCACGTGGTCTACACCACCTTCGATGGAGCCGTAGCCCGGTCGGTCAACATCCCAGGATAGGTGCCCAATCGGGGATCATCGATGGCACAACATCAGCGGCATCGCCGGCACAACATCGGCAGTACAACATACGTCCGGCACAACATCGGACGGCACAACCACAAGCCGGAACATCGTCGGCACTATCATCGCCGGCAAAAACCTCGGCGGCATCGCCGGCACAACCTCGGTGGTACAGCATACGTCCGACACAACATCGGACAGGTCCAAACCATAGTCTGCAGGGTCATCATGCTCCACGAGCCATGCGTCACACGCATTGGGATCCGCGATCCCTCAGGTCTGCTACTCATTAGAGAGTAAGGTAACAACATGTCACACCACGTCCAATACGGAGGTGGCGCGACCCAAATGTCCACACTCTTCCACACGGCGGTCCCTGGGCGGTACGAGCACATACCCGCTGTCACCTCCCAGCTCACGCTCTAAGCGAGGACACGGGTTTCCGTGGACAGAGTTGACACAACCACAAGACCAGGAATTCAGTTCTGCACACAAATGGTCGACCGAAAGAGCCTAACCGGTCGACCATCCCCAATAGGTTCGGTCGACCGAAAGTCTACAACGGTCGAACTATTCCGCGCATCACTAAAGTCCAAACGGTCGAACAACAGTCTAAAACCAGTCGACCAAACACAAGGTCAAAATCCGGAGTTTGTCAAAATCAACAAGACTATTCGATCGACCGACTCAGGGGGTCCCGGTCGACCGAAAACTACCAGGGTCATCCTAATAGTCTACGTCATATAACGGTCGAACGATATATCAAAAACGGTCGAACAACATGCAAAATCATCAAGTACACTTAGTTCCGGTCGACCCCAAAACAAGGGACGGTCGACCAAAAACCGACAGGCAATCCCAACTCACCAGCAAAACACACTACCGGTCGACCGCCACAAGGCATCGTTTGACCGGTGAAGGTTAAAGTCGGGTAAAAACACTACATCGATCGACCGCCCGAAGGAACCCGGTCGACCGTTGGTCGTCTTCAACCTCGCGCCAGCCGAGGATTTACGTCGTTCTCGTCGCCGGGGAGGTCTCCGACCTCCCCGACCGACCAACCAAACCCTCCCACGAGGGTTAGCAACAACAAACACACTAAAAGCCGACATACCTCAAAAGAACGATGAAATCCGTCGGAGCTCCGCTCGTGCACACCGTCTCCACACCTCCTCGCGCGTCCACCTCCTCGCACGATCACCTCCAGACGCTTCACACCGGAGCCTCCTCCTCTACTGCGCCAGAAATGGAAGAGAATGAGAGTGAGAGAGTGCAAGTGAGTGAGAGAGAGAGAAACGGATTTCTCTTCTAAACCCAAACCAAACTCATCATCACACCACCCCTACCCCATCACCTTACACCTCATTTAGAGTACTCGCCACTTCTTCCCTTCCCCATACAAACCCACACACTAATCACCATTAGCTCCTAATCAAAGGTTAAGGACCTAACACAAACACTTGCATTTATTTAATAAGGCTATCTTCTTGAAATCCTTATGGCGGATCCCGAAAAACTGGGATAAACTGATATAAAGTATATTTAATAAAAGTATATGAAAGAGAGGGACTTCTAGGATCAGGACATATTATCTTATCACCGCACACATGGAATGATTTTTCTCTAGTGAGATGAAAGCTGGGGGATAATCTCACTATTAGTATATGGCGGGATAATTGGATCTCGTCTTGTTCCTCACAACCCACTCTCTTTTCAATCAAATATTCTCCACCTCACTAATTATTCAACAATTATTATCAGGGGGTTGTTCACAAACATAGACTTCTTAACGACCAACAAAATATCAACAACATTATCTCTCTTCCACCACCTCTACCAGGTGCTACTCCGGATCGTTTAATTTTTGGCTCAACAAACTCATTTTCATACAGCGTCAAAGCAGCCTACACGCTTTTATTACACGAACATATCCCCGCCCTCTCACGGATTACTACATACTTACTTGGCTACACAAATCAAATTTCTTCCTGGCTCTGGTCTGGTATTTCTTTTAAAAGTGTATTCAAAATGGTCTACCTTGGTCATCATCTTTTCCTCTATCTCTCTAGGGTAAATCGGTTGCGTTCCATTAGATAATAGTGAAATTACTTATCTGTCATTGTTGTATAACTATTTTTCATGTCAACTACAAAGTCATATATTTGTATTTATGTCAATCAAAAAAAATTATTTGCGTTTGTGCAATTATTTTTTCAAACCGCGTCACTACGTTAACTTACCAACTAACTTCATTAATATAAATTAATTTTTAATTGTAAATTTTACAAAATTGACACTAAACAATTAGACAAAAAATTGTAATTAATATTGAATTACAAATTTGCAAAATGTCCCCTAAACAACCTAAAAATATATCATTCAACTCTTATTTTGTTCTCATTTCCTCACTTCTCTCTCTACCCGTATCTTTTCTTGTTATTCATGTTCATGTCACTTCTCTTTTTCTCTATCTTTTTCTCTCTTTCAATTTCTTCTATCTCACTTTTCCCTCTTGTCTTGTCTCTCCCTTGCAAAATTTAAATATTTAAAGTCTATTAAAAATAATTAACGTTTGCATGTGAGAGAGAAGTTAAGGAGAGAATAAAGAGAAACGGGAAAGGACAGGATGAGAGAGAGAGTTGAGAGAAGAGAGAAAGAATAGATGTGGGGAGAGAGACAAAAGGATAGAGAGAGAAAGAGAGAGAGAAAGATGAGTGAGAAAATAAAGAAACAGAGAGAGATAAAGAGAGAAAATAAAGAAGGTAAAGTGGAGAACCTGAGTGAAGAAATAGAATGATAAAAGAATAGTGGTTGATTATGTATGTGTTTTCTAGTTACTTGATTCCTAAAGGTCAGTTTTACAAAATTTATAATTAAAAATTAATTTATATTAACAGAATTAGTTGTAAAGTTAGCGGAGTGACACAGTTTGAAAAAAAAATCCTCTTTATACGAAACCAATCTTTCCTCTCTATGACACCTTGAATATCTCCCCTTGATGCTCTCTATGCAACATGCATGTTGAGGTGTCAACAAATTCTCTATGGACATGCACTTATATCCGTAAAATGGGGCAAATCTTCTATTCCGATTCATCACTTCTAATCACTCAATGCTCTATGGAGGGTTGTTTATGACCACTGAGGCGACACACATATCAAATAAGGGATTCTTCTCTTCTAAACCTTCATCTCTATTTGATCTGGATAGTTTGGAAGGAATGTTGCTCCCATTTATATAACACGAATCACATGCCTCGATTTCGAAATACTTTATATTATAATGTACTCGCGCTAACATCCCAGCCTATTTGAGTTCTTGTACTCCAAAAAAACTGAATTGTTAAACGTCGGCCGCGAATTACTTAAATCGCCTGCACCAATTACCATTTTGCCCTTCTTTCCGTTCTACTTATATCTCTCTTCATTTCATTCTTCCACCACCACTCACTCTTCATCTTCCTCTTGATCATCAAAAACAATGTCTCGGATGCCAGGAAAGGAGTAAGCAGATGCCCTAGTGTACTCGAATATGGTAAAATTTTGAACTTCTTTTTATTAAAAAAAGATTATAGGGCGTCCGCCAAACGCCCCTGCCTTGGGGATAGACCTGGCAATCGTGTCGTGTTGTATACTTTCGTGTCATGTTTTTTCATGTATATTAGTCACTATGACCATACACGAACACGACACGAATCGAGTTCGTGTACCATCATTAATACACGAACACGACCCAGAAAAATTCGTGTAAACACGAAACGACCCAATTGAACACGAAAATTATATTTAATTTTAATAATCAAGTATTGAATCCGTTTTTCCACAAATTCACTTAATTATTAATATTATAAGGCCTAGCTTTTTCTGTAAGAAGCACCAAGCAAAAGGATTCTTTAGCTCTTGTGCCCATGGTGACTTTATATAGGCTGGAGTGTAAGGAAAATGTTTGGTTTAGTCGATGTGGGACTAAAATTCCCACATTCTGAATCCCGTTGATAGAAGGATATGTATTCAATAGAAGACTTTTCTACATCTAAGGTGGGTTGGTAGGTGGTAATATGCACCATAATGTTCCCATGCAACGCAGGTTCAACTCTTGCGAGGAACATTTTTTAGATAAAAAATAAAATTAAAAACATTACTTGGAAATGGATGGCTTCAAACTTGGGTCGCGATTGAGAGGTGACGCAACTGTTAACACCACACCAATTGGTGTTGTTGTATAGTAATTGTGGTAAAATAGTGTTATCGTGTATTTCGGGTAGCTTCGTGTACCCATCAAGGGAAACACGAAAATGACACGAAATTAATTTCGTGTACCCAAAACACGACATGAAACACAAAATCTTAAAACCGAAACACGGAATTTTCGTGTCGTTTTTGTGTCGTGTTTTTGCGTATCGTATTAAATTGTCAGGCCTACTTGGGGCGGCCCCAAAAAATTATTTAAAATTGATTATTAATTAGTTATAATTATTAATTAGTAAATAATAATTAGTACTAATTGGTAATTAGTATAAAATAATTAATAATTTTGTTAATTTAGTAACTTAAATCCATTTGGATTGGTTTTGTAGGTATTCACATTCCTCTCTCGTGTGTGGTACCGCCTAGAGACCTGAGAGACCACCGGATAGGACATATGCCGATACAGTAAGTTTTTTTAATTTATTTGTATTTCTAATGTATATTTTGTTTTTATTGTTAATTGACACTTTTTTCGCTCTTATATACAGTGGATGGGAATGACGATACAGTGTACTCATAAGGTCGTGGAACAGTCAGTTAGGCATTTCTGACCATGATTCGGAGGATGAGTCGTAGTTGTAGTCGGCTTGTACCATATTTACTTTATTATCTGTTGTACTCTTATTATTTGTATGTGTATTTGCTTATTTGTTGTACTTTTATTATCTATTTATGACGAACTTATATTCTCCCTATTTGCTATATATAATGTATTTGAAATTTGAAATCTAACAAAAAAGCAACACGATATAATGTACAAACAGATTATACATTAAAATCCAGTAATTTAACCAATCCATTACAAATTACACATTACAATCAAAATCTACCACGTAACTACTCCCAATATGCTCTCCTCTGTTCATACTCCAGCTCCCATCAACACTGAAATCTTGCAACAGAACTTGAAGTAATTTGAAAAAAAGATACAACATATAAAATTTTAGGCGTCTACAACATACGCCTCCCTCCAAGCCAGACACCCCCCAAGGAGGAGGCATTTTTTGCAGACGCCCGGTCGAATTTTTTTTACTTACCTCGCCGGATCCAAACGCTTCGCTAGATATTTTCATAGTGTTGGTACTAGTAGAGTGAGAAAAACTGAGACAGAATCCTTATTTTAAGAGAGTACGAAAAGGGTATTAAATGGAATGTAAAGGGCAAAATGGTAATTGGTGCTGGCGATTTACGTAATTTGCAGGCGATGATTAGTACTTCCCAGAAAAAATTCATGCTGCCTGCCAATGTGATTAATAGGATAATACATGAAATTTAGCACATGGATGTAAAACAAAATGTATAATCCCTATGTGTTGCTCAAAATTGTGCTATTGCAATCAAGGGTGGTTCTAAAAACACACTTGTAGGGGCTAAGTTGTAAAGAATTAACGGTAAGTGGACAAAACTAACATTAAATTTAAATACTAGAAATAAAATATTTTACTAAGAGAATCAAACAACAACAAAGTTTCACAAATTCCTACTATAACTTTTCATATTATGGAAGTATTGCATTATTCATAAGTTCATGATCGTCACCGCTGAAAATACCCTTTGAAAGCTCTTTGAGAAAGATACAGAATATGGAAATATCAGAATTAGGAAAAAGGTTTTGGCCTTTTGGGATGCTTTTTTTCTTCTAATGAGCTATATGTGAAGATAAAAAAACCCAGTCAAGAAGATATAGATATCAAGCTAAAACTAGAACTCAAGCCCAAAATGGTTGGACCCATCTTTAAAGCAATGGTATACGAAAACTCTCTTTGCCACTGCTGCTATCTCTATCCCCGTTGCAGGCAACTCTTAGCAATACATTAACTGTAATAGTCAGTCATACGCCAAATTGAAATATTATTGATATCCCGGCCAATAGTAAAGATTTGTCCTCTACGTCGCTCTCTCCCGACTGAACTCTTGGTGGGAGGAGCAATCTAGAAAAAATATCATCTGCAGCCATTTACTACATCTGCTGACATTGATGACTAAGGATCGGTTCCCGATCGAAGCTCTTTGACTCTTGCTTTCTCGCTAGCTTCTACCTACCCCTCTCTTTCCTTCCTTTTTTCTTGAAACCTCATGTCTCTACACCATAAGGTCGAGAAGATCGAGTGATGATTTTCTTGACTATCAAGGAAAGCTTGATCGACAACAAATGATCGGTTGGAGCGAGTGAAATTGGCACTTCAGGGCTAAAGGCATTCATTTCTCTACGTACGTGAGAAGGACCAAGTCAGTAAACAAAAACCTTGGTAGTTTCCTGAAGGGTGGATCAGAGATATCCTTGCTTGTTCACGGATGAGGACAAGAGGAGGCATTACCGAGGAACGGGCTAAGGTGATGGTCAGAATGCAGGTCACGAAGGCAAGAGCCAGCCAGCAATGTTGTGCTAGCATGCTCTAGAGTTGCCTGTTGGGTGTGCTATTAGTCATTATTACTTTATGACCCTTTGTGAATCTTGTTGGACTTCAATGCATTGTTCTTCGATTCCTTGGTATAGAGAAATGCCCTACCATAAAATAAAGAGTCTGTAGGCCCTATTCTGCATATCAAAGAGCTACGTCATTCCCCTAAAGAGGAGGGGACTGAACAAAGACATGATGGACCAACTACAAGCAGTGGCATGGAAGCAATCCCCCTTGACCATCTTCCGAAAGTTATAAATAAATAATCAAATTATCAAAGGCGTGACCTCCAAAGCGCAGAAGACAAGACGAAATCCAACAACCAATTGGTGACTCCGAATAAGCAACCCAGCAATAAGCGGGGAGGGGTTGCACGCGAGCCGAGTTATGTAGGTGCACAAGAGTACTTCACCCCCACAAGGCTAAAAGCAAAGATGTCATACTCTTCTTTCGTGCACTATCTGTAATATCCTTAATCCTTCTTAAGACTAATCATGTTTTGGCTTTGATTAGGGGCTTAATTGGGTGGTTTTTAATGGAGGGCTGAGATTGGTTTGGTTGGGATGAGATGAGATGAAGGGTGGAGATTTGGGGAGAAAGGTTTAAGTGTATGTGTTGACTCTCTCTCTCGCGTTCTCTCTCTCTCACCGCTCAAACTCTCTCTCTCTCTCTCTCTGATCAGACCTCCGGTGCGTGGAGAAGCTCAAGCCGTGGGGTTCTGAAGGCGAGGCAAGGATCGGACGTTCGCCAGTGAGGGTAGATCGTCGTTCGGTTGGTTTTCGCCGGAGGAGGTGATTTGCGAGGAAAAGCTCGCCGTCGAGTCTTCGAAGGCTTCTTCAAGTCTTCAAGGTATGTCAAGCTTTACTTTGATGCTCACTTATGCTTTGGTGGGTGTTGGGGTGGTCGACGGTAGGCCGGAGGGCTCGTCGGACCCGTGCAGCTGCGTTCTGCACTATAATCGGTCGACCGGTGGCATGGTTCGGTCGACCGGTTGTAGAGGAATTTGGGCGGAAACCCTTGCACCGGTCGAACGATACTCTTCGAGTGGTCGACCGGTGGTACGTTTGATCAAGGGAGAAAAGGCTCTGCGTGTTTTCGGTCGAACGGGACCCCTTTGCCGGTCGACCGAAAGCACTGTTGTAAGTCGGTTGGGGGCGTTGACCATCCAAACGGTCGACCGCCTTGTTGACTTGTTCGACCGGCGATTAAAAATAACTTAAGTTGGTTCGACCGTGAGATGTTCCGGTCGACCGGTGCACTATGCGGATTTTGGAGTTTGGTACTGGTCGTTTTCGGTCGACCGGTGAGTTTGGGTCGTTCGACCGTTGGTGCATATTACTGTGGCACAAGTTTTACTGGTCGAATTCGGTCGAACGGGACCCCTTTGCCGTTCGACCGATTGACAGTTTTGTTGGTTGGGCCAGTCCTGCTGAGAGGATTCGGTCGACCGGTTGGGACATTTTGTTCGACCGTTTGGTATGGTTTTCGCGTGCTCTTGTGTTGTGAAGCCAGCTCATGTTGGTGACGGATCTCCGGCCCTTGGAGGGTGACGGTGCCGGCCAGTGAGTGGTTCACGGGTGTTGTCGGGCCAGCCCAAGAAGGCAACGGATCTCCGGCCCTAGTGGGGTGACCGGTGCCGGCCTGAGGGTGGTTCGCGTGTGGGGCCAGCTCAAGATGGCAACGGATCTCCGGCCCTAGAGGGGTGACGGTGCCGGCCTGAGAGTGGTCTTCTGGACAGCTCAAGATGGCAGCGGTATAGAGGATACCGACCTGAGAGTAATCCGGCGGTGCCTGGGGCACATGTGTGTGTTGACCGAGGATATTTCCGGTCGTGGTGTCTGGGGCACGTGTGTTGTCGCCGAGGGAGTTTCCGGCTGAGGTGCCTGGGGCACGTGTGTGAGGGTTGGGCTAGAGGACCCGTGGGACCCGTCACTGTTTGGTGTCTACTGTGGTAGGGAGAGAGTTCCCGAGGACCCAGTGAGACGTTGTTGGTCTATCGCATTTCATATCATACATGCTTTAGATATCTAGTCATTTATTGTTATAGAGGTTTGGCATACGGGGTTTCCTCTCGGGAAACTCAGGCATATTCATGTTTTATGTCAGGTCGTAGGCAGCATTAGGAGGTGGTGACCGCGGAGGAGCACCTTCGGGACCAGATCCTGCTTTTCCTGTTTTGGAGGTCCGAGTGATTACATGTATATTTTCCTTATCTTATGTTGTAATCACACTTTTGTAAACTCTCAGATATATATATTGTATATATGTTGGTGCACCAGTTGGCCTTTTTCGTTGGTAATATCATCGTGTTGTGTTTTATTAAAAATTTAATTTCTTCCGCTTTTGAGGATGTTACACTATGCTTAAGACATAGAATTCAAACTCAGAAAGAAATATATTTGCAATTGGCTAGTTCACCACACAGGCAAATTCTAACACTCACTGTACTCCCCAAAGCTTTCGCCTACTAAGCTTGGGCCGGTAAGCTCCAGGGCTAGTCTCCTTCCCCTGTTATCCTCCCCTCTGCTTCCCGTCAGTACTTTCCTTTGGCTTGGAAGCTAGCCACTTATTATGCAATGACATATATAATGATGATGGTGGCTATCTGCCATGCCTCTGGCACATCTTATCTGAAAATTTAGGGCCTTCCTTAACAGATGACTTACATTGTGGAGAAAGGTTTATTTACCTAGTATGGAAGTTTGGCTGACCACCTAACGTTTCCAATCAAATTAGCCTCTCCTCTTCCCTCAATAGTTGCCTTAGTTTGGTCTTTGAAAGAAGTAAGTTTCTACTATGGAAGGGGTACATACCTCCTTTAGATAGATAGAGCCTCTATGCTCCTAATGTATATCTAGAACTACTATTATCGTGGAATCCGTGCACACATCAGTACCTCGCCTTCCAAAAAGAGTGACGCTAATTGATACTCTTGTTAATGGGGACCATCGATCAAGAAGGACTTCGGAGACTGCAAGTGAATTGAGAAAGAAATAGAAAGATAGGGCGAATTCTTCTAGTTGCCCCTCTAGGCTTACTATGCTGTACCTAACCAACGGATATAAGGTAGAATTTAGCAGGGCTGCAGACACGAAATGTCGATCAAATCCGTTAAAGGAAGCCTAATCTAAGCAAGCAATCAAGAAGATCTGACTAAGTAGTTGATGATGGAAAGAAAGAACAATCTAGGGTGCCTCCCTTCGTGAACCCTTCGAGTTGGACAAGGGAGAGACTATGTCTCTTGTTTTAGCTTTTTAGTCTTAATCATTTTTTAGTTGGTAATGGCAACTAGCAGAACTCCAGAAATCAATGACCTTTCTTCTCTAATATTTTGGCAACTTTCTTTATCAAAGTGAAAGAGAGTCTCAGTCTATTTACTCAAGTAATTTACTCGTGGAGTGCTAGTGGTATAGTAGTGTAGTAGTAGAGATTCCAACCCTATCTCTGAAAGCTACGACATCCCACCAATTCTGGCATTGGCTCTGCTAGTTGGCTTGGCTATCAAGGCCACCTCATTTTATAGACTCTTTCACCACATAAAAAAATGGTATGCCAACACGTTTCCTCCTTGACCAACCAAAGTCTTCTAATGGCAAGAATCATGTTTGCCACTAAGAGTAAATCAGTATTTTTTCGTTTCCATGCTTCAGTATAATCTGCTTAGACATGCATATTATATGTCTAACAAGAGCGTTGCTTAAGAACCATGTTTGGCGTTAAAAGTAAACTGGTGTTATCTCAACTATCACTACTGTTCCAATGCTTTTGGGGATTCTAGACATGCAGCTTGGGTTTGTAGCAAAGATGAAGAATAGGACTAGGAGGTCAAATGAAGTTTTAATGTTTTATAACTAGTTGCAGTTTTTCCTCAAACTTTGATAATATTTCTTTTTATTATGTTTTTCCAAAAACAAATATAAGGGACTTATTCAAAATTTGTGTGGGGACACATGACCAAGTAGGTTTGCCCGTGACAATAAAGATTGCTTGAAAACTCAATAACAGATCATGTTACACGTATGCTTAAAATCATTTTCTACATTCACTTGGTTATTTATAAAACGTTTTATTGCAAGCTACCATAATGATCATAAGTTCGAAAATAAATAATTCGTATTATTAATAGACATCAAGAAAATAACAATTAGATGTCATCTAATAATGTAAATGAATAGCTTGGGGAAGAAATAAGTAATAACGTAGAACTAATAAGCATATTGTCACAACCTTACTTTCTATTAACCCCACCGTATCGGCACATGTCTTTAACACCCTTATGTTGCTTGGACGTGCCACCCTTTCCCTTAACTTAGCAAATTGAGCTATATAGAGCACTCTCCTACACACCACCCATAGGGAATATTTGAGAAGATTAGCACAATAGGTCAAAGACTTGGGTGGACAAGTAAGTGATTTGTAATTCTCTCAAACTTGCATGGATACAAATCTGGGGACAGAACTCCTATGCACATAACGGGTGACTCCTATTACAAATTTTTATAGTACTCTACAACCTATAACAGAGTATTCTATAATTATGTCTCGATGAAGAGCTCTAGAGTAATCTCCACCCCCCCACCCACCCCCCAACTTGTACAATATTCTAGGGTATTTGCATCGTTCTAGAATGTTTCTGAAATTTTTAGTGAAAATGAGATTTTTCAAGAGGCATTTCACCTTACCCCTCCTAAATGTAAAGGCATTGTTGTTGAGTTGTCTTCGACGGCCTCCATGACCATCTAGCTTGACTTTGTGGCAATCCTTTCCAATAATTTCACCATAAAATGCGTACTTAGATTTCCGTTCAACCATAAGATACATAATTAGAGGTAAACCATGTTTGCACACCACCTTCTTATCGAATATTCTCCGTACCTTTTCATCATAGGAGTTAGTATTGTGGTTTAACCTTAATGATTCTCCTCGACCAGGAGTATCTTCCTTTTCTTTATAATAGGGCTTTAGGTTGAGCATATGAAAGACCAGATAAATCTTTAAATTAGGAGGTAGGTCTAATATGTAGGAAACTTCCCTACTTTTCCCACTACCTCAAAATATCTTCATCCTTGCAAATCAAGCACTTATGCTCCTTCTTGAAAGCCTTGAATTGTTGAGATAGAAGTTCACCATCACTTGGTCTCCTACTTGGTATCTTCTTGATCTTTTTTCTCATCAACTCACTTCTTCAGGGTTTTATTCAAGTAGGCATGTACCAACTTCGGAGCTCCTAGGCTTACTCCTTTGGAGGTTGATGTCAAACACATGGGTGTCATTAGCTTCATGCCAATTACTATCTCAAATGAGCATTTTCCTGTTGCCTTGTGATTAGTAGCATATCATACATTGCATTCATGCTATATATCCTTTATTTTACCCAAATTTTGTGCTACTCAAGTGTTTGTTTGAAGTGTTTCAGGTTTTAGGCAATAAAGAAGATAAATGAAGAGAAAATGACCTAAATGCAAGAAGAATATATTTGATCCCTACTCACAAAGTCACAACTTTTGGCGCAATCCTAGAAGCACTTGATCCCTACAAGGGTATTAGAGCAAGTTGCAGGTTCGAGCTACACCCTCATAAGGATGGAAATTTCTAGGGGGATTGTTGGGGTGTGACCTTATATAATATCTCAATATTGATATCTCTCGGGCACGCCCATGGGTTCTTGGTGGGACTGAAGGGAAATAAGGAAGCATCATCACCAAGTCGTGACTTTTGTTGTTGTGGCAGAAGCATCTAATCCTTACAGACATCACCAACCTGCCCATTTATATTTCTTCGAAGTCTCGAATAATGTCTACAATAGATTCAATCATGTTGTATTGAGCTTTTTTTACACAAGAACTCATACAATAACATTCAACAAATTCAATCATTCCATTCAAACATATATAAGCAAAACGACATGCATATAATAAGGTTTGTCCATGCCATTCAAACTATACTGATATAATGTCTAAAGCCTCTAAAGCATACTAAAATGTCAAACAAAATGTCTAAGTCTAAAACATTTAAATGAAGACACCATTGATCAACGAGTTGTCGTCGGAATCCTCATGGTGTATCTGAAATCAAAATTAACAAGTTAGCAAAACATCGAAACTTAATGTCATACATTAATATTATAAAAAATATATACTTACACTTTGTTTCATCAACTCAACAATCTTTGCCCTTAATGTTGTCACCTCTTCAAACACAACCTTAGTGAACTCACGAGCCTCCTCTATTTCTTGTTAGATCTATTCTTCAGCACAATGTTGAAGTTTAGACACCGAAGGACAACCTAGTGCTTTGAAGACAACCGTAGGAATCAAACTCGATATGTAATCAACACATGAGCATGTCGATCTGGATGCAAGGCTTGAGACAAGAGTCATCCCATAACACAATATTCTACACTTCGAGTTGTGTTTCTTGAAGTTGAAATTTTTCGTACACATCAAGATCAAATGTTATTACTCAAAATTAAAAAAAATTGAAGTACAAAAATGCATATACCACAACATCAGTTGTCTCGAGCTCCATCCTTTTGTCTCCATGATTGATTAATTTATTAGTTTAATACCGCAAGTGCACGACGTCGGTGAAGACGCGCCAAGTATGGGTCATGTCTACGAGGAGTTGTGTGTGTCATTATTCCCGCCATACTCGAATGGGAAAGAAAAGGAAGAATGAGGGTACCTAATCTAGGCAACAAATGCAACATGAAACAATAACGACTAATCAAAAACAAATCCTGTAGGAGGTGGAGAATCAATACAAAAGTGTAGATGTTTGTTGTGTGTGCATACAATTAAGTGCTCATGACCTGCATAATATGGAAATCTTATAATGCGACAAACATAAGTGTGTCTCTACATGGATTAAGATTTATCACAATCATTAACACATACAAAATACTACTAAAGATGAGGACAAAGACAACCACATGATTACATGTTTAATGACATAAAGAACATGGAATCCATAATGACCACAACCCCAACTATGTCTCCACGTGAATTAAGATGAGGACAACAAGAGCACATGCTCCCACATGTTATCCTTATCTCTTTACCCATTCCAACCTTATCCTCACCTCATCATTCCCTATAAAGTGGGCTCACTAGCCAAAGCATGTACTAAGAATCAATTGGGACCATTAACACGTTAAAGGCAAGAGTGAGAAACCCAACAAAATGGCTATGGAGTCATGTAAGACTCTAAGATTAGGATTAAACACACACATAATACAACACATCAACACATCACATCACCCTCCACCCCCCAATGGGGATGGACTACTCTATACTCATCTCCATAACCAAGAAACAAAAGCAAAACAAACCATAAGAAAGTAAAGAAAACTAAAGTTGATTACCAAGACAAGTGAACAAAAAATGCTTCAAATGAAAGATAACATCATAAAGAACATGAAACTTACTTGATTAAGAATGAAGATTACAAAGTTTGCTCATCTTCTCCTCCACTATACTACTAACCAAGAAGCTAAAACATACTCAAATAAACAAGAAATAAAACCAAATCAACTAAACAAGAAATAAAGCTAACCTAAGGAGGAGAGGAAGGAAGAAGAAGAGAAGGACGCATTACAAGTGTATTTATAGAAGAATAAAGGGTTTGGATGGATCTGGGTAAAATCGGACGGTTGTAAATTAGATTGGATGTTGCGTATTTCTCTGACCTGACAACCCGACCTACTGTCAAAATTTGAGCTCCAACATAGTAGAACCATTTGCTACTGGCGTATTTGGTAGCTCGGATTGCCATCGGGTTAATGTTGCTTTGTTGCACGTGGGGTTGAGCCATGGTCCATTGTCTCAAGCCTATTTGATTTTAATTGTTGATTTGCTCCTCAGATTATGGACTTTTGTGACACAATATATTTCTTTACACTTTGGTCTCTCCGGATTTTCACTTGGGTCCCTCCGTGTTTTCGGTCCAGTCCTTGTGCATTACAAATAGGTCTAGAAACCTTTCAAACCAGTCCATTCTTCTTGCATTTAGGTCATTTCCCCTTCTTTATTGCCTAAACCCTAAAATATACGAAACAAATACTTGAGTAGCACAAATATGGGTAAAATAAAGAATATATAGCATGAATGCAATGTATGATACACCACTAATCACTCCACCAAAAACCATCTTTAACATATTAAAACACTTGTAAATACAGAATTTTCACTTTTAAATTAAGAAATCATGATGTTCATTAAAATCTCCTCCCTTAATCTTGCATTGCTTTTGCTCCGTCTAGTGTGACTGAATACATTGGCCATACAATTACTACTATTACAAAAATGGATGGCCTTCAAGGAAAGACAAAATTTCAAAGCTACTAATTTCAAATAAAAATTAAGAAACTTATATTAAAAATACCATAAACTTAGGATCATCAATGTAATCCAAGAACGCCACCCAATCTTCCCTCAAGAAATCCTCTGATTTCATGTTCATCTTGTGGATGACAGTCTCACAAGCATCTAGCACTAATGATGATTGTAATCCCTCCACTAACATCCCAACTTATTGACAAAACCTTCTTTCAAAACATTGATAACCTCAAACCTCTTCTAAAATAAAATAAAGGTATTCAACAATCTTTTACACGTGCAATATTGAATTATACCATTACAAAGTATCCATGCTTTTTCTCTCTTCTTGAGGAACCAACTTAAATTCACTCTTTGTTAGGGGTATCAAATTACACTTCTTTGCTAACGTCCTAGTGAAATTTCTCAACATCTTTGTATGCTTGCAAATCAAAATCCGAACTTGTCTAAGGCACCTCCCATCTCTTCTTCAAAGTGGAATCCAAGTAGACCTTGTTAGGATCGATGGCCCTATAATCACGAACTAAATGCGGAAATAAAACACTAAGTAAAGGATTAGGAAATAAACAAGCAAACCACAATTTGACACCGAAGTTTAGAGAGGTGATTAAAATCATATCTTGCATATATCCAGGTCATATAACCTCCATTTTGAGCCTAAGCAAAACTATGTAACGAGTTTTATATTTAAGTTTCAGGAATAAACAGGCTTAAGAAGAAGAAAAAACACAAAAAAGACTAAAACGTGGGAAAAAGGATTGATATGTGAGACTTGTGGACCTATCTGCAAGAGGGAAGGACCGGGATGTTAGCCAGAGGGACCAAATAGCAAACCGTGAAACTCCACACCATTATGAGGAGTATTATGACAATTCGGCTCACGTCTCGATCCAGATAACCGACCAAGTTGCACCTAACATTATCATTTGATGAATGTAAGATGTGAGACGAAACTGGGTCGTATCAGACACGTTGTGACCGCCGATTAACGGCCTTTGGAGCAAAACTCTGGTGGAGGAAATGCTACTTGTAATGTGAGTCATTAATAAAATAATTTATTTTAGTTTTGTTTTTATGTTGTCTCTTTTGAATACTTGTATGTTTTGCTTAGTTTTGTTTTTGTAATCTTAGTATAATTAGTTAGAATGTCTTTCTTTCTTAGTATAATTGTTAGCTTAATCATTAGTGAGTAGATCCACCCCATTTGAGGTGGAGCTATGTAGATTATGTGATGTGTTAGTGATGAGTTCTTTTTATCTTGTGCCATTTCACATGCTTAATGTATATCTATGGATGTAACTTGCTAAAACTTGTATTAGATGGGATACTGGTCACACTAGGTAATTGTTGTTTGCTTTTTGGCCTTAATCTATGTTTTGATGATTTAATCAACCTAATATTAATTATAATCAATGTAGAGTAGCACACATATTGCATTACATATATATTGCTTTGTGCTAACTTCTACAGGTGATCAAGACTCAAGAAAGAACTAATTCAAGTCAGACATGTAATCAAGCTCAATTGAAGTCATGTAATTTGCATTTCTTTTGAGTCTTAGGAACATTATGTAAATTGAGCATACTTGAGCTAAAACCTACTCAAACACACACTAGGTTCCTTATAGAAGTCACACACAAAATTTCATATAATTTGGACTTCAATAGATCACCCAAACTTAGACCGGAAAACACTAAACACTTAACCTGAATTGTCTGCCCACATTCGGTCGACCGAAATAGACCGTTCGGTCGACCGAGTGATCAATTACCTAGTTAGTGTTTTACTGCCCGGTTTCGGTCGACCGTTCAGACCTTTTCGGTTGACTGAGTTAACATAATTTTCCGACTGTTTGTTTTGTCGTTTTATACCCAATGGTCGTATTCGTATTTTCCAAATATCCCAAAAATACATTTTCCTATCGATCAACTGAGGACCTTGTTCGGTCGACCGAACTTATGATATCTCGACAAACCCAAAGTACCTGTCGGTTTTCGGTCGACCGTGGACCTTGTTTCGGTCGACCGAATTTGATCTTGTTTGTCAACCTCGTAGAGTCTGTTATGAATCGGTCGACCAAACCTATCTCGGTGTTCGACCGACAACTTAAATGTACCTAAGTCATAGCCTTTGGTGGTCGACCGTTCCTTAACCGGTCGACCGAACCGTGTCCAAAACTGCCCAACGGTCAACCTTGTAGGATAGTATGGGTCGGCTATGCTAATCACTTTTATCCCTAATTACCCACTTGTTTAACTATCAAAGATAAGCGCAGCGGAATTTAAACAAACAAGCGAGTAGGGAAGGAATATGCAAACCACAATTGACACGGGGGTTTTACAGAGGTTCAGCCACCGCCTACGTCCTCTCTTGCAAGCTCCGCTCGACACTTCGAGCTCCTCTCGCGTCTTCACTATCCACTCCCCATTCTGGGCCGGGAAAGAACGCCTTTTACAAAAAAAGCTCCACGAACACCCTCGTGAACTTGACTTTCTTCTCTCACAATCCGAGAGGAACACTTCGGGCTTTCACTGAAGTCCTTGCTTCTTTTACAACTGAGAACTTGAGTGGAATACACTCTCTAACTTGAGCACACTTGAGTAGGAATAAAGAATTGATCACTAAGTGTGGAAATTGGAGGCTTGGAGTGTTTGGGATTCTCTCCAATGTTTTGGACAAGTGTGTAGTGGGAGAGTTGTGTTAAAATGTGTTTTACAACTCTATTTATAAACCTTAGAGAGAATAGAGCCGTTGGGATTGATTGGGTGTGAGTTGATGTGTGATACACAAAATAGAAATCTACAGGACCCAATTCTGGATGAATTCGGTCGACCGGATCGGGCTGAAAGGTCGACCGTTAGGCAGTTTTGAACTAAGTTCGGTCGACCGGTTAAGCAACGGTCGACTGCCCAACGCTACGACTTAGGTACACTTAAGTGATCGGTCGAACACCTAAAGGGAAACGGTCGACCGATTTGTACCAGGCACTTTGGGGTTGACAAACAGTGATGTATTCGGTCGACCGAAACAGGTCTAGAAGTCGACTGTTTTCCAACAGGAGATTTGGGTTTGTCAAGAGATGGACAAACGGTCGACCGATCATGGTCCTCGGTCGACCGATATATGAAATGTATTTGGGGTATAATTGGTTTAATACGAATACGAACGTTGGGTATATACGACAAAAGTAACGATCGGGAAAATAAGTTCAGATGGTCGACCGAAAGGCAAAACACGGTCGACCAAAACTAGACAGTGAAACACAAACAAGATACTTATCATTCGGTCGACCGAACGGCATGTTGCGGTCGACCGAATGTGGGCAGACAGTTAGGGTTCAGGTTTGGTGTTTTCCGGTCTAAGTTTGGGTGATCTATTGAAGTCCAAATTATGTGAAATTTTGTGTGTGACTTCTATAAGGAACCTAGTGTGTGTTTAAGTTGATTTTAGCTCAAGTATGCTCAATTTACACATGTTGCTAAGACTCAAAGAAAATACATAATTCATGTCTTCAAATGAGCTTGATTACATGTCTTGACTTGATTTTCCTTTCTTCCTTGAGTCTTGATCACCTGTAGAGGTTAGCACAAAGCAATATATATGCAATACAATATGTGTGCTACTCTACATGATCATAATTAAGATTAGGTTAATTAAATCATCAAAACATAGATTAAAGCCAAAAAGCCAACAATCTCCCCTTTTTTGATGATGGCAACCTATATCTTAACTATATCTTAATACATGGAATTTGTATTTGTAAACTATGCATATTAATGCTCCCCCTATGGATGTGCATAGTTTTTGGTCAATTTTATTACAAAATTCCATGTTACCCCCTTAATTATCTCTCCCCCTTTGACATCCATCAAAAAATTGATATTAATAAAACAAAGGTTATACAATTAAAGGTCAATGTGGATGTCTTGTAATGAAGTTGCTCCCCCTGAATTTTGCACTTCATTACTCTAAGATAATAATATTCATTAAGCTCCCCCTATCGATATGAATATGATTTTGCAATTAAGTTTAATTTTATTGCTCCCCTATTGACATCAAGCAAATACTACAATTAAGCATGTGATGTTTTAATTTCCCCTTTTTGACATCCAATTAGAAAATTTGACTCTAAAATTATGGATGTGATTCAAACATAAAGATTTGCAATGAATGGGTATATGATATGTCAATCAAACATGTAAAACCTAGACTAGAACCAATTTTATTGACAAATTTAGAGGATAAGAAAATATACCAACTTGAAGCTTGAATTGGTTCTACCCTTCATTCGGTGATGCATCCGGCTTTCAATTTGACTCTTAAGCTCGCCCTGTCACCACCGATTTCTTCATCAAGCACCTACAAGTGTAGATTTAGGTACCCAAACAACTTTGGGTCCTTGAATGTTAGCTTTGGGAACCCAAACCATTTTGGTTTTAGGAGGCCACACTCTTGAGGAACTATGATTAATGAACGTATGCTTGCCATTTAGTGTAGTGTGAGATACATGGTTTTTCAATTTTGCATTGTATCCTAAACCATGTTTTTGCAAAGATTGCCTTTGACTACCTAATAGCATGTTAAGCATCTTAGTTCCATGTGTGAATTCTTCTAGATCTTTTCTTAATTGCACATTGCAAGCTTGAAGATCTAGTGATTCACAATCTATAGGTGTTGCTTTTAATTTATCAAAATTTGATGCAAAGTTTTCTAGTTTAGCAACCACCTCATTTTTGTCATCCATGCATGTTTCAATTTGGCTTTGGAGATCTTTAATTTGCTTTCTAGCATTTTTGTTCTTTTCACAAATGATCTCATATTGTTAAACTAAGTCATGAAATGCATTTTGAAGCTCAACATGTGTATAGGTTTCTTCATTAACACTAGAATGCGAGCTATCACTATAATATGACTTAGTTGAGCATGAATTACTAGAGCAAGAGTTAGATTCTACCTCACTTTGATCTTCAATAGCCATGAAGCATGAGTGAGACACTTCTCTTCTACTTTGCAAGGAAGACGACGATGATGATGGTGATGAAGAATCATCCCATGTAGCCTTGTGTGCTTCCTCCTTCCTTTCTCTTCTCTTGCTCTTCTCCTTTTCTCTTCTCCTCTCCCTTCTCTCCTTTTTCTTCTCCCCTTCTTTTCTCTCATTTTCACTCTCCTCCTCCTTTTCTTTTTCTCTCTTTTCACTTCTTCTACCTCTTCTTTCATTCTTTTCTCCCTTATCCTTCTTGAGGTATTTGAAGACGTCTTTTGCTAGGACTTCAATGTCCTCATCTTCTACACTCCTCCTTGGTTGGTCAATATTTGCATGTAATCCCAAAGTGAATTTGTTCTTGGAGGCTTCCTTCTCCTTCCGATGGTTAATTTGGAGCTCATAAGCCATGAGATTTCCAACGAGTTCCTCCATCTTTAATTTTGAAAGATCATGCGCCTCTTCAATTGAGACGACTTTATCTTCCCAATCGATGGTAAGTGACCGGAGGAACTTCCTTGTCATCTCTCCCTCATTGATTTTTCTTCCAAGAACCAAAAGAGAGTTAGTAATATCGGTGAAGTGAGTGTTCATTTTGCTTATGTTCTCACCGATTTGCATAGAAAATATTTCATATTTATGCATGAGGAGACTAATGCGGGTTTCCTTAGTTTTGCTATCCCCCTCATGATGCATTTGCAATCTATGCCAAATTTCATATGCACTTATACAAATTCTATTGTATTCACCCTCATTAAGGCCACAATACAAGATGTTCATGATTTTTGATTTCTTTCATTTTGGGTCTTGTAAGTGAATCTAATTCATCTTCATTTGGGGGTGTGTATGGATTTTGAAGAAACATCCAATACTTAAGGTCATTTGAAATCAGGAATATTTTCATCCTATTCTTCCAATAATCATAATTAGACCCATTTAGCAAAGGAGGTCGAGTTGTGCATAATCCCTCTACGTGATTAGATGTACTAGCCATGCTAAAAGTACGATTAAGTATACGATTTAGCGCACAAGGCTCTGATACCAAATGTAGGATCGTATGGGTCGGCTATTCTAATCACTTTTATCCCTAATTACCCACTTGTTTAACTATCAAAGATAAGCGCAGCGGAATTTAAACAAACAAGCGAGTAGGGAAGGAATATGCAAACCACAATGGACATGGGGGTTTTACAGAGGTTCGACCACCGCCTACGTCCTCTCTTGCAAGCTCCGCTCGCGTCTTCACTATCCACTCCCCGTTCCGGTCCGGTAGAGAACGCCTTTTATAAAAAAAGCTCCACGAACACCCTCGTGAACTTGACTTTCTTCTCTCACAATCCGAGAGGAACACTTCGGGCTTTCACCGAAGTCCTTGCTTCTTTTACAACTGAGAACTTGAGTGGAATACACTCTCTAACTTGAGCACACTTGAGTAGGAATAAAGAATTGATCACTAAGTGTGGAAATTGGAGGCTTGGAGTGTTTGGGATTCTCTCTAATGTTTTGGACAAGTGTGTAGTGGGAGAGTTGTGTTAAAATGTGTTTTACAACTATATTTATAAGCCTTAGAGAGAATAGAGCCGTTGGGATTGATTGGGTGTGAGTTGATGTGTGATACACAAAATAGAAATCTACAGGACCCAATTCTGGATGAATTCGGTCGACCGGATCGGGCTGAAAGGTCGACCGTTAGGCAGTTTTGAACTAAGTTCGGTCGACCGGTTAAGCAACGGTCGACTGCCCAACGCTACGACTTAGGTACACTTAAGTGATCGGTCGAACACCTAAAGGGAAACGGTCGACCGATTTGTACCAGGCACTTTGGGGTTGACAAACAGTGATGTATTCGGTCGACCGAAACAGGTCTAGAAGTCGACTGTTTTCCAACAGGAGATTTGGGTTTGTCAAGAGATGGACAAACGGTCGACCGATCATGGTCCTCGGTCGACCGATATATGAAATGTATTTGGGGTATAATTGGTTTAATACGAATACGAACGTTGGGTATATACGACAAAAGTAACGATCGGGAAAATAAGTTCAGATGGTCGACCGAAAGGCAAAACACGGTCGACCAAAACTAGACAGTGAAACACAAACAAGATACTTATCATTCGGTCGACCGAACGGCATGTTGCGGTCGACCGAATGTGGGCAGACAGTTAGGGTTCAGGTTTGGTGTTTTCCGGTCTAAGTTTGGGTGATCTATTGAAGTCCAAATTATGTGAAATTTTGTGTGTGACTTCTATAAGGAACCTAGTGTGTGTTTAAGTTGATTTTAGCTCAAGTATGCTCAATTTACACATGTTGCTAAGACTCAAAGAAAATACATAATTCATGTCTTCAAATGAGCTTGATTACATGTCTTGACTTGATTTTCCTTTCTTCCTTGAGTCTTGATCACCTGTAGAGGTTAGCACAAAGCAATATATATGCAATACAATATGTGTGCTACTCTACATGATCATAATTAAGATTAGGTTAATTAAATCATCAAAACATAGATTAAAGCCAAAAAGCCAACAATCTCCCCTTTTTTGATGATGGCAACCTATATCTTAACTATATCTTAATACATGGAATTTGTATTTGTAAACTATGCATATTAATGCTCCCCCTATGGATGTGCATAGTTTTTGGTCAATTTTATTACAAAATTCCATGTTACCCCCTTAATTATCTCTCCCCCTTTGACATCCATCAAAAAATTGATATTAATAAAACAAAGGTTATACAATTAAAGGTCAATGTGGATGTCTTGTAATGAAGTTGCTCCCCCTGAATTTTGCACTTCATTACTCTAAGATAATAATATTCATTAAGCTCCCCCTATCGATATGAATATGATTTTGCAATTAAGTTTAATTTTATTGCTCCCCTATTGACATCAAGCAAATATTACAATTAAGCATGTGATGTTTTAATTTCCCCTTTTTGACATCCAATTAGAAAATTTGACTCTAAAATTATGGATGTGATTCAAACATAAAGATTTGCAATGAATGGGTATATGATATGTCAATCAAACATGTAAAACCTAGACTAGAACCAATTTTATTGACAAATTTAGAGGATAAGAAAATATACCAACTTGAAGCTTGAATTGGTTCTACCCTTCATTCGGTGATGCATCCGGCTTTCAATTTGACTCTTAAGCTCGCCCTGTCACCACCGATTTCTTCCTCAAGCACCTACAAGTGTAGATTTAGGTACCCAAACAACTTTGGGTCCTTGAATGTTAGCTTTGGGAACCCAAACCATTTTGGTTTTAGGAGCCCACACTCTTGAGGAACTATGATTAGTGAACATATGCTTGCCATTTAGTGTAGTGTGAGATACATGGTTTTTCAATTTTACATTGTATCCTAAACCATGTTTTTGCAAAGATTGCCTTTGACTACCTAATAGCATGTTAAGCATCTTAGTTCCATGTGTGAATTTTTCTAGATCTTTTCTTAATTGCACATTGCAAGATTGAAGATCTAGTGATTCACAATCTATAGGTGTTGCTTTTAATTTATCAAAATTTGATGCAAAGTTTTCTAGTTTAGCAACCACCTCATTTTTCTCATTCATGCATGTTTCAATTTGGCTTTGGAGATCTTTAATTTGCTTTCTAGCATTTTTGTTCTTTTCACAAATGATCTCATATTGTTTAACTAAGTCATGAAATGCATTTTGAAGCTCAACATGTTTATAGGTTTCTTCGTTAACACTAGAATGTGAGCTATCACTATAATATGACAGTTGAGCATGAATTACTAGAGCAAGAGTTAGATTCTACCTCACTTTGATCTTCAATAGTGTTGAACGTTTTATTTAAAACCGCAAGTGCACGGCCGTGATAAAGCGGTTGCAAGTACGGGTCGTCCTTAGGGAGGTCAGCGGCCTCTTGTTTATCAGAAATCAAGTGGAAAAAATTGGGGGAGAAAGATTGATTATGCTACTTTACGCTAAACTACGCTAAGAAGTATGAAATGCGAACGAAAGAAACAAACAATGAAATGACAACTAAGCTAAGAACAAAAGAAGAATGCTGGAATACAGAAATGGGAAAACCCCTATGGGGTGGAGTGAGTGCACACAAGCAAAGAAGTGGGTGTTGAACACATTCTTTAAGCACAAATAAGGGTGGTGTTATCATGCATAGGTAGTGTCTAAATGTTGTGGCAAAACCTATCAATCTATTCACCAACTTAGTTGATTAACATTTACATTTGCAAGATGTTTATTTCAGAACCTAAACAAGCATGCGAGGTGTCTAATCATTTTGGCAAAACTCATCAAGTTATAAATTCTATCCTAAACAAGCAAGCATACATTCATGTTTTATCAACACATTGGAAATAAAGCATTCAATCCATTCTCATTTGCATGTATGTACATCTACTCCACCCCCCAAAGGGGATGGAACTACTCACTAAACATTACACTAATTATTAAACTAAACAAAGAAAACATATTAACTAAGCTAATAAAACTTAATGAAATGAGATTAAGCAAAGCAAAACAAGAAACATAAAACAAACAACATAATAAAGAAAACTTGTATTAAAATGACTCACATTAAAAGTAGCATCCTCCTACTTTAGTGTGTGCTTCAAGGCCTCACTTCTAGTAGGAAGAATAGCCACTTAAAATATGGAGTCATTACAATGGAAGGTGAAGAGTTCTATTTTTAGCCATGGAAAAAGGCAAATCGGGACAATCCCCCGATGTGGGACTAAACAGATACCAAAAATAGCCTAAACATCCTCTAATACATGTGCTGGAGAAATGTTAGCGGATTTGGGCCAAAATGGACCGCCAATTAGCGGTCTTGGATAGCCAATCGGCGGTCTATATGGTTCAGATTCTCCTCATTTTTGTTTTGGGCGTTTCTTGGTATATTTTCTGGTCTTGGATGCATTTAATTGGTTTGTTGGAGCTCCGACCTGAATCGAATTGCTAAAATACTCCCCATGATGGTGTGGAGTATTCTGTTTTGCTCTTAGGTCCTGCTGTCTTACGTTCAGGTCCTTCTCCCTTGCATCTCAGTCCCCAGATCTCACCATTCAGTCCTTTTTCCCAGCTTTTGGGTCCTTTTATGCTTCATCTCTTCAAACCTATTTATTCCTGAAAACTAGACATAAAACTCGTAACATAGCATTGCTTAGGTGTAAGATAATGGATATAAGATACAAATATAAGCATGAAATGATGTCAATCAAATACCCCCACACCTAACTTTTGCTAGTCTCGAGCAAAACAAAGAAAGGAAAAAGCATACCAAAAACAAGAAATCCTAACTCACTTTCGTAGGAATCACGGTTGCACTTAGCACGTGCAACAAGCCGTTAAACCTCCTTGTCGCCAAGGAGGAGGAGTGTTGTCTCCTGAGGGTTTTCAGAGGATACACCCACAAAATCCGAACAAGATGCATTAATCAATCTAGCTACATGACTCGTTGGACTCATTTTGTTGATCACGGGACGCGGTAATACTACGGGTCGACTCTATATATGTAATCGGTCCACACACCTAGCCTAATGAGTTATTCGTGAATGTTAGTTAAGGACTTAAGTGAAAGACATGGGCAACCTTAACTTCTGAATGTGATACAATGTGTAAAGTCCATTTTGGTTCTTATTTGACTCTTTTTTTCTTTCTTTTTTTTATTTTTTCTTTTTTTTCTTTAGAGCATTTTATTGGTTGGTGTTTGATTCTCCCAGGGTCAGGTTTCATGCATCATTGCCTATGAGGACTTACAGTATCACGTACACCTTCCCCCAAATCTCCACATAGGGCGATCCCTACCACCCGTGTAACGGGAGTTCGGTCGGTGCATCCCAAGTCAGATGACTCGAAAGCACCAGACACAAAGGCCCCTCAGACCTACTTTCCCGAGTGATAGGAGTCGTGCGAGAAGAGAGAACACCACTTATTTATTTATCTACATGAGAACCAAAACCCCTACACTTAAGTTTCACAAAAAGAGATTAAGGGCCCTTGACTACAACAAACTTCCTTATACTAACAGACACGAATTATTTGACTCATTTGGTTCAGGGTGGATTTCTTTAAATGTTTGAGTACTGAAACCCTATGTTTACACGCCCCCCGAGGGAAAACCGGGGTCCATCCTAATGACTCGATAAGACCTAAAGCCAGTAAACTAGATATCCTAATGCATCAAGTTCAAGACAATTTTGGGAGCTTTCTTTTTACTTTGCCTCTCAACGGTTTTGCACATGCTAAACACACGCAAAAACCTACAAAAACATTTTCTTTCGCAAACACATGAAGATTTTGAAAGAAATGTGAAGATTTTAAAGCACTAGGCAAGCAAAAGAAGACAAGTCACCCAAGGATCATGGCAAGCAGATATATCACTGTTAAATGCAGCACACTAGCATGACCCTAACAATACACACAAAAAGAAAACAAAATCAAAAGAAAAAGACTCGACTATGTACACACGTAATACACCCCCCCTCCACACCTACTTCATGTATTGTCCTCAATGAATGCGAGCAAGATACTACATGGATATATGCATGGAAAAGGAGAGATCTCACCAACATGAATTACAATGGGAAGTTCAATGTCATGTTGATGGACACAAACCCGAATTCCCTCAAAACCTGTGAGATGCTGAAGAAGGGAGATAAATACGTGAAGAATTGGGACCCAAATACGCAAGGGTTGGGGCCCACAACAATCAATGTTCGCTCATGGAGTCTTTTATTGCACTTTTTTTCTTCGAATTTTTATATTATTTTTTTAGTATGATATGTACAGCAACAACGATATTCTCATAATCATTTGATCAAGGAACATCAAATGAGAACATCAAGTCATGAGGACCAGAGACTTGCCGAGATGGGCAAACTTCACTGGTACTCTGAGGTGTCATGAGGGGTGAAAGGTCAAAGCTGAAAGGCTGGAACCCCTCATGATATTGGTTGGGTGTGGGCAACAAAGAATGAAGTTGTGTTGCCTCACTAGGGTTTAATTGCTCATCGAAGAAAACCCTCCAACCAATAGGCGGGTGCATCGGAATGAGTTCCTCAGGCTCATTCGATGGATGCAGCAGACCTGCATCACTAAGAATGGGGCTTCTCCCCAAGTCATCCAACAAGGACCTCCCACCATCATTTAGATCATCAAGCATAAGCTCGGTCATAGGTGGGTCGTTGTTGGAGTCAATATGAAGCTCAAATGGCTCAATGGCCATGGGACATGAGGTAGAGACACCTTCTGGTATAGGCATATGATGAGGTGTCTCACTCTCACTAGTACTCTCAACTGAATCATGCAACGAACACTCCCTTTGGACATTTATGTTCGGGCAAGCTCACTCTGCTGCACTGCGAAGACAGGCAATGAGTGTTCGCTGGGCCCACGAACATTCTCAACGGGTTGCATTGGGGTTAGGGGTGTTCGTTGATTTTGTGGTGCTTTCTCCAATTGGCAGATGAGATTTAGATTTAAAGGCTCATCCATGGGTTCCTGTTGCCTACCAGAGTTGAACACATGAAACTCGGCACTCATGTTACCGAATGAGAGCTTCATGAGACCATTTCTACAATTAATCAAGGCATTGGAGGTGGCCAGAAATGGTCTACCCAAAATCAAAGGTTTTTGAGAGTGGGTGTTCGCAACAGGATTGGTATCGAGGACAACAAAATCGACTGGAAATATAAAATCTCCAACTTTGATAAGCACGTCCTCGATAATCCCCCTGGGAATACGAATGGATCTATCCGCCAATTGGAGGGTGATCTTAGTTGGTTTCAATTCTCCCAAGTTCAACTGTTGATAAACAGAGAATGGGATGAGGTTGACCGCTGATCCTAAATCAAGCAAAACATTGCTCATTCTAGTGTCGTCTATCTTACACTGAATAGTAGGACACCCAGGGTCCTTGTATTTTGTGTAGGTGGGATTGGACAAAAGTGAGCTGATATTTGCAGCCAAGAATGCTTTCTTAGGAACATTGTGAAGGGAATGTGTTCTAAAAGCTTTACTTTTAAATGCCAATTATTATGAATTGAATGAGAAATCATTTTGTTCCTTGTTTATGTTATTCGTCTTTTAGAAACGTTAAGGAAGAGGCTCTTGGTCCTTAACCGTAGAGCTTTAAAAGATATTGGTTTACATAAAACAAAAGATGTTCGCAATCATGGTAATCAACATGGGACATTAATTACCGAGTTAAGATTGTCGTGTTGGTCATAGATCATTGTAGCTCTACAAGTGAGTGACAACACGGGTACGCAAAAGAGGAAAATATTACTTTTGTATACTGAATAGACCTAATAAGTAAAATATTATAGAAATGTGTTTCTGTGTCATTAATATTTTATTGTGTCCTTGGTCCTTTGATATGAGACTTATATCTGATCACTTAAGGAATGCTTAATTAGACTAGTGTCTTGAGCTATCGATGAGTGTAGTGTAAAGACATTGGTTGGTTAAGTACAACTTTTGTTGGAGAAGATAGTTAGTCAAAAGATTATCATTGCCCCTCTTAATTGAGTGATGATATTAGTGGGCCCCTTGATAAAGCAAAGTTATAATGTGCACAATGTGATTTGAGTTAAGTCACATATTTATAACTAGCTTAAAGAGATCAAGAAATGAATACTAAGACAAAGATGACACAATACTACTTTGTGTGTATTCTTAATTTCATGAGGCAAGGGACGGACACAAGTGGTGCACTCCATCACTAAATGGATCGGGTTTGGTTCGAGTGGAATTAAGACATCTAACTAATTGGGAGCTATAATGTGTAGCTAGATACCGCTTATAGCTTGTGATATTAAGCTCTTAATATCACTGCCAATTTAGTTTAGATCCTCCCATAGGTCACACCGCAAAACTGGGAAACAAGAAATGGGGATTTTGAGTTAATAAGATGTGTCGGGTTTCATGTAGAAAATATGACACATGTGGTGAACAAACAAAATCAAAATTATGTTGTGATTAATAACATAATTAGAATCTAAATTAAATTCATATGTGATGTAAATATTATGGGGTGTAATGATTGATCATTACATAGGATAATATGTTACATAAGTTGTGACTTTACTACTAATCCCAAAATGTCAAATTTTGTAGGGGTTAAACTGAAATTTGACAAGTCTGCAAGACTGTGCAAACGGTTGACCGGTTAACGGTTAACGGTCGACCGAAGGTGCCCGGTCGACCGAACACGTCTCGACCGATAACATGTGAATTTCGTCTGTTCGGAACGGTCGACCGAACATTGCGATGAAATATTTTACTGTTTCGAAGGGTCGACTGAGTGTCGAACGGTCGACCGAAACTCGATCTAAGTGGTCGACCGGATCTCGCAAACGGGCGACCGGCCAAACGGTTTTATGCAGAATTAATTTAAGAATTAATTAGATCATGCATGGAATTGGTCCATAATTGATTTAATTCGTGGCTAAGATTATTTGTTAGCAAATAATGGATGGTTAGATGGAATTTTGCATGAGATCATGGGCAAGGGGTTGCACATCAATAGGTAATTTGGAGAGAGCTTATAAATACAAGCTTATCTCATTACACCATTAATCTAATTAATTATTTCTTGTGCAAAAATTCTCTCTCCATAATTCTCCACGAAAATTCCTTAATTCTTAAGTTTAGTTTTAGTTCTTAAGAGATTATCTTCTCAAGGGAATTAAAGAGGGGTTAGTAATTATATTCTAAACCCTATCGGAGATTGAGAGACTAGCTTCCCTTTCTCCGATCTTGTTTAGAGTTTGGTGAATAATCGGAGGCATCCGGCGCAGCGAGAAGCATCCCCAACGTCTCCGAATCTTCAAGAAGTTTTAGAGAACTTCTAGGTATGAATTTCGGAGCCCATATTTGTTTTAATAAAGTTTTGAAACTAGATATTAAAACAAATTGATGCATGCATGAAATAAATCATAGAAAATTGTAAATTGATCCTTATTGTGCATAAAAATTTCGAAAATATATATGTACAATTAAACATGAAATCCTACACATTGGTCTTCCTCCTTGTTGTGCAGAGATCCTTCAACACTTTGGCATATTGAGGTATTTGTTGGATGACATCCAACAAGGGGATGTTAACCTTTACTTGCTTAAACACCTCTAATATCTTGTCCATGGTGTCACTCTACTTTTTGGTTAACCTACTTGGATAGGGAGCTTTTGGCAGGTAGGTTTTCTGCGGTGCCTGAGAAGAAAGAAGCGTTGGTGTATTACCCTCAGCCTCTTCTTCACCCATTCCCACTGAGGGGCTGCATAGATGGTGGTGGTTGTGGCAAGGAAATGTGATTGTCAACCTGTTTTCCATTCCTTAAGGTCACAATGGAATTGACATGGTGAACAGGTTCCTCCACATGGTTCACTTGCCTCCCCCGTGGTACCACATTGTCATTTTGCATGTGTTGTTGCTGGTACATGCGGGGGTTAGCCTCAGGCTGGCTAGGCAAAGACCCTCTCTCTCTTTCATGTACAGACTGAGCCAATTGGCCCATCTGAAGCTCTAGAGATTTGATGGTCTGCTGATTTGAAGTGAGAACTTGACTTGTGGAAGACATAAAAAATTTCACAGAGTTCTCAAGTCCACGAGTCAAGTTCTCAAGCGAATTAAACCGGGTTTCAAAGTTGTTAGAATTTGGGAAACCTGGTGGATTGGTGCTTGGAACTTGGGGTTGCTGATATGAATGAGCATGCATGGGAGGTTGGTGTGGTTGATTAGGTGGTCGAGTGGAGGTTGAAGGACCACCCGGGGCATTATTTTGGTTCCATGAAAAATTGGGGTGGTTCCTCCATCCAGGATTATAAGATGATGAGTATGGGTCATTCCTAGCTCTGTCATAGATGGCGTTGACATGTTCCATCTCAGGAGGAATGGACACACACTCACTTTCTACATGACCTATCCTACCACATGAATGACAGGGAACTCGACCAGATGTGGACATGTGAGGTGGACTTTGTTGGTTTTGGAGCTCAATCGAATCCATACGGCGCATTAAGGCCACCATGCGTTCCTCGGTGGCCGTAGTGTTATCGATAGCAAATACGGCACCCGATCTAGTCGAGTTTGCATTCGCGATCCTTGCTCCTATACTAGATGATGCAGGTGGTTCCCTTACACTCTCCCATTGCATTGTTTTCTCAGCAAGGTCTTCTAGGAAATCCCATGCCTCCCTTTCATCCTTTCCCAAGAACTCTCCTTGACACATGGACTCAAGGAGCTTTCGGGACGGGATGTGAAGACCCTCGTAAACAATCTAACAAAGACGCCACAACTCAATGTCATGGTGAGGGCATGAGGATAGTAGCTCCTTGAGCCTCTCTATATATGCATGAAATATCTCGGTCTCAAGTTGATAGAACGAATTGATTTCGTTCCTCAATTTTTGAGTCCGATGATTTGGGAAGTACTTCTTGAGGAATGCAGATTGAAACTCATCCCAAGTCCTAAAGGAATTCGCCTGGTTCCTGTACAACCACTTCTTGGCATCATCCTTCAGCGCAAAGGGGACAAGCCTAAGATGGATGGAGTCTGTACTAAGTTGTTGCAGCTTGAACATATCACAGACCTCCTCAAATTCCCTGAGAAAGATATAGGGGTCACCTTTCCCAGTGAAGTGAGGGAGCATGGAAATAAACTGAGGCTTAACCTCAAAATGGTTCCCATTTGCCTCTGGCAATACGATGCATGAGGGTAGAGCAGTACGTCTCGGGTAGCATCGATCACGTAGAGGTATGGGAGCCACAACAGGAAGCACAGGTGGAACAGGTGGGTCCAGCAACTGCTCCTCCTCACGGAAATGAGCAGCCATTGAACCCGGACTGAGTGCAACACGAGAAGAGGAAGGCGTCGAGAAATCAACTACCGAAGCCGGGTTGACAACGCGCCTCGTCAAACGACCACTCTCGTCTCGTGTCCACGAAAGCATGCACAAAGGTGCACACACACAAACCAAAACTTTTCTTTTCTTTTCTTTTTTAACAAAGAATGTGCGTAGAGGAGCAGACGGGGGAACACAGGAGAGAAAGAATGACTCAGGAGAGAAGGGAAGAAGTCCTTATGCTACGGCGGATGGGTACAGGTAGAAGCACACAACCAAACAAGGCTCAAGCAATCCTAAGGTAGCTATTGGTCCTTACAACTAGACGACGCCTAACTGCGAGGTCACACGGCCTCAACATGCCTCACCTCCCTACAACGAGGACCACAAAGCCCAGCAAGTGAGCCAAGATCCAGGGATCTCGTCTCTCCTACTATCGACAAAGTGGGCAACGCCGATCAGGTCATGACGGTCGGGACCGGATCACTCTCCTAATGCGCCCGAAATCCTAAGGGCCAATGTCTACTTGATTTTAAAAATTAGGCTCTTGATTAGTGTGGTTTGTGGGGCGAAGGAAAGGGTGATGAAATCCCCCACCTTATCTTTTATGGGACAGCCCCTCCTTAGTAACGTTTTGGAGTCCTAATCTAGCAATCAACTCTCCAAACAAACGCTCAACTCACACTTGTTTCAATGCACTTCCTACTAACTAATGCATGTTCATACGAAATGCATGAATGAGAGTAGAAGGTGCGTACCTCATGCCAGCACTCAACAACTGAACATAAAGCTAAAATGAAAGACAATCTATATGCCTAAGTCACATACATGATGCATGACCTAAACAAAAAGAATGCCTAATCTTTTGCTTTGAGTTTTAGGGTCCAAGTTGCTTAAAGGAGGTTTGACTATTGATCTGGGGACAAACTATAGGACACAACATGCCAAATCGAGTCCCAGATCACTATATCAGATAAAGAAATACTCCACAGAAATTTAGAGGTGAAATGAAACAACCAGACCGCCAGTTGGCGGTTCTAGACCGCTGATTGGCGGTCTTCTTTTCTCAGACCGCCTCCAAACTTCATCAGATGCTTCCCCTTCTCAATGTGAGTCTCCTGAAACAAAGAAAACTACAAGACAAAAATTAAAACCACTCGAATCGTCCAAACAAGAGTCTGGACTGACACCTCCCCGGCAACGGCGCCAAAAACTTGTTGAACGTTTTATTTAAAACCGCAAGTGCACGACTGCGATGAAGCGGTGGCAAGTATGGGTCGTCCTCAGGGAGGTGAGCAGCCTCTTGTTTATCAGAAATCAAGTGGCAAAAATTGGGGGAGAAAGATTGATTATGCTACTCTACACTAAACTACGCTAAGAATTATGAAATGCGAACGAAAGAAACAAACAATGAAATGACAACTAAGCTAAGAACAAAAGAAGAATGCTGGAATACAGAAATGGGAAAACCCCTATGGGGTGGAATGAGTGCACACAAGCAAAGAGGTGGGTGTTTAACACATTCTTTAAGCACAAATAAGGGTGGTGTTATCATGCATAGGAAGTGTCTAAATGTTGGGGCAAAACGTATCAATCTATTCACCAACTTAGTTGATTAACATTTACATATGCAAGATGTTTATTTCAGAACCTAAACAAGCATGCGAGGTGTCTAATCATTTTGGAAAAACTCATCAAGTTATAAATTCTATCCTAAACAAGCAAGCATACATTCATGTTTTATCAACACATTGGAAATAAAGCATTCAATCCATTCTCATTTGCATGTATGTACATCTACTCCACCCCCCAAAGGGGATGGAACTACTCACTAAACATTACACTAATTATTAAACTAAACAAAGAAAGCATATTAACTAAGCTAATAAAACTTAATGAAATGAGATTAAGCAAAGCAAAACAAGAAACATAAAACAAACAACATAATAAAGAAAACTTGTATTAAAATGACTCACATTAAAAGTAGCATCCTCCTACTTTAGTGTGTGCTTCAAGGCCTCACTTCTAGTAGCAAGAATAGCCACTTAAAATATGGAGTCATTACAATGGAAGGTGAAGAGTTCTATTTATAGCCATGGAAAAAGGCAAATCGGGACAATCCCCCGATGTGGGACTAAACAGATACCAAAACTAGCCTAAACATCCTCTAATACATGTGCTGGAGAAATGTTAGCAGATTTGGGCCAAAATGGACCGCCAATTAGCGGTCTTGGACCGCCAAATGGCGGTCTATATGGTTCAGCTCCTCCTCATTTTTGTTTTGGGCTTTTCGTGGTATATTTTCTGGTCTTGGATGCATTTAATTGGTTTGTTGGAGCTCCGACCCGAATCAAATTGCTAAAAACTCCCCATGATGGTGTGGAGTATTCTGTTTTGCTCTTAGGTCCTTCTGTCTTACGTTCAGGTCATTCTCCCTAGCATCTCAGTCCCCAGATCTCACAATTCAGTCCTTTTTCCCAGCTTTTGGGTCCTTTTATGCTTCATCTCTTCAAACCTATTTATTCCTGAAAACTAGACATAAAACTCGTAACATAGCAATGTTTAGGTGAAAGATAATGGATATAAGATACAAATATAAGCATGAAATGATGTCAATCAAATACCCCCACACCTAACTTTTGCTAGTCTCGAGCAAAACAAAGCAAGGAAAAAGCATACCAAAAACAAGAAATCCTAACTCACTTTCGTAGGAATCACGGTTGCACTTAGCACGTGCAACAAGCCGTTAAACCTCCTTGTCGCCAAGGAGGAGGAGTGTTGTCTCCTGAGGGTTTTCAGCGGATACACCCACAAAATCCGAACAAGATGCATTAATCAATCTAGCTACACGACTCGTTGGACTCATTTTGTTGATCACGGGACGCGGTAATACTACGGGTCGACTCTATATATGTAATCGGTCCACACACCTAGCCTAATGAGTTATTCGTGAAAGTTAGTTAAGGACTTAAGTGAAAGACATGGGCAACCTTAACTTCTGAATGTGATACAATGTGTAAAGTCCATTTTGGTTCTTATTTGACTCTTTTTTTTCTTTCTTTTTTTCTTTTTTTCTTTTTTTCTTTTTTTAGAGCATTTTATTGGTTGGAGTTTGATTCTTCCAGGGTCAGGTTTCATGCATCATTGCCTATGAGGACTTACAGTATCACGTACACCTTCCCCCAAATCTCCACATAGGGCGATCCCTACCACCCGTGTAACGGGAGTTCGGTCGGTGCATCCCAAGTCAGATGACTCGAAAGCACCAGGCACAATAGCCCCTCAGACCTACTTTCCCGAGTGATAGGAGCCGTGCGAGAAGAGAGAACACCACTTATTTATTTATCTACATGGGAACCAAAACCCCTACACTTAAGTTTCACAAAAAGAGATTAAGGGTCATTGACTACAACAAACTTTCTTATACTAACAGACACGAATTATTTGACTCACTAGGTTCAGGGTGGACACTTCGACCTCCGCTCGCGTCTTCACTATCCACTCCCCGTTACGGGCCGGGAGAGAATGCCTTTTACAAAACAAGCTCCACGAACACCCTCGTGAGCTTGACTTTCTTCTCTCACAATCCGAGAGGAACACTTCGGGCTTTCACCGAAGTCCTTGCTTCTTTTACAACTGAGAACTTGAGTGGAATACACTCTCTAACTTGAGCACACTTGAGTAGGAATAAAGAATTGATCACTAAGTGTGGAAATTGGAGGCTTGGAGTGTTTGGGATTCTCTCTAATATTTTGGACAAGTTTGTAGTGGGAGAGTTGTGTTAAAATGTGTTTTACAACTCTATTTATAAGCCTTAGAGAGAATAGGGTCGTTGGCATTGATTGGGTGTGAGTTGATGTGTGATACACAAAATAGAAATCTGCAGGACCCAATTCTGGATGTATTCGGTCGACCGGATCGGGCTGAACGGTCGACCGTTAGGCAGTTTTGAACTAAGTTCGGTCGACCGGTTAAGCAACGGTCGACCGCCCAATGCTACGACATAGGTACACTTAAGTGATAGGTCGAACACTGTTGAACATTTTAATTAAACCGCAAGTGCACGGCCGCGATGAAGCAGTGTCAAGTACGGGTCGTCCTCAGGGAGGTGAGCAGCTTCTTGTTTATCAGAAATCAAGTGGCAAAAATAGGGGGAGAAAGATGTATATGCTACTCTACTCTATACTACGCTAAGAAGTAGGAAATGCGAAAGGAAGAACCAAACAATGAAATAATAACTAAGCTAAGAACAAAGGAAGAATGCTGGAATACAGAAATGGGAAAACCCCTATGGGGTGGAATGAGTGCACACAAGCAAAGAGGTGGGTGTTTAACACATTCTTTAAGCACAAATAAGGGTGGTGTTATCATGCATAGGAAGTGTCTAAATGTTATGGCAAAACCTATCAATCTATTCACCAACTTAGTTGATTAACATTTACATATGCAAGTTGTTTATTTCAGAACCTAAACAAGCATGAGAGGTGTCTAATCATTTTGGCAAAACTCATCAAGTTATAAATTCTATCCTAAACAAGCAAGCATACATTCATGTTTTATCAACACATCAAAAATAAAGCACATCCCATTCTCTAATGCATGTATGTACATCTACTCCACCCCCCAAAGGGGATGGAACTACTCAATAAACATTACACTAATTATTAAACTAAGCAAAGAAAGCATATTAAAACTAAGCTAGAAATAAAAGACGATTAAATTAAAACATGCATAAACAATAAAAGAAGCATAAAACAAACAATGAAAGAGACACAAAACTTTATTGATAAAATGACTCACATTTCAAGTAGCATCCTCCTACTTCAGTGTGTGCTTCAAGGCCTCACTTCTAGTAGGAAGAATAACCACTTAAAATATGGAGTGCTTATAATAGAAGGTGAAGAGTTCTATTTATAGCCATGGAAAAAGGCAAACTGGGACAATCCCCCGATGTGGGACTAAACAGATACCAAAAATAGCCTAAACATCCTCTAATACATGTGCTGGAGAAATTTGAGCGGATTGGGGCCAAAATGGACCGCCAATTAGCGGTCTTGGACCGCCAATTGGCGGTCTATATGGTTCAGATCCTGCTCATTTTTGTTGTGGGCTTTTCTTTCTGGTATTGTTGGTCTTTGATGCGGTTACTTGACTTGTTGGAGCTCCAACCCGAATCGCATTGGTAAAATACTCCCCATGATGGTGTGGAGTATTCTGTTTTGCTCTTAGGTCCTTCTGTCTTGCAATCAGGTCCTTCTTCCTTGCATCTTGGTCCCCAGATCTCACAATTCAGTCCTTTTTCCCAGCTTTTGGGTCCTTTTATCCTTCATCTCTTCAAACCTATTTATTCCTGAAAACTAAACATAAAACTCGTGACATAGCATTGTTTAGGTCAAAGATAATGGATATAAGATACAAATATAAGCATGAAATGATGTCAATCAAACACCTAAAGGGAAATGGTCGACCGATTTGTACCAGGCACTTTGGGGTTGACAAACAGTGATGTATTCGGTCGACCGAAACAGGTCTAGCGGTCGATCGTTTTTCAACAGGAGATTTGGGTTTGTCAAGAGATAGACAAACGGTCGACCGATCATGATCCTCGGTCGACCGATACATGAAATGTGTTTGGGGTATAATTGGTTTAATACGAATATGACCGTTGGGTATATACGACAAAAGTAACGATCGGGAAAATAAGTTCAGACGGTCGACCGAAAGGCAAAACACGGTCGACCAAAACTAGACAGTGAAACACAAACAGGATACTTGATCATTCGGTCGACCGAACGGCATGTTGCGGTCGACCGAATGTGGGCAGACAGTTAGGGTTCAGGTTTGGTGTTTTCCGGTCTAAGTTTGGGTAATCTATTGAAGTCCAAATTATGTGAAATTTCGTGTGTGACTTCTATAAGGAACCTAGTGTGTGTTTATGTTGATTTTAGCTCAAGTATGCTCAATTTACACATGTTCCTAGGACTCAAAGAAAATACATAATTCATGTCTTCAAATGAGCTTGATTACATGTCTTGACTTGATTTTCCTTTCTTCCTTGAGTCTTGATCACCTGTAGAGGTTAGCACAAAGAAATATATATGCAATGCAATATGTGTGCTACTCTACATGATCATAATTAAGATTAGGTTAATTAAATCATCAAAACATAGATTAAGGCCAAAAAGCCAACAGACCAAAGTTACCGATCCGGTCAACCGAACTTCTGCAGAATTGCATCCTACAAGTTTCTGTTTTGTATATCTTCCACAATCTTTTACCAAACTTGTCCCAACGACTATAACTCAGTTAGAGTTTATAAATAGGTGTTCCCATGACACAATTACACAACTCTTACACTTCCTATTGTCATATACACCTAAGAGAAACTCCCAAATCTCCCAATCCCCAAATCTACTCCCCAGGCCTAAACTTCCACACTTTAGTATCAATTCCACATCCTAAGCTAAGTGTGCTCAAGTTAGAAAGTGTGTTCCACTCAACATCTTTATTGTAAAGAAGCAAGGACTTCGGTGAAAGTCCAAAGTGTTCCTCTCGGATTGTGAGAGAAGAAAGTCAAGCTCACGAGGGTGTTCATGGAGCTTGTTTTGTAAAAGGCTTAATCTCGGCTGGAACAAGGTTGATAGTAAAGACGCGAGCGGAGCTTGCAAGAGAGGAAGTAGGTGGGAGGTCGAACCTCTATAAAATCTGGTGTCATCATTGTGGTTTGCTTTACTTGTTTGTTTTTGTTTAATTCCGCTCTGCATTCTTTGATTGCTTAAATAAGTAGGTAATTAGCTTAAAAGTGATTAGAATTAGAGACCCTCGCGATCCTACATTTGGTATCAGATCCTTGTGAGCTAAATTTCTTTACTTAACTGTAATTTTTAGTGATGGCATCAACTTCTATTCATGTAGAGGGATTGTGGACAACTAGGCCTTCTTTACTTGTCTCATGCTAGATCTAGAGATTATATTGTTGCTTGTAAATGATCATCTTGTTATGGTAAATGGTTTTATATGTATGAATGTTGATTAGTAGAGAATGCATGAATGTATTGAGTTGTATGGATGGTTAATTGATGCCCTAATGTCCAGACTAGGTACTTAGTTCATTCTTGAGAACCTAAAGTGTATCTTAACTTCATGTCTAACTATATTAGTCGTGTATTAATGTAAATGTAGTTGATGTTAATTAGACTCCACACTAGTTTCTAGTTGATTTCACCTACTTTACACACTTGTGCCACATGTAATCAAGAACCACTCACACACATACACATACCTACACACCTCCACTCCATGGGGATTTAGTTTAATTCTCGATTCATTCATTGCATAGTTTAGTAGTTAGTTTAGCATAATCCCTTCATTCTCCTCTTATTTCCCACTCGAGTAAGGTAGTAACAACAACACGCACAACTCCCTGTGGACCGACCCGTACTTGTCGCGTCTTCACCGATGTCGTGCACTTACGGTTATTAAAACAATCAATCAAGAGGTTCGGCATCGCACCCGGTCCTAGTCCTCCTCGCAAGCCTTGCTCAACCCTTCGAGCCTCGCTTACGGTTCCATTAACCGATCTCCTTTCCGGGTCCAGATCAACACCATCTACAACAACCGAGCCTCGCAAACAACATTGCCTCGCTTGTGTCTCCTCTAACAACCCGAGAAGGAGCTTCCCCAAAGCTTTACAACTAGGTGATTCTTTTATATGGAAGTTGAATCACAGTCTAACTACACACTCTAACTTGAGCACACTTGGATATATGATTGGAATGGAATTGCAAGTGGTGAAGTTTGGCTTAGAGTGTGAAGATGTAGAGGATTTGACCTTGAGTATAGATCAATAGGGAGTGTTCAAGAGTTCTAAAACTAAGATATGGGACCCTATTTATAGGCCTTCAAACTCTACAAGCCGATTGGGAGTTGGTGAGATATGGAACAATGAGAAGCAAGGATTTGCTTTAAGCTCAGCCAGATTTCGGACCAGGTTCGGTCGACCATTTGAAGAGTGGTTGTCTGAAACATGAAGGACAGACTGGTCACAATAAGGCAATATGTTGAGCGAACATGATTCAGATCACCGTTCACCAACTTCGAGTATCTATTTTTAATTTTGCCTTATTTAATTTTGGTTCGCCGAATTGCATTTGGTTCACCGTTCCATGGTGGAAAGTAAGATTGGTTGGTCTTTGATTAAACAAGTTTGGTAGACCGTGTATACTTTGGTTGACCAAAACTAGCGTGGGTTTTACGCTAATAGTTAAAGATCAAATAGTCATTGAGTACAACAGTCAAGTGCCACGTGGAAATAGTCATTGGACACCTAAAGCCAAAATGGAATCGGTTGACAGACAAGCATTAGATCATACAAAATTGGACAAGTCAATTGGGCCCAAAGGCTTGATTCAAATGTGATTGTTGGAGCAAAGTCCAAAACCGGTCTGAGGCACTTTAGTCGACCGAAGGTGTTTTTGTCGTCCGACTGGACAATTCCAAAGAGCAACCCATGTTCTACTATTGGGAGATTTTGGTTGACCGTTTGGGGTTCGGAAGTCCGAACTGGGTCGGGACATAATCGTAGTGCTCAAGTTTACATATTTTCCTATGAACTCAATAAATGGAAAATTACCAGTCTTAGTCCAAAGTTTTGATTACAAGTTTTAAGTCTTGATGTCTTTGTCTGAAAGCTTCTTCTTTTTGATAATCTTGATCAACATATTAAGATGATTGCAAGTATACAAGTATGTATGCAATGCATGTAATCGTGTTTACTCACTTTGATTGATTATGTTAATTGATTAAGATTAGTTTGATTAATCATCAAAATTTATATAGATTAAGGCAAAAATCCAACAATCTCCCCCTTTTTGATGATGACAAACCTATATCTTAATGCTTGAGTTTCAATTTAACTTCTCCCATTTTCTATATGATTTCTCCCCCCCCCCTTCATATATGTAAACTATGCACGTATATAATGCTCCCCCTAACAATATACATAGTATGAATTAATTGAAGTTCAATCCTTATCATTCCCCTTTGACATCAATCAAATGTGAACATTAAAAAGCATAAGATGCAAAGACTAAAATTACATAATTATCCTCCTTAAATAAGTGATAAAACATCATTTGCTCCCCCTGTCACTAAGGCCTAAAAATAATGATTTATGATATCAATTAAGC
This sequence comes from Triglochin maritima, assembly GCA_963682175.1. Lineage (NCBI taxonomy): Eukaryota > Viridiplantae > Streptophyta > Magnoliopsida > Alismatales > Juncaginaceae > Triglochin > Triglochin maritima. The sequence goes on along the minus strand of OY821774.1, from coordinate 25,626,627 downwards.
ATGTGATATCCCTAGATTAGAACCAATTGTTAAAGCTAAGAGGATAGATCATCTCACCCAACTTTTGATCCTCAATTTGGTATTGGTTCCAATCTCCTTTCGATAGCGATGGTGACTTCATGAATTCGATCCAAATGATTTCTTTGAAGCATGAGATCGATCTTTTGTTTCTTGAGTCCATTGCTACCGATCCATCTCCTTCTAAGTACCTACAAGTGAGGATTTTAGTACCCAAACAACCATGGGTCATTTCACATTAGTTTTTGGTACCCAAACAATTTTGGTTTTTGGTGCCAAACACTTGAGGAACTTCTATTCACAAATAAATGCTTTCCATTCATAGTAGGGTGAATAACATGGTTTTTGTAGTTATTAACATAATAGGCAAACAATGATTATCTAAATTTTTTTTTGACTATCAATAAGCATACCAAGCATTTTCTTTCCTTTAGTGAATTTTTCAAGATCTTTTTGTAATTGAGCATTTTTAGCAATGAGATCTTCTGTATCATCACTACATGAAAGCTTTGATTACAAGTCTTGAGCCTTGATGTCATTGTCCCAAATCTCATTCTCTTTGATAATCTTGATCAACCTATTAAGACGATTGCAAGTATACAAGTATGTATGCAATGCATGTAATCGTGTTTGCTCACTTTGATTGATTAGGTTAATTGATTAAGATTAGTTTGTTAATCATCAACATTGATATATATTAAGGCCAAAAAGTTATCAGACCTTAGCATTGTCTTTCCTTGACACCTTACTGGACCTAAAAAGCACCGTTGATTAACGACTTGAGAAGCACAGTTGAAGTCATTAAAGGAATAACTACATTGTTGGTTTCTGGCCTCATTACTCTTAATTTTGATGTTTAACAAACTAATATTATGCACAACTCAAATTAACACATTGTTTTACGTGTGTACATAGTCGAGTCTTTCTCTTTTTGTTTTTATTTTCTTTTGTTTGCATTGTTAGGGTCATGTTAGTATGCTACAATTAATATCGATATAATCGTGATGGTCTCTAATTCTAATCACTTTTAAGCTCATTACCTACTTGTTTAATCAATCAAGATATGCACAACGGAATTTAAACAAATACAAGTAAGCAAAGCAAACCACAATGATGACACCGGATTTTTATAGAGGTCCGGCCTCCCGCCTACTTCCTCTGTTACAAGCTCCACTCGATCTCCCTCGAGTTCTGCTCGCGTCTTCACTATCAACCTCGTTCCGGGCCGAGATTAAGCCTTTTACAAAACTAGCTCCACGAACACCCTCGTGAGCTTGACTTTCTTCTCTCACAATCCAAGAGAAACACTTCGGGCTTTCACCGAAGTCATTGCTTCTTTACAACTGAGATCTTGAGTGGAACACACTCTCTAACTTGAGCACACTTAGCTTAGGATGTGGAATTGATGCTATGATGTGGAAGTTTAAGCTTGGAGACTAGGATTTGGGGAATGGGAGACTTGGGAGTTTCTCTTAGGTGTATTTGACAAATGGAAGTGTAAGAAATGTCTAATTGTGTCAAGGGAACACTTATTTATAAGATCCTAAGGTATTACAGCCGTTGGGGATGAATTGGGTAAAAATTGTGTAAGATACACAAAACAGAAACTGACAGGACCCAATTCTGAGTAAGTTCAGTCGACCGGATCGGGCTGAACGGTCGACTGTTTGCCAATTTTGATTAAGGTTCGGTTGACCGGTTAAGGAACAGTCGACCGCCAAAGGCTATGACTCAGGTACACTTAAGTGATCGGTCGAACACCGAGATAGGTTCGGTCGACCGATTCACACCAGGCACTTTGGGGTTGACAAACAAGATTATATTCGGTTAACCGAACCAAGGTCCACGGTCGACCAAAAACCGACAGGCACTTTGGGTTTGTCAAGGAACATAAGTTCGATCGACCGAACAAGGTTCTCGGTCGACCGATATACAAAATGTATTAGGGGTATATGGGGATAATACGAATACGACCGCTGCGTATAATACGACAAAACAAACGGTCGGAAAAATATGTTAACTCGGTCGATCGAAAAGGTCTGGACAGTCGACCAAACTTGGGCAGTTAAATACTAATAGGATATATGATCACTTGGTCGACCGAACGGTCTGTTTCGGTCGACCGAATGTGGGCAGACTGTTCAGGTTTTGGTTTAGTGTTTTCCGGTCTATTGAAGTCCAAATTATGTGAAATTTCGTGTGTGACTTCTATAGGGAACCTAGTGTGTGTTTGAGTAGTTGTTAGCTCAAGTACGCTCAATTACACAAAGTTCCTAAGACTCAAAGAAATACAAATTACATGTCTTCAAATGAGCTTGATTACATGTCTTGACATGATTTCCTTCCTTCCTTGAGTCTTGATCACTGTAGAGGTTAGCACAAAGAAATATATATGCAATGCAACATGTGTGCTACTCTACATGATCACAATTAAGATTAGGTTGATTAAATCATCAAAACATAGATTAAGGCCAAAAAGCCAACATGGTTGACTTGTCTTCTTTTGCTTGCCTAGTACTTTAAATTTTAACATTTTCTTCAAAATCTTCAGGTGTTTGCGAAACAAAATGTTTTGTGGGTTTTGTGTGTGTTTAGTATGTGAGAAACCGTTGAGAGGTAAAGTAAAAGGAAGCTCCCAAAATTGACTTGAACTTGATGCATTAGGATATCTAGTAAATCGGCCTTAGGCCTTATTTAGTCGTTAGGATGCACCCGGTCTTCCCTCAAGGGAGAGTAATCATTGGGTTTCAGTACGCAAATAAACAAAGAAGTCCACCCTGAACCTAGTGAGTCAAATAATTCGTGTCTTTTAGTATAAGGAAGTTTGTCGTAGTCAGGGAACTTTAAACTCCTTTTTTGAAACCGTAAGTGTAGGGGTTTTGGTTCATCTGTAGATAAGAAATAAGTGAGTAGGTGTTCTCTCTTCTCGTACGGCTCCTATCACTCGGGAAATTAGGTCCGAGGGGACTTAGTGCCTAGTGCTTTCTAGCCATCTGACTTGGGATGCAAAAAGACCGAACTCCCGTTACACGGGTGGTAGGGATCGCCCTATGTGGAGATGTGGGGAAAGGTGTACGTGATAGTGTAAGTCATCATAGGTAATGATGCACGAAACTTGACCCTAGGAGAATTATACACCACCTAGAAAAAAAAAATAAAAAAAAAATAAAAAAAAATAAAAATGGTAATGCAAATAAGAACCTTAATGGACTTTACACTTTGTAACACTTGAGGATGTTAAGGTTGTCTTTGTTTTTCACTTAAATCCTTAATTAACTTGCATGAATGGTTCCCTAGGAGAAGTGTGTGGACTGAATACATATAAAGAGACAACCCGTAGAAGTATCGTGTCCAATGATCGACAAAAGTAGGTCCAATGAGTCATGTTGATAGATTGATAAATGCAACAATGTTCAGATTTTGTGGGTGTATCCGCTAAAAACCATCAGGAGACAACACTCCACCTCATTGGCGACAGGGAGGTTTAATGGCTTGTTACACGTGCTAACTGCAACCGTGATTCCTACGAAAATGAGTTAGGATTTCTCTATTTTACGAATGATGTTACCTTTCTTTTATTTTTCTCTTTCTTTGTTTTGCTCGGGACTAGCAAAAGTTAGGTGTAGGGTATTTGATTGACATCATATCATGCATATATTTGTGTCTTATATCCTTTAGTTTTAGCCTAAGCAATGCTACGTAATGAGTTTTATGTTTAAGTTTCACGAATAAACAGGTTTTGAGAAGAAGAGACTCAAAAAGGACTTAAAAGCAAGGAACATGACTAAGATGCAAGACTTATGGACTGAGATGCAAGAAAGAAGGACCCGGATGTAAAACCAAAAGGACCAATGAGCAAATCAAGAAACTCCACACCATCATGAGGAGTATTTTGGCAATTAGATCCGGGCCTAAACTCCAATAACCGATCTGAGTGCCATACTCATTGATCTGGTCAATGGAGATGAAAGTGGAGTGTTATGGCTATTGTCAGCTTAATCTTCAGGCTATGTGGACTTCTCTGGCTATTCTCTTCAAAGGCTACCTTCTTGCCTTTACTTTTGGTGTTGTTGCAAGCCCTCCTTTTTAAACCACATAATTTCTCCTTCCTTTAGGCACTGTAGAATTGTCTATCTTGTCACATGTGACATACAGTTGAACCTCTCTTGAAAAACTAACTATCATCTAACCACCAATTCAAAGTGGAAGTATTGGAACTATTTATTACATCAAAGTTCATACCAACTAAAATCATTACTCTACCAAGCTCCACATATGTAGTAGGAAAGAAACGACCTTTAGGTATTAACCGTTGATTGACATTATATCAAGCATATATTTGTGTCTTATATCCTTTATTTTTAGCCTAAGCAATGCTAGGTAACGAGTTTTATGTTTAAGTTTCAGGAATAAACAGGTTTGAGAAGTATAGACTCAAAAAGAACTTAAAAGCAAGGAAAAAGACTAAGTTGCAAGACTTATGGACTGAGATGCAAGAGAGAATGACCCAGATGTAAACCAAAAGGATCAATGAACAATCATGAAGCTCCACACCATTATGAGGAGTATTTTGGCAATTAGATTCGGGCCTAAACATCAACAACCAAATCGGGTTCACCAAACATCAAGAAATCAAGCCAGACATGAGCCATTCAAATTCAGACTCGATCCAACCAACCCAAACTGCCAATTGGCGGTCTGAATGAGTCCAAATGGTTCATGGTTTGGTCGGGTGTTCGATTATGTTGTTTTATGTCCATTTATAGTATGCGTTTAGTTCCACATCGGGGGATTGTCCCCGATTACCTTTTCTATGACTATAAATAGAACTCTTCCTCCTCTTGTGTATTTACCCATTGCTTGGTGGCATTCTCTCTACTTAGAGTAAGCCTTGAGCAAAACTCAAATGGAAAAGAATGCTACTTGTAATGTGAGTCATGTAAATAAAATATTTTTTCTTACTTTGTTTTAATGTTGTCTTCTCTTTTAATTCTTGCATGCTTAGTTTAATTTTAATTTGTCTTCTTTTCTTAATAAGTAGTTAGTAGTTCCATCCCCCTTTGGGGTGGAGATGATGTACATATATGTTGTGACATTTGTATGTTTGATGAATTTTTGATTGCGTAGACTTGCATGTTTATATGTGAAAAGAATGTGTTCTAAAAAATTTACTTTTATATGTCAATTATTATGAATTGGATGTGCAAACATTTTGTTCCTTGATTATGATATTCGTCTTTTGGAAGTGTTTTCACTCAAGAAGTGCTTAATTTGATTGTTGTCAAAAGCTATCAATGAGTATAGTGATAAAGGCAAAAGTTGGTTGAGCATGACTTGTGCTGGAAAAGATAGCTAGTCAAAACATTGTCATTGCTCATCTTAATTGAGTGATGATATTAGTGGGTCCCTTGATAAAGCAAAATTATAATGTGCAAAATATAACTTGAGTTAAGTTACATAGTTATAATTATCTTAAATAGATCAAGAAATGAATATAATAGAAAGGTGACACATTTCTACTTTGTATATATTCTTAATATCATGAGGCAATGGACGGACACAAGTGGTGCACTTACGTCACTAAATGGATGATGTTTAGCTCGAGTAGAACAAAGACATCTATGATAATTTGGTAACTATAATGTGTAGCTAGATACCGACTTATAGTTTGAGATATTAAGTATTTAATATCGCTGCCAATTTAGCTTAGACCCTCCTATAGGTCACACCACAAAACTAGGAAACAAGAAGCTTGATTTTGAGTTCATAAGATGTGTCGGGTTTCATGTCAAAAGGGACACATGTGGTGAATCAACAAAATCAATATGTCATGAGAATTGACATAATTAGAATCATGGATAAATTCACATAAAAATATCAGTTTAGGGTTCGGTCGACCGAGGTTTCTTTGGAACGGGCAACCGATAACGCATTTGGTTGACCGAAATTGTATGGAGTGCCTGGACAATTGGGATCGGTCAACCGGGCTTGAACGGACAATCGAGAGAAAATATCCAGGACCTATCTTTGGATGTTTCCGATAGACCGAATGTGACACGGTCGTCCAAAGAAATTCGCCAAGAGAAATTTTGGTGGGTCAACGGCCGACCGGAGCGAGACGCGGATCGTCCGAATTTTTCCAGAGAATTTTTCTCATGTATATTCGGTCAACCGTCTAGCTCACGGTCATCTGAACATGCGTTAAAACCGAATGGTTCGGTTGACCGAGAAGAATTCTTGGTAAACCGAACATCACGATTTTTGCCTGAATTATTAAGAGAATAATTTGATCATGGGCTAGATTAATTCCAGATTTGATCAAATGTTTTTTAGGATGCTTATGTGGTAGTTTGGGATTAATTTTAGGTGAGAAAAAGCAAGAGATCATGACTAGAGAATAATTCTTGATATGGACATTTTGGGAGCCTATAAAGGACCCGTTATCCTACTTGTTTAGTTACATGCAATATAATTCTCTCTCTCTAATACCTTCTTTAATGACCAGGAAAATCTCTTAATAGTTTTAAGTTTTGGGGATAGAAATCTCAGGAGCTTAAAGCGAGGTTATTATCAAGATTCTAAGCTTAATTAGAGATTGATTGGCTAGCTCCTTTCTATCTCATCTTGTTTAGAGTTTGGTGAATACTTGGACGGGAATCGGCGGGCGATTCGACGAGCAACGGAACTCCGGATCTTCTAAAAGGTTTTAGAGAACCTTTGGGCATGATTCTCTCTTCTTTGTTTATTTTAATATATGTAGGAATGCATGATATTAGAATAAACATAAACATGTACGTAAAATCCATGAAAATATGAAATCGATCTTGTATGTTTGTATAAAAATTTAAAATATACACATACATAAGGACATGAAATCCTACAGTGGTATCAGAGCATTTAGTTCATATTTTCAATGATTCGACTATATAATTAATTTTAGTTAATCATCTACAATCGAAACAATTCATGTTCTATGTCTTTTTCGAGTTTTCCGATAGTTTTGTTGATTTAATTCTAATTGATTTTTTGATAGTTTTAAATATTTTGAAATACATCATGTGAATGTTAGAATTGAAATTTAGACTTATGTCTAATATATAAATTTTTTGTTTTTAATTAAATGATTATTTTATAAGGAATCGACAAAATGAAAAAGGCATATGTTTATCTTTCCTTAAAGTTTTTATTTTGGAAATTGGATAAATAGCGGTTCAAATGTTTTGTATTTTGAAATATGGATGCACAAAATTATTTTAAAAGGATTTCAAATGGTTTTAGAATTTTTTGATTTAGAGATGCATGATAAACTAAATCGAGTAATTTATAGTATATGTGCATGCGTTGCTCGAGTTCTCTTATGCAGGGATGTGTGAGTTTGTATGTTCGTTAAAGCCATGTGTGAATGAATGAATGTGTATGTTATTATTATTCAATCACAGGGGCTTATGTGTATGTAAAAGCCAATTTCTATTTCTATGTATATTGATGCATTGCATACATTGCATCATATGTCTTTCATTTAGATTACTTTTATATAAATAAATGCTACTAAGGTATTGTTTTGAGCAATTGTGCAGAATTCAGGAGTTACAATACAATTTACCAATATTCGAGCTAAAACGCGTGCAATGGACTTAGATGGATCACAAAGACCAATTAGATAGAGGTTCAAGCTCAAGTTGAAGTTCAATTGATTGCATAAGAAGCCAGGGACCTGATCGCAAATTAGAAGGACTAAAAAGTTATTTTGGAGGAGTATTCAAGAAGAAATCAAATTCGGATCTCCAACGATATGCAATAATTGATTTATACGCGTGGAGGCCACCTACAACATACCAAAAACACACCCACAAAAGCACGAATTCATCTGGACCATCCATGCGGCGGAATCGCCGCATCTAACGGTCAATGTGCGGCGGAATCGCCGCACGGGTTGCGATCCGTGCCTCCCAATTTCGTCCACTTATGTAATCACACGTGTCCTTCCTGATGCATACTTAGGGTTTCTTGTATCGGCTATAAATAGCCCCGAAATTGTGTTGTGAAGGGCCTTTTTGTATTACATTCTTTGCAATAAAAATCTGCCCATTTATTTCTCCATTGTCTTTTTCTTTTGTAAGCTTAGTTTTAGATTAATATTTCATGTTCTTAATTTCAATAGAGTAAAATAATTTAGTTGTTCTTTATTCTTCTCTTAGAATAATTGTATTTGTTTTCGTAGATCGTAGTTTAGTATAATATTTCTTTCTTTTTGTTTTCATAGTCTCTCGATGATCTCCATGACCCCTTCTCCTCATCTTCTCCCCATGGGTTTCTAACTTGAAGATTCATAACTCCCACCCACTGGACTCTCATCCATAGTTATTTCTTCTTAGTTTCTGTTCTTGTTGTTCTTGCTTTAGAAAGATAAAAAAATAAATCCAAAAATCTCAAACCAACACTATTTCTCTTTTGCTTTCCTTAATCAAAGAAAATCACAAAAATATAAGAATCTCTCCCTCCTTGTGTTCGACCCGTACTTGCCACCGCTTCAATGCGGCCGTGCACTTGCGGTATAAATAAAAATCACAACAAGTTTTTGGCGCCGTTGCCGGGGAGGCGACGAGAATTTTAAGTTTTTTTATGATTTCGTTTTTTTTGTTTTGTTTGGATTTTGGTTTTTCACGATCTAACGTTTTCTCTGTGCTTTTCAGGAAGTAGTAGAGAGGACACGAAAATCCGGAGACCATCTGATCTGAACAGGCGGCGAAATCGTCGCATAATAAATAGAGTATGCGGCGGAAACGCCGCACGGGTTGAAGATCTGAGGCTGAAATTTCTCCGGAACGCGACTTATCTCTGGGTGGACGCGTAGAGCACTGGAAATTGTCGAGAGCGGGCGGCGAACCCGACTGAGCGTGCGTAGGTAACATTTGTTGCCTTTTTCCTCGTAATTTGCTTTTTCGTAGAATTGCATGTGTAGGGAAAACTTCCATAATTGGCACTAATTCAACTTGTGACCTAAAATTTTCAAAATTAGAAAGGCCTTAGTGCATGCATCATTTAAAGATTTTCTCGCATTATGTATGCTAAATTTTGCAAATCAATTCATTTTTGAAGAGTGCTGGAGGCAAGGTACGGGCGCGGATTTTATTGATTGCATTTAAGCATATAATTTAGTTTGCATACAACCTTGCAATTGTCCCCCACTAAAGACCAATGTTTGACTATCTCTGCTAGATTTAAGTTAAACTATCTTAAGGGCAACTCCGTAGGAAAAGATACGGTGGGGATTTCATCACCCTTTCGTGGCCCACAAATAACAATCCCAAAGTGTCACCCAAGCCTTAATTAAAATCAATTAGACATTGGCCCCTAAGGATTCAGACTCAATTAAGGAGAAGATTGGTTTGACTTGCTATGACTTGAAGCTGATTGAATTTAATTTGGTGTCTAGAAAGTGTTTTTGTGTTGACGTAAGTCTTCCAAGCGAAGTGGTTGTCTAATTGGCACCGACTCAGTCGGAAGCGCCCCCACTAGCTATACACGGCCTGGCTAAGTTGGTTTGATTAGTGAGGGAGGTGAATCAAGCGAATCAATTCGACTCAACCAGTTAGGAGTCGTCTAGACTTAACCTACACTAGGTCTAGGATTGTTTGAACCATGCTTGTTTAGGAAACTTCTGACCAACCCTCTCATCTATCTATTAGAGTTAAGTTTCCCTTCTCATCTGAGTCTTCTTTCTCTTCTCACCTCAATTCTCTAGATTAGGATTCCTTTCTCATCTTTTTCCCTTCTATTGTTTGTTTCCTTCTTTTTTTTCTTTTTTTTTCTTTTTTTTGAAAAAATAAAAAAATTAATTCAAACCGGTGCACTCAGATTTGGGTTCGGGACTTGAGCAATCGACTCTCACGAGGTCATCTAGATTCCAGTCTAGAGCTTAGCCCCAATCCACTTGTTGCACCACCTCACCCGGATCCAATGGGTGAGAATGTAGTGGACCCACCTGTTGCACCACCTATGACTGAGGGATCGGTGCTACCCAACGATGGCTGCTCAGCCATCGTGCATCGTTATGCCCACCATACCGGGTCGCGACTTCGAACTCAAGGCACAATACCTGAGTATGTTGCCCAAGTTCACCTCTAAGGAAGATCCATATCTCTTCCTTAGAGAATTTGAGGAAATCTGCTCCCTTATGCAATACCAGCATATCCCTGAGGAGGCAGTGCGTCTTAAATTCGTGCCTCTAGCACTGAAGGACGACGCTAAAAAATGGCTATATAGTCTAGCCGAAAGATCCATTAGGAGTTGGGCTGAGTTTGTTCAAGTGTTTTTAAAGAAATATTTCCCCAACCATAAGACTATTAGGATTAGGAATGAAATTTGTGCATTCGTTCAATCTGAGAGCGAGTCATTCTATTCCTATTTGGAAAGATTTAAGCACCTTCTGACCCAATGCCCTCATCATGGAATTCCAAGATGGCAATTGTGCCAAATTATCTATGAGGGATTGACACCTACATCTAGAGTTATGCTAGAATCTGTAAGCCAAGGAAGCTTTGTGTCCAAAAATGAGAATGATGCTTGGACTTTTCTTGAAGACTTGGCTGATAATAGTATGCAATGGGACACTGCTAGGGCACCGACCAACCCGAGTATTGGATCTAGAATAGCAAATCAATCCAGATCAGGTGTCTTAGTTGTAGATGCTTCTATAGCTGCTGAAGCGAAATTAGCCACCCTTATGCGTAGGATGGAAACTCTAGAGCTTCAAACCCTACCCCTAGTAAATCAAATCTCTTCTGTTTCTTGCTCTAGGTGTGGTCAACCTGGTCATGTTTTGGAGGAGTGTGCACACATTTCTTCGGACATGGAACAAGTTAATGCTGCATTTAATCGTCCTAGGAATGACCCTTATTCGTCAACCTATAATCTAGGTTGGCGCAACCATCCCAATTTTTCATGGAGCCAAGGGAATTCAAATCATGCACCCATGCCTCAGCAAGGCCAACCACCTAGACAACAAATGTATTCAAACAACAACAACAATAATAGTGATGGCCGATTAACTGATTTGGAAAACTTAATGAAAACATTTGTTCAAACAACTACTCAATCTTTTCAAAAGCTAGAGACTCAAGTAAGTCAATTAGCACAAGTTGTAGGTGAAAGAGAAAGAGGAAGATTCCCAAGCCAACCCGAGGTGAACCCAAGAATTAACAATCCACATAATCAACATATGACATATCAACCACATCAACATATGCCATATCAACCACCTCAACCATTTAATCCTCAATCATTCAATCCTCAACACATTAGGCCTCCACCTAATGTACCACATAATGCACCACCTCCTAATGTGAACAATAATAACAGACCAGTTCATATGGTTCAAGAAGAAGAGCAAAATCAACACATTAATGTTATACTTACATTAAGATCTGGAAAATCTGTTAATAACAATGTCACTCACCCCTTGGCTAATGAGCCTAATAATTCTGTCACACCTGAGCCATCCAATGAGCCACCAATTCAATCTGAGGAACCAATTGAAATTGAACCCACTGAACCTGAAAGAGTATTCATTCCTAAAGCACCATTCCCTAATAGACTTAATAAGAATCATACAAATCAAATGGAGAAAATGTTGGAAGTCTTTAAGCAAGTAAAGGTAAACATCCCTTTATTAGAAGCTATTCAACAAATTCCACCTTATGCAAGATTCTTAAAAGACTTATGCACCAAGAAAAGGAAAACACAAGTACCAAAAAGAGTCTTCTTAACTGCAAATATAAGCTCTGTGTTAACCCAACCCACACAAATCAAATATAAAGACCCTGGTTGTCCAACTATTTCATGTGTAATTGGTAACACCTTAATCAATAGGGCCTTGCTGGATTTGGGTGCTAGTGTTAATCTGCTTCCCTACTCTGTATATAAAGAATTGGATATAGGAGACCTTAAACAGACTAGGACCACACTCCAATTGGCTGATAGATCTATTAAGATTCCTAGAGGTGTGGTTGATGATGTTCTGATCAAAGTGGGTGAATTCATATTTCCTGTGGACTTTGTTGTCTTAGACACGGAGCCTGTTGCTAACCCTAGCAATCAAATTCCTGTGATCTTAGGCAGACCTTTTTTAGTCACTTCCAATGCCCTGATCAATTGTAGGAATGGATTGATGAAATTGTCATTTGGAAATTTGACTGTTGAGCTAAATATTTTTAACTTAGGGAAGCAACCTGGAATCTTCTCTGATGAATCGAGTGAATTGAATTATATTCAGGATTGTAGTGAGGATGATTTGATTTCGGATTACTTAAATTTCACCCAATTGGATGAAGTTGATTTTCAAAAGAACCTGAGTGGTGAGGCCATAATTTGTGACCAAATCAATCATATAGGTTCGAATCGATCTTCACCCAATTGGTCAGCCTTAGGTAGACTTTTAGCCGAACCAAGACCTCAATCCAAACCCTCACTACAAGAACCACCATCACTAGAGTTGAAGCCTCTCCCTACTACACTGAAGTATGCATTTTTAGGACCCTCATCCACCCTCCCAGTTATCATAGCATCGGATTTGACCCCTAATAAAGAGAAGGAATTGTTGAGAGTCCTCAGTAGGAATAAAGAAACTATTGGATGGACCATGGCCGATATCAAGGGGATTAGCCCATCTATAGTCCAACATAGGATCCATTTGGAAGATAATACTCAACCCCGTAGGGATCCGCAAAGGCGGTTTAACCCGGTCCTAACTGAGGCGGTCAAAAAGGAAATACTTAAGTGGTTGGACAATGGAATTATATACCCTATATCCGATAGTGCTTGGGTTAGTCCTGTTCAGGTTGTCCCTAAGAAATCTGGAGTTACTGTAGTTGAGAATGAGCTTAATGAGTTAGTCCCGACCCGTATCCAAACCGGTTGGAGGATTTGCATTGACTATAGGAAACTGAATTCTGCAACCCGTAAGGACCACTTCCCTCTTCCTTTCATAGATCAAATGTTAGAACGGTTGGCCGGATATGAGTATTATTGTTTTCTAGATGGATATTCCGGCTATAACCAAATTCCTATCGCTCATGAGGATCAGGAGAAAACTACCTTCATGTGCCCATTCGGCACGTTTGCTTTCCGTCGCATGCCCTTTGGCTTGTGCAATGCTCCTGCCACATTTCAAAGATGTATGGTTAGCATCTTCTCTGATATGGTGGATAATTTCATGGAAATTTTTGATGCATTGCATACATTGCATCATATGTCTTTCATTTAGATTACTTTTACATCAATAAATGCTACTAAGGTATGTGTTTAGTCTTATTTACAGAATACAGGGACCTGAATGCAATTTAGCCACATCCCGAGCATAAACGCGTGCAAAAGACTCATTTCTATCATAAAGACCAAGTTCAAGATTATCGGGTTACGAATGGAAATGTATCCAAGCATAAAAGCATTCAAGTCCTAATTGCAAAAAGAACAATGACTTAAGCACAAAAGTAGCTGGGGACTTATGGGGACTTAATTGCAAAAAGTCAAGGACCTAATTGCAATTAGAGCACCAAAATATTATCTTGGAGAAAATCTAAAGAAAAATCAATGTAAATCTCCAAACATATAAAGGAATTAATCCGGAGCTCAAAAGAATGGAAAGAAATCATTCAGACGCGTAAAGGAGGATCAAATCATACCATAAACTACCAGCAAAAATCCGGATTAAATCAGAGAAGATTATGCGGCGAAATCGCCGCATATCACATACATTGTGCGGCGGAAACGCCGCCCCCTCAGCGATCTGTGTGCTCCAATTTTGTCCAGTCGTGTCTGGACACGTGTACTTTCCAATATTATACCTAGATCCCTTGTAGCAACTATAAATAGACCCAAGAACGATGTTAGAAGGGTCCTTAGTCTTTGGTGGTAGTTTTTATTCTTAATCTTAGTTTTGTATTCTTCTTTTCATTAATAAAATTCTGTCTTTTATTTCTTACTTTTAGTTTTCTTTTGTAATGTCTCAAGGACCCCTTCTTCCTCCCTCTATGAGTTTCTAACTCCTTCCAAAGGGTGGAGGTGACGGATTAGGGTGAAGAGAAGATGAATGAATGTTATTATTTTAATTTCGTGTTAGTATGTTTTGATTACTTGAGTTTATGTTAAATCATTTATCATGTAATGCTTTATAACTAATATGATTTATTATAAGTTTCTAAATTCTCTAATCTAAACCTTAAATCTAAACCTCCACCCGACGGAATTCACCTCTTTGTTCTTGTTTTAGTTTTAATTGTTCTTGCTTCTTGCTTTACATAATTAAAACCCAAAAATCTCAAAACCAAATTTATTTCTTCTCTCCTTCTTCTCCTCAATCGAAATCACACTAAAAACAGAATCTCTCCCTCCTTGTGTTCGACCCGTATTTGCCACGTCTCCATTGACGCCGTGCACTTGCGGTATAAATTTAATTCACATCAAGTTTTTGGCGCCGTTGCCGGGGAGGCGACGCAGATTTTGTTTTTTTTGTTAATTTCGATTTTATTCTGTTTATCTTGTGCGCGATCTGAGTATTTGGATTTGTGTTTCAGGAGACAACAGAGTGCGTGGCGAAATCCGAGCACCATCTGAGCTAAACGAGCGGCGAAATCGCCGCACCTGAAGAACAACTTGCGGCGAATCCGCCGCACACTTGGAGCTTCTGGGCTTCAAATTTTTCTGGGACGCGACTCATCTCTGGGTGGACGCGTGAAGCTACTGAAATTTCGAGAGCGGGCGGTGAACCCGACTGAGCATTGCATAAGGTAACCTTTGTTGCCTCTTTTCCTCGTAATTTCTATTTTCAGAAAATTTCCTTTTATTAGAATTGCACGTGTTAGGGCAAAAATTCCATAATTGGCAATAATTCAACTCTGACCTAAAATTGAGAAAAATTAGAAAGGCCTTAGTGCATGCATCATCTAGTGTTTTGTATGCATTATTCTTGCTAAATTCTTGCAAATCAAATTCTGTTGAAGAGTGCTGGAGTCAAGGTACGTATCGTGGTTTTCATCGATTGCATTTAAGCATATAATCTAGTTGCATATAACCTTGCAATTGCCCCCCTCTAAAGACCATTGTTTGACTATCTTTGCTAGATCTAAGTTAAACTATCTTAAGGGCAACTCCGTAGGCAAAGATACGGTGGGGATTTCATCACCCTTCCGTGGCCCACAAATCACAATCCTAAAGTGTCACCTGAGCCTTAAATTAAAATAAATTAGACATTGGCCCCTAAGGACTCGGACTCAATTAAGGAGAAGAATTGGTTTGACTTGCTATGACCTGAAGCCGATCGAATTTAATTTGGTGTCTAGAAAGTGTTTTTGTGTTGACGAAAGTCTTCCAAGCGAAGTGGTTGTCTAATTGGCACCGACTCTGTCGGAAGCGCCCCCACTAGCTATACACGGCCTGGCCAAGTTGGTTTGATTAGTGAGGGAGGTGAATCAAGCAAATCAATTCGACTCAACCAGTTAGGAGTCGTCTAGATCTAAGTGACACTAGGTCTAGGATTGTTTGAACCGTGCTTGTTTGGGAAACCTCTGACCGACCTTCTTTTCTATCTTTAGAGTTAAGTTTCCCTTCTCTTCTGAATCATCTTCTTCTCACCTACTTATACGTTCTAGTCTCCTCCCCTTTACATTCTCTATTAGCATTTTAGGGTCGAGTCGAGAACTTGTGCTTGCTTAGCCTCATAAGGGTAAGAGTACTTGACTCAAGAGTGTTTTGATGGATGGTTACATGAGCAACCATCCATATCATTGTTGGGACCAGGACAATGCTTCCTGGTATTCTAAAGCCATGCAGGCTGGGGTGGCTCAGACTAACACCCCATATGGTTGGGACAATCCTAATTATATGACTGAGCAATCTTCATATTGGGGTAACATGAGAAAGGCACCGACTGCTAGACCACAATCTAGTTATGTTGGATCATATGCTGGTCAACGAACTGACACATTACAACAAACTTTTGCCTCCTTCATGCGTTGGGCTGACAACATGAGTGCACCGGTGGCTCCAGTAGCCGTACCGTGCGACTGTTGCGGGTTGAGTGGTCATGTTATCAGGGAATGTCCTTATGTTCCCCCAGAGCCTGAGTATAAGCATACATTTTCCCAAAATGCTCGATATGACCGTTACACATCCGCATATAACCCAAGAGTGATGGATTCATGGGGAAACAATTCATATCCAAATTCTTATACGTCATTTTCACCCCAATATCCTTCTCCCGAATACCCAGAACACTACCAACAACCCACTTCAAATCATTGGACTTATCCTTAGTCTACCAACACCCAACCTAAAAATGTCCCGAGTTCTGACTCGAACCTCATAGTTGACCACATACCTGATACCTTGGAACAAGCTTTCCATACGTTCATGACAACTACTCAACAGTCCGTAGACAATATGGTACTGCAATTGAGTCAAATGTCGCAGCAATTAAGTGAGGAAAGTAACTTTTCGTGTCAACATGAGGATTCATCTTTTAGTATCGAACCACCACCACATACACAAATTCAAAGCACAATCTTTCAAAGTCAACTTCCTAGTCGGTCTGAGGGACTTGGAATTTCAATTCACGATCACTTAGTGGAGGATTCGATTTATATGGACCAATTTCATTATGAGTCGGCACAAGATTGTGCCCTATCTTCTTGTCCCGTGGCCCTTGAGCCACATGATCTTCATGTTGCATCTCTTAAGGACTCACCTCTGGTGGAGCGAGATCTCCCTAGTACCCTCAATTTCAAACAACCTGGTGAGAGTCTGCCTCTCATCATTGTTCCTGATCATCTTGGAAATGATGGAACATCAAACAACCACATAGCTCATGAGGATATTAGAAGTGCCTTAGAAGATACCTTGGGTATGAGACCCACTTTTTGTTCGCCTGGTGAGTCGGACTTGCCTGACAAGGTTCTTGACCTCGTTCCGACACACCAGCCAGTTGGTTGGAGAGTTTGGATTGATGATCATAATTTCAACACCGCAACGGGAGAAACTCCTCTTCCGTTGCCCCTTAATTCCCAAACTCTCGAGAGGTTCAAGCTCTTTCAGTTTGATCCTTTGAATGAGACGCCTTTGTGTCCAATTCATGAACCTCTCATTTCATCTAGTGCTTTTTGTGAAGGCGGCCCATACATGCATTTTCTGGCCCCACGTGGTGTCATGTTTCCTTTTCAGGTGCACTGACCCACTCTTGAAGTTTCCAGTTGATGTCTCTTGACAAATGAAGATGGGAACTTATGTTTGTACATAGTTATATATGTATAACAATAAATAAATAAATAAATAATTCATCTGTTGTATTTATCCCTTCTTTAGCATCTCACAGGTTTTTGAGGGAATTCGGGTTTTTGTCCATCAACAGAGCCATGAACTTTCCTTTGTACTTCACGTTGGTGAGATCTTTCCTTTTTCATGCATAAATCCATGTAGTATCTTGCTCACATTCATTGAGGACAATGCATGATTTAGGTGTGGGGGGTGTTTATGTATATATCTATCTATATATATGTTCTTTTATCTCTAAAAAAAATAATAAAATAAAATAAAATAATTCAATGTTTCATAACATAGCTTAAGATTGAACTACCAAAACCCGAGTACAAATTGAATTGAGTTTTTTGTTCCTTATTATATAGTTCTGCTTGTAGAAACTGTGACATAAATCTAAGTTCCAAAGAAATAACTCATTACCCTTTAAGACATGTATGCACGTAAATTGGATGAATCAAATCTTTGAAGTGGTTGATAAAAAGCAGAGGTTGAGGAAAATATACCGGGAAGTGTGGACTTCTAATAGCAATTAAGCCTTGAGGAAAATAAAATTAAAAAAATAAAGGAATAAAGTGAGGAAAGCACATTCTGCAAAATGATTACAAAAGCCCAAGCCTTTGAGTCACTGGTCCGTAGGGGTATCTTGAAACCCGGTAACTTGAGTCTACCAGCTCGGGATTATCGACCAAACTCGCTACACGAATGCAAAAAGGGTAAAAGTGTCAAAAAGCAAATGTGTTGAATCACGGAAGAAAAGAAAAAAATAATACTCAAGGCCCAAAGCTAAAAGAATGATTCATGCCATGGTTGATCCGAATGATACTTCACCACCAGAGGAGGCGTGCAAAATAATTCAAGTGATAAACATGTGTAGAAGGGTTAGTGGTGTGAATGTTGGAGGAACAAAGACCAAGTAATATTTTTAATGAGTTAGATTTATATAATGAGCATGCAGAGTTCTTAGTGAGATGTATAAGGTTGAGGTAGGGATATTGAAAGTTGTTAATGGAATGTTAAATTAAGACTTTGTGGGTGTGTCAACTGAAAACCCTCACGAGACAAAACTCGTCCTCTAAGGAAACTTAGGGGTTTAAAGGCTTGTTGCACATGCTAAGTGCAACCGTGATTCCTACGAAAGTGAGTTAGGATTTCCCTGTTTTCATTTTTCTTATATTTTGTTTTGCTAGGGACTAGCAAAATCTAGGTGTGGGGGTATTTGATGCATTGCATACATTGCATCATATGCCTTTCATTTAGATTATTTTTATATCAATAAATGCTACTAAGGTATGTGTTTAGTCTTATTTACACAATACAGGGACCTGAATGCAAATTACCCATATCCCGAGCATAAACGCGTGCAAGAGACTCATTTCTATCATAAAGACCAAGTTCAAGATTATCGGGTTACGAATGGAAATGTATCCAAGCATAAAAGCATTCAAGTCCTAATTGCAAAAAGAACAATGACTTAAGCACAAAAGTAGCTGGGGACTTATGGGGACTTAATTGCAAAAAGTCAAGGACCTAATTGCAATTAGAGCACCAAAATATTATCTTGGAGAAAATCTAAAGAAAAATCAATGTAAATCTCCAAACATATAAAGGAATTAATCCGGAGCTCAAAAGAATGGAAAGAAATCATTCAGACGCGTAAAGGAGGATCAAATCATACCATAAACTACCAGCAAAAATCTGGATTAAATCAGAGAAGATTATGCGGCGAAATCGCCGCATATCACATACATTGTGCGGCGGAAACGCCGCACCCTCAGCGATCTGTGTGCTCCAATTTTGTCCAGTCGTGTCTGGACACGTGTACTTTCCAATATTATACCTAGATCCCTTGTAGCAACTATAAATAGACCCAAGAACGATGTTAGAAGGGTCCTTAGTCTTTGGTGGTAGTTTTTATTCTTAATCTTAGTTTTGTATTCTTCTTTTCATTAATAAAATTTTGTCTTTTATTTCTTACTTTTAGTTTTCTTTTGTAATGTCTCAAGGACCCCTTCTTCCTCCCTCTATGAGTTTCTAACTCCTTCCAAAGGGTGGAGGTGACGGATTAGGGTGAAGAGAAGATGAATGAATGTTATTATTTTAATTTCGTGTTAGTATGTTTTGATTACTTGAGTTTATGTTAAATCATTTATCATGTAATGCTTTATAACTAATATGATTTATTATAAGTTTCTAAATTCTCTAATCTAAACCTTAAATCTAAACCTCCACCCGACGGAATTCACCTCTTTGTTCTTGTTTTAGTTTTAATTGTTCTTGCTTCTTGCTTTACATAATTAAAACCCAAAAATCTCAAAACCAAATTTATTTCTTCTCTCCTTCTTCTCCTCAATCGAAATCACACTAAAAACAGAATCTCTCCCTCCTTGTGTTCGACCCGTATTTGCCACGTCTCCATTGACGCCGTGCACTTGCGGTATAAATTTAATTCACATCAATTTTCATGGATGATTTCTCTGTCTTTAGTCCCACTTTTGCCAATTGTTTGAACCATTTGGAATTAGTACTAGTAAGGTGTAAGGAGAAGAACTTGACCTTAAATTGGGAAAAATGACATTTCGTGGTTAAGAATGGAATAGTGCTTGGTCACATTGTGTCTAAGGATGGCATTCAAGTGGATAAAGCCAAGGTGGATTTGATTAAGCATCTCCCTCCACCAACAAATGTCAAAGAGATTCGTTCATTTTTAGGGCATGCCGGATTCTATCGAAGGTTTATCAAGGACTTTAGTAAGGTGGTTAGACCATTGACTGAATTATTAGCGAAGGACTCTAAGTTTGAATTTTCTGATAAATGTTTGGAGTCCTTTAACCACCTTACGAGGGAATTTACGTCGGCACCCATTATTCATTCACCCGATTGGACCCAACCCTTTGAGATAATGTGTGATGCATCGGATTACGCCATAGGAGCGGTGTTGGGTCAGAAAATTGAAAAGAAACCTCACGTGATATATTATGCTAGTAAAACATTGAATGATGCCCAATTGAACTACACGGTAACTGAGAAAGAATTTCTAGCAGTCATTTTTGCCTTGGAAAAATTTCGACAATATTTGATAGGCACACATGTGATTATTTACACGGATCATGCGGCCATAAGACATTTAGTGAACAAAAAGGATGCCAAGCCGCGTTTATTGCGCTGGATCCTACTACTGCAAGAATTTGATGTCGAAATCCGTGATAAAAAGGGTTGTGAAAATGTAGTCGCCGATCACTTGTCTAGAATTCCTCTTAGCCCAGTGAATAACACACCAGTGAATGAGAACTTTCCGGATGAACAAATTTTGGTTGTGTCTGGCGAACCATGGTTCGCCGATATTGTCAATTTCTTAGTAACTGGTGTGACCCCGACTGAATGGTCTAAGAACGATCAAGCTAAATTTAGGTCCCTAGTGAAGAATTTTTATTGGGATGACCCATATCTTTTCAAATATTGTTCAGATCAAATCATTAGGAGATGTGTTCCTGAGGAGGAATTTGCAAGTATTCTATCTTTTTGTCATGACCAAGCATGTGGAGGACATTTTGGAGCTAAGAAAACCGCGGCCAAAGTTTTACAGTGTGGATTTTATTGGCCCACCCTATTTAAGGATGCATTTGCATTTTGTAATTCTTGCTCTAGATGTCAAATGCTAGGAAAACTCTCTCGTAGAGACATGATGCCTCTGCATCCTATTCTCATAGTTGATATCTTTGATGTTTGGGGCATCGATTTTATGGGCCCGTTTCCAATGTCTTTTGGGAAGGAGTATATCTTGCTAGTTGTGGACTATGTGTCCAAGTGGGTTGAGGCTATCCCCACAAAATCCAATGACAACAAAGTTGTTGTCAAATTTCTGAAGGAGAATATTTTCTCCCGATTCGGTACTCCACGTACCATTATCAGTGACCGGGGTACTCATTTTTGTAATCGATCATTTGAAGCTTTGATGAGAAAATATTCCATAACTCATAAGTTAGCTACCCCGTATCACCCTCAAACAAGTGGACAAGTTGAGGTTTCCAATAGACAAATCAAGCAAATTCTGGAAAAAACGGTTAATGCCTCACGTAAGGATTGGTCTGTAAAAATTAATGATGCGTTGTGGGCCTATCGGACCGCTTTCAAGACCAATTTAGGAATGTCCCCTTACCGGTTAGTCTTTGGAAAAGCGTGCCACTTACCGGTCGAATTGGAGCATAGAGCCCTTTGGGCTATTAAGCAACTGAATATGGATTTAGAGGCAGCTGGTAATGCTCGAAAATTGGATTTAGTTGAGCTTGCGGAAATAAGAAATGAGGCTTATGAGAATGCTAAAATTTATAAGGAAAAGACCAAGGTTTTTCATGATAAATCCATCGTTAGGAAATCTTTTTCTCCTGCACAGTTGGTCCTTCTCTATAACTCTCGCCTTCATCTCTTTTCCGGCAAACTCAAGAGTCGTTGGACCGGCCCCTTCATGATCAAAACCGTTTTCCCTCATGGAGCGATCGAGATCAGTAATCCGGAGAACGGTGAAAACTTTAAAGTTAACGGGCATCGATTGAAGCCCTACTTAAATCATCCCTCCAATGTTGCTGAGGAAGTCGTGTTTTTACACGCAATTCCTCATTCTGATTAAGTTTTAGTTTATTTCTCCAAAAAAAATGAAAAAAATGAAAAAAAATGGTACATGACTTATTTTGGAAAACGGTGGAAGTACATGACTTATTTTTCTAAATCTAACGTATACCACTTTAGCAGTATTCTATCACCATGGTGTTTCCTGAGAAGAACTTCCACCCGTTGCTTGTTAGTGATCAAAACGGCACCCACTTTTACGACGAAATCATAGCACGGAGTTGGAGCTACTTGGTCCATAATAACAATGATGTGTACTGCCCTAGCTTAGTGGAGGAGTTCTATAGCAGTATCACTAACATAGACCTGGACAGTGGGTACATTTTACTGAATTGGAGAAACAAAGTCTGGGCGATTGACCACAACATCATCTCCAGCTTGACTGACATACCACAAGGGGCCTCCACTTTGCCATCCGAGGAACTCAGTTTCTATCGGTCACTCATGGGACCAGATTGTGTGCTTAGCCGTGATCGGGGTATCAAGGGCACATCCATGTACCGGAATGTCTTTACAGCATGTAGGTGGGCATGCCAAAATATCACGAGTAATACCCACAACACTTCGTTTCGCACTGTTGAGATGGGCATCGTTCACTCCCTGATGACCCGTGATCGCACTTACTGTATGTGCCGATGGCTTCTGACCACCATTGCAGAAGGCCACCAACGCAACTCCCAACCTCTGCCATGCCTTGTCACCACTATCTGCAAGCACTTCATGGCTTATGAGTCTTTCTGGGTGTACGAAGCCGACATGCTCCCTTGTACGGTGGAACGAGAGACATCCTCCTACCGTGGCACTATAGGAGACCTGTGGACACCTCCAGAAATGGAGGATGCTATGCAATCAAGTGAGTCGTCTGAAGACTCCGCAACATTCTGGGCTCAGTCAACCCCAGAAAACTCTGACAAGCATAGGTCCCGAATGTGGGGCGGGATGAAGCGCCTCAATAGCAAACTGAACAAAGCACTCTCCGACCGTGGAGAGTCGTCATCCCGAAGGTGGTAACTTTATTTTTCTTGCATGTCCTATATTATTTAATTTTGCATACATTGGGGACAATGCATGGAATAGGTGTAGGGGGTGACTAGTTATCTACCTATCTGTTTTATTTTTATCTATCTCTTACAAAATAAAAAAATAAAAAAATCAATGTTTCATGACATAGCTTAAGATCGAACTACCAAAACCCGAGTACAAATTGCATTGAGTTTTTGTTCCTTATTATATAGTTCTGCTTGTAGAAACTACGACATAAATCTAAGTTCCAAAGAAATAACCCATTGCCCTTTAAGACATGTATGCACTTAAATTGGATGAATCAAATCTTTGAAGTGGTTGATAAAAACCAGAGGTTGAGGAAAATATACCGGGAAGTGTGGACTTCTAATAGCAATTAAGCCTTGAAAAAAATAAAAGTAAAAATAAAGGAATAAAGTGAGGAAAGCACATTCTGCAAAATGATTACAAAAGCCCAAGCCTTTGAGTCACTGGTCCGTAGGGGTATCTTGAAACCTGGTAACTTGAGTCTGCCAGCTCGGGATTATCGACCAAACTCACTACACGAATGCAAAAAGGGTAAAAGTGTCAAAAAGCAAATGTGTTGAATCACGGAAGAAAAGAAAAGAAATATATATAATACTCAAGGCCCAAAGCTAAAAGAATGATCCATGCCATGGTTGATCCAAATGATACTTCACCACCAGAGGAGGCGTGCAAAATAATTTAAGTGATATCATATGTAGAAGGGTTAGTGGTGTGAATGTTGGAGGAACAAAGACCAAGTCAAACGTTTTATAAGTTAGATTTGTATAATGAGCATGCAAGAATTCTAAGTGAGATGTATAAGGTTGAGGTGGAGATATCGAGAGCTATTAATGAAATATTGAATTAAGACTTTGTGAGTGTGTCAACTGAAAACCCTCACGAGACAAAACTCGTCCTCTAAGGAAACTTGGTGGTTTAAAGGTTTGTTGCACATGCTAAGTGCAACTGTGATTCCTACGGAAGTGAGTTAGGATTTCCCTGCTTCCATACTTTTAGTGTTCATGTTTTGTTTTGCTCGGGACTAGCAAAATCTAGGTGTAGGGGTATTTGATGCATTGCATACATTGCATCATATGTCTTTCATTTAGATTAATTTTATATAAATAAATGCTACTAAGGTATTGTTTTGAGCAATTGTGCAGAATTCAGGAGTTACAATACAATTTACCAATATTCGAGCTAAAATGCGTGCAATGGACTTAGATGGATCACAAAGACCAATTAGATAGAGGTTCAAGCTCAAGTTGAAGTCCAATTGATTCATAAGAAGCCAGGGACCTGATCGCAAATTAGAAGGACTAAAAAGTTATTTTGGAGGAGTATTCAAGAAGAAATCAAATTCGGATCTCCAACGATATGCAATAATTGATTTATACGCGTGGAGACCACCTACAACATACCAAAAACACACCCACAAAAGCACGAATTCATCTGGACCATCCATGCGGCGGAATCGCCGCATCTAACGGTCAATGTGCGGCGGAATCGCCGCACGGGTTGCGATCCGTGCCTCCCAATTTCGTCCACTTATGTAATCACACGTGTCCTTCTTGATGCATACTTAGGGTTTCTTGTATCGGCTATAAATAGCCCCGAAATTGTGTTGTGAAGGGCCTTTTTGTATTACATTCTATGCAATAAAATTCTACCCATTTATTTCTCCATTGTCTTTTTCTTTTGTAAGCTTAGTTTTAGATTAATATTTCATGTTCTTAATTTCAGTAGAGTAAAATAATTTAGTTGTTCTTTATTCTTCTCTTAGAATAATTTGTTGTATGTTTAGAATAATTGTATTTGTTTTCGTAGATCGTAGTTTAGTATAATATTTCTTTCTTTTTGTTTTCATAGTCTCTCGATGATCTCCATGACCCCTTCTCCTCATCTTCTCCCCATGGGTTTCTAAAACCCTCCAAAGGGTGGGGTTGACGGATTTAGAGTTAGAGAAGAGAGATCGTTTTTATTTTAATTTCTTGTTAGTATTTTGATCATATGAGTTTTTGTTAAATCAATTATCATATGATGCTTAATATCTCACTTGATTTATAATAATTTTCGTAATCTCTAATCTAACTTGAAGATTCATAACTCCCACCCACTGGACTCTCATCCATAGTTATTTCTTCTTAGTTTTTGTTCTTGTTGTTCTTGCTTTAGAAAGATAAAAAAAATAAATCCAAAAATCTCAAACCAACACTATTTCTCTTTTGCTTTCCTTAATCAAAGAAAATCACAAAAATATAAGAATCTCTCCCTCCTTGTGTTCGACCCGTACTTGCCACCGCTTCAACGCGGCCGTGCACTTGCGGTATAAATAAAAATCACAACATATATGCATGCATATGAGAGAGTTTTTACATAGGACTTGCACTAGACAATTTTCAAAATTATGAGATGCATGTTTATATTTTTGCAATATCAACATCCATGGTGCAAGAGGAAGTCGCGGAGAAGGTGCAAAAGTCAAGGATGCGGGAACATATAAACTCACAGCAATGTGTGTGTTAATGGATATATTTATGTTTGTGTGTTTGACATGTATGTGATTGTATGAATGAATGTTAGGATGTGTATAGATGATAAATATGCATGATCACCTAAATTCTAAAATCACATGTAAATGTTTAAATTGTCCAACCAAAAATTAAGAGTATTTTTCTTTCTTATTTCATCCACTAGCAGTCATCGATCGAGGGATATTCTGCTCGCCCTTAGCGGGAGATAACTCCCTCCATCTTTGGGAATATTGGGAGATATAAGGTTGTCTATTGTTGTGCCATAAGTAGGTGTACAAGGTGTGATTCACCCTTAGTGAACACCGAGTGCATTTATTTGTGAATACAATGGATAAATGTATCTCGTATCAAATGAATTGAGTTTTCTTAACAAGACCCGTAGCCCAAGCTCGGTTTTGGGAAAAAGAGTTTTTCTTACGAGATTGGTCAAATTCCCTCTTAATTAAAATGACAAGAGTCATAAGAGTTTGAAAATGCAAATGTTGCAAAATTTCGAAATAGTTATGATTAGAAAATGTTTTCTTACCTTTATTTTATAATATATCTGATAGCCCTTAGCTAGTTTGTATTATAATTGATAGGATCTTGAATTGCTGCATTTATGGACAAATTTTTATTTATGGTATTGATTTTAACCATAAAATTGACATTAAATCCCATATATATTTTTGTAGAAATGTCGAATATTTAACCTATTGTGCGATCTATGATTGAAAAACATCCTTTGGCAAATGATGGCTCGTACTTCATAAGCTAGCAACTCAAGTTCAATATCGTGTTGAAGTTTGAGAACATATCTCATATTTTGGATGGTGAAATCCCAAAACTAAATGAGAAGGCAACCGATAGCGAGAAAGAGGCAAAAGCCAAGTGGGAAGACCAAGAGAACCAAGTTCACGGTCTAATATTGGCCTCCATGGGTGACTCGCTTCAAGCGAAATACTTAGATTCAAAACCAAAGAAGACCATGGATAGTGCTAGAAAAGAGCACTATAAGACCATCATCACACTCACAAGGTGCCACATGGCGGAGGGAACATCGGTATCCATGCATTTTCTCACGATGCAAGGATACCTTGAGAAGTTGTCGAAGCTCTCTTCCCCGATGTCCGATGACATTGCGGAAGATTTAATTCTTGGCTCTTTAGCCCCGTCCTACAAGGACTTCATTATGTACTATCATGTGCGTGAGAAATGGGTGAGTCTTGAGGAACTTCACAACGCTCTCAAAACGGCTGAACATGTGTTAAAACTGAATGGTTCGGTTGACCGAGAAGAATTCTCGGTGAACCGAACAACACGATTTTTGCCTGAATTGTCAAGAGAATAATTAGATCATGGGCTGGATTAATTCCAGATTTGATCAAACATTTTTTAGGATGCTTATGTGGCAATTTGGGATTAATTTTAGGAGAGAAAAAGCAAGAGATCATGACTAGAGAATAGTTCTTGATATGGATGTTTTGAGAGCCTATAAAAGGACCTGTTATCCTACTTGTTTAATTACATGCAACATAATTTTCTCTCTCTAATCCCTTCCTTAATCACCAGGAAAATCTCTTAATAGTTTAAGTTTTGGGGATAGAAATCTCAGGAGCTAGAGAGGTTATTATCTAGATTCTAAGCTTAATTAGAGATTGATTGGTTAGCTCCTTTCTATCTATTCTTGTTTAGAGTTTGGTGAACACTTGAAGGCGAATCGGCGGGCGATTCGACGAGCAACGGAACTCCGGATATTCTTAAAGGCTTTAGAGAACCTTTGGGTATGATCCTCTCTTCTTTGTTTATTTTAATATATGTAGGAATGCATGATATTAGAATAAACATAAACATGTACGTAAAATCAATGAAAATATGAAATCGATCTTGTATGTTTGTATAAAAAATTTAAAATATACACATACATAGGGACATGAAGTCCTACAATATGTTCATCAGGGGTGTTTTAATCATCTACATGTTGGGGGATTTTTTATGGGTTTTGTTATAAGATTTAGACACTTCCCATGCTTAGTTTCCTCATGTTTATTGACTGAAATTTCCTATTGAATATGCTACATGTTAGTTATGTGTTTGTATTTGTGTTTGCTTGATTGTTGATTGAAGAAACTTAATTTTGATGGGTTGTGCCATAATATTTAGACACCTCTCATGCTTAGTTTTGTTCTTCACATGAGTTCATGGTTTTTGATGAGTCTTGCCATATCTTTAGACATTTTTCATGTTGAGCATAGTCTTGTGTTAATCAAGTAGTAATTGTTGATATATTGTGTGAATGGATTGATAGGTTTTGCCACATCTTTAGACACTTCCTATGCATGAAGAACACACACATGACACACACACATACATGCGTCATTCATCACTTATTTCACTTTATAAGTGCACACACTCCACCCCTTAAGGGTTTCCATTCCTGAATTCCAGCTTGTTGTCTTAGTTAGTTTAGTTTCATTGTTGCGTGCTTTCATTTCCTTGTTTGTGCTTACTAGTTTAGTTTAGTCTAGTTTAGCGTAATCAACTTCTTCTTCTTTTTTTCTCACTTTCCTTCGAACGAACCAGAATTGACACACCTCCCTATGGATCGACCCGTTTTTGCCACGTCTTCACTGACGTCGTGCATTTGCGGTATTTAAAACGAACACATCAACTATCAACCCCTTTAAACATCTGAAAACAAAGATCTCAGGATCGACGATCATCATATCTACATACCTATAAGTAACCCTAAATGAAGACAACCACCAAAACCACCTACTTTTGTATAGAAAAAACACCTAAACGCTAAATGTTCCTCTTTCGCTTCATCGTGCATAGTCGTCTGGGCCGTATTGCTATATTTCCTCATTTCGTTCAACAGTAAACCACAACCAGATGATGCTTTCCTGCCTTCGGTCAAGCCAATAACAAAGTGGATGTAGGAGGTGCTCCAATTAGGGTTCAGGCAGGAGGAGGATTAAGAGGAAATAATGAAGGAATAAGAGTTTGCCTCTTACTATTGTTCCAGATCATCTTGGAAATGAGGGGTCATCAAACAACTACATTGCCAATGAGGGTATTGGGAGTTCCTTAGAGGATACCTTGGGTCAGAGACCCACTTTCTGTTCTCCTGGTGAGTCGGAAATGCATAACGAGGTTCTTGACCTCGTTCCGAGCCACCAGCTTGTTGGTTGGAGAGTTTGGATTGACAGTCGTAACTTTAGTACTGCAACGAGAGAAACTCTTCTTCCGTTGCACAATTTTTCCCAAACTCTTGAGAGGTTCGAGGTCTCTTAGTTGGATCCTTTGAATGAGACGCATTTGCGTCTAATTCATGAACCTCTCCTTGCATTTTGTGCACTTTGTGAGGGGGCCAATGCATGAGTATTTTGGCCCCGCGTGGTGTCATGTTCCCATTCCGAGTGCATTGACCCACTTTTGAGGTTCTCATTTGATGTCCTTTGACAAATGACTATGGGAACTTATATTTGTACATAGTTATATTTCAAAAAAAATAAAAATAAAAGATATGAAAAAACACAAGAAGACTCCAAAAGGGAGCACAACTTGTTGTGGGCTCCAACCCCTGTGTATTTGGGCACCATTTCTTTTACGTATTTGTATCTCTTCTTTAGTATTTCATAGATTTTGAGGGGGATTCGGGTTTGTGTCCATCAACATAATCATGAACTTCCCTTTGTACTTCACGTTGGTGAGATCTTTTTTTTTCATGCATAAATCCATGTAGTATCTGAAAGGATTGTGTTATAAAAGTTTTACTTTTATAACACAATTATTATGAATTGAATGTGCAAACATTTTGTGCCTTTATTATTGTATTCGTCTTTTGGAAGTGTTAAGGAAGATGTTATTGGTCCTTAACCGTAGAGCTCTAAAAGATAATGGTTTACATAAATCAAAAATTATTCACAATCACGGTAATTAACATGGAACATTAATTACCGAGATAAGATTGTCGTATTGGTCATCGATTATTGTATCTCTACAAATATTTGACGACACGAGTATATAAAAGAGGAAAATGGTTACTTTTATATATTGAATAGACCTGGCAAGTAAAAAACATTATGGAATTGTGTTATGTGTCATTAATGTTTTCACTGTGTCTTGAATCCTAAGATATGAGACTTATATCTTCTCACATAAGAAGTGTTTGATTTAATTATTGTCAAATGTTATCAATGAGTATAGTGATAAAAGCAATAGTTGGTTGAGCTTGACTTGTGCTGGAAAAGATAGCTAGTCAAAACATTGTCATTGCTCATCTTAATTGAGTGATGATATTAGTGGGTCTCTTGATAAAGCAAAATTATAATGTGTACAATATAACTTGAGTTAAGTTACATAGTTATAATTAGCTTAAAGAGATCAAGAATGAATATAATACAAATGTGACACATTTCTACTTTGTATATATTCTTAATATCATGAGGCAAGAGATAGACATAAGTGGTGCACTTACATCACTAAATGGATCGTGTTTAGTTCGAGTGAGTAAAACATCTTTGTTATTTGGGTAACTATAATGCGTAGTTAAATACTGCTTATAGTTTATGATATAATGTCTTCTATATCATTGCCAACATAACTTATATCCTCCTATAGGTCATATCACAAAACTGGGAAACAAGAAATATGATTATATATTTTATATGATGTATTAAGTTTCATGTGTTATGAAATAATATACATGTGGTAAAATAATAAAATCAATATGTCGTAAAATGACATGGTTAGAGGAAATCCAAAATTTGATAAAGGCAAAAATCAGACAAAATGGTCAAACGTTTTTCAAAGACTGGTCGACCAAAATTTCACAGTAGATGCTACGTGTGCGAACGGTAGACCGAATACGACGTGTTGGTCCACCGAAATACTCCAGGAGCTTTTTCCTAAATTAATCGGTTGACCGGTAGCAAGTCGTGGTTCGGCCGAAAACTTCCAGGAACTTCCGCGAATTTTTCTTGGTGGTAATTGGTCGACCGACTTATGACTCACTCAGTCCGACCGAAAATTTCCAGTAGTTGATTCTCGTGTTGAATCGATCGACCGTTTATGTGTTCTGTTCGATCGGAAAATCACAGTAGCTTCGGGAGCATTTGATAGGTCGACCGAAGGATTTCGTGGTCCAACCAAAATTGTGTTTTACTAAACAATCGGCCGACCGGTTAGTTAGCTTCGGCCGACCGTAAGGTACAGTTTTGCCAGAATTATTAAGAGAATAAATCAGATCATGGACTGGATTAATTCCAGTTGTGGTCAAACATTTTTTAGGATGATTATGTGGCCAATTCTGATTGGTTTAAGGGAGAGAATAACAAGGGATCATGGCTAGAGAATAGTTCACGATGTGGGTGATTTGAGAGGCTATAAATAAGTCCTCTCACCTACTTGTTTCATACACGAATGCAAAATTCTCTTTCTCCATAACCTCTTCACTAATCCATTCGAATTTCTCTTAATTGTTTCAAGCTTTTGGAGATTAAATCTCATGGAGCTTTAGAGGGGTTATTACCTAGATTCTAAGCTTAATTAGAGATTGATTAGCTAGCTTCTTTCTTTTTAATCTTGTTTAGAGTTTGGTAAACACTTAGAGGCAAATCGGCGAGCGATTCGACGAGCAACGGAACTCCAGATCTTCGTAAAGGTTTTAGAGAACCTTTGGGTATGATCCTCTCTTATTTGTTTATTTTAATATATGTAGATTTGCATGATATTAGAATAAACACAAAATAATGTACCTAAAATTACTGAAAATATGAAATCGATCATGTATGCTTGTATTAAAAAATTGAAAATATACACATACATAGGGACCCAAAATCCTACAGTAGTATCAGAGTATTTAGCTCATATGACTATATAATTAATTTTATTTTACCATCTCCAATCGAAACAATTAATGTTTGATGTCTTTTTCGAGTTTTCCGATAGTTTTGTTGATTTAATTCTAATTAATTCTTTTAATAGTTTTAAATGTTTTAAACACATCATATAAATGTTAGAATTAAGATTTAGACTTATGTCTAATACGTAAAAAAAATATTAAATGATTATTTTATAAGGAATTGACAAAACGAAAGAGACAAATAAGTTTATCTTTCCTTAAATTTTTTCTTTTGAAAATTTGGATAGACTACGGTTCAAATGTTTTGTATTTTGAACTATGGATGCATAAAATCATTTTTAATGGATTTCAAATGATTTGGGAAATGTTTGATTAAGAGATGAAAGATAAACTAAATCGTGTAATATATAGTATATGTACATGCGATGCACTAGTTCTCTTTTGCATGAACAAGTGAGTTTATGTGTTCCATCAAAGCCATGTGTGAATGAATGGTGTGCATGTTGTTGTTATTATTCAATCACAGGGGCTTATGTATATGTAAAATCCAATTATCTATGTATATGCATGCGTATTAGATGATTTTTACATAGGACTTGCACTAGACAATTTTCGAAATTGTGAGATGCATGTTTATATTTTGCAATATCTACAGCATGGTGCAAGAGGAAGTCACGAAGAAGGCACAAAGGTCAAGGACGTGGGAACATATAAACTCACACCAATGTGTGTGTGAATGGATCTAATTTATGTTTGTGTGCTTGACATGTATGTGGTTGTATGAATGAATGTTAGGATGTGTATAGATATAAATATGCATGATCAATTAAATTCTAAAATCACATATAAATATTTAATTGTCCAACCAAAAATTAAGAATATTTTTCTTTCTTATCTCATCCACTAGCAGTCATCGATCAAGGGATATTCTGCTCGCTCTTAGCAGGAGATATCTTTCTCTATCTTTGGGAATAGTGGGAGATATAAGGTTGTTTATTGTTGTGCCATGAATATGTGTTTTACATAGGAATAGATGAATAGTCTCCTCTAGCCACCTATCGCGTCTCACCTGCACACCCACAAATCACGTCTGAGTCTTAAATCATGACCCCGTACGCCACCCCAACCTGACACTGAACAATGTCTAGCCATCCCTGACGGCTCACACTAACTAAGCAACATCGTCCACACGGCTCACAAACCAAACTATGCCACCCGTCCACATGGCTCACACTGGTCTCATGCCCCAAGGCGACCTCGCATCCCAGTGAAGCCGAGCGTGCACCTCGACCCCACCGCACATCTGATACACAAGGTAACACTCAACCCACTCTCACGGCAGAACTGTGACACGTCCCAAGGTGACCACTTATCCCAGACAGGTCGAGCGTGCACCCTCGACAAGACCGTGCATCCGACCGACAAGGTAATGCCCTACTCCAACCACGCGCCCGAGCCACAAGGCCATCTATAGCGGCCGCTCGTAACAACGTTGGTGAGCTGACCAGTCCTACATCTGCCTTCCGGAGCTGACCACATGCCCGAGCTCGTGAGCAACGCTGCCAAACGATCACTCGTTACAACATGGGTGGACCCTTCCCAACCCACCATAATATAGGGGAAAAGCCTAACCTCTAGTCATACATACCTCGCACGTCATCTCTCTTCCACCCCACGCCTGAGCCCGTGAGGAACACACTCGTCAAAAGTAGAGAGGTATAAGTGTAATTTTACCAAATTTCCAAACAAAACATAATTCTCATAAGTTCAGGAAAAAAATAGTAAATTTTCCAATTTAATAGAATTTTCTACTAATATATAGGAATTACAAGGAAAAGAAAGCAATTTTCCCTAAATTAAATCATTTTCCACAATTATTGAAAGCCCAAGGTTTATTCATCAATTAACCCAAATATTAATTATTTACTCAAATACAAACAAATCCTAACCATAGTTAGCTGAAGTCCAGGCTCTGACCACCTCCGGGGTTCTCCCACCTTCGAGATACGCCCTCCCCGACGTCCCCCACCATCGCCATTCGCCCACTTCGACAGTCCAACGTTTGCATTCTACAGTGGGTCTGCCTTTCTAACCTTCGTCTCCCTCTTCGACCTCTACTCCATCTCCGGTGTTTGCGTCCCTCTCCGACAAGCAACCCTCTCCAACTCCCATCTGCATCTTTTTCCTTATTGCGTGGGTTTTGTAATAATTCATGTGGTTTGTAAATGCTATTTTTTTACCATTTTACACTTATTATTTATTTTCATTTTTAGGTGTTATATTAAAGAAAATGTCTTAGAAAAAATTCATAGAAAATATAAATTTAGGAATACGTTGATTAGCGGTCCAGATCTGTCTAGTCCAGAACCAGACCAAACTCGAGCAATTCGGTCCACACCGAACCCGACTTGGTCCAATCTTCGGTTCCTGCTTTTTTTGTTTCAAGTTTCGTTTCAGTTTAGTTTGGTTCCGTTCGATCTTGGACCAATGATCCCCTTGTCTCATGCATGTTCTGTGCTCATGACCAGGGTTTTGCAAGGCCAATGCCTCCTCAAACACTTATCCTTATCACTGGTGAAAATCATTCCCTTTATCTCCCAAATTGCCTCCTTCAGGCACTGCAAAAACAACTCCCAATCGTCCTTGTTTTTTGTTTAAAAAACTATAGATGCCAATTATAGAAGTCTCTTGTTACCATCCCTTGCAACTGCCGCCAAACAGAAACCTTTACACTTGTGTTTGAGGTGGCTCCTATCTAACCCTATGATAAGTCTACAACCAAGCAAGAACCCATCACTACATGCCTTGCAATACACAAAACCTAAAAAAAATTACTTTCATCAAGTTCCAGTTTAATGACAAGTCCATGGTTCCTTTTTTGCAACTATTCAACCATACTTGGAAGTAATGCTTACTAACATTCATCATTGCCATAAAATTTCTTCAGTGCAATTTGTCTTCCTCTCCATCTGTGATACTTCAACTTCAAGTGGTGTAGCTCAATCTGTCCTATGTCTATAAATTTCATGTTCTCATCTAAGTGGAGTCACTTCAAGCATTGGTCACCCATCTATCTTTTAGTGGCCATCTTGGAATTTATTTTGTTGACAATAGAGCAGTTGTGCTTCTCCCTAGGTTTCTTGATCTGAAACACTAGCCCACCGTGGATTATTGAAGCATGACACCTCCACTTGCACTTCAAATCTTCACACTTCACAACTAACCCCTTCTTGTCACTATTGTAGATTTTGATGGCACTCTCGTCCCAACCTAACGCTTGTCTTCAAGTGATCCACATGTATGTTTTAGGGACCATCTTCTCTGACTACAACTTGCAAATCTTTAGTGTTCCCCTCATCGTTTGAGACCTCCTAATTAATGTTATCTGGGATTTGACCAAACTCACATACATCAACATCTGACCCTAGTGATTAGACTTCATCATCTTCATCTGCATTGTCAATCTTCGACTGTATTTTGTTGCCATTTAGGCCTTAATCTATATACATTTTGATGTTTAATCAAACTACTCTTAATCAACCAACCTAGCCAATCAAAGTAGGCAAACATGACTACATGCATTGCATATACTTGTCAATTATCTTAATTGGTTGATCAAGATATTCAAGAGAATGAGCATTGGAACAAAGACTCAATCATGAAGACTTGTGATCAAAGCTTTGGACCAAGACATGTAATTTTCAAATTATTGAGTCCATAGGAAATATGTAAACTTGAGCATTATGATTTTGTCCTGACCAAGTTCGGTCTACTGAACCCTTGACGGTCAACCGAAATCTCCCAACAGTAGAACTTAGGTTTCTCTCTGGAATTGTCCAGTCGAACGACTGAAACATCTTCGGTCGACCAAAGTACCTCAGACCGATTTTGGACTTTACTCCAACGATTACATTTGAATCAATCCTTAGAGCACAATTGACTTGTCTAATTTTGGACGACTGAATGTTTGTCGGTCAACCGATTTCATCTTGTCTTTAGGTGCCCAACAACTATTTCCACGTGGCACTTGACCATTGTACTCAACGACTATTTGAGCCTTAATTGTTAGCGCAAAACACGTGTTAACTTTGGTCATCCGAAGAGTAGACAGTCTACCGAACTTGAGTAATCAAAGTCCAACCAATCTTACTTTCCACCTTGGAACGATGAACTGAATGCAATTCAGTGAACCGAAATTAAATAGGGTGAAATTGAAAATAGTTAGTGGAAGTTGGTGAACGGTGATCCGAATCTTATTCGGTCAACCGAGTGCTTAATCTGACCAATCCAATTGTCTTGTTTCAGACTACCATTTCCTACACGATCGATTGAACTTGTCTTGAATTCTGCTCGAGCTTAAACCAGATCCTTTCTTCTCTTTGGTCCATATCTCATTAACTCCCAGACAGCGAGTAGAGCTTGAAGGGTTATAAATAGGATCTCATATGTTGGTTTTAGCACTCTTGAACACACCCTATTGATCCATACTCAAAGCCAAATTCAATACATCTTCAAGCTCTCATATTCCTACACTCAAAGCCAAACTTCACCACATGCATATCCATTCCAATCATATGTCCATGTGTGCTCAAGTTAGAGTGTTTAGTTAGATTATGATTCAACTTTCACATCAAAGAATCACCAAGTTGTAAAGCTTCGAGGAAGCTCCCTCTCGGATTGTGAGAGAAGACACGAGCAAGGTGAGGTTGTTCGCGAGGTTTGGTGGTTGTAAACAACGTTGATCTCAGCTTGGAAAGGAAATCGGCTAGTAAAACCGTAAGCGAGGCTGGGAGGATCGAGCGAGGCATGCAAGGAGGACTAGAATCGGGTGCGATGCCAAACCTCTCTAAACTCCAGCATCGAATTTTGTGGTTTGCATTGTCTTCTCTCTTAATCCCTCAATTAGTGTTTTGATTTCCCATTTAATTCGTGATTAGAGAGTCATCGATCCTAACATATTTTTCTTCTTTGGTGTTTCTACATTGACATCTACTTGCCCACTAATCCGGGTAGGACTTCCAACTAGACAAGTTCCCTCTTTAGCCATACTCATTATTCTGGTCAATGGAGATGAAAGTGGAGTGTTATGGTTACTGTCTACTTAATCATAAGGCTAGGTGGACTTCTCTGGCTATTCTCTTCAAAGGCTACCTTCTTGCCTTTACTTTTAGGGTTGTTGCCAACCCTCATTTTTAAACCACATAATTTCTCCTTCCTTTAAGCATTGTAGAATTGTCTATCTTGTCACATGTTTCATATAGTTGAACCTCTCTTGAAAAACTAACTATCATCTAACCACCAATTCAAAGTGGAAGTATTGGAACTCTTTATTACATCAAAGTTCATACCAACTAAAATCATTACTCTACCAACTTCCACATATGTAGTAGGAAAGAAACGACCTTTAGGTATTAACTGTTGATTGACATCATATCAAGCATATATTTGTGTCTTATATCCTTTATTTTTATCCTAAGCAATGCTAGGTAATGAGTTTTATGATTAAGTTTCAGGAATAAACGGGTTTGAGAAGTAGAAACTCAAAAAGAACTTACAAGCAAGGAAAAAGACTAAGTTGCAAGACTTATGGACTGAGATGTAAGAGAGAAGGACCCGGATGTAAACCAAAAGGATCAATGAGCAAATCAAGAAGCTCCACACCATCATGAGGAGTATATTGACAATTAGATTCGGGCCTAAACATCAACAACCAAATCGGGTTCACCAAACATCAAGAAATCAAGTCAGACACGAGCCATTCAAATCCAGACTCGATCCAACCAATCCAAACTGCCAATTGGTGGTCCAAATGAGTCCAAATAGTTCATAGTTTGGTCGGGTGTTCGATTATGTTGTTTTGTGTCCATTTATAGTATGCGTTTAGTCCCACATAGGAGAATTGTCCCCGATTAACTTTTTCTATGACTATAAATAGAACTCTTCTTCCTCTTGTGTATTTACCCATTGCTTAGTGGCATTCTCTCTACTTAGAGTAAGCCTTGAGAAAAACTCAAGTGGAAAAGAATGCTACTTGTAATGTAAGTCATGTAAATAAAATATTTTTTCTTACTTTGTTTTGATGTTGTCTTCTCTTTTAATTCTTGCATGCTTAGTTTAATTTTGTTTTGTCTTCTTTTCTTAATGAGTAGTGAGTAGTTCCATCCCCCTTTGGGGGGGGGGGGGGGGAATGATGTACATATATGTTGTGAAGTTTGGAGGTTTGATGAATTTTTGATTGTGTAGACTTGCATGTTTATATGTTCATAGGGGTTGTTTTAATCGTATACATGTTGGGGGATTTTTGATGGGTTTTGTCATAAGATTTAGACACTTCCCATGCTTAGTTTCCTCATGTTTATTGACTGAAATTTCCTTTTGAATATGTTACATGCGAGTTATGTGTTTGTATTTGTGTTTGCTTGATTGTTGATTGAAGAAACTTTGTTTTGATGGGTTGTGCCATAAGATTTAGATACATCCCTTGCTTAGTTTTGTTCTTCACATGAGTTCATGGTTTTTGATGAGTCTTGCCATATCTTTAGACATTTCTCATGCTGAGCCTAATCTTGTGCTAATCAAGTAGTAATTTCCGATACGTTGTGTGAATGGATTGATATGTTTTGCCACATCTTTAGACACTTTCTATGCATGAAGAACACACACATACATGCTTACATGCGTCATTCATCACTTATTTCACTTTATATGTGCACACACTCCACCCCTTAGGGGTTTCCATTCCTAAATTCCAGCTTGTCTTAGTTAGTTTAGTTTCATTGTTGCGTGCTTTCATTTTCTTGTTTGTGCTTACTAGTTTAGTTTAGTCTAGTTTAGCGTAATCAACTTTTTCTCCCCTTTTTTCTCACTTGCCTTTGAACGAACCAGAGTTGACACACATCCCTACAGATCGACCTGAATTTGCCATGTCTTTACTGACGTCATGCATTTGCGGTATTTAAAACAAACACATCAACCGCCAACCCCTTTTTAAACATCCGAAAACAAAGATCTCGGGATCAACGATCATCATATCTACATACCCATAAGTAACCCTAAATGAAGACAACCACTAAAACCACCTCGTTTGTAAAGAAAAAAAACACTGAAATGCTAAATGTTCCTCTTTCGCTTCATCGTGCATAGTCGTCTGGGCCGTATTGCTACATTTCCTCATTTCGTCCAATAGTAAACCACAAACAGGGGATGCTTTCTTGCCTTCGGTCAAGCCAATGACAAAGTGGATGTAGGAGGTGCTCCAATTAGGGTTTAGGCAGGAGGAGGATTAAGAGGAAATAGGGAAGGAATGAAGTCCGAATGTGAGAAAATAGGGTGATATTTACTACGTTAGGAAAAAGGAAAGTATTTTGAGAAATATTAGGATTTGATTAATATTATCAATGTCATTAACAATTAACTATTTAGCAGACAAAGGGCATTACGATAACGGTTGAGAATTTTCAAAGGCCACTAATCATAAGAGCCACGTGGCAAAGGGACACAGAAGACCTGCATAGTAAAATGAACATAATTCATACATTCAAACAACATGCAAATCACAACATATTTCAGGCACATAGTTCCCAATTTCAACACATTTTGACCATTAAAACCGACCTACGTTCATTACTCATCGCATTTTATTTTCTGTTGAAAACAACCATAAATCCTTCATAACATTATCATAGGTAATATAACAATCAACAGAAATATCAATATCACATTATCAATATCAATCACTATCACAATATCAATATCACCTTATCATAGGTAATACCACATTCAAGTCAAAATATTAGCTTTTAACAACAACACACAGAATTTCAATCACTATAATCAAACTTAAATTCCACAATTTTTAAGATTATCACTGTAAACCTGCAATCAACAAAAACTAAATCATTAATCTACTAAGAAGCAAGAAAAAATTAGTTTGGCCTAAAAACCCAAAATCTAAATCGGGTTTCCACCTAAATGGTTTCCTAAACCTACAAAACACTACAATCATACCTAAAACAACAATGTATACCATCCTAATACATAAAATAGGGGAAAATGATGGAAAACGAAGAAAGATCGAAACCCTAACCTCAAAATCACAAGAACTCGGCGTGGGGTGGGGGGTGAGGGGGTCGTGCTGCCTTTATAGCCCGACGAAACTCGGCATTTGTAACGCAGAGTTCTGCCTTTAGAACTCGGCATCCTAGATGCCAAGTTTACTTAAAACCTGGTTCATTAAAATCACCCATGCACGATCTCTCCTTTGAAATTGTGGAGCGAAAAAAATTAAATTTGAACTCGGCACTAATAGTGCCAAGTTCAATTTTGTAGAAATTTCTACAAGTGTCCATATATAGAACTCGGCCTTACCAACACTGAATTCTACAAAGTAAAACTCGGCTACTCCAGTACCGAGGTCCATTAAGATGGAACTAGGCAACTTGAGGGCCAAGTTTCATTAAGTGGAACTCAACAACTTGAGGATAGAGTTCTTTCAAACAGAACTTGGCGCTGGTGTTGTCGAGTTCCCTCAAAGAGAACTCGGGGTCTCAGACGTTGACTTCTGTACACACTAAAAAACATGTGTCACCACGTGGTGGCAGTGAGTATGGTGTGGAAAATAATTTTAAGGGAGATTTATTTTGGATTTTTTATAATAATATTATTTTGTAAAATTTTCTTTTTCGGTTGCACGAACGTAAAAACCCTTAATAAGTAGGATTTTTTTTGAAATAATATTAATTTGTTTAAAAATTCCAAAACAAACCTCTCGCAAAATAATTTTTTCAAAGTAGACCCGCTGCCACCACGTGTTGACAAGTGACGACAGCGGGTCTTGTTTTTTAGTGTACAAAGAACTCGGTGTTAGTGACGCCAAGTTCTTAAGCAATTTTTTTGGAGAACTTGACGTTGGCAACGCCGAGTTCTCCATAGGGCAAAACGGTTGTGCAAAGGCCGAGTTCTACATAGGGAACACTTGGGGCCCCGAATTTCCCCAAATCGAACTCGGCAACACAAGTGTCGAGTTCTATTGAAGTGAACTCAGCACTGGTGTTGCCGAGTTCTATTGACGGGAACTCCACGTTTAAACTAGTATTCCCCACACGTTCACCAGGAGAACAGAGTTTTAAATATAACTCGGCATCCTCGCTGCCGAGTTCTAAAGGCAGAACTTGGCATCTAAAACACCAAGTTCACTTAAAAAAAGCAGCCCGACAGCTCCCCATCTCCCCCACGTTGAGTTCTCACATTTTTCACGTTAGGGTTTCGATTTTTCTTCGTTTTCCACGTTAGGGTTTCGATTTTTCTTCGTTTTCGATTTTCCTTATTTTATGTATCACGATAATATGCATTGTTGTTTTAGTTATGATTGTAGTGTTTTTGTTAATTTAGGAAGTCATTTTGGTGCAAACCCGATTCCAATTTTGGGTTTTTACGTCAAACTATATTTTTTGCTTCTTAGTAGATTCATTCAGCATTGGTCGCATAGACAAGATCATCTACAGTTTAAGCAACCACTCCTAGGTGTCACTCCTGAAGAGAGCACACAGCTGTATATGGAATGGTACTGGAACATCATCGTACGTTGAATTGTTCACCACACTTTGGCTCTGAAGCATAACTTAAACAGACCTCGATAGGGGTAGAGAGAGGGATATGGTAAGATCTAAACATTTAATTAAACAATTACGATGTTTTTAAATTGTGTTTAGTGTTTGTTAAATGGTTTAATTATCTGTAGGTGCACGGAGTTTATGAGTTCCACGAAGAACACCATCAAATTCACGAGGCGATCAGAGATCACAAGACGGACTCTTCGATGGTTGGAAATTGAAGGAAAAAATGAAGGCTTAACTCATGTGTTTTGGTGCTGAAGAACCCACATTACGGTTGAGTCAGGATCACGGCGTTAATGAAGAAGATCCACACACACAAGAAGACGGTGATGATCTGACTCAAGATACAGAACAGGCAGCGAATGCAGCATGAGGAGGGGGACGCGGCCAGGGGACAGGACGTGCTCAGGCACGTCCTAAAAATAAGTGATTGCGAGGTCACTTAGGATAGATATTTGGTTGTATTAAACTTATTTGGTTGTTATTACACTAGTTTTGATTTTATTTATGTTAAACTTGTTATGGTGAATGTTATTTTGATTTTATTGTAGTTGTTTATGTTTTGTGGTTGAAATAATTGTGTTTACTGCAATATTTGTTGTTTGAAATGATTATGTTTGTTGAATTTTTAGTAGTTGGATTTTTTGTTTTTTGTTGAAATTTAGAAAATGGGAAATAGTGGTGTTTGTTGTATTTTTCTGCTTGGAAATGGTTGTATTTGTTGTTATTTTTTTGTGATTGGAATGATTGTCTTTGTTGTCAAAAAGTTCTGAAACAAGAAATGAAATTGTCGAGTTTTTAAATTAAAGGAATTTTATTCAAAATAGACTTTTTTAATAAAAATGCTAAAATAAACCCCCTTCAAGTGATGACACATGATTGTAGTGAGTTTGTTTTTTAGTGTATAAAAAACTCGGCATCACCAGTGCCGAGTTCATTTTGGTTTTTATTGCACGACACTTGTCATATTTCTCTCGAAGTGAGTTGCTAGGAGAAAAGTTCAAATAGAACTCGTGCATAAGAGGGTTGGTGCGCCAGGAGAATAATGTCTTAATAAGAACTCGACATCCAAGATGCCGAGTTCTAAAGGCAGAACTCGGCTTTTAGAACGCCGAGTTCACTTAAAAAAAGTGAACTCGGCGTTCTTAACGCCGAGTTTTGTCGGGCTATAAAAATAGTCTGACGCCCCCTTTTCCCTCACGCCGAGTTCTCGCGATTTGGAGGTTAGGGTTTTATTTTTTTCGTTTTCCACCATTTTTTGTCTTTTTTATGTATTAGGATGATATGCATTGTTGTTTTAGGTATGATTGTAGTGTTTTTGTTGGTTTATGAACCTGTTTTGGTGCAAACTCGATTTCGATTTTGGGTTTTAGGCTAAATTATTTATTTATTGTTTCTTAGTTGATTATTGATTTCATTTTTGTTGATTGTAGGTTTACGGTAGTAATCTTAAAAAGAATTGAATTTAAGTTTGATTATTGTGATTGAAATTAGACTTGTTGTTCTTTTGGTTTGAATGTATGTTAGTTTTAATGAATGTAAACTTAAAAATGATTTATTTGGGTTTGAATGTATGTTACTTTGATTGTATGTGGGATTTTAAGTTTGATTTTTGTAATCATAAAAATAGAGTAATGAATGTATGTGGGATTTAATGGAAAAAATATTTTAAAGTTGAGAAAGATGTCTGTTAAATATGTGAGGATTTGCATGTTGTTTGAATGTATGTCGTTTGAAGGTGTAAAATACGTCGCTATTTAGATGCTTGGAATTTGAGGATATTATTTGTAGTATTGTTAGTTCATTCTACATTGCAGGTTTAAAATTTACGAATTTGAAATATAGGGTAGATTTTGTCAAATTTGAAAATAAATTCTAACATTAATCGTAACGTTGTTTATTGTAGTTGATTTTGCTACTACACTCATTGCTCGACGTTTACAGCCGTTTGCTACTACACTCGATTGAGGTAATTTCTAAAACTTTTTAATACTTTTAAAATTTTAATTAATTAGTAATAGAAGAACAATCATCTCACTTGAACACATTTTCAAATTTGATTAATATATGTTAGGAATGGATAAAGATGATGAAGGATCTTTGTTGGTCATGTATAATGGGAAATTATAATGTAACGTCGATGTAGCAAAGTATACAGGATCTGACCGCAAATTGGTAGTTTTTTTTTTGCAAAGCAAAAGGGAGGCTTAGCCTCTAAGAATTTATTACTAAAGAACTGGTTACATCTACCAAAAATTTTCGTTGAGTTCGCGGGCATATGCCACATGCATAACCGGCTTCTCCCTACCACCTAATTGAAATCACGTTAAAGGCAAGTAGTTTAAGGAAATAATTACATCTCATCAAATTTCAGAAGTTGGATTTAGTTCCAAGTGTCCTGAAAACGTCGTGTTTCTCCTTCATCTTTTGCAAGTTTGGAAGCTTGATCACCGATGCTCCAGATTATGCCTTTGACTACAGCAATGGTAGCTTTCGGTTGATGCCTCTCGCCCTCAAAAATCCTACGGTTCCGCTCGTGCCAGCATTCGTGTATCGTAGCACTTAACACCCACCTTCGGACCACTCTATCAAGTCGGCTTCCACTTGCATGTGATAGTCGCAAAACCTCACTCTCTAGATTCCTTGCGACAGTTTGGTGGAGCTGCATGAGGTTGAGGAGGAACCTCCACACCTCGTTTGTGTATTGACAATTCCAGAAAAGGTGCTCTATGTCTTCCTCTTGGTCTTCACATAGCACGCAAGTTGGGTCGAGACTACCATATTTTATCCTGATCTGTCGCAATCTGAACTCATGCATTACAGTCATGATGAGTTTGCTGGTAGGACTGGACCTCATGTCCCTCCATTAGGCTTGGTTTGTCAGCTGTTGACCCAATTCATTTTAGTCGACCAGAATGCATGCAAGAGATGCATAGCGTTGAAGATGATGATACTGAGGAATTAGGGGATTACAGTACACCATTCACTGTAGAAGATGAACCTGAAGGTGTTTCTGCTAATGAAGTCGTTCCGGAGACACAAGATGTCATATATGCGATGAGTCAATCCATAAACCGTGAAGACGACGACGTTGTTGATGATGCAGTTGCTAAAAACAACATGATTCGAACTCTTAATGAACTTCCCGATATCTTTGAGGACGATAACTGGATATAGAATTTTGTAATTGAACACTCATTCTTCGATGATGCGAACAATTTGGAACGAAGTGATTCGCGTACGGAAGATGGTCGTTCTTTTTGGGATAAACAAAATTTCCTAACGAAAGATGATTTGGTTTACACTCTACAGTTGTGGCACATTAAAAAGTTTGTTCAGTATGCAGTTATGGTTTCTTCAACGAAATAGTATACTGTTAATTGTCTTCATCGTGATGAGGATAACTGCAAATAACGTCTACATGCATTTGTCCCAAAAGGCTGCAGATATTTTCAAGTTAAAACGTACGACGCCGAGCACACTTGTTCTAATCCGATGTTAAAAGACAATAAACAATGCAGTGCTAATTTTGTTTGCGACTTGATAATGTCATCTGTTAGAACTAAGTTCACAATTACTCCTGCTGAAATAATGGAAAGGGTGAAAACTAAATACTCATTTGA
The DNA here is from genome assembly GCA_963682175.1 of Triglochin maritima. NCBI lineage: Eukaryota > Viridiplantae > Streptophyta > Magnoliopsida > Alismatales > Juncaginaceae > Triglochin > Triglochin maritima. Next base: position 25,582,028 of record OY821774.1, on the reverse strand, counting down.
AATCGGTTACGCTAAAGCATGACATGCCAGACAAAAAACGTTGAACCGAATTTATGGTGCCAAAGAAGACATTTTTAGGGATCTGTGAAAGTTCCTCACAGTTCTCTGTCAGAACAATGAAGGATCTGTTGTCGAAATAGAGACCGTACATGTAAATTAGACGAGAAGATGTTTAAACGTATGTTTTGGGCGTTTGGACCATCAATTAGTGGGTTTAAATATTGCAGACCCGTTGACAGTGTGGATGGAACACACCTCTATAGCAAATATAGAGGTTTATTCTGTTTGGTAACTCTGTGTTGGTTGCAAATGCAGTTTCAGGAGGTCCCTTTCGATGCTGATGAGGTTACGATTACCAGACACACTAGAGGTTTTATTCTGTTCCAGCTGGGATGCAGTATTTTGGTTGATAAGAGCGACACAATGGTTCACTTGAAGTACATTCTTTTGCTCAGAGATTTGGTTGTCGCATCGGAGTATAGTTGAGGCAGTGCGGCTCTGGCCCACTTATATCACAGTTTGGACGAAGCTGCATTGATCACAACCAAACATTTGTGTGGATTTCTTACGTTTCTGTAGTTGTGGTGCTGGGATCATTTCCACATTGGGAGACCTATGAAGAGCAGATCATTAGTGTACCCAGAGGACGACTGATGCATTGCATACATTGCATCATATGTCTTTCATTTAGATTATTTTTATATCAATAAATGCTACTAAGGTATGTGTTTAGTCTTATTTACACAATACAGGGACCTGAATGCAAATTACCCATATCCTGAGCATAAACGCGTGCAAGAGACTCATTTCTATCATAAAGACCAAGTCAAGATTATCGGGTTTCAAATTGAATTCGATCCAAGCATAAAAGCATTCAAAGACCTAATTACAAAAAGGCCAAGGACTTAAGCACAAAAGTACCCAGGGACTTAATTGCAAAAAGCCGAGGACCCGACTGCAAATTACAAGTACCAAAATATTATTTTGGAGAAGTTCTAAAGAAAAATCAATTTGGATCTCCAAAGATATGAAGAAATTAATTTGGAGCTCAAAAGAAAGGAACGAAATCAATCCAGACGCGCAAAAGATAGCTAAATCATACCATAAACACACAGGAAAAATCCGGATCGAATCTGAGCAAAAAAGGTGGCGATTCCGCCGCGCCTTATGTACAAATTGCGGCGATTCCGCCGCACAAAAGTCGATCCGTGCGCTCAAAGTTTTACCAGTTGCGTGTTGACGCGTGTACTTTCTTATTTCATACTTGGGTCCCTTGTATCGGCTATAAATAGCCCCGAAATTATGTTGTAAAGACGTTCTTCTCTTTAGCAATAAAATTCTGTTCTTTTATTTTTGTGTTTTTTGTTTTCTTTTGTAGTTTCTCTAGGACCCCTTCTCCTTCCCTCCATCTATGAGTTTCTAACTCTCTCCAAATGGTGGGGGTGACGGATTTAGGGTGATGAGAAGAGAATGATGTTATTATTTTAATTTCGTATTAGTATATTTTGATTACTTGAGTTTATGTTGAATCATTTATCATGTAATGCTTTATAACTAATGTGATTTATTATAAGTTTCAGATTTCTCTAAACAAAACCCGACATCTAAACCTCCACCCGCCGGACTCTCATCCATATTTGTTTTATTTTTCTTTTTAGTTTTTGTTGTTCTTGCTTTAGATAATTAAAAACCAAAAATCTCAAACCAAACTTATTTCTCTTTTTTTTCCTTAACTCGAAAATCACAAAAATAACAATATCTCTCCCTCCTTGTGTTCCACTCGTACTTGTCACGTCTTCATTGACGCCGTGCACTTGCGGTATAAATTAAATTCTCATCAAGTTTGTGGCGTCGTTGCCGGGGAGGTGACGAAGATTTTTGTTTATTTTAGTGATTTCGATTCTATTCTGTTTATCGTGTGCGCGATCTAACTCTTTGGGTTTGCGTTTCAGGAGACAACGAAGTGCACGGCGAAATCCGGGCGCAGTTGGAGCAAGAAGGGCGGCGAAATCGCCGCACACAAAGAACAACCTGCGGCGGATCCGCCGCACGTCTGGAGCATCTGGGCTTCAAAATTTTCTGGGGTCGTCTCCATCTCTAGGTGGATGCGTAGAGCTACTGGAATTTTCGAGAGCGGGCGGCGAACCCGTCTGAGCATTGCGGAGGTAATTTTTCTTGCCTTTCTCGTAAAATCTTAATTTTCGAAAAGTTCCCTTTTGTAAAACTGCACGTGTTAGGGTCAAAAATTCCATAATTGGCAATAATTCAACTCTGACCTAAAAATTGGCAAAATTAGAAGGACTTAGTGCATGCATCATAAAGTGTTTTGTTTGCATTATTCTTGCTAAATTCTTGCAAATTATTTTTATTGTTGAAGAGTGGTGGAGGCAAGGTACGTATCGCGTTTTAACGATTGCATTTAAGCATATAATCTAGTTTGCATACAACCTTGCAATTGCCCCTTAATTAAAGACCAATGTTTGACTATCTTTGCTAGATTTAAGTTAAACTATCTTAAGGGCAACTCCGTAGGAAAAGATACGGTGGGGATTTCATCACCCTTCAGTGTCCCACAAATCACAATCCTAAAGTGTCACCTAAGCCTTAAAATTAAAATCAATTAGACATTGGCCCCTAAGGACTCGGACTCAATTAAGCAGAAGATTAGTCTGACTTGCTATGACTTGAAGCTGATCGAATTTAATTTGGTGTCTAGAAAGTGTTTTTGTGTTGACGTAAGTCTTCCAAGCGAAGTGGTTGTCTAATCGGCACCGACTCTGTCGGAAGCACCCCCACTAGCTATACACTGCCTGGCCAAGTTGGTTTGATTAGTGAGGGATGTGAATCAAGCGAGCCAATTCGACTCAACCAGTTAGGAGTCGTCTAGAATTAGGCTCCCTTAGGTCTAGGATTTTTTGAACCATGTTTGTTTAGGAAACTTCTGATCAACCCTCTCATCTATCTTTTAGAGTTAAGTTTCCCTTCTCCTCTGATTCATCTTCTTCTCACCTTCTTCTACGTTATAGTCTCCTCCCCTTTACACTCTCTGGTAGCATTTTTAGGGTCGAGTCAAGCACTTTTTACGAGTTTAACCTCGTGGTGGTGAGAGTGGTCGACTCTAGAGTTCTTTGTGAAGATGGATGGTTACATGGGCGACCATCCATATCATTGTTGGGATCAGGACAATTCAACCTGGTATTCCGGACCCATGCAACCTGGGGTGGCTTAGACGAACACCCCATATGGTTGGGATAATCCTCATTGTGTGACTGAGCAATCTTCATATTGGGGTAATGATGAGAATTAAATTTATACCGCAAGTGCACAGCGTCAATGAAGACATGGCAAATACGGGTCGAACACAAGGAGGGAGAGATCTTGTTATTTGTGTGATTTTCGATTAAGGGGAAGAAGGAGAGAAGAAATAAATTGGGTTTTGAGACTTTTTTGATTTTTAATTTCCTAAAGCATGAAACATGAACAAATAAAACTAAAGCAAGAACAAGGTGAATTCCGTTGGGTGGAGGTTTAGGTATTGGGTTTAGATTAGAGAATTCAGAAACTTATAATAAATCATATTAGTTATAAAGCATTACATGATAAATGATTTAACATAAACTCAAGTAATCAAAATATACTAACACGAAATTAAAATAATAACTTTTATTCTTCTTCTCTTCACCCTAAATCCGTCACCTCCACCCTTTGGAAAAAGTTAGAAACTCATGGATGGAAAGGAGGAGAAGGGGTCCTAGAGGAAATACAAAAGAAAACTAAAAACAAGAAATAAAACAACAGAAATTTATTAAACTAAGGAATAAAAACTAGAACATAAGCTAAGGACTCTCACAACATCGTTTCAGGGCTATTTATAACCGATACAAGGGACTTAGGTATAAAATAGGAAAGTACACGTGTCAACACGCAACCGGTAAAAATTTTAGAGCATAAATCTAATTTGGTGCGGCGGATTCGCCGTATTTTGTACATAAGGTGTGGCGGATTCGCCACCTTTTTAGCTCCGATTTAATCCGGATTTTTCCTGTGTGTTTATGGTATGATTTGATCCTCCTTTGCGCGTCTGGATTGATTCTTTCCATTCTTTTGAGCTCCGGATTAATTCCTTCATATATTTGGAGATCCACATTGATTTTTCTTTAGATTTCTCCAAGATAATATTTTGGTGCTTTAATTGCAATTAGGTCCTTGTTTTTTTGCAATTAAGTCCCCGACTACTTTTGTGCTTAAGTCCTTGTTCTTTTTGTAATTAGGTCTTCAATGCTTTTATGCTTGGATTTGAAACCCTATAATCTTGAGCTTGGTCTTTATGATAGAAATGAGTCTTTTGCACGCGTTTATGCTCGGGATGTGGGTAATTTGCATTCAGGTCCCTGTATTCTGTAAATAAGACTAAACATATACCTTAGTAGCATTTATTGATATAAAAGTAATCTAAATGAAAGACATATGATGCAATGTATGCAATGCATCAGGTAACATAAGAGAGGCACCGACTGCTAGACCACAATCTAGTTATGTTGGATCATATGCTGGTCAACAAACTAAGACATTACAACAAACTTTGGCCTCCTGCATGAGTATGGCAGACAACATGAGTGCACCGGTGGCTCCAGTAGCCGTACCGTGCGACTGTTGTGGGTTGAGTGGTCATGTTATCAGGGAATGTCCTTATGTTCCCCCAGAGCCTGAGTATGAGCATACCTTTTCCCAAAATGCTCAATATGACCATTACGCATCCGCGTACAACCCGAGCATGATGGATTCGTGGGGAGACAATTCATATCCAAATTCTTATACTTCATTTTCACCCCAGTATCCTCCTCCCGACTACCCAGAATTCTACCAAAACCCCACTCCAAATCATTGGACTCATTCTCAGCCCATCAACACCCAACCTCAAAAATTCCCAAGCTCTGACTTGGACCTCATAGTTGACCGCATACCTGATTCCTTGAAACAAACTTTCCTTACGTTCATGGAAACCACTCAACAGTCCGTACAAAATATAACACTACATGTGAGTCAAATGTCGCAGCAATTACGTAAACATGAGGAGAGTAACTTTTCTTGTCAACATGAGGATGCATCTTTTGATATCGAACCACCACCACATCCACAAATTCAAAGCACAATCTTTCAAAGTCAAACTCCTAGTCAGTCTAAGGGACTTGGGGTTTCAATTTGGTGGAGGATTCAAGTCAAGTTGAGAATAACATGGACCAATTTCATCATGACTCGGCACAGGATTATGCGTTATCTTTTTGTCCCGTAGCCCTTGAGCCACATGATCTTCATGTTGTGCCTCTTAAGGACTCACCTCTGGTGGAGCAAGAGCTCCCTATCACCCTCAATTTCAAACAACCTGATGAGAGTTTGCCTCTCACTATTGTTCCTGATCATCTTGGAAATGATGGAACATCAAACAACTACATTGCTCATGAGGGTATTAGGAGTTCCTTGGAGGATACCTTGGGTATGAGACCCACTTTTTGTTCGCCTGGTGAGTCGGACTTGCCTAACGAGGTTCTCGACCTCGCTCCGACGCACCAGCCAGTTGGTTGGAGAGTTTGGATTGACGATCAAAACTTCAGCACCGCAACAGGAGAAACTCTTCTTCAGTTGCCCCTTATTTCCCAAACTCTCGAGAGGTTCAAGCTCTTTCAGTTTGATCCTTTGAATAAGACGCATTTGCGTCCAATTCATGAACATCTCATTTCATCAGGTGCTATTTGTGAAGGGGGCTCAAGCATGCGTATTCTGACCCTGCGTGGTGTCATGTTCCCTTTCCAAGTGCATTGACCCACTCTTGAGGTTCCCATTTGATGTCTTTTGACAAATGAAGATGGGAACTTATGTTTGTACATAGTTATATATTTCAAAAAAAAATAAAAATTAAGACTCCTTCAGTGATCATCGATTGTTGTGAGCCCCAACCATTGTGTATTTGGCCTCCATTTCTTTCACGTATTTGTATCCTTTCTTTAGCATCTCACAGGTTTTGAGGGAATTCGGGTTTTTGTCCATCAACATAGCCATGAACTTTCCTTTGTACTTCACGTTGGTGAGATATTTCCTTTTTTCATGCATAAATCCATGTAGTATCTTGCTCACATTCATTGAGGACAATGCATGATTTAGGTGTGGGGAGTGTTTATCTATCTGTTTTATTTTTGTTGTTTTAAAAAAAAAATCAATGTTCCATGACATAGCTTAAGATTGAACTGCCAAGACCCGGGTACAAATTGCATTAAGTTTTTGTTCCTTATTATATAGTTCTGCTTGTAGAAACTATGACATAAATCTAAGTTCCAAAGAAATAACCCATTACCCTTTAAGACAAGTATGCACTTCAATTGGATGAATCAAATCTTTGAAGTGGTTGATAAAAAGCAGTGGTTGAGGAAAATATACCGGGAAGTGTGGACTTCTAATAGCAATTAAGCCTTGAGGAAAATAAAAGTAAAAAAAATAAAGGACTAAAGTGAGGAAAGCACATTTTGCAAAATGATTACGAAAGCCCAAGCCTTCGAGTCACTGGTCCGTAGGGGTATCTTAAAACCCGGTAACTTGAGTCTGCCAGCTCGGGATTATCGACCAAACTCGCTACATGAATGCAAAAAGGGTAAAAGTGTCAAAAAAAGCAAATGTGTTAAATCAGGAAGAAGAAAAAATTCTTTAAGATACTCAAGGCCCAAAGCTAAAAGAATGATCCATGCCATGGTTGATCCGAATGATACTTCACCACCAGAGGAGGCGTGCAAAATAATTTAAGTGACGACATGTGTAGAAGAGTTAGTGGTGTGAATGTTGGAGGAACAAAGACCAAGTCAGAATTTTGATGAGTTAGATTTGTATAATGAGCATGCAAAAATTCTAAGTGAGATATATAAGGTTGAGGTGGAGATATTGAGAGTTATTAATGAAATGTGGAATTAAGACTTTGTGGGCGTGTCAACTGAAAACCCTCACGAGACAAAACTCGTCCTCTAAGGAAACTTAGGGGTTTAAAGGCTTGTTGCACATGCTAAGTGCAACCGTGATTCCTACGAAAGTGAGTTAGGATTTCCCTGTTTTCATTTTTCTTATATTTTGTTTTGCTAGGGACTAGCAAAATCTAGGTGTGTGGGTATTTGATGCATTGCATACATTGCATCATATGCCTTTCATTTAGATTATTTTTATATCAATAAATGCTACTAAGGTATGTGTTTAGTCTTATTTACACAATACAGGGACCTGAATGCAAATTACCCATATCCCGAGCATAAACGCGTGCAAGAGACTCATTTCTATCATAAAGACCAAGTCAAGATTATCGGGTTTCAAATTGAATTCGATCCAAACATAAAAGCATTCAAAGACCTAATTACAAAAAGGCCAAAGACTTAGGCACAAAAGTACCCAGGGACTTAATTGCAAAAAGCCGAGGACCCGACTGCAAATTACAAGTACCAAAATATTATTTTGGAGAAGTTCTAAAGAAAAATCAATTTGGATCTCCAAAGATATGAAGAAATTAATTCGGAGCTTAAAAGAAAGGAACGAAATCAATCCAGACGCGCAAAATACGGCTAAATCATACCATAAATACACAGGAAAAATCCGGATCAAATCTGAGCCAAAAAGGTGGCGATTCCGCCGCACCTTATGTACAAATTGCGGCGATTCCGCCGCACAAAAGTCGATCCGTGCGCTCAAAGTTTTACCAGTTGCGTGTTGACGCGTGTACTTTCCTATTTCATACTTGGGTCCGTTGTATCGGCTATAAATAGTCCCGAAATTATGTTGTAAAGACGTTCTTCTCTTTAGCAATAAAATTCTGTTCTTTTATTTTTGTGTTTTTAGTTTTCTTTTGTAGTTTCTCTAGGACCCCTTCTCCTTCCCTCCATCTATGAGTTTCTAACTCTCTCCAAATGGTGGGGGTGACGGATTTAGGGTGATGAGAAGAGAATGATGTTATTATTTTAATTTCGTATTAGTATATTTTGATTACTTGAGTTTATGTTGAATCATTTATCATGTAATGCTTTATAACTAATGTGATTTATTATAAGTTTCAGATTTCTCTAAACAAAACCCGACATCTAAACCTCCACCCGCTGAACTCTTATCCATATTTGTTTTATTTTTCTTTTTAGTTTTTGTTGTTCTTGTTTTAGATAATTAAAAACCAAAAATCTCAAACCAAACTTATTTCTCTTTCTTTCTTTCCTTAACTCGAAAATCACAAAAATAACAATATCTCTCCCTCCTTGTGTTCCACCCGTACTTGCCACGTCTTCGTTGACGCCGTGCACTTGCGGTATAAATTAAATTCTCATCAACGACATCGCACCATTAGGTCCCGTTGGAGACACCCAAGAACATTCAAGGGTACTGGTAAGACGACGACACTTGATTTTTATCGGAATGAGCTCGACGTGCAGGAGGTCGACCAGGTCACATGGGATCTGTATGAGCATTTGGATCTTAGTCAGTTACCACCACTATGTACAGAATGTTATGAGATTTGGACGAGCCGCATGACTTATACATTTTGGAGAGGTGGTTATGCATTGTCCAGACCGAGTCATGAGGTAGTTCGATCTACAACAACACATTCCAGAGCCGATGGAGAGACATGAAGTGAAATCATCTCAGGGGAGAGCAAACGTTAATTGGTTGGTGGAAAATCACAGATTCATCCCGCATTGGTCTCATAGAAGAGATCATCTATAGTTTGAGCGACCACTCTTAGGTGTCACTCCTGAAAAGAGCACACAGTTATATATGGAATGGTAATGGAACATCAAGGTGTGTTGGATTTTTCATCACACTTTGGCTTCGAAATGTAATGTGTACGGCCGAGCGGATAGAGAACGGGAGATAGTAAGATCTAAACATTTAATTAAATAATTGCAATGTTTTTAAATTCCAAGAAGCACACCATTTGTGGGTCATTTCGTTTCCCTCTTACCACCCTCGTGTCAAAGAAGAAACTCTCCCTCTCCGGAGATGACGGACGAGACGGTGCGGTTCGGCGTGCTGTGCTCGATGTTCCAGGCGATGCTCCGCGACCGGACGTCTGCAAAGAAGAGGAGGCACCTCCGGACGTTCCTGGACAAGGTCTACACCGGCAACCACCGCTACTTCTCTGCCGTCCGCCTCATCTTACCCTCGCTCGACCGCGAGAGGGGGACGTACGGCCTTCGCGAGTCCTCCCTCGCGCTCTGCCTCGTCGATTCCATGGGCATCGCTAGGGATTCCGAGGACGCGCTTCGGCTTGTTAACTGGAGGAAAGGGGGCTCCAGGACCGGTGCGAGTGCCGGCAACTTCGTGCTCGTCGCTTCTGAGGTTAGCATCGCCTTCTTCTCATCCGATTGTTGGTCCTTTGTGTTTTAGTGTTGTTTTCTCGAGTCTTGACTTGAATTTGGTTCTTGTTCAAGTTTAAGATTAAAGCCGCGGAAGCCATCTTCACAGGCTAAAATTTAATTTTAATGTTGCAACTTGTTGGATTACCTAAAGTCTCGTCAAATGTGAATTCGTTTCCGAACATTCCCAACCCATTTGTTGTTTCTTACGAATTTGATTTCTAACTCAAGAAAGAAACTAAGCTGAATCAATGTTTTGAGGATCTCTTATTGTTGGTCCTTGTTGATAAATTTAGGTTTTAGTATTAGTTTAGAATTTTTTTCCCAAGCTTGACTTGTTTTTATTTAAGTATAAGATGGAAGTGGTGAAAGTCACCATCACAAGCTAAAATTAAGTTTTGATTTTAAAACTTCTTTCAAACCTATCTGTCACTAAGGACCTCCTAGATAGGACTTTCATGATTATAATGGTTTGACATGATTTAATCTTAAACCAAGGAAGAACAAGAGGAAAGCATCCAAACTAATTCCAAGGTTGCATTTGGATGTGTCACTCTCAACCTAGAATTTCACATGAAAATGGAATTTCAAAGTGTCACTTTTGCAAATGCTATGTTTGGTTAATATTGTACAGGAATTCGCAAATCATTCGTGGCACTTTGAAATTCCACCTCTACATAAAATTTGTGGAAACCAAATTTCATGCTGAAAAGTGGAATTTTGAAATTCCACACAATTTATTAACTTTACTCATTTAAACTAATACAAAATATTAATGTTATATTCCGAATATGGTTTTTTCACAGTAGTATGTGATTTTTATGGTTTGGATACAATTCTAAATTGGGAAATTTATAAAATATCTTATATTTTTTGTTGTCATTTCAAAGTAATATGCTTTATCCAAATATAGTAATAGAAATTAGGTCACTTGTAAATTCAGGATTTATAAATCCTGTCAATCGCAAATTCTATGGAACTTGTAGACACCGCATCCAAACGCAATCTGAATAGAAAATTGAGATGACTTAAAAATTAGGGTTTTTTGCTTGCATGTCATTATAAAACACTGTAATTCCCAACGACCACCACTCCACACATATTTGCCCATATGCCACTCGAAAATAGACATCATATCCCAAATGCCATTACTTTTTTGCAACTGCCACTCCGTTAGGTATCATCCCTAACGATGTTGCTTGTAGTTCAATTAAGTCTTAATGTAGCATTAAAACACCATTAACGGTGAACTACTTGTAGCATGTGTTCGGTTGCGAACACCTTAAAATGAGATTTGGATTTAACTTGAAACCCAAATTCGAATGGATACCTCGGCTACACTCCCCCTCTGCCGGCGTCTTCCTTCTCCGACGATTTCAGATCTCAACTCCGGTCGCCCATGACTTCAGACCTCTCCACGCCCGTCTCGTCCTCTCTTCCTCGGCGTAGACGTTTGATGGGTCGCCTAAAGATTGGATTTTGGGTGATGGGTCGGCTAAAGGTTGGATTTTGGGAGGTTGGTCGGCATCGGTTTGCGGCAAAAGATGGGGGTTTGAGGTGAGTTGATCTGGGCAGGTCGATTCATGGGTTCATTGTGAGTCGTGGGTTTTAGAGGGATTTATTTGTTTCGAATGGTTTGGTGACTTTCTACTCGAGATGAATGGTCGCCTTAGTGGTTGCATTGTGCTCGATCGCCTCCAATGACACAACAACAACCAATGGGAACAATGTGGCCGATGGGGATGACTTTGGCTGCACGAGTAGAGGGAATTGAGATTTTCAGAGTCGGAAAGGGATTGATTTTGGGGATTAAGGTTTCACGTATGCTTTTAGGTGATATGAGTTTAGGCGGGTTTAGGCGAAATTAAATTAGGAGAAATCAGTGGGATCAACACATAATACATATTGACCTAACGGTGGAAAATAGATGATGCCTAACGGAGTGACAATTGCAAAAAAATAATGACATTTGGGATACGATGTCTGTTTTCGAGTGACATGAGCAAATATGTGTGGAGTGGTGGTCATTGGGAATTACAATGTTTTATAATGGCATGTAAGAAAAAAACCCCTAAAAATTACGAACTTATGCTTATCTAATAAGGCCTTAAAATAAGTACTCAAACCATAATTGACATCAACATATTTCATTGAATTAAAATTGTAAAGCTTTAATTGTAGAAATTTGAGTTCTTTCAAGCAAACGTGACTATTGGGCACTAAACTTAGTGTCAAACGAAATAGGAACAAGACCGATAAAAAGAACCCGAAATGGAAGGTCATTAATTTTCATTTGTCTTTTTATCCATCTTCTTTTCCAATGAAATTGTATTCAAAATTGTGGAAGCCATCCTAAACACAAATATTGGAATTATAAGATTCCAATCTGTAACCTTATGCAAATATACATTTTGTAGGTAGCTATTAAAGTTTGATTTCTATTTGCACAACATGTCCGTGCAATCAAGTATAACTTTAATAGAGGTCATAAAATTGTTGCTTCTGGTACTCTAGTTAAGTTGTGATCATATATCTGCACATTTTATGTGTATGTAGTGGTATTTCTGATTCAAATCCTGCTATTTTTATGTTTATATGGAATGCAATGTTGTTCGAGCTGTTTCTGTTTTCCTAAGCTTTTTTCTGCGTAGTTATGTTTTGTGAACTTTGGTAACCAAGAAGAGAACATAATTATGTTTTTTTGGTCAATAGTTTAAGTTATGATCTTGTATGCATGTATATCTATATTGAAATAGCTTTAGGTCCTTTCAGTTAAACTCTTATTGCTGTTTGAGTAATTTATGTTTTTTAAGCTTGATAACGTGTGAAAAATCTTGTATTTGTCATGTTCTTATATACCTTCAGGTTTTGCAACGCAGGCAAGGCATGGCTTCTGGTGGGATGACAATTAAGCAAGTTAACAATGCTCTTGATGAACTAGCCTCCAAAGAGAACAGGTAATATTCATTTGTTTTGATCTTTTTTGTTATATTATTAGATATTACATTATAACCTAGAACTAGAGAGCAATGAAGAAAAATGTTTTATAGTTGTGATTTTCTTAGATAGTTAGATGTTTATTGTAAGTGATTAAATGAAACAATATGTAGAATAATAATCATAGTTGACTGTCATGGAAACACAAAATTAAAGCCTTCACTCTACCAATAGTGTTACTTTAACATATCAAAAATTAACAAAGAAGTTGGTCATCTATCAATTAGACTTACCCAGTTTTAGGGTTTTTGTATTGATTCACCAGATGTTTCTATCTTCACAATGTTATGGTTTATGATATTTGTTATGAGTTTTGTCCGATCTTTTGGATTCTGAATGCTTGGATCAAACTAACCATTTAATTGTCATCTTCAACAGGGGAGATAAGTCTTCCATCCTTTCAAATCTCATCAAGAGGACCAATGCAGTGGAAATGAAATGGATTATAATGATTATTCTTAAAGGTCAGGCCAATTAATTGAGTATGTAGAATTGCTAATTTTTTTTTCGAAATCAGGAGTATCAACAAGCCAACTAGGGTTTGGCTCGGCAGTACAAATAAATGCATGTGGCCAGCTTGAAGCTGAGCTTCATTTTCAAGCTTGAAATTGGTCCAATTCTTGCAGCCTACTCAATTGAGGGAACAACTCATTAATAAGCACGTTTTGGCATGCACAACATAAAATACTTAACCACAAGTAAATTGCAAGTCTTACAAAATACAACGTTGTATCAATGTATCGTATGTCTGAAACAATTAACTTATTTGAAGTTGCAAACAGTAAGTTATCTACAATTATTACATGTGAAAGAATGATAAAATTAGTTTAGATGAAAGTAAAATACCCAACTGTTTCACTATACACAAGTAACTTTTGATGAGAGTCCACATTCATCGCTTTGATTCTTTCTCATGGCTTGGGGGCTCAGTAGTGAGAGAGTGGGAGTGCATTTAATTTGAAACATAGTTGTCGATTAAATCCAACTTCAAAACTTGTGTGATCGACCTTTTCTAGAAACAGTCTCTCCCTCCCTCTCTATGTTATATTTAACAAGACATCAGATTACAGTTGAGCATGGGTTTGTCAAGTAAACGAGCATGATCTGAGGCTTATACTCAGTTCATTATGGGATAAGGTGAACCAAATTCAGTGAATCTTTATCAAGCAACTGAGCTCAAGCTAAAATGCCAAAGTCAACAAACAATAACAACTCTATTGGTAAAAAAATTAAAAATCCCGGTTGTGACATATGAACTTAATATACTTGCAATTATTTTCAGATTTGAAGTTGGGGATAAGCGAGAAAAGCGTTTTCCATGAATTCCATCCTGATGCTGAAGACTTGTTCAATGTTACCTGTGATTTGAAGTTGGTGTGCGAAAAACTGAAAGATCGGAGTCAACGTCACAAGAGACAGGTCTTTCCACTCATGTTATTAATATATATGGTGCCCTAGAATGCATTTCTTCGAACCATTTACATGCTATAGTCCATACTTAATTATCTTTTGAAAAGTAACTTCTAGAATTCTTACATAGCTATGCCACTAATTAGGATATAGAAGTTGGAAAGGCTGTTAGGCCTCAGTTAGCTATGAGAGTAAGTGATGCTGCAACTGCTTGGAAGAAGGTGAATCCCCTCTTCTATTTTTCCCTGCATTTTGGTTTTATGTGTTTTTTAGACTTTCAGTTGTCTAATTTCCTTTAGCTATGTGTCATTTGAAAGTCAATTGTTTCTATTGTCATTCACTGTTATTTCTATATTAGATACTACAATGAGCATAATAGTATTTACTATAATATTAAAGAGTTCGTTTTGTTAATAACAAAACAAAACAGAGGTCTAATGTCTTTGCTTTCAAAACCATGTGCTATGTCTCATATATGCCTTTCAGCAAGCGATGATCTCTGTCGAAGTATTGATGACGTAATTGTGGTTTTGAGAAGTGTATACGTGATGCGCTTATTGGAGCTCAAGCACCTTAAATTTATACATTCTGCGTAAATTTGTGAATTTTTTAAAGAAAGCAAATGATGTTATATAGTTTGTTTTTATTTCTTTTTATGGTTCAGGAAATTAAAGCGGTAGCCAAGAATATATCACGCTGTTACACAGTGCCAACTGCAAAGGTGGAAATACTTTTAACAAAATTATATAGTAGATAATAGTTATAGCAGTATGACAGGGAGAAAAGAATGACTACTTATTTACGATTACTTCACTCAATAATTAACTAGTCAAAATGTGCATGCAATAACAAGTGTGCGTGCTCGTGAGTATACTTTAGCACATCATTTTAAGCCGTAGAAAAAATAATAATATTAAGTACCCAACGCGAAATTTCTCTTGAATCTTACATAGTTGAATAATAATGTGGTACAACTAAATTCTAACCTACTTAGAAATATGGGTAATTTTTAATTTATTTTAAATTTACGTTAAAATCAGGAAGTAAACGTTTTCAAGATATCATCAAATTGAAAATGTTGCCAAAGTATCGAAAATATTTTACCTTTTTAATTATGCATTGCTTGCTTACAAAATTTAAAATTAAAATTGAAGTCCTTATATTATAAAGTTGTGGCAACAACCTAACCTTCAGTTTGGGTTTGTATTTGGTAGTTGACCTTTGAAATTTAAAGTGTCATTTGGAAATGATTTGTAGATTGTTCTCATTTGAAATCTGTAAATTCCTCATTGTACTTTGAATTACCCATCTTATACAAAAGTTATCAAAGAAAAATCCCATGTAAAATAGTGGAATTTGGAGATACCACTTGGAGTTACATGTCATATGAAACCTTTGAGTACCATGATTTTATTCTGACATTTATCTAAACTAGGCAATTATAAATCATGTCAACTAAATGTTCCATGACATTTACACTTGATGCATCAAAGCACAATCCTAATGACATAAGTTTGACAATTTCCAAATTTCCAAAACCAATGACTTCAGCTTTGACAAGTTACCAAAGTTGCAAACCAATGACTTCTATTTTCACAAGTTACAATAATTCCAAAAACAATACAATTATACATGATTCAGTGTTCATGAATAAATTGTTTTTTAAAGGGATGCAAGTGGATGTACCTACAGAAGATAATCATGAAGAAGTTTGAGATTGGAAAGATGCAACGTCATGAATCTGAGGTTGCCAAGAAACTTCATGGCAACAAATTTACAATAAACCAACAAAATGGCAAGTAAACCAACACTTGGCTACGGTATCTCCAAAAAGTTGATTTATCCCTCATCCAAAATTTCCTCAAAACCAATAATAAGGCATGCCAATTAATTAAACTAAAAGTTTTTTTGCTTGGATGCAATACACACCAAAGGGATGAGTCTACTTCTAGCCGCTCCAAAAAACTTGTTCCAATATTATCTAAATCAGCAAAAAATTGAAAAGTCACCCTAAAGGTTTGCACAAACACTCTTTGTTGTACAAATTCTTTTAAAGTGTCAATAGACATTCCAAATACTTAGCGTAGCTCCTTTTTGAGATAAAAATTCAAGAAAGCATGAAATAGATGACTCTTTCCATTGAACATGATTTCTGACAGACCAAGATCCTATCAAACAACAAACACATGTTGTTTTAGTAATTTAAAACATTCATTAGAATAGTATCTGCTTTGTTTAGATTTAGAAAATATTAAAATAGGAGTTTCCTTTTCTGGTGGTAGAAGGGTAGGAATAAGGTGGTTGAATGACTATCAATAAGATGACAGATGGAGTGATCATGTGAACCACATGATTAGATGGTGATAGATATTAGGGTTTCGATTTGGGTGAGGAAGTTTAAAAGGGGATAGCGAGGGAGGAGCGACTATCCCATTCTAGTGGTGGTAATGACGACGACGCCAGGGTTAGAGTTTAGGTGGAGTGGAGAGTGAATGGTACACGAGTAGTTCCCTATTAAACTTTAGAGGAGTTCGAAGTAATTTCTTTAATTTGTAAAGGAATAATTAGAAAACAAAAAAATGTTAGATGAAAGGATTGGAAGATGAAAGATGGATACTTGGATGTGTATTTTACTTTCTATAGAGAGGATGAATGTCATGCAGAATGGTTAGTTTAGAGCACAGGAGACCTTCATTTCATATAGTAACCACATAAATTCACTAACATATAACCCATGTGTGCTAGGTAGTTTTTAAAAGAGGGATGGTAAAACATGAGGTTATGCGACTCACATGCATGGTAGAACCAACCATGTATGATTTTAGTCCATACTAGCATATCCGGAAATATTGATTGGTTGTACATGGGAAGTAGTCTCATTGCAGTCTAAGGTGTCCAATATTGAGCGTCCGGAAAAAAAACCTTATGTAGGTACAATGATTTATAACATAGTCAAAACCCATAATATAAGAATAAAAATCTAAACAACATGGTTTGAGGGAGAAAAAACTGGGCAATGGAAGTAGACAGGCAGTGATAGGTAATGATGTCATGTGACTTGGTGTGTAACCACTTCAGTAGATGTTACCCCATACATGGACTGACATTTTAGGTTAATCTCTTATACATTTTTTTATAATCATCAAGCACAAGCACTTAACTATTTCTTAAAATTCCTTTCTCTCCAGCTTCATGGACGTCAAGTGGTCATTGAGTGTAAGTTTGATGGTGATCGCATTCAAATTCATAAAGATGGAACTGACGTACACTACTTCTCGAGGTACCTTATGATGGTTGCATCTCCAACAAGATCATAATGATTTATTGCTTTCATCATTGATTTGTAGTTTGTTTCTGCTATAGTAGTATTTTTTGCATTTTCCACGATTTCGTAGGTACATCACTGTTAGAATAGAAAATTGATATTAGGAATATTCTAGATATTATTATAATGATATTCTAGGGGTATCGTTATCTATTAGATATTGTAGCAGACCAATCATATATTGATTAGATCCTAATTGTCTTTCTTTTTCTACCTGATGCAACCTCTATAAACAGAGGTGTTTCTCTCAATAATAGATAAGTCAATTCTCATTGTATTTCCTTTCTACATGGTATCATAACACAAGTTATTCTATGCCTAAACCCCAGTTTGCTGCCTCCACTACTTTCTGCTTTTGAGGGACCGGAAGAAGCCCTAATCATCTGGAGGCTTTCTTCCAGTCTCCCCCCTCTTCTCCTTTACCTTTTGAACTCCACTCTTGTTTTTTTGTCCACGCAGCTCCCTCTTCTGTGTACTTCCCTCCAACGGCTATTCCAACTAAGTTGGTATGTGGGATGTTCTAAATAGGCTGTCATCTGTTTCTCATCTATCAACGATGTAGTCGGTTTCCTGGCTCCTCTGTTTGCCGACCACGTCATTTATCTGTCTAATTCTTGGACCGATCAAATTTCGGTGTTGCTCTGGTGGCTTCTTCTGATAGGTTATCCACCTCTCTTGGGTGAGAGGTCTTACCGGCACTACTGTTTGTTTAAAAAGGCAATTTTCTGCCATGGTCTCAGGTGATGGAGACTTTTCTTGGTGTCTTCTCCTACACCTTATTCTGAAGCTTGGTATCTTCTTCAACACCTTATTCTAAAGTTTGCTTTGCTTCTGCTAACTACTACTTGCTGAAGTAGTTGTTGCTCTTACTACTACCACTGCTGCTACTGTTGCTGCTTCTACCACTGTTGGGACTATTGCTACTCCCGTCAACTGCATCTTTTGAAGAATTTTCTAATATCATTTCTTTATAACAAGCTGGTTGTAATTGATATGTATACTCCAGCTTAAGAGAGTGTTAGAATAGGAAATTGATATTGTAGAAATATTAGGAATATTCTAGATGTTCATGAGATATTATCATAAATATATTCTAGAAATAATCTAAGGGTATCGTTATCTATTAGATATTGTAGCGGACCAATCATATATTGATGGGAACCTAATTGTCTTTCCTTTTCTACCTTATGTAACCTCTATAAATAGAGGTGTTTCTCTCAATAATAGATGATCCAAATCTCATTGTATTTTCCTTTCTACAATCCCAATGATTTGTGCAAGTAATTATTTTCTATAACTTGCTGACAACTCACAGAGTGAATGCAGCTGGAACTTTGAAAGGGTCAGGGAAGTATTTTTTGATCGGTAGCATGATACCAATTTATAATGGACCATTACTGCTTTTTGTTAAATTCCACAATTGAAACTATTTTTTTCTAAAGAAATCGTTACAGCTGTTGGTAGAGTTAGACTCTTAAGCTATTTGACTGTTATCTTATGTTTCTCGAGTCTTGAACAATCAGTTTTCTCTTATTGTTTCCTACAGTGAATCTTGCAGGCAATATTGTAGTCATACTTGCTTATCTTTTTGTTGTCAATGCAGGAACTTCCTTGATCATTCTGAGTATGCACCTGGCATGTCAGATGTCATTTTAAATAATGTATCTGCTGATAGGTAATCTGGTATTGTTTTCCATTTACGGCAGATTCTTACTACGAGATGAAGCTTCTGGCTAAATAAATAAATATATAAACTTCTTAAGTTATTTTTCGTATAATACATGGTGCTTCAAACTTTACCATTATCAGTTTCTGCCTCGCTGGACTTTGTTTATTTTAGCTTTCCTAGTGATAGCGCATCCGACTCTAGATCATTAGCTTCTGTATTAAATAATGACAGTTAACATACTCCGTTATGATTTCTAATGTTTTCTACTCTGCATGTTAGCAATGCAACTGTACAAGTGCAATGGGTATTATTTCATATCTAAATTTTGCCCAACATTTTGGGAGTATTGATTTGAATAATAATTGATACAATTTGATTAGTCAAATTAAATTACGTCTACATTGTACTTTCATTGAACATCACAATATGGATAGTTTTTATGCTATTTTAAGTTTACATCATGTTAAATTATTATTTTGATCAGTTACGTCATATTAAGTTTAAACATATGACTGCTAATGGTTATCATTTGATTGATATTGACATTTTTGTAATCGGTGAATACCTTGTAGGTGTATACTTGATGGTGAAATGCTAGTCTGGGACACGTTCACTAACCGTTTTGCTGAGTTTGGTTCAAATCAAGAAATAGGTCTTGATGGCATATGTTTGCTCTTTCCTTCTGTTAAAATATTGTAGTTGATAGTTTTTTCTTTTAAGAATCCTGACAAAGGTATTCGTCCCCAGCCAAGGTAGCTCGGGAAGGACTGGAGAGTGACCGTCAGGTTTCTACTAGATTTTGCCTCTTTACCATCTCTTGAAATGTTGTTGTAACATTTTTTCTTTGCCTATTCTCGCAGTTGTGTTGTATCCACCATTATGTTTCTTGGACTCCGTCTTTCAGCTCATGAGCTTACCCTTGGATCACTTTTAAGCCAGTAAGAATGAAATAGTGCCTTATTAGCATGTTTGCATCTTGCATGTAATAGCTGGCTGAGCTTTGATAGTTAAAAAACTTATTAATCAATAGTTGGAGTCTTATATTAGTTCTAGTGACTTGCTAAGAAAAGTAAAATGATATAAGGTATCAACAATTTTTCCAATAGGGGGATGGAATGGTCTGCAGGATCAATGAATATTGGAATTGAAAATAAGAATGTAGGGGGGGGGGGGGGGGAGGGAAATGATGAAAGTTTGTACTCCAACATGGGTTGCAGAAATCACACTTAAGATACGATTCGGGTTCGATGTGGATGCTGAAAACTTTATGTGCATTTAGTTTTTGGGTTTGAATATACATATCAAAATTTAAACCTACCAAAAGTGTCATTAATCATTTTAGGTTTCGAATGCAATAAACCACCACATGAGCGTCTTATCTTCTTAAATCTGTAAACACTTCTCTAGAATAAAATGTGGAAAAAGCTCTGCAAAGGGTTGAAATGCACAAGACATCGAACTATTTGAAGCTGTATCCATCCGTACGGTAATCACAACACGTTGTGGCATATTCATGATTTGTTCTAGCCCCAGTTGTGTACATGGTGTATCTAATTTATTAATATCAGATGTGGTGCGATTTCGCATATATTGGATATTTTAGTTTCAGTCCTTCCTCGGTCTCCATAATGCAACACTTGATTAGTTGAATGGCCTGTTACAGTAGTTTTACTTTATTTTAAATTTTTTATTTATTGGAAAATTGTAGTCTTTTTTATTTTACTAATGATACTAATGATATATGAATTTCTACTTAACTTGCGGCTAGACATTGCTTTTGATATTCTTTATGTTGGAGATACTAGTGTTATACACCAAAGCTTGGCAGAACGACATGAACTTCTGCAGAAGGTTGTAAAACCTGTTAAGGGCCGTTTCGAAATTTTGGTACCAAATGATGGTCTGAATGAGCGTTGCTCACAAGGTAAAGTGTACGAGATCTCTTGTATTGTTTTTTCTGAGAAAAAGGTAGATCTCACAATTAAACTTAAGTGATTTATTTTCATCAAGGGTTCTGGTAACCCATCTCGATACTAAATAAGAATACATGACTCGGTTGATGTAAGTCACATTTGAGCATAAACTGCCATGTTTCCAAGTTGCAGGTTTTCTTTCCTAGGTGTTTTTTTCTGGTATTATTCAAAGTTTAAGTGATATTTTTGATACTTCATTGAATCTGTGGTTTTGGTTATTATGCTCTCAGTCTCAGTCTTCCTGATACTTTTGCTTGTTACCTGTAACATGCAATGTATGTTGTTTATTCCAGGTGAACCTTGCTGGTCTATGATTGTACAAAACCTTGAAGATGTAGATAGTTTCTTCAGACAGACTATTGAGAACCGGTATATGCTAATCCATTGTCTTTTCATATTTCTAGGTGTAACATCGTAGGTGGTAAAAATGATCCTTTGAGAACTCTAAAAATTATGAGATGTGCTTTGAAGTGAGTCCAATGATTTGTGATTGGATTTTTTATTTATTTCTGATGGGTCCCTTAGGTTCAATGGAATCTGGACTCAGCAACTGTTTCAAGTATAATTAGTTACAGAATATTCTTATTTGGATTAACATGTT
This sequence comes from Triglochin maritima, assembly GCA_963682175.1. Taxonomy (NCBI): domain Eukaryota; kingdom Viridiplantae; phylum Streptophyta; class Magnoliopsida; order Alismatales; family Juncaginaceae; genus Triglochin; species Triglochin maritima. Next base: position 25,560,682 of record OY821774.1, on the reverse strand, counting down.
TTTCTCTAGGAAGCACGAACACTTCTTAACGGTCTTCGTGTCCGAGTCATGGCCGTGTCGGACACCGACACTCCTAGGACACCCCTTGGACACGTGTCGGACACGCCAGGTGGCGTGTCCGCGGCAGTTTTGACATTTCACAGTGGTGGACATGGCTAGGACACGGGAGGGACACTCCTTGGACACGGTGTCCACATCTGGACACTGCTGCCAGCGACCCCAGCAGCATCCGAAACCGGGGGCCCACAGAACTGGCAAGTTGACGGTCCTCGGGATCCGGATCCGGGAGAGGGAGAAGGCGAGGAGGAGGTCGGAGAGGATTACGGAGAGGCGGAGGAAGAGGAAGGAGGAGGAGAAGAGTTGGGAGGGGTAGGAGGGGAGGAGTGTCCAATAGTGGAGGTGGTGGTGAGAGGGAAACCACCACCTTCACCGGTGTGGTGGTGGGGTGGAAGAGGCGGACACTGTTTCTGTTGATGGGAATCAGAGGTGGGGATCGGAGGTGGAGGTGGAGGATTTGTTCATTTTCTTTTCTTTTCGTTGGCTTATTAGGGAGGGAGGGATAAGGTAATAAGGAGGAGGGGATGTCTCATGTGTGGATGAGACCAAACCAAAGACAAGGGCTGCAGGGGTATTTTGGGAATTTTTGTAATAACTTACGTTATCATTTATCATGGGCTGGTCAATGAGGAGGCAAGTTGAAACATCATCAATGGGAATTAACAGCAATACCCGCATAAAACATTACATGGGATTGCAAACACATCATCATAAGTTCATAACACACAAGAAATCCTTTCCAAGAGAAACCCATAAGTCGGCTCACACAATGTTCCAAAGTTTGATGTTTACGTAACTAGTAGTGTTTCCTATTCCAAGCCAAGTTCTCAATTGACATCGCAGAAAAATTGAGCCACATCAACCCAACTCTTTTCTCCATCCATATAGCAGCGTTGTTCTATCCTGAGTCCCTGACATATACCAACATCTGCAACCTCCTTGTTTTGAAGAGAACATGATAAAACATTAGTGTGCAACTCTAACTCTCTTTTCTCTCCCCATTTAAGGCCACAAGGTATGCCTTTTCAAATATTTTCTTTTCTATGGATGTACCCAACACTTAATTAAGTATAGGAAAAATTCTTGATATAATTTTATATCATAAATATCAGCAATTTTGAAATTTACTTGAAAATATGGGCTAGAGGATGTGTTTTTCTTCCAGCCCTCATCTCTCAATAATTAGTTAACATAACTGACTCTGATGACCCAGATATTGTCGTTTACCTCTATCCTTGTTGCTTAGGGAAATTGGAGCAAGATGTAGAAGCATCTTGCTATGTCCATCATATGTGTTATAATGAAATTATCTATGTCTTGTGTTGCTCAACTTCAAAAATAGATTCTTGACATTTGGCTGGCATTTTTGCATCATAGAGAAGTAAAATTTCATGCAATGCATTTTTGGAACTTTCGAATTCTAAATCACCTTAACAAAAATGCCATTCTTCTGGGTAACTTGAGTTGATTTTTATTCTATTACATATATATTTGGCTGAGGGAAATGAGTATAATTTTGCCTTTACCAGATGAGAAGATCTTTGGGCAAGTTGTGTTCTCCTCTGGGAAAGGTTCTTATAGCCTACCGTGTAGCAAAACAGGAATTGGTAGTGAGGTGGTGTGTGAATACAGTAGGGCAATATGGACATCGTTTACAACTATAAGATGAAGATACTAAAATCAGAACTGGAAATGGAAGTGAATAAATGTGAGTTCTCATATCACCCATAATGAATTATGCTACTTTGTCAAATAATGAACGGGTGTATGAAGTCACTTATGCCTTAGTTTTGAACTCCCAAGAGGTTCTTTAGAATTTTAATCATATCAAAGATGCCGAAGCAATTAAAATGCAATTTTTTTAAAACTACATGCCTATCTATGGCTATATCGTTCAAAAGTTGCGCTAGTGAGAACTAGTTGTCCAGACAATTAGGATGTTTGCATCATAGGTGAGAGTGCCTGCAAGATGGAGCAAAAGGTACATTCTTGCTTTTTGCGTATCAAATGATAATAAAATCTTTAATCCCAAGGATCTTTTCAGTTTACCTCGTAGTAAAGGAATTCAGAAGATATCAAGGTTGTAGCCTCGTAGGCAGGTCTAAAGAATTCTAGTTTGATCTTGTAAATTACTCTTCAAAGGTGATCCAAATCAAACTAGTGAACTAGCTCACATTCTTTCTGAAGCTTGTTTTGCGAATCTATCTTTGGTTGAAGTTGAAGATAATCCCAATCAAGCTGAATTGGAGCAGGCTCATGGTCCTTGTAATCATTATTTTGATTTTTACTTGTGCATTTTAGCTAATAATGTATCCTGTATTCACTGTTCTTAAAACCGGACCGAACCGGCCGGTTCAACTGGTTGAACCGTGAACCGGAGGCCTGTACGGTCCGGTTCACCTCCCAAACCCGTTTTTGCATTGAACTGGGCCGAACCGGGTTGAACCGGCGGTTCAACCACCGGTTTAGGAAACAAATCTGTTTTTTTTTTGTTTTTTTGAATATTTATAATATGATTTGAATATATTTTTGCTTAATAAATAATTAAATATGATTATTATATCTATAATATATATTTATGACGTCAAGCTGACGTCACCAGTTCAACTAGTTCGATTCCGGTCCGACCCCGGTCAATCCTCTGAACCTTTGAACCTTTGACGTTACCGGTTCGACGTCCGGTTCGGTTCTGAAAACCTTGCCTGTATTTCATATTAACTCACATTTTTATCATTCGTTTTGTATTACGTGTTGTAAATCTCAAGATCCTATAATTGCATTCATTCTGTGAAGATTTACACCAATTAATTCTAAATTTTATGTTTCAGAGATGAGGGTGTAGTTCTGAAGGACCTTTCTTCAAAATGGGAACCCAGTGTTCGAAGCGGAAAATGGTTGAAATTGAAGCCTGATTACATACATGCCGGTGCGGACCTGGATGCTCTAATCATCGGTCTGATTCTTCTCTTTGTTTAAAGCCTTTTCTCCCTTGCAACTATGGCTACTCTAAAAAATTGCATTTGTATTCAGGAGGTTACTTTGGCTCAGGTCGTCGTGGTGGAGAGGTTTCATACTCTACAAACTGCTATGTCACCCTTTTTTGAGACAGATACATTCCATGAAATTTTCTAATGACTTGGTAATTTTTTTTCCTTTCAGGTAGCTCAATTTTTAATGGGTCTTGCAGTACCTTCAGATAATGGCTCCTACCCAAAACGGTACAAATTTTCTACTTTATCTCTCAAAATAGATGTCAGAGCATTCAGCAGCTAGGCCTAGGACATTTTTTGCTAGTGTTTTAGTCAATTAGTAATACGCTAATACCTTTGTATCTTCATTTTAATTATGCAACATGGCTTCAACTCTCCATATGTTGAACTATAGTATCATTGTTGATCTTTTTTTTGATTAGTAAGGTAATTATATATTAATAAAGAAACCACTGTACAAGGGATAGGGTGGTAGTGCCACAAGCGGCACCACCAGTCCAAAGCCAACAAAATCAATGTAAAACTATAGATCTAAGAGTGGCCTCTCATTTTCCAAACTGAGGTTGAGAGAGAGAGAGAGAGAGAGAGAGAGAGAGAGAAACCCGTTTCCGGTCAGGTGAGAAACTACCATTACGAAGGTGTCACCCATTATCAGTTTCACCGTCAAAAGCACGCTAACCGCTACCGAGGAGGTCTCGTGAGAGGTCACTCGGGTTTCAAAGGCAAAGATTGACAAGTAGGGAGGTCCAGAAATACCGAGCATGGTTAAGGGAAGAAGATAGGAGATTGGAGGGGGAACGACCCAGAATAAATGCACCTGTTTGGGACCGCCTTGGACCTTTACCCTCAGCTGTGATGAACGCAGATAACATCCCAGTGTTTGGTGCCAATGCAGTTCCTATTGGTGAAGGTTTTGGGGTACTAGGAAATTGAAAGTTTGAAGAAAAAATGTGAATTCTTTTTTTGAAATACATTGGTAGAGTACAATTGATTTTATAGACTATAATAGACAATTGACAGCCAACAACTATTTACACCCACTAAAAATGATATTCTAACAAAATCAGGAAACTATCTTTCCTAGAAAATCTTCTAGAAAATAGGAAACTCTAAACTAGGAAAGATTCTCAAAATCTTTTTGATCCTTCCAAATGACCATTTAAGAATGCATTTTTGACATCTAGTTGTTGTAATTGCCAATCTAAGTTTACTGCAATAGAAAGAACACTAATTGTATTAAGTTTAGTTATAGGAGCAAAGGTTTCTGAGTAGTCGATCCCATAAGTTTGGGTAAAACCCTTTGCCTCCAAGCGTGCCTTATATCTCTCTAAGGATCCATCTTACTTGAATTTTACAGTAAATACCCATTTGCACCCCACTGTTCTTTTATCCTCTGGCAAGTCCAACTCCCATGTCTGATTCCTCTCCAAAGCCCTCATTTCCTTTAGGACAACCTCTTTCCATTCTGGAACTTGCATTTCCTCTTTAATACTCTTTGGAATTTCCACATGTGAGAGTTTAGTGAGAAAGGCATTGAAGCAAGGAGAATTTTTTATAAGACACCAAATTAGATAATTGGAATAAATCTTCGGTGATAGGCATAAATATAGGGGACGAAGAAATTTCCGATAGGACAAACATGCTTGGATGTAGAGTTGAAACCTTCATGTGTAAATACTTGGGACTTCTCTCACCCAAAAAATTCGAAAACAAGATTGGGACCCGGTTTTCGAAAGGATGGATCTTACTTGTAGGATGGAAAGAACCATTTCTATCGGTCCAAATGGAAAGAGGTGGTACAATCGGGAATGAGCTGTGTTATAGGAGATGGGGTGGATATTAGGTTTTAGTTAGATAGATGGGTTGGCCAATTGTCTCTTACGGTTACTTTTCCCCTACTCTGTATGTTAACGGTGGATAAGGAGGCGTGGGTTGTTGATCTCCTGACATGACAAGATTAATCACCGGTTTGGAATCTCTCTCTCCTGGTCCCTCACGGACTGTGAATCCTTTCAATTTTGTTCCCTTTTGGATTTGTTAAAATTGTGCTCTATCTCTATTACTGCTGTTGATTCCCTTATTTGGAATTTCCGATTTAAAATTTCTTTCTCGGTCAAATTCCTCTATCATATTCTTCTTGGCCCAGTGCCGTCCTTAGATCTCGTATCGCTGATTTGAAACAAGAATACGGCGCCAAAAATATGTTACCTGGCTTGACTGATTTTTCATGGTAAGACTCTGACGGAGGTCGCCCTAAAATTTAGGGGTTGGTGCTTGGCTAGTAGATGCCCACTTTGTTTGGTGGAGGAAGAGCATAATGAACACCTTTTCAGAGATTGTAAGATTACCAGAGCTATGTTGGAAAAACTTGCTTCTAAGCTTGCCATGAGTTTGGTTGACGTGGGTGCATATTTTAGAGAATTTTGGTCTAACTGGATCTCGGACATTCCTACGGGTCCCGTCAAGGAAGCTGAAACTCTTGACTCTCTTGCCTTGTGGTGGAATATTTGGGTGACACGTAATTGACTACTCTTTGATAACATAGAATTGTACTTGAGGAGATTTGGCAAAAGATTGTTCGGGATATCTTCTTGTGGCTGCAAATTTCGGGATTACAGTGGATTTTCTGTTTGAGAATCGTTTTCTGTTGGGTGACTACGAGTTTTTAATCCTGTTATCTCCTACATCTTGTGGATAAATTTTGGACATTTCGTTTCTGTTGTGGCTGTGTTGGAATCCTGTTTCCGGCTTTCTATTATTAATAATTTTTTCCGGTTATCCTTGTTTGATTTTATCATCTCTTGTATCCCTTTTACTCTATAAATGATAAAAAACCACTATAGATCTAAAGAGTCAAAACATAAAGACACATGCAGACTATCGACCCAAGTGCCTCTAAACCGTGAAACCTCGGGAGCATCCTTCCCGGCGAAATTCTGCCACCACTCAAATGTAGGAGTCTAAACCAAAGGACTAAAAACCTTGTAATATTTGTCTGCTGTAGTTCTACATTACGGAGTCCCTTGGTGTTAATTCTTCCAAGGGTTGGGAATTGATTGAATCCAAACCAAGGATATCTGTGCAGCATGCACTAGGACCTACAACATTTGCAAAGGGATGCACAATAAATAACAAAAACCAGAACAGTGGCACGATCGACCAATTGCCAAATCCACTACAAAACCATAAAATGATCACGAGCTTACATATCAAACTAGGTTCGCAATGCCTACATCCTCGAGGAGAAGGGAGGATCTTCAGGTATTTGTCCTTTATTTTCGTAATGAGAACCAAACAATGGACTACAAGTGTTTGGGAGGCTAGAGCATGTCCATTTTCTCACTTGATGATGGAATACAAGATCTATTGTTTCTACCAATAAATCATCACATTGTTTTGTGACTTGGTCACTTGGAAAACCTAATTAGGCATTTCTAACCTTAAGGTTAGAAAACCCCTTTTATACCAACTCTAAAATCCCTACTTTGACAGTGGAAAAATTACAAAATCGTCTTATGGTAACTACAATATCAAGCATACAGTTGGTCACTTCAAGATTTATCAATGAATCATGGCAGCTTTGTTAAGTTTCTTCTCAATCTAAATTATTTGACCCTGCACGTGAGCCCCCTTGGTTTGCCCACAGTTTCGGTCGATCCTCCAAGCTGCCCATCGTCCGATTCCAAATGTCATGTTATCGACCTGGTGGTCGATTGATTTTGCTTTACCTGATCTTATAAGTATCTTCTTTTTTGCAGCAATCATTTATTTTGGCTAGTGATCGAGCATTTTTAAGAGTATCCTTGCTCCTTGCAAGTCTGATTTTTCCAAAATTGCGAAACATCTTTAACAATATCCACCTTGCTTCCAATTCTGTCATCTAAATCACCTCTGACTTGTCTATCAAACAATGCTTTTATTCACATTGGAGTATCCTGTGATTAGGTGTAAACGGATACGGTTTATCCAGTCCGTTTCCATATGCTATCCGAAATTTTAAGGATATGAATACAAATTTTTAATAATCGTATCCATTTTATATGGATATGGATATTAACTTTTTAGTATCCGTAGATGATCTATATCCGAATTCAGATTAGAAAATGGATATATATGGATATGACTTTTGTATGTGTAGATGATCCGTATCCTAATCCATAGATTACAAAACAAAAATGGATATTAGTGTGGCTATATATATGACCAATATTTGTATCTGTATCTTTTAAAATTAAAGCTATACTTTGTAATATTCTCACTAAATTACATAATTTAATTTACGTTTAGTACCCATATATAGTAACACAACCATGTCATAATTATATCAATATAATAGTTTATGTAAAGGCTTGAGGATAAGGACTAGCCCTATACCTGAAGCATTCCTCTTATCGTTTTGTTTATTTAAGATGACTTTAGTAATTTCTTTATTGTTTTGTAAAAATATATATTTATGTTTCTTGAACATATGATTTTTTAATGTATTGTTAAATATCGTATACCCATTTTTATACCTAATCAGTATCCAAATCCGTCTGTTTCCGGATGGTTTCAATCCGATTCGTATCTGTATCCGTTTTGGGCAGATATGGATACAAATTTTTAGGTTTCCGCATATGATCCGTGTCCGTATTTGTATCCAAATTTACAAATAGATATGGATATACCCATATCTGTACCGTTTGCACCCCTATTTGTGATACCTCCCCGTGCACATTCTTCTTTTCAATGGTTGAAACTGTTGAGAATAGTCTCACCTTTGACAATTTGGACTATTCTTACAACTTATAATTGACTTCGAATAGTCTCACATTTGAGAATAGTCTCACATTGGCTTTGAATTGGATACACACACTTCAATATGGTATAAGAGCCCAAAAACCCTAACAGTCGTCTGCCCAACACTTCTACCCATTTATACGTGTACATGTTGGACTTACAAAACACCACATGTGCGGGGGAGTGTTGAGAATAGTCCCACATTGGATAATTTGGACGTTCTTATGACTTGTAAAATCCTAGGTCACTCCACTCATCACCAATTGGTTTTGAGTTGGATACTTACACTTCAATATGAACGTTGAAAAACTTTGTAATTGAATCTTTTTTTTTGTGACATCTTTAGTCATCATATCAACTCAAATACTCTCTTATCAGTCTTTCGATGAATTACATGTCTTTACTCGATGCAATCTATGATACCGAGCACAAAAATGTTTTGTCCTCTAATGGAGCATTTGATACTTCACTAATTGGATGTCACGTTGACCATTATAAGGATTTCGTTCATCTCCTGTTCCACCCCAAAAAAACATTCCAAACTTTTAACCATAATTTTGTTTTTGCTTGAACTTTACTGCCTCCTAATGTTCTATCCTTGGATTAACTTGTATTTGCTCACATGGCTAACAACATGTGAAATGTTTGACCTAGTGCAAGTCAAACATAGGTTATGTCCGACTGGAAAAGCATATGGAACTCTATCAATACTCCAATACTCCATCTTGCTGACGACTTCATTTGTTCCCCCTTTCCTTTCATATGTTGGATCTCGTTTGCCATTTTGTTTGAAAGTTAGCGTTTCTTTTGATCACATCCTATTCTTGTTATTGGTAATGACTGCTTATTTTCACATGAAGTAAATTGTATATTTTGCAGATTCATATCATTTTGTAGGGTCGGCAGTGGTCTCTCTGATGATGAACTGGATTCCCTTGTTGCCAAATTGAAGCCTTACTTCAGGTATTTAGGTCCAGTGCCTTTTCGGTTAGAGATATTTGTGTCGTGGATCAATCCATCTTCATTGAGTATATGCAACTCGTAGGGGTATTTAGTTTAGGATTTCAATTAGTGAAATATTTTATCATAATCTATGAAAATATATGTTTTAATTCTTGTGGCAAATTATATGTAAGTATATTAAAAACAAATTTAGCAATATTGGTATCTTTTGAGGTCTCAAACACTAGTATCTGGAAAACAATTTCAGTGAAAGATAAAAAAATAATTTTTTTTTAGCAAAACTTACTGTAAAACTTTTTATTAGTTGCCTTAAGTATAGCTTCTTCGCTTTTCTATTGTATCTTAGAGTTAAAATTCATCATTCCGTTATCTTGTGATTCCATTCGCTGGTCTATCTAAACTGAATGATGCATTTTAATTTTTAAGTGCTTTATGAATATTGAAGGTTTTAACTTGAAGGATACAAAAAACCAGACTACCATAGTCGGAGGTATTAGTAAAAATTAACCTTGAAATAGGAAAATGAGTACAAGTGAATGGCTAATGTTAAACATATTTCGGCATTTGTTAGCATTTGTATGGAGTGGCCTTTTAAAAGATAACTCCACTATTTTTTCTTATGTTTTGTTGGATTGGCATTTTTAGTTTAGTTTTGTTTTTTCCAGGAAAAATGAGTACCCTAAGAAGGCGCCTCGCTTTTTGGAAGTAACAAATAATTCAAAGGAGAGGCCAGATGTTTGGATAGAGAAACCTAATGAGTTGGTCATCTTGCTTAAATTTTGCAATGAATATAGTTCACATTGAGACTGATAATTACTTATTTTTGCAGATCCGTTATACTTTCAATAACCAGTGACATCCGAACAATAAAGTCTGAGGTCTTGTTGTATGAATAGATTATTCATTTCTACATTTTTTTACATGGACAGTAGGGAACTCTACTCATGATGCATAGGTCAAAGCTATGGTACATTACTTGTAATTTTCACTTAATTTTTCTGACGTTGTAAGATGTTTCAATTTCTAGGTATTTGCTGCGCCATATGGTTTGCGGTTCCCTCGCATCGAGCGTGTGAGATATGACAAACCATGGCATGAATGCCTTGATGTGCAATGTAGGTATCCCTTGACTTTAATTCTTAGTAGGGAAACATAGCAGAAGCTAGCATAGTTCGTGCTGTAATTTATTCGATATGGCCTTAGTTCTCGATGTTGTAATTAAGACAATCACCAGCAAGAACTGAAGCCTCGAAATAGCATTGTTGTCATGATTGAAACACTTTGTTTTTTCTGTTGTAAATATAGGTTGTTAGAGATCTATGCAGTCATCACCCTTATATGGATTCTCTAAAGCTTTCTTCTCTTTCCAGCATTTGTTGACTTGGTGCATCAAAGCAATGGTAACACACAAAAGGTGACATATCCTGATGGTTCGAAAGACCAAATATTAGGAGTTAAGGCGCCTGGAGGAAAAGGGGCAAAGAAAAATCTTACAACTGTTCCCACTCATTTGACCCGAACTGACATCTCTGGCATTAAAGAAGGAAGCTATATTTTCACAAACATGATGTTCTGTATCCATCTATGTCGTTCCTTTTCATACGGTCATTCTTCTTAAGCCACATTGTTTTGTCCTGTTATTTGAAATTGTAACCTCGGTTTAAGGCACTTACTTTATGTGCTTATGGTAAGATCGTGTATCTTTGGCATCTCATTACCCTGTGTATGCTAGTCACTTTGTCACTCCGCATTGAGTGAACATTGAGACTTTTAGTCATAAAGCCTTTTCTCTTTTTCTAAGCGTTTGGTCACATACTCACTTGCAATATATCCTACTGGTAAAGGATCATGTAGTCGTTAAATGGCTTTGAATTTTGAAGTAAAGCCATTTCCCAAGGAGGCAATATTTAGTATTTCTTGGCTAAGGCAAGAGGTTGTATCAGAAGGAACTGTACAAGTATGATTGATTAATACGGCCCGTTTTAAACTTCTAAACTGAAAGCAATCATTTTATTTCTGATTTGCCATCTTGTCCTCGTGGATTCGTATCTCCCTGCCATCATGTTAACAATTTTGTACCCTGACTCATAAAGACTTTGCAAACATTCCACTTTCGTTTTCCTTGGATTATTTTCACAAGTTGGTCGCAGAGAATGGAGGAACATTCTCCATGAATCTAAATAATTCTGTTACTCATTGTATTGCAGCTGAAAAAAGAGGTATTTTTCACTTTTCACCAAAGTTATCATTAAATGCTCTTATCTCCATGTTGTGAATGTTCTACGTGTCAGGAATTAAATATCAGGCAGCTACACGTCACGGAGATGTCATTCACTCTAGTTGGTTCTTAGATTGCTGTGCTAAAAATTGTTTACTGCACTTACAGCCAAAGTATAGTCCTATTCTTTGATAAACTCAATTCCTAATTTTTAGATTATACCAATGCACCTAATGTTGTCTATGTTCATCTCCAAGGTACTTTCTCTTTCTTTCAGCCACTTCGAGAAACAAGTTCAAAGAAGAGATGGACGCTTTCTTTGATTACTATTTCTGGGATCTCGATATCAATGATATTAAGCAGGTATGTTTTGACAATGTATCAGTTAGCAACTCTCCTGGTGTTCTTTTATGTTGCACTTTATGTTTGATTTACTCTGAAAGTTTTTTCTAGAATCGGTGCCAACGATGGTGTCCTTGATTCTACTTGTAAGATGCATTTATCCCTTGTTAAAGAATAATCCCACATTGGAGCAATTAGAGACTTTCTCCTATGTTATAAGTTGAAGGGTCCCTCTACTCATCACCAATTGATTTTGAGTTGGATACCCACACTTTAATATAGTATTAGGGCCAAAAGGGCCTAATGACCGGCCCAACACTTCTACCCATTTAGACATACACATATTGGACTTATGAGACGCCACATGTGCGGAGGGAGTGTTCGGAATAGTCCGACATTGAACAATTTGAGTTATTCTTATGACTTATAAGATCCTGGGTCACTCCGCTCATCACCTATTGCTTTTGAGTTACCCATACTTCAATATGGTATCAGAGCCATAAAGGCTCTAACATCCCTAAACAATTGGTCTTAATGTTTCTAAAAGTAATTGTTCAAAGATTTAAATGGAGAAAGGTTGTCGAAAGTATGGCACACTTTTATATAATTCTTCTGGATCAATTTTACTGCTCGGTTGAGTATTCTGTAATTGTAAGAAATGTCTTCATGTTTCCTAAAAAAATGCTCCAGTGCTACTGCTATCATACAGTCCTAAACATTATCTGATTTTAGTTCAATTTAGGTTGAGGTATTATATATTGACTACATGTAACATATAGAATGAAATTGAAATTATTAAAAATCACTAAGTTGTCTTGCGTAAATCCGCCAAATGAAGTTTCATAAGTCCTATGCTCTGGATCCTCATTCCCTTTATTCTTAGGAGAGTCCGGACTACATTTCTTAATAGGAGCTAGTTGTACATTTTGGCTGCTTTTATGCTTGCTTTTTTACCTATCTGAAGTTGAAACATGTTTTGAACAACTTGATTTACTTTAGTCAGTACTTTTATTTGTTTGTAGTTTAGCATGAATTTTCAGTCGCAGGAAATATTTATTGTCTAGACTAGAACTAGATGGTTGAGAGGGGCCTTGAAGGCTCAACCTAGTTTTTTGAACGTTGTCTATCAGATTTTCAGCGGTATGGATGCGTCCAATGACTTAAAGGCTATCAAATATTTCAAGAAAAAGTACAATGAAAAGAAGTGTCGCATTTTTCAAGATTGTCGTATGCACTTTGCTGAAGTAGCAACTGCTGTGTAAGACCTTGGTCGTCCTATTATTTTCTTTGAATTAGTCAAATTCACCTGTTATTTGCTGATTATATCCGACATATTGGCTTGAACTCGTGACTGAAGAGATACTGATTGGAAAGTTACATCTGAGCTCACGTTGAGGAGATTGAAGACTGAATCTGCTGTACGGGGTGGTGAGATTGTAACTGATATTTCAGTTTCACCTCCAACCCACGTCGTGTCATTTTTCATGTCAGAATCTATCGGAGTGTTTCAAGCAATATATGAAAGGTAATGTATCTAATTTCTGATTTTTATGGTTTGTGATGTCTTTATTGTTTCCTAATGATTTATCTAAATCAAGCCTTTTAATTATGATAATCTAATTGGTATGAAGTGTTGTACAATACTGGTATTGCTGCAATTTTGCTGGTGAGACTTGATCAATTTCGAGCAGTACATTTCATGTCATGCGTATTGTTCCTTAATACTGACTTCTTCTTCACAAAAAAATTACTTAAAGTTAATGCTTTATTCCCCATTCCTTAAAGGATGCACGAAAGTAGGGGCGTAAATGAGCCGAGTTAAGCGAAATTTCGAACCATAAGTATTATCTTATGTTATTATCAAATACAATTTTTTTATTATAAATGGAGTAATAAAATTTTTGAGCAAGCTATCGAGCCGAGCATCAAATTTTTTCGAGTTCGAGCGGTTTGTTGACCGAACCAAGTTTGAAGAATTTTTGTTTTTCATCAAAATCCTTCATTTTCAAGTTAAACTAGAGTCGAGCGTTTTTCGAGTCGAGCTATCGAGCTGATCCAAACTTGACATCCCTACACAAAAGTAGTAGACAATTTTGGACATCATATGTTAGAACTTTTAGAATTTATGAGAGGAAGAATAATAGGATTTGACTACAATGATTGCCATATGCCATGGTTTGTTTGGCCTTTTTATGGAATAAGTATCTACAAAGATTTCAAACTTCTAATTTTTTAAATTCTTGAGTGATGATCATTACAACACACGTGGTGGAAATCTAAATAGATTCAAAAATATAGATAGAAGACAAAAGGATAAGACATTCTTAATCTTTGGAAATTTTAAATCTCCATGATTGCTAAAATTTGGAGAAAATACTGCCGCCACTCTTTTGTTTGAGTCATGGTGTAAATCTGTTACATTTCTAAATGTTTAACTTGAAGTTTCTCTTATATTTAAATGAGAGCGTAGTTATACTTGAGATCTTTTGTTATGATTAGCTTACTTGAGATCCTTTGCTAACATATGTTCTTCAATTCATCCCAAGATTCTTTTGAGTTCAATCAGTATTCACATGGCAAGGAAAATAAAAGAAGACTTCAGTTTGGTGTTTATTGATCTAAAGAAAGCCTAGGATAGGGTAGTACCAAAGATCTCATGTGGTGGGTGCTTTGAGAAATTTTTCCCAAAAAAATATGTAAAATTGATTAAGAATATGTGATAAAGTAGTTACTAGCATGAGAACATGTGATACTGAAACTAGTACCTTTCCTATCGGAATAGGATTGCGTCAAAGGTCTGCTTTAAATACTTGCATTTTGCTTTCATGGTGGATGGATTCATGATGGACATACAAGATGAGATCCCAACCTGTACATTGCAGATGATGTGATGCTGATTGGCGAAAGTAGGTTAGGTGTTGCTACAAAACCAAAGTGGTGAAAAGATACGTTAGGATGAACTGGTTTCAAACTAAGTTGGACTAAAACCGAGTGCATGAAATGCAACTTCTAAGGGGATGTAAGGATTAACAGAAAGTAATCCTCGGATGGATATCTTCAGATATTTAGTATAGGTACTGCAAAATCATGGAGATTGACGAGGATGTTAATCATAGTGGAAATCTGATAGTCTATCTTTTTTTGCTTCATTTAGCTACCCAGCTTCTCAAAGGCACATATTACTGGACAAAATGGTGCATATTGTAAGTCATCAATGGCTAGAAGATTCTGCTGCAAATGGAAAGAAGTTGCTGGAGGCTGCATACAGTTTGAGACCCGACACATTTGTGGGCTTCAAGATAGAACCACGGTAACTCTTCCACTTTTTGGTTTGTTGTTTTCGCCGCCAATAGTCATTGCATTAATACATCCATAGCTTATCATGAAATATTTTCTCTTTGAGATTTTTCCTGATTCGAATCTCATTTTTCATCAGTATTATTTCCCCCCCTTTTTCTAGACTAGAAATGCTTTGTCACGATGTTTTCCTGCTGGCTTACTCTATCAAAACGTTCTTAATTATTTTGTTGTGTATTTCCCATACTTTCATAATTTATTTTGTCTAATTTATACAGTCCAAAAATCCCAGAAGCTCGTGTCATTGGCAATGATCAAGAAATGCTTGAAACTCCCACCTCCCCTGGTATAAATATAAAAAGAAAAAGAGGGAGACCTTCAAATGGAAACCCTCGAAAAGAAATCAGTGTTGTGAAACCAGCTCGCAGAACACGGGCAAGGGTCTCAAAGAAGCATGCTATAGTAGATCCCGAGGAATCAGAAGGCAAGGCTTCTTTTGACAAAGATTTCCAATTAAGAAAAGGGGGCGATGATGAAGACCAATGCGAGGGTACAAGAGAACCAAAACTCTCCGGAAGTTTGGGTCATATGGATGAGACACGGTCCACTGATTTTATACGGGTTCTATTCGATGTGGGGAAACAAAGGCCTGAGCCTGCACATACCATTGCTGAAGCAGACTCTAGTCTAGTCCCTGAAGATGGTAGGAAACGTGAAGAAGGTGATGGTATTTCTACTGTAGATGAACGTAGAAAAGGGATACCAGAGAAACTTGAAATTGAAACGGATCCTGTGCATGCCATGTTACTAGATATGGTGCCATCATTGAGCCAAAAGAAAGCGGAGACTGGAGTTTCGTCTTGCTTGAGTGCGAATCCAGAATCTGGCTCGAGTGCAAAGCCTGCCGCTAAACGAAAGGTCAGCTATAAAGATGTTGCTGATAAACTTCTCAACGATGGTTAACTGTGTTTAAGTATCCTGTCCACTCTGTAAATAAAATCACGAAAGACTGTCGATGTCTACATGTGGTGCTTGTTTTGGCATTTTGGTTAACTTTGATTCTGCAATGTTGCGCATATTGGTTGACAGTTTTTTCTTAAACTACTTTTGTTCTACCCATTCGCTTTGCTGCTTGTGTTGTGCACCACTATATATAATGTTCATTTTACTTTGTTGATGGCAGTGATCATGTGCTGTTTCGTTGTTACGGACGTTAAGGTTCCATGGTCTCAAACCAAACTAATTTAATTATGGGAAAATTTCGTAGATAGCCTTCAAATACATTTCAATATCATCAAAACTCTTCAAATAAATAGACCATCACCTATCCAGATAAATAGACTATCACCTATACTCTTTAAACTTAAATCTTATGTCACCAATAGTATTGGTCCAATATCCTTTAATCTCAAGTCTTCCTTCACGTATGCCCTTTTCTCAAATCTCCCCACATAAACTTGGATTAAGTTAATTCTTAAATTACATTTTTTACTCTTGTTTGTTCCTCTTAATTCCATATATATATATATATATATATATATATATAGGTTTTTTGTAAGGATAAAATAAGTGAATAAAAAATAACAATAGATCTATATTAAAATATTTCATAAACACTCAAAGAAGAAAACTCAAACAAATTTTTCTCTCTAAATTTTTAGTTTAGTATAATACTTATATTTGAAAGTCAAAGGAAGAAACACGGGCAAACTTGGAATTTAACTCCTAAAAGTTAAGTTACCCAAGTTTATGTTGTAAACTTTATAGAAGTGTATATGTGTTAGGCATATTTGAAATTGAAGGGTACACATAAAAGTCTATCTAATTGGAGAGTATTGGAGAAAGTTAAGCTTATTTGAAGGGTATGTATGAAATTCCACCTTTAATTATAATTCCAGTGCTCGGCGTGTTGGTTATTTGATGGTGTAGGAAATTTTAGAAGCAAAAGTAACAATTCTACATTGTTATACCAGTCCGCTTTATGCTGATTCTTAATAGTCTTTACTGTATCCAATAGAAAGGCGGGTTGTGGTTGTGTACTCGCGGATGTTTCTTTCTTTTCCTGGTTTTTGTGATGTTGCGTTATATACCGAGCAATCTCACTACTCACTAGTTGTCCACCCGATTTCGGGGTTTGTTTTTAACATAAAAAAATTACAAAAAAAATATATATTAGTATGTTTCAGTTTCCTTATATTACCCATGCTATAATACAAACCGATTCGTTGACGAGTGAGTGATGGAGCTCCGACTTGAGTGATTGGTCCTCCATTAGAGTAACTATGAGAAGAAAAATTCGTTACAGAAGGGGAATCGAGAGTTAGGGTTGTGTACAAGTCCAAAATACAATCGGACGGAACCGAAATTGGTTGGACTGGTGGATTAGAATCTGTGTTTTTTGTGGACCGAGCATTGGACCTGAATAATTCCGGTCCAGACCGGTCCGAAGTTGATTATTCAGGCCCGGTCCGGTTTTGGACATGTTTCATGTTTTCGCACATTTGCGATTTAAAAAGGAAAATTTGACCAATTATGCGCCAAGTTACCCAACATCTCAAAAAGTCACATTTTGGCTCTCTCTGATAAATATGCTTATGTTTCGCGTTTTACCTAAAATACCCATGTCTTTAAAAACACCAAAAAACCTCTCTATCACCCATCTTCTGTCTCTCTCTTTCACACAATCATTCCCCTTCATGGTCGACCCTAGATGTATTTTGAGGGGGTTGTTTGTGCATATGAGTCGGACAATGATTTTGGGGTTTTTGTGTTGGGATTGACTCATACTTCTTATGCCCACTCCGACAAGTCGATCGGGGTCTCGCTTCTTCTGTGTTTGGATACCAAAAACGAGCGTCTTCTGTGTTTCCAACGAAGCTCGATCAGCTAGATATGAGTTCGATAGGCTCGTGAGTTTGATAGGTTTAGACTGAGTTTTTGTAGAGTGGATTGAATCGATGGAAGTCAGATTGATCTTCTGTGTTTCCAACGAAGCTCGATGCGCTCGATATGAGTTGGATAGGAACTCAATTGTTCTGCTCGATAGGCTCGATTCATTTTACATTTGAGCTCAATAAAGCTCTGACAACAGTTTGTCGAGTTTGTTTTAATTTAATGTTGAGTTTGTTTTTTATGTGCTTGATGGAGCTCGATAGAATGTGCTCGATTTTTAGGGCGTCTTATGATGAATGGAATTCGAATCGTTTGGGTGTGGAGAACTGTAAACTCAATGGGTTCGATGCGCTCGATATGTGCACGATATGACCTCGATAATTTTGATGTTTTGAAAAACATTATGATTGACATCATTTCATGCTTATATTTGTATCTTATATCCAATATCTTTCACCTAAACAATGCTATGTGACGAGTTTTATGTTTGAATTTCAGAAATAAATAGGTTTGAAGAGATGAAGCATAAAAGGACCTAAAAGCAGGGAAAAAAGACCGAATTGTGAGACCTGTGGACTAAGATGCAAGGGAGAAGGACCTGAACGTAAGACCGAAGGACCAAAGAGCAAAACAGAAAACTCCACACCATCTTGGGGAGTATTTTGGCAATTCTATTCGGGTCGGAGCTCCAATAAACAAAGTATATGCATCAAAGACCGACAAAGAAATCCAGAAAAGCCCACAACAAATTCCAGCCAGATCCAAAGCTTATGGACCGCTAATTGGCGGTCTGGATCTCTCTAGATCCGCTCAAACTTCGGGGGCACATGTATTAGAGGGTGTTTATTCTATTTCTGGTATTTGTTTAGTCCCACATCAGGGGATTGTCCCGGATTGCCTTTTCTATGGCTATAAATAGAAATCTTCACCTTCCATTGTAATCACTTCACATTTTGAGTGACTATTCTTCCTACTAGAAGTGAGGCCTTGAAGCACACACTAAAGTAGGAGGATGCTACATGAATTGTGGGTCATTTTAATAAAAGTTCCTTTATTATGTTATTTGTTTCATGTTGCTTGTTTTACTTTGTTTAATTTCATTTCATTAGTTTTAGTAGCTTAGTTAATATGCTTTCCTTGCTTAGTTTAATAATTAGTCTAATGTGTAGTGAGTAGTTCCATCACCTTTGGGGGGTGGAGTAGATGTTCATACATGCATTAGAGAATGAAATGAATGCTTTATTTACAATGTGTTGATAAAACATGAATGTATGCTTGCTTGTTTAGGATAGAGCTTATAACTTGATGAGTTTTGCCAAAATGATTAGACACCTCTCATGCTTGTTTAGGTTTTGAAATAAACCAGCTTGTGTATGTAAATGTTAATCAACTAGGTTAGTGAATGGATTGATAGGTTTTGCCATAACATTTAGACACCTCATATGCATGAAAACACTACCTTTATTTGTGCTTAAAGAATGTGTTCAACACCCACCTCTTTGCATGTGTGCACTCACTCCACCCCTTAGGGGTTTTCCATTTCTGCATTCTAGCACGCTTATTTCGTTCTTAGTTAAGCTTTAGTTCATCGTTTGGTGTTTGCTTATGCATGCGTTATTTCGTCGTGTAGTATAGCGTAGATTAGGATAATCAAACACTCTTCCCCATTTTTGCCACTTGATTTCGTGCAAACGAGAGGCTGCTCACCTCCCTGTGGATGACCCATATTTTCCACGTCTTTACCGACACCGTGCACTTGCGGTTATAATATAAAACATTCAACCATGTTTTTGGCACCGTTGTCGGGGAGGTGCCAGTCCAGACTCTTGTTTGGACGATTCGAGTGGATTTAATTTGTGTTTTGTAGTTTTGCTTTGTTTCAGGAGACTTGGAGTGGAAAGGGGAAGCAACTGGAGAAATTGGGAGGCAACCTGGGCACTTTGGACCGCCAATCAGCGGTCTGAGACTGCCATTTGGCGGTCTGGTGAGATCCGTTTGCCTTGTCCTTTCTTTGTGTTGTTACCATAATTGATTTAGGAATCTGGGACTCGATTTGGCATGTTCTAACTCTTAGATTGCTCCCAGATTAATAATCAAATCCCTTTAAGAAACTTCGACCCTAAAACCCAAAGCAAAAGATTAGGCATTCTTTCTTGTTTAGGTCATGCATCATGTATGCTACTTAGGCACGTAGATTGTCTTTTATTTTATTTTTATCTTCAGTTGCTGAGTGCTGGCGTGAGGTACGCACCTTCTACTCTCATTCATGCATTTCATATGAACATGCATTAGTTAGTAGGAAGTGCATTGAAACAAGTGTGAGTTGAGCGTTTGTTTGGAGAGTTGATTGTTAGATTAAGACTCCAAAACGCTACTAAGGAGGGGCTGTCCTATAAAAGATAAGGTGGGGGATTTCATCACCCTTTCCTTCGCCCCAAAAACCATACTAATCAAGAGCCTAATTTTAAAATCAAGTAGACATTGGCCCTAAGGATCTCAGACGCATTAAGAGAGTGATTTGGTCGCGACCGTCATGGCCTGATCGGCGTTGCCCACTTTGTCGATAGTAGGAGAGAAGAGATCTATGGATCTTGGTTCACTTGCTGGGCTTTGTGGTCCTCGTCGTAGGGAGGTGAGGCGTGTTGAGGCCGTGTGACCTCGCAGTTAGGCGTCGTCTAGCTGTAAGGACCTATAGCGACCTTAGGATTGTTTGAGCCTTGTTTGCTTGTGTGCTTCTACCTGTACCCATCCGCCGTAGCATAAGGACTTCTTCCCTTATCTCTTGAGTCATTCTGTCTCTCCTGTGTTCCCCCGTCTTCTCCTCTACGCACATTCTTTGTTAAAAAAAGTTTTGGTTTGTGTGTGCACCTTTGTGCATGCTTTCGTGGGCACGAGATGAGAGTAGCCAGTTGACGAGGCGCGTTATCAACCCTGCTTCGGTAGTCGATTTCTCGACGCCTTCCTCCTCTCGTGTCGCACACAGTCCGGGTTCAATGGCTGCTAATTTCCGCGAGGAGGAGCAGTTGCTGGACCCACCTATTCCACCTGTTCTTCATGTTGTCGCTCCCATACCTCTACGTGATTGATGCTACCCGAGCTGTACTGCTCTACCCTCATGCATCGTATTGCCATAGGAAAATGGAAACCAATTTGAGGTTAAGCCTAAGTTTTTTCCATGCTCACTCACTTCACTGGGAAAGGTGACCCCTATATCTTTCTCAGGGAATTTGAGGAGGTCTGTGCTATGTTCAAGCTGCAACAACTTAGCACAGACTCCATCCATCTTAAGCTTGTTCCTTTGGCACTAAAGGATGACGCCAAGAAGTGGTTGTACAACAACCATGCGAATGCCTTTAGGACTTGGGATGAGTTTCAATATGCATTCCTCAAGAAATACTTTCCAAATCATCGGACTCAAAAATTGAGGAACGAAATCAATTCGTTCTATCAACTTGAGACCGAAACATTTCATGCATATCTAGAGAAGTTCAATGAGCTACTATCCTGATGTCCTCACCATGGCATAGAGTTGTGGCGTCTTTGTCAGATTGTTTACAAGGGTCTTCACATCCCGTCCCGAACGCTCCTTAAGTCCATGTGTCAAAGAGAGTTCTTAGGAAAGGATGAAAGGGAGGGATGGGCTTTCCTAGAAGACCTCACTGAGAAAACCATGCAATGGGAGAGTGTAAGGGAACCACCTGCATCATCCAGCATAGGAGCAAGGATCGCGAATGCAAACCTGACTAGATCGGGTGCCGCATTTGTTGTCGATACCACTACGGCCACCGAGGCGCGCATGGCGGCCTTAATGCACCGTATGGATTCGATTGAGCTCCAAAACCAACAAGGTGCACCTCACATGTCCACATCTGGTCGAGTTCCCTGTCATTCATGTGGTAGGATAGGTCATGTAGAAAGAGAGTGTGCGTCCATTCCTCTTGAGATGGAACATGTCAACGCCATCTATGACAGAGCTAGGAATGACCCATACTCATCATCTTATAATCCTGGATGGAGGAACCACCCCAATTTTTCATGGAACCAAAATAATGCCCCGGGTGGTCATTCAAACTCCTCTAGACCACCTAACCAACCACACCAACCTCCCATGCATGCACAATCTTATCAGCCACCCCAAGCTCAAATCACCAATCAATCCGGTTTCCCAAATTCCAATAATATGGAAACCTGATTCAATTCGCTTGAGATCTTGACTCGTGAACTTGAAAACTCAATGAAATTTTTTATGTCATCCACAAGTTAAGTTCTCACTTCAAATCAGTAGACCATCAAATCTCTAGAGCTTCAGATGGGCCAATTGGCTCAGTCTGTACATGAAAGAGAGAGAGGGTCTCTACCTAGCCAGCCTAAGGCTAACCCCTGCATGTACCAGCAACAACACATGCAAAATGAGAATGTGGTACCTCGGGGAAGGCAACTGAACCATGTGGAGGAACCTGTTCACCATGTCAATTCCATTGTAACCTTAAGGAATGGAAAGAAGGTTGGCAATCACATTTCCTTGCCACCACCACCATCTATGCAGCCCCTCAGTGGGAATGGTGGTGAAGAAGAGGCCGAGGGTGACGGTAATACACCAACGCCTTCTTCTCAGGCACCGCAGAAAACCTACTTTCCAAAAGCTCCCTATCCAAGTATGTTAACCAAAAAGCAGAGTGACACAATGGATAAGATATTAGAGGTGTTTAAGCAAGTGAAGGTTAACATCCCCTTGTGGGATGTCATCCAACAAATACCTCAATATGCCAAAGTGTTGAAGGATCTCTGCACAACCAAGAGGAAGATCAATATTCCTAAGAAAGCATTCTTGGCTGCAAATGTAAGCTCACTTTTGTCCAATCCCCCTACACAAAATACAAGGACCCTGGGTGTCCTACTATTCAGTGTACGATAGGGGACACTAGCATGAGTAATGTATTGCTTGATTTAGGATCAGCGGTCAACCTCCTCCCATTTTCTGTTTATCAACAGTTGAATTTGGGAGAATTGAAACCAACTAAGATCACCCTCCAATTGGCGGATAGATCCATTTGTATTCTAAAGGGGATTATTGAGGACGTGCTTATAAAAGTTGGAGATTTTATATTTCCAGTCGATTTTGTTGTCCTCTATACCAATCCTGTTGCTAACACCCACTCTCAAATACCTTTGATTTTGGGTAGACCATTTCTGGCAACTTCCAATGCCTTAATCAATTGTAGAAATGGTCTCATGAAACACTCATTCGGTAACATGAGTGCCGAGTTTCATGTGTTCAACTATGGTAGGCAACAGGAGCCCATGGACCAACCTTTAAATCTCAATCTCATCCGCCAATTAGAGAAAGCACCACAAAATCAACGAACACCCCTAACACCAATTCAACCCATTGAGAATGTTTGTGAGCCCAGCGAAAACTCATTGCCTGTCTTTGTAATGCATCAGAGTGAGCTGGCATCAAACATGAATGTCCAAAAGGAGTGTTCGTTGCATGATTCAGTTGAGATTATTAGTGAGAGTGAGACACCTCATCATATGCCTATACCAGAAGGTGTCTCTATCTCATGTCCCTTGGCCATTGAGCCATTTGAGCTTCATCTTGACTCCAACAAGGACCCACCTACGACCGAGCTTATGCTTGATGATATAAATGATGGTGGGAGGTCCTTGTTGGATGACTTGGGGAGAAGCCCCATTCTTAGTGATGCAGGTCTGCTGCATCCATCGAATGAGCTTGAGGAACTCATTCCGATGCACCCACCTATTGGTTGGAGGGTGTTGTTCGATGAGCAACTACACCCTAGTGAGGCAACACAACTCCACTCATTCGTGTTGCCTACACCCAACCAATATCATGAGGGGTTCGAGCCTTTCAGCTTTGACCTTTCACCCCTCATGATACCTCAGAGTACCACTGAAGTTTGCCCATCTCGGCAAGTCTCTGGTCCTCATAACTTGATGTTCTCATTTGATGTTCCTTGACCAAATAATTATGAGAATATCTTTGTGATGTATATACCTTGTAAAAAAATGTAATAAAAGACTCCATGAGCGAGCATTGATTGTTGTGGGCCCCAACCCTTGTGCATTTGGACCCCATTTCTTCACGTATTTGTCTCCCTTCTTTAATATCTCACAGGTTTTGAGGGAATTCGGGTTTGTGTCCATCAACATAACCACAAACTTCCTTTTGCGCTTTATGTTGGTGAGATCTTTTATTTTTCATGCATAAATCCATGTAGTATCTTGCTCACATTCATTGAGAACAATGCATGAAGTAGGTGTGTGTGTGTGGGGGGGTGTTTTACGTGTGTACATAGTCGAGTCTTTTTCCTTTGATTTTGTTTTCTTTTGATTGTATTGATAGGGTCATGTTAGTGTGCCACATTTAATATCGATATATCTGCTTGCCATGATCCTTGGGTGACTTGTCTTCTTTTGCTTGCCTAGTGCTTTAAAATTTTCACATTTCTTTCAAAATCTTCATGTGTTTGCGAAAGAAAATGTTTTTGTGGGTTTTGCGTGTGTTTGGCATGTGCAAAACCGTTGAGAGACAAAGTAAAAAGAAAGCTCCCAAAATTGTCTTGAACTTGATGCATTAAGATTTCTAGTTTACTGGCTTTAGGTCTTATCGAGTCATTAGGATGCACCCTGGTTTTCCCTCGGGGGCGTGTAATCATAGGGT
The DNA here is from genome assembly GCA_963682175.1 of Triglochin maritima. NCBI lineage: Eukaryota > Viridiplantae > Streptophyta > Magnoliopsida > Alismatales > Juncaginaceae > Triglochin > Triglochin maritima. Next base: position 25,536,459 of record OY821774.1, on the reverse strand, counting down.
TTCAGTACTCAAACATTTAAAGAAGTCCACCTTGAACCTAGTGAGTCAATAATTTGTGTGTGTTAGTACTCCACACCATCTTGGGGAGTATTTTGGCATTCTAAACAAAGTATATGCATCAAAGACCGACAAAGAAATCCAGAAAAGCCCACAACAAATTCCAGCCAGATCCAAAGCTTATGAACCGCTAATTGGCGCTCTGGATCTCTCTAGATCCGCTCAAACTTCGGGGGCACATGTATTAGAGGGTGTTTATTCTATTTCTGGTATTTGTTTAGTCCCACATCAGGGGATTGTCCCGGATTGCCTTTTTCTATGACTATAAATAGAAATCTTCACCTTCCATTGTAATCACTTCACATTTTGAGTGACTATTCTTCCTACTAGAAGTGAGGCCTTGAAGCACACACTAAAGTAGGAGGATGCTACATGAATTGTGGGTCATTTTAATAAAAGTTCCTTTATTATGTTATTTGTTTCATGTTGCTTGTTTTACTTTGTTTAATTTCATTTCATTAGTTTTAGTAGCTTAGTTAATATGCTTTCCTTGCTTAGTTTAATAATTAGTCTAATGTGTAGTGAGTAGTTCCATCACCTTTGGAGGGGTGGAGTAGATGTTCATACATGCATTAGAGAATGAAATGAATGCTTTATTTACAATGTGTTGATAAAACATGAATGTATGCTTGCTTGTTTAGGATAGAGCTTATAACTTGATGAGTTTTGCCAAAATGATTAGACACCTCTCATGCTTGTTTAGGTTCTGAAATAAACCAGCTTGTGTATGTAAATGTTAATCAACTAGGTTAGTGAATGGATTGATAGGTTTTGCCATAACATTTAGACACCTCCTATGCATGAAAACACTACCTTTATTTGTGCTTAAAGAATGTGTTCAACACCCACCTCTTTGCATGTGTGAACTCACTCCACCCCTTAGGGGTTTTCCATTTCTGCATTCCAGCACGCTTATTTCGTTCTTAGTTAAGCTTTAGTTCATCGTTTGGTGTTTTCTTATGCATGCGTTATTTCGTCGTGTAGTATAGCGTAGATTAGGATAATCAAACTCTCTTCCCCATTTTTGCCACTTGATTTCGTGCAAATGAGAGGCTGCTCACCTCCCTGTGGATGACCCGTATTTTCCACATCTTCACCGACACCGTGCACTTGCGGTTATAATATAAAAAATTCAACGACATTACTTTTCACCGCACGAATTTTGAGGACATTTTATGACGAACGGAATTCGAATCATTTCCTTGTTGAGAACTGTAAACTCGAGCTCGATGTGCACGCGATATGTCCTCGATAATTTAGATTTTTTGAAAAGTTATGTTTTTTCAACATACGATTATTTAAGGCGTTTTATGATGAATAAAATTCGAATCGTTTGAGTGTGTAGTATTGAGAATTGAGCTTAATCCTAGGTGACATCCTAGTCACTAGCGACATCATCTATGGAGAGTGAGTCATCTAGGTGTTGATGACTCAACAAGTTGGAAGGTGAAAGGTTGAAGGAAAGGAAGAGACAAAGAGTTTCTCCATTTATCCATGATTTTTGTCCTTATTTTATGGTGCAATTTAAGTAGAGGTTGTGATGATCTTGAATTGTCATCTTTATGTGGTATATGTTTAGGTTAAGTTGAAGAGTCATTGTAAGTGCCTATATAAGCACAAGAGTTCTCTATTTGTAGCATGAGTGAAAAAGAGAAAAAGAAGAAGAATGTAAGTGACTAAAAAGAAGAAAGAAAACGAGAATGTTTGTTGCGAATCCCGTTTTGCATTTGAGTGTTAAGTAGTCATTTTCTTCTCTCATTCGTGGCCACCTATTACGTAAATCAAAGTATGGTTTTAGTGACGACAATGGAAGGCCCTCAGCATGGAGAGCAAGGCGAGCCAAAACCGCGCACCAGGCGCAGCTTCTGAACCGCTGAATAACGATTTGGGACCGCTAGTTGGCGGTCCAACTGTGCCTAGTGGAGGGCGGCTTTCTGGGGTGGCTTGATTGGGTGCTCCCCATCTTTCTCCCTTATCTAACATGCAGAACTATAAACTCGATGCACTCGATATGTGCATGATTGGATCAGTTATAATAACCGCAAGTGCACGACCGCGTTGAAGCGGTGGCAAATACGGGTCGATCCACAGGGAGGTGTGTCGACTTTAGTTAGTTTGAAGGCGAGTGGGAAACAAAGGGGAGAAAAGATTGATTAAACTAACTAGACTAACTATGCTACGCTACACTAGTAACAAGCAAGATGAAAGTGCGAGAAGAAATGAAACTAAGTGACTAATAGAAGAATTTAGAAATCAGGAATGGAAGACCCGTAGCGGGTGCAGTGTGTGTACACATGAAATAAGTGGTGATGAATGCATTCATTAAGCACAAGTGTAGGTAGTGTTTGCTATGCATAAGAAGTACATCATGGCAAAACCTACATCCAAATCACTAACCTAGGTGATTAATATGAGCATGACAAGTTTGTTGTTAAGAACCTAAACAAGCATGAAATGTACCTAACTTTATGGCAGAAACCATCAAGTTATGTATTATCTTTAATTCAAACAAGCATACTAACATTTCCCACATACAATAATATTTAACATTCATTCCATCTACATAACATGTATAAACATCATCTCCACCGCCAAAGGGGGATGAAACTACTCACACATTAAACTATAAAGTACATTAAGAAAAGAATACATTCTATTTGTACTATGATAAAGAAAACAAAAACAAACTATACAAGCAAGCATTTAAAACAAAGACAACATTGAGATAAACTACGAAGAATTATTTTATTTACATGACTCACATTACAAGTAGCATTCTTCTCCACCTTGAGTTTTTGCTCCAAGGCTTACTCCAAGTAGAGAGAATGCCACCAAGCAATGGGTAAATACAAAGGAGAAGGAAGAGTTCTATTTATAGTCATAGAAAAAGGCAATCGGGGACAATCCCCCGTTATGGGACTAAAAACATAATATAAATGGACATAAAACAACATAACCAACGACCTGACTAAACCGTGAACATTTTGGGCACATTTGGACCATCATTTGACGGTCTGGGACAATCAATTGGCGGTGAATATGTCTTGGATTGAGTATGGATTTTTGTGGTTCATTTATGGCTTGATTTCTTGATGTTTTATGAACCCGATTTGGTTGTGGATGTTTGGGCCCAGATCTAATTGCCAAAATACTCCTCATGATGGTGTTGAGCTTCTTGATTTGCTCTTTGATTATTTTGGTTTACATCTGGGTCCTTGTCTCTTGCATCTCAGTCCATAAGTCCTGCAATTCAGTTATTTTTCTTACTTTTAAGTCCTTTTATAGTGTCTTCTTATCAAACCTGTTTATTCCTTAAACCTAAACATAAAACTTGTTACGTAGCATTGCTTAGGCTAAGAATAAAGGATATAAGACACAAATATAAGCATGATATGATGTCAATCAAATACCCCCACACCTAACTTTTGCTAGTCGCGAGCAAAACAAAGAAAGGGAAAAATGAAAGAAAGGAAAAAGCAGACGAAAAATAGGGAAATCCTAAGTCACTTTCTTAGGAATCACGATTGCACTTAGCACGTGCAATAAGCCGTTAAACCTCCTTGTCTCCAAGGAGGAGGAGTCTTGTCTCCTGGGGTTTTCAGCGGATATACCCACGAAATCCGAACATTGATGCATTATTCAACCTAGCAATATGACTCGATAGACTTATTTTTATCGATCATTGGACGCGGTAATTCTATGGGCCGACACTATATAAGTAATCAGTCCACACACCTAGCCTAATGAATCATTCGTGCAAATTAATTAAGGACTTAAGTGAAAGACATGGGCAACCTTAACTTCTTAAAGTGGTACATTGTGTAAAGTCCATTAAGTTTCTTATTTGATTTTTTTTCATTCATCATTTTTTTTTCTTTTCTTTGGAGCATCACATTGGTTGGTGTTGATTCTCCCAGGGTCGGGTTTCATGTATCATTGTCTGTGAGGACTTACATTATCACGTACACATTCCCCCAAATCTCCACAGAGGGGGATCCCTACCACCCGTGTAACGGGAGTTCGGTCGGTGCATCCCAAGTCAGATGACTCGAAAGCACCAGGGACTATGTCCCCTCGGGCCTAATTTCCTGAGTGATTGGAGCCGTGCGAGAAGAGAGAACACCACTTTTTATTTATTTATCTACATGAGAACCAAAACCCCTACACTTACAGTTTCACAAAAAGAGTTTAAGGGCCCCTGACTACGACAAACTTCCTTATATTAACAGACACGAATTATTCAACTCACTAGGTTCAGGGTGGACTTCTTTATTTGTTTGAGTACTGAAACCTTATGATTACTCTCCCCCCGAGGGAAAATCGGGGTGCGTCCTAACGACAAGATAAGTCCTAAAGCCACTGTACTAGATATCCTAATGCATCAAGTTCAAGACAATTTTGGGACCTTTCTTTTTACTTTGCCTCTCAACGGTTTTGCACATGCCAAACATACGCAACATCCACAAAACATTTTCTTACGCAAACACATGAAGATTTTGAAAGAAATGTGAAAATTTTAAAGCACTAGGCAAGCAAAAGAAGACAACTAACCCAAGGATCATGGCAAACCGATATATCAATATTAAATGCAGCACACTATCATGACCTTAACAATACAAACAAAAGAAAAAAAAAGCAAAATGCAAAAGACTCGGCTCCACATATATACAAACGTAAAGAACCCCCCACACTTACTTCATGTATTGCCCTCAATGAATGCGAGTACGATACTACATGGATTCATGCATGAAAAAGAAAAGATCTCACCAACGTGAAGCATAAAGGGAAGTTCACGGTTATGTTGATGGACACAAACCCGAAGTCCCAAAAACCTGTGAGATACTTAAGAAGGGAGACAAATATGTCAAACAAATGTGGCCCAAATACTCAAGGGTTGGGGCCACAACAACCACTGCTCACTTGTGGAGTCGTTTGTGTTTTTTTGTTTGTTTGTGAAAGATATGTACAACCAAATGAAGGGATGGATCACGTCAAGAGACCACATCTGCGGGGAGTTCGTGTAAAGACACGACTTCCACCTCTGTCGTGGTCCCTTCCAAGTACGGTTTGAGGTGTTGTCCATTAACTTTGAACATGTCCCCATTCCTTGGGTTCTAAATCTCAACCGCCCCATGAGGGGAGACGGTTAAAACAATAAAGGGCCCAGACCAACGACTCCGAATTTTCCCCGGAAACAAGTGAGGTAAGAGTTATACAACAAGACGTTTTTTCCCACCGCGAAGGTTTTGATTCGGCCCAAGCGGTCGTGGAAATTTTTAGTGCGGGACTTGCAGATCTTAGCATTCTCATAAACCTCGTTTCTCAACTCCTACAACTTGTTGAGGTCTACCTTGCGATTGGCACCGTAAACATCAAAACTCATGTTAAGATGTTCGATTGCCCATAATGCCCGGTGCTCAAGCTCTACCGGAAGATGACAAGCTTTGCCATAAACTAGCCGGTAGGGGGACATGCCAAGGTCAGTTTTAAATGTAGTGCGGAAGGCCCACAATGCATCTTAAGCTTAACCAACCAATCTTTCCTCGAAGCATTAACTATTTTCTCAAGAATTTGCTTGAGTTGACAGTTGGAAATTTCCACCTGGCCACTGGTTTGAGGATGATAAGGTGTGTCCAACTTGTGCGTGGTGGAATATTTCCTCAACACTGACTCGAGGGATCAGTTTACAAAGGGTGTCCCCCGATCATTTATGATACAACGAGGTGTTCCAAACCTCACAAAGATGTGTTCTTTAAGAAATTTGATCACAACCTTGCGATCGTTAGTGCGAGTGGGGATTGCTTCAACCCACTTCGACACATAATCTACTGCCACAAGAATGTATGTGTGACCATGAGACATGGTGAAAGGACCCATGAAGTCGATGACCCAGATATCAAAGATGTTAAGCACTAAGATAAGATTGAGTGACATCATATCACATCTTCCAATGCGGCCCACATGTTTGCACCTATCGCATGCTTTGCAAAATGTAAAAGCATCTTCGAACAACGTGGGCTTGTAAAAGCCACATTGGAGCACTTTGGCAACAATTTTCTTGGCACCAAAATACCCACCACATGCCTCCTTATGGCAAAAGGACAAGACACTCTGAATCTCGTCATTAGGGATGCACCTTCTTACGATTTGATAGGCACAATACTTAAATAAGTAGGGGTCATCCCAATAGAAGTGCTTGACTAATGACTTGAACTTTGCTTTCTCACTGTGTGTCCAATGAGTCGGCACCTCCCTGGTTGCTAAATAGTTCACAATGTCAGCGAACCAGGGGGTGAGGCTATTGCATAAGGTTCTCATCAGGGAAGAACTCGTTCACTGGTAGGTCCGGTGAAAGATCAACTAGGATGCGAGAGAGGTTATATGCCACGACATTCTCGCATCCGTTCTTGTCCCATATTTCAAGGTCGAACTCTTGCAACAACAAGATCCAACGTAGGAGATGAGGTTTCGCATCCCTTTTAGACAAAAGGTAGCGAAGAGTTGAGTGATCAGGGTAGATGATGACGCGCGACCCAATGAGGTACTGCAAAATTTTTCCAACGCAAATATGATCACAAGGAACTCTTTTTCTGTAACGGAATAGTTGAGCTGGGCATTGAGAGTACGACTTGCATAGTAGATCACATGAGGCAAATTGTCGATTTTCTGACCCAAAACAGCTCCCATCGCATAGTCAGATGCATCACACATCAGCTCGAAAGGTAGAGTCCACACTGGTGCCTTAATAATGGGAACGGAGGTCAACTCACGCTTCAGAAACTCAAACGTAGTCATGCACTCGGGTATGAACTCAAAAGAGGTCCCTTTAGCAAGCAAGCTCATCAAGGGGCGAGCTATCTTGCTGAAATCCTTAATAAACCACCGGTTAAAACCAGTGTGTCCAAGGAATGACCGGATTTCTTTTACCGAGGTGGGGGGTGGAAGCTTAGAAATAAGCTCAATCTTTGCCCTATCCACCTCGATACCATCACGAGATACCATGTGACCCAATACAATGCCTTTTGTAACCATGAAATGACCTTTTACCCAATTAAGGGCTAAGTTCGTTTCCGAACACCTCTTGAGAACAAGGCTCAGGTGGTGCAAGCACTCCTCAAAGGAGGTGCCATGAAACGAGAAATCAACGATGAAAATCTCAAGGAAGTTCTCGACCATGTCAAAAAAGATACTCAACATGCAACGTTGGAATGTTGCTGGTGCATTGCATAGTCTGAAAGGCATCCCTCTATAAGCAAACATCCCAAAAGGACAGGTGAACGTGATTTTCTCTTGGTCTTCAGGGGAAATTGGGAATTGATTGTACCCCAAATAACCATCAGGGAAATAGTAATAGGCGTGCCCGATGAGTCTCTCCAACATCTGGTCGATGAAAGGAAGAGGGAAGTGGTCCTTACGCGTGATCACGTTCAACTTCCTATAGTCAATGCAAACTCGCCACCCAGTTTGAAGTCATATGGGTGGGTAAAAGATCAATGTTGTCATTCTGGACAACAGTGATACCCGACTTGTTGGGCACAACCTGGATAGTACTTACCCAAGCACTTTCTGAAATGGGAAAAATGATGCCATGATCTAAACACTTGATGATCTTTTTCTTAACTACTTCTGTTATGGCTGGATTTAGACGCCTTTGGGGGTCGCGATATGGACATGCCTCATCCTCCATAAAAATGTGGTGCTGCACGACGTTGGGACTTATCCCTTTAATGTTCTTCAAGGACCATCCAATGGCTGATTTGTGCTCCCTTAAGACTTGAATCAGACGTTCTTCTTGATTGTCAGTCAACGTCGATGAAATAATCACCGGAAATGACCTATCGAGACCAAGAAAAACGTGTTTCAGTTCCTTATGGAGTTCTTTAAGCTCAATTATGGGTGGCTCCACAAGGCGAGGTGTGATATCTAGCTCGAGATGTAAGATAGGAGGAGCTCACATGTACTGAATAACATGCACATCATTTCTCAACTCGCCCCCGTCCTCTTCATGATCGAAATCATCCATGATGTAAGCATTTAGATTTTCATGAATCAGGGGGATACTCTTCTTCTATTTCTTCTTCCACGTCCTGGATAAGATTAATTTCGATGGGGTCCTCGAAAGATGCCGGCTGCCTAGCCATATTGAACATATGGAATGTCACGATCAAGTTTCCGAACGACAATTTCATAAGTCCAGTTCGACAATTGATTAAGGCATTTGACGTCGCCAAAAAGGTCTACCCAAAATCAATGGAATCTGAGAGTGGGTAGTCTTGATTGGTTCAGTCTCAAGGACAATGAAGTCAACAAGAAATATGAAATCGCGGACCTTGATTAGGACATTTTCAATGATCCCCATCAAGACTTTGATCGAACGATCAGCCAACTATAAAGTTGTTTTCGTAGGCTTGAGCTCGCGAAGGCTTAATCGTTGATACACAGAAGCTGGTAAGAGGTTAACCTCCGACCCTAGATCTAGCAAGACATTATTAATGCGAGAGTCCCCAATGACACATGAAATTGTTGGATTACATGGGTCCTTCAATTTTACGTACGTTGGGTTCGAAATGATCGAGCTCACATTAGCCGCCAAAAAGGCTTTGCTACGGACGTTGGTTTTCCTCTTAGTCGTATAGAGATCCTTCAGGAATTTTGTATAGGGAGGTATTTGTTGAATCATGTCTAACAAAGGAATGTTGACATTCACTTTCTTGAATATCTCCAACATTTTATGCACACTGTCACTCTGTTTCTTAGACAACCTACTAGGATATGGAGCTTTTGGCAGGTGGGTTTTCTATGGTGCCTGAGAAGGAGGTGTTGGTGTATTACTCTCACCCTTGGCCACTTTCTCACTATGATTCCCACAAATGGGCTGCACAAATGGATTTAGTGGCAAGGAAACGTGGTTGTTAACCTGCTTCCCATTTCTCAGGGTCACAATGGCATTGAAATGGTCAACAGGTTCTTCCACATAGTTCACTTGCCCCCCCTGCGGTCTTGAACTTGCATTTTGCATGTTCAAGTGATGTTGACCATGGGGGTTAGCCACAGGATGGCTAGAGAGACTCCCTCTCTCTCTCATGCACAGACTAAGCGAGTTGGCCCATCTAAAGCTTGAGAGATTTGATGGTCTGCTGGTTCGAAGTGAGGACTTGACTCGTGGATGACATAAAGTTTTTTACAGAGTTCTCAAGTCCACGAGTTAAGTTCTCAAGCGAATTAAACTGAGTTTCCAAGTTGTTAGAATTTGGGAAACTTGGTGGGTTGGTGCCTTGAGCTTGGGGTTGGTGATAAGACTGTGAATGCATGGGAGGTTGGTGTGGTCGGTTAGGTGGTCGGGAGGAGTTTAAAAGACCACCTAGTGCATTGTTATGGTTCCATGAAAACTTAGGGTGGTTCCTGGATCCAGGGTTATATGATGATGAATATGGGTCATTCCTGGATCTATCATAGATGACATTGACATGTTCCATCTCAGGAGGAATGGATGAACACTCACCTCCTATATGACCTATCCTACCACATAGATGACAGGGAACTGGACCAGATGCAGACACATGTGATACATCATGCTGGTTTTGGATCTCAATCGAATCCATACAGCGCATTAAGGCCACCATGTGTGCCTCAGTGGCCGTAGTGGTATCGACAGCAAATGTGACACCCGATCTAGTCGAGTTTGCGTTTGAGATCCTCGCTCCTATGCTAGATGATGGTGATGGTTCCCTCACACTCTCCAATTGCATGGTCTTCTCAGCAAGGTCTTCTAGGAAAGCCCATGCCTCTCTTTCATCCTTTTCTAAGAACTCTCCTTGACACATGGACTCAAAGAGCGTCCTCGTAAAAAAATCTGACACATGCACCACAACTCGATGCCATGGTGAGGGCATGAGGATAGTAGCTCCTTGAACCTCTCTAAGTATGCATGGAATAATTCGGTCTCATGCTTATAAAACGAATTGATTTCGTTCCTCAGTTTTTGAGTCGAAGATTTGGAAAGTACTCCTTGAGGAATGCAGATTGAAACTCATCCCAAGTCCTAAAGGCATTCGCCTGGTTGCTATACAACCACTTCTTTGCATCATCCTTTAGTGCAAAGGGGACAAGCCTAAGATGGATGGAGTCTGTGCTAAGTTGTTGCAGCTTGAACATAGCACATACCTCCTTAAATTCCCTGAGAAAGAGATAGGGGTCACCCTTCCCAGTGAAGTGAGGTAGCATGGATATAAAATGAGTCTTAACCTCAAAGTGGTTCCCATTTGCCTCTGGCAATACGATGCATGAGGGTAGAGCAATACAACTAGGGTAGCATTGATCACGGAGAGGTATGGGAGCAAGAACAGGAAGAATAAGTGGGACATGTGGGTCCAACAACTGCTCCTCCTCGCGGTAATGAGCAGCCATTGAACCCGGACTGTGTGCAACACGAGAGGGGGAAGGCGTCGAGAAATTGAGTACCGAGGCAGGATTGATGACACATCTCGTCAAACGACCACTCTTGTCTCGTGCCCACACAAGCATGCACAAAGGTGCAGACACAAACCAAACTTTTTTTAAACAATTAAAACAGAATGTGCGTAGAGGAGGAGATGGGAGGACACAGAAGAGAGATTGACTTAGGAGAGAAAGGAAGAAGTCCTTATGCTACGGCGGGTAGGTACTGGTAGAAGCACACAAGCAAGGAAGGCCCAAACAACCTAAAGTCGGTATAGGTCCTTACAGCTAGACGACGCCTAACTGCGAGGTCACGCGGCCTCAACACTCCTCATCTCCCTACAGCGAAGACCACAAAGCCCAGAAAGTGATCCAAGATCAGAAGATCTCGTCTCTCCTACTATCGACAGAGTGGGCGATGCCAATCAGGCCATGATGGTCGCGACCTGATCACTCTCCTAATGCGCCCGAGATCCTTACGGCCAATGTCTACTTGATTTTAAAATTAAGCTCTTGAATAGTGTGGTTGTTGGGGGTGAAGGAAAGGGTGATGAAAGAAAGAGAAGTATACTTTAATTCAAACAAGCATACTAACATTTCTTACATACAACAATATTTAGCATTCATTCCATCTACGTAACATGTATAAACATCATCTCCACCGCCAAAGGGGGATGAAACTACTCACACATTAAACTATAAACTACATTAAGAAAAGAATACATTCTATTTGTACTATGATAAAGAAAACAAAAACAAACTATACAAGCAAGCATTTAAAACAAAGACAACATTAAGACAAACTACGAAGAATTATTTTATTTACATGACTCATATTAAAAGTAGCATTCTTCTCCACCTTGAGTTTTTGCTCCAAGGCTTACTCCAAGTAGAGAGAATGCCACCAAGCAATGGGTAAATACAAAGGAGAAGGAAGAGTTCTATTTATAGTCATAGAAAAAGGCAATCGGGGACAATCCCCCGTTATGGGACTAAAAACATAATATAAATGGACATAAAACAACATAACCAACGACCTGACTAAACCGTGAACATTTTGGGCACATTTGGACCATCAATTGGCGGTCTGGGACAACCAATTGGCGGTCCATATGTCTTGGATTGAGTATGGATTTTTGTGGTTCATTGATGGCTTGATTTCTTGATGATATATGAACCCGATTTGGTTGTGGATGTTTGGGCCCAGATCTAATTACCAAAATACTCCTCATGATGGTGTGAAGCTTCTTGATTTGCTTTTTGATTCTTTTGGTTTACATCCGGGTCCTTCTTTCTTGCGTCTCAGTCCATAACTCTTGCAATTCAGTCATTTTTCTTGCTTTTAAGTCCTTTTATAGTGTCTTCCTATCAAACCTGTTTATTCCTGAAACTTAAACATAAAACTCGTTACGTAGCATTGCTTAGGCTAAGAATAAAGGATATAAGACACAAATATATGCATGATATGATGTCAATCAGTGCACGATATGAAGTGTTCACTGCACGATTTTGGAAGGCTGAAAGAGAGAAAGAAAGAAAGAGAAGGATTGGAAGTGAATGGTCCCACACGGTATAGTGAGGGGTATTTTGGGGAGAAGTGGAAAGATAAACATATTTTTCACAGAGAGCCAAAATGTGGATTTTTCTCCAGAGGTTGGGTAACTTGGATCATAAAGTGTCAAATTTTCCTTTAAAAATCGCAAATGGGATGACTAGTATGGACCTGTTTGGACTATAATCTCCAGTGGGCCATCATGCTCATTCCCTGTCGTTAATTCCTCTCTTCCTAGAAATTGTAATTCTAGTAGTAAAAGATAATTGTTGCATTTTTGGCAGACTTGTGGCACCGAGACGGAGACCCGAGTCTTCTAGGACCACTAAAGATTGGGAGGTAGATCATAGGATGTTATTCGAGGCTGTGGGGGCACCTAAGCGCTCTCATAGAGGGGTAGGTGCAACGACCTCGGGTGGATGGAGCCGCAGTTGTTCACGAACGATTCATGAGGCAGAATCTGCCGGCCTTTCGAGGAGGAGTGGGTCTACAAGATCCAGCGAATCATTAGGGGTCATCGATTGTCCCTTAGAGCGGATGGTGGATCTAACGACCTACGTGTTCCAGGACTACACGGTGACTTGGTGGAGAGTGATTTTTGGGATCGTGTTCAGAGACAGGGCAGACATCATTGGGGATGAGTTTCTGGCTAAGTTCAACCGAAAGTTCTTCCCGTAGCACGTGCAGGACAGGAAGCTCGAGGAGTTCCAGACACTTGAGCAACGAGAGTTGGGCTTGGAGGCTTACATCAACAAGTTCCATTCTCTGGAGAAGTACTGCCTGGGCATATATGTCACTGACGAGCAGAGAACCAAAGTTTGTCCAGGGATTGCAGAGGCATCTGCGATCGAAGGTGCTGATTGGGATCACTAGACCCTGGAGGAGGCAGTGAAGTGTGCTACTCTGCTGGAGGTTGGCTATCAGAAGGGGCAGCCTGACGGGAGGCAGTCATTTGATACTTCTCATGGGTGGCAGATCGTCAAAGCGGCCACGCAAAGACGAGCCAAAGGTTTGGAGGTGGGCCGTGTGAGCACTGTGGCACAGCTCACACAACGTAGGACTATTACAGGAAGTCCAGAGCTTGTCTGGGTTGCGGCCAGATGGGGCACTATGTTCGTAAGTGTCCGCAGAAGAATACTGGAGCATAGGGTGCAGGCACTAGCAGGGCAGGTACTGGTGCAAATCAAAGTAGGAATTCTAGTAGGCATGGCCGCAGTGCTAAGCCAGGTAGGGCAGCTGGGTGTGTATTCGCTATTAGAGCTGAGGACGCTGAGCAGGCCACCGATATAATCGAAGGTAAAATGCTCGTCTCTGGATAGGACACCGATGGAGCTCACATTCAGTTTGGGAGTCAGTATGGCAGTTTGTGTCATTCTTGTTGTGAGGATGTATCTTCAGAGGGTCCCAGTGCTGCAGGGAGATCAGGACTTTCCGGTTGACCTCGTGGTGTTGCCAATGTCTGATTTCGATGTTATCCTCGGGATGGATTGGCTTTCGGACCATAATGGGTGTGTTCACTACCAGGCCAAGAGAATGGTGATCTCTAGACCAGAATGACATTTGTTGGTGGTCAAGGGCATCAGGGGCAGGGACGGTTTGGTGGTGGTCTCTGCACTGAAGGCTTGACGGATGCTGGACAAGAGTTGTTGCGCGTTCCTGACCAGTGTTTGTCGACCGAGAAGACTGCTAAGTCGTTTGAGGAGATTGAGGTGGTTCGGGAGTTCCCTGATGTGTTTTCGGAGGATATCCAGTGATTGCCTCCACCTTGGGAGATCAAGTTATCCATCGACTTATTGGCCGGGAGGGCACCCGTATCTAAAGCATTGTATCGTATGGCTCCGGAGGAGTTGACAAAGTTGAAGGAGCTTTTGGACAAGGGTTTCATCATGCCTACTCTTTCACCTTGGGGAGCTCCAGTACTGTTGGTGAAGAAGAAGGATAGATTGATGCGGATGTGTATCGACTGCAGGATGTTGAACAAGGTCACGATCAAGAATTTGCATCCTCTGCCAAGAAATGATGACTTGTTTAATAAGCTTCAGATAGAGAAGGTGTTGTCTTAGATTGATCTGAGGTCTGGATACCATCAGCTAAGGATTCATGGTGAGGATGTTCAGAAGATGGCATTCAAGACACGCTCTGGTCACTTTGAGTTTCTGGTGATGACTTTCGGATTGACCATTGCACCCACAACATCCATGGATTTGATGAATTGAGCATTCAAGCCCTTTCTGGACCAGTTCATGATCGTCTTCGTGGATGATATTCCGATATACTCTCCGGATAGGGAGCAACATGAGGAGCATCTAAGGATAGTGCTAGAGATCCTGAGGTAAGAGCAGTTGTTCGCGAAGTTCTCAAAATGTGAGTTCTGGTTGGAGCATGTGGCTTTCCTCCGACATGTCGTATCAAAGGACGGTATTATGGTGGACCCTCCAAAGGTTGAGGCAGTTTTGGATTGGAAGGTACTGACTAATATGTCGGAGATTAGGAGTTTTGTTGGACTCACGGGTTATTACCGGCGATTCATCTAGGATTTGGCAAAAATTGCCGCACCGTTGACTGCGTAGACAGAAAAGGGAGTGAAGTTCGAGTGGTCACAAAAGTGCGAGGAGGGTTTCCAGGAGCTAAAGTGGAGGTTGACTTCAGCAGACTGTTGACACTATCGAGTTGAGTAGGAGGCTTCGTGATTTACAGTGATGCGTCGGGGACTGTTTTGGGCTGCGTGCTTATGCAACACGAGAAGGTGGTGGCTTACGCTTCGAGGCAGTTGAAGGTGCACAAGAAGTATTACCCCACGTATGACTTTGAGCTTACAGTAATGGTTTTTGCCCTAGAGATTTGGAGGTACTACTTGTATGGGGAGCACTTTGAGGTGTTCACCGATCATTAAAGCCTAAGTACCTATTCTCATAGAAGGACCTTAATGATTAGTAGCATATCATTCATCATATTCATGCTATCTATCCTTTATTTTACCCCCATATTGTGCTACTCGAGTTGTTGTTTGTAGTGTTTCCGGAATTAGGTAATAAAGAAGAGGAAGGGATAAAAAGGACCTAAATGTAACAAGTAAGGACCGATTTGGAAGGTTCTAGACCTATTTGTAATGCACAAGGGCTGGATTACAAACCAGGAAGGACCCAAGTGCAAACCCGGAGGGACCTGAATGTGAAGGGCAAAATATGGTGACACATGACTTGAATCAAATTAGTATTTCACCAATTAAACTCAACGTGATTCGAGCCAGAAGAGTAGGACTTCACCCCATGTGCCAAATCAAAAAAATAAAGTGGGACGCAAAATTTCAACCGGATCAGGTGCAGTTGATCCGCTAGTGGCAGATTTTTATCTGCCACTGGCGTATCAGAATGCTCCAATTCTGTTGAAATTTTGGTTGTTGTTCGGGTTGTCGGGTCAGACCATTCTTGGACTATCAGATGTGATTTGGAGCCGTCCGATTAATCCTAACCATGTATTAGTCTATATATACCATTCTAATCCCTCCTATCCCTCTTCTTCTTGCTTCTCCATTAGTTTTAGGTTTTATTTTGCTGCTGCTTAGTGTAGTTGGAGGAGAAGAAGCACACTTTGTAATCCTTTCATTTCAATCAATAGTGAGTTGTGTTCTTTAAATACATGTCTTCTACTTTGATGCAATTTCTTTGATGTTGTCGTTTATTTAATCTTGTTTTCAGTTATTTACATTATGGGTTCTTGTTGTTTTTATGCTTTCTTTAGTGTAGAGATGAGTAGAGAGTAGTCCATCCACATTGGGGGTGTTTAAACATTTTAAAATAACCACAACAAGTGCACGGTCGTGTTGAAGCGGTGGCAAATACGGGTCGATCCACAGGGAGGAGTGTCGACTCTGGTTTGTTCGAAGGCAAGTGGGAAAAGAGGGGAAGAAGTTGTGACTACACTAAAGTAACTACACTAAGCTAGCACGAAACAAACAAGGAAGATGAAAGCTGGAAATCGGAAATGGAAAATCCCTAAGTGGTGGTGTGTGTGCACACATGTAATAAGATGGTGAAAAATGCATTCAATAGGCACAAATGTAGGTAGTGTGTTCATGTATAGGAAGTGTCTAAAGGTTATGGCAAAACCTATCAATCCATTCACTAACCTAGTTGATTAACATTCACATATACAAGTTGGTTATTTCAGAACCAATACAAGCATGAGAGGTGTCTAATATTTGTGGCAAAACTCATCAAGTGAAGTGTTCTACTCTAAACAAGCAAGCATACATTCACATTTATCAACACATTCCAAAATAAAGGATTCATTTCCATTCTTTAATGCATGTATGAACGTCATCTCCACCCCCAAAGGGGGATGAAACTACTCACTAATCATTACACTACAAACTACATTAACAAAACGAAACATTCTAAAGTGTCCCAAATACTACCCTGAGCACACTTGAGTGAGAATAGGATTTAAGACTAAGATGTGGAAAGATTGAGGCTTGGAGTGTTTGGAGCTTTCTCTCTAATGTAGGTGACAAATAGTAGTGGGAGAGTTGTGTTAAAATGTGTTTTACAACTCTATTTATAAGCTCCTAAAGAGTTATAGTCGTTGGGGATGAATTGGGTAAAGATTGTGTAATATACACAAAATAGAAACTGATAGGACCCAATTATGAGTAAGTTCGGTCGACCGGATCGGGCTGTTCGGTCGACCGTCTGGTAATTTTGGTTAAGGTTCGGTCGTCCGGTTAAGGAACAGTCGACCGCCAAAGGCTATGACTCAGGTACACTTAAGTGATCGGTCGAACACCGAGAAAGGTTCAGTCGACCGATTCACACCAGGCACATTGGGGTTGACAAACAAGATCATATTCGGTCGACCGAAACAACGAATACAGTCGACCGAAAACCGACAGGCGCTTCTGATTTGTTGAGTCTTCTAAGTTCGGTCGACCGAACAAGGTCCTCGATCGACCGATACACAAAATATATTTGGGGTATATGGAGATAATACGAATACGACCATTGGGTATAATACGACAAAACAAATAGTCGGAAAAATATATTTAACTCGGTCGACCGAACTAGGACAGCAAAAAGACAAAAGATATATGATCACTCGGTCGACCAAACAGTCTGTTTTGGTCGACCGAATGTGGGCAGACTGTTCAGGTTTTGGTTTAGTGTTTTCCGGTCTAAGTTTGGGTGATCTATTGAAGTCCAAATTATATGAAATTTCGTGTGTGACTTCTATAGGGAACCTAGTGAGTGCTTGAGTAGTTTTTAGCTCAAGTATTCTCAATTACACAAAGTTCCTAAGACTCAAAGAAATAAAAATTACATGTCTTCAAATGAGCTTGATTACATGTCTTGACTTGATTTCCTTTCTTCCTTGAGTCTTGATCACTTGTAGAGGTTAGCATAAAGCAATATATATGCAATGCAACTTGTGGGCTACTCTATATGATCACAATTAAGATTAGGTTGATTAAATCATCAAAACATAGATTAAGGCCAAAAAGCCAACAATGTCCCCCTTTTTGCTGATGACAACCTATATCTTAATACTTGAAATTTTTGGTTGTAAACTATGCATAGAAATGCTCCCCATATGGATGTGCAAAGTTTTTGTTAAAATTATAATCAAATTTTAAGTTACCCCCTTAATTATCTCTCCCCATTTGACATCCATAAAAAAATATAAGATTTAAGCATTGAATTTTGGATGTCTTGTAATGAAGTTGCTCCCCCTAAATTTTGCACTTCATTACACTAAGAAAATGATATTCAATAAGCTCCCTCTATCAATATGAATGTGATTTTTTGATTAAGTTCAAATCTTAATTCTCCCCTATTAACATCAAGTAAATAATACAATATAAGCATGTGATGTTTTCATTTCCTCTTTTTGACATCCATTTAGAAAATTTGACTACAAAACATTGGATGTGATTCAAATTTAAAGATTTGCAATGAATGGATATAAAGATATGTCAATTAAGCATGTACAATCTAGACTAGAACCAATTGATTCAAGAAATTTAGAGGATAATAAATTATACCCACTTTGAAGCTTGAATTGGTTCCAATCTCATTTGGTGATGCAACTGGCTTTGAATTTGACTCTTAAGCTTGCCCGGTCACCACCGATTTCCTCCTCATGCACCTACAATTATAGATTTTGGTACCCGAACAACTTTGGGCCCTTGAATGTTAGCTTTGGGAACTCAAACCATTTTGGTTTTAGGAGCCCACATACTTGAAGAGCTACACTTTACAACTAAGTGCTTTCCATTTAAAGTTGTATGAGATGCATGATTTTTCAATTTTGTATTATATCCTAAACCATGTTTTTGCAAAGATTGTCTTTGACTTCCTAATAGCATATTAAGTATCTTAGTTACATTTGTGAACTTTTCTAGATCTTTTCTTAATTTGACATTGCAAGCATGAAGATCTAATTGTTCACTATCAATAGGTGTTGCTTTTAAACATTCAAGAGTTGATGCATTAGTTTCAAGTTTAGCAAGCACCTCATTTTTCTCATGCATGATTGATTCAATTTGGCTTTGGAGATCTTTGACTAGCTTTCTAGCACTTCTGTTCTTTTCACAAATGATCTCATATTGTTTAACTAAGTCATGGAATGCATTTTGAAGCTCATCGTGTGTATATCTTTCATCATTTGCACTCGAATTGGAGCTATCACTATAATAAGACTTAGTTGAGCATGATCTATTAGAACAAGAGTTAGAGTCTACCTCACTTTGATCATCTTCAATAGCCATGAAGCATGAGTGAGCCACCTATCTTCTACTTTGCAAGGAAGGTGATGATGATGATGGTGATGAAGAATCATCCCATGTAGCCTTGTGAGCTTCCTCCTTCCTTTCTCTTCTCTTGCTCTTCTCCTCTCTCTTCTCTCCTTTTTGTTCTCCCCTTCTCTTCTCTCATTTTCGCTCTCCTCCTTCTCCTTTTCTTTTTCTCTTTTCTCACTTCTTCTACCTCTTCTATTCTCTTCTTCTCCCTTATCCCTCTTGGCGAGGACTTCAATGCCCTCATCTTCTATACTCCTCCATGGTTGCTCAATATTTGCATGTAATGACAGGAAGAGTTTGTTCTTTGAAGCTTTCTTCTCCTTTCGATGGTTGATTCGAAGTTCATATGCCATCAAGTTTCCAACGAGTTCCTCCATCTTTAATTTGGAAAGATCATGCACCTCTTCAATTGCGAGGACTTTATCTTCCCAATCGATGCTAAGTGACCGGAGGAACTTCCGTGTCATCTCTCCTTCATTTAATTTTCTTCCAAGAACCAAAAGACAGTTAGTAATATCGGAGAAGAGAGTGTTCATTTCGCTTATGTTTTCACCGATTTGCATAGAACAAATCTCATATTTATGCATGCGGAGACTAATACGGGTTTCTATAGTTTTGCTATCCCCCTCATGATGCATTTGCAATATATGCCATATTTCATATGCACTTTCACAACCACTAATCCTATTATATTCACCCTCATTTAGCACACAATATAGAATGTTCATTATTTTTGAGTTCATCTCAATTTCTTTCATTTTGGGCCTAGTAAGTGAATCTAATTCATCTTCATTTGGGGGTGTGTATAGATTTTGAATAAACGTCCAATACTTGAGGTCATTAGAAATTAGGAAGATTTTCATCCTATTCTTCCAATAATCATAATTAGACCCATTAAGCAAAGGAGGTCGAGTTGTACATAATCCTTCTTTGTGATTAGATGATGTACAAGTCA
This sequence comes from Triglochin maritima, assembly GCA_963682175.1. NCBI lineage: Eukaryota > Viridiplantae > Streptophyta > Magnoliopsida > Alismatales > Juncaginaceae > Triglochin > Triglochin maritima. The sequence continues at coordinate 25,516,665 of OY821774.1, read as the reverse complement.
TGCTAAAAATACGATTAAGTATGCGATTTAGCTCACAAGGCTTTGATAGCAAATGTTGGATCGTGAGGGTCTCTTATTCTAATCACTTTTAACCCTAATCACCTACTTGTTTAATCTATCAAAGATATGCAGCGGAATTTAAAACTAAACAAGCAAGTAAAAAGGGAGATAATGCAAACCATAAGGAGTCGGGGGATTTTTATAGAGGTTTGGCCTCCCACCTACTTCCTCTATTGTAAGCTCCGCTCAGATTACCGAGCTCCACTCACGACTTCACTAACCACTCCCCTTTCTGGGCCGGGAGAGAACGCCTTTACAATCTTCAAACTCGCGAACAACCCTCGCCGAGCTTGGCTCCTCCTCCCACAATCCGAGAGGGATACTTCGGTCTCTCACCGAAGTCTATATTCTTGTCTTGGGATTTCACCAAGACCCTGCTTCTTGAACAAACAATGAGTGGAACAACAATCTCTAATCTTGAGCACACTTGAGTGAGAATAGGATTTAAGACTAAAGTGTGGAAGGTTTGAGGCTTGGAGTGTTTAGGGCTTTCTCTCTAATGTAGGGGACAAATAGTAGTGGGAGAGTTGTGTTAAAATGTGTTTTACAACTCTATTTATAAGCTCCTAAAGAGTTATAGCCGTTGGGGATGAATTGGGTAAAGATTGTGTAAGATACACAAAAACAAATTAACAGGACCCAATTATGAGTAAGTTCGGTCGACCGGATCGGGCTGTTCGGTCGACCGTTTGGCAATTTAGGTTAAGGTTATGTCGACCGGTTAAGGAACGGTCGACCGCCAAAGGCTACGACTCAGGTACACTTAAGTGATCAGTCGGACACTGAGATAGGTTCGGTCGACCGATTCACACCAGGCACTTTGGGGTTGACAAACAAGATCATATTCGGTCGACCGAAAGACGACAGACACTTCTGGTTTGTTGAGTCTTCTAAGTTCGGTCGACCAAACAAGGTCCTCGGTGGAACGATACACAAAATATATTTGGGGTATATGGAGATAAAACGAATACGACCGTTGGGTATAATACGGCAAAAAAAAGGTCGGAAAAATGTGTTTAACTCGGTCGACCAAAATATTCTGGACGGCGGACCGAACTTGGGCAGTAAAACACTAACACGATATATGATCACTCGGTCAAACGAACGGTCTGTTTCGGTCGACCGAATTTGGGCAGACTGTTCAGGTTTTGGTTTAGTGTTTTCCGGTCAAATTTTGGGTGATCTATTGAAGTCCAAATTATTTGAAATTTCGTGTGTGACTTCTATAGGGAACCTAGTTTGTGTTTGAGTAGTTTTTAGCTCAAGTATGCTCAATTACACAAAGTTCCTAAGACTCAAAGAAATACAAATTACATGTCTTCAAATGAGCTTGATTACATATCTTGACTTGAGTTCCTTTCTTCCTTGAGTCTTGATCACCTGTAGAGGTTCGCATAAAGAAATATATATGCAATGCAACATGTGTGCTACTCTACATGATCACAATTCAGATTATGTTGATTAAATCATCAAAACATAGATTAAGGCCAAAAAGCCAACATATGGGTCCTTTCCCGAATTTGTTCGGGAATGTTTACATTCTGGTGCGCGTTGACTATGTGTCTAAGTGGGTTGAGGACATCCCCACAAAAACCAGTGACAACAAGGTGGTCACCAAATTCTTAAAGGACATTTGTGCGCAATTTTGTACTCCTCGTACCATAATCACTGATAGGGGATTACCTCGTTGTACTCCTCGTACCTTTATATTACCCACTTCTGCAATCGCTACTTTGAAGCGCTTATGAGGAAATAATTGATCACCCACAAGCTTGCAACCCCATATCTTCCGCAAACTAGTAAGCAGGTTGAAGTCTCTAACCGTCAATTAAAGCAAATCCTTGAGAAGATGGTTAATCCCTCAAGGAAGGATTGGTCGACTAAGTTGCATGACGCGTTATGGGCTTTCTGCACCGTGTATAAGACCAATTTGGGTATGTCCCCATATCGGGTAGTGTAGGGCAAGGCTTGCCACCTACTTGTGGAGTTTGAGCATCGTGCTTTCTGGGCGATCAAGAACCTGAATATGGATCTTGATCAAGCAGGGGTGAATCGTAAACTCGACATCACGGAATTGGAAGAGTTATGCCACGATGCGTATGAAAATGCCAAAAGTCATAAGTCCCGAGCCAAAATGTGTCACGATCGCATGATTATGCGAAAGGTGTTTATGGTCAGGTAGAAGGTGTTGCTCTACGATTCCCGACTTCATCTGTTTGCGGCTAAGCTCCGCAGTCGCTGGTCTGACCCTTTTATTGTCCAAACCGTATTTCCTCATGGAGCGGTTGACATCCTGAACCCAGGGAATGTGGACGTGTTCAAAGTTAATGGACAACGCCTCAAACCTTACTTGGAGGGGGCACCAGCTGAATTCGAGGAGGTCATCTTCCTTTATGAACCGCTCTCGCACTCAACCATTCATGACCAGCATGGATGATTGAGATTTCATCTTTGTACATAGTGTTGTTAGTTATATATCAAAACAAAACAAAAAAACAAAAAAAAGGAGAAAGACTTCATGAGTGAGCATTGATTGTTGTGGGCTCCAACCCTTGAGTATTTGGGCCCTATTTCTTTCACGTATTTGTATCCCTTCTTTAGCATCTCACAGGTTTTGGGGGAATTCAGGTTTGTGTCCATCGACATAACCATGAACTTCCCTTTGCGCTTTATGTCGGTGAGAAATTTTTTTCATGCATAAATCCATGTAGTATCATGCTCACATTCATTGAGGACAATGTATGAAGTAGGTGTGTGTGTGTGGGGGGGGTGTTTTACATGTGTACATAGTTGAGTATTTCTCATTTTCTTTGGCGTTCTTTCGTTTTCTTTTGTGTGCATTGTTAGGATCATGTTAGTGTGCTGCATTTAATATCAATATATCTACTTGCCATGATCCTTGGGTGACTTTTCTTTTGCTAGCCTAGCACTTTCAATTTTCACATTTCTTTCAAAATCTTCATGGGTTTGCGAAAGAAAATGTTTTGTGGGTTTTGCACAAGTAAAAAGAAAGCTCCAAAAATTGTCTTGAACAAGATGCATTATGATATCTAGTATACCGGCTTTAGGTTTGATCTCGTTGTTAGGACGCACCTGGTATTCCCACGGGGGGCGAGTAATCATAGGGTTTCAGTATTCAAACAATTAAATAAGACCACCCTGAACCTAGTGAGTCAATAATTTGTATCCGTTAATATAAGAAATTTTGTTGTAGTAAAGGACCCTTTAAATCTTGTTGTGAGACATTAACTGTATGGGTTTGGGTTCATGTGTAGATAAGAAAGAAGTGAGTAGGTGTTCTCTCTTCTCGCACGGCTCCTATCACTCGGGAAATTAGGTCCGAGGGGACTTTGTGCCTGCTGCTTTCGAGTCATCTGACTTGGGATGCACCGGCCAAACTCCCGTTACACGGGTGGTAGGGATTTCCCTATGTGGAGATGTGGGCAAATGTGTACGTGATAGTGTAAGTCCTCATAGGTAATGATGCACGAAACCTGACCCTGGGAGAATCACACACCAACTAGAAAAAGAAATGAAATGAAATAAAGGGTAATGCAAATATGAACCTTAATGGACTTTACACTTTGTATCACTTGAGGATGTTAAGGTTGTCCATGTCTTTCACTTAAGTCCTTAATTAACTTGTACGAATGATTTATTAGGCTAGGTGTGTGGACTGGATACATATATAAAGTCGGCCCGTAGTATTACCGTGACCAATGATCGACAAAAATGAGTCCATTGAGTCGAGTTCTAGGTTGATTAATGCATCAATGTTCGGATTTCGTGGGTATATCCGCTAAAAACCCTCAGGAGACAACACTCCTCCTCTTGGCGACAAAGAGGTTTAACGGCTTGTTGCACGTGCTAAGTGCAACCGTGATTCCTACGAAAGGGAGTGAGGATTTTCCCTTTTTTCGTATGTTTTCCTTTCCTTCATTTTTCTCTTTCTTTGTTTTGCTCGGGACTAGCAAAAGGTTAGTGTGGGGGATTTGATTAGTAGCATATCATTAATCATATTCATGCTATATAACCTTTATATTACCCCAATATTGTGCTACTCGAGTTGTTGTTTGTAGTGTTTCAGGAATTAGGTAATAAAGAAGAAGAAGGGATCAAAAAGGACCTAAATGTAACAACTATGGACTGATTTGGAAGGTTCTAGACCTATTTGTAATGCACAATGACTGGATCGCAAACCAGGAAGGACCCAAGTGCAAACCTGGAGGGACCTGATTGTGAAGTGCAAAATATGGTGACACATGACTTGAATCAAATCAGTATTTCACCAATTAAATGCAACGTGATTCGAGCCAGAAGAATAGGACTTCACCCCACCTGCCAAATCAAGAAATAAAGTGGGACGCAAAATTTCCACCGGATCAGGCACATTTGATCCGCTAGTGGCAGATTTGGATCCACCACTCGCGTATCAAAATGCTCCAATTCGGTTGAAATTTTGGTTGTTGTTCGGGTTGTCGGGTCAGAGCATTCTTGGACTATCAGAAGTGATTTAGAGCCGTCTGATTAATCCTAACCATGTATTAGTCTATATATACCATTGTAATCCCTCCTAGCCCATAGTTTTAGGTTCTTGCTTCTCCATTAGTTTTAGGTTTTATTTTGCTACTGCTTATTATTGTAGTTGGAGGAGAAGAAGCACACTTTGTAATCCTTTCATTTCAATCAATAGTGAGTTGTGTTCTTTAAATACATGTCTTTTACTTTGATACAATTTCTTTGATGTTGTTGTTTAGTTAATCTTGTTTTCAGTTATTTACATTATGGGTTCTTGTTGTTTTTATGCTTTCTTTAGTGTAGAGATGAGTAGAGAGTAGTCCATCCCCATTGGGGGGTGTTTAAATGTTTTAAAATAACCGCAAGTGCACGACCACGTTGAAGCGGTGGCAAATATGGGTCGATCCATAGGGAGGAGTGTCGACTCTGGTTTGTTCGAAGGCAAGTGGGAAAAGAGGGGAAGAAGTTGTGACTACACTAAAGTAACTACACTAAGCTAGCACGAAACAAACAAAGAAGATGAAAGCTGGAAATCAGAAATGGAAAATCCCTAAGGGGTGGAGTGTGTGCACACATGTAATAAGATGGTGAAGAATGCGTTTAATTGGCACAAATGTAGGTAGTGTTTTCATGTATGGGAAGTGTATAAAGGTTATGGCAAAACCTATCAATCCATTCACTAACCTAGTTGATAAACATTCACATATACAAGTTGGTTATTTCAGAACCTAAACAAGCATGAGAGGTGTCTAATATTTGTGGCAAAACTCATCAAGTGAAGTGTTCTACTCTAAACAAGCAAGCATACATTCACATTTATCAACACATTCCAAAATAAAGCATTCATTTCCATTCTTTAATGCATGTATCAACATCATCTCCACCCCCATAGGGGGATGAAACTACTCACTAATCATTACACTACAAACTACATTAACAAAATGAAACATTCTAATGAAAGACATTTAAACTAAGAAAACAAGAAATATTAAAAAAAGATAAATGAAAGGAAACTAAACTAAAGAAGCGTGCAATAATTAAAAGGCAAGACAATATTAAAAGAAACTAAGAAAATTTATTTTATTAACATGACTCACATTACAAGTGGCATTCTTCTCCACCTTGAGCTTTGCTTCAAGGCTTTTACTCCTAGTAGTGAGAATGCCACCAAGCAATGGGTAGGATACAAAGGAGGAGGAAGAGTTCTATTTATAGCCATAGAAAAAGGTAATCTGAGACAATCCCCCGGTATGGGACTAAACGTATACCAAAGGTAGACTAAATACACCCTAATACATGACCCGACAAAGTTTTATCGAATCCGGACCAAAACAGACCACCAATCAGCGGTCTTGGACCACCAATCGGCGGTCTATATTGTTTGGATCCGACCTGGTTTTGGAGTGTGGTTGCCTGGCTTGTTTTCTCCATGTTTGATGCACCCAAGTCGCTTCTTGGAGCTCAAGCCCGAATTGAATTGCCAAAATACTCCTCATGTTGGTGTGGAGTTCCTTCATTTGCTCAATGGCCCTTTGGTTTTACATTCGGGTCCCTCTCTTGTGCATCTTAGTCCATAAGTCTTGCAACTTAGTCTTTTTTCTTGCTTTTAGTCCTTTTATAGTCTCTCCTTCTCAAAGCTACTTATTCCTCCTTAAACATTAAACTCGTTATGTAGCATTGTTTAGGTGAAAGATAATGGATATAAGACACAAATAAATGCATAATATGATGTCAATCAGGGGGTCAAGAGGAAGGTGATTGATCATGTGATGGATTAGTGTGTGTTAATCTTAATCCTTTGAGCCTTACATGATTTCCATAACCATCTAATGGGTTTCACTCTTAGCTTTGATGTGCTAATGCTCTTGAATGAAGCTTAGCACATGCCTAGATTAGTAGCCCTATTTTATAGGGAATGATAAGGTTAGAATAAGGATGGAGTGGAAGAAGGCAACAAGGCGTGCATGCATGTGCTCATGTTGACTTTATCCAAATTAATGTCTTGTATGTTTTAATGATTGTTATAAATCTTATTTCATGTGGAAACATAGTTGGATTAGAGTCATTTTGCATGTGAACACATTAGCTTCATTACAATTATTGTCTTGTATGTTTTAATGATAAGGTTTTATCTTATTTCATGTGGAGGCAAAGTTGGAATTGAGTTTTGTAGATATCATGTATGACATGTTTTGATGAGCACATTTGAACACACACTACACCACACATTTTCATATTGACATTCTTTCTCTACCCCCGAGGGGCTTAGTTTTATTTTTGTTTTCGATTTCTTACGTGTTGTAGTTTGATTCCGATCGCATCTCTCTCCTCTTCTTTCCCCACTCGAGTATCGTGAATCCAACTCGCTCTCCTTGTGGATCGACCAGTGCTTGCCACCGCTTCAACGCGGTCATGCACTTGCGCTATTTTAACTGATTCAATCACTTAATATGAAGCAACGTCAGTGGTTGGAGTTCATTAAGCACTACGATTTCACCATCTCATATCATCCGGGGAAGGCCAATTCAGTGGCGGATTCTCTCAGCAAGAAGTGGGAAGGCTCAGTTGCTCATCTGAGGGTCCAGTAGTTGAAGTTGTTGGCAGATTTGAAAGATAGGCATCCTTTTGTGGAGGAGACCGACCAAGTTGAGTTGTCTAGCTTGCGAGTTGATTCGACCATCATCCAGAGGGCTGTGTAGAAGTAGAGTGAAGATTCAGAGTCGAGTTCCCTATTTCGGGCAGCTAGGACAGAGGGTTCTGAGTTCCAGATTGCAATGGATGGAGGTGTGAGATATCAGAATTGGTTGTCGGTTATGAATGTGGATGGTATGGGGCAGGAGATCATAGAGGAAGCTCATGGCTCGAGGTACACAGTTTATCTGGGGAGCACGAAGATGTATAATGACCTGTAGAGGAATTTCTGGTGGAAGGGGATGAAGTGAGACATTGCTGAGTTTATCTCGAGGTGTTTGGTCTGCCAGCAGGTTAAGATCAAGCACCAACATCTAGCAAGCACCATGCAGAGGATTGAACTTTTGGAGTGGAAGTGGGAGCATGTGACGATGGACTTTGTCATGGGTTTGCCGAGGACCCATCGATCCCATGATGCGATCTGGGTGATCGTGGATCGTCTAATGAAGTCAACTCATTTTCTGGCAACTCGAGTGACTACATCGTGGTGAGTTTGATGAAGCTCTACATCACGGAGATAGTCAGGTGTGATGGAGTTCTGTTGTCTTTCATCTCAGATCGGGACCCTTGATTCACTTCGAGGTTTTGGGAGAGCTTGTACAAGGCATTGGGGATGAAGTTGAAGTTCAGCACGACGTTCCACCCACAGGCTGATGGGCAGTTAGAGAGGACGATTCAGACTGATGGCAGTCAGAGATGGACATGCTCAGGGCCTATCCATTGGATCTTTCTGGGAGCTATGATGACCACTTGCCGTTGGTGGAGTTTGCCTACAACAACAGCTAGCATGCGAGCATTGGCATGACACCGTATGAAGCTCTGTATGAAAGACCTTGCCGTTCATCTCAGTTTTATTGTGAGGTAGGAGAGAGACAGATGTTGGGTCTAGAGATTGTGCAATTGTATGCAGACTGAGTGGATTTGATTTGGCGTATATTTGGTCGCGAGCTACAGTTTGAGGTTGGAGATCATGTCTTTTTGAAGGTTTCGCCTGCAAAGGGCGTGATGTGGTTCGGGCGGAAGGGAAAGCTGAGCCGGAGGTATGTCGGGCCATTCAAGATCATGGAGCGCGTTGTTGCAGTGGCTTAGGGTGTGGCCTTGCCGCCACCGTTCGCCAGGTTGCACAATGTATTTCACAACTCCATGATGAGGAAGTATGTTGGAGACCCATCATATGTGATTTCGCAGGAGCTGCCGGAGATTCAGAGTGACATAACCTTAGAAGAGAAACTAGCGGAGATTCTGGAGCGCATAGAGCGGCAACTGAGGCGTCAGACCATTCCGATGGTGAAGGTCTGTTAGCAGCACCACAGTGTGGGTGAGGCCACGTGGGAGTGTAAGAACCATGTGAGGTGTTTGTATCCTGAACTCTTTGTTGAGGGTTAGGGATAGCAAATTTTGAGGACAAAATTTATTTAAGGGCGGTAGGATGTAACAACCGTCTCTTGATTCTATAATAAAGTCCATCATCATATTCGCGCTTGTGTGTTTTGTGTTTTTAGTGTGCTTGTTGTGTTGCTTGGGTATATTTTGTTTCGCGGAAGTTTCCTTTTTTGGGAAAGTTTCCTTTTTGGTCAAGCGGGTGCGAATCGCCGGGCGAGTGGCTTGAGATTTTGTCTTGGCCAGTTGGGCTTGCGCGTGGGAGTTCTTGTGGGACCAGCTTGGTGAGGTGGTGCTCAGTCATCAAATGCAAATATTTGAAATTGCATGGAATTGGCAAGAGGAGATCATGGGAGATTTTGTTCCCATAGTGTGCAATTTGGTGTGTGTTGTTTTGGGAAGTCTTGGGCGTGCATCCTAAAGCACAAACCCTAGCCGTTTTTGGTCCTTGCATGTTCTCTCCCTTACCACACAAAATCCATATCTTCTTATTGAAAAATCACACATATTCGTTGTTGTTTTGCCTTAGGTACTTAGAATCTAACATGAGTTAGACTGAAGGATTTCCAGAGGATTCTGTACACGAGGGACACGTCGACCAGTTTTTTGCAGTTGTCTTTTTGGTCCCGCATTATTTATGATGTAGTTCCCTTTTTGAACTTGATGTAATGTATTTGACTTTATTTCCACATATGGATAATTTCCCTTTCAGTTATATCTTATGTTTAGTCTATCCATGTATGTTTATTCAGTATGTCTTGTATGAGTAGTCTTTTGTTGTAACTCCTTCGGTCATTGCAGACAGTTCACTTAGTCTCCCCAGCGTGCGTACCTGCGAGATCGGGGGTGTGACATATTCTTTCTAGCCTTCTAGGATATAATTACAAGATCTATGAATTGAACACACTACAACCTATGATTTTGTAGCCCATGTAATGAAAAAGTTGTCTTGTGACTCCTGTCATAAACGTATGAAATTGGAGAGAGTAGTTTGATTTAGTGTCCTTTTCATTATGGCTACGTTCTATTCCATAATAATGATACATACCACATCAAACTTATGGTAATGGCTCATATACGATCTACTTTCTAGGGTATAACACGATGCTCACCTTTAAACTTCAAGTCTATCCTTTAATATTCAAGTCCACCCTTTAAAGCACGAGTGTTTGGCTTAGTGAGGGATTTCAGAAGACAAGATGTGTTTGGTCGTCTATGTAGCTTTTTGATGGACCCTATTGGGTTCAGTCGACCGCTTCACGTCACCATCCATATCATCAATTGTGTTTTTTTTACTTTATTGTTTAAAAATGCGGTTTCCGATGGAGGGCAGATTGTGTTCCCAATTTCCATTGCATAACAAATTATTCCAATGCGGGACATATGAATGTCCCGCGCGAGACTAATGTCATGGTTTTACGATTTTCATGACTCCCATGGCACATCCCTCATTGCACGAGAAGAGCTGTGAATGGAAGTATGGAACCCACTTCATACTATGTAATTGTAATGAAATGTTGTGTTTTGTCCTGTCATAACGAAACTGCATAAGGATATGCTTTCTCTTTCATCTTCTCAACCGTCATCTTTATAAAAAGATTCTGTTGTCAAAACAACTGTTTTATTTCCACCAATTCATTTATTACTTTTGACCAATAACTAAATAAATTTATATATCGTCATTTATATAATTATATGTAGGATTTATTACTAAAATTTGATACTAATTTTTTTCATTTTTAAATTTTCAAAAATAATTGTTAAAAATGATCAAAATTTTATCTTAGAAATTTAATCTAACAAGGTCTATTCTTATGGTTAATCTTTATTATATAGTTTTATGGTATAATTTTGTAACATATTGTCATGATTTTTTAAGACACTCATATAGATTAAATTTTAAATTATGATTTAGTGTTTGTGATAATTTTTTATAGAATTATGGCTGATAGAGCAAAATTAGTTGAAAATATTTCCCTTTTCTATGGATGACACAAACACAAGGAAAATTCGGACATAAGATGACCTTTCGTTTGGATTTTCGACGATAATTTTTACTTAAATCACTGAAAAATTTACTGGATATTCTTATGTGATTTGTTAATTCTATTTATTCTGATTCTCTTCATTCATGAGTTAAGATGCCACCAGGTTCATGGGACCAAAATGAAAGTTGTGTTGATAAGCATCTCGAAATGGCAGACAAATAACATTCCAAAAGTAGAATTTAAATTAATTTAATTCTTCGGGTTATATACACCCAACAAAAAGAATAGAAAGATGACAACAACAACTTGTAAAATCAGAAAGATGACAAAACCTTGTGCAAAAGAACTTGACTAAATTCCATGTCCAGTTGCACATGCCTTGATTGTCTTCATCAGAAGGGGCTCAGTAGATTTGTTCGCGGGACAAAGTACTCGAAGACGGTTTTGAACATGTTCAAGCAGATATATCTAATTAACGTAGATTGGTTTGGTAGTTCTACCAAACAAATCTAACGTCAAAAGGGTTTTCTAGCAACCCAACTTAACGTCGAAAGGGTTTTCTAGCACACCAAACTAATGCCAAATCCATTCAAAGTGAGTGCCCGAATGATATGTCATCAGCAATTGCACCAGATAATATGATTATGCTCCATAGTCTGTCGGTTTCTCACCAGCACCAGGTGCATTATGTCTACACAGGGTCCTCTAATTATGTAATCCTCACCATCTCTGTAGTGATCATGGTAGTGTTCGATGGCCATTTGTTCGTGATGAAAAAAAACTGAAATGGTAATGTATGTGGGAGTAGAAGTCCAGGGAACACCGAAATGTGACCAGCGATGAGAGGAATTTATACCCATAAGGCTATACTGAGACGATTTACTTTTAAATGTCAATTATTATGCATTGAATGAGAAATCATTTTGTTCCTTGTTTATGTTATTCGTCTTTTAGAAGTGTCAAGGAAGAGGCTCTTGGTCCTTAACCGTAGAACTCTAAAAGATAATGGTTTACATAAAACAAAAGATGTTCGCAATCATGGTAATTAACATGGGACATTGATTATCGAGTTAAGATTGTCGTGTTGGTCATAGATCATTGTAGCTCTACAAGTGAGTGACAACACGGGTACGCAAAAGAGGAAAATATTACTTTTGTATACTGAATGGACCTAATAAGTAAAATATTATAGAAATGTGTTACTGTGTCATTAATATTTTACTGTGTCCTTTGATATGAGACTAATATCTGATCACTTAAGAAATGCTTGATTAGACTAGTGTTTTGAGATATCGATAAGTGTAGTGTAAAGGCATTGGTTGGTTAAGTATGACTTTTGTTGGAGAAGATAGTTAGTCAAAAGATTATCATTGCCCCTCTTAATTGAGTGATGATATTACTGGGCCCCTTGATAAAGCAAAGTTATAATGTGCACAATGTGATTTGAGTTAAGTCACATATTTATAACTAGCTTAAAGAGATCAAGAAATGAATACTAAGACAAAGATGACACAATACTACTTTGTGTGTATTCTTAATATCATGAGGCAAGGGACGGACACAAGTGGTGCACTCCATCACTAAATGGATCGGGTTTTGGTTCGAGTGGAATTAAGACATCTAACTAATTGGGAGCTATAATGTGTAGCTAGATACCACTTATAGCTTGTGATATTAAGTTCTTAATATCACTGCAAACTTAGTTTAGATCCGCCCATAGGGCACACCATAAAACTGGGAAACAAGAAATGGGGATTTTCAGTTCATATGATGTGTCGGGTTTCATGTAGAAAATATGACACATGTGGTGGACAAGCAAAATCAAAATTATGTTGTGATTCATAACATAGTTAGAATCCAAATTAAATTCATATGTGATGTAAATATTATGGGGTGTAATGATTAATCATTACATAGGATAATATATTACATAAGTTGTGAATTTACTACTAATCCTGAAAAGTCAAATTTTGTAGGGGTTAAACCGAAATTTGACAAGTCTGCCGAACAGTGCTCAACGGTCGACCGAACAACAGTAAACAGACGACCGATCGGTGCACGGTCGACCGGACACGTCTCGACCGATAACAAGGAATTTTCGTCTGTTCGGAACGGTCGACCGAATCTATCGGTCGGTCGACTGTACATTGCGATGAAATATTTTTTGTTAGGAACGGTCGACCGAAACCCGGTCTAAACGGTCGACCGGACCTCGCAAACGGTTGACCGGCCAGACGGTTTTATGCAGAATTAATTTAAGAATTAATTAGATCATGCATGGAATTGGTCCATAATTGATTTAATTCGTGGCTGAGATTATTTGTTAGCAAATAATGGATGGTTAGATGGAAGTTTGCATGAAATCATGGGCAAGTGGTTGCACATGAATAGGTAATTTGGAGAGAACTTATAAATACAAGTTTATCTCATTACCTAATCAATTAATTCATTATTTTCTTGTGCAAACATCTCTCTCCATAATTCTCCACGAATTTCCATTAATTCTTAAGTTTAGTTTTAGTTTTCAAGAGATCCTCTACTCAAGGGAACTGAAGAGGGGTTAGTAGTCGGATTCTAAACCCTATTGGAGATTGAGAGACTAGCATTTCTTTCTCCGATCTTGTTTAGAGTTTGGTGAATACTCGGAGGCATCCGGCGCAGCGACAAGCATCCTCAACGTCTCCGGATCTTCAAGAAGTTTTAGAGAACTTCTAGGTATGAATTTCGGAGCCCAATGTTTGTTTTGATGTATTTTAAGCAATCATTAAAACAAACTGATGCATGCATGAAAAACAAATCGTAGAAAATATATGAATGATCCTTATTGTGCATAAAAATTTCGAAAATAAATATGTACAATTAAACATGAAATCCTTCACGTTGCGCCACGGTGCGGGTGACGGTGGCCAACAACCGATCGCCCCGCTGTGGTGTTGCAGGTGGCGACAATGTGGGCTGGAGGTCGGAGGCCGGTGTTGGCCGGAGTTGTGGGGGGTAGAGTCCGTTTGTGGAGGTGGTTGGATAAGAATGACGAAATTTGTGTTAAGCCCCTAGAGTTGTTGGTATTTAGTTTAATGAAGAATGGTTCGGTTAATTTCAGTAAAAACCGACGAATTAATTGTACTGGATTAATTACTAATGTAATGGGTATTTTGCACAAAAAACCCTAGATGATATGAATATTTGGTTGAATAAGTTAATATGGGTTGATTGCAGAATAAATCTTATTATTTAGTGGTATTTGATTAAACTATGAATAAATGGGTTAATTAAGGAAAACCTTGAAGATTCCGTGTTTTGTATACTTAATAATTAATTGGGATAATTTCGAAATAAACCATGAAGTTAATTGTATTTGATGAAATAATGAAAAATTTAGATATATAATGGGAAAAATCCTGGACTTTCCATAATTATGGGAGATAATTTAAATTAGGGAAAAATGCTCTTTTTCCCTAGACTTGATATATATATTTGTAGAAAATTCTATTAATTGAGAAGTTTACTATTTTTCCCCAGACCTTATGAGAAATATGATTGTACGTAAAAATTGATGAAATTACGCGGATACCCTTGTACACTTTTAGTTGTTGATTTTTGGGCTATAGTTTACCCTGCAGCTTTTATGTTTCTCTAGTCTTGTTTATGTTGGAGTTTTTTGATTGTTGCTTTTGGGGCTAAATTGTGTTTACCCCTTGCCATGTGAGAGGTTTTGGAACCGGTTGTCCACCCACGTTGTGACGAGTGGCCGTTGGAGAGTGTTGCTGATGGACTCCGACGTGGGGTGGCAGTGAGGATGACGTGTGAGGCACGTGATGACGTGTGAGGCACGTATGACTAGAGGTTTGGGTGTTACCCTTGTTGGGGCGGTCCAGGATGGTTTTACGAGTGTCGTAATGAGTAACCGGTGGAGCTGGGCTGGCGGGCTCGGGTGGGTGGTTGGATTCCCAAAGCCGAGTTACCCTATTGTTGTGGTGGTCTGGGATAGTTTACCAGTGTTGTTACGGGTGACCGCTAAAGCTGGTCTAGCGGGCTTGGGCATGTGGTTGGATACCCAGAGCCGGACGCGGAACTTGTGAGCTCGCATGTGTTGTTACAAGTGACCGCTGGAGCCGACCTCGCAGGCTCGGGCGTGTGGTTGCAGTAGGGGGTTGCCTTGTGAGTCAGATACGCGGTCTTGTCGAGGGTGCGCACTCGGCCTAGCTTGGCGCTTGATCGCCTTGGGACGTGTGACACTTATGCCATGAGTGGGTTAAGTGTTGCCTTGTGGATTGGATTCGCGGTTGGGTTGAGGTGCATTCTCGGCCTGGCTGGGCGTGTGATCACCTTGGGATATGAGACCAATGTGAGCCGGCAAGGACAACTATACCTTGTTCAGTGTCGGGTTGTGGTGGTCTACGGGGTCTTGATTCAAGATTGGGGCGTGATTGGTGTGTGTGCAGATGTGACACTATAGGTTGCCGGAGGCAACTTGGGTTTGGGACGCGTAGACTGGATATGTGTAGGATCGTAAATCCGGCTTAGTTCTAATCACTTTTAAGCTTAAACAAACTAGAGTAGGACAATCACTCTTTAAACTTGAGCACACTTGAGAAAGATGAGAATTGATCTTAAGTGTGGAAATTGAGGCTTGGAGTGTTTGGAATGATATCTCTAACGTAGGAGGCAAATATGTGTGGAAGAGTTGTGTAAAATAGTGTTGGACAACTCTATTTATAACCTCCTAAGGTGTTATAGCCGTTGGGGTTAAGTGGGGTAAGTTGTTGTGTAAGAAACACAAAAGAGAAATCTGCAGCACACATTTCAGAACAAATTCGGTCGACTGGACGAGTCAAACGGTCGACCGTTTGGCAATTGGGAACAAGGTTCGGTCGACCGGACTAGTATATAACTTAGGTAC
Source organism: Triglochin maritima (assembly GCA_963682175.1). Lineage (NCBI taxonomy): Eukaryota > Viridiplantae > Streptophyta > Magnoliopsida > Alismatales > Juncaginaceae > Triglochin > Triglochin maritima. Next base: position 25,501,128 of record OY821774.1, on the reverse strand, counting down.
ACTTAAGTTAACGGTCGAACACCGAATATGGTTCGGTCGACCAAAAATTAACAGGCTCTACAGGGTAGGCGAAATTGATCAAGTTTGGTCGACCGATCCAAAGTCTTCGGTCGACCGAAAACATCCAGGTAGTTGCACATTTTGGAGACAATTAAGTTCGATCGACCGAAACATAGGCAATATGTATTTTGGGTATTAATGAATAATTTCAATACGACCGTTCGTATAAAACGACAACCCTAATGGTCAGAAAAATATGTTAATTCGGCCGACCAAAAAGGTCAGAGCGGTCAACCGAATTTTGGCAGTCTAAAACACTATAGGATAATTGATCACTCGGTCGACCGAAAGGCTTGGGTCGGTCGACCGAATGTGGGCAGACAGTTCTGGATTAGTGTTTTCCTGTCTAAGTTTGGGTGATCTATTGAAGTCCAAATGATGTGAAATTATGAGTGTGACTTCTATAGGGAACCTGATGTGTGTTTGAGTTGATTTTAGCTCAAGTATGCTCAATTACACAAAGTTCCTAAGACTCAAAAGATATGCAAATTACATGTCTTCAAAGGAGCTTGATTATATGTCTTGACTTGAATCCTTTCTTCCTTGAGTTTTGATCACCTGTAGAGATTAGCACAAAGAAATATATATGCTATGCAATATGTGTGCTACTTGATTGACATCATATCATGCATATATTTGTGTATTATATCCTTTAATTTAGCCTAAGCAGTGGTACGTAACGAGTGTTATGTTTATGTTTCAGGAATAAATAGGTTTAAGAAGAAGATACTCAAAAAGGACTCAAATGCAAGGAAAAGGACTAAGTTGCAAGACTTATCGATTGAGATGAAAGAGAGAAGGACCCGGATATAAAACCAAAAGGATTAATAAGTAAATCAAAAAGCTCCACACCTTAATGAAGAGTATTTTGGCAATTAAATCCGGCCCCAACCATCAACAACCAAATCAGGTTCATCGAACTCAAAGAAATCAAGCAAGAACGAAGCCAAAGAAATCCGGACTCGATCAGAAGAATATAAACCGCTTATTCGCGGTCCCAGACCACCAATCAGCAGTCAAGATGTCTTCAAATCGCACATGCTTTGGTCAGATGTTAGATTAGGGTGTATTTAGTCCATATTTGGTATGCTTTTAGTCCCACACCGGGGGATTGACCCGGATTAGCTTTTTCAATGCCTATAAATAGAACTCTTCACCTTCCTTTGTATTCACCCATTGCTTGGTGGAATCTCTCTACTTGAAGTAAGCCTTGAAGCAAAACTCAAGGTGGAGAAGAGTGCTACCTTCAATGTGAGTCATTTTAATAAAATATTTTTTCTTAGTTTCATTTAATATTATCTTGTCTTTTAATTCTTGCATGCTTCTTTAGTTTGATTTCTTTTCATTTAGCTTCTTTAATATTTCTTGCTTGCTTAGTTTAATTTCATTTCAGTCGAATGTTTCATTTTGTTAATGTAGGTTGTAGTTTAAATATGAGTGAGTAGTTCCATCCCCATTTGGGGGTTGGAGAAATATGTGATATGATCATGTCATGTATTAGGTGTGTGTTCTCTTAATCCCTTGAGCATTATATGATTTCCATAACCATCTAATGGGATTTCACTCTTCTCCTTGATATGCTAATGCTCTTGAATGAAGCTTAGCTTATGCTTAGATTAGTGGACCTATTTTATAGGGAATGATAAGGTGAGGATATGGATCGAATTGATAAAGGAAACATGACTTGTAGTTGCATGTGCTCTTGTTGCCTTTACCTTGGTTAATGCCTTGTATGTTTTAATGATAATGTGCTATCTTATTTCATGTGGAGGCATGGTGAGGTGTGGTCTTTATACATGAGTTCATTTAGCTTCATTCCAATTATTGTCTTGTATGTTTTAATGATATTGGGTTATCTTATTTCATGTGGAGGCAAAGTTGGATTTAGTTTTATGATTTTCATGCACTACATGTTGTGATGAGCTTAATTGAACACACACACACATATCTTTGTATTCACACTCTTTTCTCTACCCCTTATGGGGTTTAGTTTTATTGCTTATCTTCCATTTCCATGTAGCATTGTCGTGTAGTTTGACCATAACTCCTTTCTCTCCTTTCTTTCCCACTCGCCTTCGAACAAACTAAAGTCGACACACCTCCCTGTGGATTGACCCGTATTTGCCACCGCTTCAACGCGATCATGCACTTGCGGTTAATTAAAACGTTCAATCACTACTCTACATTGATTATAATTAAGATTAGGTTGATTAAATCATCAAAACATAGATTGAGGCAAAAAAGGCAACAATATGTTGAGCACTGTTGTCATGTATTTTCAGAGTTCTTGTATTTCCCTTCCGTATGTACTCTGATCTTGACTTTATGGTATGTTTTTAATTGAGGCCTTGACTTGATTATTGTTAGTTAATGACCCTTTTTTGCTTGTTATGGTTGTGATTTATTGTTGTGTCCCGAGTGCGGATTAGGGGCGTTACGTTTTTACACTTGTGTTCATATGCTCATTTCATCACAACAAAAAATTAGAATGTCTACTTTGATAGCAAAGTATAAAGTTTGCCATATATTGTCTCAAAATAATTTTCTCTGCTTTTGCTTTCTCTCATATGAGATTGAATATAACAAAAATAAATTATATTCGGTGGTTACAACTTGTGATTCCACCTATGATTCGAAATTGAATTTTATTTTTTCATTTGTCATTTGCGTTTTGTAGAATAAGACTAACTTCTTGAAAGAGCAAACTGACAATTTTTTTATTGAATTGTATTTTTAATTTTTGTTACATTTGACTGGATTAAAATATTATCCTTAATTATTTATGTTTATGTTCTTATATTAGTTATTTGTATTTGGTTTAACGTTCATTTATCTTCACTATTTGTAAACACAAATAACAAAATTACATTGTTTTTACATTTTATAGTAAATTCCAGTGGAGAAACACATGATGTGTAGTGGAGATATACATTTTTCTTGTTAATTTTAGGATTTGAAAAATTTTACATATAAAATTTTAAGGGGAGGTTCTGCCAAAATTTTGAATAAAATGTTATTCCCAATTGTTATGAATAACATGATATTTTGTGTTTAAAATGCTTTTCTGTCAATCAAAGTAATTATTTTTAATACTTGCTTTTAATATTCAAAATGTTTATTGTCTTGCTTTTTTGAATTTTCAATATTATTATAATAACTCATTACCACCCTTAAGCAACTTGGCCTTTAATAACCTAAAGCAAAAGATTAGACAATATTTGGGTAAGTCATTTATCATATAGGATTTCTATTCATCGTATTTATTATTTATTTTATGATTTCTGTCGTAGATTGCTGGCGTAAGGTACGTAATCTCTTTCACTCATCATTCATTAGAAAGCACACATTAGTTAGTAGGACTTGCATTGGAACAAGAGTGAGGTGAGTGTTTGTTTGGTGTGTTGTTTGTTAGATTAAGGTATGAAAAACACTAAGGGGGCAGTCACCTATAGGAGATGAGGTGGGGGATTTTATCACCCTTTCCTTGTCCCAAAAACCACTTAATAAAAGAGCATTAATAAAATCAATTAGACGTTGACCCCTAGGATTTCCGAACACATTAAGGAGAGGAAACCGTTTAAGACTGTCATGGCCTGAACGTCGTTGCCCATCTAGTCTCCCTGAGATTTTAGGAACCTCCGGGTTCTTGATTTCCTACAGATTAGTGATCCTCGATGTTTAAGAGTGTTTTGGCCATAACGTCGTTGCCCATCTAGTCTCCCTGAGATTTTAGAGACCTCCGGGTTCTTGATTTCCTACAGACTAGTGGTCCTCGGTGGGACCTCGAAGTTATGCATCGTCTAGTACTAAGGACCTATAGTGGACTTTAGGCTTGTTTTCGCCTTGATTGCTTTGTTAGGTTTCTAACCTTCCTTGTTCCCATGCAAGATTAAGGACTTCATCTCCTCTTCTCTGAGTCATTCTTTTCTCATCTTAATGTCTCTGAATCTTCTTATCTATGAACACATTCTTTTAAATTGAAATTTTATTTATTTCCTTCAATAATAACTATCATTTTTGTTAATGTTTGGATTGCAATGGATCAAGACTGGATTTTTGAGAAATGTTTCTCTGTCAATGTTTGCACGATGTAAGGGTTCCACAAAGTTATTCTTCAAATATAAGTAGTCTTGTTGTTATGAAGGATTTGAAACTTGTGGGGATGAAGTCTCACAGTTGTCACACTTGAACACAATAGTTGTTACCTATAGCACTGAGATCCATATTACCGAAAGATGTTAGACATGCAATAATAAAGTTGTGTTCATTTTTCAATAAAATTATCAGTAAAGTGGTTGATCCCGTGTAGTTAGATAAGTTGTAGAATGAAATTGTGGTGACATCATGTCAGTTGGATATGTTCTTTCCACCTGCATTTTTCGACATTATGATTCACCTAGTTATTCATTTGGTTAGAGAAGTTAAATTGTGTGGACCAGTTTTCTAAAGGTGGATGTATCCTTTCGAGAGTTATATGAAAGTGTTGAAGGATTATTGTAAAAATCATCAAAGGCTAGATGCTAGTATTGTTGAAGGATACATAACTGAGGAGGTTATCGAGTTTTGCACTGGATACCTAGTAAACACCAAAACTGTTGGACTTCCGAAGAATCATCGTGAGAAACGTGCCGATGGTAAAGGGACACATGGGATGAAAATGTTAAATCCAAATGGCGAGGACTTAATGACAACATATTTTTATGTGTTGTGCAATTCTAATGAAGTTCAACCTTACCTAAATGAACACATGAAATTTCTAAAGGAAGGAAATCCTTTGTGGAGTGATCAACAAATAATAAATAGTCACAATAAAAATTCTTCTCTTTGTTAAAAAATGTGGCTTACAAGTGTATTCGGAGACTACCAGGATAGAAATCCATGTGATGTCTATAACTTTATCACTCCGAATCAATGGGAGCAATTCAGAAAATCCAGAGGTAGCCCGGAGTTTGAGGTAACTGAGTTTTAGTTAGAATATGAACTTATTAAGTTATTGTTTAAAATGACAATCTAAAAAACTTGGTGTTAGGCCATCTGAGCAAAAAGTCAAAAGATTAGGTCTTCTAACAAGTATACGCATCGTATGTCTCGAGCGGGGTACCAAAAGTTAGAAGCACAAATGATGCCTGAAAAATTTGCTTTAAAGAAACAAGAGGAAATTGACTTCGGAATGAGTGAGGAGGAAGCAAGTAACCTATCTCCTCCTTCTCTCGTAGCTCGTTGTGATTCTGGAAGAGAGCGAGAGTAAACTTCAAAGGGGAGTACGTTACAGACGAGTCGCAAGCGATCGGCTCGAAGATAGTAAGTTGTATCACTTGTATATGTTATTAATTCATATTCAGTAATTTTATATTTTTCAATTGTTGGTAAATATTTGTTTCAACTTTAGGACTCTCAGAAGTTGAGAGAATCTCAAGGCAAATTTGCTTTCGAGGGTCGAAATGATATTCTATGCGAGGCCTTGGGAAACGACGAACACCTCGGTTGTGTGCGGGGGGTAGGGCGTAGAGTTGGACTGTGAGAATATTATGACAAGACTCAACGGTCTACTTCGTCGACAGGTCATATCAAATGTCAGGAAGAGATCGCAGATTTAAAGAATACGTTGCAACTTGTTTTAGAGAGATTGGATCGTTATTTGCCTACTTCTCCTACCCATCGTAGGACCGATTGTTCCCGTAGACCACTCCTCCAGTGCAGCCGGTGTTCAACCTTGATCGACAATATGATTTCGTGGCTCATTCTCAAGAATTGGCCCTCGTCGGCGGTCCCTCGTTTGGAAAGTCGAGGACGGATCTAGATGTGCTTTATTTGTCAAAGACCCTGATCGAAATTAGTGGGACACGGGAAAGTTTATAACATCTCTAGACAGGACCTCATAGAGGTGGGAGAGGGAGAACTGAAGGTTGCAGTGGGGAGTTGCTTAGATGTTGGTGCTTTGGTGCCATTTCTGGAAGAAGATATTGTTACCCTCGGCGATGCTATCAGTGGGTTCGTGAAGTGGCCTAGTAATTTTGTAGAGCTAAACGACAAACATGAGGTATACTTTAATTTTGAAAGAATTTAAATTTCAAATTTGTTAACAATTATATTTTAATGGTTGTATATATATCTGTCAGGTGTCAAGCCCCTGGAGGAAAGGGTCAAATGATTGACATCATTTCATGCTCATATTTGTATCTTATATCCATCATCTTTCACCTAAATAATGCTATGTTACGAGTTTTATGTTTAGTTTTCAGGAATAAATAGGTTTGAAGAGATGAAGCATAAAAGGACCCAAAAGCTGGGAAAAAGGACTGAATTGTGAGATCTGTGGACCGAGATGCAAGGAAGAAGGACCTGAATGCAAGACCGAAGGACCTAAGAGCAAAACAGAATACTCCTCACCATCATGGGGAGTATTTTGGCAATTCTATTCGGGTCGGAGCTCCAACATGCATAATAGATGCATCAAATACCAACAAAGCCTTCCAGAAAAGCCCACAAGAAATTCCAGAGCGATCCGGACACTGTAGACCACTAATTAGCGGTCCAAGACCGCTAATTGGCGGTCACGTTTGCCCCAAATGCGCTCAAATTTCTCCAGCACATGTATTAGAGGATGTTTAGGCTATTTGTGGTATCGGTTTAGTCCCACATCGGGGGATTGTCCCGGATTAGCTTTTTCCATGGCTATAAATAGAACTCTTCACCTCCTATTGTAATCACTCCATATTTTAAGTGGCTATTCTTCCTACTAGAAGTGAGGCCTTGAAGCACACACTAAAGTAGGAGGATGCTACTTTTAATGTGAGTCATTTTAATACAAGTTTTCTTTATTATGTTGTTTGTTTTATGTTTCTTGTTTTGCTTTGCTTAATCTCATTTCATTAGTTTTATTAGCTTAGTTAATATGCTTTCTTTGTTTAGTTTAATAATTAGTGTAATGTTTAGTGAGTAGTTCCATCCCCTTTGGGGGGTGGAGTAGATGTACATACATACAAATGAGAATGGGATGAATGCTTTAATTTCAATGTGTTGATTAAACATGAATGTATGCTTGCTTGTTTAGGATAGAATTTATAACTTGATGAGTTTTGCCAAAATGATTAGACACCTCTCATGCTTGTTTAGGTTCTGAAATAAACAACTTGCATATGTAAATGTTAATCAACCAAGTTGGTGAATAGATTGATAGGTTTTGCCATAACATTTAGACACTTCCTATGCTTGATAAACACCACCTTCATGTGCTTAAAGAATGTATTCTACACCCACCTCTTTGCTTGTGTGCACTCACTCCACCCCTTAGGGGTTTTCCATTCCTGAAATTCCAGCATTCTTGTTTTGTTCTTAGTTTAGTTGTTATTTCATCGTTTGTTTGTTTCGTTCGCATTTCATACTTCTTAGTGTAGCGTAGTCTAGATTAGCATAAACAACTTTCTTCCCCCTATTTTTGCCACTTGATTTCGTACAAGCAAGAGGCTACTCACCTCCCTGAGGACGACCCGTACTTGCCACCGCTTCATCGCGGCCGTGCACTTGCGGTTTTAATTAAAACGTTCAACAAGACAACCAATCTCCGATCAACATTAATTTGCTTCCAAGTTGGTGCAAAATGTTGTATCAATGTATGGTAGTAGGGAATCACAATCCTTAAGTAGCTGGGATTTGGAGGAGGGGGATAAAGGATTGCCATCGCCTTTGTACATCACCAAAGAGGATATCATGCAGTTCTTGGCGATGGATTCATTGTGTATCATGATTATCGACGTGCAAGTGAAGTAAGTATTTTCTTTGGTATAAAATGAAATGTATTGAATAATTTTATCGTAACTGTAATAAAGTGTAATTTTTACTCTCGTAGACATCTTTATGATGCTAGAAGGTCAATCTTTCCCGACGATCAAGTATTTGGATTTATCAGTCCATCTACATATATCTACGGGAATGACGATAAATCGGTCAGCTTGGGACTCTCATGAAAGAAGAAGACAAAAGATATTATCTGCTCCCTTATCATGAGAGGTAAACTTTGAAATTCAAAGTGGAATTTTATTTTGTAATAAGCTTCTAATTATATATATATAACAGGGCTCATTGGATGCTTGTCGTTGTATGCCCCACGACTAATTCGGCATATTGGTTTGATCCATTGGGGTCGAATAAACCAATGGACTCTAGAAAGAAATTTCTAAATCCGTAAGTTCATTTTAGTCATCGTATTTGTAATTTTGTGGATTTTTATTAGTATTATTGAATGAAGATTTTCAATAACTTGTGCTACTCAGGGCAATTAAGGTTTACAGAGCGTTAGGTGGCAGGAGAACAACCACAAAAGCGGGAATAACATGGCATGGAATGAGAGTACGGTCTTTCTCCCATTTTTGTTAATTAAGTTAGGAACATCTATTTAGCGAATTTCTATGTTTGTTGTACCGAAAGCAGGTTGAAAATACGGAATGTGGTTACTACGTGATGAGATAATGGAGAAAATCCTCGAATTGGCAACTCAAGACGTATGCTTATCCGAGGTAATATAGATCGTTATTCACTTGTATAGTTCTAGTTTCAATATTTAGATATTAAAAATTTTACTTGTATTTTGATAGGTCTTCCCAAAAAGTAGTGAACCCTTCTTGCAATAGGAGCTCAATGATACTCACGACCGATGGGCTCGCTATATTATCAGAAACATGTTGATGAACTAAGAGGTTCTCCTATCATTATCATTTTTTTGTAATTTAGTTAACAAGTTCACTTGTTTTACAAACATACAATTTATGTCTTAATATAATCACCGCAATTTCAGAATAAATGCCAAGTGTTTATGTATGAATTAATTCCAAGTGTGTTGAATGATTGTGTATACTTGTTTGTATGTGTTTGTGCATGTATGTTTGTATGTTTGTGTATGTGAATGTATGCTTGTATGCACATGTGGATGAAAGTGTGTATGTATTTGTGAACGAATTTGGTAGAGGATGTATGTACACGAATTACAAATACGATGACTAAATACCAGTGTGCATGATGCTTTTTTTGTCCAGGTTTAGGAATAGACGTCGGATATTGGTATTAGCCGACGTCTATTCCTCTAAAGAAAGGTATAGACGTCGGTTGTATGTATTAGACAACGTCTATTCCAAAAGAATAGACGTCGGCTGATACATACAACCGACGTCCATATTCTTTCGGAATATACGTTGGATTTAGCACGTCCGACGTCTACGTACAAACGATGTACACATAGACGTCAGATCTGGGAATGCTTATATCCGACATATATACACCCGTACATCCGACGTATATTTCCTTTTCTGCGTAGTGCATCCTTATCAGATTGTGAGAAGAGGATTCCAAGCTAGGCGAGGGTTGTTCGATAGCTTAAAGATTGTAAGGTGTTGTCTCCCAGCCCGAAACGGGGAGCGGATAGTGAAGTCGTGAGCAAAACTCGTGGAGTCGAGCGGAGCTTGCCAGAGAGGAAGTAGGGGGGAGGCTGAACCTCTATAAAAATCTTCCGGTGTCATTGTTGTTCGCATATTTTACTTCTTTACTTTCTTGCTTGTTTAAATTCTGTTGTGCATCTTTGTTTGCTAAGAAAGTAGATAATAAGCTTAAAATTGATTAGATTTAGTGACCCACATTAATCCTACAAAATTAAGGTGTCTAAACGCAGAGCAGATCACCAAAGAGCTCAATCAAAAATTGGTTGAGAATGCGAAAGAAATAGAGTTCTGGAAAGATAGAGAAAAGGAGAATGCAAAAGATGCCTTTCTAAAATGTACCCAATACACAGCAGCATGTCCATCTTCTCTAGTAGGGGTAAGAAACCAACAACTTAGAGATCAGAGCTTAAGAACACCTACTCAAGGTGCCTCAACATCACAATTTGAAGTCACAGAATTCTACATCAATGTAATGGTATGTTCTTTTAAACCCATGACCAAGTCCTTTAAAGGAAACATATGTTCTGTATATTCGGAGTATCCTTTAAGCTCGTAGCGTCCTTTAAAAAAGAAGTTTGTCCTTTAAATGATTTTATGGTCATTTAAAACAAGTGTCCAGAAATAAAAGTCTAGTCTTCTAAAGGACATATGTGTCCTTTTAAACTTTGTAGTAATCATCTTATATGATATTTAATAGAACAAAACGATGACCTTCTTTGGTGGAGAAGAAGCGAGGAGGAAGGATGAGGAGGAGAAACATAAGGATGAAGAGTCAAGGCCGAAAAAAGTAGAGTAAGAAATGAAGAAGTGGAGAATAGAAAGAAAAACTATGAAAAAGAAAGAAGAAAAAGAAGAAGAGGAAGAACAGATAGAAGAAGAAGAAGAAAGAAAGAAAGAAAGAAAGAGAAGAAGAAGAAGAGGAAGAAAGAAGAAAGGAAGAAGAGGAGGATAGGGGAAGGGGGAGAGAAAGACAATCTAATTAGAGAGGAGGAAAAAAGCATGAGAGGAGAGAGAAGGTGTGATGCGCATGGGGAGCCTTGGCTCCTCTAGGGTTTCCGACCCCATTTCTCCACCAAAAGCCGTTTTTTTCTCACCCAAATGGAGACCAAGACAAGTACTACACGTTTGGAACAACAAGATGAAGTTTGTGGCACAACAAAGGATCTCCATTACGTCCCAAAGGAAAGCTCTTCCGCAGCTCTTGAAGAACTTGATGCTGCGCCACTTCTAGGGAGTGCTGAAGCTCCCCCAAGGAAGTGGAGTGACCTCTTCTCACCAAAGCCAAGGGCACCCACGACCCTAGACTTCATTCAGCCTGCTGTTAAAGGAGGGGAGAAGGTTGCTGTATGTTCAAAGATGGAAGTAGTGGAGGCACTGAAAAGATGGGATTCGGTTTTGGTAGGTCACTTCATCGGTTTCAGACCTCACCTACCAACATTGGAAAAGCACCTCCAAAAGCTATGGGCTCTTGCTGGAGGTTTGGAAGTCATTAGGAGGGGGCAAAGGTTCTTATTATTTCGTTTTTCTGCTGGAGAAGATAGGAAGAAAGTCCTCCAAGGAGGGCCATATTTTGTTAGAGGAGCTCCACTTGTGGTTCAAGAATGGCTCCCGGAGATGACATTGGAGAAAGCACATATCACAACGGTTCCTATATGGGTTCATTTTCCCGAGCTTGACCTTTGTTTTTGGTCACACAGAACATTGAGTAATATTGCAAGTGTCCTCGGGAGACTGCTCTACATGGATGACAACACGGCTTATGGAAGAAGATTAGCTTTTGCTCGGGTGTGCATTGAAGTGAGTCCGGATTTTTTATACCCTAGTTGGGTAGATGTTCAAGTAGAGGATGGTGCAACACATAAAGTTTTTGTGGAGTACGAGTGGCGTCCCGGTTATTGCAAGGAGTGTCTTGAGTTTGGTCTCGAGGAGGAGAAATGTCCACGCCGGAAGCTACCCCCAAAAGTACTTACTTCCCACCCTCACGTTGCTGAAAAGTGGGTGGTGGTTACTCGGGGTAAAGGGGGGAGACATGAAGCGTGTGAGGAGAGAATGGAGGGAGAGGCAAATGGGAGTGGGTGTGGAAATGGGACTAAGATAGATGGTTTGGCGAGGGAGAGTGAGGCTCACGAAGATAGGGAGGGGGATGGGGCTGGTGGTGAGGGAGGAAAGGGAGGAGAGGGTGGAAGGGATGATGAGGTGGAGTTTGGTGCAGCTGAGGTGGAGATAGACACAAATGTGGAGGTGCCATGTGGAAAGGGGAGTGAGGTCGCGCAAGATGCATTAGGAGGAAATCCACTAAACAAGGAACAAATCCGGTTGGAAGGTGCACATGAGGAGAGGTTTAGTGGTATAAGACACTCCATGTGTCAAGACAAGTAGGTTCTCTCTCCAAGGAGTCCAACGTTTGGTAGCATGAGATTACAAGGGGAAAGTCTCATTGGTGGACAAATAGAGCAAAGAGAAGTGGGTGGGAAAAGTGCTAGGTCTATTTCGGGACAAACCAATGAGGAGGGATGTGAGTGCTTTACTAAAGGCTGGACCAATAAGGAGAGGAGCAGCCCTCTTGCAAAGAATGAAGGGGGGGACCAGGTGGAAATGATGGGGATCTCATTAGAGGAGAAGTTCTAGCTGAAGATAGTGGGAAAAATTCAAAGTGTGTAAGTGGGCCTTTGGAAGCTCTAACCTCACGTGAAGATGGAGTGCCTTTGAGTGGGGGACACTTAGTGAGGGTCTTTCAAGGTGAAGAGAATGAGGCTAGAGAAGTGGTTTGTGTGCATGGGCTGGAGACTACTAGAAGAACACGTGTTGGAAATGCAAGCCATGCACAAAATACAAATGATATGGGAAAGGGAGACATCACGAAAAATTATAGTGGGTTGGAGGAATGTGGGGGACAAACCAAGGAGGAGGAATGTGAACCAAGTGGGCTAGCCTCATTGATGCATAAGGAGAAGGGCTGGACATCTCCCTCGAGGGTGGCTCGAGGAAAGGAAGTCCCAAATACTAGCAACGTGCAAAATGGGGGACAATTTGACCTCCTCAGAAATGAAGCGAGCTCGATGATGGAAGATCAAGGAGATAGAGTAACTCCTGGGCAGCAAGTTTGCTCCCCGTCCATCCCTCTCCGGCGCTCCGGTAGGAAGATAAGTAGCAAAACTTTCCCATGTGGAGGTAGAGGGGGTCACCCCGCACCTTAAACCCATGAATATCCTAGTGTGGAATGTGCGTGGTGCAAATGGACCCGGCCGAGCACTTATGATTAGGGGTCGTATAAAGGAGGTGAATCCGGATGTGGTTTGCCTTGTGGAACATAAGGTGAAGCTTAAGAAGATTGAGCGCTTCAAAAGAGCGATTTAGCCTAGTGCTTGGATATCAAATAGTTTGGTGGTGGATTCCGGCCGAATTTTGGTTCTTTGGAACGACCAAATAGTGGATATGAGAGCTGCATATGAGACATCACAACTACTTCATTTCAGGGCACGTTGGATAAGGGACGGTTTTGATTTCGACCTCACGACTGTCTATGGTGATAATGGCTATGTGGATCGCCGTAAATTGTGGAGTGACCTTCTCCTAGCAGCACCACCCGCATCTAGGCCATGGATGGTGGGGAGTGATTTCAATTGTATTCGGAGGGTGAGTGAAAAGAGAGGTGGGATTGCTGGAAATGAGGTTGCTATGGTAGAATTTAATGATTGCATTGATGCCCTCGAACTCGTTGAGATGCCGTCCACGGGGGGGGGGGGGGGGGGGGGGGGGGGGAATTTACGTGGTCTAACTCCTCCGAGGGTAGTGCATGTATCGAGACGCGGATTGACCGAATCTTGATAAACAATGCTTGGCTTGAATTATTCCCGGAATCCTACTATCTTGTGGGTGCAAAAGACTTGAGTGATCACACCATGCTTATTATGAAGACGTAAGGAAATGCAAGGCGGAAGAAGAAGATGTTTCCCTTCGAAAATCATTGGGCTGGCCATGAGGACTTCCATGGGCTGGTTGCACGTGGATGGACCACCTACGTGAGGGGCACACCCATGTTTCGCGTGGCAGCAAAATTACAAGAAGTTAAGAAGAGCCTTCTTCGGTGGAGTAGCTCAAAGTTTGGGAATGTCACAAATAAGGTGGGAGAGGCGCGTGCTACACTCGAGGAAGTGAGGAACAAACGTCTTGAAAACCCCCTTGATGCTGACCTCTCCTGCGCCGAAGGGGCTGCAAAGGACTCCCTTGCTCGAACTCTTGTCTGGGAGGAGTCCATAACCCGACAAAAATCAAGGGTGAAGTGGTTAAAAGAGGGGGACTGGAACACTAGATTTTCCATGCACACCTTCGAGTGAGGAGAGCCACCAACCAAGTGAGACGAGTGTGTGAGGGTGCCACCATCATTGAGGAAGAGGGTGCGATCTGTGACGCCTTTCGGCGGTTTTATACTAACTTGTTTGCTAATGATTTGCAGGTAATACCCATTCCCCCTCCCTCTCCTTACCGCACCTCCGTCTGGAGGAGGGAGTGGAGCTTCTACGTAGCCTTGACATGAAAGAGTTGGAAGATGTAGTGCTGAACACAAATGTTGATAAAGCGCCGGGACCCGATGGGTTCAATGCTAAATTCTTCAAAGCTGCATGGGAACTCATTAAAAAAAGACGTGTTCAAGGCCATACACTCCTGCCTGGATAGCGGAAAGGTGTTGGCCAAATGGAACTTTACATCACTTACGCTCATCCCAAAGAAGAAGGCACCGGTTTCAGTAGAAGATTATAGACCCATAGCTTTATGCAATATGACGTATCGATTCACTTCAAAGGTGCTTGCGAACCGTCTTAAGAAGGTGTTGCCACGACTTATTGGAGAAAATCAAAGTGTGTTTGTAAAAGGCAGGCGCATTGGGGACAACATTCTTCTTGCACACGAGCTATGTCATAACCTCCACCTCGACAAAGGACAAGGAAGAATGTGTATCAAACTTGATATAAGGAAAGCTTATGACTCCATCTCATGGACTTTCTTGGATGGAATTTTGCAGCATTTTGCGTTGTCGGTTAAGTGGAGACGCCTAATCATGAATTGTGTTCGGGCTTCATTTGTGGTGACGGTTAATGGTGCAAACTCCTCAAGTTTCGTGGCCAGCAATGGATTGAGACAATGTGACCCTTTGGCTCCCTATCTATTTGTTATGTGTATGGAAGTTCTGAGCGAGATGGTAAAGGAGGCGGTTATAGATGGGCGCATTCAGCCACTTACGTGTGGGGATATCGCTGTCTCACACCTTCGTTTTGCTGATGACGTCCTCCTATTTGCACAAGCAACAAAGGCAAATGCAAGGGCAATTTGAGGTGTCCTCGAGGAGTTCACGTCTTGTTCGAGGCTGAGCTTTAGTGTGTCAAAAAGCCAAATCTTCATGTGAGGTGATGCACGGGACGGCTCATGGATTGCAGCACACCTTCGGATGGAGCGAAAAGAGTTCCCCGTCACCTATCTTGGGCTGTCGTTGTTCTCCGGAAGGATGGGGAAAACCCATTGCACGACACTTGTAAATAAGGTAAAAGCACGACTGAGCACATGGCAGCAAAACTTCTTGTCCATTGCTGGAAGGGTGGAACTTGTAAGGAGTGTGCTCGTATCCCTCAGTGTCTATTGGACCTCCGCGTTCCTCCTTCCCCGGAAAACCTTACAAGAGATTGAGAGTCTCATGTGCCACTTCATTTGGGGAGGTCCAAGAAAATGGGTTGCGGTAGCCTGGAGAGATATATGCACACCAAAGGAGGAAGGTGGCCTTGGCCTCAAACGCCTATTGGACCGGAATGATGTGGGCCTCTTGTGTCTATTCTGGCTGGTGGTGGAGGACGAACAATCACTTTGGGTCAAGTGTGTGCGCCGGAAATATTTGAGAAACTGATCCATCTGGCTAGCACGTCCCCCACCCACCTCTTCTTGGGCTTGGAAGGGGCTCCTTAGAGTTCGAGACATAGCAAGACGGCATATACAGTATGAGGTGGGAAATGGTGAAGACATCCGCTTCTTCCAATATCCTTGGTGTGGACAACCATTCCAATGTGAAAATTGGGGGGACCGATTACATTATGAGTTGGGAGTGCCTTGGGACATAAAAGTCTCATACTTTATAAAAGATGGAGTGTGGATGCTGCCCCCCCAAGATCTACATTGATGGAGGAAATCCACTCGAGGATATCAAACACTCAAATACATGGAGGCCTCGACCAGCCAAAGATGATAGAGGGAAAGGCAACCATACTTGGGATACGAGAGGTGTGGACATGGGTAAAGCCACCAGGAAGGAAGGTTTCGTGGGCTGGTATGGTGTGGCATAAGCATGCTATCCCAAAGCACGCACTCACAGCTTGGAGGGCTTTGAGGGGCCGGTTACTCACAAAGAAACTTATGAACAAACGCGGAGCAAAGCACGACCCGATTTGCAGCCTTTGTGAGAGGGACTAGGAAGATTTGGAGCATCTTTTCTGGGGGTGTACGTTCATCAAGGAGGTTTGGGTAGCCCTTCTACACTTACTGAAAATTAGTGACCGATATGCACATTCGCTAGAAGGAGAAGCGATACGACTAGCACATGCTCGTGGTAGCCGGCTTGGGAAAGTTGTAAGGCGTTGGGCCTTCAATGCTATGATACACGAGTGCTGGCTTGAACAAAATCGACGAATTTTTGAGGGAGAAAAGCTATTGCCAAGGGACATAGTAGCTGCCATCAAAGATACCATTCGCTGCCTATGGGATAGAGTGAAGAACCTTGCGAAGGAGGCAGAGGAGGAGCATGATTTCCAGAACATGTGGAGTTAGGAGATAGTTGGCTTGATTGAAATGTTGTATATGAAGGAAACTTCTTTGTCTTTACCTACTTTGTTCCTAAACAGGTCATACGTACATGAGTAGTAGGGTGAGGCCGGGTATGCATGTTGTATGCCCCGCACACTTCTTTCAAACTATTTTGGTAGGATGTAATCGTTATTTTCAGTAATATACTTCCAGGCTAAGCCTCCCTTTTTGCCTTGCAAAAAAAAAGAAGAGGAGGAGGAGAGGAAAAAGAAAAAGGATGAAGAAGAAAGAAAGAAAAAAGAAGCGGAAAGAAGAAGAAGAGAAGAGGAAGAACACATAGATAGAAGAAGAAGAAGTGAAAGTGAGAAGGACAAGGCGAGAGAGAAGAGAATAATAATAATAATAATAATAATAATAATAATAATAAGAAGAAGAAGAAGAAGAGCAAGTAAGGAAGAAGAAAGGGAGATGAGATGTGGAGGAGTGAGAAGGAGTGGCGACAAGAATTGGAAACCTAGGTTTCTCTAGGGTTTTCTGACCTCTTTCACCACGAAACTCTTGGTTTTTTGCATCAAAATGGACCCCAAGCAAAGCTCTACTTGTGAGCAATATGATGATGGAGATTGTGGCATAAAGAAGGATCTCCATCCACCACCATTGGAAGGTTCACCCCCAAGCTTGGAGGGTGAAGGTCACGCACCACCACTAGGGAATGCTCTAACACCCCTATGGAAGTGGAGCGATTTGTTCGTGGCTGGCCCAAGGCATCCACAACCCTTGAGTTCATCCTGCCGGTCATGAAGGGAGGAGAAAAGTTAGCTATGTGCTCCAAGCAAGAAGTAGTCGATGCTGTGAAGAAATGGGATAAGGTCCTAGTGGGCTACTTTATTGCTTTCAAACCACACTTGCTGACATTAGAGAAGCACCTTCACAAGATGTGGGGTTTGGTTGGGGGCGTGGAGGTCATCAAAAGAAGTCAAGGTTTTCTACTCTTCCGATTCAGTCTTGGAGAAGATAGGAAGCATGTGCTTGACGGGGGACCATGGTTTATTCATGGTTCTCCACTTGTGGTTCAAGAATGGGAACCGGATGTGGTGTTGACACGGGCTAACATCACAACGGTTTCCATATGGGTTCGACTACCGGAGCTCGATCTCCGATTTTGGTGACAAAGAATGTTGAGTAACATTTCTAGTGTCCTTAGGAGGCCGCTAAACATGGATGAGCATACCACTCCGGGGAGACGGTCTACGCAAGGGTGTATGTGGAAGTGGCCCATAATTTCACATATCCGAGTTGGGTAGAGGTTCATTGCATTGCATTTAATATGATTAATAATTCTGAGCACATTCTGTTTTCTGGGCCGACGGGCCACGAGTGGGTCCTATAGTTCCATAGGCCATTCACATAAGACCTTCACGTTGGGAGGCCAGGTGTAAGATAAGTCCTGGGCATGCACGCTGCCATTCTGTCTCAGGGTAGGTATTCCCAAGTTCGTGATGGCACCATGTAGGTCACTTGCCACGAATTGGGACACTTATCCGGTGCACCGTTTTGTACCGAGCGGTGGGTCACTGTTGAGTGACCACCTTTGACCAGCGAGGCTGGTGTTCTGGTTCCTCTAGAGGAATGGGTTCGGGTGCGCCGGACCGGCACGGCATATGGAGTCGTAGCCTTTTGTTGCACTTGGTGTTTTCTGTTCTGTTTTGGATGCTTTTGTCTTAATTAGACTCCACGCATAATTCTGTAAAATGTTGTTTGCGCCAGGAGCATACTGAGTTTTCTTAATTGAAAACTCACGCATTTGTTAATGCAGTGCTTGCAGGTACTTAGGTTCCCACGGGGCAGACTGGACGAGTGTCGAAGATTCTATACACGAGGGATACGTCGACCAGGGTCTTGATTCTATCTTACTTCCGCTTACTGTTATTGTAATTCCTTTGAGACTCGGATATTGTTGTTGAACTTTTCATATATGGACATTTTATTGCTTTATTATTCCTGTAAGTTATCCATCTCCGTATGTCCTTTCTGTCTTGTCGAGTCGTCTCGTTTGGTTTGTCTTTTGTAACTCCTTCGGTCGTCGTGGAGGCCTCTGATTGCGACACTAGTATTCTTTCTCAGTGTGCGTACCCACGGGATCGGGGGCGTTACATGTGTTCACCGGAAGTACTTAAAGAACCGCTCCATTTGGCTTGCACGACCATCCCCTACCTCCTCATGGGCATGGTGAGGGATGCTTTGAGTCTGGGATATAACTAGGAGACATATTCAGTATGAGGTGGGAAATGGGGAAGAGATATGTTTCTTCCAATACCCTTGGTGTGGAGAACCTTTTCAGTGCGAGAGTTGGGGCGACCAACTTCACTATGAGATGGATGTACCTTGGGACATTTGGGCATCATATTTCATAAGAGAGGGGATGTGGAACCTCCCCCACGCTCCAACACGATGGAAGAAATTTGCTTGAGGGTAAGCCAAACTTGAATCCATGTAGGCACGGATAGGCCATTTTGACCCAATGGAAAGGGTGTTGGACTTGGGATGAAAAAAGTGTGGAGTTGGGTGAGTGAGCCAGGTAGAAAGATAGCTTGGGCTGGCATGGTGTGGCACAAGTTTGCTGTCCCGAAACATGCATTCACAGCTTGGAGAGCATTAAAGGGGCGCCTACTCACAAAGAAACTCATGATTAAGCGGGGCACAACGCACGACCCCACATGTGTGCTTTGTGACGAAAAGGAGGAGGACATGGAACACCTTTTCTGGGGATGTCAATACATGAAGGAGGTTTGGAGCTATCTCCTTAACCTCATGCAGCTCAACCCACGCTTGGAAAGCAATTTATAAGGCGAGCCCATGCGTTTATCACAAGCGCACAGAAGCCGACATGGAAAGGTGGTAAGAAGGTGGGTGTTTAATGCTATCATACATGAATGTTGGCTCGAGCATAATCGAAGGATATTTGAGAGCGAAAGATAGCGACTGGTAGCCATCATGGCTGCTGTCAAAGACACACTCCGGTGCTTGGGGGATAAAGCCAAGAGACTCGCAAAGGATGAAGAAGAAGTGCAACATTTCGAAGCCACTTGGAGGTAGTTTCAGCTTGCTGATGCCTAGATGATACAACTATTCTTAAACTACAACACATTTAGTGATGTATTATGTAAAATGTAGTGTGGAGGCCGGTTATGCATGTGGCATAAACCCGTGGAATTATCTTTAAATTTTGTAGGTTGTAAAAAACTTTAGACTAGTAATACTTAGAGCCTAAGCCTCCCTCTTACTTTGCAAAAAAGAGAGTAAGGAAGAAGAAGAGGAAAACAAAAAGAAAAAGAAAATCATGAAGAAGAAAGAAAGAAAAAAGGAGAGTAAAAAAGAAGAAAAGACGAGGAAAAACAGATAGAAGAAAAGGAAGAAACAAAAAAAAGAGGAAGAAAAGAAAAAAGAAAAAGTGGAGAACATGGAATGCGGGATCCAAAAGCAAGGAAAAAAGAGTTATCCTAAAAAAGAAACATAAGAAGAAAAAAGGGACAGGGAAGAAAGAAGAAGACTAACAAATCTGAACAAAAAAAGAGGTTCAGAAGAAGAACCTCACAGAAAACAAAAGGGAAAGAGAACAAATCAAACAAGAGTCAATTGAACTGAAGAGGCTGAAATATGATGGAAATCAAATTTTAGACAAACAAGAAGTAAATTCTCCAACAAGAAGCTAGCTAGCCAACCGACGTACACAACAAAATAAAAACATAGACATAAAAGCCATGGTTGGGATGGCAATTGAGGGGGAAAATGTACTTCTTAATTTAACAACACCGGGGAAAAAATTGAAAAAGTCAAGTTGTAACGCCCCCAATCTTGCGGGTATGCACGTTGGGCAAACCAAACGAATTTTCACGATCAGAGTCATCCGCGATGACTAAAGGAGCTACAATAAAAAGCGATACAAACTAGACTTATAGAATTAAAGCATACATGGATACACAATAAAAGACATGAAATCGAAAACAGAAATTATCCATATATGAAAATAAAACTCAGAATTTATTACATCAAGTTTAACTCAGAAATACATCATGAATAATGTGGAAGCAAAAGATAACTGAATAAGAAACTAGTCGATGAGTCCCTCGTGTACAGAATCCTCCGAAACCTCCAAATCTGAGCCCCTAATCTGACCCCCTGTAGGAAACGTAAGTACCTAACGCAAAATAATCAACGAATATGCGTGGGTCTTCAATAAGAAAACCCTGAATGCTCCAGGTCCAAAACAAGGATAATAAGTTATGCACGAACATATGCAAATCATGCAACAGGAGTGGCAACGACTCTACATAGTCGTGCCTGACACGATCCCTCTACATAGGAACCCGACAACCAACCATGTTGGTCTAATCAACAAGTGGGTCACCTAAAAGTGTGATACACTGCTACGGGTCTTGAGATAATGGTCAAAATATTGAATCCTTTGACCGCCAGCAACACGTCTAGACCTCGCCTCCACGACCAACTAAGGGTAGGGAGGATGTGAACACAAGAAGGCAAGGCGATCTGGCCAGCCCTAGGGAGCAAGCGGCCACCCATAACACCAACTGAGCCAACAGGTCAACACCACGTGCATAGACCAGATCTCATCTCACCCCAGCCACGTTTGTCCACCTAACCTAGTAGTACCCCATGCGTTCATAGGCCCACCATCACCAGGATCTAGCCACACCAGCCAGCTGCCGAGGGGCTACACACCCAACGTGCGCGAGAGACCCCTAGTTGACCATGCGCGTGCCAGTCGCGCATGGCCAAACGTAGAGGTTGCCCCGCCTTTGCCCTGGGTGCCACGGCTGGAGATTGGCTGGACCTCACTAGAGCTCACAGGAATCCAGGGACACCTGGTTGCCCCAGCAGCCAGGCACCAGCCGCACACAACTCTAACGCCCGCCTGGTTTGGCGATTGGCTTGATGGGGCAACCAGTTGCACCACCAGCCTCTCCGGTGCTGGCCGGCCAACCAGCCAACACCCCCACCCCCTATCCTACGTTTGAGCTTCACGCATACATGATTTTGAAGACAAAATGCCTCGGAGATCACCAGAGTTGTTTCTGTCGTCTCCCTTGCGCGCATCTCCTCCTTGCTGCCGTGCCGGAGCTCCACCTCAGTCGCATAGTCGCCGAAGAGGAAGGGAGTGTTGTTGGATTTTTGGCCTTAATTTGTGTTTTGATGATTTAACTCACTTAATATTAATTGTAATCAAATATAGTAACACATTAGACATGGAATATACATTGTATTGTGCTAAAATCTACAACTTATCAATACTCAAGGGAGAATGGAATGAAGTCAAGACATATAATCAAGTTATTTGAAGACATGTAATTTTTCCTTTGTTTGATTCTTAGGAATATATCTGAACTTGAGCATACAAGAGTTAAAACCTATTCACATACATTCTAGGTTACTTGTAGAAGTCATACACCAAATTTCACATTAATTGGACTTTAAGAGATAACCCAAACTTAGGTCCAAAATCACTCAAACTATATGTCTGCCTATCTATGTAGAACAGTCGACTGAAACAAGTTTTCTGTTTGACCGTTTCTACCAGCTAACGATTTTCTCAAATATCGATTTTACGTAGCTCTACTTGTCGACCACTTTTGTTCTTTTGGTCGACCGTTTGACCGTTTTACTTGTTGTTTTCTCTAACAGTCATATTCATATTTTCTTAACTACCCCTAAGATGAATTTGGTCACCGGTCGAACGATGCCTTGACGGCGGTCGACTGGATGTTGACAAGTGTGCGTGCCAAAAGTGCTTGTTAAATCCAAATCTTCCCCAATGGCTATAACACTTTAGGAGCTTATAAATATAGATTCACACAACTTATTTACACACTCTTCGACTCGAAACTCAAACATGCACTAGAGAGAAATCCTCTAAATCCCAAATCCTACATCTTGACCCAAATCATATCCTACTTGAAGTGTGCTCAAAGTTAGAGTGTCAATACTAAATTGTAAAGGTTTCGGTGAAAGCCAGAAGCATCCATCTCGGGTTGTGAGAGGAAGAAATTGAGCTCGGCGAGGATTGTTCGCGAGCTTTGGTTGGAAAGGCATTTTCTCCCGTCTCGGAATGGGGAGTTGTTAGTGATGACGTATGCGGAGGTCGTGGGATTGAGCAGAGCTTGCAAGAGAGGAAGTTGGACCCATTTGTTGTTTGCATTGTCTCTTTCCGTACTCATTTTTAAATTATCGTTTACGCTGGATCTTAAGTAGGGATAGACGAATTTGATTAGATATAATTAGGGGGCTGATACATTGCATCATATGTCTTTCATTTAGATTAATTTTATATCAATAAATGCTACTAAGGTATGTGTTTAGTCTTATTTACAGAATACAGGGACCTGAATGCAAATTACCCATATCCCGAGCATAAATGCGTGCAAGAGACTCATTTCTGTCATAAAGACCAAGTTCAAGATTATCGGGATTCAAATGGAAGTTCATCAAGCATAAAAGTATTCAAAGACCTAATTACAAAAAGGCCAAGGACATAAGCACAAAATTAGCCAGGGACTTAATTGCAAAAAGCCGAGGACCCGACTGCAAATTGAAGGACCAAAATATTATTTTGGAGAAGTTCTAAAGAAAAATCAGTTTGGATCCCCAAATATATGAAGAAATAAATTCGGAGCTCAAGAGAAAGGAAAGAAATCAATCCAGACGCGCAAAGGACATTTAAATCATACCATAAATACAAAGGAAAAATCCGGATCCAATCAGAGCATAATTTGCAGCGAAATCGCCGCACCATACATACAAAATGCGGCGGAAACGCCGCCCCCCTTTGGATACGTGGCGTCGAATTTTGTTCACTCGTGTATTGACGCGTGTACTTTCCTATTTTATACGTAGGTCCCTTGTATCGGCTATAAATAGCCCCGAAACGATGTTGTGAGGGTCCTTAGTTTTTGTTCCATACTTTAGTAATAAAATTCTGTTCTTTTATTTCTTGTTTTTAGTTTTCTTTTGTAGTTTCTCTAGGACCCCTTCTCCTTCCCTCCATCTATGAGTTTCTAACTCTTTCCAAAGGGTGGGAGTGACGGATTTAGGGTTGTGAGAAGAGAATGATGTTATTATTTAAATTTCGTATTAGTATATTTTTGATTTCTTGAGTTTATGTTGAATCATTTATCATGTAATGCTTTATAACTAATGTGATTTATTATAACTTTCAGATTTCTCTAATCAAAACCTGATATCTAAACCCCCACCCAACGGAATTCACCATCTTTGTTCTCGTTTTAGTTTTATTTGTTCATGTTTCGTACTTTAGAAAATTAAAACCAAAAATCTCAAACCAACCTTATTTTCTCTCTCTTTCTTTCCCTAATCGAAAATCACAAAAATAACAATATCTCTCCCTCCTTGTGTTCGACCCGTACTTGCCGCGTCTTCATTGACACCGTGCACTTGCGGTATAAATTTAATTCTCATCAAGTTTTTGGCACCGTTGCCGGGGAGGCGACGAAGATTTTGTTTTTTTTTTGTGATTTCGATTTTATGCTGTTTATCTTGTGCGCGATCTAACTATTTGGGTTTGGTTTCAGTAGACAACAGAGTGCACGGCGAAATCCGGGCATAGTTGGAGCAAGAAGGGCGGCGGAATCGCCGCACACCAAGAAGAACCTGTGGCGGATTCGCCGCACATTTGAAGCATCTGGGCTTCAATTTTTTCTGAGGTCATCACCATCTCTGGGTGGATGCATAGAGCATCTGGGAATTTTCGAGAGCGGGCGGCGAACCAATCTGAGCATTGCGGAGGTAACTTTTCTTGCCTTTCTCGTAAAATCTTAATTTTCGAAAAGTTCCTTTTCGTAGAACTGCACGTGTTAAGGCAAAAATCCATAATTGGCAATAATTCATCTTTGACCTAAAAATTGGCAAAATTAGAAGGACTTAGTGCATGCATCATATAATGTTTTGTTTGCATTATTCTTGCTAAATTCTTGCAAATTATTTTTATTGTTGAAGAGTGCTGGAGGCAAGGTACGTATCACGTTTTAACGATTGCATTTAAGCATATAATTTAGTTTGCATACAACCTTGCAATTGCCCCCAATTAAAGACCAATGTTGGACTATCTTTGCTAGATTTAAGTTAAACTATCTATGGGCAACTCCGTAGGAAAAGATACGGTGGGGATTTCATCACCCTTCCGTGGCCCACAAATCACAATCCTTAAGTGTCACCCAAGCCTTAAATTAAAATCAATTAGACATTGACCCCTACGGATTCAGACTCAATTAAGGAGAAGATTGGTTTGACTTGCTATGACCTGAAGCTGATCGAATTTAATTTGGTGTCTAGAAAGTGTTTTTGTGTTGACGTAAGTCTTCCAAGCGAAGTGGTTGTCTAATTGACACCGACTCTGTTGGAAGCGCCCCACTAGCTATACACGGCCTGGCCAAGTTGGTTTGATTAGTGAGGGAGGTGAATCAAGCAAATCAATTCGACTCAACCAGTTATGAGTTGTCTAGATTTAAGCGACACTAGGTCTAGGATTGTTTGAACCGTGCTTATTTAGGAAACTTCTGACCAACCCTCTCATATATCTTTTAGAGTTAAGTTTCCCTTCTCCTCTGAGTCATCTTCTTCTCACCTTCTTCTACGTTATAGTCTCCTCCCCTTTACACTCTCTGGTAGCGTTTTTAGGGTCGAGTCGAGCACTTTTTACGAGTTTAGCCTCGTGGTGGTGAGAGTGGTCGACTCTACAGCTCTTTGTGAAGATGGATGGTTACATGGGCGACCATCCATATCATTGTTGGGACCAGGACAATTCGTCCTGGTATTCCAGACCCATGCAACCTGGGGTGGCTCACCCCATATGGTTGGGACAATCCTAATTGTGTGACTGAGCAATATTCGTATTGGGGTAACATGAGAGAGGAACCGACTGCTAGACCACAATCTAGTTATGTTGGATCATATGCTGGTCAACAAACTGAGACCTTACAACAAATTTTTGCCTCCTTCATGCGTATGGCAGATGTTTGATCTCGTTTTATATTAACCGCAAGTGCACGACCGCGTTGAAGCGGTGGCAAATACGGGTCGTCCACTGGGAGGTGTGTCAACGCTTGGTTTGTTCGAAGGCGAGAGGTAAAAAAAGGGAGAGAAAGATTGGTTACACTAAACTATACTACAATGCAAAATGAAATGGAGAAGAAGCGATAAAACTAAACCCCAAAGGGGGTAGAGAAATAATGTGAACATAAAAGAGTGTGTGTGTGTTCATTAAGCTCCTCACAATATGTAGTGCATGAAATCATAAAACTACATCCAACTTTGCCGCTACATGAATTAAGATAAGACTACATCATTAAAACATACAAGACAATAATTGGAATGAAGCTAAATGAACTCAAGTATAAAGACTAGACCCTACTATGCCTCCACATGAATTAAGATAAGACTACATCATTAAAACATACAAGACATTAGCTAAGGTAAAGGCAACAAGAGCACATACACTACAAATTGTGTTTCCAACATTAACTTCATCCATATCCTAACCTTATCATTCCCCATAAAATAGGTCCACTAATCAAAGCATAAGCTAAGCTTCATTCAAGAGCATTAGCATATCAAAGATAAGAGTGAAAACCCATTAGATGGTTATGGAAATCATATAAAGCTCAAGGGATAATGATAACACACACTTAATACACTACATGATTATATCACATATTTCTCCACCCCCCAAATGGGGATGGAACTACTCACACATATTTAAACTAACTACTCTAACAAAATGAAGCATTCTACTGAAATAAAACTACACTAATCAAACAAGAAATAAAGAAGCATAAAAAGAAAGGAAAGACAAAACAAACATGCACAAATTAAAAGACAAGATTAAAATAAACAAATAAACTTTTATTAACAATGACTCACATTGAAGGTAGCATTTTTCTCCACCTTGAGTTATTGCTTCAAGGCTCACTCCTTAGTAGAGAGAATGCCACCAAACAATGGGTGATTACAATGGAAGGTGAAGAGTTCTATTTATAGCCTAAACCAATACAAAAAATAGCCTAAACACATGATAATACAAGTCCAGGAGGAAGCTTGGCGGATCTGGGGCCATATGGACCGCCAATTAGCGGTCCAAGACCGCCAATTGGCGGTCTATAAACTTCAGATCTGCTTGGTTTTTGTTTTGGGCTTTGCTTGGTGTGTTTCTTGGTCTTAAATGCATCTACTTTGTTTAGTGGAGCTCCGACCCGAATCGAATTGACAAAATACTCCCCATGAAGGTGTGGAGTTTCCTGTTTTGCTCTTAGGTCCTTTTGTCTTACGTTCAGGTCCTTCTCCCTTGCATCTTGGTCCTCAGGTCTCACAATTAAGTCCTTTTTCCCTGCTTTTGGGTCCTTTTATGCTTTTTCTCTTCCAACCTCTTTATTTCTGAAATTCAAACATAAAACTCGTCACATAGCATTGCTTAGATGTAAGATAATGGATATAAGATACAAATATGAGCATGAAATGATGCCAATCAAATACCCCCACACCTAAGTTTTTGCTAATCCCGCGCAAAACAAAGAAAGAGAAAAGCAAACGAGAAACACGAAATCCTAACTCACTTTCGTAGGAATCACGGTTGCACTTAGCACGTGCAACAAGCCGTTAAACCTCTTTGTTGCCAAGGAGGAGGAGTGTTGTCTCCTGAGGGTTTTCAGCGGATATTCCCACAAAATCCGAACAAGATGCATTATTGAATCTAGACACTCGACTCATTGGAAATATTTTGTCGATCATTGGATGCGGTAATCCTACAGGCCGACTCTATAAAGGTAATCAGTCCTAGCCTAATGAATCATTCGTGCAAGTTAAATAAGGAATTAAGTGAAAGACATGGACAACCTCAAGATCCTCAAGTGATACAAAGTGTAAGGTCCATTAAGGTTCTTATTTGCATTACCATTTCTTTTTTTTCTTTTTTTTCCTTCTTTTTTTCATTTTTTTCTTCTTCTTCTTCTTTTTATTAGTTGGAGCTTCATTCTCCCAGGTCAGGTTTCGTGCATCATTGCCCATGAGGACTTACACTATCACGTACACCTTTCCCCAAATCTCCACATAGAGCAATCCCTACCACCCGTGTAACGGGAGTTCGGTCGGCGCATCACAAGTCAGACGACTCGAAAGCACCAGGCACAAAGTCCTCAGACCTACTTTCCTGAGTGATAGGAGCCGTGCGAGAAGAGAGAACACCTACTCACTTATTTCTTATCTACACATGAACCAAAACCCCTACACTTAATGTCTCACAACAAGATTTAAAGGATCCTTGACTACAACAAACTTCCTAAATTAACAAACACGATTTATTGACTCACTAGGTTCAAGGTGGACTTCTTGGAATGTTTGAGCACTGAAACCCTATGATTACTCACCCCCAAGGGAAAACTGGGGTGCATCCTAACGACTCGATAAATCCTAAAGCCACTGTACTAGATATCCTAATGCATCAAGTTCAAGACAATTTTGGGAGCTTTCTTTTTACTTTGCCTCTCAACGGTTTTGCACATGCTAAACACACGCAAAACCCTCAAAACATTTTCTTTCGCAAACATGTGACAATTTTGAAAGAAATGTGGAAATTTTAAAGCACTAGGCAAGCAAAAGAAGACAAGTCACCCAAGGATCATGGCAAGTAGATATATCGATATTAAATGCAGCACACTAACATGACCCTAAAAATGCAAACGAAAGAAAACAAAATCAAAAGAAAAGACTCGACTATGTACACACGTAAAACACCCCCCCCCACACCTACTTCATGCATTGTCCTCAATAGATGCGAGCAAGATACTACATGGATTATGCATGAAAAAGGAGAGATCTCACCAACATGAAGTACAAAAGGGAAGTTCAAGGTCATGTTGATGGACAAAAACCCAAATTCCCTCAAAACCTGTGAGATGCTAAAGAAAGGATACAAATACGTGAATGAAATGGAGCCCAAATACACAACGGTTGGGGCTCACAACAATCGATGCTCACTGAAGGAGTCTTTTATTGTACTTTTTCTTTTTTTTTCTTTTTTTTAACTATGTACAAACATAAGTTCCCATCTTCATTTGTCAAAAGACATCAAATGGGAACCTCAAGAGTGGGTCAATGCACTTGGAAAGGGAACATGACACCACGTGGGGCCAGAATACGCATGCGTGGGCCCCCTTCACAACGAGCACCAGATGAAATGAGAGGTTCATGAATTGGACGCAAAGGCGTCTCATTCAAAGGATCAAACTGAAAGAGCTTGAACCTCTCAAGAGTTTGGGAAATGAGGGACAACGGAAGAAGAGTTTCTCCCGTTGCGTTGTTGAAGTTATGATCGTCAATCCAAACTCTCCAACTCACAGGCTGGTGCGTCGGAACGAGGTCAAGAACCTCGTTAGGCATGTCCGACACACCAGGCGAATAAAAGGTGGATCTCATACCCAAGGTATCCTCCAAGGAACTCCTAATACCCTCATGAGCAATGTAGTTGTTTGATGTTCCATCATTTCCAAGATGATCAGGAACAATAGTGAGAGGCAAACTCTCATCAGGTTGTTTGAGATTAAGGGTACTAGGGAGCTCTTGCTCCACCAAAGGTGAGTCCTTAGGAGGTACAACAATAAGATCATGTGGCTCAAGGGTCACGGGACAAAAAGGTAAGGCACAATCCTGTGCCGACTCATAATAGAACTGGTCCAAGCTATTCTCAGTTGGAATCGAATCCTCCACCAAGTGATCGTGAATTGAAACCCCAAGTACCTCAGAATGACTAGGAGTTTGACTTTGAAAGATTGTGCTTTGAATTTGTGGATGTGGTGGCGATTCGATTTCAGAAGAGAAATCCTCATGTTGACAAGAAAAATTACCATCCTCACGTTCACGTAATTGTTGTGTCATTTGACTCACTTGCATTTCCATAGTTTACAAGGAATTCAAGTTCGACTTCAATAGATTTTGAGTGGTTTCCATGAACGTTTGGAGAGTTTGTTTCAAGGAATCAGGTATGCGGTCAACTATGAGGTGTTGGTAGAATTCTGGATATTCGGGAGGAGGATAGTGGGGTGGAAATGATGTATAGGAATTTGAGTACGAATTCTCCCCACGAATCCATCCCTCTCGGGTTGTAGGCGGATGCGTAATGGTCATATTGAGCATTTTGGGAAAAGGTATGCTCATACTCAGGCTCTGGGGGAACATAAGGACATTCCCTGAAATCATGACCACTCAACCCACAATAGTGACACGGTACGGCTACTGGAGCCACCGGTGCACCCATGTCATCTACCACATGCATGAAAGAGGCCAAAGGTTCTTGTAATGTCTCAGTTTGATGACCAACATATGATCCGACGTAACTAGATAGTGGTCTAGCAGTCGGTGCCTCTCTCATGTTACCCCTATATGAAGATTGCTCAGTCACACAATGAAGATTATCCCAACCATACGGGGTGTCTGTCTGAGGTACCCCAGGATGCATGGGTCGGGAGTACCAGGGAGAATCGTCCTGGTCCCAACAATGATATGGATGGTTGCCCATGTAACCATCCATCTCAAGAAAAAAAACTCTCGAGTCGATCGCTCTCCCCACCACGAGGCCAAGCTCGCAAAAAGTGCTCGACTCGACCCTAAAACGCTACCAGAGAGTGTAAAGGGGAGGAGACTAAAACGTAGAAGTAGGTGAGAAGAAGATGACTCAGAGGAGAAGGGAAGAATCCCTGAAGCTAGCGTGGGTAACGGGATCAGGAAGAAGCCTAACTAGCAAGCACGGCTCAAACAATGTAAGGCAATGGGTCCTTAAGCTAGACGACGCCTAACTTCGAGGTCACTAGTCTCGACACGCCTCACCTCCCTACAACGAGGACCACAATGCCCAGCAAGTGATACCAGATCTGGAGATCCAGTACCTCCTACTATCGACAAGGTAGGCAACGCCGATCCGGTCATGACGGTCTCGACTAGATTACTCTCCTAGTGCGTCCGAATTCCTTAGGGCCAATGTCTACTTCCTTTTAGTTAAGGCTTTATTACGAGTGATTTTTGGGGCCAAGGAAAGGGTGATGGAATCCCCCACCTTATCTTTTATGGGACAACCCCTCCTTAGTAGCGTTTTGATCCTAGATCTAGCAATCAATTGCTCCAAACAAAACGCTCAACTCACTCGTGTCCCGATGCACCTTACTAACTAATGCATTATTGAAACATGCATGAATGAGAGATTGGGGTGCACGTACCTCATGCCAGCAATCAACAACAAAATGTTAAGAAAAGAAAAGACAAATGCATGCAAGGTCTACAAATGATGCATGACCTAGATGGCAAGAAGTCTAATCTTTTGCTTTGAGTTTTATGGTCCAAGTTCATTAAAGGGGATTGAAATTAAATCTGGGAGTAAATTAGAAGTCACAGCATGCAAAATTGTGCTCCCAGATACCTAACATGAACAATATAACAACTGGAACAAATTTGAGAACAATTGAGGCTCACCAGGCCGCCAATTGGCGGTCCTAAACCGCTGATTGGCGGTCACTTTGGGGTCCTTTGCTCTCCAATTCCTCCAGTCTCTTCCGCGTGATCCTCAGGTTCCCTGAAACTAAGAAAAACTGGAAACAAAAAATTAAAAACCCCTCGAATCGTCCAAACCAACGTCTGGACAGAGCACCTCCCCGGCAACGGCGCCAAAAACTTGATTGATCTCGTTTTATATTAACCGTAACTGCACGGCCGCGTTGAAGCGGTGGCAAATACGGGTCGTCCACTGGGAGGTGTGTCAACGCTTGGTAAGCTAGCATGGGTGAAGGGATCAGGGTAGAAGCCTAATATAGCAAGCACGGCTCAAACAATGTAAGGTAATGGGTCGTTAGGCTAGACGACGCCTAGCTTCGAGGTCACTAGCCTCGACACGTCTCACCTCCCTACAACGAGGACCACAATGCCCAACAAGTGATACCAGATCCGGAGATCCAGTACCTCCTACTATCGACAAGGTAGGCAACGCCGATCAGGTCATGACGGTCTCAACTAGATTTCTCTCCTAGTGCGCCCGCAATCCTAGGGCCAATGTCTACTTGCTTTTAGTTAAGACTTTATTAAGAGTGGTTTTTGGGGCCAAGGAAAGGGTGATGAAATCTCCTACCTTATCTTTTATGGGACAGCCCCTCCTTAGTAGTGTTTTGAGCTTAAATCTAGCAATCAATCGCTCCAATCAAACGCTCTCTCACTCTTGTCCCGATGCACCTTACTAACTAATGCATGAACGAAACATGCATGAATGAGGGATGTGGGTGCACGTACCTCACACCAGCAATCAACGACAAAAATGTAAAGCAAAGAAAAGACAAATGCATGCAAGGTCTACCAATGGTGCATGACCTAGATGGCAAGAAGTCTAATCTTTTGCTTTGAGTTTTATGGTCCAAGTTGATTAAAGGGGATTGAAATTAAATCTGGGAGCAAATTAGGAGTCACAGCATGCAAAATTGTGCTCCCAGATAACTAAATTGAACAATGTAACAACTGGAACAAATTTGAGAACAATCGAGGCTCACCAAGCCGCTAATTGGCGGTCCCAGACCGCTGATTGGCGGTCAGTTTTGCTTCTTTGGCTCTCCAACTCCTCCAGTCGCTTCCCCTGGATTCTTAGGTTACCTGAAACATGCAAAAACTAAAAAAAAAATTAAAAACCCCTCGAATCGTCCAAACCAACGTCTGGACAGAGCACCTCCCCGGCAACGGCGCCAAAAACTTGTTTGATCTCGTTTTATATTAACCGCAAGTGCACGGCCGCGTTGAAGCGGTGGCAAATACGGGTCGTCCACTGGGAGGTGTGTCTACGCTTGGTTTGTTCGAAAGAGAGAGGTAAAAAGAAGGAGAGAAAGATTGGTTACACTAAACTATACTACAATGCAAAATGAAATGGAGAAGAAGCGATAAAACTAAACCCCAAAGGGGGTAGAGAAATAATGTGAACATAAAAGAGTGTGTGTGTGTTCATTAAGCTCCTCACAATATGTAGTGCATGAAATCATAAAACTACATCCAACTTTGCCTCTACATGAATTAAGATAACACTACATCATTAAAACATACAAGACAATAATTGGAATGAAGCTAAATGAACTCAAGTATAAAGACTAGACCCTACTATGCCTCCACATGAATTAAGATAAGACTACATCATTAAAACATACAAGACATTAGCTAAGGTAAAGGCAACAAGAGCACATACACTACAAATTGTGTTTCCAACATTAACTTCATCCATATCCTAACCTTATCATTCCCCATAAAATAGGTCCACTAATCAAAGCATAAGCTAAGCTTCATTCAAGAGCATTAGCATATCAAAGATAAGAGTGAAAACCCATTAGATGGTTATGGAAATCATATAAAGCTCAAGGGATAAAGATAACACACACTTAATACACTACATGATTATATCACATATTTCTCCACCCCCCAAATGGGGATGGAACTACTCACACATATTTAAACTAACTACTCTAACAAAATGAAGCATTCTACTGAAATAAAACTACACTAATCAAACAAGAAATAAAGAAGCATAAAAAGAAAGGAAAGACAAAACAAACATGCACAAATTTAAAGACAAGATTAAAATAAACAAATAAACTTTTATTAACAATGACTCACATTGAAGGTAGCATTTTTCTCCACCTTGAGTTATTGCTTCAAGGCTCACTCCTTAGTAGAGAGAATGCCACCAAACAATGGGTGATTACAATGGAAGGTGAAGAGTTCTATTTATAAGCATGGAAAAAGCTAATCCGGGACAATCCCCCGATGTGGGACTAAACCAATACAAAAAATAGCCTAAACACATGATAATACAAGTCCAGGAGAAAGCTTGGCGGATCTGGGGCCATATGGACCGCCAATTAGCGGTCCAAGACCGCCAATTGGCGGTCTATAAACTTCAGATCTGCTTGGTTTTTGTTTTGGGCTTTGCTTGGAGTGTTTCTTGGTCTTAAATGCATCTACTTTGTTTAGTGGAGCTCCGACCCGAATCGAATTGACAAAATACTCCCCATGAAGGTGTGGAGTTTCCTGTTTTGCTCTTAGGTCCTTTTGTCTTACGTTCACGTCCTTCTCCCTTGCATCTTGGTCCTCAGGTCTCACAATTAAGTCCCTTTTCCCTGCTTTTGGGTGCTTTTATGCTTCTTCTCTTCCAACCTCTTTATTTCTGAAATTCAAACATAAAACTCGTCACATAGCATTGCTTAGATGTAAGATAATGGATATAAGATACAAATATGAGCATGAAATGATGCCAATCAGCAGACAACATGAGTGCACCGGTGGCTCTAGTAGCCGTACCGTGCGACTGTTGTGGGGTTGAGTGATCATGTTATCAGGGAATGTCCTTATGTTCCCCCAGAGCCTGAGTGTGAGCATATCTTTTCCCAAAATGCTCAATATGACTATTACGCATCTGCGTACCACCCAAGGGGGATGGATTCATGGAGGGACAATTCTTATTCAAATTCTTATACTTCATTTTCACCCCAGTATCCGCCTCCCGACTACCCAGAATTCTACCAACACCCCACTCCAAATCATTGGAATTATTCTCAGCCCATCAACACCCAACCTAAAAATTTCCCAAGCTCTGACTTGAACCTCATAGTTGACCACATACCTGATTCCGTAGAACAAACTTTCCTTACGTTCATGGAAACCACTCAACAGTCCGTACAAAATATGGTACTGCAATATGGTACTCGCAGCAATTACATAAACGTGAGGAGAGTAACTTTTCTTGCAACATGAGGATTCATCTTTTGATATCGAACCACCACCACATCCACAAATTCAAAGTACAATCTTTCAAAGTCAAACTCCTAGTCAGTCTGAAGGACTTGGGGTTTCAATTCACGACCACATAGTGGAGGATTCGATACACATTGAGAATAACATGGACCAATTTCATCATGAGTCGGCCTAGGATTGTGTCTTATCTTCTTGCCCCGTGGCCCTTGAGCCACATGATCTTCATGTTGTGCCTCTTAAGGACTCACCTCCGGTGGAGCAAGAGCTCCCTAGGACCCTCAATTTCAAACAACCTGATGAGAGTTTGCCTCTCACTATTGTTCCTGATCATCTTGGAAATGATGGAATATCAAACAACAACATTGCTCATGAGGTATTAGGAGTTCCTTGGAGGATACCTTGGGTATGAGACCCACTTTTTGTTCGTCTGGTGAGTCGGACTTGCCTAACGAGGTTCTTGACCTCGCTCCGACGCACCAGCAAGTTGGCTGGAGAGTTTGGAGTGACGATCATAACTTCAGCACCGCAACGGGAGAAACTCTTCTTCCGTTGCCCCTTATTTCCCAAACTCTCGAGAGGCTCAAGCTCTTTCAGTTTGATCCTTTGAATGAGACGCCTTTGCGTCCAATTCATGAACCTCCCATTTCAACTTGTGCTCTTTGTGAAGGGGGCCCACGCATGAATATTCTGGCCCCGCGTGGTGTCATGTTCCCTTTCCAAGTGCATTGACCCACTTTTGAGGTTCCCATTTGATGTCTTTTGACAAATGAAGATGGGAACTTATGTTTGTACATAGTTATATATTTCAAAAAAAAATTAAGACTCCTTCAGTGATCATCGATTGTTGTGAGCCCCAACCCTTGTGTATTTGGGCTCCATTTCTTTCACATATTTGTATCCTTTCTTTAGCATCTCACATGTTTTGATGGAATTCGGGTTTGTGTCCATCAGCATGACCTTGAACTTCCCTTTGTACTTCATGTTGGTGAGATCTCTCCTTTTTCATGCATAAATCCATGTAGTATCTTGCTCACATTCATTGAGGACAATGCATGATTTAGGTGTGGGGGGTGTTTATCTATCTATCTATCTATTTTATTTTTCTGTTCTTTTAAAAAAAAGAAAAAAAAAATCAATGTTTCATGACATAGCTTAAGATTGAACTACTAAAACCCGTGTACAAATTGCATTGAGTTTTTGTTCCTTATTATATAGTTCTGCTTGTAGAAATTTTGACATAAATCTAAGTTCCAAAGAAATAACCCATTGCCCTTTAAGACATGTATGCACTTAAATTGGATGAATCAAATCTTTGAAGTGGTTGATAAAAAACAGAGGTTGAGGAAAATATACCGAGAAGTGTGGACTTCTAATAGCAATTAAGCCTTGAGGAAAATAAAAGAGGAATAAAAGTGAGGAAAGCACATTTTGCAAAATGATTACAAAAGCCCAAGCATTCGAGTCACTGGTCCGTAGGGGTATCTTAAAACCCGGTAACTTGAGTCTGCCAGCTCGGGATTATCGACCAAACTCGCTACACGAATGCAAAAAGGGTAACAGTGTCAAAAAGCAAATGTGTTGAATCACGGAAAAAAAATAAAAAATAAAATACTTTAAGATACTCAAGGCCTAAAGCTAAAAGAATGATCCATGCCATGGTTAATCCAAATGATACTTCACCACCAGAGGAGGCGTGCAAAATAATTTAAGTGATAACATGTGTAGAAGGGTTAGTGGTGTGAATGTTGGAGGAACAAAGACCAAGTCAGAAATTTTTTTGAGTTACATTTATATAATGAGCATGCAATAATTCTCAGTGAGATGTATAAGGTTGAGGTGGGGGATATTGAGAGCTATTAATGAAATGTTGAATTAAGACTTTGTGGGTGTGTCAACTGAAAACCCTCACGAGACAAAACTCATCCTCTAAGGAAACTTAGGGGTTTAAAGGCTTGTTGCACATGCTAAGTGCAACCGTGATTCCTACGAAAGTGAGTTAGGATTTCCCTGTTTTTATTTTTCTTATATTCTGTTTTGCTAGGGACTAGCAAAATCTAGGTGTGGGGGTATTTGATGCATTGCATACATTGCATCATATGTCTTTCATTTAGATTAATTTTATATCAATAAATGCTACTAAGGTATGTGTTTAGTCTTATTTACAGAATACAGGGACCTGAATGCAAATTACCCATATCCCGAGCATAAATGCGTGCAAGAGACTCATTTCTGTCATAAAGACCAAGCTCAAGATTATCGGGATTCAAATGGAAGTTCATCAAGCATAAAAGCATTCAAAGACCTAATTACAAAAAGGCCAAGGACTTAAGCACAAAATTAGCCAGGGACTTAATTGCAAAAAGTCGAGGACCCGACTGCAAATTGAAGGACCAAAATATTATTTTGGAGAAGTTCTAAAGAAAAATCAGTTTGGATCCCCAAATATATGAAGAAACAAATTCGGAGCTCAAGAGAAAGGAAAGAAATCAATCCAGACACACAAAGGACATTTAAATCATATCATAAACACAGGAAAAATCTAGATCCAATCAGAGCATAATTTGCGGCAAAATCACCGCACCTTACATACAAAATGCGGTGGAAACGCCTCCCCCTTTGGATCCGTGGCCTCGAATTTTGTCCACTCGTGTATTGACGCGTGTACTTTCCTATTTTATACGTAGGTCCCTTGTATCGGCTATAAATAGCGCCGAAACGATGTTGTGAGGGTCCTTAGTTTTTGTTCCATACTTTAGTAATAAAATTCTATTCTTTTATTTCTTGTTTTTAGTTTTCTTTTGTAGTTTCTCTAGGACCCCTTCTCCTTCCCTCCATCTATGAGTTTCTAACTCTTTCCAAAGGGTGGGGGTGACGGATTTAGGGTGATGAGAAGAGAATGATGTTATTATTTTAATTTCGTATTAGTATATTTTGATTACTTGAGTTTATGTTGAATCATTTATCATGTAATGCTTTATAACTAATGTGATTTATTATAAGTTTCAGATTTCTCTAATCAAAACCTGATATCTAAACCCCCACCCAACGGAATTCACCATCTTTGTTCTCGTTTTAGTTTTATTTGTTCATGTTTCGTACTTTAGAAAATTAAAAACCAAAAATCTCAAACCAACCTTATTTTCTCTCTCTTTCTTTCCCTAATCGAAAATTACAAAAATAACAATACCTCTCCCTCCTTGTGTTCGACCCGTACTTGCCGCGTCTTCATTGACGTCGTGCACTTGCGGTATAAATTTAATTCTCATCAGGGGCATACGATCCTACAAGGGTGTTGTGGTTTGGGAGTGGGACAGAGAGAGAATGAAAATAGTGGTGGCTAGGGTTGGGTCCAAGGCATGCATCCTCCTTCCAAGATAGGCAACACATGATAACACAATCAATTCGGTGATCACCTTCCATATTTTGCTTCATTCAAATTTCAAATGCGTGCTGACTAAGCCACCACCTCAACTGCACACCCCACTCAAGATGCCACACGTGTCTCCACCTAAGCACACGTGACTCCCACCAAACGTTGAGTGTCGAGCTCTTGCCACCTCACTTTCCAAAAATGGCAACCTGGACGTTGCCTCATGTCCAACCGCCAAAATGCCTCCTTTTGGTTCGCGCCTGCCCCTTGCATGGTTCACATAAACTTAAACTAAGCTATGGAAGCCAAATGCCTTTAAGGGCCAAAGGTTGTGGGGCTCAACGCCTCTCATAACCGACACAATGCCTACCGCACCATGTGCACGCGAGTGGTCAAAAAGGAAACTTTCTCGAAAATGGAAACTTCTGTGAAACGAAAATAAATATATATTACAGGAAGGATGAGAATGCAATAAACATATAAACAGACAAGCATGAAAGATGAGAATGGACTTTATTATAACATCAGTAGAGGGGGTGTTACAATCTATACCCTTTAAAAAAATTCGTCCTCGAAATTTGCTATCCCTAACCCTCGATAGAGAGTTCAAGATACAAACTCCTTACATCATCCTCACACTCCCATGTGGCCTCACCCACACTATGGTGCTGCCAACGGATCTTCACCATCCGTATCGTCCGACGCCTCAACTATTGCTAGCACTCTCTAGAATGTCCATTCGTCGCTCCTCCAAAGTCATGTCGCTCTGAATCTCCGACAGCTCATGCGAAATTACATACGACGGGTCCCCAACATACTTCCTTAGCATGGATATGTTGAATACATTGCGTAAGCCAGCAAACTGTGGTGGCAAAGCCACTGCACCAACGCACTCAAGAATCTTGACGACCCGGCATACCTCGGACTCAACTTCCCTTTCTGCCCGAACCTCATCACGCCCTTCGCAGGTGAACCATTTAAAAAGACGTGATCTTCTGCTTGTCGGAGGCTGCCACCAGTCTGCGTCAGATCAGATCCACTTGGTTTGTGTACAACTTCACAATTTGTAGCCTGAACAACTCCGTCTATCCCACCTCACTCCAACACAGAGGAGAACGACAAGGTCATCCATACAGAGCCTCGTACGGTACCATGCCAATGCTCACATGGTAGCTGTTGTTGTAGGCGAACACCACCAATGGCAAGTGGTCATCCCAGCTTCCAAAAAGATCTAATGCGAAGGCTCTGAGCATGTCCTCCAAGGTCTGAATCATCCTCTTTGACTGCCCATCTGGGTGAGGATGAAACGTCTGGCTAAACTTAAGCTTCGTCCCCAACACCTTATGCAACCTCTCCAAAACCTCGAAGTAAAATGGGGATCTCGATCTGAAATGATGGACACCGGCACTCCATACAGCCTGACTATCTCCGAGATGTAGAGCTTCATCAAACTCTCGAGGGATGCTGTCACCCGAGTTGCCAGAAAGTGAGCTGACTTCGTTAGACGATCCACGTTCACCCAGATTGCATCGTGTGATTGATTGGTCCTCGGCAAATCCATGCCAAAGTCCATTGTCACGTGTGCCGACTTCCACTCTGGAAGATCAATACTCTGCTTTGTGCCTGCTGGACGCTGGTGCCCGATTTTAACCTTTTGACAGACCAACACCACGAGACAAACTCAACAATGTCTCTCTTTATCCCCTTCCACCAGAAAGTTTGCTTCAGGTCCTTATACATCTTCGGACTCCCCAGATGAACGTTCTACTTAGAACCATGAGCCTCGTCCGTAATAGCTGCCTCAATCCATCAACATTAGGAGCCCACAACCGATCCTGATATCTTAGACCTCCATCCACTGCAATCTGAAACTCAAAACCCTCTGCCCCGACCGCCTGAAGTAAGGAACTCGACTCCAAATCCTCACTCTAATTCTTCACAATACTCTGGATGATGGTCAGCTCAACTCGTAAGCTAGCCAACTCTACTCGATCGGGTTCATCTATGAAAGGACGCCAATGTGCAGATCCTCCAACAACTTCCACTCTAGAACCCTCAAGTGAGCAACATAGCCTTCCCACTTCCTATTGAGGGCATTCGCAACAGAATTTGCCTTCATCGGATGATACCAGATGGTGAAGTTGTAGTCCTTAATGAACTCTAACCATTGACACAACCTTATATTAAGCTCTTTCTATGAGAATAGGTACGTTAGACTCTGATGATCGGTGAAGACCACGAGCTGCTCTCCATACAAAGAGTGCCTCCAAATCTTCAGGGCAAAACCTACAGCTGTGAGATCCAAGTCAAGCGTGGGATAATTCTTCTCGTGAATCTTCAGCTGCCTCGACACATAAGACACCACCTTGTCTTGCTGCATAAGTATTTAGCTCAAGCCAGTCCATAATGCGTCGTTGTAGATCACAAAGCCTGTTGATCCACTCGGATGTGTCAACACCGATGTTGATGTCAACCTCATCTTTAGCTCTTGAAAACCCTCTTTGCACTTCCATGACCACTCGAACTTCACTCCCTTCCTGGTCAGCACCGTCAACGGTGCAGTGATCTTGGAGAAATCCTGGATGAATCATCGATAATAACCCGCGAGTCCAACAAAACTCCTAATTTTTGACACATTGGTTGGCGCCTTCCAGTCCAGAACAACCACAAAGTTTGCAACGTCCACCATAATGTCGTCCTTTGACACGACATGTGACCCTAGCACGTCCTGAACATTGTCTTCTGAACATTGTTGCCCTTAATCCTCAGCTGGTGATACCCAAACATCAAATCGATCGTGGAGAACACCTTAACCGTCTGCAACTGGTCGAACATGGCATCAGTCCTTGGTAGGGGATAATGATTCTTGATTTTGACATTGTTCAGCATCCTGTAGTCGATACACATCCCCATCGACCCATCCTTCTTCTTTACCAACAACATTGGAGCTACCCATGGTAAAATGCTAGGCCTGATGAAACCTTTATCCAGCAACTCCTGCAACTAGTCCTTCAACTCCATCGACTCCGCTGGAGCCATATCGTATGGCATTTTAGAGATGGGTGTTGTCCCTTGCAATAAGCCGATGGAGAAATCGATCTCCCGAGGTGAAGGCAATCCCTGGATATCTTCTGGAAATACATCACGGAACTCTCGAACCACTTCAATCACCTTAGAGACTTAGTAGCCTTCTCGGCCGACACTACACTGGCTGGGAATGCGCAACAACCCTTCTCCAACAACCGATGAGACTTCAGTGCAATGACCACCACACGACGGTCCCTGCACCTGACGCCCTTGACCACTAACTGATGTCCCTTTAGTATGAAGATCACTACTCTCCTGCCCCAATAGTGCACACACAAATTGTGGTCAGAAAGCCAATTAATTATGAGAATAACATCGAGATCAGGCATTGACAACACCACGTGGTCAGCCGGAATGTTCTGATCTCCTAGAACAACCGACACCCTTGGAGGATACCTCCCCAGAGCTAGAATATCACCAACCGGCGTACCGACTTCCAACCTGAAGGTTAGCTCCACTGGTGCACTACGGCTGCGAACTCCTCCGAGATGAAGGAATGTGTTGCCCCAGAATCAAACAATGTCTTCGCGACGAGACCAAAAATGTGTATTTTACCTTCAATGATATTAGTGGACTTCTAGAAGTACTCTTCTCTGATGGCGAATATGCACCCTACATCCCTGCCAACCTTTGAGCTACGACCCTGTCTGCCAGAATTCCTACATGACCCACGCCAACACTTGCCCCGCTACTGCCTGCGCCCTGAGCTCCAGCTTTCTTCTGCGGGCGCTCTCGCACAAAGTGCCCCATCTGTCCGCACCCCAGACAAGCTCCAGATCGCCTGTAATAATCCTTAGTGGCATGCACTCTGCCACAGTACTTACACGGACGCCACCATGCATTTGGTGCTTCTTCTTGTCTATGCATGGCCACTTCGACGATCTACCACCCTGCTTCCCTCTGTCCTATCGACCACGAGAAGTGTCGAAAAACCATTTCCCATCAGACTGCCTGTCTCGACAGTCAGCTTCAAGAAAGTAGAACATCTCACAACCTCCTCCATCGTCTAAGGAACACGAATCAACTCCTTTGACCATAACCCCCTCTGCACTCCCTGAATGAACTTTATGGCCCTCTATTCGTCAGTGGTGTAGATGCCCTGGGCAGTACTTCTCCGAGGAGTGGAGCCTATCGATGTATGCCTCCAAACTTGGCTCGTGCTGTTCAAGGGCAAGAAACGCCTCCTGCTTCAAGTTCTACACATGCTTAGGAAAGAACTTCCTATTGAACTTTGTAAAAAATTCATCCCAAGTGATATCAGCTTGGTCCCTAAACATGATCGTTTAAGTCTCTCGCCACCAAGTCACTGCATGCTATGGCAATTCGTACGTCGACAAGTCAACCCGCCTCTCTACGGACAACCGATGACCCCAAAGATGCGTTGGATCTTGTAGACCCACTCTTCATCTACGTCAAGGTCCACTCCACCTCGGATGACCGATAGATTTTGCCTCATAAAGCACTCATGGAACAACGCGGCACAATCCTCTCGCAGGCACTCGATCTTATTCTCTACTAGAGTGTCGAGGCACCCCACAACCTCGAACAACAACCGATGCTCCTCCTCCCAGTCGCTCATACTCTGAGAGGACTCTGGCCTTCGACATGTTGCCATAGTCTGCCAAACAAGCAATAATGATGAATTACTACCACAATTGTAATTCAAAAAGGAAAGAATTTACTGACAGGGTTTTAGCCTGTTGCCCCATGATTGACATCATTTCATGCTTACATTTGTATCTTATATCCATTATCTTTCACCTAAACAATGCTACGTAACATGTTTTATGTTTGAATTTCAAAAATAAATTGGTTTGAAGAGAAGAGGCATAAAAGGACCTAAAAGCAGGAAAAAATACTGAGTTGAGAGACTCGAGGACTAAGATGCAAGATAGAAGGACCTGAATGTAAGATCGAAGGGCCAATGAGCAAACAAGAATACTCCACACCACCATGTGCAGTATTTTGGCAATTCTATTCGGGTCGAAGCTCCAACAAGCGAAGTAGATACATCAAAGACAAACAAAGACATCCAGAAAAGCCCACACGAAACAACAACCCGATCCAAACCCTGTAGACCGCTTATTGGCCTCAAGGAAGAAAGGAAATCAAGTCAAGACATGTAATCAAGACTCAAGGAAGAAAGGAAATCAAGTCAAGACATGTAATCAAGCTCATTTGAAGACATGTAATTTGTATTTCTTTGAGTCTTAGAAACTTTGTGTAATTGAGCATACTTGAGCTAAAAACTACTCAAACACACACTAGGTTCTCTATATTAGTCACACACGAAATTTCACATAATTTGGACTTCAATAGATCACCCAAACATAGACCGGAAAACACTAAACCTAAACCAAAACAGACCGTTCGGTCGACCGAGTGATCATATATTCTGTTAGTGTTTTAACTGCCCAAGTTTGGTCGACTGAGTTAACATATTTTTCCGACCGTTTGTTTTGTCGTATTATACCCAACGGTCGTATTCGTATTATATCCATATACCCGAAATACATTTTGTGTATCGGTCGACCGAGGACCGTGTTCGGTGGACCAAACTTATGTTCCTTGACAAACCCAAAGTGCATGTCAGTTTTCAGTTG
The DNA here is from genome assembly GCA_963682175.1 of Triglochin maritima. NCBI lineage: Eukaryota > Viridiplantae > Streptophyta > Magnoliopsida > Alismatales > Juncaginaceae > Triglochin > Triglochin maritima. The sequence continues at coordinate 25,457,944 of OY821774.1, read as the reverse complement.
ACCGTTCAACTTGTTTCGGTCGACCGAATATGATCTTGTTTATCAACCCCAAAGTGTCTGGTGTGAATCGGTCGACCGAATCTATCTCGGTGTTCAACCGATAACTTATGTGTACAAAGTTAATAGCCTTTGGCGGTCGACCGTTCTTCTACCAGTCGACCGAACTGTGTTCAAAATTGCGAAACGGTCGACCGTTCAGCCCGATCCGGTCGACTGAACTTACTTAGAATTGGGTCCTGTCAGTTTCTGTTTTGTGTGTCTTACACAATTCATCCCCAAGGGCTACAACTCTTTAGGAGCTTATAAATAGAATTGTGAAACACATTTTAATACAACTCTCCCACTACTATTTGTCTCCTACATTAGAGAGAAAGCTCCAAACACTCCAAGCCTTAAACCTTCCACACTTTAGTCTTAAATCCTATTCTCACTCAAGTGTGCTCAAGACTAGAGATTGTTGTTCGACTCATTGATTTTCAAAGAAGCAATGGTCTTGGTGAAATCCCAAGACATGAGTAAAGACTTCGGTGAGAGCCTGAAGTTCCCTCTCAGATTGTGAGAGGTGGAGCTAAGCTCGGTGAGGGTTGTTCGCGAGTTTGATGATTGTAAAGGCATTTTCTCTCGGCCCGGAACGGGGAGTGGTTAGTGAAGTCGTGAGCGGAGCTCGGTGATCTGAGCGGAGCTTGCAAGAGAGGACTAGGACCCGGGTGGGGTGCCGAACCTTTATAAAAATTCCCCGATTCCTTGTGGTTTGCATTATCCTTTTCCTTACTTGCTTGTTTTGTTTGAATTCCGCTGCATATTTTTGATTGATTAAACAAGTAGGTAATTAGCTTAAAATTGATTAGAATTAGAGACCCTCACGATCCTACAGTTAGTGTGCTGCATTTAATATCTATATATCTACTTGCCATGATCCTTGGGTGACTTGTCTTCTTTTGCTTGCCTAGTGCTTTAAATTTTTTTGCGCCGTTGTCGGGGAGGTGCTCTGTCCAGAATTTGGTTTGGACGATTCGAGTGGTTTTAATTTTTTGTTTTTTGTTTGGTTTATTTCATGAGGCTTCAAGGATCAAGAGACATCTCCAGGACAAGACGGGAGAAAATCAGAAGCAAACAGACCGCCTATCAATGGTTCTGGACCGCCAATTGGCGGTCTAGTGAGCTCCAAATTCTCTCCCATTTTTTCTGGTTGTTTCTACATTCACTAGGTTTTATGGGAGTTCAATTGTGCATGTTTTGAGTTGTAGTTTGCTCCCAGATTAACAATCAAGTCCCATTAATCAACTTGGAGCTTAAAACTCAAAGCAAAAGATTAGGCATTCTTACTTGTTTACGTCATGCATCACATACTTGTCTTAGGCATGTACTTGTCTTTTATTTTAGCTTACTTTCAGTTGATGAGTGTTGGTATAAGGTACACATTTCTTACTCTCATTCATGCATATTGTCTAACCATGCATTAGTTAGTAGGAATTGCATCGGGACAAGAGGGAGTTGAGCGTTTGATTGGAGAGTTGATTGCTAGATTTAGGATGAAAACGCTACTAAGGAGGGGTTGTCCCATAAAAGATAAGGTGGGGGATTTCATCATACTTTCCTTGGTCCCAAAAATCACTCTTAATAAAGCCTTAATTCTAAAAGCAAGTAGACATTGGCCCTAAGGATTTTGGATGCACTAGGAGAGTGATCTAGTTGAGACCGTCATGGCCTGTCGTGACTAGTGACCTTCAAGTTAGGCGTCGTCTAGCCTAAGGACCCATAGCCTTATGTTGTTTGAGCTGTGCTTGCTAGATTAGGCTTCTACCTTCACCACTACCTACGCTAGCTCTAGGGATTCTTCCCTCCTCATCTGAGTCCTCTCCTCATCTATTTTCTACGAGTAGCCTCCTCCTCTGAGTACACCTTTTGTTGTGTGTTTTTTAAAGTCGAGTCGAGCATTTTATGCAAGGTTGGGCTCGTTCTGGTGAGAGCGCTCGACTTGAGAGAGTGCATTTTTCTGAGATGGACGGTCTTCGTGATCGGCCATCTCCGCCTCGTGCTCCTTTGGAGAGTGAGGCCGAGTCTTCTCGTGGTGATGGGGGAGACCAGGTTCCATACATGGATTACCTCGGTCCGCTCCCACCACCACGTAGACCTCCTTCTCCTCCTCCTCTGACTCAAGAGGAAGAGGGATTCGGTCATGATCAAATTATTGGTGCACCACCACCTTTAGCTCGACAGGATAGGCCAATGACTTGTGGGAGCGGACCCATCCTGTTCGGGAGAACAACTATAAGCGGACCCATCCTGTTCGGGAGAACAACCTCCTTGCGTAGTTCTTCCCCAAACTCGAGAGAACAACTATGAGCTGAAACCTCAGTATGTGAGCATGCTTCCTACCTTCACTGCCATCGTTGGGTTATTCTAACCAAACTCCACTACCCCAACGGGTTGACTCGAAGGACCCCACTCTTGAACAAACCCTTCAAGTGTTGATAAAGAGCACGCAATCCATGTTTGCGGCCAGCGACAATTCGGTCAAAGCATTGGAAATGCAAGTTAGCCAATTGGCTCATTAGCTCCATGAATGCGAGAAGGGCCAGTTACCGAGTCAATGCGAGGTGAATGCTCGGGTACCCATTCTCAAGGAAGGCCACTAGTGCCTCATGCTACCTCTGAACCGACCCATCATATTAATGTGATTCATACTTTGAGGTCTGGTAAGGAGGTGGACAACCACATTGGGGTGCCTTCCTTGCAACCACCATCTCTTGGTGTCACCAGACCTGTGGTGATACCTGCATCTCTGAGGGAGCCGGATCCTGAGGTTCCCTCCACAAATACTTCCAGGAAGGAGCCTGATCATGATGTTCTTTCTACATTTCTTTCGATAATGGGGTCGAACCCTGAGGTTCCCTTGTCTCCACTTGTGTCGAAGGAATCAGATTCTGAGATCCCCACTCATGCTTCTTTGGACCAGAATTCTGAGGTTCCTTCGCAAAACCCTTATGCCCCGAAGGCACCATTCCCTGAGCACCTTAAAAAGAAATTCCGGATCAGCATATCAAGATGCTTGAGATATGTGGGCAAGTTAAGTTGAACATCCCTCTGTTGGAGGTGATTCAGCAAATGCCACCTTATGCCAAGGTTCTCAACAACTTATGCACCAAGAAGAGAAAAACTCATGTTCCAAAGAAAGCTTTTCTTGTGGCTAACGTGATTTCTTTGTTGGCACATATAAGGACCCTGGATGTCCTACTACCTCTTATGTGATGTGTCCATACATCGAGCTTTATTAGACCTTGGTGCATCTGTTAATCTTTTGCCATATTCTGTCTACGTCCACCTCGGTCTTCGAGACCTCAAACAAACAAAAACCACTCTTCAATTGGCTGATAGGTCTATGAAGAAACCGAGGGGCGTGGTGGAAGATGTGTTGATCAAAGTGGGAGAGTTCATTTATCCAATCTACTTCTTTGTTTTGGATACTGAACCTGTGCCAAACCCACTTGCACAAATTCCTGTTATTCTGGGGCAAACATTTCTAGCGACTTCGAATGGTCTGATGCGCTTGACTTATGGTAGTCAATGCGCTGATTTCAACATCCTCACCATCGGCAAGAAGCCAGGTGCCTTCAATGACCCTGTTTGGGTCAACCTTATCCAGGGCATGGATGCGATTGAAGTTGAGGGCACCTTCAAGTATTTCAGAGAATTGTTCGATGGAGATCCTGAAGGTGGTGAAGATGTTTCACCTGGGTTGGCACAAGAAGGTGCCTTATCATGTGATCCGGTGGCCTTTGAGCCACATCTTTTTGATCTCGTGGGCTTTGAGCCACATCCTATTGATCACGTGGCTTTTCAGCCACATTCTTTCGATCATGTGGCTCTTGAGCCACAAGATACCATTTTTATGGCCTCTCGGCCACATGCTCTTGATTCTGTATCTGCAGGACCCCATGTGGGTTAAGAATCAATCACCTAATACCCTACATTTCAAACAACCAGACAGAAGTTCACCTCTCGTTCATGCCTCCTATCTTGATCACTCTCAAGAGGCATCAAATGACCACAATGCTTATAAGGGTGTCAGGTGGTCAAGCAATTCTGTTTTGTATGTTATGAGCCCATGCATGTGAATTTCGGGCTAGAGAGATGGTGGGTTCCCATTTGATGTCCCTTGACATATGAAGATGGGACCCACTGTTGTACATAGTTTTTAAAAAAAACCCCTTCAGTGAGCATTGATTGTTGTGGGCTCCAACCCTTGAGTATTTGGGCCCCATTTCTTTCACATATTTGTATCCCTTCTTTAGTATCTGACAGATTTTGAGGGAATTCAGGGTTGTGTACATCAACATAAACATGAATGTCCTTTTGCGCTTCACGTTGGTGAGATATTTCCATTTTCATGTATAAATCCATGTAGTATCATGCTCACATTCATTGAGGACAATGCATGAAGTAGGTGTGTGGGGTGTTTTACGTGTACATAGTCGAGTCTTTTCCTTTCATTTCATTTTCTTTTATGTGCATTGTTAGGGTCATGTTAGTGTGTTGCATTTAATATCTATATATCTGTTTTCCATGATCCTTGAGTAACTTGTCTTCTTTTGCTTGCCTAGTGCTTTACAATTTTCACATTTCTTTCAAAATCTTCATGTGTTTGCAAAAGAAAATGTTTTGTGGGTTTTGTATGTGTTTAGCATGTTCAAAACCGTTGAGAGGCAAAGTAAAAAGAACGCTCCCAAAATTGTCTTGAACTTGATGCATTATGATATCTATTATAGTGGCTTTAAGACTTATCTAGTCATTAGGATGCACCCCGGTTTACCTCGGGGGGCGAGTAATCATAGGGTTTAGTACTCAAACAATTAAGGATGTCCACCCCGAACCTAGTGAGTCAATAATTCGTGTCTGTTTATTTAAGGATGTTTCTTGTTGTCAAGAACCCTTTAAATCTTGTTGTGAGACATTAAGTGTAGGGGTTTGGGTTCATGTGTAGCTAAGAAATAAGTGATTAGGTGTTCTCTCTTCTCGCACTGCTCCTATTACTTGGGAAATTTGGTTTGAGGGGACTTTGTGCCTGGTGATTTGGAGTCATCTGACTTGGGATGCACCAACCGAACTCCCGTTACACGGGTGGTAGGAATTGCCCTATGTGGAGATTTGGGGAAAGGTGTACGTGATAATGTAAGTCCTCATAGCCAATGATGCACAAAACCTGACCCTGGGAGAATGATACTCCAACTAGTAAGAAAAAGAAAAAGAAACAAAAAAGTAAGAAAATAAACAAAAAGAAAAAAAATTGGTAATGCAAATAAGAACCTTAATGGACTTTACACTTTGTATCACTTGAGGATGTTGAGGTTGTGCATGTCTTTCACTTAAGTCCTTATTTAACTTGCACGAATGGTTCATTAATATAGGTGTGTGGACTAATACGTATATGGAGTCATCCCGTAGGATTACCGTGTCCAATAATCGATAAAAATGAGTCCATCGAGTCGAGTTTCTAGATTGAATAAGGCATCTATGTTCGGATTTTGTGGGTATATCTGCTGAAAACCCTCAGGAGACAACACTCCTCCTCCTTGGCTACAAGGAGGTTTAACGGCTTGTTGCACGTGCTAAGTGCAATCGTGATTCCTACGAAAGTGAGTTAGGATTTCCCCGTTTTTCGTATGCTTTTTCCTTTCTTTCATTTTTCACTTTCTTTGTTTTGCTCGGCACTAGAAAAAGTTAGGTGTGGGGGTATTTGATTGACATCATTTCATGCTTACATTTGTATCTTATATCCATTATCTTTCACCTAAACAATGCTACGCAACGAGTTTTATGTTTCAATTTCAGAAATAAATTGGTTTGAAGAGAAGAGGCATAAAAGCACCTAAAAGCAGGAAAAATGACTAAGTTGAGAGACTCGAGGACTAAGATGCAAGATTGAAGGACCTGAATATAAGATCGAAGGACCAATGAGCAAACAAGAATACTCCACGCCATCATGGGGAGTATTTTGGCAATGCTATTCGGGTCGAAGCTCCAACAAGCGAAGTAGATGCATCAAAGACAAACAAATACATCCAGAAAAGCCCACACGAAACAACAGCCCGATCAAAATACTGTAGACCACCAATTGGCGGTCTGGGTTGCTCCGGATCCGCTAAGATTTCTGTGGCCGCGGAATTAGAGTGTATTTAGTCTATTTCTGGTATATGTTTAGTCCCATACCGTGGGATTGTCCCGGATTACCTTTTTCTATGGCTATAAATAGAACTCTCCCTCCTCTCTTGTATCCCATCAATCTCTTGGTGGCCAGCCTCTCTACTAGGAGTAAAAGCCTTGAAGCAAAAACCCCTGGTGGTGAGAGGCTACTTGTAATTGAGTGAGTAATAATAGATGTTTTCCTTTAGTTATGTTGTTTCTTTCTTAGTTTAATTTCCTTTCATATGTCTTGCATGCTTCTTTAGTTTTATGTCTTTTTAGCTTTTTTAATATTTCTTGCTTTCTTAGTTTAATTTCCTTTCAGTCGAATGTCTCATTTTAATGTAGGTTGTAGTTTAAATAGGAGTGAGTAGTTCCATCCCCATTTGGGGGTGGAGAAATATGTGATATGATTATATGATGTATTAGGTGTGTGTTATCTTAATCCTTTGAACCTTACATGATATCCATAACCATCTAATGAGATTTCACTCTTGTCTTTGATATGCTAATGCTCTTGAATGAAGCTTAGCATATGCTTAGATTAGTGGACCTCTTTTTATGGGGAAAGATAAGGTGAGGATATGGATGGAATTGATGAAGGAAACTTGATTTGTAGTTGCATGTACTCTTGTTGCCTTTACCTTGGTTAATGTCTTGTATGGTTTAATGATTTTGTAAATCTTAATTCATGTAGAGGCATGTGAGGGTTGGTCTTTATATATGAGTTCATTTAGCTTCATTCCAATTATTGTCTTGTATGTTTTGATGATATTGTGTTATCTTAATTCATGTGGACGCAAAGTTTGATTTAGTTTTATGATTTTCTTGTACTACATGTTGTGATGAGCTTAATTGAACACACACATACACATATATTTGTATTCACATTCTTTCTCTACCCCCTATGTGGTTTAGTTTTATTGCGTATTTTTCATTCCTTACACATTGTAGTGTAGTTTAGATCATAACTTCTTTCTCTCATTTCTTTCCCACTCGCCTTCGAACAAACTAAAGTCGACACACCTCCCTGTGGATCGACTCGTATTTGCCACCGCTTCATTGCGCCCGTGCACTTGCGGTTATAATTAAAACATTCAATCAAGTTTTTGGTGCCGTTGCTGGGGAATCCATGTATGGAACCCGGTTATAATTTAACATAACCACGAACGTCCTTTTGCGCTTCTCGTTGGTGAGATCTTTTATTTTTCATGAATAAATCCATGTAGTATCATGCTCACATTCATTGAGGACAATGCATGAAGTAGGTGTGGGTGGGTGTTTTACGTGTGTACATAGTCGAGTTTTTTCCTTTGATTTTGTTTTCTTTTGTGTGCATTGTGAGGGTCATGCTAGTGTTGGCTTTTTGGCCTTAATCTATGTTTTGATGATTTAATCAACCTAATCTTAATTATGATCATGTAGAGTAACACACATGTTGTATTGCATATATATTGCTTTGTGCTAACCTCTACAGGTGATCAAGACTCAAGGAAGAAAGGAAATCAAGTCAAGACATGTAATCAAGCACATTTGAAGACATGTAATTTGTATTTCTTTGAGTCTTAGGAATTTTGTGTAATTTAGCATACATGAGCTAAAAACTACTCAAACACACACTAGGTTTGCTATAGAAGTCACACACGAAATTTCACACAATTTGGACTTCAATAGATCACCCAAACATAGACCGGAAAACACTAAACCAAAACCTTAACAGTCTGCCCACATTCGGTCGACCAAGTGATCATATACTCTGTTAGTGTATTAACCGCCCAAGTTCGGTCGACCGTCCAGACCTTTTCGGTCGACCGAGTGAACATATTTTTCTGACCATTTGTTTTGTCGTATTATACCCAACGGTCGTATTCGTATTATCTCCATATACCCCAAATACATTTTGTGTATCGGTCGACCGAGGACCGTGTTCGGTGGATCAAACTTATGTTCCTTCACAAACCCAAAGTGCTTGTCGGTTTTTGGTCGACCGAATATGGTCATGTTTGTCAACCACAAAGTGCCTCGTGTGAATCGGTCGACCGACTCTATCTCGGTGTTCGACCGATAAAATAAGTGTACCAAGTTAATAGCCTTTGCCGGTCAACCGTTCTTTTACCGGTCGACCGAACTGTGTCCAAAATTGCCAGACCGTTCAGCCTGATCCGGTCGACTGGACTTACTCAGAATTGGGTCCTGTGAGTTTCTGTTTTGTGTATCCTACACAATCTTTACCCAATTCATCCACAACGTTTATAACTCTTTAGGAGCTTATAAATAGAGTTGTGAAACACATTTTAATACAACTCTCCCACTACTATTTGTCCCCTACATTAGATAGAAAGCTCCAAACACTCCAAGCCTCAAACCTTCCACACTTTAGTCTTAAATCCTATTCTCACTCAAGTGTGCTTAAGACTAGAGAGTGTTGTTCCACTCATTGATTTTCAAAGAAGCAATGGTCTTGGTGAAATCCCAAGACAAGAGTAAAGACTTTGGTGAGAGCCCAAAGTTTCCCTCTCGGATTGTGAGAGGAGGAGCCAAGCTCAGCGAGGGTTGTTCGCAAGTTTGATGATTGTAAAGGTGTTCTCTCCCGGCCCGGAACAGGGAATGGTTAGTGAAGTCCTGAGCGGAGCTCGGTGATCCGAGCAGAGCATGCAAGAGAGGACTAGGACCTAGGTGGGGTGCTGATTGACATCATTTCATGCTCATATTTGTATCTTATATCCATTATCTTACACCTAATCAATGCTACGTGACGAGTTTTATGTTTAGTTTTCAGGAATAAAGAGGTTTGAAGATAAGAGCCATGAAAGGACCCAAAAGCTGGGAAAAAGGACTGAATGGTGAGATCTAGGGACCAAGATGCAAGGGAGAAGGACCTGAATGTAAGACAGAAGGACCTAAGAGCAAAACAGAATACTCCACACCATCATGGGGAGTATTTTACCAATTCTATTCGGGTCGGAGCTCCAACAAGTCGAGTAACCGCATCAAAGACCAACAATACCAGAAAGCAAAGCCCACAACAAATTCTAACACGATCCGACAATTTTGGACCGCCAATTGGCGGTCTTGGACCGCTAATTGGCGGTCCATATTGCTCAGGATCCGTCGAAATTTCTTCTGGACTTGTATTTATGTTCGTTTAGGCTATTTTTGGTATTGGTTTAGTCCCACATCGGGGGATTGTCCCCGATTAGCTTTTTCCATGCTTATAAATAGAACTCTTCACCTTCCATTGTAATTACCCATTGCTTGGTGGCATTCTCTCTACTAAGGAGTGAGCCTTGAAGCAATAACTCAAGGTGGAGAAGAGTGCTACCTTCAATGTGAGTCATTGTTAATAAAAGTTTATTTGTTTCTTTTAATCTTGTCTTGTTATGTTGCTTGTTTTGTGTGGTTTGTTTTACTTTGCTTAATTTCTTGTTCAGTAATTTCAGTATCTTAGTTAAATGTTTTCTTTGCTTAGTCTAATCAGTAGTGTAATGAGTAGTGAGTAGTTCCATCCCCATTTGGGGGGTGGAGAAATATGTGATATAATCATGTAGTGTATTAAGTGTGTGTTATTTTTATCCCTTGAGCTTTATATGATTTCCATAACCATCTAATGGGTCTCACTCTTATCTTTGATATGCTAATGCTCTTGAATGAAGCTTAGCTTATGCTTTGATTAGTGGACCTATTTTATGGGGAATGATAAGGTTAGGATATGGATGAAGTTAATGTTGGAAACACAATTTGTAGTGTATGAACTCTTGTTGCCTTTTCCTTAGCTAATGTCTTGTATGTTTTAATGATGTAGTCATCTTAATTCATGTGGAGGCATAGTAGGGTCTAGTCTTTATACTTGAGTTCATGTAGCTTCATTCCAATCATTGTCTTGTATGTTTTAATGATGTAGTCTTATCTTAATTCATGTAGAGGCAAGATTGGATGTAGTTTTATGATTTCATGCACTACATGTTGTGAGGAGCTTAATTGAACACACACACACACACACACATCTTTATGTTCACATCAGTTCTCTACCCCCTTTGGGGCTTAGTTTATTGCTTATCTTCATATCCTTTTGCATTTCATTTCAGCTTTGTAGTTTAGATTAGTGTAATACATCTTTCTCCCTTCTTTTTACCTCTCGCCTTCGAATAAACCAAGTGTCGACACACCTCCCAGTGGACGACCCGTATTTGCCACCGCTTCAACGCGGCCGTGCACTTGCGGTTAAATATAAAACGATCAATCAAGTTTTTGGCGTCGTTGCCGGGGAGGTGCTCTGTCCAGACATTGGTTTGGACGATTCGAGGGGTTTTTAATTTTTTGTTTTCAGTTTTTCTTAGTTTCAGGGAACCATCAGAACAAGGGGAGGCTACTGGAGAAATTTGGGGAACAGAAGAGCTAAACAGACCGCCAATCAGCGGTTGAAGACCGCCAATTGGCGGCCTTGTGAGAGTTTCTGGCCTTCAAATTTTTACTGTTAGTTAGTGTTGTAATTTGTGTTATCTGGGAGCCCAATTTTGCATGCTGTGACTTCTTATTTGCTCCCAAATCATTAATCACTCCCCCTTTAATCAACTTGGACCATAAAACTCAAAGCAAAAGATTAGACTTCTTGCCATCTAGGTCATGCACCATTGGTAGACCTTGCATGCATTTGTCTTTTCTTTGCTTTACATTTTGTCGTTGATTGCTGGCGTGAGGTACGTGCACCCACATCCCTCATTCATGCATGTTTCGTTCATGCATTAGTTAGTAAGGTGCATCGGGACAAGAGTGAGAGAGCGTTTGATTGGAGCGATTGATTGCTAGATCTAGGATCAAATCGCTACTAAGGAGGGGCTGTCCCATAAAAGATAAGGTGGGGGATTTCATCACCCTTTCCTTAGCCCCAAAAATCACTCTTAATAAAGCCTTAACTAAAAGCAAGTAGACATTGGCCCTAGGATTGCGGGCGCACTAGGAGAGTAATCTAGTCGAGACCGTCATGACCTGATCGGCGTTGCCTACCTTGTCGATAGTAGGCGGTACTGGATCTCCGGATCTGGTATCACTTGCTGGGCATTGTGGTCCTCGTTGTAGGGAGGTGAGGCGTGTCAAGGCTAGTGACCTCGAAGTTAGGCGTCGTCTAGCTTAAGGACCCATTGCCTTACATTGTTTGAGTCGTGCTTGCTAGTTAGGCTTCTTCCTGATCCCGTTACCCACGCTAGCTTTAGGGATTCTTCCCTTCTCCTCTGAGTCATCTTCTTCTCACCTTCTTCTACGTTATAGTCTCCTCCCCTTTACACTCTCTGTTAGCGTTTTAGGGTCGAGTCGAGCACTTTTTGCGAGCTTAGCCTCGTGGTGGTGAGAGTGATCGACTCGAGAGTTTTTCTTGAGATGGATGGTTACATGGGCGACCATCCATATCATTGTTGGGACCAGGACGATTCTCCCTGGTACTCCGGACCCATGCAACCTGGGGTGGCTCAGACTAACACCCTGTATGGTTGGGATGATCACAATTTTGTGACTGAGCAGTCTTCTTATTAGGGTAACATGAGAGAGGCACCGACTGCTAGACCACAATCTAGTTATGCCGGATCATATGCTGGTCAACAAACTGAGACATTACAACAAACTTTGGCCTCTTTCATGCGTATGGCAGACGACATGAGTGCCCCGGTGGCTCCAGTAGCCGTACCGTGCGACTGTTGTGGGTTGAGTGGTCATGTTATCGGGGAATGTCCTTATGTTCCCCCAGAGCCTGAGTATGAGCATACATTTTCCCATAATGCTCATTATGACCATTACGCATCCGCGTACAATCAGAGAGTGATGGATTCATGGGGAGACAAATCTTATCCAAATTCTTATACCTCATTTTCACCCCCGTATCCTCCTCCCGAATACCCAGAATTCTACCAACACCCCACTTCAAATCATTGGACTCATTCTCAGCCCATCAACACCCAACCCCAAAATTTCCCAAGCTCTGACTTGGACCTCACTGTTGACCCCAAATTTGATTCCTTAAAACAAACCCTCCAAACATTCATGGAAACCACTCAAACTTTATTGAAGTCCAACTTGAATTCCTTGCAAAATATGGAATTGCAAGTGAGTCAAATGACACAACAATTCCATGAACGCGAGGAGGGTCACCTTTCTTGTCAACATGAGGATTCATCTTTTGATATCGAACCACCACCACATCCACAAATTCAAAGCACAACCTTTCAAAGTCAAACTCCTAGTCAGCCTGAGGGACTTGGGGTTTCAATTCACGATCACTTAGTGGAGGATTCGATTCAAATTGAGAATAACTTGGACCAGTTCTATTATGAGTCGGCACAGGATTGTGCCCTACCTTTTTGTCCCGTGGCCCTTGAGCCACATGATCTTATTGTTGTACCTCCTAAGGATTCACCTCTGGTGGAGCAAGAGCTCCCTAGTACCCTCAACTTCAAACAACCTGATGAGAGTTTGCCTCTCACTATTGTTCCTGATCATCTTGGAAATGATGGAACATCAAACAACTACATTGCTCATGAGGGTATTAGGAGTTCCTTGGCGGATACTTTGGGTATGAGACCCACTTCCTGTTCTCCTGGTGAGTTGGACATGCATAACGAGGTACTTGACCTCGTTCCGACCCACCAGCCTGTTGGTTGGAGAGTTTGGATTGATGATCATAACTTCAGTTCCGCAACGGGAGATATTTTTCTTCCGTTGCCCCTTATGTCCCAAACTCTCGAGAGGTTCAAGCTCTTTCAGTTTGATCCTTTGAATGAGACGCCTTTGCGTCCAATTCATGAACCTCTCATTTCATCTGGTGCTCTTTGTGAAGGGGGCCCACGCATGCGTATTCTGGCCCCGCGTGGTGTCATGTTCCCTTTCCAAGTGCATTGACCCACTCTTGAGGTTCCCATTTGATGTCTTTTGACAAATGAAGATGGGAACTTATGTTTGTACATAGTTACATAAAAAAAAAAAAAGAAAAAAAAAAAGAAGTACAATAAAAGACTCCTTCAGTGAGCATTGATTGTTGTGAGCCCCAACCCTTGTGTATTTGGGCTCCATTTCTTTCACGTATTTGTATCCCTTCTTTAGCATCTCACAGGTTTTGAGGGAATTCGGGTTATGTCCATCAACATGACCTTGCACTTCCCTTTGTACTTCATGTTGGTGAGATCTCTTCTGTTTCATGCATACATCCATGTCGTATTTTGCTCACATTCATTGAGGACAATGCATGAAGTAGGTGTGGGGGGTGTTTTACGTGTGTACATAGTCGAGTCTTTTTCCTTTGATTTTGTTTTTTCTTTTGTTTGCATTGTTAGGGTCATGATAGTGTGCTGCATTTAATATCGATATATCTGCTTGCCATGATCCTTGGGTGACTTGTCTTCTTTTGCTTGCCTGGTGCTTCAAAATTTTCACATTTCTTTCAAAATCTTCATGTGTTTTCGAAAGAAAATGTTTTGTGGGTTTTGCGTGTGTTTAGCATGTGCAAAACCGTTGAGAGGCAAAGTAAAAAGAAAGCTCCCAAAATTGTCTTGAACTTGATGCATTAGGATATCTAGTACGTGGCTTTAGGATTTATCGAGTCGTTAGGATACACCCCAGTTTCCCTTGGGGGTGAGTAATCATAGGGTTTCAGTGCTCAAACATTTAATGAAGTCCACCCTGAACCTAGTGAGTCAATAATTCGTGTCTGTTAACTTAAGGAAGTTTGTTGTAGTCAAGGACCCTCTAAATCCTGTTGTGAGACATTAGTGTAGGGGTTTTGGTTCATGTGTAGATAAGAAATAAGTGAGTAGGTGTTCTCTCTTCTCGCACGGCTCCTATCACTCGGGAAAGTAGGTCTGAGGGGACTTTGTGCCTGGTGCTTTCGAGTCATCTGACTTGGGATGCGCCGACTGAACTCCCGTTACACGGGTGGTAGGGATTGCCCTATGTGGAGATGTGGGGAAAGGTGTACGTGATAGTGTAAGTCCTCATGGGCAATGATGCACGAAACCTGACCCTGGGAGAATGAAGCTCCAACTAATAAAAAGTAAAAGAAAAAAAATGTGAAAAGAAACAAAAAGAAAAAAAAATATGATAATGCAAATAAGAACCTTAATGGACTTTACACTTTGTAGCACTTGAGGATGTTGAGGTTGTCCATGTCTTTCACATAATTCCTTATTTAACTTGCACGAATGGTTCATTAGGGTAGAGGTGTGGACTGATCACCTATATAGAGTCGGCCCGTAGCATTACCGCGTCCATTGATCGACAAAATATTTCCAACGAGTCGAGGTCTAGATTGAATAATGCATCTTGTTCGGATTTTGTGGGTATATCCGCTGAAAACCCTCAGGAGACAACACTCCTCCTCCTTGGCAACAAAGAGGTTTAACGGCTTGTTGCACGTGCTAAGTGCAACCGTGATTCCTACGAAAGTGAGTTAGCATTTCTTGTTTCTCGTTTGTTTTTCTCTTTCTTTGTTTTGCTCGAGACTAGCAAAAACTTAGGTGTGGGGGTATTTGATTGACATCATTTCATGCTCATATTTGTATCTTATATCCATTATCTTACACCTAATCAATGCTACGTGACGAGTTTTATGTTTAGTTTTCAGGAATAAAGAGGTTTGAAGATAAGAGCCATGAAAGGACCCAAAAGCTGGGAAAAAGGACTGAATGGTGAGATCTAGGGACCAAGATGCAAGGGAGAAGGACCTGAATGTAAGACAGGAGGACCTAAGAGCAAAACAGAATACTCCACACCATCATGGGGAGTATTTTACCAATTCTATTCGGGTCGGAGCTCCAACAAGTCGAGTAACCGCATCAAAGACCAACAATACCAGAAAGCAAAGCCCACAACAAATTCCAACACGATCCGACAATTTTGGACCGCCAATTGGCGGTCTTGGACCGCTAATTGGCGGTCCATATTGCTCAGGATCCGTCGAAATTTCTTCTGGACTTGTATTAATGTTCGTTTAGGCTATTTTTGGTATTGGTTTAGTCCCACATCGGGGGATTGTCCCCGATTAGCTTTTTCCATGCTTATAAATAGAACTCTTCACCTTCCATTGTAATTACCCATTGCTTGGTGGCATTCTCTCTACTAAGGAGTGAGCCTTGAAGCAATAACTCAAGGTGGAGAAGAGTGCTACCTTCAATGTGAGTCATTGTTAATAAAAGTTTATTTGTTTCTTTTAATCTTGTCTTGTTATGTTGCTTGTTTTGTGTGGTTTGTTTTACTTTGCTTAATTTCTTGTTCAGTAATTTCAGTATCTTAGTTAAATGTTTTCTTTGCTTAGTCTAATCAGTAGTGTAATGAGTAGTGAGTAGTTCCATCCCCATTTGGGGGGTGGAGAAATATGTGATATAATCATGTAGTGTATTAAGTGTGTGTTATTTTTATCCCTTGAGCTTTATATGATTTCCATAACCATCTAATGGGTCTCACTCTTATCTTTGATATGCTAATGCTCTTGAATGAAGCTTAGCTTATGCTTTGATTAGTGGACCTATTTTATGGGGAATGATAAGGTTAGGATATGGATGAAGTTAATGTTGGAAACACAATTTGTAGTGTATGAACTCTTGTTGCCTTTTCCTTAGCTAATGTCTTGTATGTTTTAATGATGTAGTCATCTTAATTCATGTGGAGGCATAGTAGGGTCTAGTCTTTATACTTGAGTTCATGTAGCTTCATTCCAATCATTGTCTTGTATGTTTTAATGATGTAGTCTTATCTTAATTCATGTAGAGGCAAGATTGGATGTAGTTTTATGATTTCATGCACTACATGTTGTGAGGAGCTTAATTGAACACACACACACACACATCTTTATGTTCACATCAGTTCTCTACCCCCTTTGGGGCTTAGTTTATTGCTTATCTTCATATCCTTTTGCATTTCATTTCAGCTTTGTAGTTTAGATTAGTGTAATACATCTTTCTCCCTTCTTTTTACCTCTCGCCTTCGAATAAACCAAGTGTCGACACACCTCCCAGTGGACGACCCGTATTTGCCACCGCTTCAACGCGGCCGTGCACTTGCGGTTAAATATAAAACGATCAATCAGGTGCCGAACCTCTATAAAAATCCCCCGATTCCTTGTGGTTTGCATTATCCTCTTCCTTACTTGCTTTTTTTGTTTGAATTCCACAGCATATCTTTGATTGATTAAACAAGTAGTTAATTAACTTAAAAGTGATTAGAGTGTCCAGGAAAGCCCAGACCGATCCGAACCTTGTAGACCGCTAATTGGCGGTCCGAGTTGCTCCGGATCCGGTAATATTTCTTTGGGTTATGTATAAGAGTGTGTTTAGTCTATTTCTGGTATATGTTTAGTCCCATACCGGGGGATTGTTCCGGATTACCTTTTTCTATGGCTATAAATAGAACTCTCCCTCCTCTCTTGTATCCCATCACTCTCTTGGTGGCCATCCTCTCTAGTAGGAGTAAAAGCCTTGAAGCAAAAACCCCTGGTGGTGAGAGGCTACTTGTAATTGAGTGAGTGATGGGAATTAAATTTATACCGCAAGTGCACGACGTCTATGAAGACGTGGCAAGTACGGGTCGAGCACAAGGAGGGAGAGATCTGTTATTAGTGTGATTTCGATTGGGGAAAGAAGGAGAGAAGAATAAATTGGGTTTTTTTGAGATTTTTTGTTTTTATTATCTAAGGCAAGAAACAAGAACAAATAAAACTAAAACAAGAACAAGATGGTGAATTCCGTTAGGTGGAGGTTTAGATGTCGGGTTTAGATTAGAGAATTTTGAAACTTATAATAAATCATATTAGTTATAAAGCATTACATGATAAATGATTTAACACAAACTCAAGTAATCAAAATATACTAACACGAACTTAAAATAATAACTTTATTCTTCTTCTCTTCACCCTAAATCCGTCACCTCCACCCTTTGGAAAGAGTTAGAAACTCATGGATGGGAGGAAGGAGAAGGGGTCCTAGAGGAATTACAAAAGAAAACTAAAGACAAGAAATAAAAGACAGAATTTTATTACTAAAAAGAAGAATACAAAACTAAGACTAAGAATTAAAAACTACAAACTAGGACCTCCATAACATCGTTCTTGGGGCTATTTATAGTTGTTACAAGAGACCTAAGTATAAAATTGGAAAGTACACGTGTCCAGACACGACTGGACAAAATTTGAGCACACGGGTCGCCTAGGGGGCGGCGGAATCGCCGCACATTGTTTGTGTTGTGCGGCGGAAACGCCGCACAATCGAGTCAGAGTAAATCTGGATTTTGGTGAATGTTTATGGTATGATTTGATCCTCCTTTGCGCGTCTGGATTGATTCTTTCCATTCTTTTGAGCTCCGAATTAATTCCTTTATATATTTGGAGATCCACATTGATTTTTCTTTAGATTTTCTCCATAATAATAAAAGCTACTCGTGATTTGCAATTAGGTCCTTGGCTTCTTGCAATTATGTCCCCGGCTACTTTTGTGCTTAAGTCCTTGTTCTTTTTGTAATTAGATCTTGAATGCTTTTATGCTTGGATACATTTCCATTTGAAACCCGATAATCTTGAGCTTGGTATTTATGACAGAAATGAGTCTTTTGCACGCGTTTATGCTCGGGATATGGGAAATTTGCATTCAGGTCCCTGTATTCTGTAAATCAGACTAAACACATACCTTAGTAGCATTTATTGATATAAAATTAATCTAAATGAAAGACATATGATGCAATGTATGTAATGCATCAAATACCCCCACACCTAGATTTTGCTAGTCCCTAGCAAAACAAAATATAAGAGAAAATGAAAACAGGGAAATCCTTACTCACTTTCGTAGGAATCACGGTTGCACTTAGCATGTGCAACAAGCCTTTAAACCCCTGAGTTTCCTTAGAGGACGAGTTTTGTCTCGTGAGGGTTTTCAGTTGACACACCCACAAAGTGTTAATTCAACATTCCATGAATTAACTCTTAATATCTCCACCTCAACCTTATACATCTCACTGAGAATTCTTGCATGCTCATTATACAAATCTAACTTATAAAAAGTTCTGACTTGGTCTTTATTCCTCCAACATTCACACCACTAACCCTTCTACACATCTTATCATTTAAATTATTTTGCACGCCTCCTCTGGTGGTGAAGTATCATTCGGATCAACCATGACATGGATCATTCTTTTAGCT
Source organism: Triglochin maritima (assembly GCA_963682175.1). Lineage (NCBI taxonomy): Eukaryota > Viridiplantae > Streptophyta > Magnoliopsida > Alismatales > Juncaginaceae > Triglochin > Triglochin maritima. The sequence continues at coordinate 25,439,598 of OY821774.1, read as the reverse complement.
TTGGGCCTTGAGTATCTTAAAGTATATATTTTTTTCTTTTCTTTTTCCGTGATTCAACACATTTACTTTTTCTGACACTTTTACCATTTTTGCATTCGTGTAGCGAGTTTGGTCGATAATCCCGAGCTGGTAGACTCAAGTTACCGGGTTTCAAGATACCCCTACGGACCAGTGACTCAAAGGCTTGGGCTTTTGTAATCATTTTGCAAAATGTGCTTTCCTCACTTTTATTCCACTTTTATTTTCCTCAAGGCTTAATTGCTATCAGAAGTCCACACTTCCCGGTATATTTTCCTCAACCTCTGCTTTTTATCAACCACTTCAAAGATTTGATTCATCCAATTTAAGTGCATACATGTCTTAAAGGGCAATGGGTTATTTCTTTGGAACTTAGATTTATGTCATAATTTCTACAAGCAGAACTATATAATAAGGAACAAAAACTCAATGCAATTTGTACACGGATTTTGGCAGTTCAATCTTAAGCTATGTCATGAAACATTGATTTTTTTTATTTTTTTTTTGTTTTTTTTAAAAGACAGAATTTTAAAACAGATAGATAGATAAATACCCCCCTACACCTAAATCATGCATTGTCCTCAATGTATGCAAAGAAAAAGCAAATGCACTTATTACCTGAGTCAACGTGCGGTAGAGGGGTTGAATTTGCTCAGAGTCAACCATAGTCAGAACTGGATTGAATGACACCATGTTGGTGCATGTATCCAGTTGAATTGTGCCACATGTTGCACTGAGAGTCCTGAGGCACAGATTGCACACCCCTCACATGTATTGATTCTCTTGTTTGTTCGAGTGATGGTGGGTGTGTTCCAGAATTACTCCTCCTTTTCTCACTTCCTTTTTATTTTGTAATGATTTATTTGATTCAGAAATCTTATAGATACGTGCTCTCATCACAACATCACTTTCATTGCATATTATTTCTGGCTCACTATTAACATGAAAGATATTAAATTCAGCTTTTAAGTTCCCGAAAGATAATTGCATGAGCCTATTTTGACAGTTTATCAATGCTTCAGAAGTGGCTAAAAAGGGTCTGCCTAGTATTACAGGGATTTGTCTTTTAGGATCGACCACAGGTTCAGTGTCTAAAACGACAAAATCCACTGGGTAAATGAAATCACCCACCTTGATCAAAACATCCTCGACTACACCTCTTGGTTTCTTAATAGAGCAGTCAGCAAATTGAAGAGTTGTCTTAGAGGGTTTTAGTGGACCAAGGTTGAGTTGCTCGTAGACAGAGAACGGGAGTAGGTTAACACTAGCACCAAGGTCTAGAAGGGCTTTGTTGATAAAAGTATCTCCTATTGAACATGAAATTGTGGGACACCCAGGCTCCTTATATTTTATAGGAGATGTGTTGGACAAAATAGAGCTTATGTTTGTAATTAAAAATGCCTTCTTTCGTACATTCGTTTTTCTCTTTTTAGTGCACAGATCTTTTAAGAATTTAGCATAAGCAGGTATTTGTTGAATCATGTCTAAGAGTTGAATATTCACCTTAACTTGCTTAAATACTTCCAAGATTTTCTCCATTTGTGCACTTGAGTTCTTCTTGAGTCTATTGGGGAATGGGGCTTTAGGAACATAGACTCGCTCAAGTTCGGGTTGAGTAGGTGGGTTGGGCGTTTCAGATTGGACGTCAGGTTCACTGGTCAGGTCATATGTGGGTGCTTGACGACTACGTTGATTAGACATTCTAGGATGTACCACATTGTTATCAACTTGTCTTCCGGACTGTAATGATACTACTGTATTTATTTGTTGGAACGGTCCTTCCTCATTAACCATTTGAACCGGTCTAGGGTTGTTATTTCTTGAAGGTGGTTGATAGGGCTGATATTGATTATTAGATCTTGGGTTCACCTCAGGTTGACTTGGAAACCGACCCTTTTCTCTTTCACCTACTATTTGTGCTAGTTGGCTGACTTGTGTCTCTAGCCTTTGGAAGGACTGGTTGGTTGTTTGTATAAAGGTTTTCATCAAATTTTCCAAGCTTGTCAACCTAACCTCATGATCTCCATTGTTACTAAACCCAGATGATGTATTATTTTGGTTATACGGGTTTGGTTGTTGTCTAGGAGGTTGACCGTGTTGGTTTGATGAGAAATTGGAATTATTACGCCAACCCGAGTTATAGGTTGATGCGTATGGGTCATTTCTAGCATTGTTAAACGTGGCGTTAACTTGTTCCCAGTCCGCACAATCCTCCATTAAATGACCAGTCTAACCACATCTAGAGCAAGTGATAGACGATGCTTGATTCACTCGGGTTTGTAGCTCTAGACTTTCCATTCTACGCATAAGGGTAGCTAGTTTTGCTTCAGCCGCTATGTTGGCATCTACAGCTAAGACACCTAGTTTGGGTTGACTTGCTATTCTAGATCCAATACTCGGGTCAAGCGGAGTCCTAGCATTGTCCCATTGCATACTGTTTTCAGCTAAGTCCACAAGAAAAGTCCAGGCTTCATTTTCATTTTTTGACATAAAGTTCCCTTGGCTTACGGATTCTACCATAACCCTAGATGTGGGTGTCAATCCCTCATAAATAATTTGGCACAATTGCCATCTTGGAATTCCGTGATGAGGGCATTGGGTCAGCACACTTTTGAATCTTTCTAGATAGGAATAGAACGGCTCGCTCTCAGATTGAACGAATGCAACAATTTCATTCCTAATCCTCATAGTCTTATGGTTGGGGAAATATTTCTTCAGGAATACTTGAACAAACTCAGCTCAACTCCTAATAGATCTTTCTGCTAGACTATATAGCCATTTCTTAGCGTCATCTTTCAATGCTAGAAGCACGAATTTCAGACGCACTGCCTCCTCCGGGATATGCTGGTATTGCATAAGAGAGCAGATTTCCTCAAATTCTCTAAGGAAGAGATATGGGTCTTCCCTAGAGGTGAACTTAGGCAACATACTCATGTATTGTGCCTTAAGTTCGAAGTCGCGACCCTGGATGGTGGGCATAACGATGCACGATGGGTGAACAGCCATCGCTGGGTAGCATGGATTCCTCAGAGTTATAGGTTGTGCAACAGGTGGGTCCACTACATTCTCACCCATTGGATCCGGGTAAGGTGGTGTAGCAGATGAATTGGGGCTAAGTTCCAGACTGGAATCTAGATGAACTCGTGAGAGTCAATTACTCAAGTCCCGAATCCAAATCTGAGTGCACCGGGTTGAATCAATTTTTGAATTCAAATTCGAAATTTAAATTCCAAATTTAATTTCAAGAATTAATTACAAATTATTTTTTCGTTTTTTTTTATTTTTATATTTTTTTTTCAAAAGGGAAACAAACAATAGAATGTGGAAAGATGAGAAAGGAATCGTAATCTAGAGAATTGAGGTGAGAAGAGAAAGAAGACTCAGATGAGAAGGGAAACCTAACTCTAAAGATAGAAAGAGGGTTGGTCAGAAAAATTCCTAAGAAAGCACGGTTCAAACAATCCTAGACCTAGTGTTACTTAGATCTAGACGACTCCTAACTGGTTGAGTCGAATTGATTTCCTTGATTCACCTCCCTCACTAATCAAACCAAATTGGCCAGACAGTGTATAGCTTGTGGGGGTGCTTCCGACAGAGTCGGTGCCAATTAGACAATCACTTCGCTTGGAAGACTTACGTCGACACAAAAACACTTTCTAGACACCAACTTAAATTCGATCGGCTTCAGGTCATAGCAAGTCAAACCAATTCTTCTCCTTAAATGAGTCGGAATCCTTAGGGGTCAATGTCTAGTTGATTTTAATTTAAGGTTTGGGTGACACTTTGGGATTGTTATTTGTGGGCCACGGGAGGGTGATGAAATCCCCACCGTATCTTTTCCTACGGAGTTGCCCTTAAGATAGTTTAACTTTGATCTAGCAAAGATAGTCAAACAATGGTCTTTAATTGGGGGCAATTGCAAGGTTGTATGCAAACTAAATTATATGCCTAAATGCAATCGATAAAACTCGTGCACGTACCTTGACTCCAGCACTCTTCAACAAAAATTGATTTGCAAGAATTTAGCAAGAATAATGCATACAAAACACTAAATGATGCATGCACTAAGTTCTTCTAGTTTTGCCAATTTTTTTAGGTCAGAGTTGAATTATTGCCAATTATGGAATTTTTGCCCTAACACATGCAGTTCTATGAAAATGAAATTTCCCGAAACTAGAAATTACGAGGAAAAAGGCAACAAAGGTTACCTACGCAATGCTTAGTCGGGTTCGCCGCCCGCGCTCGAAATTTCAGTACCTCCACGCGTCCACCCAGAGATGGTGCTAACCCCATAAAAAATTGAAGCCCAGATGCTTCAAATGTGCGGCGATTCCGCCGCAGGTTCTTCTTGGTATGCGGCGATTCCGCCGCCCTTGTTGCTCAGACTGCGTTCAGATTTCACCGCGCGCTCTGTTTTCTGCTGAAACACAAATCCAAATACTTAGATCGCGCACAAGATAAACAGAATAAAATCAAAATCAACAAAAAAAACAAAATCTACGTCCCCTCCCCGACAACGGCGCCAAAAACTTGATGGGAATTAAATTTTTACCGCAAGTGCACGGCGTCTATGAAGACGTGGCAAGTACGGGTCGAACACAAGGAGGGAGAGATCTGTTATTAGTGTGATTTCGATTGGGGGAAAGAAGGAGAGAAGAATAAATTGGGTTTTTTTTGAGATTTTTGGTTTTTATTATCTAAGGCAAGAAACAAGAACAAATAAAACTAAAACAAGAACAAGATGGTGAATTCCGTTGGGTGGAGGTTTAGATATCGGGTTTAGATTAGAGAATTCTGAAACTTATAATAAATCATATTAGTTATAAAGCATTACATGATAAATGATTTAACACAAACTCAAGTAATCAAAATATACTAACACGAACTTAAAATAATAACTTTATTCTTCTTCTCTTCACCCTAAATCCGTCACCTCCACCCTTTGGAAAGAGTTAGAAACTCATGGATGGGAGGAAGGAGAAGGGGTCCTAGAGGAATTACAAAAGAAAACTAAAGACAAGAAATAAAAGACAGAATTTTATTACTAAAAAGAAGAATACAAAACTAAGACTAAGAATTAAAAACTACAAGCTAGGACCTCCATAACATCGTTCTTGGGGCAATTTATAGTTGTTACAAGAGACCTAAGTATAGAATTGGAAAGTACACGTGTCCAGACACGACTGGACAAAATTTGAGCACACGGATCGCCTAGGGGGCGGCGGAATCGCCGCACATTGTGTGTGTTGTGCGGCGGAAACGCCGCACAATCGAGTCGGATTAAATCTGGATTTTGGCTGAATGTTTATGGTATGATTTGATCCTCCTTTGCGCATGTGGATTGATTCTTTCCATTCCTTTGAGCTCCGAATTAATTCCTTTATATATTTGGAGATCCACATTGATTTTTCTTTAGATTTTCTCCATAATAATAAAAGCTACCCGTGATTTGCAATTAGGTCCTTGGCTTCTTGCAATTATGTCCCCGGCTACTTTTGTGCTTAAGTCCTTGTTCTTTTTGTAATTAGATCTTGAATGCTTTTATGCTTGGATACATTTCCATTTGAAACCCGATAATCTTGAGCTTGGTATTTATGATAGAAATGAGTCTTTTGCACGCGTTTATGCTCGGGATATGGGTAAATTGCATTCAGGTCCCTGTATTCTGTAAATCAGATTAAACACATACCTTAGTAGCATTTATTGATATAAAATTAATCTAAATGAAAGACATATGATGCAATGTATGCAATGCATCACTGAGTAATAATAGATGTTTTTCTTTGGTTATGTTGTTTCTTTCTTAGTTTAATTTCCTTTCATATGTCTTGCATGCTTCTTTAGTTTTATGTCTTTTTAGCTTTTTTAATATTTCTTGCTTTCTTAGTTTAATTTCCTTTCAGTCGAATGTCTCATTTTAATGTAGGTTGTAGTTTAAATATGAGTGAGTTGCATGTGCTTTTGTTGCCCTTACCTTGATTAATGTCTTGTATGTTTTAATGATATTGTGTTATCTTATTTCATGTGGAGGCATAGTGGGGTTAGGTAATACATGAGTTCGTTTAGATTCATTCCAATTATTGTCTTGTTTGTTTTAATGATATTGTGTTATCTTATTTCATGGAGGCAAAGTTTGATTTAGTTTTATGATTTTCATGCACGACATGTTGTGATGAGCATATTTGAACACACACACATACACATATCTTTGTATTCACATTCTTTCTCTACCCCCTATGGGGTTCAGTTTTATTGCTGAATTTTCCATTTCCTTTTGCATTTTAGTGTAGTTTGACCATAACTCCTTTCTCTCCTTTCTTTCCCACTCGCCATCGAACAAACTAAAGTCGACACACCTCCCTGTGGATCGACCCGTATTTGCCACCGCTTCAACGTGGTTGTGCACTAGCGGTCAATTAAAACGTTAAATCAAGTTTTTTTCTAAAATCGGTCCCAAGGCGGATCCTCTTTATTGGCAGTGAAGGTAGGAAACATGCTCACTGATTGAACATTTTAATTATGAGGAATGATGAGGTGAGGATATGGATGGAATTGATAAAGGAAACATAACTTGTAGTTACATGTACTCTTGTTTACCTCACCTTGGTTGATGTCTTGTATGTTTTAATGATTGTGTAAATCTTATTTAATGTGGAGGCATAGTGAGGTTTGTCTTTATACATGAGTTCATTTAGCTTCCTTCGAATTATTGTCTTGTATGTTTTAATGATATTGTGTTATCTTATTTCATGTGGAGGCAAAGTTGGATTTAGTTTTATGATTTTCATGCACTTCATGTTGTGATGAGCATAATTGAACACACACATACACATATCTTTGTATTCACATTCTTTCTCTACCCCCTATGGGGTTTAGTTTTATTGCGTATTTCCATTTCCTTTCGCATTGTAGTGTAGTTTAGATCATAACTCCTTTCTCTCCTTTGTTTCCCACTCGCCTTCGACAAACTAAAGTCGACACACCTCCCTGTGGATCGATAGGTATTTTCCACCGCTTCAACGCGGCCGTGCACTTGCGGTTATAATTAAAACGTTCAATCACCCCACTGGAGAGTCTTCGGATTTTGTACACTTTTTGATCCGACCAGCTCTGATACCAAGTTGTAATGCCCCCGATCTCGTGGGTACGTACGTTGGGGAAACATAGTTAATTTGTCACGTTTAGAGTCATCCACGATGGCTGAAGGAGCTACAATAAAAAATGAAATAAACTAGACCTATAGAATTAAAGCATACATGGATACACAATAAAAGACATGAAATGGCATACAAAAATTATCATATATGGAAATAAAACACAAAATTTATTACATCAAGTTTTACTCAGAACTACAACATGAATAATGCGGAAGCAAAAGATAACTAAAGAAGAAACTGGTCGACGGGTGGATTGAGAGAGATTGTGGGGGAGGAGAGAGGGGGCAGCATGGGCGTTCCTAGGGTTTCTAGGGTCGTTTTCACCATTTTTCCACCTAAATTCTTCTTTGTCGTTCTAGTTTCTTCTATATTCTCTTGCAATGGAGAATGTTTTGAGTGTTAGAGCAACTCCCATCGACTTGGAGGAGTTTTCAAGTCTTAAGGGTGTTGAAAAGGGCCGTGAAGAAGCACGAGAGGTGGATGTGGAGGAACCAAAGGAGCCTTCTCAGCCTCGCAAATGGTCTGATCTCTTTGAGAAAAGGGCCAAGCCAAGCACGACTTTGGAGTTTGTTGCACCAACAATAAGGGAGGGAGGCGCTAGGGTTGTTACAATTTCGAGTTAAGAGCAAGAAGAGGCCATTGGCGCATGGAAGAAGGTGTTGATGGGATATTTCGTGGGCTTTTCTCCCCATTTACCTACACTTGAGAAACATCTAGCTAAGGTCTGGAAAATTTTGAAAGAGATGGAGATTGTCCGTCGGAGGTTCAACATGATGATTTTAAGATTCTCCCTTGATTCCGACTAAGAACGGGCCATGGTTCGTGAGGGGGCACCACTCATTCTACAACCTTTGTCCGCCGTCATAAAGTCTCAAGACAAGGTTAGCACGGTTCCTATTTGGGCGAGGTTCCCGGATTTGGACCTTAAATTCTGGTCCAGGAAACACGTTGGCACACTTGCAAGCATGTTGGGGTCACCAATGTACATGGATGAGAACACGGCGATGGGACGCCGGCTAGCTTATTCTCGAGTGTGCGTAGAGGTTAGTGGTGATTTTGATTATCCATCCCACATTTTTGTGAAAATTAAAATGAGAATGACGAGGGTGAGGTCGTGCATGTGGAGTATGAGTGGAAGCCTTTATTTTGTAAGTTATGCTCCATGTTTGGTCATCTTGATAATCGTTGCCCCAAGAATGCGCCGGAGGTGAGGGCTGTAATTGGGAAGGAAGCCATGGATAGAGGGCATAGGTGGGTGGAGAAGACGAAGGGCCAGGAAGGATGGAGTGGGGGTAGTGGAGGAGGTGTTGTTGGGGGGTGGGTCTAGGTGCGGATGGGGTCGATGGGAGCATGGAGGAAGGTAGCTCGTTGGAGATGGGGGTGGGGCTGGAGGTTAACGAACATGCACCTCTAGGTTGTGTAACGGGAGGGTGTAACGGAGTGAGGGATGGTGTGAAGGGAAATGATGGTATTCCGTTGGGGATGAGGTGGAGTCGATAAATGGAAGAGAGATGGGCACCTCCTTAGTTGCTTCAAGCATGAACCATGCAAATGAAGGAATTCGTTGGGATGGGGCTGACCAAAAATGACCTAGGGAAGTGGGAACCATTGAGAAGGGGTCAACTGAAGGGAGGGAACCAATAGGAGCTGAGGTAGGTAGGGTGGAAGGAGAGGGGCCAATAGGAGCTGAGGTAGGTGGAGTGGAATGTGTGTTCCAAAATGAGAATAGAAAGGAGGCAGTACCTTCCAAGGGAGCACCTTCGTTGATTGGGGCAAATGAAGAAAGTCGACTGTCATTGGTGGAGGAAGTGGGTGGAATAGCTAAAAAAGCACAAAAGGTGGATGGGTCACGTGGGGGACTAGATGGGTTGCATGGTTTGCATGGAAGTGGTTGTTTGCAACGTGAAGTAGTAGTTGAATGGACACGTGATGGACTCTCAAAAGAAGCAAAAGTGCATGGGGTGGAAGTGTTGCATGGGGTTAAACTGAGGGAGAAAGATGGTGCTCCCTCACAAAACAAATTCCAGCTCCTTTCTGATCTTACAAATGATAAGATGGAGGGGGATGATAGGGCTCGCGAGGGAAGCCCAATAGCTACAGACATGAGGTACCTTGACGGAGAGACGGATACACGTAGTGTCGAGAAGGAAGGCAAGAGGGAGAAAGCATCACCTCCACACTCCTTCCGGCAAGGGAGAGAGGTGGGAGTGGCAAATCAAACGAAAGGTAATCGAGGAAAGAAGGGAGTTCGCTCCCCACTTTCGCACCTATGAAGTGGCTTTGTGGGAACGTGCGTGTTGCGAATGCCCGGGGGCGCCCATACATGATTCGTGACAAAATAAACCGGGGGAAGGTGGATTTTCCTTGTATTGTTGAGCATAAAATTAAGAAGAAGAGGTTGACGAGGTTTGTCAAATCAATTTCGCAAGATGATTGGGCGTCGAATAGTGAGGTGGTAAATTCCGGGAGGATCGTTATGGTGTGGAAGGACTCAAAATATGATCTTTGGAAGACTCGTGAGATGGCTCAATTGGTTCATATGGAGCATTTGGTTCGAGCCACGGGTCAGCACATTGTGATAACTTTAGTGTATGGAGATAATAACTATATTACGAGGATAGTGCTTTGGGAGGACCTACACGGGTGCGAACATAGGGATGGATGGCATGGGTTGTCATAGGGGATTTCAATTGCATTAGGAGTGAATGGGAGAAATGTGGAGGGGGTGGTTTTAATATGGTGTCTATGGTGGAGTTTAACCATTGGATTGAGGCTAGTAGCTTGCTTGAGGTAGAAACGACTGGAGGAGAGTTCACATGGTCAAACTTACGCATGGCCCCAGTCGGATTGAGACAAGAATTGATCGAGGCTTGTGCTCACATGTATGGTTGGAATGCTTCCCGGATTCTATATGTTATGTGGAAGGTAAAGAGGTTAGTGACCATTTTCCATTAGTGGTGGATCTTGAGCCTCTTGGTACGTGGAAAAGGAAGATGTTCAAATTTGTGAATGCTTGGGCTGGCCACGACCAATTCAAATGAGTGGTCAAGGAGGCTTGGTCAACATATTGAAGGGACTCCCATGTTTCGTGTCATGGGAAAGTTGGAGGCTGTTAAAAGGGAATTAAAAAGGTGGAGTGATGAAGTGTTTGGGAATGTCAATGAACGGTTACATGAGACAAGGCAGGAGTTACAACAAGTTCGGATGGAGGTAGAAGAAAATCCGGGGGATGAGGAGCTAAGGAGAAAGGAAAGTGAGGTTGTGGACAGGCTGTCCCAAAACTTGGTGGTGGAGTAGGCGACTCAAATTCGTGGTTCTAACATGCTTCCCTTCGAGTGAGGAGAGCCACCAATACGTGCGTAGCATAGTTGAGGGATGAGATACGATTGAGGATGAGGATCCGATCCGTGTGGGATACGGTGCCAGTTTGCTAACTTGTTTTTATGTAGTGTGTAGGGGGGAAACATTACTGTGGACATAGATCTTCATATGATTGATGGGGTTTGGGATGAATGGGTGTCAAGATCGACTTAAGAAAAGCTTATGATACGGTGTCATGGGAGTTCTTGGATGAGGTATTAGACAGGTTCGGGTTCAACAACAAGTGTAGAAAGCTAGTGGCGACTTGTGTGAAGGCCTCTTTTGTTGTAAATGTGAATGATGCATACTCGAGGCCTTTTATAGCTTCAAATGGGCTGCGACGAGGTGATCCTCTTGCTCCACACCTTTTTGTTCTATGTATGGAAGTGTTGGACGCTTCGATATGTCACGAGGAAATGAGAGGTAACATTCGCCCGGTGAAGTGTGGAGATGTATCAGTATCACATTTTATGTTTGTTGACGATGTCATGTTTTATGCGAGCGCTACCAAAGCTGATGCTCGTGCTTTTGAAGGTGTTTTTGATGATTTTTCGAGGTGCTCGGGGCTGAAACTAAACAACTTGAAGTGGCAAGTTTTCTTGGGAGGAAGTGCACCGGATGGGGATTGGATTTGTAACTACTTACGAATGGAAATGAGTGAGCTCCTGTTGACATATATTGGGCTACCATTTTTCTCCTAAAGGTTTGCTAAAAGGCATTGCAGAACACTTATTGAGAGGATAAGAGGGAGGCTTAGTTTTTGGAAAGGTAAGCTTCTCTCTATGGTCGGGAGAGTGGAGCTGGTGAGAAGTGTACTCACATCCTTTAGTATTTATTGGACTTCAGCATTCTTGGTTCCAAAGAGTGTGCTACAAGAGATTGAAAGGATTATGATGCATTTCATTTGGGGGGACCAAAGAAGATGGTTGTTGTGTCCTGGAAGGATATATGTGCACCAAAGAGAGAAGGCAGGTTGGGGTTGCGTAGATTGGTGGAATGGAATGATACTGGGCTTCTTCGTTTATTTTGGATAATTGCTTCGAAAGGTACAACTTTAATGGCTAATTGCTTGCGAAGTTAATACATTAGGAGCAAGACCATATGGATGATGCGACCCCCACCCACATTCTTCATGGGTGTGGAGAGGTATTATGCACGTTCGGGACATTACGAGAGACAAGATGTTTTTCCAAATATGTAATGGGCACACGGTGAAGTTCTTTGAGGAGCCTTGGTGTGGTCCTCCGCTTCTTAGACTACCGGAGGGTGAAAGAATGAGGTTACATGGCGAGTGCCTCGTCTACGCTCCCTTGCTCTCATGCAATTGTTGATGAGGTTAACTTCCATTCCGGTAGGTCACGGAGAGTACACACTATCATGGGTCGGGGATACTCGGAGTAAACTTACATTGAGTGAAACTTGGCATTGGGTGAAGCCGAAAAGGCCTATTGTTAGGTGGGGGTCGATGGTGTGGCACAAATGGGTTGTCCCGAAGCATGCACTAATCTTGTGGAGGGTGGTTCCATGGAAATTGGCCACTCGTGACATGATGAGGCGACGGGGACTGAAGCTATGTGTTATATCGAGATGCGCCTTATGTAAGAGTGTATATGAGGATTTAACGGACTTGTTTTGGGAATGTCCATTTGTGCGGGTTGTATGGGATGAAATTAGCCACGATGGAGGAAATATATCGACTTCAAAGGTGGAGCGCACCATCCAAGTATAGTGCACTCACGATCAAACTAGCACTAGGAGCAGTGGATTTCGAATGTTGGGCGGAATGGAATAGAAGACTTATGGAAGGCGAGGAATGGCAAGTAGAGTCTGTTGTCCAACAAGTGAAGGAGGTAGTTCAGATTAAAGGATCCAGACTGCTGGAACGAAGGGGAGAAGAGCTTGACAGGACGACTTTCGAGAAGACGTGGTCATGAGATAGTGGCCATATAGCAAAGTAACGTCGAGTAGAGAAATGTAATGTGGTAAGAAAAGTAACCGCAAGTGCACGACTGCGTTGATGCGGTGGCAAGTACGGGTCGATACTCAGGTAGGTGAGTAGCCTCTGTTTTTCAGAAATCAAGTGGCAACAAAGAGGGAGAAGAGTTTGTCTATGCTAATCTACGCTACACTAAACTACTAAGACGAAAAATGCAAAGTAAAGCAACTAACGATTACTTTGAAACAAAACTACATGAATGTTAAACTAAGCTGGAATCAAGAAGAGAAAGACCCCTAGGGGTGGAGTGTGTGCACACTTGTAAAAACATGGTGAAGAATGCATTCTATAGGCACAAATGTAGGTAGTGTTTTCATGCATAGGAAGTGTCTAAAAGTTATGGAAAAACCTATCAATCCATTCACTAACCTAGTTGATTAACATTCATATACACAAGCTGGTTATTTCGGAACCTAAACAAGCATGGGAGGTGTCTAAGATGTGTGACAAAACCCATCAAGTGTAGTATTCTACTCTAACAAGCAAGCATACATTCACATTTATCAACACAATCAAAATATAAAGCATTCATATCCATTCTTTAATGCATGTATGAACATCATCTCCACCCCCAAAGGGGGATGGATCTACTCACTACACATTACCCTAACAATTAAACTAAAGAAGAAAAGAAACATTCTAACTAATTTAGCCTACAATCAAAGAAATAAAACTAAGCTAAGCATGCATAAAGAAACAACATCAGAACAAAATAATGGAAAAATTATTTTATTAGATGGCTCACATTTAATGTAGCATTCTTCTCCACCTTGAGATTTTGCTCCAAGGCTTACTCCAAGTAGAGAGAATGCCACCAAGCAATGGGGAATTACAATAGAAGGTGAAGAGTTATATTTATAGCCATAGAAAAAGATAATCCGGGACAATCCCCCGGTATGGGACTAAACAAATACCAGAAATAGACTAAATACACGTTCCACATAAATCTTAGCGGATCCGGACCAAAAGTGACCGCCAATTGGCGGTCTAGAGTGTTCGAATCGCTCTGGATTTTCTTGTGGGCTTTCCTAGAAGGCTTGATTTGTCTTTGATGCATCTACTTTGCTTGTTGGAGCTCCGACCCGAATACAATTGCCAAAATACTCCCCTTGATGGTGTGAAGTATTCTTGTTTGCTCATTGGTACTTCAATCTTACGTTCAGGTCCTTCGATCTTGCATCTTAGTCATTGAGTCTCTCAACTCACTCATTTTTCATGCTTTTAGGTCCATTTATGCGTCTTCTCTTCAAACCTATTTATTTCTGAAATTTAAACATAAAACTCGTCACGTAGCATTGTTTAGGTGAAAGATAAAGGATATAAGATACAAATATAAGCACGAAATAATGTCAATCATGTATGTACTATGTGGGGATCCGAGCTTGTACTTCAGCAAGCTACGAGGTCGTAAGTATGTAGTTAATTTACGCAAATCAATAAAATTTGATGATATGCCTTTCTTTTGCTTTGCAAAAAAAACTAGTTTACGAGTCCCGCATGTACAAAATCCTCCAAAACCTCCCAGTTTGACCCCTGTAGGAAACCTAAGTACCTGAGGCAAAATAATCAAGGAATATGCGTGAGTCTTCAATAAGAAAACCCCGTACTTACATACATATTGAATCCTTAACTTACATACATACATCCACATTATCACTCTCATAACATCAATAACAACCGCAAAATGCTAATGTAAGGCCCATGTAATAAGAATCATAGAACATGAAAATCAAACATGCAACATGAAGTAACAGGTCATGCGACTCTAGTCATGAGGTACATATAATAGGACATTAATTCACATGCAAGGAACAAGCCAGATTCAAGTATATCTCTATACATCAATAACGTCAGGCTATACATAGGAAACTACACATTCAGATCTAACCGTACGTTCACAAAACATATACAAGAATCAAGCGACAAAATAATAACATTCATAACGTGCACTAGATCATGTGACATCAACTATAACAAATTACACAGATGCATGCACCAACCCTCTGACCACCAGAAACACATCTAGACCTTGCCTCCACGACCAACTCAGGGTAGGATGTAAACGCAGCAAGGCAAGGTGATCTGGCCAGCCCACCACGCAAGGGGTAACACGTAGCACCAACCGAGCCAACGAGTCAGGACCACGCACGCCCTCCGCGCATAGACCACATCTCGCTCCACCATAGCCATGCCGGTCGTCCACCTCACCTAGTCCCACGCCACACCATCAGAGGACAACCACCATTGTGATCCAGCTGCACTAGCCGACTCTTGAGGGCTACACACCCAATGCGGGCGAGAAACCCTTAGGTGACCATGCAGGTGCCAGCCGCTCATGGCCCAAGGCAGAGGCCACCCCACCTCTACCCTGGGTGCCCTATTCAGACCTCATTGGAGCTCACCACATCTTTAGTTCTACCTGGATGCCCCAGCAGCCCACCACCAGCCGCCTGGTTTGGCGATTAGCTTGGTCACACAACTAGTTGCAGCACCAGCCTCTTCTGTGCTGGCCAGCCCACCAGCCAACACCCCCACCCCTTATCCTACGTTTGAGCCTCAGGAAAACCTGATTTTGAAGATGACACCCTGGAGATCATCGGAGTTGCTGCTGTCGTCTCCCTTGTGTGCCTCTCCTGCTTGTGCGCGCTTGCCACAAGTTCGTCGGAGCTGCTGCCTTGCCTGAGTCGCATGGTCACCAGAGATGAAGGGAGGGTGTGGTGGTTTCTGAGTGGGAGAGGGAGAAAATAAGGAGAGTGGCAGCTAGGGTTGGGTCTAAGTCATGTATCCTCCTTCCAAGATAGGCAACACATGATAACACCATCAATTCGTTGATCACCTTCCATATTTCCTTCATTCAAATTTCAAATGCATGCTGACTAGGCCACCACCTCAAATGAACACCCCACTCAAGATGCCACATGTCTCTTGATTGACATCATATCATGCATATTGATGTATTGCATACATTGCATCATATGTCTTTCATTTAGATTACTTTTACATCAATAAATGCTACTAAGGTATGTGTTTAGTCTTATTTACAGAATACAGGGACCTGAATGCAATTTACCCACATCTCGAGCATAAACGCATGCAAAAGACTCATTTCTATCATAAAGACCAAGTTCAAGTTTATCAGGTTACAAATGGAAATGTATCCAAGAATAAAAGCATTCAAGATCTAATTACAAAAAGAACAAAGACTTAAGCACAGAAGTAGTCGGGGACTTAATTGCAAAAAGTCAAGGACCTAATTGCAAATCACGAGTAGCTTTTATTATTATGGAGAAAATCTAAAGAAAAATCAATGTGAATCTCCATATATATAAAGGAATTAATCCGGAGCTCAAAAGAATGGAAAGAATCAATCCAGACGCGCAAAGGAGGATCAAATCATACCATAAACACACAGGAAAAATCTGGATCGAATCCGAGCCAAAAAGGTGGCGATTCCGCCGCACCTCATGTACAAATTGCGGCGATTTAGCCGCACAAAAGTCGATCCGTGTGATCAAATTTTTACCAATGCTGTATTGACGCGTGTACGTTCCATTTATATATTGGGATCCCTTGTATCGGCTATAAATAGCCCCGAAAACGATGGTAGAAGGGTCCTTGGCCTTAGACCTAGTTTTTAGTTGTTTTTATTTTCAGTTTTGTACTCTTCACTTTAGTAATAAAATTCTGTCTTTTATTTCTTGTTTTTACTTTTCTTTTGTAATGTCTCTAGGACCCCTTCTTCCTCCCTCTATGAGTTTCTAACTCCTTCCAAAGGGTGGAGGTGATGGATTTAGGGTGAAGAGAAGATGAATGAATGTTATTATTTTAATTTCATGTTAGTATATTTTGATTACTTGAGTTTATGTTAAATCATTTATCATGTAATGCTTTACAACTAATATGATTTATTATAAGTTTCTGAATTCTCTAATCTAAACCCGATATCTAAACCTCCACCCAACGGAATTCACCATCTTGTTCTTGTTTTAGTTTTATTTGTTCTTGTTTCTTGCCTTAGATAATTAAAAATCAAAAATCTCAAAACCAACTTATTTCTTCTCTCCTTCTTTCCCGCAATCGAAATCACATTAATAACAAATCTCTCCCTCCTTGTGTTCGACCCGTATTTGCCACGTCTCCATTGACGCCGTGCACTTGCGGTATAAATTTAATTCACATCACATATATTTGTGTCTTATATCCTTTATTTTAGCCTAAGAACTGATACGTAATGAGATTTATGTTTATGCTTCAGGAATAAACATGTTTGAGAACAAGAGACTTAAAAAGGACTTATAAGCAAGGAAAATGACTAAGTTGCAGGACTTATGGACTGAAATGTAAGAGAGAAGGACCCGGAGGTAAACCAAAAGGACCCATAAGCAAATCAAGAAACTTCACACCATCATGAGGAGTATTTTGGCAATTAGATCCTGGCCTAAACTCCAATAACCGATCTGGGTGCATCAGACATGAAAAAATCAAGGCAGACAACCACACTCCAAATCCAGACAAAATCCAGAGTAAATAGACCGCCAATTGGCGGTCCAAGATCGCTGATTGGCAATCGGTTCTTCTCCGAATCCGATAACATTTAGGGGGGTCATGTATTAGAGTGTTTTATGTCTATTTTTAGTAGTGCATTAGTCCCATAGCAGGGGATTGTCCCTGGTTACCTTTTGCTATGTCTATAAATAGAACACTTGTTGGCTTTTGGCCTTAATCTATATTAATTTTGATGATTAATTAACCTAATCTTAATCAATCAACCTAATCAATCAAAGTGAGCAAACACGATTACATGCATTGCATATATATTTGTATACTTGCAATCATCTTAATAGGTTGATCAAGACAATCAAGGAAATGAGCATTGGGAGAAAGACATCAAGGCTCAAGACTTGTAATCAAAGCTTTGGACGAAGACATGTAACTTTGAATTTATTGACTCCATAAGGTTTTATGTAAAGTTGAGAACTAGGATTCTCTCCCGTCATTCATCGGTAAACCGAACCTATTTCGGTCAACCGAATCCTGTCTAGTTCGGTCCACGTAACACCTTTCCAATACCCGAATACTTCCTACCAGTAAAACTTAGGTGTTCTATGGAATTGCCCCAACGGAAGACCGAACCAGCTTTGGTCGACCGAATAGCCCTCGACCGGTTTTGGACTTCGTTCCAACGGTCGCTTTCGAATTGAGTCCCTAGAGTCCAATTGACTTGTCTCATTTCGGACGACCGAATACATATCAGTCAACCGATTCCTTATTGGCTTCAGGAGCCCAACGGCTATTTGCACGTGGAACTTGACCGTTATCTATAAACCAATTTCCCACTCGATGTCAGCAGAAAACCAGTGCTAACTTCGGTCTACCGAAGTATACACGGTCAACCGAACCTAAGTACATCAGAGCCCAACCAATTCTACTGTCTACCATCGAACGGTGAACCGAATGGACTTCGGTTAACCGAGCTTAATTAGGGCGAAATAGATAAAAGCTACTGGAGGTTGGTGAACGGTGATCTGATACATAATCGGTCAACTGAGTTCTTAATTCAAACCAATTCTTCGGACTACCATTTGGATAACAGTCGACCGAATATGCTTGATTTCCGTCCGAGCTTAAGTCACATTATGCATTCCTATTGGTCCATTTCCCCACCAACTCCCAAACGGCTAGTTGAGCTTGAAGACTTATAAATAGGACCTCATTTGTTGGTTTTGAATATCTTGAAGACTTCCTATCTATCCAATACTCAAAGCCAAATCCTCTCCATCCTCAAGCTCTCAATCCACAACACTCAAGCCTAAACTTCACCAGTTGCATATCCAATTCCATATCAATATCCAAGTGTGCTCAAGTGTAGAGTGTTAGTTAGATTGTGATTCCAATTTCTTATTCAAGAATCACCAAGTTGTAAAGCTACGAGGAAGCTCCCTCCCGGGTTGTGAGAGGACACACGACTGAGGCGAGGTTGTTCGCAAGGCTCGGTGTTGTAAACGGTGTTGGTCTCGGCCCAGAACAGAGATAGGTTAGTGGAACCATAAACGAGGCTCAGGGGACCGAGTGAGGCTTGCGAGGAGGACTAAGACCCGGGTGTTGGTGCCGAACCTCTCTAAATTCCGGTGTCGACGAATTTGTGGTTTGCAATTGCCTCTTCCTTAATCCTTCGATTATTATTTTTAATTCCGCATTTATCTATGGATTAGAGGGTCGTAGAGCCTAACAATTGATATCAGAGCATTATGTTGATAATTTCATTTACTTAATCGTAATTTAGCATGACATCTAGTTCTAATCATTGTGAAGGATTATCTACATCCAAGCCACATTTCTTTAATGGGTTAAACTATGACTATTGGAAGAAAAGAATGAGAATATATTTGCAATCAAATGATTTGAAATATTGGACATTCATATTAAACTCATACACACCTCATAATGATGATGAAATTGTATCCTTAACAAAACCCAAAATTAAGGAAGCGGAGATGAATTCCCGCATTATGAATATCTTGTATTGTGGGTTAAATGAAGGGGAATACAATAGGGTAAGAGGTTGTGAAAGTGCTTATGATATTTGGCATACATTAGAGATGCATTATGAGGGTTCAACTAGATTGAAAGAAACTAGGATTAATTTGATCATGCATAAATATGAATTATTTCATATGCAATCCAGTGAAAACATAAGCGAGATGCACACTCACTTCACTGACATCACTTACTCTCTTAAAGCACTTGGCAAGGATTTTAGCAAGGGAGAAATGACTGGAAAGATTCTCTAGTCACTCACTGACGATTGGGAGGAGAAGACGACCGCCATCGAAGAAGCACAAGATCTCACCAAATTATTGGTCGAGGAGGTAATGGGTAGTCTCATGACATATGAGATACACATGAAAGACCACAAGGAGAAGGGAGCCAAGAAATCCCTGGGGCTACACGCCATCGCCAATTCGATCAAAGGAGATAGTGACATTGAGGAACAATTGGGGACACATCAATTTAAGGAGTTTCTCAAAGAAGAGAAAGAAAGGAGAAAAGAGAAGAAGAAGAGCAAGAGAAAAGAGAAGAAGAAGAAGAAGAAGAAGAAGAAGAAGAAGAAAGCTCTCAAAGCTACTTGGGATACTTCATCATCTTCATCAATTAAAGGTGAATCAGCCTTGATGTGCTTCATGGCAATAGAAGACGACGAAAGTGAGGTATCTTCTTGCTCTAGTCGTGATTCAATTGATTCAAATAATTCAAATGCATATAATGAACTACAATGTGAATTCAATGAATTGCTTGAAAATTTTGAGAAAATTTGTCAAAAGAATAAACTAGCAAGAAAGAAAATTAATGAACTACAATCTCAAATTGAAACTATCATGAATGAGAAGAATGAATTGCTTGCTAGTCATAATAAAATTGCATTAGAGAACACTCAATTGATTGATGAAATTGCAACTCTAAATGCAAAACCTTCATGTAGTGATGATATTCAAGATCTAATTGCTAAGAATGTTCAATTACAAAAGGATCTTGAAAAATTCACAAGTGGAAAGAAAATGCTTGATATGCTCATAGGGAGTCAGAAACAATCTTTAGATAAGCATGGTGTAGGCTATTTTGTTAACAACTACAAAAACCTTGTTATTCACACTACTATGAATGGAAGGCATTTCTTTGTGAATAAGAGTTCCTCAAGTGTTTGGGCACCTAAGACCAAAATGGTTTTGGTACCAAAGATTAATGTCAAAGGACCCAAGGTTGTTTGGGTACCAAAATCTTCACTTGTAGGTACTTAGAAGGAGAATCGATAGTAATCGTCTCAAGCAATTAAAGATCGATTCCAAGCTTCAAGGAAATCGTTTGGATCGAATTCATAAAGTCGTCATCGCTATCAAAAGGAGATTGGAACCAATACAAAATCGAGGATCAAAAGTTGGGTATTATTTTCAATCCTCTCAATATTGACTATTTTAACAATTGGTTCTAATCTAGGATTGTAACATGCTTAATTGATATTATACATCATTACTTTTAGGCCTTAGTGATAGGGGGAGCATCTAATGTTATAACATCTTATTAAGGTGGAGAATTATGTAATCCTATACCTTTACATCATATGCTTGTATTGTTTGCATTTGATTGATGTCAAAGGGGGGGAATGATAAGGATTTAGCTTCAAGTTACTCATACTATGCATATTGTTAGGGGGACCATCTTAAACATGTATAGTTTACATATATGAAGGGGGAGCAATCATATAGAATAGGGAAGAACTTAAATTGAAACTCAAGCATTAAGATATAGATTTGTATCATCAAAAAAGGGGAGATTCTTGGTTTTTTGGCCTTAATCTATATTAATTTTAACGATTAATTAAACTAATCTTAATCAATTAATCAAAGTGAGCAAACACGATTACATGAATTGCATATATATTTGTATACATGCAATCATCATAATAGGTTGATCAAGACAATCAAGGAAAGGAGCGTTGGGACGAAGACATCAAGACTTGTAATTAAAGCTTTGGACCAAGACATGTAACTTTGTATTTATTGAGTCCATAAGGTTTTATGTAAACTTGAGCACTAGGATTATGTCCCGTCATTCATCGGTAAACCGAACCTATTTCGATCAACCGAATTCTGTCTAGTTCGGTCCACCGAACACCTTTCGGATACCCGAATACTTCCCACCTGTAAAACTTAGGTGTTCTATGGAATTGCCCCAACGGATGACTGAATAGCCCTGGACCGGTTTTGGACTTTGCTCCAACGGTCGCTTTCGAATTGAGTCCCTAGAGCATAATTGACTTGTACCATTTCGGATGACCGAATACCTTCAGGAGCCCAATGGCTATTTACACGTGGCACTTGACCGTTATCGATAAACCAATTTCCCACTCAATGTCAGCAGAAAACCAGCTATAACTTCGGTCTACCGAAGTGTACACGGTGAACCGAGCTTGAGTAGATCAGAGCTCAACTAATTCTACTGTCCACCATCGAACGGTGAACCGAATGGACTATGATTAATCGAACTTAATTAGGGCTAAATAGATAAAGCTACTAGAGGTTGGTGAACGGTGATCCAATACATATTCGGTCAACCGAGTTCTTAATTCAGACTTGTTCTTCGAACTACCATTTGGATAACGGTCGACCGAATATGCCGCGATTTCTGTCCAAGCTTAAGTCACATCTTGCATTCCTATTTGTCTATTTCCCCACCAACTCCCAAACGGCAAGTTGAGCTTGAAGGCTTATAAATAGAACCTCATTTGTTGGTTTTGAATATCTTGAACACATCCTATCCATCCAATACTCAAAGCCAAATCCTCTCCATCCTCAAGCTCTCAATCCACAACACTCAAGCCTAAACTTCACCACTTGCATATCCAATTCCATATCAATATACAAGTGTGCACAAGTATAGAGTGTTAGTTTGATTGCGATTCCAATTCCTTATTCAAGAATCACCAAGTTGTAAAGCTTCGAGGAAGCTCCCTCTCGGGTTGTGAGAGGAGACACGAGCGAGGCGAGGTTGTTCGCAATGCTCGGTGTTGTAAAGGGTGTTGGTCTCGGCCCGGAATGGAGATCGGGTAGTGGAACCGTAAGCGAGGCTCTGGGCATCGAGCGAGGCTTGCAAGGAGGACTAGGATCCGGGTGTGGGTGTCGAACCTCTCTAAATTCTGGTGTCGACGAATTTGTGGTTTGCAATTGTCTCTTCCTTAATCCTTCGATTATTATTTTTAATTCCGCATTTATCTATGGATTAGAGGGCCGTAGATCGTAACAACTCTTCCTCCTCCTTTGTAATACATCTCCTCTCTTCGTGGCCATTCCCTCTACTAGGAGTAAAGCGTTGGAGAAAAACTCTGGTGGAGAGAGGCTACTTGTAAGGTAAGTGAGCTATAAAGATGTTTTGTTAGTTTTATATTGTCTATTTTCAATTCTTGCATGCTTAGTTTAATTTAATTTTTCTTAATGAGTAGTGAGTAGTTCCATCCCCCTTTGGGGGTGGAGGTGATGTAGATTATGTGGTATTGTTGGGTTCTTTAATTTGTGTCATTTAATATGGTTAATGTAGATCTATACTTGTAGCATGTTAAACGTGTATTAGATGGGATAATGTCCACACTAGGTACTTATCTCATGCTAGCTTTAGATTTTATCTTGTTGCTTCTAATGGTTTAATGGTAATGGCTTGTTATGTATGGATCCATGTTTGGTGCACATTCACATGAATGATTTTGTTTGTATGTAGGATTGATTGATGCTCTAGTGTCCACACTACGTACTTGTTGCATGCTTGATAATCTGAAATAAACCTCAACTTCATGTGAGATATGCATGTTCATGTTTAGCCACGTAATGTTGTGTATCCTGCACTTAGATTCTACACTAGCTTCTACTTGTATGTCACACAAACTACACTTAATCCTAATTGAAATGAAGACCCACTCACACACACACATACCTACACATCTCCACTCCCTGGGTGTTTAGTTTCATTCGTAGTTTAGTGTAGTTAGCATAATCAACAACTTCTTCTCTTTTTTCCCACAAGATTTCTGAAGAACCAAAGTTGACACACCTCCTCGCGGACACGACCCGTATTTACTACTTCTCCACCGACACCATGCATTTACGGTATTTTAAAATGAACAACCAAGTTTTTGGCGCCGTTGCACATGTGGCTGCCACCAAGCGTCGAGTGTCGAGCTCTTGCCATCTCACTTTAAAAAATGGCAACCCGAACGTTGCCGCCCCTGCCCCTCTCCTTGTTCACATAACCTTAAACTAACCTATGGAAGCCAAATGCCTCCAAGGCCCGAAGGGTTTGGGGCTCAACGTCTCCCATAACCGACACAATGCCTACCGCACCATGTGTGCGCGAGTGGTCAAAAAGGAAACTTTCTCGAAAATGGAAACTTCTGTGAAACGATAGACATATATTACAAGCAAGCATACAAGAAACAAATAAACATACAAGCATGAAAGATGAGAATAGACTTTATGATAACATCAAGAGAGCCGATCTGACACGTGTGGTCCATGGATGGGGGGGGAGGGGGGTCAGTAAACCTAAAACATATAAACCTAAAAGGCAAAGGTCTATCAATGGACACATAAGTATATTTCTTTTTGTGAATCAAGTTAAGGTTTAATCTACTGAAATGACTAGTTAATTGTATTTATTTCAATGGATTAGACGCATTGCATGTTGTGTTAGAGCAAAAACATAAGTTGGGATGCTACGAAAGGAAGTTGATTCTCGTTCTCTACATAGCCACCGCTGCTATCCAGGCCCACTATTCATGCTTTATATCCTTTATTTTACCACAATATTGTGCTTCTTGAGTTGTTTGTAGTGTTTCAGGAGTTAGGTAATAAAGAAGAGGAAGGGAGCAAAAAGGACCAAAATGTAACAAGTATGGACTGCTTTGGAAGATTCAGGAGCTGTTCGTAATGCCAAGGATTGGATCGCAAATCAGGTAGGACCCAAGTGAAAACCCGGAGGGACCTGATGGTAAAGAACAAAATGTTGTGCCACATGACTTGAGCCAAATCAATATTTCTCCAATTTAAATCAAAGTGATTCGAGCTACTCGACCAGGACTTCACCCCACATGCCAAATGAAGGAACTCATGCGCTGGACAAATTTCAACACGATCCGAGAAATTCAATCCGCCATTGGTGGATTTGGATCCGCTACTGGCGGATCAAGTTTCTTTGTTGTTCTCCAAATTTGGTCGTGGGATGGGTATTCAAGTCAGAGCATTACAGGACTATCAGATGTGATTTAGAGTCGTCCGATTATTCCTAGATTGATCCTAACCATGTATTAGTCTATATAAATCATTGTAATCCCTCCTCACCCACTTCTTACTTCTCCATTAGTTTTAGGTTTTGTTTTGCTGCTGGTTAGTGTAGTTGGAGGCGAAGAAGCATACTTTGTAATATTTTCATTTCAATCAAGTGTGAGTTTTGTTCTTTAAATATATTTAATTTTTGAATCTACTCCTTGAAAGAAAAAAATCTATTTAATTTTTGAGCCTCAAATGGATACAATTTCTTTCATGTTGTTGTTTATTTAATCTTGTTTTAAGTCATTTCCATTATGGGTTCATGATATTTTTACGTTTTCTATTGTGTAGAGATGAGTGGAGAGTAGTCCATCCCCATTGGCGGGTGGAGAAGAAGGTGATTTGATCATGTGATGGATTAGTGTGTGATAATCTTAATCTTTTCAGCCTTACATGATTCCCATAATCATCTAATGGGATTTCACACTTATCTTTGATGTGCTAATGCATTTGAGTGAAGCTTAGCACATGCTTAGATTAGTGAGCCTATTTTATGGGGAATGATGAGGTGAGGATAATGATGGAGTGGAAGAAGGGAACAAGACGTGCATGCATGTGCTCATGTTGGCTTTATCTTAATTAATGTCTTGTATCCTTTAATGATTGTGATAAATCTTATTTCATGTGGAGACATAGTTGGATTTGAGTCATGATGCATGTGAACATATTAGCTTCATTTCAATTATTGTGTTGTATGTTTTAATGATAAGGTTTTATCTTATTTTGTGTGGAGGCAAAGTTAGAGTTGAGTTTTATGGATTTCATGAATGACATGTTTTGATGAGCACATTTGAACACACACTATACTACCCATTTTCATTTCCATGTTCTTTCTCTACCCCCGAAGGGGTTTAGTTTTATTCCTTATTTTCCAATTTCTTTTGCATTGTATTGTAGTTTCGACCTTAATATCCTTTTCTTTCCCCACTCGAGTATCGCGAATCCGACTCGCACACGCTTGCTGTGGATCGACCCGTGCTTGCCACTGCTTTAACGTGGTCGTGCACTTGCGGCAATTAAACTGATTCAATAAACTACGATGATTTATTTTCATATGTAGTCATAGAAAACTAGAAGATTGGGACCCACAGGACAATCATTGCACAATTGTTGATAAACAAAGATCAATGGACACTACTAACTGTGGACGGAAGAACTAAACAAATAAGACATCTTAACAACCTTCTTCAGGCTGATAGAGTCAACAATCCAATAGCAATGGGTGTCCATGAACATGATACGGTAATAATGGCAGAATTCGAGATATCCTACTTTAACATCAACTGGAAACTATCCTATGAAGGGGAAAAATGTCAACGCCAAGCACCCAATACCGAGGATTGTGGAGTGTATGTCTTTCACTTGATAAAATGTTTATTGTTGGAAGTAGATCCCACAGCTGAAATGGACAGGAAATATCTACACCCAATTAGAGGCGAAATGACATTGTATTTGCTTAGGGACTCCAACTTCATAGCCTATTTTTGATACCAGAGAATTGATGTGGAATCTCGAGAACTGTAATTATATGTATTTTTTGTATATTTTTAATTATAATTATATACATTTTTTGTATACAACATTACAACTATTGAAGTTCTAATTGTTTGAAATTTTAAATTAAGGAAATTAATTTTAAATGTTAAAGAACGGTTTGTTCTAGCCCTTAAAACTCGAAGAGATCATTTAAACCACAAAGATGTCCTTTAAAGAATAAACAAAGTTTGTTAATTGTGTGTCTGACATGTGTTGGCAATATCGATCTAAAAGAATTAGGCAAAAGTTGCTGCATCAATACATGACAATCTTAAGACTTCAAACCAAGTAGTTTCAAATCTTTCATCGAAACTAATATTTGAAGAATACCCCTACGACACTTTGACACCGTGTAGACTTTGAGCAAAGTTATCTTCTCTTTTCTAGTCAATGTGTAACAAGGTAGTGGTAAAATTTTATGGGTCCCCTTGTCCTCTGGTGCTAGATTTTCTCGTATACCAAGTTCTACTAGATCAGGTCTGGCTTCATAATCATCTTTAGTCTTACTGGGTATGTTCAGAAGAGTTCCTAGTACACTATCACAATTTTTTTTCCTACATGCATGACATCAATACAATGTCTAACTTCTAAAGTTTTACAATAAGGTTGGTCATAAAATATGGATTTCTTTTTCCAACTTGTGTTACCATTTTCACGGCCATAAGGGTTACCAAATTCACATTTAATGTTCTTCACATGTTCATATACTCATTTAGCATTGATTACTTTGGGTGCTTTGTTATATTCCTGTTTTCCATTGAATGCCTACTTTAATCTACGGTACGTATGATTTATTGGAAGGAATCTCGATGACCAAGATACACCGTCTTATAATAATACGTTATCTGCAAGGAACACATGTTCTCTTCTCAACATGGACATGCTTTGTGGCCTTTCATGGAATATCCCAACATATTACCATATGCGGGAAAGTCATTTATATAGGATTTCATCTGGATGCTTGGGTTTTTTTTATACACATGCAAGATCGTTTTCATATTTATTCAATAATTTATGTACAAGACTGCCTAAAACATTTCAATAAAATTTATTCTACATAATATAAAAATGCACAAATTAAATCATACCTAAAAGGATTGTCAAACCCTTTTCGATGGTTGGATGTCGAGCCACAATCCGAATCACCTTGAAAACTTTCTCCAAGTGTTCACAAAACTTTAATAAAGATTAGAGTGATTGAAGCTAGCCAAACAACTCTAATGCAAGGTTAGAATCTAGTGAATAACCCCTTCTATGCCACCAAAAATTAGATTTCTAGCACTCAATTAATTAAGAGAGTTTTAATGTAAGGATGAAGAAGATTATAGAGGAGAGAAAATCTGTATTATTTTGAAAGGGAAGGAGGAGACTAATATTTATAGCGGATTCTCCAAACTAACTCATGCGCATAACCACCCACACATATTCCATGGTAGTTTTTCCTCTCCACTAATCATATTTTGACACATCATCCTCTCACAACATCGGTTGACCAACATGGGTTAAAACTCATACATTAATCTGTAACAACCTCTTATTAATGTGGGCAAAACGTGGGCAAACGGTCGACCGAAATACTTGGCCAGTCGACCATCCGTTATCTATAAAAGTTCTTGATAATTTTGGTCAAACTGTGTTTCATGTCGGTCGACATTTCCCTTACCAAGAAAGTTCCTGATAATTTCAGTCGACCGTTCCAAACTTTAAAAGAATCTGAAAATTCGGTCGGACTGCATGCCACATCGGTCCACCGTTCCCTTACCATGAAATTTCCTGATTATTTCGTCGACCGGTTCTCAAAAATGGTGAACCGTTTTCCAATGTTTTTGCCTCCACAAATTTTGGATCAATATCCAACAAAATTTGAGCTTTGGGGTTTTAGCAAGCTCACATGTTATAATGTCACTGATAACATTTTATCTTGTAATATATTATCATATATAATATAAAAACATGATATACCATAATATATATACATCTCATTTAAATTTATTTGTTATTCTAACCATGTCGTTATTACGACATATTAATTTTATTATTTTACCATATGTATGTTATTTCATATCACATGAAAGCATGAATCACCTTTATAAGAAAAAATGACGTTTCAAACTCATTTGTATCGCGCTTCCACTGTGCGGTGTA
Source organism: Triglochin maritima (assembly GCA_963682175.1). Taxonomy (NCBI): domain Eukaryota; kingdom Viridiplantae; phylum Streptophyta; class Magnoliopsida; order Alismatales; family Juncaginaceae; genus Triglochin; species Triglochin maritima. The sequence continues at coordinate 25,411,516 of OY821774.1, read as the reverse complement.
TAATTCATCTCATAAAATGTAAAATGATATTTTTTTGTTTCCCCATTTTGTGGTGTGACCTATACGGGGATCTAAGTTATGTTGGCAATGATATAAAATATTTTATATCACAAACTATAAGCAGTATCTAGCTACACATTACAGTTATCCAAATAACAATGATGTTTTGTTCACTAGCACAAAACATGATCCACTTAGTGATATGATATAATATTACTTGTGTTTATCCCTTGCTTCATGATATTAGGAACATTATATAAAGTAGGAATGTGTCATCTTTGTTTTATATTTTTTTCTTGATCTCTGAAGCTAATTTTAAATATGTAACTATACATAAATTACATTGTGCACATTATAATTTTGCTTTATCAAGGGGCCCAATAATATTATCACTCAAGTCAAGAGGGGAAATGATAATCTTTTGACATATAACTTTCTCCCACAAAAGTTATATATAATAGACTATTACCTTTATATCTATACAAACTGACTGTTTTGATAATAATCAAACTATATACTTCTCTTGTGAAAAAGATACAGGTCTCATATCTTAGGATTCAAAGACACAAGAAAAACATTAATGACAAACACAATTCCATAATGTTTCATTTATTAGGTATATTGAATATATAAAACAAAACATTTCTCTGTTTTTATACTCATCTTGTTAAATATTTGTAGAGTTACAATACCTTTTAACAAACATTACAATCTTATCTTGGTAATTAGTCTTCCATGTTAATTACCACAATTTTGAATTACTTTTGATTTATGTAAACAATTATCTTTTAGAGCTCTACAGTTAAAGACCAAGAGCTTTTTCCGTAACTCTTCCAAAACACGAATACATTAATCAAGGAACAACATAATTAGACATTCAATTCATAACAAAAGACAAATTAAAGTAAACTTTTAGAACACATATTAGTTTCAATTTGTTGTGCAGAAGATCATCGCACGCATAGTAAATGACTATTGTCGATGGGCATTCTACACTTGCTCACCATCTTCCCACAATATCTCTACGTCTTCAATTGTGGTCTCAAGTACACATTGATGTTGTTTCCCAGTTGTTTTGGACCCAAAATCATTAACAACAACATCATGTATCCACGTTTCATGCTTAACCATGGTAGGAGATTATAAATAACAAGCAACACTAGCCACAAACTATGCAGGCTACTCAAACTACCATAAGGATTCATTCCATCGGTACACAGTCCCAATCTCAGGTTTATCGATTCCTCACCAATAATGGGAAGTTGGAATTAATTTTCTTCCACTGGGAAGAATCTGCAAGATGCCAAAACAACTGATAATTCGTTGTCTCTCGATCAGCATGGCATATCAGGTTCTTCGAGTCCTCAGAATATGCAAACAAACACTTGAACCATGGAATTATCGAACGATACCACAACACCTTTGTAGGGAGACCTAGTAGTTTTAAATTTTTACCATCACTCATATTTTTCTTTTGTTTGTACCGTGAGACAGTACAAATAGGACAACAATGCAGGTTTTTGGAGTCACCTATATAGAGTATACAATCATTAGGACATGCATAAATTTTCCTATATTGTATCCCCATTGGAAACAATATATTTTTAGCCTCATAGGTCCGATCCAGAAGCTCGTTGCTATCCAGAAGAATCTCTTTCAACAACTTCAGCAAAAGCCAGTGAAATTGACATCACTACAACTGTTTGATGCTTTCAAGGTAAACAACCTTAGAACTTTGCACAACCTACTGAGCTCGGTACAACCTGGATACCAAAGTTTGTCATTGTCAAACAGTAGACTACCATGTAGATCAAGTTTATCACAATAATTGTCGACAATATCGTGGATCATATCCTTCAACCGATCACTATGATCACCTTCTTCTTTGGTGCTTATTTCATTTTCACCTTGCCATATGCAAGACTATATCCTTCATTGAAACCGTTCACAAACATATGAGCTTTAATATCTTTTACATCTCTACTACTGCAAATAGGGGCTTTCACGTCGGGTTTTTTGACCATATCACGTCGGGTATACTGGTCCAATATACCGACGTGGTAATTGCGGGACGTAATGTGGAAGATAAAATCACGTCGGTTGTAGAACCGACATGATATCTGGATATATCACATCAGTTTTGTAGAAATCGACGTGATATATAGTCGACATCACATCGATTTTCACAACAGCTAACATGATATTTACCAAATATCACATCGGTTCCTGCCATCACTGAAGTGATATAGGCTACGAATATCACATCGGTTTTCACAAAACCGATGTGATATTTGGTTCTGTTAAATAAAATATAGCCGATATTTGTGATGTAATCTACAAAGATTTCCCTGCATTAAACACATTCACAATGCAATATACACATTCACAAACACAATCCCATCACATTCACAAACAAATGCATATACACAATCACATTCAAAGTAACATTCAATGTCTCGATTTCCATTCAAGCAAATAAAACAAGTTAACATTAATATGAAAAAGGAAGCATATGTAACATAAAACGATCATCAACTTACAAGCACACATGTAATGAAAAAGGAAGACCACCTCTCTCGTGTTTGGTTGAGCTCAGATTGCGAATATGGATCAAGATTTTCTACAAAGACCTACAAATTAAATAAATACATATATAGATACAACTTATCAAAATAAGATGTATAACGCAATATAAGGTAGAAGTTACATATTACCTCTCGTAAATCTCCCTCATGCAAACCCAACTCCATAATTTCTTCCATATACCTCATGATATAATACCCGCACTCCGTATTTCTAGTGTCTTTATGGTACTACAATTAAGACATAATGTATATTACGAAATAACAACATTAATTAAAAATATAGAACATATTGTTTCAAAAATAATTTAATCATCCTACCTTCATAGCATGCCAAGTTGTCTTTTTTGGCTTCTCTTTTTCCCCAATGCTTTATATATATTCACACCTCTACATAAATGGATAAATATCGAAATTTATTATAAAATTTGACAACTACAACGTATTATTATGTTTTAAAGTAGTAAGTTAATAAAACTTACAATTTCACAATCTGCTTGAAATCTTTTCTGGGTTTGTCCGAAGCTAAATGATCAAACCAATATGCAGTAATTGTATTGGGACAAATAACAACTAACATCCAATGATCACTAGATAAATTTTAATCAAAAACATAATAAATTACTTTTAATACTTCATGTATCATATCTTAAAAGTAAAAACATACCTCTCCCAATACAGTCCAAGATAATACATGTTGTCCCCCTCAGCCATCACATTCGCAATATCTTGTCGTCGAATGTCATCATTTTGTCGTTCCTGATAGCAGAGCAATGTTGGACATAAATATTCAAATGTCTTTGAATAAGGCATTTGGTAAAGACACCTACATATATTATAATCAATAATTTAAATGTTAAAGCTTAAAATATAAACAAATACCGTTAAAAGTAACATATATATGAATGACTTAGTTTAAACAAACTTGAACGATTGTTATATTCAATTTGTCAGACTTTAGAAATTGCATGACATCACTCATTAATACATACAATTTCGGTTGTAAGTTGTCTACGGTTGTGGAGCCTACGAGTTCTTTCTCCATAACACTCTCCAGAGTATCGTCCTCGGTTGTAATTTTATGACTTTGTATAAAAATAAATAGTTCTTAGGCAACACATTTTCATTAAACTCGTCAAGATTTTTGGATCCCTTTGACTGTGGAGGTTCAACCTTTAACATAAAATATACTTGTTAGAACATTTACTACTTAAACAATGTATATGAAGATCATTAAACTGGACTTTAAATTTAAATGAACACCTTTTTATTATTTTTCATTTTTATTAAACAACGTGGTCATTGCAATACGTAGCCTTTGGCCTCCCCACCGTATGAACTTCAGATTCCAGTATTTGCAAGAACGCTTCACCATGGACGACATTATCCAAACTCACTGCTACATTTTTTATCCAATTTTCACTCCGTGATGTGTCTTCAACGCATATACCTTTCCATAAACTACAAGTCGCAAATCGGGATCTCTTACAAAAAGTCAACATTCGCGGCCATCCTATAAATAGATTTAAGTTAAAATAAATGATTCAATCAGTTATAATACCGCAAGTGCACGACCACGTTGAAGCGATGGAAAATACGGGTTGGTCCAATGGGAGCACATGCATGCACTTGTCTTGTTCCCCTCTTCGACTCCATCCTTATCCTAACCTCATCATTCCCCATAAAATAGCCCCACTAATCTTAGCATGTGCTAAGCTTCATTCAAGAGCATTATCACATCAAAGATAAGAGTGAAATTCCATTAGATTGTTATGGAAATCATGTAAAGCTCGAAGGATTAAGATTAACACACACTCATCGATCAGAGGACCAAATCACCTTCTTCTCCACCCCCAATGGGGATGAACTACTCTCTAGTCATATCTAAACTAAAGAAAGCATAAAAAGAACATAAACCTATAATGCAAATGAAGATAAACAAGATTAAGAAAACAACAACAGAAAAGAAATTGCATTAAAGTAAGACATTAATGTAAAGAACAAGAACTAACTAGATTAAGAAATCAAAATACAAAGTTTGCTCCTCTTTATCCCTCTTATTTACACTACTAAAATAGGAAACTAAAACCTACTCTAATGGGGGAGGGAGGAAGAAGGTGGAGAGGAGGGATTACAATGGTATATATATACTAATAGATCGTTAGGATTAATCTGGGAATAATCAGATGGCTCTAAATCACATATGATAGTCCAAGAATGCTCTGACCCGACAACCCAACCGCAACCGAAATTGGAGAGCATTTGGACCATTTTGATCCACCAGTGGCGGATGAAATGGATCTGTTTGGTCTGAAATTTTGTGTCCCACTATATTTCTTCATTTGGCACGTAGGGTGAATTCCTGGTCTGCTGGCTCGAATCACTTTGAGTTTAATTGGCAAAATACATATCTGATTCAAGTCATGTGTTACCATATTTTGCCCTTCACAATCAGGTACCTCTGGGTTTGAACTTGGGTCCTTCCGGATTTGCGATTCAGTCCTTGTGCATTACAAATAGGTCCAGAACCTTCCAAATCAGTCCATACTTGTTACATTTAGCTCATTTTTGCTCTCTCCCTCTTCTTTATTCCCTAACCCCTGAAACACTACAAACAACAACTCGAGTAGCACAATATTGGGGTAAAATAAAGGATATATAGCATGAATATGATGCATGATATGTTACTAATCAATTAACAACAATCAATAACTAAGAATACAAATGTAATTAATTGTTTACATCAATTGTTTCTTTTTCCTCAGTTGTTGGTATTGATATTTCCTCAATTATTGGTGGTACTGGACGGGTTGTGTAGCGCCCCCAATCTTGCGGGTACGCACACTGGGAACCAACTCAAGTATTGCGATCAGAGACCTCCGTGATGAACGAAGGAGTTACAAAGAAAGACTAACAAGACATACCAACTCGACAATATTTGAAGACATACAAGGATAGCTGACAACTAAAAGTAACTGAATATCCATATATGAAAGATTCATTACAAAACTTGAGTTTCAAAAAGGAAATACATCAATAAAGCAGAAGAAAAAGATAACAAAAGACTCTGGTCGACGTCTCCCTCGTGTACAGAATTTTCAACACTCGTCCAGTCTGCCCTGTGGAAACCTATGTACCTACAAGCACCACATTAACAATGCGTGAGTTTTCAATTAAGAAAACCTCGTATGCCCCAATCCAAATAGAGTTTTACAGAAGAATGAATGCATTCTAACAAAGATGAAAGCATCAGAAACAGAACATAAAAACATCAAAAAAACAGAAGGCTACGACTCCATAAGCCGTGCCAATCGTGCGCACCCGACACATTCCTCGCAAGGAACCAAAACGCCAGCCCCGCTGGTCAGAAGCGGACTCTCGACAATGACCCACTGCACGACACAAAGCGTGGGTCAGATAAATGTCCCAATTCGCGGAAATAAACTTACATGGTGTCATCATGAACTTGGGAACATCTAACCTTTGACAGAATAGCAGTGCGCCTGCCCAGGACTTATCTTATGCCTGGCCTCCCAACGTGAAGGTCTTGTGCGAATGGCCTCTGAAGGTAGAGGACCCACTCGTGGTCCGTCAATCCAGAAAATAGAACGTGCCCAGAATTAATCATCAATTTAAATGCAATGCAAGCTATCTATTTGTCTACAAATCTATATAACCACACCATTCAGAATCAACAAAACACAAGGGGTATACAAATATCCTCCTCTCGAATACAGAGCAGACAGAATATTAGAATTCAATCAGACACCAATGTGCTCCAGAAGCAACCAACATCAACAACAGAGACATTTCGAAAGCATAACAACAACACATGTCATGTACGGGTCATGCATAAAGGTTATTATGAGGTTTGATATCTATCCTAAGGGTCAAACTCAACATAAATTAACATGTCAAATCAGTAATGCATCGACATGAATAAGTACAGAACTGATGTGTTATAGAGCAAAAGAAATCGCATTCGAACCACACCATACTAGAAAATACGCATCATTCATTTCAGAACATATACCCGCATATAATGAACATTTTAGAGCATGATCAAAAGTGATAAATGTACAAAATAACATGATAATCAGTAAGCTTATAAGATGGGTATGTGCATGATATCAACAGTCCAAAGATATATCTTCAACTAAACCTCATGCGTACGATCTAGTTAACACAAAGCATTAAAGTGTAATATGATTAGCGCATGATATAACATAGCTAGATTATTTTTAAATATGCCTGCATGTCTCCAGCATCAGGAGTTACACCTACAATCAGATCATATAGGTGTAATATATCTCTACTAAATCTAGCAACATATACGCCAAATTGCACCAATCAACACACAGAACTTAATTGCTTCCAATAACGAGCCAATCAAGCGACTCAGCTCACAACCAGACATGTGAGCCTCAGAACTGTCCACCCCAAGGGCTTAGGGAAAGCATCTCGGGAAATTTGGAGTGGGAGGAGGTCAGCGAGGGTCAGTCCAGGTTGCTCAATCCATCCACCGAGCCGGATGACGCATGAGGTGCACTAGCCTAATGACTAGCTAATTTCAGTGCACACAACTCATACCATGCAACCCCAGCCCATCCCTCACTTCCCTAGCTTCCATAGGATCCGTCCTTTTCACCTCCTGACCCCAGCCGCCATCTAAGAAGGTTGTACCTACCAGCCGACTCAAACAAGGAGCCAAGAGGGTTGAGGACAACCTTAGCCGGATCTTGTGTGCACCAGCCACACCCAACCAGATCCGTGTCCACTCCAAAACTCAACCCAAATGAAACTTTAGTACCCTTGGTCTGATCTCACCACATGAACTTACTTGAATGCACCTACATCATACACATAACATAAGCAACAATAATTATAATAAATTAGGTAAAGCATACGCCATAATAGTTGTACATCATTGTAATCAAACATGCAACCTACAAGAACTATGGTTCATGATGCGATGATTGCACAACGCCTACTTCACTCTATTATAACGCATCCGTGGGTTTAGAATTCATTCATGCATGAATCTAAGTATATTTAGGAGATATATATGAGACTATAATGTGACTATTTTCAGGCCTCATCATGTAGGACATCGAGGTTGTAACCTCAACCTCTAGTCGCATAAGCACCTGAATTTTGCATTACTTGCACTAAATATTAAACATAATAAATTGAGACTATATGAATAATATAAGATCCCATGATGAAATCATGATAATACAAGTGATAGGCATGCATGCATGAAGGGATGGCAAGTTACTTCTGATTTCGACATTTCAGGGCATAACATCATGCACATATTAGAATCAAAACAATTTGGTTAGCCTTTTCATGTAGTGCAATTTCTCATTTCCAACCACTAATTCATGCATTGTAACTTCCTAACAACAATCTAAATATGAAATGTGTAATAGAATATGTACAACAGTAAAAGCTATCATAGTAAAATACTACAAGCATTTGATAGCATGAGTCATAAATTCCAGGACATAAATGCGTTGAATCTTGCAACTTAGGACATGATCCGAGATTTAAATGGACATGAAACATTTTACGTATCAGTAATACAACATGGTGAAACATGCATAAGAGATCAGGAGTCTACGTATATCCCCAAATAATATACATGCATGCGTTCGGATTCACATTTTACAATAAGTCATGGAATGAGTTGCATACGTTAGGGATGAGTACATATTTTATTTCTAAAAGAAAGCATAATGATAACATCAGAGAAGGTATACAAAATCAGATCATTAGTGTGTTATGGCCACTGCTGGAAGGAAATCAACTCAACAACAAGTCACCACCACAACACATATAATCCAACCGATTACACACATCATAATTTCAGAACGTACATGCATTAGAAGCTTGTGATTCAGAACATGGCCCGAGATTATTTGAACATGAATTAATATATGAATATATCAGTAATCTTACATGGAAAGCATGCATCTAGAATTCAGGAGTCTGAACATATTAATAATTGATATAAATCTACATGCATAAGGATTTGTGCAAAACTAGACGTCATAGGATAAATAGCATAACTCATACACGAATTCTGATATAGTTTCATGTAAGAGCATAACAAGTCATATCAGAGAAGGTTTATGGAATCAGATCATACCCGTAACTAAACATTGTTGAGATAAAATCAGACTTGACAAACTCATGTCAACATTCCAGTCGATACATGCATCTATACCAATTTCATTAACATCTAGATGGAAATATGCCATTTATTCTCAGATGAGATGTCATGTATATCTTAGGGAGTTGTCAAATAAGAGTATATACTTGTATCCAGCAGTACTGGACTAAAATCAGAATGACTCATGCTATATTATTTCGACCTATTAGCTAGATCACACATAGATATAAGATCTGCAAAACATTGATGATTCATGCAAATATCATCTGAACAAAGTCACGAAATAATGCAAGAACATGAGTTCTAAAATCAGTAAACACACCCTAGAAAAATCACATGTTACAACATGTTAAATACATTAACAGATCAACCAAGAAATCATAATTTCAAACAACAAGCGGCAGGTAGCAAATCACGCGCAAAATGCATGCAACCACAACCCCGACTTGCTCCCAACACCCCAGCCTCATCCCTTCTGGTTTCTTCGTCAAATCACCAAGGAAAGCATGAAGCAAGGATCGTGCTAGTGGGAGAAAAGCCCATGCTAACCTCTGAATTTCAGATGGTGTAACACAACCCACAGTATCGGGTGGATCTCCACTTGTGCACCCCGAATCTCAGACCGACCAGTCCACCGGTGCTGCACTAAACTCTGCCCAACACCCTCTTATGCTAAAGAGCTAGGAGCATACCTGAAACTGATGGAGAAAGGCCCCAGAGTTTACTAGAATCCAGCTGCAACCGCCTCCTATGCTACTAGTTAGTCACCTCTTGCACTTCGACTTCTTGCTTGCTTGACCGACTGGACTTGTTGGAGATCTCAGCAGCGAAGAAGTGGGAGGTGGTGAGGGAACATTTAAGGACAAAGAGGGTTGGGTGGTTTTGGTCTCTAAGTACACAAGGCAATCCACAAGAAAGCAATTTAACCAATGCAAATATGATCTATCACTGTCAGAATGCAATTCTAAAATATATGAACTTACCGACAGGGTTTGGGCAAGAAGCCCCACTGGAGAGTCTTCAGATTCTGTACACTTTATGGACCGACCGGCTCTGATACCAAGTTGTAACGGCCCCCGATCTCATGGGTACGCACATTGGGAACCAACTCAAGTGTCGCGATCAAAGACCACCGCGACGAGCGAAGGAGTTACAAAGAAAGACTGACAAGACTTACCAACTCGACAATATATGAAGACATACAAGGATAGCTGACAAATAAAAGTAACAGAATATCCATATATGAACGATTCATTACAAAACTCGAGTTTCAAAAAGGAAATACATCAATAAAGAGGAAGAAAAAGATAACTGAAGACTCTGGTCGACGTGTCCCTTGTGTACAGAATCTTCAACACTCATCCAGTCTGTCCTGTGGAAACCTAAGTACATGCAAGCAACGCATTAACAATGCGTGAGTTTTCAATTAAGAAAACCTTGTATGCCCCAATCCAAATAGAGTTTTATAGAAGAATGCATGTAGTCTACAAAGACGAAAGCATCTGAAACATAACATAAAAGCATCAAATGCAACAGAAGGCTACGACTCCATAAGCCGTGTCAGCCGGGCGCACCCAACACATTCCTTGCAAGGAACCAGAACACCAACCCCACTGCTCAGAAGCGGTCACTCAACAGTGACCCACCGCTCGGCACAAAGCGGTGCACCAGATAATTGTCCAAATTCGCGGAAATAAACCTAGAGGGTGTCATCGCGAACTTGGGAACATCCAAGTTAGATGATCTAACCTGAGATAGATTAGCAGCGCGCCTGCCCAGGACTTATCTAACGCCTGGCCTCCCAACATGAAGGTCTTGTGCGAATGGCCTCTGAAGCTAGAGGACCCACTCGTGGCTCGCCAACCCAGAAAACAGAACGTGCCCAAAATTAATCATCAATTTAAATGCAATGCAAGATATCTATTGGTCTACAAATCTATATAACCACACCCTTCAGAATGAGCATAACACGAGGGGTATACAAATATCCTCCTCTCAACAACAGAGCAGACAGAATATCAGAATTCAATCAGCCACCAATGTGCTCCAGAAGCAACCAACATCCACAACAGAGACATGGAAAGCAAAACAAGAACACATGTCATCTACGGGTCATGCATAAAGGTTATTATGACGTCTTATTTCCTAAGGGTCAAACTCAACATAAATTAACATAACAAATAAGTAATGCATCGACATGAATTAGTACATAACTGATGTGTTATAGAGCAAAAGAAATCACATTCGAACCACACCATACTAGAAAATACGCATCATTCATTTCAGAACATATACCCGCATATAATGAACATTTCAGAGCATGATCAATAGTGATAAATGTACAAAATACCATGATAATCAGTAATCTAATAAGATGGGTATGTGCATGATATCAACAGTCCAAAGATATATTTTCAACTAAACCTCAGGCATACGATCTAGTTAACACATAACATTAAAGTGTAATATGATTAGCGCATGATATAACAGAGCTAGATTATTTTCAATTATGCATGCATGTCTCCAGCATCAAGAGTTACACCTACAATCAGATCATATAGGTGTAATATATCTCTACTGAAATCTAGCAACATATATAGCAAATTGCACCAATAACACATAGAACTTAATTGTTCCAATGACGAGCCAATCAAGCGACTCAGCTCACAACCATACCTGTGAGCCTCAGAACCATCCACCCCAAGGGCTTAGGGAAAAAATTCTCAGGAAATTTGGAGTGGGAGGAGGTCAGTGGGGGTCAATCCAGGTTGCTCAGTCCATCCACCGAGCCGGATGACGCATGAGGTGCACTAGCCGCAAGACTAGCTGACTTCAGCGCACCCAGGTCAGATCATTGAACCCCAGCCTGTCCCCTCACTTCCCTAGATTCCCTTGGATCCGTCCTGACCACCTCCTGACCCCAGCTACCATCTAAGAAGGTTGAACCAGCCAGCCGACTCAAACAAGGAGCCAAGAGGGTTGAGGACAACCCTAGCCGGATCTTGTGTGCGCCAGCCACACCCAACCAGATCCGTGTCCACCCCAAAACTCAGCCCATAAAAAACCTCAGGACCCCTGGTCGGATCTCACTGGTGCTCCGGTGCCCTTGGCTGCCCACAGCCAACCCCTTCTAGCAAATGCAACCAGCGCACGCTAGAAGGAAATCGGTTGGTGGTGCAACCGTTGCACCAGCCACAACCTGATGTTGGCCGGACCCTCCAGCCCACATCCCCTCCCATAAAACTCTTTAAGGGATAGGAGCATACCTTAAGTGCTGGAGAAGTTCTGAGCTTTACCGGACATCAGCAACGAGATGGCTTCTAGCCCCACCCAAGGATGCCCACAAGCTTGCTTCTTCAAAATCTGTCGGAGATCAGTTACTAGCTCACCGGAGGTGGAGGTGGAGATGGCCTAAGGTGGTGGCGTGGAGAAGGGAAAGGGAAAGGTGTGGGGAAGGTTGGGGTCTTGGTTGCGTTTGTGTTTCAAGGAAACCAACACAAAAGGCAAAGGTTATTGAAATAAAGGCCAAAATAAAACATACCATATGGCTAGCAATTCAAATGTATGCGAATCTCAAGAGATCTCCTCTTGCTGACATGTCAGCCACATCACCCAGCCTTCACAGCTCAGCCCTAAATGCCCCCCAAAGACCAAGCCAAACCACACACACAAATTGCACCCGATCGATCCGATTAAGTCAACTGATTGCAAACTGCCCGACGGGTCGCACCCGCCCACGAGTCGCATTAACTGGCCCAAAAAGGAATTTTTTCCCCAAAAGGAAGGTTTTCCAAAACAAAGCATAAAATCACACAACTCACATCATCCATCAAGAAAACACAAACTCGGGCATATGGATGAATAAGACTTAATAAGGTAACCGAAGAGTGGGTCTTACTGGTTGGCTTCACGATTACATCTTCAGGATTAACACTTGATGCGCTTTGAGGCGTTGGCAAATTAAAATGTGGGTCATTTGCCTTAATTCCGGATTTTCCGGAGTAATTCCCCGATCTGAAGAAGACAATGACTCAAAGTATTGACGAATTCCAATTCACTACCCAGACCTCGAACTCATCCCGGATGGTCCTCTTTACCCAAAGTCATGGATAATATGTCATTTCTACAATCCGAGACAAATTCTCCTGATGAGGCTTGTAGTGAAAGATCGTCCTATGACAAAATATATTATAAATATTATATTGATTAAGCTATAAATATTACATTTAAATTTAATACTTACAATCTTGTTGGCAACATTTGCAGACTCATCGGACATGTAATTTCCGTTGGGTATAATACATGCTCTTTTCCACTTTTCATGCCATGGTGGTGGCGACGGTGGAGGCAAATTAGTTGCTTGTTCTTCGCTTAGACCGGACTGCAGAGCATCTTCGTTTTGATTTGCTCTTTTTTCGACCATGATTTGCTCCTCAAGTTTACGATAGCCTGCTTGGGACAATCGATGGAAAAACTTATTTTTGGATTGTCTGTCTTTATTACGCTCTCGTTGGGCCTATAATGAAATAATAATAATAATTTAGACAATAAAAAATATTATGAAAATCATATTCAATTCGTAAGAAACTATTAAAATCTTACCAAAAATTCCGGGGTTTGTCTTGATTTAAGCAAATGTGACCAGGATGTTGATGTAATAATGTAGTAAATCAAACAAGGATTTTGATCCTTGTACTCCCTAAATAGAAAGTTGTCTCTCATCTTTGTTTTAAAATATTTGCACTTTTTGCCCACATACGACAACCATATCTTTTTCAACAATTTCGTGGGCTCAACAATAAATTTCTCTTACATTAAACAAGAATAGATAGTTAGATTAAAACATAGAAGACAAAAATCACTGACAACGAAAGAAGTAAATTCTTACCATTGCAACTTGCCAAATTTGATCATTAAGTGAAGCGTCGACCATAGACTATTTTTCAACACATATCTCGACTTTCGTTCTTGCAAGCATACCCAAATAACTTCTCCAGTATATTTGGTTTGGTCTGATTGGTTCCAAACTAGAAAGGTAATGGACCTTCTCTCTTAACCAGTAACTAAAACTGGAGCATCAGAGCAGCTCCATGTGTGTGAGATGTCATGAAATCCTCATCGTCACTTTCAACTTGCAAGTCAACGTCCGTGTTCAGCTTTGGCCAATCAACCTTCTTCTTCATGCCCATCTAACTAAAATATTAACATGCAACTTTACTTTCAATTGAACCTTTATTTTCGATTTTTTCATTTTTTTCTCATAGGATCCTCGATCCATATTCCTTCATGATGATCATCTCAGATAAGTAAGTTGTCAACAGTAATGTCGTCCTCGAGCGATTTAAGTTCAGGTAGTTCTGCAAATGGGGGAATTTCTCCAATCTCATTAACATCTTCTTGACAAATGATCTACCTTTTTCCTTCTAAAACTATCGACCATTCATTAGCGTACGAGTCTGTTGTATAAAAATTCTATTTTGCTTAAGATGTCAGAATGAAAGGATCTTTTTGAAAACCTTCTTTTTTTATGGTTCACCAAAGTAAACCCCAATTCATTGACTTGAAGATCGTTGTTATTGTACACCCACTTGCATTTAAATACTGTAACATTGAATTTAGTAAACTTCATCTCCCATATTTCTTCAATCTAGCCATAATAAGACATATTGGCATATATGGGATTTCTATCTTTCGAACTAGAGATGTGCAACGATTCAGCTACCAAAGTGACACCACTATTCTGCATTGTGCTTTTGTCGTCCTCTGTTTTTGTATAGAAAGAAAAGTCACTGATATCGTAGCCATTATAGGATGTCACTATAAGATTAGGTCTATATGCCAACCACTTCAAAATTTCTGAAACATCACAGCCGTACACAGTTTCCCTAAACCAATCAACGAAAACTTTATTGTGAGCATTAATTAATTGTTGATCAATCCATGTAGGATGTTTTTCCTTCATTATGGTCATGTGCTCATCAAAATTAGGTTGAACTTCATTTGAATTGCACAACACATAGAAATACGCTTTCAACAGATCCTCACCTTTTGGACTTATCATCTTCGGACCATGTATACCTTTATCTTCAATCCTATCTTCATGTCAGTTCTTAACAAGTCCAACACTCTTAGTATGCGTCAAGTACTCCCTACAAAACTCAATTACCTCTTGAGCTATGTAACCTTCACCGATGCTCGCATCTGGACTTCATCGATTCTTACAATAATTTTTCAACTCACCCATGTAACGCTTGAAAGGATACATCCACCTCAACAAAACCAAACCCAGTAGCTTAACTTCTCTAACCAGATGAATCACCTAAGGAACCATAATGTCAAAAAAGACGTCAGAAAGTACATCTCCAACGGACATATCGTAACAACCACATTATTTTGCAACTGCCCAAATACTTTGGATCAATTACTTTGCTACAAATCTTGTTGAATAACAAACAAAATTTGATAATAGCATGTCTAAGGTGTTTCGGTAATATTGATCTAATAGCAACAGTTAACAACTGCTGCATCAACACATGACAATCATGAGACTTCAAACCAATTAGTAAAATATTTCATTGAAACAAGACTGATAATATTTGACGAATACCCCTGCGGCACTTTGACACATTGTAGACACTGACACAAAGCTAATTTCTCCTTTCTAGACAAACTGTAACAAGCTGGTGGTAAATACTTACAAGTACCAAGTTCAAGTAGATGAAGTCTGGCATTATATCCATCTTTAGTCTTACCAGGTATGTTCAGAAGAGTTCCTAACAAACTATCACAAACAATTTTTCCACATGCATCACATCAATACAATGTCTGACTTCTAAGATCTCCCAATAAGGAAGGTTAAAAAATGGATCTTTTCTTCCTACTACTCTTATCATTTCCACGTTTGTAAGGCTTGCCTATTTTTCATTGGATGTTCTTCACCCACTCAAGAACTTGTCTTACACTGATTTCTCCAGGAGGTTCTTTGAATTACTGGTTTCCGTTGTAAGCCCTATTCATTTCATGGTACGAATGAATCAAAGGAAGAAATTTGCAATGTCCAAGATACACTGTCTACTACCATGCACAAGCTGCAAAGAACACGTGTTTTCTTCACAAATAGGACACGCTTTGTGCCCTTTCATAGAATAGCCAGACATATTTCCATATGCAGGGAAGTCATTAATTGTGAAAAATTTCATCACACGCATTGTAAATGACTGTTGACTATTGGTATCCCACACTTGCTCACCATCATTCAACAATTTTTTTAAGTCATCAATCAGGGGAGCCAAACCGTGACGCTTACAAACCGGGTAACAATGAAGATTTTCATATTCAGCCCTATATACGATGCAATCATTAGGGCATGCATGTATTTTCCTATACTGTATACCCATCGAACAAGATTTTTTTGGCCTCATATGTACGATCTGGAAGTTCATTCTTTTCTCGAAGAATTTCTTTTAACAACTTAAGTAAGGCAGTAAAACTGACATCACTCTAACTGTTCGAGACTTTCAATGTATATAACCGTAACACTACAGACAATCTACTGAAATCAGTGTAGCCCAGATACGAAGGTTTTTCATTGTCAGACAACATACTACTAATTACTTGGGGTTTGTCATCAAACTTATCGGCAACATCTCGAATCCTATCCTCTAATCGATCTTCATCATTAACATCTTGATTTGAAGGACTATCACTTTCTTCCTTCATATTTATTTCATTTTCACCATGCCATATCGAACGTGTGTATCCTTCATTGAAACATTTCTCAAACAGATGAGCCTTGATTTCTTTTACATCTCTTAAGAACATATTAAGACACTTCCTACATGGACATAAGACCTTTCCTTCATTTCTAATATGCGATTCTTTTGTGAATACTCTAGCAATTTACCAACTCCATACTCATACTCATCACTCAATGGACATGCAAAAATCCAATTTCGATCCATTATTATCCACACAACACAAAGAATCATAATAAAAAATGAACCCAATATACATAATTTTTCGAAATTTCGGCAGAACCTCCCCTTAATTTTCATAGTAATTAAAAAATTTCTGTGGAAAAAAACACCAACATATACAACTATATATATCAAAAACTTCAATACAACCATTCACTTAAGTGTTGTTTTAGAAATCATTAGTTGCTGGAGTAATAATTGACCAAGTCACACTTGAAAACAAGTCCATAGACAAATTTGCCAAAGAAACGCATATAAAAATGACAAAAACACTCAACTACTTCAATTTGCTTTAGCCAGCTTGGAGATCTAATCAATAGGTTTTAGTTGGTTATGCATGTAGTTTTATCTTTTGTATTATTTATTTTGAAACTGACATTATTGCAATAGCTAAGTTCAAATGAAATTGACGACGCTTCAATAAGAAAGGAGTAGAAGACCGTGGAGCCACCATTTCTATTCGAGAAATGAGTACTCTAGGAACTATATAAGCCTATTATTTATTTTCAAACCAACAAGATAAAAATGACAAAAATGAGTACTCTAGCAACTAAGAATAAGAAATTAAGTGCATTTTCAGAAGTAACAACATTATAAGCTTGTATAGATTGAGGCTCAATAGTATAACTACATTCACTCAAAGTAGATAATCTTTTATCGAAAAATATTAAAACAAACCACAGGACATTTTTTCTTTCTTTCTTCGAACAACGACTTAATAGGTGAAAATTACTTAAAAGTTAAAAACATATTAACTAAACATCTCATTATCTTGACAATTTTATGTTCAAAATATAAAAAAACAAAGCAAGAAATTAAAGAAAAGTTGCACGGCTAACTGACTTCGGCTTACCTACAATTGACGATGAGATCCATGGGGGAAGGCGAGTTCGGAGAAGCATGACGAGTTCGGAGTAGCACGATGAGTTCGGAGGAGCACGACGAGTTCGGAGGAGCTCGATTGGGAGGTGGTGTGGTGTGGTGTTGGGGGTGGTGCATTGTGGGTGGTGGTGCGTTGGATCGGAGGTGGTCAGGGAATGTGGTGTTGGGTCGGATGTGATGGTGTAGGGGGGTGTGATGCGCAAAGGTGGTGGTGGCGGGTGGGTTGGATCGGAGGTGGTGCGGTGTAGGTTGCCTTCACGAAATGCGGTGTGCGTTGGATGCACAAGCGTGGGGTGGCGGCTGTTGGGTGAAGTGAATAATGCTGGCTAGGGTTAATGAAGGGGTTAAAAAAAGAGGAAAACATGTCGGTTTTATAAAACCGACGTGACATCGGGCTCGAACACATCAGTTTCTCCTCAACTGACGTGATAATGCAGGCATGACACGTCGGTTCTATGAAATCCAATGTGAAACACCATTATCATGTCAGTTTCTCTACAACCGACGTGATAAGGGTGTTTCACATCGGATTTCTTCAAACCAACGTGCCATGCCACATTGTACCTTTTTTCCAGCAGTGCTCGTAAGAACATGCTAAAACAACTCCTACGTTGACATAAGACCTTTCCCTCATTTCCAGCATCTTCATTCTTCAAGGCGAGTTGTAGAAATTCATCAACCCCAACCTCATACTCATCATTCAATCTACTTGCGAAAATTCTTTTTCGATTCATAATTTTCTAAACATCAAATGAACAATCTCAATATAAAGATAGATATAAATTTTGGTTAATATGTATCTAAAAGTTGTAACTACCAATAAACCATCCAACATCAACAACACAACATGTTCGAGTCCATAAATTACCATTCTATTATAATTTCAAACAAACAAAACTTTGATATATGGTCCCTGGGAACTAACTAAAACGAGTTAGATTAGTTCAATTTCCTTTCAAAAATGAAAGCATTGATCTCACCTTTGTGGGAAAGTGCTAGATGTAAAAGATGGTCGGGGCTGGTCGTTCAAATGGTGATTGGTCGGGGTTGGTCGGTTTGAACGGGCTGATCAGTTGGGTGGAGCTCACAAAGAGGACAGGAAAAAAATGGGGGTTTACCTAGCTCGTAAAAAGGTTTGTCAGTTTGTGTGTGTGATTTTGGGTTGAATATGAAATATGACAACACATTAGAATTTACTAAAAAAATTAAAGTTTATCATGTTTGTTAACCTAAGTAATGACGTGGTTAATCCCTATATGGATGTAACGTGCTAATCAGATGACCAAACACAATTCGGTCCACCAAAACCTCTAATTAGAATCACCATTTTGACAACCAAATGGCATTCAGTAAAAAGAAGACAAATGCATGGGAAATATTGTGCTACGATGGCCAAAAAACACCACATCGGTCTTCGATGAACATAAAACGACAGACGTGGTAATACGAACATTCACGTCGGTCGTAAATTAAACGATGTGATAAGCCTAAAACCATGTCGGTGCACGTCGAATATATAACAGCCAACGTTGATATGTGAACATTCACGTCGGCCTTAAAACAATATTGATTTTCATGATTAATCAAACTAATCTTAATCAATCCACCTAGTCAATCAAAGTAGGCAAACATGATTAAATGCATTGCATATACTTGCCAATTATCTTAATAGGTTGATGAAGATATTCAAGAGAAGTAGCATTGGACAAATACTCAAGAATGAAGACAAGTAATCAAGCTTTGGACCAAGACTTGTAATTTTCCATTTGTTGAGTCTTATACCATAACGTCTAATGAAAACTTGAGCACTAGGATCCTGTCCCGATGATTGAAGATTTTATCACTTCAAATACCCCTAGTGCACGACGTCAATGAAGACACGACAAGTATGGGTTGTATAACGAGGAGTTGTGTGTCATCATTCCCACCATACTCGAATGGGAGAGAAAAGGAGATGGAGAGGATTATGCTAAACTAGACTAAGAATGAAATAACAAGATAATTAAACCCCTTGGAGTGGAGGTGTGTAGAAGTGTGTGTGTGTTGGTGAGTGGGTGTGGGTGTTCCATGCAATGAGGCACAAGTGTAGTGTGTCTGGCATACAAGTAGAGATAGTGTAGTATCTAATTATAGGACAAGCAACACTACATGGCAAACCATTAATGAACATGCATATTTCACACAAAGCTTAAGTTTATTTTAGATTATCAAGCATGCAATAAGTACCTAGTGTGGCCACTAGAGCATCAATTAATCCTGCCTACAGCCTAAATCATTCATGTAAATGTGCACCAAACATGAATCCATACATTTCAAGTCAATTCCATACAAAGATTACCATTACAAGCAACAAAATAAACTCTACATCTAACATGAGACAAGTACCTAGTGTGTCCATTAACCCATCTAATGCATGTTTAAGCATACTATAAGTATAGATCTACACTAAGCACATGGAAATCACACAAATAAGAGGAACCCATCACCACACAACACATAGTCTACATCACCTCCACCCCAAATGGGGTGGACCTACTAACTACTCATAACAACAAGCATGGAAAATCTACACTAAACATGGCAGGAATATGAAACCACTAAATCAACCAACAAAAGAAAAAAAATACTTCAATAGAAAGAAATCTAAGGAAGAGAGGAACTCAAATCTAACATTACATGAAACAAAGATATGATTACAACCTTCTTCCACCATCATTCCTTTGTGGCCAAATTGGGTATAATAAACCTATTCTAATGGAGGAAGGTGGAGAAGAGTGGAAATGTAGGAGAAACATTGTTATTTATATAAGAAAGAGAAGGTGTAGATAAATTTGGGAGCAATCTGATGGTTGTAATCGATTTCTCAAAGGTCTGGTGCATCGAATTAAGCAAGTCTAAGCTACGGAAGAAGTTGGGGCACGTTTGGGCCAAAATAATCAACCAGTCACAGATTTGAATCCGCCACTATCCGCCACTGGCAGATTGTTTGTGTCCGATTGATGCATTGCATACATTGCATCATATGTCTTTCATTTAGATTATTTTTATATAAATAAATGCTACTAAGGTATTGTTTTGAGCAATTGTGCAGAATTCAGGAGTTACAATACAATTTACCAAAATTTGAGCTAAAACGTGTGCAATGGACTTAGATGGATCACAAAGACCAATTAGATAGAGGTTCAAGCTCAAGTTGAAGTCCAATTGATTGCATAAGAAGCCAGGGACCTGATCACAAATTAGAAGGACTAAAAAGTTATTTTGGAGGAGTATTCAAGAAGAAATCAAATTCGGATCTCCAAAGATATGCAATAATTGATTTATATGCGTCGAGGCCACCTACAACATACCAAAAACACACCCACAAAAGCACGAATTCATCTGGACCATCCATGCGGCGGAATCGCCGCATCTAACGGTCAACATGCGGCGGAATCGCCGCTCGGGTTCCGATCCGTGCCTCCCAATTTCGTCCACTTATGTAATCACACGTGTCATTCCTGATGCATACTTAGGGTTTCTTGTATCGGCTATAAATAGCCCCGAAATTGTGTTGTGAGGGAACTTTTTGCATTACATTCTAAAGCAATAAAATTCTGCCCTTTTAATTCTCCATTATCTTTGTCTTTTGTAAGCTTAGTTTTAGATTAATGTTTCTTGTTCTTAATTCCAGTAGAGTAATTTAGTTGTTCTTTATTTTTCTCTTAGAATAATTTGTTGCGTGCTTAGAATAATTGCTTTTACTTTCGTAGATCGTAGTTTATCCACTGGCAGATTGTTTGTGTCCGATCAGCCCCGATTTTCTTCAGCAACTTAAGTTGTCTGCTGGTTCGAGCATGTTTG
Source organism: Triglochin maritima (assembly GCA_963682175.1). NCBI lineage: Eukaryota > Viridiplantae > Streptophyta > Magnoliopsida > Alismatales > Juncaginaceae > Triglochin > Triglochin maritima. Next base: position 25,390,058 of record OY821774.1, on the reverse strand, counting down.
GCCGTAATTTTCTAAATACTCTTTAAGATCATGAGATTGAGGGATTTTCGCAGCATAAATATTTTCCTTTCGTTCAGGTACCTCCGGGTTTCATTTGGGTCCTTCATTAATATGAAGATGCGTCCTTGAGCATGAAAAAGGGTCCAAGATACTTCAATAAGGTCCTTTCTTTTTGCATTTCAGTCATTTTCTCTTCATTTCTGTTATTTATTACCTAAAACCTGAAACACATCAAATAAACACTCGAGTAGCACAAAATTGGGGTAAAATCAAGGATATATAGCATTAATGCACTTTATGATATGCTACTAAGAAAATACCCCTGCACTAATTTTTTGTAATCCCGAGCAATATAAAGAAAGAGAAAATACAAAAAGGGAAATCATAACTCACTTTCATAAGAATTATAGTTGCACTTAGCACGTGCAACAAGTTGTTAAACCTCATTTCGCCAAGGAGGAGGAGTGATGTCTCCTGAGGGTTTTCAGCTGATATACCCACAAAATCCGAACATTGATGATGCATTATTCAACCTACCAACACGACTCGGTAATACAATGGGCCGACTTTATATATTTATATAGTCAACAATCCTAGCCTAGGGGACCATTCGTGCAAGTTAATTAAGGACTTAAGTAAAAGGCAAAGGCAACCTTAATATCTTGGAATGATACAATGTGTAAAGTCCATTAAGGTTCTTATTTGTATTTTTTTCACAATCTTTCATTTTTCATTTTTTAGAGAACAAGGAATTAAAACTGGTTAATATTTAATTCTCCCAAGGTCCAATTTCGTGCATCATTGCCTATGACGACTTACACTATCGTTTCAATTAAAGTTTAAATTGCAGGTGCATGGCTGCGATGAAGCGGTGGCAAATTCGGGTGGAGTCCACAAGGAGGTGTGTCAACTCTGGCTCTTCAGAAATCAAGTGTCAAATAAGGAGAGAAGAGTTTTGATTACACTAAACTAGGCTACACTAAACATGTAACAAACAATTGAGAAAGATAATAACTCAAGATTCACTAAAACTAAACTAAGAAACTAACAATGCTAGATGAATTCAGTAAGGAACCCCCCTAAGGGGTCAAGTGTGTGTACATGGTGTTGAAGAATGCATTCGATATGACACAAGTATAGATTGTGTTTTCATGAATAGGAAATGTCTAATGGTTGTGGCAAAACCTATCAATCCAATCACTAACCAAGTTGATTAACATGACGAAAAAAAGTTGGTTATTAAGAAGCTAAACAAGCATGGGAAGTGTCTAAAAGTTGTGGCAAAACCCATCAAGTTAAGTATTCTAAAACAAACAAGCATATATTCACATTCATCACATATTACATAAGATAACGTTAATTCTCATTCTTCATACATGTATACACATCATCTCCACCCCCAAAGGGGGATGGAACTACTCACGACATATTAAGTTAACAATTATACTAAGAAAGAAAGACATTATAACTAATTATACAAACATTAAGAAAACAAAACTAACCTAAACATGCAAGTATTCAAAAGAGAACATTAAAACAAAACTAGAAGAAATTATTTGATTGATGACTCACATTACAAGTAGCATTCACTCCACTTGAGTTTTGCTCCAAAGGCTTATGCCATGTAGAGAGAATGGCCACAAAGAAATGGGTGGTTTACAAAGGAAGAAGAGGAGTCTATTTATAGACATGAAAAAGGCAACTGGGGACAATCGCCGATGTGGGACTATTGAAACATGGCTAAAATTGACATAAACAACATAATAGACAACCAAAAGAAGCCGGTTTGGATCTTGACCAAAATAGACCGCCAATTAGATGTCTGGGGCCGCCAAGTGGTGGTCATAATTGGTCAGAGTCGACCTGGTTTTGGATGCCTTCTCGATCATTTCAATTCTCCACGTAGGGTGCATCCTGATCGGTTGTTTGAGTCTGGGCCCAAATCTAATTTCCAAAATACTCCTCATGATTGTGTGGAGTTTTTCAGTTTGCTATTTGGACTTCCCTTTTGCAGATACGTCCATAAGTCTCAGAGATCAGCCATTTTTCTCATGTTTTAGTCCTTTTTGTATCTTCTTCTTAAACATGTTTATTCTTGAAAGTCAAACATAAAACTCGTTACATACCATTGATTAGGCTCAAAATAGATAATTTATGACCTACCGCCCATGTAATGGGAGTTCGGTCGGTGCAATCCAAGTTAGTTGACTCAAAAGCACTAGGTACTAAGTCCCCTAGGACCTAAATTCCCGAGTGATAGGAGCCGCTCGAGAAGAGAGACACCTTACTAAATCATTTCTTATCTACATATGAATGAAAGCCCTTACACTTAAGGTTTCAAACAACAGTTTAAGGGTTCCTAACTTCAAGAAACTACCTTATACTAACATGCACGAATTTTTTGACTCACTAGGTTCATGGTGGACTTCCATATTTATTTGAGTACTGAAACCCTATGATTACTCTCCCCCCAAGGGAAAACCAGGGTGCATCCTACCGACTAGTGGGAAGACCTAAAATCGGTGTACTAGATATCTTATTGCATCATGTTCAAGTTGATTCTAGGAGCTTCCTTTTTACTTTGACTGTCAAAGTTTTCCAAATTCTAAACAACTGCAAAACCAACAACATTTTCTTTCGCAAACACATGAAGATTTTGAAAGAAATAGAAGAATTAAAGCTGTAACATCCTCAAAAGCGGAAGAAATTAAATTTTTAATAAAACACAACACGAGGATATTACCAACGAAAAGGCCAACTGGTGCACCAACATATATACAATATATATATCTGAGAGTTTACAAAAGTGTGATTACAACATAAGATAAGGAAAATATACATGTAATCACTCGGACCTCCAAAACAGGGAAAGCAGGATCTGGTCCCGAAGGCGCTCCTCCGCGGTCACCACCTCCTAATGCTGCCTACGACCTGACATAAAACATGAATATGCCTGAGTTTCCCAAGAGGAAACCCCGTATGCCAAACCTCTATAACAATAAATGACTAGATATCTAAAGCATGTATGATATGAAATGCGATAGACCAACAACGTCTCACTGGGTCCTCGGGAACTCTCTCCCTACCACAGTAGACACCAAACAGTGACGGGTCCCACGGGTCCTCTAGCCCAACCCTCACACACGTGCCCCAGGCACCTCAGCTGGAAACTCCCTCGGCGACAACACACGTGCCCCAGACACCACGACCGGAAATATCCTCGGTCAACACACACATGTGCCCCAGGCACCGCCAGATTACTCTCAGGTCGGTATCCTCTGTACCGCTGCCATCTTGAGCTGTCCAGAAGACCACTCTCAGGCCGGCACCGTCACCCCTCTAGGGCCGGAGATCCGTTGCCATCTTGAGATGGCCCCACACGCGAACCACCCTCAGGCCGGCACCGGTCACCCCACTAGGGCTGGAGATCCGTTGCCTTCTTGGGCTAGCCCGACAACACCCGTGAACCACTCACTGGCCGGCACCGTCACCCTCCAAGTGCCGGAGATCCGTCACCAACATGAGCTGGCTTCACAACACAAGAACACGCGAAAACCGTACCAAACGGTCGAACAAAATGTCCCAACCGGTCGACCGAATCCTCTCAGCAGGACTGGCCCAACCAACAATACTGTCAATCGGTCGAACGGCAAAGGGGTCCTGTTCGACCGAATTCGACCAGTAAAACTTGTGCCACAGTAATATGCACCAACGGTCGAACGACCCAAACTCACCGGTCGACCGAAAACGACCACTACCAAACTCCAAAATCCGCATAGCGCACCGGTCGACCGGAACATCTCACGGTCGAACCAACTTAAGTTATTTTTAATCGCCGGTCGAACAAGTCAACAAGGCGGTCGACCGTTTGGATGGTCAACGCCCCCAACCGACTTACAACAGTGCTTTCGGTCGACCGGCAAAGGGGTCCCGTTCGACCGAAAACACACAGAGCCTCCACCCCTTGCTCAAAATGCACTACCGGTCGACCACCATCATGGTATCGTTCGACCGGTACAAGGGATTTCACCCAAATTTCTCTACAACCGGTCGAGCGAACCATGCCACCGGTCGACCGATTACAGTGCAGAACGCTGCTGCACGGGTCCGACGAGCCCTCCGGCCTACCGTCGACCACCCCAACACCCACCAAAGCGTAAGTGAGCATCAAAGTAAAGCTTGACATACCTTGAAGACTTGAAGAAGCCTTCGAAGACTCGACGGCGAGCTTTTCCTCGCAAAGCACCTCCTCCGGCGAAAACCAACCGATCAACGATCTACTCCTCTCCGGCGAACGTCCGAGCTTCACCTCGCCTTCCGAGATCCGCCCCACGAGCACCTTCACACGCCGGAGACACGATCAGAGAGAGGGAGAGAGTTTGAGCGAGTGAGGGAGAGAAAATGCGAGAGAGAGGGAGAGAGAGAATCACTCACCACTAATAAACCCCTCCTCTCATCTCCACCATCCGTCCCATCTCAACCAAACCAAAACAATCTCAGCCCTCCATCATAATCCAACCAATTACGCCCCTAATCAAAGCCAAAACATGATTAGTCCTAATAAGGATTAAGGATATTACAATCCACCCTCCTTAAAAGAATTTCGTCCACGAAATTAGGACCGAAACTCACCAAACAATTCCGGGAACTTCTTCCGGACCTCTTCTTCAACTTCCCAAGTAGCTTCTCGCTCACTATGGTGTTGCCACCTGACCTTCACCATCGGAATGGTCCTCCTCCTGAGCTGGTGGTCCATCCGATCCACGATCTCCACCGGTCTCTCCTCGAGAGACAAATCCTGACGGATCTCCGGAACCTCTAACTGAATCACGTGAGAAGGATCCGCCACGTACTTCCTCAACATAGACACATGGAAGACGTCGTGAAGACCTGAAAACTGCGGCGGCAACGCAATCCTGTAGGCAACCTCTCCGATCCGATCGAGAATCTCAAACGGCCCGACGTACCTCGGACTGAGCTTCCCTTTCTTCCCGAACCTCATCACTCCTCGAGATGGTGAAATCTTCAGGAAAACGTGATCGCCTACCTCAAACATCAACACTCGCCTACGCCGATCCGCGTAGCTCTTCTGCCTGCTCTGCGCTGTCGCTAATCTCTGCCTGATCACATCAACTTTCTCGGCATACATCTGCACAATCTCAGGCCCGATCAGCTTTCTCTCGCCTACATCGCTCCAGCACACTGGCGATCTACAAGGTCTCCCGTACAAAGCCTCGTATGGTGCCATTCCGATACTCGAATGGTAACTGTTGTTGTAGGCGAACTCTATCAGCGGTAGATGCTCATCCCAGTGCCCTGCCCAATCCAGCGCACAAGCTCTCAGCATATCCTCCAGAGTCTGGATCGTCCTCTCTGACTGCCCATCTGTCTACGGGTGGAATGCTGTACTAAACTTCAACCGTGTCCCCAGAGCCTGCTGCAGACTTCCCCAAAATCTGGAAGTAAACCTGGTGTCTCGATCAGATATAATACTGACTGGCACTCCATGCAAACGAACTATCTCATCAATGTACAGCCTAGCAAGGTCCTCCAAGGGTAAAGTGGTCCGGATTGCCAGAAAATGCGACGACTTGGTCAGTCGATCAACTATCACCCAAATCGCGTCATGAGATCTCTTCGTCCTCGGCAACCCGGTGACGAAATCCATCGTCACGTGCTCCCATTTCCACTCTGGCAAATCTATCCTCTGCATCGGTCCCGCGGGTCTCTGGTGCTCAATCTTCACCTGCTGACAAACCAGACATCTGCCAACAAACTCCGCTATCTCAGTCTTCATCCCCTTCCTGCTACCCGGGTGGATGGAATAACGGGACTTGTGTGCTCCTCCAAGATTTCCTTCTTCAGCTCTCCCCCATTGGGTACCCAGACTCGGCCTCTGAATTTCAGACCTCCGTCAACCCCTATACTGAAATCTGATCCGTCTCTGGCAACCAACTACAACAACCCAGCTAAATCTTCGTCAGTCCTCTGAGCCTGGACAATACTCGTGACCATCTGAGGCTCCACTCTCAGTCCAGCTTTCACTGCGCCCTCAGAGTCCGTGGAGAATGGCTTCCACTCTGACAAAGACTCGAGCAGCTTCCACTCCTGAACACACAAACCAGCAGCTGAAATTTCCACTTTCCTACTCAAAGCATCTGCGACTGTATTCGCCTTCCCCGGATTGTAGGACATAGTGAAATCATAGTCCTTAATCAGCTCAAGCCACCTACGCTGCCTCATATTCAGCTCCTTCTGCGAAAACAGATACTTCAGACTCTGATGGTCCGTGAAAACCTCGAACTTCTCCCCGTACAGATAATGACGCCAGGTCTTCAGTGCGTGAACCACTGCCGCCAACTCCAAATCGTGAGTGGGGTAGTTCCTCTCGTGTACTTTCAACTGCCTCGAAGTATAAGCAACCACCTGACCGTGCTGCATCAGTACACAACCCAACCCCACACCAGATGCGTCACTATAAATCACAAAACCTCCACTGCCACTGGGAAGAGTCAGAACTGGAGCAGTCGTCAACCGACTCTTCAGTTCCTGAAAACTGTCCTCGCACTTCTGGGACCAAACAAACTTCACTCCCTTCTGCGTCAGTGCCGTCAAAGGTGAAGCAAGCCTCGAGAAGTCCTTGATGAATCGACGATAATAACCTGCCAATCCAACAAAGCTCCTGATCTCCGTCACACTAGTTGGTGCTCTCCACTGAGTCACTGCCTCCACCTTCGCTGGATCCTTTGATATCCCAGCCCCAGATACAATGTGACCAAGAAAAGCGATACTGTCCAACCAGAACTCGCACTTCGAAAACTTGGCGAACAGCTAATGATCTCTCAGAATGCCAAGCACGATCCGTAAGTGCTCCCTGTGCTGCTCTATGTCCGGTGAATAAATCAGGATGTCGTCTACAAAGACCACCACGAATCGGTCGAGGTACTGACTGAACGTCCTGTTCATCAGATCCATGAAAGCTCCAGGCGCGTTCGTCAATCCGAACGGCATCACCAGAAACTCAAAGTGCCCGTACCTCGTCCGAAAAGCTGTCTTCTGAACATCTGCCTCTCTGATCCTCAACTGATGATACCCGGATCGCAGATCAATCTTCGAAAATATCTTCGCGGACTGCAGCTGGTCAAACAAATCCTCAATCCTGGGTAAAGGATACTGATTCCTCACAGTAACCTTGTTCAGCATCTTGTAGTCGATGCACATCCACAATGAGCCATCTTTCTTCTTCACAAAGAGTACCGGAGCTCCCCAAGGCGAGACACTGGGGCGGATAAACCCAGTATCTAACAAATCCTGCAGCTGCTTCTTCAGCTCAGCTAACTCAGCCGGTGCCATCCTATAAGGAGCCTTCGACTGTGGAGTGGTCCCAACCACCAAATCAATACCGAACTCCAACTCTCTGTGAGGCGGCAAACCAGAAACATCTGAAAACACATCAGCAAACTCCTGGACAATCTCTATGTCCTCCAACAATCTCATCTCTGGATCTGGAACAACCAAGGTAGCCACGAAAGCTCTGCAGCCCTGCTCAAGCAGCTTCCATGCCCTCACTGCTGACACTATGACCCGACCACCACGGTCCTTCCTTCCCCTGATTAGCAAAATCAGGTAGCCCATTCCTCGGGATCAGAATCTTCTTCTCCCGGCACAACACTCGGACATCATACTGGGATAGCCAATCCATCCCCAGTATAACATCGAAATCCTCCATCGGCAACAAGATCAGGTCAACAGGAAACTCCTGATCTTCCGAAACAATCGTGGCGTCGGGGAGGAAGCTCCCCACAGTGCCCACCAAACCCAAGGGTGTGCTGACTTCCAACGTGGCAGTCAACATCGCAGGGGTACGGCCCAACACACTCGTAAATCTCTCTGAAATGAACGAATGTGTGGCCCCACAATCAAACAATGCTCTGGCTACCAACCCAGCAATCAAGAGCGTACCTTCCACCACTGTGCTGGCGTCCTTCGCCTCCTCTGCCTGAATGGTAAATACCCGTCCGGTCCTCTGTCCCTGCTGAGGTGGTGAAAAAGGATGACGGCCTCCGCCTCTACCTGCTACCGGAGGTCTCACTCGAGAACTGGACTCGCCTGGTCCGCTCCTGCAGTCTCTGGCATAATGGCCTGGCTGGCCGCAACTGAAACAAACACCAGGACGGCTCCCACACTCACGACCTGGGTGGGCTCTGCCACACTTCCTGCACGGCTCAGGCTGGCGTGCACCACTCCCCTCAATCCGGGGCCTCTTGCCCGGATTTCCTGCCAGTGGAGCTCCTGGACGTCCACTACTCTTCCCCTGAGGCCTCCTGGACTCTGCATAGTTTTCCTGATAGTCCTGGTCAATGAGAGTCGCGAACTTCACAGCATCTGCTAAGGTTTGAGGCATGCTGTAAGTCACACGGGTACGAAGCTGCTTCCGAAGCCCCCGTATAAACTTCCTCGCCCTCTGAATCGGGGTCACACAGAACTCCGGACAATAACGCTCCAAAGCGTTGAACTTCCGGACGTAATCCGCCAGTGTCATCTCACCCTGCTCGAGGCTCATGAACTCCTCTCTCTTCCCGTCCCTGACATGCTCTGGGAAGTACTGCTCATTGAATTCCCCGAGGAACTCATCCCAGCTGACATCTGTCCTGCCCGGGAACACCACTTCAGCCGTGGTTCTCCACCAGTTGGATGCCTCACCGCCCAACACGTACGTAGCCAACCCCACCATCCTCTCTGGTGGACTCCCAATCGCCTGGAAGATCTCCTGGATCTTAAAAACCCAGTCCTCGGCAGCCTCAGCATCTCCTCTGCCATCAAAAGTAGGTGGGTGCTGGCGCATAAACCGGTCGTGCAACGCCCCTACCCTTGTCGTGTCCTCTCTGCCAGACTGATGATCTAAAAGAACGCCCAGCCTCTGCACAGTGTCGAAGAGCATCCGGCGCTCCTCCGCCTAATCCATGGCGCCAGTCTCCTCACTGGTACTCGGGCCACGTGGGGGAAGTCTCTTGCGTCTCGGAGGCATCTACACACGAGACAACAAAACTGGAAATCAGATGATTATGGATGTATGCTCTAAAATGCGACTAACTAAAAGACATCTAAGGTGGCTTCTTTGGACAAGTGCGTCGGAACAGACCGCTCTGATACCAATTTGTAACATCCTCAAAAGCGGAAGAAATTAAATTTTTAATAAAACACAACACGAGGATATTACCAACGAAAAGGCCAACTGGTGCACCAACATATATACAATATATATATCTGAGAGTTTACAAAAGTGTGATTACAACATAAGATAAGGAAAATATACATGTAATCACTCGGACCTCCAAAACAGGGAAAGTAGGATCTGGTCCCGAAGGCGCTCCTCCGCGGTCATCACCTCCTAATGCTGCCTACGACCTGACATAAAACAGGAATATGCCTGAGTTTCCCGAGAGGAAACCCCGTATGCCAAACCTCTATAACAATAAATGACTAGATATCTAAAGCATGTATGATATGAAATGAGATAGACCAACAACGTCTCACTGGGTCCTCGGGAACTCTCTCCCTACCACAGTAGACACCAAACAGTGACGGGTCCCATGGGTCCTCTAGCCCAACCCTCACACACGTGCCCCAGGCACCTCAGCTGGAAACTCCCTCGGCGACAACACACGTGCCCCAGACACCACGACCGGAAATATCCTCGGTCAACACACACATGTGCCCCAGGCACCGCCGGATTACTCTCAGGTCGGTATCCTCTTTACCGCTGCCATCTTGAGCTGTCCAGAAGACCACTCTCAGGCCGGCAACGTCACCCCTCTAGGGCCGGAGATCCGTTGCCTTCTTGGGCTGGCCCGACAACACCCGTGAACCACTCACTGGCCGGCACCGTCACCCTCCAAGTGCCGGAGATCCGTCACCAACATGAGCTGGCTTCACAACACAAGAACACGCGAAAACCGTACCAAACGGTCGAAAAAAATGTCCCACCCGGTCGACCGAATCCTCTCAGCAGGACTGGCCCAACCAACAAAACTGTCAATCGGTCGAACGGCAAAGGGGTCCCGTTCGACCGAATTCGACCAGTAAAACTTGTGCCACAGTAATATGCACCAACGGTCGAACGACCCAAACTCACCGGTCGACCGGAACATCTCACGGTCGAACCAACTTAAGTTATTTTTAATCGCCGGTCGAACAAGTCAACAAGGCGGTCGACCGTTTGGATGGTCAACGCCCCCAACCGACTTACAACAGTGCTTTCGGTCGACCGGCAAAGGGGTCCCGTTCGACCGAAAACACACAGAGCCTCCACCCATTGCTCAAAATGCACTACCGGTCGACCACCATCATGGTATCGTTCGACCGGTACAAGGGATTTCACCCAAATTTCTCTACAACCGGTCGACCGAACCATGCCACCGGTTGACCGATTACAGTGCAGAACGCTGCTGCACGGGTCCGACGAGCCCTCCGGCCTACCGTCGACCACCCCAACACCCACCAAAGCATAAGTGAGCATCAAAGTAAAGCTTGACATACCTTGAAGACTTGAAGAAGCCTTCGAAGACTCGACGGCGAGCTTTTCCTCGCAAAGCACCTCCTCCGGCGAAAACAAACCGATCAACGATCTACTCCTCCGGCGAACGTCCGAGCTTCACCTCGCCTTCCGAGATCCGCCCCACGAGCACCTTCACACGCCGAAGACACGATCAGAGAGAGGGACAGAGATTGAGCGAGTGAGGGAGAGAAAATGCGAGAGAGAGAATCACTCACCACTAATAAACCCCTCCTCTCATCTCCACCATCCATCCCATCTCAACCAAACCAAAACAATCTCAGCCCTCCATCATAATCCAACCAATTAAGCCCCTAATCAAAGCCAAAACATGATTAGTCCTAATAAGGATTAAGGATATTACAAAAGCACTAGGCAAGAAAAATAAGGCAAGTCACCCGGATCATGGTATAGAAATATATGTCAATGTGAAATGCAGCACACTATCATGACCCTAACAATACAAAGAAAAATGACTCGACTGTGTACACATGTATAACACCCCCATCACACACACACTTCATGAATTGTCCTCCATGAATTTGAGTATGATACTACAAGGATTTATGCATGAACAAGAAAAAATCTCACCAACGTGAAGTGCCAAAGGAAGTTCATGATTTTGTTGATGTGCATCAACCCGAATTTCCTAACACTTGTGGGATACTTAAGAAGGAAATACAAGTACGTTAATAAATCGAGCTCACCTGCACAAGGAGTGGGACCCATGTCAACCTCTTTTTTCTTCTTTTCTTCTTTTTTCTTGTTTTATATGTATGTTCAAACATGAAATCTCAACCAATGAAATGGTTGCGTGCAAATTTCCCCAGGAACAGTGCCAATAACTTGATCAAACATTTTATCAGTTCAAATACCACAAGTGCACGACATCGTTGAAGACGCGACAAGTACGGGTCGTACCACGAGGAGTTGTGTGTCATCGTTCCCACCATACTCGAATGTAAGAGAATAGGAGATGGAGAGGATTATTTTAAACTCGATGATTGACATCATTTCATGTTTATATTTGTATCTTATATCCCTTATCTTTCACCTAAACAATGCTATGTGACGAGTTTTATGTTTGAATTTCAGAAATAAATAGGTTTGAAGAGAAGAGGCACAAAAGGACCTAAAAGCATGAAAAAGGACTGAGTTGAGAGACTCAAGGACTAAGATCCAAGATCAAAGGACCTGAACGTAAGATCGTAGGACCAATGAGCAAACAAGAATACTTCACACCATCATGGGGAGTATTTTGGCAATTCTATTCGGGTCGGAGCTCCAACAGGCGAAGTAGATGCATCAAAGACAAGAAAAGCCATCCAGAAAAGCCCAGAAGAAAATCCAGAGCGATCCAAACACTGTAGACCGCCAATTGGTTGTCACTTTTGGTCCCTATCCGCTAAGTTGTATGTGGAGCGTGTATTAGTGTGTACTTAGTCTATTTCTGGTATTGTTTTAGTCCCATACCGGGGGATTGTCCCGGATTACCTTTTTCTATGGCTATAAATAGAACTCTTCACCTTCTATTGTATTCACCCATTTCTTGGTGGCATTCTCTCTACTTGGAGTAAGCCTAGGAGAAAAATCTCATGGTGGAGAAGAATGCTACCTTCAATGTGAGTCATCTAATAAAATAAATTTTCCATTGTTTTGTTCTTATGTTGTTTCTTTATGCATGCTTAGCTTAGTTTTATTTCTTTGATTCTAGACTAAAGTAGTTAGAATGTTTCCTTTCTTCTTTAGTTTAATTGTTAGAATAATGTGTAGTGAGTAGGTCCATCCCCCTTTGGGGGTGGAGATGATGTTCATACATGCATTAAAGAATGGATATGAATGCTTTATATTTTGATTGTATTGATAAATGTGAATGTATGCTTGCTTGTTAGAGTAGAATACTACACTTGATGGGTTTTGACACACATCTTAGACACCTCCCATGCTTGTCTAGGTTCTGAAATAACCAGCTTGTGTATATGAATGTTAATCAACTAGGTTAGTGAATGGATTGATAGGTTTTGCCATAACGTTTAGACACATCCTATGCATGAAAACACTACCTACATTGGCGCCTATAGAATGCATTCTTCACCATCTTTTTACTGTGTGCACACACACCACCCCTAGGGCTCTTTCTCTTCTTGATTCCAGCTTAGTTCTACATTCTTTTAGTCTTGATTCCAAGTAATCGTTAGGTTCTTTACTTTGCATTTTTCTTCATAGTAGTTTAGTGTAAGACCCGCTCTCCTGCCATATTATTTAGTCACATTCATTCTCGTACACGTTTTATGTGTGTTATGATTTTGATGTTTGGTCTCGGAAAAGGTTGCGACCTATCAGGCAATCGTGCTATCGGTTGACTCAATCGGGTCGAGCTCGTGCAAATCTAGTGCACGGTTGGGCTTGAACTCGGTTTAGGTGAGGAGTGCTGGCATGTGGGTGGGGTGGCATGGTTGCCACATCATCAGGAGGTGACCCTCCAATTGCCTTGCAAACGTTTGAATGGTGAGCTTTTTGGAAGGATGTTATTGGGCCTTCAATGGCAATGATCACTTGCCTTTTTGGTGTTTATTTCTTCTAACAAAAACAGAAGGGACATCACCCCAGCCGACACTACCTCCTCTCCTCCTTCCCACGTCCCCATCTCCACACCACCACCGAGATTCTTAGCACCTCCACCAGGTTGGTAGAAGAGGCTCGGGGTGATCTTCTTGATTGCGGCAAGGAGAGTCTTGGCGGTTTTCAGACTCGCTCAGCATCTTCCATCATTCAGGTATGCCTCCAACCATAGTATAGGACGAGGTAGGGTGTGTTGGGCGAAGGCTGCCCAACATCCTTGGCTGGTCGGGTCTGAGGTTTAAGGTTGGCACGTCTAGAACCTATCCGGGAATGTGGATGGTGGTGCAACCCTAGGCTTCAGCCGATGGGCGGGTATCTCTCCCACTAATGTGACACCTTCTTCACGTTATCCTTGGTGGTTTACTGGACAAATCAGGGAGGAAGGAGGAGGAGCTTTGGGAGCAAGTCGGGTAGGGTTGCTGCAAGAAAGTTGCATGTTTTGCAACCCAACTCATGTCGATAGATCATGAGATCTATTGATATTTTGTTAACGTGTTTCTCCTAGACGTGTTCCTGATTTTGGTTTCAAAATCTTGAATGATTTCACGTCTTTGCTTAAAAATATTGGATTAATCTAGGATTAATAAGATATTTGCCCAAAGCACTGACACATGGCGTGTCCCTATTGGACTACACATTTAGGGTTTAGGGTGGGGCCATCTTTATAAGGAGGGGAGCCTCCCATTGGATGGATGTTCATGTGTGCAAACCCTAGCCGCCACCTCTCCCTCTCTCTCCCATTCGTCCCTCCACCTCCACCAAGTCAATCCGTGGACTCTTGGGTTGTGGACTCGTGCTTCTTCTCCAAGAGAGTAGAAGACCGACCGGTGCTCCAAAGGATTCCGTGAGGTGATCGCCGATCCATTCCGCTGCCACATGTTCTCTCCAAGAAGGTACTCCTGAACCTGTAGATCGTAATAATCTAACATTGGTACCAGAGCCATCTTGGTCACCTCCGAATTTTTTGAGCACTTTCTTATTTCGTATATGTTGAAATAATTTCGGGTGCTTTTGAGAGAAATCGCATACATGTGTGTAGTTTTCTTTTCTCTCTTCATCATGCGCCTAGGGTTTGATGGCATATTTCCTCACCCTTGCGCATGTTTTCTTGATTCATTTCATTACATGCGAATTGTATTACAAGTTTCATTATTATTTCATTCTTGCGCATAGCCTAGATTTCATTTTATGCATGTACCTAGGGTTACATGTTAATCTATGTTTGTTGCACATATTTCTTTCATCCTTCAAGCTTGCGGCTAGAGTTTGTTTGTTCTTGATGATATGCGCATATATGTTGTTTGAAATATGATGATAATTTTACAAGAGTTAATTATTGCATGTATCATATAATGTGATCATACATTTCGAATTGCATGATTTGATTGTGCATTTGTTTTCTTTCTAAACTCTTGTACATACATCTAAGGTTAGATGCTTGTTGCCTTATTCATGTATATGTAATTTTTAATCACATGTGCATGCATCTAGGATGATGTTGTTTGCAAAATCATGCACATACATGAATATTGAGTTAACATATTGTATAATTCGGAAACTTTTTTTTTGAAATGATAGCATGCATTTCATTTGAAATATTTCCTTTATGATTGAATACACATATATGTTAATCTCATTAAGGATTTTCGGATTTTTTGAAATGATAGCATGCATTTCATTTGAAATATTTCCTTTATGATTGAATGCACATATATGTTAGACTCATTAAGGATTTTCGAATTTATGAAATGATAGCATGCATTTCATTTGAAATATTTCCTTTATGATTGAATGCACATATATGTTAATCTCATTAAGGATTTTCGGATTTTTTGAAATGATAACATGCATTTCATTTGAAATATTTCCTTTATGATTGAATGAACGTATATGTTAATCTCATTAAGGATTTTCGAATTTTTTAAATGATATCATGCATTTCATTTGAAATATTTCCTTTATGATTGAATGCACATATATGTTGATCTCATTAAGGATTTTCGGATTTTTTGGAATGATAGCATGCATTTCATTTGAAATATTTCCTTTTTCATCATATGTGCATATATGTGTTACCCTCCACCAAAGAATTTCGAATTTGTTTTCCAATACAAGTAGCATAATTATTGTTGATTGCATGCTTATATTGATTAAGGAAAGATTGGCTAATTCTGAAATTTTTTAGGGGATATTATGGGCTGGAGTTTTTATTGCCTTAAAAGTATTTTTGAATGCTTTCCTTTGATGCACAAATATGTGTCTCTCCACCATAGAATTTCGTTTTTTTTCTTTCCTAATCAAAGTAGGATAATTTTTTGTGCTATCATGATTATATTGATTAGGGAAAGAAGAAAAAAATTTGTTTTGAGAATGATTATTGTGGAGATTGGTTGTTATTGCCTAACACGTTTTTTTACCAATATTCGTGCACCATAAATGCATTGTTTCCTTATGCATAACTTCCTTCTTGATTGAAAGAGGTGCACACTTTATGGTATTTTTTTCATACGTCGGATTGTGCTAACGTATGGAAAGATTGTGCTTATATGGAATGAATGGTTGCTGATTTTATTTACTGCCTTATTGAGAGTTGAGCGTAATTTAATTCATTCATTTCCATTGGCAATAGATATCGCAATGGGCTGTAATATTTATGGACTGTAATAATTATGGACTGTGGACTGTTTATTGCCCTAAGGAGACGAGGGGCTCCTTTTTTTATTATTGCGATATTATTGATATAAGGCTCATGCAGGTTCCCGTCTAAGAGGCTAAATCCCTATGGGGGATCCTTAGCTTGATATGGAAGTAATGTAGCAATCAATTTCTGTGTGATCTTGATTGAATTATTTTTGAAAGGAAACATTTTTTTGGAACCTACATGCCTAGTGGGAGTTGCAAGGTAGAAGTGTTTTGTGTAAACCACCTTGCAACCGGCGGCAATACTTTCTTTATTTGCTGATTTGCCATGATTTAAACGGGTTTTTTTGGGTCACTAAATCATGATGGAGCTCAATATATAGATTAGTAAAATGGCTTTATTAACTATTGCATGAGGATTTGATCGAATGCTTTATGTTTTCCTTTGGTCTGAATGCTATAGCTATTAAGTCAGTTTATTTTTTATGACTATTGTAGCTCGTTGTATTTTATGCTAGAACTCATGTATCGCTATGTGGTTTTTGTCTTAGATTTTTATGGCTGCTTCCAAAAGCATTGTCGCTGATCTGACTCGAGGAGATAAACTCAATGAAAGAAATTATGATTTGTGGCATCGTAAAATTGAGTATCTCTTAGAGGATCAAGACATGTTAGAAAATATAACCCAAACTATGTCTCGCCCCGAGGAGGGGAACACTGTGCAGCATCGCAGAAATATGGATGTCTATAATGCATAGAAAAAGAAAGACCGTATTGCTCGCATTACAATTCTGAGTTCGATGCGAGATGATCTGTTACTGCGGTTCGAAAAATTGCGAACTGCAAAGGCCTTGTGGGAAGCTGTGAAGTTTTAGTACGGAGTGACCTCCGTCACAAGGGCCCACCAGCTTGGGCTCATGTTTGATGGGTATAAAATGTGCCAAGGTCACACGATGAGGCAGCATATTACCGCAATGTCAAACATGATAAGAGAGCTTAGCGTTGTCGGTCATGCTAAGACCGATGAGGAGCAAGTGTCTGCTCTCATCAGATCATTGCCTTCGAAGAGTTGGGAGCATATGAAGGTCCATCTGACCCATGCTGATGACATCAGGACATTTGACCAGGCCGCAAAACACCTAGAGCTGGAGGATGACCGCATGCTTGTGGAAGCCCCTCTAACTGAAGTGTTTGCTGCTGAAGTTGGCGCTCCTCGGAGGAGTGCAGGTTTTAAGTGCAAAAGAGATAGAGCTCAGGGTTTTAAAGGCAAGAAGGGTGCAAATAAGAATAAAACAGAAAACAAAGCTGGAAAGAAACGACCTCGAGGATCCAGATGTGGGAAAGATAAGTCTAATATGACTTGTTTTAACTGCCGAAAGACTGGACATTTTGCTCGTGAGTGCACTGAGCAAAAGGTAATTACTGTGTGTAATCCCTCGAATTGTAACGTGACTAGTTCTGTGATGCTCACCGATCAATCTCCTGTGTGGATTGTTGATTCAGGTGCCACGGACCACGTAACAAAGGATCGTTCTGCCTTCGTGGAATATCGCCGTGTTCCAAGTGGGAGGCGAATAAACATGGCAAACAACACTATCATTGAAGTTCTTGGAGTTGGCACGTGCAAAGTGGGTTTGCGAAGTGGCCGGATCCTATTACTTCACGACGTGTTGTATGCACCAGCTATACGGCAAAATATTATTTCTGTTGTTGTTTTGATGAGACATGGTTTTAAAGTTGTTTTTGAGAACAATGATATGGGTTTATACCTTGCTAACATTTATTATGGACATGCTTTTCTTTCAGACGGTTTTGTTGTGTTGGACGCAATTTATGATTTCAATCGTAATACTAGTGCCTTTATGAGCCAAAGTTCCATGAATAATGATTCAATTATGTGGCATGCTAGACTAGGTCACATTGGTGTTGACCGGATGAACAGGTTGACAAAGGAGGGGGTATTAGGAGAATGTTCCAAATTTGAATTGCCGACCTGTGAATCTTGTCTAGCTGGAAAGGCAACTAAAAAACCGTTCAGAAGAGCCTTTAAGGCTACTTCTCCTTTAGAACTAATTCACTCGGATATTTGTGGACCTTTGAATGTGCGTACTAGACATGGACAAAGTTACTTCATTACATTCATTGTTTACTACACTAGATATGGTCATATTTATCTTATTTCTCACAAGTCAGAAGCTCTAGAATGCTTTAAGAGATTCATGAGCTTGGTAGAGAATCAATTGGATAATAAGATAAAAACTCTCAGAACGGACAGAGGTGGGGAGTATCTCTCCATAATGTTCAAGGAGTTATGTGATGAAAAGGGGATATCTAGACAACTCACTATGCCTTATACTCCTTTGCAAAATGGTGTTGCCGAGAGAAGGAATAGAACGTTGCTAGACATGGTTAGATCCATGATGGCGCATGCGATCTTGCCAATTTCGTTTTGGGAAGATGCTCTAATGACTGCTGCCTACATCCTCAATAGAGTTCCAACAAAATCGGTTCCCTCAACTCCATATGAGTTATGAACTGGACGGAAGCCTGATTTTAGTCTGCTGCGTCCTTGGGGATGCGCGACATACATTCATTCTACTAGTCACCGATATGGAAAACTAGGACCTAGAGGGAAAAAATGTATCTTTGTAAAATACAATGATCTCTCCAAAGGTTATGTTTTTATCGGGTTAGACGAGAATGAAAGAAGGACGGAACTGGAGTCTAGGGATGCCACATTCTTGTAAAATGATTTTCCAACTCTTGCTGGAGCTATAAAAGAGTCAGTGAACTTCTTTGAACAACAAGATGAGGACATTGCCACTCCACGGGATCAGGATCTGGAAGTTGAACATGAGGTTCCACCAGTCAATCCTAGTGGGAGCAGCAATGCTGAGGATCCGATAGCTCTCACGGAGGATGAGCCATCAGATACCCATCTGCGTCGAAGTAAACGCGGGTTCATTCGTCGTAGGCGGTTTCGCTTAGAGGAAGATGCCCTCATGATAGCTCAAGAAGAAATTGATTATGAATCATCTGGGATGACAGTAATCGATGAGCAAGAACCGGAGACCTTGAAAGAGGCTTTGGAGGGTCCAAATGCAAAAGAGTAGTTAGAAGCTATAAAGGAAGAGTTGGAGTCGATGAAAGTTAATCGAGTCTGGGACTTGGTCGACTTACCGCCGAACCGAAAGGCCATTGGGGCGAAGTGGATCCTCAAGATCAAGACGAAGGCGGATGGATCTATTGATAGATTCAAGTCTAGACTGGTAGCTAAAGGCAAAACCCAAAGAGAAGGCGTGGATTTTGAGGAAACCTTTTCAGCCGTGGTTATGTTTGCCTCCATCCGCCTTCTACTAGCTATTGTAGCTCAGATGGACTTAGAGCTTTACCAAATGGATGTAAAGACTGCTTTTCTCAATGGATAACTTGAGGAGGAGATCTACATGGATCAACCTCAAGGTTTTGAAGTCAAAGGACAAGAGCACAAAGTGTGCAAGCTCAATAAGTCCTTATATGGCTTAAAACAAGCGTCTAGACAGTGGAACATTCGCTTCCATCAAGCTATATCAGAGAATGCGTTCTCTATGCTTGAGGAAGATCACTGTGTGTACGTTAAGAGATCCAATGGTAAATTTGTCATTCTGACCTTGTATGTTGATGACATACTCATGGCTGGCAATAGCAAAGAGTTGCTGAAATCCACTAAAGAGTGGTTCTCCTCCACGTTTAATATGAAGGGCATGGGTGAAGCTAGCTACGTCCTTGGTGTCAAGATTGTTAGAGATAGGTCCAAGAGACTTCTGGGATTGTCTCAAGAGACTTATATTAACAACATCTTGAAGAAATACCATATGGACAAATGCAAACCAATCGACACTCATGTTGAGAAGGGTTTGCACTTAAGCCTTGATAAGCATCCTGAGACACCTGAAGAGAATGCCAAAATGAGCAAGGTTCCATACTCCAATGCTGTGGGAAGCCTTATGTACGCTATGATGTGTACTAGGCTAGACATTTGCTATGCTGTGGGCATGGTGAGTTGATGACAGTCTATCCCAAGCACGGAGCACTGGAAGGCAGTCAAGAGAATCATGAGATACCTCAGAGTAACGAGTAACTACATGCTGTGTTACCAAGCATCAGATCTCCGCCTGATTGGCTATAGTGATGCCTATTGGGCTGGAGACATTGATGAAAGTAAGTCTACCTCTGGTTATGCTTTCTTGCTGGCTAATGGGGCCATCTCATGGTCCAGCAAGAAGCAAACCTGTATAGCCCTGTCGACTATGGAAGCAGAGTATGTTGCATGCTCTACAGCAGTACAGGAGGCAGTTTGGTTGAGGAGGTTCTTACAACATACTGGGCTTGTAGAGACATCTGATGAGCCTGTTGTTGTCTGTTGTGACAGCATGGCTGCCTTTTGTTATGTGAAAGACCCCAAATATCATGGAAAGACCAAACATATACAGGTTAGGTATCATTTTGTGAAGGACATCATAGCGAGAAAGGAAGTTGTGTTAAGACATGTGTCTACTAGTCTTATGGTAGCTGACCCTCTTACCAAGGCTATAGCTAAGGACTCGTTTATGTCTCATGTGAAGTCCTTAGGATTACGCAGACTTTGATGTATTGGCATGTCTAACTTCCTTTTATGAGTGATTGTGTTTTTGTTTCGACTATATCTGTTTGGTTGATGTACTTGTTCTAGCATAAAATATTATTCTGTCAATAGGCTGAAGAATGCTCACTCACACGAGCATTCGCCTCTGGCGCTTTTGATAGCGAGCAGAGATGAGACTGGTCATCAGGAGATCTTATATGATAGATCCAGAGCAGTTCATGATAGGACAGCCGCCTTGATTAGGAATCAAGATGAGATCCTCTATGTTGGTGAGGATTGACATGAATGTTCCCACGATTCATGTGACCTATAGAAGGCAAGTGCGAGCATCACATGTGGCGCCAGGTGGCACTTGTATGGTGTTAAGGCGACAATGATGAAGCTCGGGTCAGGCGCAGAGGGGGTGCGACTGGACTAAGACTTGTATAGTGTTGAGAGACAAAGATACTGTTGTGTACAGTATGATCCACCATAACATGTTTGTCATACAACATGTGCTGAGCGACCATTTGGAAGTGAAAGGATGGATCCCTGCTCCTTCATTGTGTGAGTCCAAAACTTTATTGTCATTAGCTGCCCTCAGTGACCTTCGACGACACCATGAAGCAAGGAGTTGATGTGACTACTTTGGGATGTTATCTATGCCCATGAGAGATTCGGTCTAAAGAGGCATCTTCGGGAAAGGAGTCAACTCTGAGTGTAATGGTTGTCTGGGGCGAAGGGAAAGGTTTGACTCGACTGCACGAAAAGTATTTGCTGGGCCCAACTATATTGGATACAATAATAAGTACCTTGAGGACAAGAAGGTATTCTCTCCGAGGGATCGAGATATCGTTCATGTCAAGTGAGTTTTTGAGTAAACCTGGGCAACAGTGATGTGCATTTGACTGCTTAATTATTATTTTTGTGAGGATGTTGTCATTCTGGCCTTCTAGTAAGGTTTCTAGTTTGAGACTCCTAATTGCAGGTGCATCACCGGTCGCGCGACCCATTTGTCCGTATGATCGGAAGAGTGCATGTGTCGGGGACACATATGATCTTGTATCGGGGATACATGATCAGAGGCTTGCGTGTTGTGGATGCGTTCTTGGAGAGAGGAATAGTTGTATATATCAGGGATGTATACATGTGTGTCGGGGACACATGAAAAGGTGACATATTGTCATTGTGTGATTGTATGTATCAGGGATATATGCATATGTGTCGGGGACACAAAAGCAAATAACATGTTGTTATCGTGCTATTGTACAAGTGGGAGATATTGGATTAATCTAGGATTAATAAGATATTTGCCCAAAGCACTGACACATGGCGCGTCCCTATTGGACTACACATTTAGGGTGTGTTTGGTTCGTGCAGGGTAAACGGAATGGAATGCAGAAAGGGAATCAAGGAGAAAGGAAAGGAATGATAGTGATTCCCCCTACCTGTTTGGATATGTTCCAGAAACGGAATGAACTACTCCATGATTTCCTTTGTGACTGTTTGGTTCAAAATAGGAAATGAAATTATAATTTTTATATTTATTATATTTTGACATGATTAACCTGTATTATGAAGAATCTGTATAAAATATACATGTAATATGAATAAATTTCTTCCTCAATTGATAAAAAAAATATTTTTTGTATAAAAATTCTAAATTTATATTTTTTTATAAAAAAATCTGGGTTTATTCAAAGAAACATGTAAATTAAGAAATTTTATAAAATAAATAAATATTTTTAGAAAAATAATTATATAAAAAATAATTATTTATTACATTTAATAAAAAATAATTAATTATTTCGTAATTTTAAATTATAAAATATTATTGAAGATTAAAGATTGAAAAGTTACGTAAAAAACAAAAAATTATTACAAAAATAAATTATTTAATATGGGAGAAGGAGGAGATAGGTTACTTGCTTGCTCCTCACTCATACCGGAGTCAATTGCCTCCTGTCTCTTCTGAGCAATTTTTTCAGCCATCATTTGTGCTTCCAACTTGTGGTACCCCGCTCGAGACATACGATGGGTATACTTGTTAGAAGATCTAATCTTTTGGTTTTTTGCTCGGATGGCCTAAAATCAAGTTTATTAGATTGTCACTAAAATCAATAACTAACAAGTTTGTTTTGAAACTCAGTTACTATATTATAAATTAAACTCAGTATACCTCAAACTCCGGGCTATCTCTGGATTTTCTGAATAGCTCCCATTGATTCGGAGTGATAAAGTTATAGACATCGCATGGATTTCTATCCTGGTAGTCTCCGAATATGTACTTGTTCGTTAAATTTGTTTTGAAATCCCTCCAACGAACTGACATGTATGTCATCCACTTCTTCTTCAACTTGTCAGTGGATTGGAACTCAAAAGATTCCTACAACACGTTAACTTTATATATATCAAAAGTTCAACTAAAACTATAGAAATCTATAATGGAACCATTACCTGCACATTATCCCATATTGTGTCCTTCAACTTCTCATCTACATCAGCCCAACTGGATAAACAAATGTCAACTTTGGCCCTCGCTAAGCTACCCAGAAAACTTTTCCAATTATCAGACAGCATGCCTAAGGGCTCAAGACGGTCATCAAACTGGATTGGAATTCTACCGTCTCTAGTTCTTCTGCCCACGAATTCTTTCATGAGACAAGGACCTCGTGTACTGTATGTCTTCGAACCTTCAGACTCGGAGGAAGTGGGTTTCTTTTTCGGAGCCATTATACTATAAAAGATAAATTCAAGTAATTAAATAAGGTAAAGACATGGATTAAATGTCTATTACAATGTGTTACAACAGAAAATTTGCACCTTTACTGTTTTTTTTTCCTTAATGGATTTTCAATCCATATACCTTCACCGTGGTCATCTCTAAACATACAAGTCTCAACATTTATTTCTTCATCTACTGAGTTCAACTCAGGTGCTTGCTTAGAGAAAGGTGGTGTTTCTTCATACTCGATCAGACTATCATCTGATACAATTTTTTTCTTCCCTTCCAAAATTACTGCCCATTTCTTATCACACGAATCAGCCACATAGAAGACTTGTTTCGCTTGGGAAGCTAGAATAAAAGGTTCTCCTTTATACCCTTGTTTTGAAAAATCAATTAAAGTGAAGCCATAGTCATCCACTCGAACTCCTGTTTTATTATCAGCCCACTTGCATCTAAATATAGGTACTTTGAATTTAACAAAGTCTAGCTCCCATATATCTTCAATTACACCGTAATAGGACATGTCGGCGTATACAGGATTCTTGTCTTTAGAACTAGACACATGCAAAGACTCTGCTATTAAGGTGACGCCACTGTTCTGAACAGCACTTTTCGCATCTTCATAAACTGTGTAGAAAGAATATCCATTGATATCATAACCACTGTAACTTATAACAACAGAATGCGGACTGTAAGCCAACCACTGTATTGTCTCAGAAACATCACGCTTGTATGCTAGATTTTTGAACCAAGAGATGAAATTCTTATTGTGACTATTAATTACTTGTTGATCACTCCACAAAGGATTTCTTTCCTTTAGAAACTTCATGTGTTCATTTAGGTATGGTTGAACTTCATTCGAATTGCACAACACATAAAAATATGCTGTCATTAAGTCATCGCCATTTGGATTTAACATTTTCATCCCCCGTGTCCCTTTACCATCGACACGATTATCATGACGATTCTTCGGAAGTCCAACAATTTTGGTGTTTGCTAGGTATCCAGTGCAAAACTCGATAACCTCCTCAGCTATGTATCCTTCAACAATACTAGCATCTGGTCTTTGACGATTTTTGCAATAACCTTTCAACACTTTCATATAACGCTCGAAAGGATACATCCACCTTAAGAAAACTGGTCCGCACAATTTAACTTCTCTAACCAAATGAATAACAAGATGAATCATAATGTCGAAAAAAGCCGGGGGGAAGAACATCTCCAACTGACATAATGTGACCACAATTTCATTCTGTAACTTGTCTAACTGCACAGGATCGACCACCTTACTGCAAATCTTATTGAAAAACGAACACAACTTTATTATTGCTTGTCTAACATCTTTCGGTAATATGGATCTCAGTGCTACAGGTAACAACTGCTGCATTAAAGTATGACAATCGTGAGACTTCATCCCCACAAGTTTCAAATCCTTCATAACAACAAGATTACTGATATTTGAAGAATAACCTTGTGGAACCCTTACATCGTGCAAACACTGACAGAGAATTTTTTTCTCCTTTCTAGACAATGTATAACTAGCTGGAGGTAAGTAATTCCGATCTCCTTTCTTCTCTGGTGCCAACATTGCTCGTATACCAATATCAACAAGATCAAGTCTTGCATTATATCCATCTTTGGTTTTACCAGGTATGTTCAACAGAGTGCCAACAAGACTATCACAAACATTTTTCTCTACGTGCATCACATCAATACAATGTCTAACTTCTAAAGTTTTCCAGTAAGGGAGATCAAAAAATATTGATCTTTTTTTCCAACTACTTTTGTCGTTTGCTCGTTTGTACGGTTTTCCAAATTCACATTCAATGTTCCTTACACGTTCATACACCTTTTTGACGCTGATTTCAACTGGCGGATTCTGAAACTCCTGTTTTCCGTTAAATGCTTTCTTCAACCTACGATAAGGATGAGAGTTCGGCAAAAATCTCCGATGACCGAGATAGACAGTCTTAGAACCATTAACTAGTTGCAAAGAACATGTATTTTCCTCGCAAATTGGACAAGCTTTATGACCTTTAACTGAATATCCAGACAGATTACCATAAGCTGGAAAGTCATTAATCGTGCAAAATATCATTGCCCGCATTACGAACGACTCCTGACGATAAGAATCAAAAACTGACTCTCCGTCACCCCACAATTTCTTTAGGTCATCAATTAAAGGTCTTAAATACACATCGATGTCGTTTCCAGGTTGTTTCGGACCAGAAATCATTAAGGACAACATGATATATTTGCGTTTCATGCATAACCACGGGGGCAGATTGTAAATTACAAGCAAAACGGGACAAGAACTGTGAATGCTACTCAAACTACCAAAAGGATTCATTCCGTCAGTACAGAGCCCAAGTCGTACATTCCTCGATTCTTCACCAAACACAGGAAAGTGGACATTTATTTTTTTCCACTGAGGTGAATCTGCAGGGTGACGTAGCAACTGATCATTTGGTTTCTCACGATCAGCATGCCATGTCATGTTCTTGGAATCCTCTTTACCCGCAAACAAACGTTTAAGCCTTGGTATTATCGGAAGATACCACAAAATCTTAGCAGGAGGTCCTTTGATTTTCATCTCATCAGCCTCTTCATTGTGGTTTGGTCCACTACGTTTCATTTTGTATCTTGACACATTACACCTGGGACAAGAATGTAAGTTTTCAAACTCACCCCTATACAATATACAATCGTTCGGGCATGCGTGTATCTTCCTATATTCCATTCCCATAGGGCACAACACTTTCTTTGCATCATAAGTTCTATCTGGCAACTCATTGTCATCTGGAAGCATCTCTTTCACTAACTTCAACATTGATGTGAAACTCACATCGGACCAACCATTTCCAGCTTTTAAATTGTACAACTTCAACACCGCTGACAATCTAGTGAATTTGGTACAATTCTTATACAACGGCTTCTCATTGTCACTCAACAAATTACCAAGTAAATCGGGGTTGGACGAAAACTTTTCAGCCATATCCTGAACCATTTCCTCTAAGAGATCTTCCACACTAACATCTTCTCCACGACTACATGATTCATTTTCGCCGTGCCATATCCACCGTCTGTAATTTGGGTCGAAACCTTTCTCAAACAAATGATCTTTCATTTTCTGAAAAGTCAACACTGACATATTATGACACTTATTGCACGGACAATACGCCATGTCGCTGTCTTTCATTTTCTTAGAATGTTTTTTGGCAACCTCTAAGAACATATTCACTCCGTTCTCATATTCATCACTCAATCTGTTTGAAACTATCCACTCTCGATCCATTTCAATCTAAACAGAGGCAAAAATGATAGTTATTATTGCAGAACATAAATAAAATTTCAATTTAATAGAATGTGTACGTAGATGAGAAGATTCGGAGACATTAAGATGAGAAAAGAATGACTCAGAGGAGAAGAGATGAAGTCCTTAATCTAGCGTGGAATAAGGAAGGTTAGAAATCTAACTAAACAATCAAGGCCAAAACAAACCTAAAGTCCACTATAGGTCCTTAGTAATAGACGACGCCTAACTTCGAGGTCCCACCGAGGACCACTAGTCTGTAGGAAATCAAGAACCCGGAGGTCCCTAATATCTCAGGGAGACTAGATGGGCAACGACGTTCAGGCCGAAAGGGTCTTAAACATCGAGGACCACTAATCTATAGAAAATCAAGAACCCGGAGGTTCCTAAAATCTCAGGGAGACTAGATGGGCAACGACATTCAGGCCATAACGGTCTTAAACGGTTTCCTCTCCTTAATGCGTCCGAAAATCCTAGGGGCCAACGTCTAATTGATTTTATTAAGGCTCTTTTATTAAGTGGTTTTTGGGCCAAGGAAAGGGTGATGAAATCCCCCACCTCATCTCCTATAGGTGACTGCCCCCTAAGTGTTTTTCATACCTTAATCTAACAAACAACACACCAAACAAACACTCACCTCACTCTTGTTACAATGCAAGTCCTACTAACTAATGCGTGCTTTCTAATGAATGATGAGTGAAAGATAGTACGTACCTTACGCCAGCAATCTACGACAGAAAGCGTAAATAATAGAAAATACAATGCATGCAAATCCTATATGATGAATGACTTAACAAATATTGTCTAATCTTTTGCTTTGGGTTATTAAAGGCCAAGTTGTTTAAGGGGGGCAATGAGTTATTATAAACTAAACATTTAACTAAACAAAGTAAGTTTTTTTCAGCATAAATAAACATAAATAAACATTTAACTAGACAAAACATAAATAAACACAAATAAATGTATGAACTCACTATACTAAAGATTTATTCTAATTTGGACACTTTTTATGCATACCCATAGAAAACTACACATATATAATTCCAGAATTATCGTCTAATGGGATATTATTATTTCTAAACATTTTTGTTTAGGTATGCTTTTGTAATAAACATAATGACATGCAAACACACTTTCTTCCACTTTTTTTAGATGAAGGAACCGGTACTGTTCTAAATTCTAATAGTTCTCATTTACCATACTTTTAAACGACATTTTTCAATCTAAAAGTGAGAGACAAAATCAATTTGTGCGTCTATGAATCAATTGTGAGGCATGTTTGTGTTCATTCACATAAGACCAGAAAGTTCAAAGTAAGTTCGAAGTTTATTTTTGCAAATGTAAGCTTCCTGCGTGAGACATAATGAAATATAATACAAGTTGTTGAACCGATATGAACTATGTCAAGTAATATGGTAATGTTATCGTATTATGATATCACATTTTGGAACATCATAAAAATAGTGAATTTCATTCAAGATTTGTCTAGTAAATTAAACGTAACATGAGTTGTTGAAACAAACGTGAATATTTTATCATTTCCATCAAATATTTTCACACTAACTTACATGTGGAGAGAGACGGAGGAAGAAGGAGAAGAGGGCCGGAGAAGTGGAGGAGCGCTTGGGAGCTCGCTGCGGTGCCGGAGACGGTGCGGATCGGTCGGAGGATGGTCGCGGAGGAGAGTTCGGTCGCGGGACGGCTAGGGTTTGGGTGGGTTTCGACTGAAAAGAATGAAAGAAAACGCGTCTGTCTGCTTTCTTTAAGACCTATATACGTCGGATATTCCATAACACCGACGTCTATACCTCGACGTCTATGTGGATAGACTATAGACGTCGGTCTTACATTATGTCCGACGTCTATAGTCCGACGTCTATACCCTATAGACGTCGGATTCACAAGGTACTAAAACACCGACGTCTAAAGGTCGACGTCTATACACTATAGACGTCGGCTAAACGTGTTATTCCAAAACCCGACGTCTATAGTGTCACATAGACGTCGGCTTCCATTTCAGCCGACGTCTATTCTGTCCTCTCCACAATAGACGTCGGCTGTTGTAACGGCCGACGTCTATTGGGCGACGAGTAAAGCCAATTCTGCACTAGTGGATGATGCGATTAGTTGTTATCTTAAATTGCCGATCCGGTTATGTTTGGTTGTTGTTGTGAGTTTGGTTTCTTCCTGATTGGGATGTTCTGATTCTGATTTGTTTGGGGCGGTTAGGAGGGTATCCAGATACTCCTCCATGAGCTCGTTCCATACACTGTAGATGCATTAGATTTTAGATGCTTAAGTAGCTTGCATTGCATTTAATCTGATTAATAATTTTTGGCACGTTCCATTTTTTGGGCCGACGGGCCACGAGTGGGTCATCTAGCTCCAGAGGCCATCCGCATAGGACCTTCACGTTGGGAGGCCAGGTGTAAGATAAGTCCTGGGCAGGCGCGCTGCCATTCTGTCTCAGGGTAGGTGTTCACAAGTTCGCGATGGCACCATGTAGGTCACTTGCCACGAATTGGGACACTTATCCGGCGCACCGATTTGTGCCAAGCGGTGGGTCACGGTCGAGTGACCGCCTTTGACCAGCGAAGCTGGTGTTCTGGTTCCTTCGAGGAATGGTTCGGGTGCGCCCGACCGGCATGACTGATGGAGTCATAGCCTTCTATTGCATTTGATGCTTTTTGTTATGTTCTGACCGGCATGGTTGGTATTCTGGCTCCCTTGGAGGGATTTCTGCGGGTGTTACCCGATTGGCATGACTGTTGGAGTTGTAGCCTTCTGATGCATTATGTGCTCTTCTGTTCTATTATGGTTTGATGCTTGTCTTAGTTAGACTTCATGCATAGTTCTGTTATTGTTTGGCTGGGGCATACTGGGTTTTCTTAATTGAAAACTCATGCATTTGTTAATGCGGTGCTTGCAGGTACTTAGGTTCCCCACAGGGCAGACTGTACGAGTGTCGAAGATTCTGTACACGAGGGACATGTCGACCAGAGCCTTCAGTTATCATTTGTTTCCGCTTATATCATTGTATTTCCTTTGAAACTCGATGTATTGTAATTGGATCGTTTATGTATACATGGATAATCATTTGTTTCAGTTTTATACCCTTATCGTCTATCCAAGTATGTCTGTTATGTATTGAGTTAGTCGGTATTGTCTTTCTTTCGTAACTCCTTCGGTCGTCGCGGAAGTCTCTGATCGCGACACTTGTGTTCCCTTCCCTGTGTGCATACGCGTGAGATCGGGGCGTTAAAACTTGGTATCAGAGCCGGTCGGTCCCTAAAGTGTACAGAATCTAAAGACTCTCCAGTGGGGCATCTTGCCCAAACCCTGTCGGTAATTTATTGTTTTTTAGAATTGCTTTCTGATAGTGATAGATCATATTTGCATTAGTTAAATTGGTTCTTGTGGATTGCCTCATGTACTTGGAGACTGAACCACCCAACCCTATCTCTCTTTATCAGTTCCCTCACCTCCTCCTACGTTTTGGTGCTGAGATCTCCAATAAGTCCAACCGGTCAAACAAGCAAGAAGTGCAAGTGCAAGTGTAAGAGGTGAGTAGCTAGCAAGCATGGGAGGCGGCTGCAGCTGAATTCCAGCAAACTATGGGGCCCTACTCCATCAGTTTCAGTTATGCTCCTACTCCTTTAGCATAAGAGGATGTAGAGTGCATGTTGGACGAAGTTTAGTCCAGCACCATTGTGTTTGCCAATCTGAGGTTGGTATGCACTAGTGGAGATCCACCGATTGTGTGGACTGTGGTGCACCATCCGAATTTCAGAGGTGGCTGAGCACCTCCCTCTCTACCATGACTTGGGCCACATGTTTTCCTTGGTGGTTTGCTGGAGAAACCAAAGGAGATGAGCTAGAACATGGAGAGCTAGTTGGGGAGGGGTTTTGCTTGCATGTTGAGTGACGTGTTAATCACCTTGTGGTGTTGAATCTTGTAATATTTTGGGATGTTATGTTTATGCATGATATAATGATCAATTCTCAATTTTCTTGTGAGATATGCTTACGGATATTAGATCTCATAATCACATGTTATTTCATGATTTCGATCAGGCATCATTCATATGACATGTTACTGATTTCAAATTTAGCTTCTATTGTGATCTGATTTTATTTTCAAGGAATGTTGCATTAATCAATTGGAATGTTAAGAGGAAATTATCATGTCTGATTTTGTCCCAGTCATGACCAATCAATATATATGCTCTCATTTGTAGTTTCTCTAAGATATATTCTTTACAACATCTGAGCATAAGTTATATATTTTAATTTAAACATTGATGCAATCGATATAAATGCATGTATCGACTCTAATGTTGCTATGAGTTTCTCAAGTTTGATCTTATCCCCACCATGTTCAGTTTATGTGTATGATCTGATTTCCATAAACCTTCTCTGCTATGACTTGTTATGCTCTCACATGAAACTATATCAGAATTTATGAGTTATGCTATTCATCCTATGCCGTCTAGTTTTGTACAAATCTTATGCATGTAGATTTATGTCGGTCATGAATATGCTAAGACTTCTGATTTCTAGATATATGATTTCCATGTTAGATTACTGATATATTCATATATTATATCCTGTTCATATGATCTCGGGCCATTTTCTGAATCACTATCTTCTAATGCATGTACGTTCTGAAATTGTGATGGGTGCAATCAGTTGGATTATAGGTGTTGTTTGAGGTGACTTGTTATTTGAGTTGATTTCATTCCAGTAGTAAGCATGACACATTCATGATCTGATTTTGTATACCTTCTCTGATGTTATCGTTATGCTTTCATTTAGAATAAAATATGTACTCATCCATGACATATGCAACTTATTCCATGACCTATCATAATCCGAATGCATGCATGTATAGTATTTAGGGATATGTGTAGACTCCTGATCTCATATGCATGTTCACCATGTTGTATTACTGATACATGTATTGTTTCATGTTGATATAATCTCTGATCATGGCCTGATTTGCAAGATTGTAATGCATATATGTCCTGAAATTTATGAGTCATGTTATCGAATGCTTGTAGTATTTTACTACGATGGCTTTTACACATTCTATTACTCATTCCATGTTTAGATTGCTGTTAGGAAGTTATACTGGTACGCATGACATAGTTGTTGGAAACAAGAAATTGCACTATATGAAAAGGTTAACCAACTAGTTTTGATTCTACTATGTGCATGATGCTATGCCCGGAAATGTTGAAATCAGAAGTAACTTACAATCCATTCATGCATGCATGCCTATCACCTGTATTGTCATGATTGCATCGTGGGATCTTATATTATTCGTATAGTCTCAATCTTAGTATGCTTAAAATATAGTGCAACTAATGCAAATTTCAGGTGCTTATATGCGATTAGAGGTTGAGTTTACAGCCTCAATGTCTTGCATGATGAGGCCTGAAATCAGTCACGTTATAGTCTCATATACCTCCTAATTATGCTTAGATTTGGGTTTGAATAAATTCAAAACCCATGAATGCATTACTATAGATCGAAGTAAATGTTGTATAATCATCACATCATGACCCATAGCTCCTGCTGGTTGCATGTTCGTTTTCCATAAGCCATGATTACCATAGAATGGGCTTTACCAAAAAAAAAATTATAATTGTTGCTACTACTATTATGGGTATGATGAATGTAGGTGCATGCAAGTAAGTTCATGTTGTGATGTTATGACTACGATTCCATGATTTAATTGTTGACTGGATGCATCTTGTGCATGTGTACAATCTATCGAGATCTAGTATTATTGCATGTTTTATTGCTTTCTAACACGTCATGTGCATGCAGATATATATCCAATGAGAGCTTGTTTCCATTCCATGATTTATTTGCTGCCTAAATACACCATGTGCATGTATGTTTATCTATAGAGAGCTTGCCATTCCTTCTTCATTAAATTGTTGTCTTGATACATTACATGTATGTATATATTTAGTTGTGGGAACTATATGATCTCATGATTAGCTTGCTGTTAAATACAATATGTTATATACGTTTAGTGGCTGCTAAGACATCGCATATGCATGTACATATTAGTTGCAGGATATTTTATGATTGTCAAAGTATCATAGGTTCATACATTATTACTTGCTGGATTTCATGTGACCCTTATAATTTGGTTACTGACAATATATATTATGATCATGTATAATTACTTGCTGGATTTTAGGTGATCTTTATGGTTAAATTGCTATCCACATGTCATATTTTCTTTTATTATTAGTTCTTAGATTCTTGTGATGGGTCCATGATTTGCTCAAAATCTTTGGTTGTCATGGCACTTGTATTTCATCGTCTTATAGCTTTTGTTGTTGTGGTTTTATTGGATTAATCTAGGATCAATAAGATATTTGCCCTAAGCACAGACACATGGTGTGTCCCTATTGGACTACACATTTAAGGGTTTAGGGTGGAGCCATCTATATAAGGAGGGGAGCCTCCCATTGGATGGATGTTCATGTGTGCAAACCCTAGCCCCACCAACCCTAGCCGCCACCTCTCTCTCTCTCTCCCATTCGTCCCTCCACCTCCACCAAGTCAATCCGTGGACTCTTGGGTTGTGGACTCGTGCTTCTTCTCCAAGAGAGTAGAAGACTGATTGATCGCGTTTTATATTTAACCGCAAGTGCACGGCCGCGTTGAAGCAGTGGCAAATACGGGTCGTCCACTGGGAGGTGTGTCGACGCATGGTTTGTTCGAAGGGGAGAGGTAAAAGAAGGAGAGAAAGATGTATTACACTAACTAAACTAGAATGCAAATCGAAATGGAAGAAAAGCAATAAAACTACACCCCAAAGGAGGTAGATAAATAACGTGAACATAAAGAAGTGTGTGTGTTCATTAAGCTCCTCACAACATGTAGTGCATGAAATCATAAAACTACATCCAACTTTGCCTCCACATGAATTAAGATAAGACTACATCATTAAAACATACAAGACAATAATTGGAATGAAGCTACATGAACTCAAGTATAAAGACTAGACCCTACTATGCCTCCACATGAATTAAGATAAGACTACATCGTTAAAACATACAAGACATTAGCTAAGGTAAAGGCAACAAGAGCACATACACTACAAATTGTGTTTCCAATAGTAACTTCATCCATATCCTAACCTTATCATTCCCCATAAAATAGGTCCACTAATCAAAGCATAAGCTAAGCTTCATTCAAGAGCATTAGCATATCAAAGATAAGAGTGAAAACCCATTAGATGGTTATGGAAATCATATAAAGCTCAAGGGATAAAGATAACACACACTTAACACACTACATGATTATATCACATATTTCTCCACCCCCCAAATGGGGATGGAACTACTCACTACTCATTACACTAACTATATTAGCAAAAGAAAACATAATACTGAAATGAAAGTTAACTAAGAAGGCAAGAAGTATTAAAGAAAACATAAAAGGAAAGGAAAGACTAAACAAACATGCACAAATTAAAAGACAAGATTAAAAGAAACTAGAAGAATTATTTTATTAACAATGACTCACATTGAAGGTAGCATTCTTCTCCACCTTGAGTTTTTGCTTCAAGGCTCACTCCTTAGTAGAGAGAATGCCACCAAGCAATGGGTGATTACAATGGAAGGTGAAGAGTTCTATTTCTAGGCATGGAAAAAGCTAATCCGGGACAATCCCCCGATGTGGGACTAAACCAATACCAAAAATAGACTAAGAATACACTAATACAAGCCCAACACAAATCGTAGCGGATCTGGAGCAATATGGACCGCCAATTGGCGGTCTATATGATCCAGATCGAGTTGGTTTTGGTTGTGGGCTTTGCTGGTGGTCTTTGTTGGTCTTTGATGCATCTACTTCGTTTATTGGAGCTCCGACCCGAATTGAATTGCCAAAATACTCTCCATGATGGTGTGGAGTTTCCTGTTTTGCTCGTAGGTCCTTCGGTCTTACGATCAGGTCCTTCTCCCTTGCATCTCAGTCCCTAGGTCTCACAATTAAGTCTTCTTTCCTGCTTTTGGGTCATTTCATGGCTCATCTCTTCAAACCTCTTTATTCCTGAAAACTAAATATAAAACTCGTCACGTAGCATTGCTTAGGTGTAAGATAATGGATATAAGGTACAAATATAAGCATGAAATGATGTCAATCAAATACCCCACCCCTAAGTTTTTGCTAGTCCCGAGCAAAACAAAGAAAAAGAAAATCAAACGAAAAATAAGAAATCCTAACTCACTTTCGTAGGAATCACGGTTGCACTTAGCACGTGCAACAAGCCATTAAACCTCCTTGCTGCCAAGGAGGAGGAGTGTTGTCTCCTGAGGGTTTTCAGCGGATATACCCACAACATCCGAACAAGATGAATTATTCAATCTAGAGACTCGACTCATTGGACTCATATTGTCGATCATGGGATGCGGTAATACTACGGGTCGACTCTATATATGTAATCGCTCCACACACCTAGCCTAATGAGTTATTCGTGAAAGTTAGTTAAGGACAAGTGAAAGACAAGGGCAACCTTAACTTCTGAATGTGATACAATGTGTAAAGTCCATTTTGGTTCTTATTTGACTTCTTTTTTTCTTTTTTTTTCTTTTCTTTAGAGCATTTTATAGGTTGGTGTTTGATTCTCCCAAGCTCAGGTTTCGTGCATCATTGCCTATGAGGACTTACACTATCACGTACACCTTCCCCCAAATCTCCACATAGGGCGATCCCTACCACCCGTGTAACGGGAGTTCGGTCGGTGCATCCCAAGTCAGATGACTCGAAAGCACCAGGCACAAAGGCCCCTCAGACCTACTTTCCCGAGTGATAGGAGCCGTGCGAGAAGAGAGAACACCACTTATTTATTTATCTACATGGGAACCAAAACCCCTACACTTAAGTTTCACAAAAAGAGATTAAGGGCCCTTGACCACGACAAACTTCCTTATACTAACAAACACGAATTATTTGACTCACTTGGTTCAGGGTGGACTTCTTTAAAAGTTTGAGTGCTGAAACCCTATGATTACACGCCCCCCGAGGGAATACCGGGGTGCATCCTAACGACTCGATAAGACCAAAAGCCATTAAACTAGAAATCCAAATGCATCAAGTTCAAGACAATTTTGGGAGCTTTCTTTTTACTTTGCCTCTCAACGGTTTTGCACATGCTAAACACACACAAAACCCACAAAACATTTTCTTTCACAATCACATGAAGATTTTGAAAGAAATATGAAAACTTTAAAGCACTCGGCAAGCAAAAGAAGACAAGTCACCCAAGGATCATGGCAAGCAGATATATCGATATTAAATGCAGCACACTAACATGACCCTAACAATACACACAAAAGAAAATAAATACAAAGGAAAAAGACTCAACTATGTACACACGTAAAACACCCCCCCACACCTACTTCATGCATTGTCCTCAATGAATGTGAGCAAGATACTACATGGATTTATGCATGAAAAAGGAGAGTTCTCACCAACATGAAGTACAAAGGGAAGTTCAAGGTCGTGTTGATGGACACAAACCCGAATTCCCTCAAAACCTGTGAGATGCTAAAGAAAGGATACAAATACGTGAAAGAAATGGAGCTCAAATACACAAGGGTTGGGGCTCACAACAATCGATGCTCACTGAAGGAGTCTTTTATTGTACCTTTTTTTTTAATATAACTATGTACAAATATAAGTTCCCATCTTCATTTGTCAAAAGACATCAAATGGGAACCGCAAGAGTGGGTCAATGCACTTGAAAGGGAACATGACACCACGCGGGGCCAGAATACGCATGCGTGGGCCCCCTTCACAAAGAGCACAAGATGGAATGAGAGGTTCAAGAATTGGACGCAAAGGCGTCTCAATCAAAGGGTCAAACTGAAGGAGCTTGAACCTCTCGAGAGTTTGGGAAATAAGGGGCAACGGAGGAAGTGTTTCTCCCGTTGCAGTACGGAAGTTATGATCGTCAATCCAAACTCTCCAACCAACAGGCTGGTGCGTCGGAACGAGGTGAAGAACCTCGTTAGGCATGTCTGACACACCAGGCGAACAAGAAGTGGGTCTCATACCCAAGGTATCCTCCAAGGAACTCCTAATACCCTCATGAGCAATGTAGTTGTTTGATGTTCCATCATTTCCAAGATGATCAGGAACAATAGTGAGAGGTAAACTCTCATCAGGTTGTTTGAATTTGAGGGTACTAGGGAGCTCTTGCTCCACCAGAGGTGAGTCCTTAAGAGGCACAACATGAAGATCATATGGCTCAAGGGCCACGGGACAAAAAGATAAGGCACAATCCTGTGCGGACTCATAATGAAGCTGGTCCAAGTTATTCTCAATTTGAATCGAATCCTCCACTAAGTGATCGTGAATTGAAACCCCAAGTCCCTCAAACTGACTAGGAGTTTGACTTTGAAAGGTTGTGTTTTGAATTTGTGGATGTGGTGGTGGTTCGATATCAAAAGAAGAATCCTCATGTTGACATGAAATGTCACTCTCCTCACGTTCACGTAATTGCTGCGACATTTGACTCACTTGCAGTGCCATATTTTGTATGGACTGTTGAGTGGTTTCCATGAACGTAAGGAAAGTTTGTTTCAAGGAATCAGGTATGCGGTCAACGATGAGGTCCAAGTCAGAGCTTGGGAAATTTTGGGGTTGGGTGTTGATTGGCTGAGAATGAGTCCAATGATTTGGAGTGGGTGTTGGTAGAATTCTGGGTATTCGGGAGGAGGATACTGGGGTGAACATGAAATATAAGAATTTGGATATGAATTGTCTCCCCATGAATCCATCACTCTCGGATTGTACGCGGATGCGTAATGGTCATAATGAGCATTTTTGGAAAATGTATGGTCATACTCAGGCTCTGGGGGAACATAAGGACATTCCCTAGTGACATGACCACTCAACCCACAACAGTCGCATGGTACGGCTACTGGAGCCACCGGTACAAACATGTCGTCTGCCGCACACATGAAAGAGGCCAAAGTTTCTTGCAATGTCTCAGTTTGATGACCAGTGTATGATCCGACGAAACTAGATTGTGGTCTAGCAGTCGGAGCCTCTCTCATGTTACCCCAATATGAAGATTGCTCAGTTACACAATTGCGACCATCCCAACCATACGGGGTGTTAGTCTGAGCCACCCCAGGTTGCATGGGTCCGGAGTACCAGGGAAAATCATCTTGGTCCCAACAATGATATGGATGGTCGCCCATGTAACCATCCATCTCAAGAAAAACTCTCAAGTCGACCACTCTCACCACCACGAGGCTAAGCTCGCAAAAAGTGCTCGACTCGATCCTAAAACGCTACTAGAAAGTGTAAAGGGGAGGAGACTAAAACATAGAAGTAGGTGAGAAGAAGATGACTCAGAGGAGAAGGGAAGAATCCCTGAAGCTAGCGTTGGTAACGGGATCAGGAAGAAGCCTAACTAGCAAGCACGACTCAAACAATGTAAGGCAATGGGTCCTTAAGCTAGACGACGCCTAACTTCGAGGTCACTAGTCTCGACACGCCTCACCTCCCTACAACGAGGACCACAATGCCCAGTAAGTGATACCAGATCCGGAGATCCAGTACCTCCTACTATCGACAAGGTAGGCAACGCCGATTAGGTCGTGATGGTCTCGACTAGATTACTCTCCTAGTGCGTCCGAATTCTTTAGGGCCAATGTCTACTTCCTTTTAGTTAAGGCTTTATTACGAGTGATTTTTGGGGCCAAGGAAAGGGTGATGGAATCCCCCACCTTATCTTTTATGGGACAACCACTCCTTAGTAGCGTTTTGATCCTAGATCTAGCAATCAATCGCTCCAAACAAAACGCTCAACTCACTCTTGTCCCGATGCACCTTACTAACTAATGCATTATTGAAACATGCATGAATGAGAGATTGGGGTGCACGTACCTCATGCCAGCAATCAACAACAAAATGTTAAGAAAAGAAAAGACAAATGCATGCAAGGTCTACAAATGATGCATGACCTAGATGGCAAGAAGTCTAATCTTTTGCTTTGAGTTTTATGGTCCAAGTTCATTAAAGGGGATTGAAATTAAATCTGGGAGTAAATTAGAAGTCACAGCATGCAAAATTGTGCTCCCAGATACCTAACATGAACAATATAACAACTGGAACAAATTTGAGAACAATTGAGGCTCACCAGGCCGCCAATTGGCGGTCCTAAACCGCTGATTGGCGGTCACTTTGGGGTCCTTTGCTCTCCAATTCCTCCAGTCTCTTCCGCGTGATCCTCAGGTTCCCTGAAACTAAGAAAATCTGGAAACAAAAAATTAAAAACCCCTCGAATCGTCCAAAGCAACGTCTGGACAGAGCACCTCCCCGACAACGGCGCCAAAAACTTGATTGATCTCGTTTTATATTAACCGTAACTGCACGGCCACGTTGAAGCGGTGGCAAATACGGGTCGTCCACTGGGAGGTGTGTCGACGCTTGGTTTGTTCGAAGGCGAGAGGTAAAAGAAGGAGAGAAAGATGTATTACACTAACTAAACTAGAATGCAAATCGAAATGGAAGAAAAGCAATAAAACTAAACCCCAAAGGGGGTAGAGAAATAATGTGAACATAAAGCAGTGTGTGTGTTCATTAAGCTCCTCACAACATGTAGTCCATGAAATCATAAAACTACATCCAACTTTGCCTCCACATGAATTAAGATAAGACTACATCATTAAAACATACAAGACAATAATTGGAATGAAGCTACATGAACTCAAGTATAAAGACTAGACCCTACTATGCCTCCACATGAATTAAGATAAGACTACATCGTTAAAACATACAAGACATTAGCTAAGGTAAAGGCAACAAGAGCACATACACTACAAATTGTGTTTCCAATATTAACTTCATCCATATCCTAACCTTATCATTCCCCACAAAATAGGTCCACTAATCAAAGCATAAGCTAAGCTTCATTCAAGAGCATTAGCATATCAAAGATAAGAGTGAAAACCCATTAGATGGTTATGGAAATCATATAAAGCTCAAGGGATAATGATAACACACACTTAACAAGCGTGCAAGCTCAATAAGTCCTTGTATGGCTTAAAACAAGCGTCTAGACAGTGGAACATTCGTTTCCATCAAGCTATATCAGAGAATGCGTTCTCTATGCTTGAGGAAGATCACTGTGTGTACGTTAAGAGATCCAATGGTAAATTTGTCATTCTGACCTTGTATGTTGATGACATACTCATGGCTGGCAATAGCAAAGAGTTGCTGAAATCCACTAAAGAGTGGTTGTCCTCCACGTTTGATATGAAGGACATGGGTGAAGCTAGCTACGTCCTTGGTGTCAAGATAGTTAGAAATAGGTCCAAGAGACTTCTGGGATTGTCTCAAGAGACTTATATTAACAACATCTTGAAGAAATACCATATGGACAAATGCAAACCAATCGACACTCCTGTTGAGAAGGGTTTGCACTTGAGCCTTGATAAGCATCCTGAGACTCCTGAAGAGAAGAACAAAATGAGCAAGGTTCCATACTCCAATGTTGTGGGAAGCCTTATGTACGCTATGATGTGTACTAGGACAGACATTTGTTATGTTGTGGGCATGGTGAGTCGATGCCAGTCTAGCCCAAGCATGGTGCACTGGAAGGTAGTCAAGAGAATCATGAGATACCTCAAAGGAACGAGTAACTACATGTTGTGTTACCAAGCATCAGATCTCCGCCTGATTGGCTATGGTGATGTCGATTGGGCTGGAGACATTGATGAAAGGAAGTCTACCTCTGGTTATGCTTTCTTGCTGGCTAATGGGGCCATCTCATGGTCCAGCAAGAAGCAAACCTGTATAGTCCTGTCGACTATGGAAGCAGTGTTTGTTGCATGCTCTGCAGAAGTACAGGAGGCAGTTTGGTTGAGGAGGTTCTTACAACATACTGGGCTAGTAGAGACATCGGATGAGCCTGTTGTTGTCAATTGTGACAGCATGACTGCCCTTTGTTATGTCAAAGACCCCAAATATCATGGAAAGACCAAACATATACATGTTAGTTATCATTTTGTGAAGGACATCATAGCGAGAAAGGAAGTTGTGTTAAGACATGTATCTACTAGTCTTATGGTAGCTGACCCTCTTACCAAGGCTATAGTTAAGGACTCGTTTGTGTCTCATGTGAAGTCCTTAGGCTTATGCAGACTTTGATGTATTGGCATGTCTAACTTCCTTTTATGAGTGATTGTTTTTTTTCTTTCGACTATATCTGTTTGGTTGATGTAGTTGTTCTAGCATAAAATATTATTCTGTCAATAGGCTGAAGAATGCTCACTCACACGAGCATTCGCCTCTGGCGCTTTTGATAGCTAGGAGAGATGAGACTGATCATGAAGAGATCTTGCATGATAGATCCAGAGAAGTTCATGATAGGATAGTCGCCTTGATTAGGAATCAAGATGAGATCCTCTATGTTGGTGAGGATTGACACGAATGTTCCCACGATTCATGTGACCTGTAGAAGCCAAGTGTGAGCATCACATGTGGCGCCAGGTGGCACCTATATGGTGTTAAGGTGACAATGATGAAGCTCGGGTCAGGCGCAGATGGGGTGCGACTAGACTAAGACTTGTATGGTGTTGAGAGACAAACATACTGTTGTGTACAGTGTGATCCACCATAACATGTTTGTCATACAACATGTGTTGAGCGACCATTGGGAAGTGAAAGGATGGATCCCTGATCCTTCACTGTGTGAGTCCAAGACTTGATTGTCATTAGTTACCCTCAGTGACCTTCGACGACACCATGAAGCAAAGAGTTGATGTGGCTACTTTGGGATGTTATCTATGACCATGAGAGATTCGGTCTAAAGAGGCATCTTCGGGAAAGGAGTCAACTCTGAGTGTAATGGTGGTCTGGGGCGAAGGGAAAGGTTTGACTCGACTGCACTAAAAGTATTTGCTGGGCCCAACTGTATTGGATACAGTAGCAAGTACCTTGAGGACAAGAAGGTATTCTCTCCGAGGGATCGAGATACCGTTCATGTCAAGTGAGTTTCTAAGAAAACCTAGGGAACAATGATGTGCATTTGA
Organism: Triglochin maritima; assembly: GCA_963682175.1. Lineage (NCBI taxonomy): Eukaryota > Viridiplantae > Streptophyta > Magnoliopsida > Alismatales > Juncaginaceae > Triglochin > Triglochin maritima. The sequence continues at coordinate 25,348,520 of OY821774.1, read as the reverse complement.
CTGCTTAATTATTATTTTTGTGAGAATGTTGTCATTCTGGCCTTCTAGTAAGGTTTCTAGTTTGAGACTCCTAATTGCAGGTGCATCACCGGTCGCACGACCCATTTGTCCGTATGATCGGAAGAGTACATGTGTCGGGGACACAGATGGTCATGTATCGAGGATACATGATCAGAGACTTGCGTATTGTGGATGTGTACTAGGAGAGAGGAGTAGTTGTATATATCAGGGATATATACATATGTGTCGGGGACACATAAAGAGGTGACATATTGCCATTGTGTGATTGTATGTATCAGGGATATATGCATATGTGTCGGGGACACAAAAGCAGATGACATGTTGTTATTGTGTTGTTGTGCAAGTGGGAGATATTGGATTAATCTAGGATTAATAAGATATTTGCCCAAAGCACTGACACATTGCGCGTCCCTATTGGACTACGCATTTAAGGGTTTAGGGTGGAGCCATCTATATAAGGAGGGGAGCTTCCCATTGGATGGATGTTCATGTGTGCAAACCCTAGCCCCACCAACCCTAGCCACCACCTCTCTCTCTCTCTCCCATTCGTCCCTCCACCTCCACCAAGTCAATCCGTGGACTCTTGGGTTGTGGACTCGTACTTCTTCTCCAAGAGAGTAGAAGACCGACCGGTGCTCCAGAGGATTCCGTGAGGTGATCGCCAATCCCTTCCGCTGCCACATGTTCTCTCCAAGAAAGGTACTCCTGAACCTGTAGAATCGTTGTTTGCTAACAGGTTTGAGCGTGAGGATGATGTGAGGAATTTGTATTCCGATCTTCTTTTGAGAGTTAAGGATAGCAAATTTCGAGGACGAAATTTTGTTTAAGGGGGTTAGGTTGTAAGACCCGCTCTCCTGCCATATTATTTAGTCACATTCATTCTCGTACACATTTTATGTGTGTTGTGATTTTGATGTTTGGTCTCGGAAATGGTTGCAACCTATCAGGCAATCGTGCTATCGGTTGACTCAATCGGGTCGAGCTCGTGCAAATCTAGTGCACGGTTGGGCTTGAACTCGGTTTAGGTGAGGAGGGCTGTCATGTGGGTGGGGTGGCATGGTTGCCACATCATCAGGAGGTGACCCTCCAATTGCCTTGCAAACGTTTGAATGGTGAGCTTTTTGGAAGGCTGTTATTGGGCCTTCAATGGCAATGATCACTTGCCTTTTTGGTGTTTATTTCTTCAATCAAAAATAGAAGGGACATCACCCCAGCCGACACTACCTCCTCTCCTCCTTCCCACGCCCCCATCTCCACACCACCACCGAAATTCTTAGCACCTCCAGCAGCTTGGTAGAAGAGGCTCGGGGTGATCTTCTTGATTGCGGCTAGAAGAGTCTTGGCGGTTTTCAGACTCGCTCAGCATCTTCCATCATTCAGGTATGCCTCCAGCCATAGTATAGGACGAGGTAGGGTGTGTTGGGCGAAGGCTGCCCAACATCCTTGGCTGGTCAGGTCGAGGTTTAAGGTTGGCACGTCTAGAACCTATCCGGGAATGTGGATGGTGGTGCAACCCTAGGCTTCAGCCGATGGGCGGGTATCTCTCCCACTAATGCGACACCTTCTTCACGTTATCCTTGGTGGTTTACTGGACAAACCAGGGAGGAAGGAGGAGGAGCTGTGGGAGCAAGTCGGGTAGGGTTGCTGCAAGAAAGTTGCATGTTTTGCAACCCAACTCATGTCGATAGATGATGGGATCTATTGTTATTTTGTTAACGTGTTTCTCCTAGATGTGTTCCTGATTTTGGTTTCGCAATCTTGAATGATTTCACGTCTTTGCTTAAAAGAGATCTACACATATTGTTGCGATTTATTGATGCCATGTTACGTTTATTCAGTAGTTATATTCGCATCATGTCTTCTTGAATCGTTGTAGATTGTGGGTCTTATATTCATGAAATGATTCATGATTTTATCCAGGTGACAATAAGATTGTATGCGGATTATAGGTTATGTGATTAGGGGTTAAGGAATGATGAAATTCTTCTAGCAATTCATGAGGACATAACGAAAGTAGGTCATATGTGCATGAAATCGTTTTGTGGTTATATCTGGATGCTCTTTCACGATTGGTTACTGATTTATTGATTGCATGTTCACGTATTATTTTTATCCATACTCAGATACTCTACCCATATATATTACTGATCATAAGTCTAATCGTGCATTCATTCCTGGTTATAGTCATGTAGTCCACACGATTAATTGTTAGTTATAAGACATGTGTCCTGCATGGCTTCATGGTCATATTCTTGGTAGCTGCATAACTTAATTGCTGATCGTATGACATGTGCTCCTGTTGTAACTCTTAAATTATACTCTCATAATTTCTGATTTAGAGCCAAGTCCCATGTTTTGAATACATGCACGTTGCTGGAATTCCATTCTCATGCTACGTGAGTTGTTAGTGGTTCACTGGGTTGTCTAATTGCTGATGTTTTCTTTCTATTATTATTGTCATACTTGTGTGTTAATGATTTGTGACATTATGGTGTGGTCTTGAGTGGCATGTAGGAAATCAGACCTTATAACATCCTTATCATGACCCGTAGATGACGCGATTAGTTGTTATCTTGAATTGCCGATCCGGTTATGTTTGCTTGTTGTTGTGAGTTTCGTTTATTCCTGATTGGGATGTTCTGATTCTGATTTGTTTGGGGCGGTTAGGAGGGTATCCGGATACTCCTCCTTGAGCTCGTTCCATACATTGTAGATGCATTAGATTTTAGATGCTTAAGTAGCTTGCATTGCAATTAATCTGATTAATAATTTTGGGCATGTTCCATTTTCTGGGCCGACGGGCCACGAGTGGGTCCTCTAGCTCCAGAGGCCATTCGCGTAAGACCTTCACGTTGGGAGGCCAGGCATAAGATAAGTCCTGGGCAGGCGCGCTGCCATTCTGTCTCAGGGTAGGTGTTCACAAGTTCGCGATGGCACCATCTAGGTCACTTGCCGCGAATTGGGACACTTATCTGGCGCACCGCTTTGTGCCAAGCGGTAGGTCACTGTCGAGTGACCGCCTTTGACCAGCGAGGATGGTGTTCTAGTTCGTTCGAGCAATGGTTCGGGTGCGCCCGACCGGCATGGCTTATGGAGTCGTAGCCTTCTGTTGCATTTGATGCTTTTTATTATGTTCTGACCGACATGGTTGGTATTCTGGCTCCCTTGGAGGGGTTTCTGCGGGTGTTACCCGATTGGCATGACTGTTGGAGTTGTAGCCTTCTGATGCATTATGTGCTCTTCTGTTCTATTATGTTTTGATACTTGTCTTAGTTAGAGTTCATGCATAGTTCTGTTATTTTTTGGCTGGGGCATACTGGGTTTTCTTAATTGAAAATTCACGCATTTGTTAATGCGGTGCTTGCAGGTACTTAGGTTCCCCACAGGGCAGACTGGACGAGTGTCGAGGATTCTGTACACGAGGGACATGTCGACCGGAGCCTTCAGTTTTCATTTATTTCCGCTTATGTCGTTGTATTTCCTTTGAAACTTGATGTATTGTAATTGGATCGTTTATGTATACATGGATAATCATTTGTTTCAGTTTTATACCCTTATCATCTATCCATGTATGTCTGTTATGTATTGTTGAGTTAGTCGGTATTGTCTTTCTTTCGTAACTCCTTCAGTCGTCGCGGAAGTCTCTGATCGCGACACTTGTGTTTCCTTCCCAGTGTGCGTACTCGTGAGATCGGGGGTGTTACAGTTAGTGTAGTGTAGATTAGCATAGACAAACTCTTCTCCCTTTTTGTTGCCACTTGATTTCTGAAAAACCAGAGCGGTCTCTCCTCCCCGTGGATCGACCCGTATTTGCCACGTCTTCATCGACGCCGTGCACTTGCGGTATTTTAAACGATTAAACACTCGACTAAGAATGAAATAACAAGATAACTAAACCCCTTGGAGTGGAGGTGTGTAGAAATGTGTGTGTGTGTGTGTCAGAGAGAGAGTGGGTGTTCCATGCAATTAGGCACAAGTGTAGTGTGTGGAATACAAGTAGAAGCTAGTGTAGAATCTAATCATAGGACAACCAGCACTACATGGCAAACCGTTAATGAACATGCATATTAGATTATCAAGCGTGCAATAAGTACCTAGTGTGGCCATTAGAGCATCAATTAATCCTAACTACAACCTAAATCATTCTTGTAAATATGTACCAAATATGGATCCATACATTTCAAGCCAATTCGGTACAAAGAAAACCATTACAAGAACTAAGATAAACATTAGATCTAGCATGAGACAAATAACTAGTGTGGCCATTAACCCATGTAATAAAAATTTATGCATGCTACAAGTATAGATCTATATTAAGCACATGGTAATGACACAAATAAGAAGAACCCATCACGACAGAACACACAGTCTACATCACCTCCACCATATATTTGGTGGATCTACTCTCTACTCATAACAACAAGCAAGGAAAGCAACAAATCTACACTAAACATGGTTAGAATATGAAACTACTAAAAACCAACAAAATATAAAAAAACTTGGATAGAAAGAACACTAAAGAAGAGAGGAACTCAAATCTAACATTAGATTAAACAAAGAGTAAGATTACAACCTTCATCCACCATCATTCCTTTGCAGCCAAATTTGGTAAACCAAACCTATTATAATGGAGGAAGGTGGAGAATAGTGGAAAGGTTGGAGAAACATTGCTATTTATAGAACAAAGAGAGGTGTAGATGAATCTAGTAGAAATTTGACAGTTGTAACCGATTTCTCTATGGTTTGGTGCCTCCAATTAAACAAGTGCGAGTGACTGGTGAAGTTGGGGCACGTTTGAGCCAAAATAATCTGCCAATGGTGGATTTAAATCCACTACTGGAGGATTATTATGTCTGATCCGCCCTGATTTTCTTCCAAAACATAAGTTTTACATTGCACACTAAGGGTGCATTCTAGGTCTGTTGGTTCTAGCCTGTTTGACCGTAATTTCCCATATACTCTTCAAGATCATGGTATTGGCCAGAAATATTTTCCTTTCATTAAGGTCCCTCCGTGTTTCATCTGGGTCCTTCATGAATTGCAGATGGGTCCTTAAGCATGACTAACATGTCCAAGATGCTTCGATAAGGTCCTTTCTTTCTACATTTCAGTCGTTTTCTCTTCCTTTCTCTTCTTTATTACCTAAACCTTAAACACATCAAACAAACACTCGAGTAACGTAAAATTTGGGTAAATAAAGGATATATAGCACGAATGCACTCTATGATATGCTACCAATCACCCGACCAAGTTCGGTCTACCGAACCCCACATGGTCAACCGAAATCTCTAGAATTGTCCAGTCGGACGACTGAAACACCTTCTGTCGACTGAAGTGCTTTACACCGATTTTGGACTTTGCTCCAACGATCACATTTCAATCAAAACTTAGAGCCCAATTGACTTGTTTAGTTTCGGACGACAAAATGTTTGTCGGTCTAGCGATTCCTTCTTGTCTTTAGGCGCCCAATGGCTATTTCCACGTGGCACTTGATCATTGTACTCAACGACAATTTGAGCATTAACTGTCAGTGTAAAACCTACGTTAACTTCGGTCATCCAAAGTATAAACGGTCTACCGAACCTATGTAATCAGAGCCCAACCAATCTTACTATCCACTTTGGAATGGTGAACCGAATGCAATTCGCTGAACCAAAATTAAATAGGGAAAATTAAAATAGTTACTGGAAGTTGGTGAACGGTGATCCGAATCCTATTCGAACTGAGTACCTTATTATGACCAGTCTGTCCTTCATGTTTTGGACAACCGTTCTTCAAATGGTCCACTGAACTTGGTCTGAAATCTGCCCGAGCTTAAAGCAAATCCTTGCTTGCCATTGGTCCATATCTCACTGAGTCCCAAATGGCTAGTAGAGCTTGAAGGCTTATAAATAAGTTTCTCATTTCTTAGTTTTAGAACTCTTGAACACTCCCTATTGATCCATACTCAAACTCAAATCCTCTACATCTTCAAGCTCTCATCTTACTACACTCAAAGCCCAACTTCACCACTTGCATATCAACTCTATATCGATATCCAAGTGTGCTCAAGTTAGAATGCTTAGTTAGATTGTGATTCAACTTCCATATCAAAGAATCACAAAGTGGTAAAGCTTCGAGGAGGCTCCTTCCCGGATTGTGACAGGAGACACGAGCGTGGTAAGGTTGTTCGCGAGGCTCGGTGTTTGTAGAAGGTGTTGATCTCAACCCAAAATGGAGATTGGTTAGTGGAATCATAACCGAGCCTCAGAGGATCGAGTCAGGCTTGTGATGAGGACTAGGACCGAGTGCGGTGCCGAACCTCTCTAAACTCTGGTGTTGTTGATTTTATGGTTTGCTTGTTCTTTACCCTAATCATATACTTAATGTTGTAATTCCATATTTAGTTAGTGATTAGAGGGTGATCGATCTTAATAAAAACCACATCGGTGCACGTTGAACAAAACTCGGCTGAGATGGTAAGTCCAACATAACATCAGATTCTAAGTTGTCAACGTGGTCTGCCTAATACCACATCAGATTCTCGAATCCGATCTAGTTAGGGCGACATAATATCCTTATTTTCCTGTAGTGAATCCATTCAAGTTAACATACTAAAAGTTAGATCTATGCATAGGTTAAGATCCTTGTGTGATCATTAACCCAACACTAAGCTAAGCATGATACAAGTATAGATCTATGATTAAGCATATGGAAATGACAAGAAGTGGTGCAAACTCATCCTCACACTACCATCACCTACATCATTCTCCAACCCTAAGGGTGGATCTACTCTCTACCCATTCTAAGGAATATAGAAACACAAAAACTAACATTAAATACACATCAAAACACAAACTAGATATAATAACCATTACATGGAGCTAAATCAAGTATAGGAAACTAAACCGAACAAGAGAACAAGAATCTCACATTGGATTGAAGAAAAACATAAGTTACATGCACCCACCTCCTTATTCTTGTAGCTTATATGGGTAAAAACTAAACCTAATCTATGGTGGTGGTGGAGAAGAAGAAACGTAGAAGATATATTTATAGAAGAAAGATGATCTTCATTAATCTAAAGTTGATCCAATAGTCATATTGATATTTTCACAAAATGGGTGCAACAGAAATGCAAAAAACTGAGCCAGTTCCAAAATCTTTATGCTTGAATCCGCTCTGGATCCACCAGTAGTGGATTTAAATATGCCAGTGGTGGATCATCCAAATCCTATCAGGTTGAAACTGCTCAATCAACTTAAGTTTGTCATTTAAACACAAGTACAAAAGATGGTTGAGAAAATGACCCTTGATGTGACAAAGGTGTTGCACATATGTCTACTAGGTGGCTGCCAAGTGGTATGGAAGATGGATTTGGGTGCTTTTTGGTGGCCAATGAGAGTGCATGCAAGGGTGGAAGTGGAAGGGTCTTTGGCAAGATAAAAGTCTCAGCTGCCCCCTTTCTTTTCTCCTCCCTTCCTTTGTAGTCCACCAGCCACCATTCTCCTCCCTTCCAGCAAAGAAAGGTGACTCCGGTGAAGCATCCATCTCCGGCGAGCTAAGGAAGAGACATGCATTAGGAAGGAAATGTGGGCAGAAATTCCGGCGATCTCCAGCCATCCTCCTCATCAAACGCAGGTATGCCTTTGGTCCTTGAGTAGATTACAAAGTAAGGGTGTTGGATGGAGGTTCATGCTGGATTCATGCATGTATTGCATGCACGCACGTTGCAACTCAGCTTAGTCGGGTTGGTGATTGCGTGAGCCCTAGGTTACTATGGCTGGCTGGGACGTTCTCCCCTTCATCACGACTTTAAGCACAGTCTTTCGAGGAGGTTTGGGGAGAGAAACCGAGGGGATTTGGGGCTGGGTCATGGGGTAGCACATCGGGTGCATTGCACGCATGTTTTTCTTGGTGTTGTGTGTTGCACCTTGGTTGTTGCTGGATTTGTATTTGCTTGTAGGCTGTGGACATGATTTTCGTGCTGTATTCCATGACTCTTTTCAAGATTAGTTTGCTGTTAAAATACCATATGTTTATGTATAATTTTGCTGCTGAGATCATGTCATTATTTGGTGGATTATTGCTGATTAGATACATCGCGCACATGCACATTTACCTATTGATATCTTGATTCATTTCCTGATTTATATGTGGTTTATGCTATTCTCATATCAGTAGAGATATAATGGTGAGTTTATGTGTTCATATCGGGAATATATTGTTGCATGAAATTGATCTTCGTTGCTGGAAATTACAAGCTCATGCTATGCATCTTTTGATCGATTCGTGCATAGTTATTGTTCGTGTTGCAGACTTGATTTCCATTGTTAATAAACTTATGTTACATGAATTTGACTTGATTATAATGACGTTATTTGGTGCCCTAAAAGAATGAAGTTGTGCTTGTATATTGTAGGGCAAAGCTTGACTTTATAACCATAACATCATGACCCATAGCTCATGTTGGGACAGCATGCACTAGTCTTATGTTTGGTCTGACTTGTTGATCTATTATTTATGATTTGCTGCTCTTAAGGGATATTATTGTCATAAGTTAGATAGCATGGTTGTTTGAGTTGTTATGTGATGTGGATTGTTTGTGACTATTTTATCAAGTTGCTGATTTGCATGTGTTACTTATGATGTGTTTGGAGCTACGGTGAGTGTAATTGTATACTCATTATGCTGGGCTCGTGCTCGGAAATTTAGCTATAGATTGGATATAGTTATATGGATAGCTTGCATGTGCATTTAATGAATAAAATGAATCTTGGGAACGACTGTTTGGGGCCGACGGGCCACGGAAAGACCTCTATGTAGAGTGGTCAGATGAAGATTGTGACCTAGGTAGGCGCGTTGCCATTTTCTACAGGACGAGCATTTCCAATGTCGCGACGGAACCATGTAGGTCACTTGTCGTGAGTTGGGATGTGAATCCAGAAGACCGCTTAGTACCGACGGGTGACCCACTTGTGGATTTGACCAGCATGGCTAGTGGGTCGATTACTATGTAGAGGGATCACGTCGGGGGGACATTCGGTAGTCACGACTACGTAGAGTTGGGTTCCTATGCAGATGAATTACTTCGGGTGTGCCCCAAGTGGCGTAGCTATGTAAAGTTGTTGCCTTCTTGTTTGCATGTGTGATAGATAGGTTCCATGCATGGCTTTGTAATCTATTCCTGGACCCAGGGCATACAAGGTTTTCTTTATTAAAAAATTACGTGTATTCTTGTTGTTTTGGCTAAGGTATTTAGGTTTCCTTCTTGGTTTTGATTGGCGGAGTTTCGGAGGATTCTGTACACGAGGGACACGTCGACCAGATTCTTCCAGTAGTCTTTCGCTTCCGCATTATTTTGATGTATTGTCCCTTTTTGAACTCGATGCATATATTTTAGCTTGTTTCCATATATGGATAAATTCTCTTTCAGTTATATCTTATAGTTAGTCTATACATGTATGTTTTATTCAGTACATCGTGTCTTGTTTGTATCTTTTTCTATTGTAGTTTCCTTTGGTCGTCACGGATGACTCTGATCGGGATAGTTCATTTAGTCCCATAGTGTGCGTACCCATGAGATTAGTGGGTTATAACTTGGTATCAGAGTAGGTCGGTCCCAAAAGTGTACAGAATCCAAAGACTCTCCAGTGGGGCATCAGCCCAAACCGTGTCGGTAAATTCTTCTCTTTTTGAATTTTCATTTCTTATTGTGATAGATCATATTTGCGTTCTGCAGACTCATGACACCGTGGTGGAGACCTGAGTCCTCAGGGACCAATAATGATTCGAAGGGAGATTGTAGGTTGTTATTTGAGGTTTTGGGGAGGTTGGGTGCCCTTATGGAGGACCTGGTGTAGCAACCTAGTTGTTCTCGAGTGATTTATGAGGCAGAATTAGCCGATTTTCCAAGGGGAAGTGAGCCTTGATGCAGCTGAGGAGTGGATTTACAAGATCCAATGAATCTTTGGGGTCATCGACTGTTCCTGGTACTTGAGCAGCGAGAGTTGTGTTGGAGGCTTACATCAACAAGTTCCACTCTTCTGAGAAGTATTGCTCTGGCATCTACGTCATTGAGGAGCAGACATCCATGAAGTTTGTTTGGGGACTGGAAAGAGGTCTGCGGTCGAAAGTGCTGATTCAGATGCCTCAAACCCTGGAGCAGGCTGTGAAGTGCACTACCTAGACAGAAACTGACTATCGTGATGGACTGCCTGATGGGAAGCGATCATTCGATGCCTTTTGTGGTCGTCAAGACAGGGGGAAGCAAGGTGGTGGATGGTCGAAATGGCCACGCAAAGACAATAAGAAGAGTCAAAAGTCTGGAGGTAGGTCATGTGCGCACTGCGGCAGAGCACACGCTATGAAGGACTGCTTTAGGAGGTATGCAGCTTGTCTGGGTTGTGGACAGATGGGGCACTTTGTTAGTGAGTGTCCTCAGAGGAATGCTAGAACACTGGGTGCAGGCACCAGCCGGGTAGAAGTTGGTGCGAGTCTGAGCAAGATTTCTGGTGGACACTGTTGTAGCTCAGAGGAGGGCAGGGCAGCTAGGCATGTGTTCGTCGTCAGAGCAAAAGATGTGGATAAGTCGAGCGACATCATCGAAGGTAAAATGCTTGTATCTGGTTGTGTTGTGAAGACTTTGTTTGATTGTGGGGCTACACATTTCTTCATTTTGGAGGAGTTCGCGGCCGTAGTGGATAAGGAATCCGTGGAGCTAACTTTCAGCTTGGAAGTCAGTACTCCAGTTGGTGACATTCTTGTTGTGAGAACGTATCTTATGAGGGTGTCGGTGGTGCTGGGAGATCAGGACCTTCCGACTGACCTTGTTGTTCTGCAAATGTCTGATTTCGATGTTATCCTCGGAATGGATTTGGTTTCCGACCACAATGTGTGCGTTCTCCGCCAGGAAAGGATAGTTGTGATCTCTCGACCAAAGGGACCTCTATTGTGTTAGGATCTATGGCCCTCTAATCGATGGATAAATGCGGAATTAAAAATAATTATCGAAGGATTAAGGAAGAGAGAATTGCAAACCACAAAAATGACGACGCCGGAGTTTAGAGAGGTTCGGCAACCAGACCCGGGTCCTAGTCCTCCTCGCAAGCCTCGCTCGATCCCCCGAGCCTCGCTTACGGTTCCACTAACCGATCTCCGTTCCGGGCCGAGATCAATGTCGTTTACAACACCAAGCCTCGCAAACAATCCTCGCCTCGCTCGTGTCTCCTCTCACAACCCGAGAGGGAGCTTCCTCAAAGCTTTACAACTTGGTGATTCTTGAATAAGGAATTGGAATCACAATCTAACTAACAATCTATACTTGAGCACACTTCGATATGATATTGAATTGGATATGCGAGTGGTGAAGTTTAGGCTTGAGTGTTGTGGATTGAGAGCTTGAAGATGGAGAGGATTTGTCTTTGACTATTGGATAGATAGGAAGTGTTCAAGATGTCCAAAGTAACCAAATGAAGTCCTATTTATAAGCCTTCAAGCTCATATAGCCATTTGGGAGTTGGTGGGGCAATGGACCAATAGGAATGCAAGATGTGACTTAGGCTCAGGCAGAAATCGAGACAGATTTGGTCGACCGTTATCCAAATGGTAGTCCGAAGAATTGGTCTGAACTAAGAACTCGATTGACCGATAATGTATCGGATCACCGTTCACCAACTTCCAGTAGCTTTTATCTATTTAGCCCTAATTAAATTCGGTTCACCGAAGTACATTCGGTTCACCGTTCGAAGGTGGACAATAGAATTGATTGGGCTCTGATTATGTCAAGTTCGGTTGACCGTGTATACTTCGGTAGACCGAAGTAGCGCGGCTATTGCGCTGACGTTGTATGGGAAATTAGTTTATTGATAACGGTTAAGTGCCACGTGTAAAAATAGTCATTGGGCTCCTAAAGCCAATAAGGATTCGGTAGACCGACGTGTGTACGGTCGTCCGAAGTAGGTCAAGTTAATTGGGCTCTAGGGACTCGATTTGAATGCGACCGTTGGAGCAAAGTCCAAAACCGGTCCAGGGCTATTCGGTCGACTGAAGGTAGTTTGGTCTTCCATAGGGGCAATTCCATAGAACACCTAAGTTTAACTGGTGGGAAGAATTCGGCTATCCGATAGGTGTTTGGTGGACCGAACTAGGTATGATTCGATTAACCGAAATAGGTTTGGTTTACCGAGGAATGATGGGACAGAATCCTAGTGCTCAAGTTTACATAAAACCTTATGGACTTAGTAAATACAAAGTTACATGTCTTGGCCCAAATCTTTGATTACAAGTCTTGAGTCTTGATATCTTTGTCCCTAGGCTCATTTCCTTGATTGTCTTGATCAACCTATTAAGATGATTACAAGTATACAAATATATATGCAATGCATGTAATCGTGTTTGCTCACTTTGATTGATTAGGTTGATTGATTAAGATTAGTTTAATTAATCATCAAAATTAATATAGATTAAGGCTAAAAAGCCAACAATCTCCCCTTTTTTGATGATGGCAAACCTATATCTTAATGCTTGAGTTTCAATTTAAGTTCTCCCCTATTCTATATGATTTCTCCCCCTTCATATATGTAAACTATGCATGTATAAGATGCTCCCCCTAACAATGTGCATAGTATGAGTGAATTGAAGCTCAATCCTTATCATTCTCCCACTTTGACATCAATCAAATCGAAACAATACAAGCATATGATGTAAAGGTATAAGATTTCATAATTCTCCCTCTTAATTAGATGATATAACATTATACGCTCCCCCTATCAATAAGGCCTAAATGCAATGATGTATGATATCAACTAAGCATGTAATATCTTTAGATTAGAACCAAATGTTAAAATACTCACAATTGAGAGGATTGAAAATATTACCCAATTTTTGATCCTCGATTTTGTATTGGTTCCAATCTCCTTTCGATAGCGACGACGACTTTATGAATTCGATCCAAATGATTTCCTTGAAGCTTGGAATCGATCTTTTGTTGCTTGAGCCGATCACTATCGATTCTCCTTTCTCTAAGTACCTACAAGTAAAGATTTTGGTACCCAAACAACTTTGGGTCCTTTGACATTAATCTTTGGTACACATGCCATTTTGGTCTTAGGTGCCCAAACACTTGAGGAACTTTTATTCACAAAGAAATGCTTTCCATTCATAGTAGTATGAATAACATGGTTTTTGTAGTTGTTAACAAAATAGCCTACATCATGCTTATCTAAAGGTTGTTTTTGACTCCCTATGAGCATGTCAAGCATTTTCTTTCCACTTGTGAATTTTTCAAGATCCTTTTGTAATTGAACATTCTTAGTAATTAGATCTTGAATATCATCCCTACATGAAGGTTTTGCATTTAGAGTTGTAATTTCATCAATCAATTTAGTGTTCTCTAATGCAATTTTATCATGACTAGCAAGCAATTCATTCTTCTCATTCATGATATATTCAATTTGAGATTGTAGCTCATTGATTTTCTTTCTTGCTAGTTTATTCTTTTGACAAATTTTATCAAACTTTTCAAGCAATTCATTGAATTCACATTGAAGTTCATTATATGCATTTGAATTATTTGAATCAATTGAATCGCGACTAGAGCAAGAAGATACCTCACTTTCGTCATCTTCTTTTGCAATGAAGCGCATCAATGTGAATTTGTCTTCAATTGATGAAGATGATGTAGTGTCCCAAGTTGCTTTGGGAGCTTTCTTCTTCTCTTTTCCCTTGCTCTTCTTCTTCTCTTTTATCCTTTCTTTCTCTTCTTTGAGAAACTCCTTAAATTGATGTGTCGCCAATTGTTCCTCGATGTCACTATCTCCTTTTATCGAATTGCCGATGGCATGTAGCCCCAAGGATTTCTTGACTCCCTTCTCCTTACGGTCTTTCATTTGTATCTCATATGTCATGAGACTACCCATTAGCTCCTGGACCGATAATTTGGTGAGATCTTGTGCTTCTTCGATGGTGGTCGTCTTCTCCACCCAATCGTCGGTGAGCGACCGGAGAATCTTTCGAGTCATTTCTCCCTTGTTAAAATCCTTGCCAAGTGCTTTAAGAGAGTTAATGATCTCGGTGAAGCGAGTGTGCATCTCGCTTATGATTTCACCGGATTGTATACGAAATAATTCATATTTGTGCATGAGCAAATTAATCCTAGTTTCTTTCAATCTTGTTGTACCCTCATGATGCATCTCTAATGTATTCCAAATATCATAAGCACTTTCACAACCTCTTACTCTATTGTATTCCCCTTCATTTAACCAACAATACAAGATATTCATAATGGGGGAATTCATCTCCGCTTCCTTAATTTTGGGTTTTGTTAAGGATACAATTTCATCATCATTAGGAGGTGTATATGAGTTTAATAGGAATGTCCAATATTTCAAATCATTTGATTGCAAATATATTCTCATTCTTTTCTTCCAATAGTCATAGTTTAACGCATTAAACAAAGGTGGCTTAGATGTAGATAATCCTTCACAACGATTAGAACTAGATGTCATGCTAAATTACGATTGAGTAAATGAAATTAGCAACCTAATGATCTGATACCAATTGTTACGATCTATGGCCCTCTAATCGATGGATAAATGCGGAATTAAAATTAATTATCGAAGGATTAAGGAAGAGACAATTGCAAACCACAAAAATGACAACGCCGGAGTTTAGAGAGGTTCGGCACCCACACCCAGGTCCTAGTCCTCCTCGCAAGCCTTGCTCGATCCCCCGAGCCTCGCTTACTGTTCCACTAACCGATCTTCGTTCTGGGCCGAGATTAACACTGTTTACAACACCGACCATCGCGAAACCGGTCTACGGCTATTCGTCCAAAACCGGTCCAAGGCTATTCGGTCGACCGAAGGTAGTTTGGTCTTCGTAGGGGCAATTCCAGAGAACACCTAAGTTTTACTGGTGGGAAGAATTCAGCTATCCGATAAGGGTTCGATGGACCGAACTAGGTATGATTCGGTTAACCGAAATATGTTCGGTTTACCGAGGAATGACGGGACAGAATCCTAGTGCTCAAGTTTACATAAAGACTTAATAAATACAAAGTTACATGTCTTCGTCCAAAGCTTTGATTACAAGTCTTGAGTCTTGATGTCTTTGTCTCAAGGCTCATTTCCTTGATTGTCTTGATCAAGCTATTAAGATGATTGCAAGTATACAAATATATATGCAATGCATGTAATCGTGTTTGCTCACTTTGATTGATTAGGTTGATTGATTAAGATTAGTTTAATTAATCATCAAAATTAATAGAGATTAAGGCCAAAAAGCCAACATATTGATGGTCAAGGGCTTTAGGGGCAAGGATGGTCATGTGGTGGTCTTTGCATTGAAGGTTCGTCGGCTGCTAGAGAAGGGTTGTTCCACATTTATGGCTGGTGTGGTGTCGACCGAGAGGGCTACTAGGTCTCTGGAGGAGAGTGAGGTGGTTCGGGAGTTCCCCGATGTGTTTCTGGAGGATATCTAGGGATTGCCTCCGCCTCGAGAGATTGAGTTCTCTATTAACATGTTAATAGGGACAACACCCATCTCTATGGTGTCGTATCGCATTGCTGCGGCGGAGTTGGTAGAATTGAAGGATCAGTTGCAGGAACTATTGGACAACGGATTCATCAGGCCTAGCGTTTCACCTTGGGGTGCTCTAGTGTTGCTAGCAAAGAAGAAGGACAAGTAGATGTGTTTGTGTATCGAGTACAGGATATTGAACAAGGTTACGATCAAGAATCGGTATCCCCTGCCAAGGATTGATGACTTGTTCGACCAGTTGCAGACAGCGAAGGTGTTCTCTAGGATCAACCTGAGGTCTGTATACCATCAGTTGAGGATTATGAGCGAGGATGTGCAGAAGACAGCGTTCAGGACGTGCTATGGTCACATCGAGTTTCTAGTGATGCCTTTTAGACTGACCAACGCACTTGTAGCATTTATGGATTTGATGAACAGCGGTTCAAACCATACCTGGACCAGTTTGTGATAGTGTTTATGGACGACATCCTGATATACTCTCCAGGCATGGAGCAACATGAGGAGCTTCTGAGGGAGTGCTTGAGATTCTGAGGAAGGAGTAGTTGTTCGCAAAATATTCGAAGTGCGAGTTCCAGTTGGAGCAAGTGGCTTTCATTAGACATGTGGTGTCGAAGGATTGCATCATGGTGGACCCTGGAATGGTTGAGGCAGTCCTTGACTGGAAGGCGGCAACCATTGTGTTGGAGATTAGGAGTTTTGTGGGACTCGTGGGTTATTACTAGCGATTTATCCCGGATTTCTACAAAATCGTAGCACCATTGACGGCTTTGACTAGGAAGAGAGTGAAGTTCGTGTGGTCACGGAAGTACGAGGACAATTTCCATGAGCTGAAGAGAAGGTTGACTTCAGCACCAGTGTTGACACTTCCGAGTGGATCAGGAGGTTTTGTGATCTACTGCGACACGTTAGGGACTGGCTTGGGTTGTGTGCTCATGCAGCATGAGAATGTGGTGGCCTACACTTCAAGGTAGCTGAGGGTGCATGAGAAGAATAATCCTACGCATGACTTGGAGCTCGGAGCTGTGGTTTTTGCTTTGATGATCTGGAGGCAGTACTTGTATGGAGAGCAGTTCAAGGTCTTTACTGATCATCAGAGTCTAAAGTACCTATTCTCACAGAAGAAGCTTAATATGAGGCAGTGTTTGTTGTTGGATTTCATTAAGGACTATGATTTCACCATCTCGTACCATCCGGGGAAGGCGAATTCAGTCGTTGATGCTCTCTGCAAGAAGTTGGAAGACTCAGTTGCTCACCTGAGAATCCAGGAGTGGAGACTGTTAGAGGATCTTGAAGACTGGCATCCGTTTGTGGAGGAGACCGGCCGGGTAGAGTTGACTAGCTTGCGAGTTGAGTCGACCATCCTCCAGAGGATTGTGCAGAAGTAGAGTGAGGATTCAAAGTCGAGTTCGTTACTTCAGGCGTCCGGGGTAGAAGGTTCAGAGTTTAAGGTTGCAGTGGATGGAGGTCTGCGATAATAGGATCGGCTGTGACTTCCAAATTTAGATAGGCTGAGGTAGGAGATTATGGATAAGGCGCATGGCTCTAAGTAAACCATGCATTCAGGGAGTACGAAGATAAGGACCTGCAGCGGAGTTTTTGGTGGAAAGGGATGAAAAGAGATGTTGTTGATTTTGTCTCGAGGTGTTTGGTGTGTCAGTAGGTTAAGATCGAGCACCAACATCCAGTGGGTACAATGCAGAGTGATTGATCGTTTTATTTAAAACCGCAAGTGCACGACCGCGATGAAGCGGTGGTAAGTACGGGTCGTCCTCAGGGAGGTGAGCAGCCTCTTGTTTATCAGAAATCAAGTGGCACAATAAGGTGGAAGAAAGTTGTTTACGCTAATCTACGCTACACTACACTAAGAAGTATGAAATGCGAAAGAAAGAAACAAACGATGAAATAACAACTAAGCTAAGAACGAAATGCTGGAATACAGGAAATGGAAAACCCCTAAGGGGTGGAGTGAGTGCACACATGCAAAGAGGTGGGTGTTGAACACATTCTTTAAGCACAAATTAAGGTGGTGTTATCATGCATAAGAAGTGTCTAAATGTTATGGAAAAACCTATCAATCTATTCACCAACCTAGTTGATTAACATTTACATATGCAAGTTGTTTATTTCAGAACCTTAACAAGCATGAGAGGTGTCTAATCATTTTGGCAAAACTCATCAAGTTATAAATTCTATCCTAAACAAGCAAGCATACATTCATGTTTTATCAACACATTGGAAATAAAGCATTCATCCCATTCTCTAATGCATGTATGAACATCTACTCCACCCCCAAAGGGGATGGAACTACTCACTACACATTACACTAATTATTGAACTAAGAAAGGAAAGCATATTAACTAAGCTAGATTTAATAAAAGACAATTAAACTAAAGCATGCACAAATAATAAAAGAAGAACAAAACAAAGAAAACTTTATTGATAAAATGACTCACATTCAAGTAGCATCCTCCTACTTTAGTGTGTGCTTCAAGGCCTCACTTCTAGTAGGAAGAATAGCCACTTAAAATATGGAGTGATTACAATGGAAGGTGAAGAGTTCTATTTATAGCCATAGAAAAAGCTAATTCGGGACAATCCCCCGATGTGGGACTAAACCAATACCAAAAATACCCTAAACAAACATTAATACAAGTCCAGGAGAAATCTTAGCGGATCTGGGATGATCCAGACCGGCAATTGGCGGTCTAAAAAGTCCGGATCCAGTTGAATCTTGTTCTGGGCTTTGCTTGGTGTATTTGGTGGTCTTGGATGCATCTACTTCGTTTATTGGAGCTCCGACCCGAATACAAATGACAAAATACTCCCCATGATGGTGTGGAGTTCTCTGTTTTGCTCTTAGGTCCTTCTGTCTTACATTCCGGTCCTTCTCCCTTGCATCTTAGTCCCCAGATCTCACAATTCAGTCATTTTTCCCAGCTTTTGGGTGCTTTTATGCTTCATCTCTTCAAACCTATTTATTCCTGAAAACTAGACATAAAACTCGTAACATAGCATTGTTCAGGTGAAAGATAATGGATATAACATACAAATATGAGCATGAAATGATGTCAATCACAGAGGATTGAGCTTCCAGAGTGGAAATGGGAGCACGTGACTATGGATTTCGTCATGGGATTGCCAAGGACCAGTAGTTCGCACAATGCTATTTGGGTGATCGTGGATCATCTGACGAAGAGTGCTCACTTCCAAGAAACTCAAGTGACGAGATCGTTGAAGGCTCTGGCAAAGTTCTACATCTCGGGGATAGTTTGATTGCATGGAATACCAGTGTCAATCATTTCAGATCGGGGCCCCCATTTTACTTCGAGGTTTTAGGAGAGCTTGCATAAGGCATTGGGGACGAAGATGAAGTTTAGCATGACATTTCATCCTCAGACAGATGGGCAGTCAGAGAGGACGATTCAGACCTTGGAGGATATGCTCAGGGATAGTCCATTGGACCTTGCTGGGAGTTGGGACGATCACTTGCCGTTGATGGAGTTCGCCTACAACAACAACTATCATGCGAGTAATGGCATGGCACCGTACGAGGCTCTGTATCGTCGACCTTGCCATTCACCTCCTTGCTGGAATGAGGTAGGAGAGAGACTGTTGTTGGGGCCAAAGATCGTACAATTGTATGCAAACTGAGTACACCTGATCCGGTGAAGGTTGGTGGCAACTCAGGACAGGTAGAAGAGCTATACTGATAGGAGGCATCGTGAGCTACAATTCGAGGTCGGAGACCACGTCTTTTTGAAGGTTTCGCTTGCGAAGGGCGTGATGAGGTTCTGACAGAAAGGGAAGCTGAGTCCGAGGTACGTCAGGCCGTTTGAGATTCTGGAGGGTGTTGGTGCTCTGGCTTATCTTGTTGCCTTCGTACCGTAGTTTGCTAGCCTTCACAATGTGGTCCACCTCTCTATGCTGAGGAAGTACATTAGAGACCCGTTGCATGTGATTTTGCACACACTTCCAGACATTCAGAGTGACCTTACTTCGGAGGAGAGACCCGTGGAGATTCTGGAGTGAGCTGAGCGGCGGTTTAGGCATCATACTATTCCGATGGTGAAGGTCTGTTGGCAGCACCACAGTGTGGGTGAGGCCACGCGGGAGAGTGAGGCTGAAGTGAGAAGTTTGTATCCTGAACTCTTTGTCGAGGTTAACGATAGCAAATTTCGTGTACAATTTTTTTAGAGGGATTGTAAGTCCTTGATCTTGTGCTTGTTTATTTTGACCTTGCTTGGTCATCAATTTTGTTTTATTTTATTGTCGTTTGCCTAGTCTTTCTTTTACCCACACATGTTGTGAGGGGTGTTGATTGACATCATATCATGCATATATTTGTGTCTTATATCTTTTATTCTTGGCCTAAGGAATGCTACGTAACGAGTTTTATGTTTAAGTTTTAGGAATAAATAGGTTTGAGAAGGAGAGACTATAAAAGTACATAAAAGCAATAAAAGGAACTAAGTTGCAAGACTTATGGACTATGATGCAAGAGAGAGGGACCCAAATGCAAAACCAAAGGACCAATCAGCAAATGAAGAAACTCCACACCATCAAGAGGAATAATTTGGCAATTGGATTCAGGTCGCCAACTACACAATGGATTAGGGTGCATCAGACATGACCAAATCAAGCCACACAACCACACTCCAAAACACAACCCAACCCAGACCTTATAGGCCGACAATTGGCGGTCTGTTTTGGTCCAGATCCGATAAAACTTCGTCGGGTCATCTATTAGTGTGTATTATGTCTATTTTTAGTAGTGTATTAGTCCCATATCGGGGGATTGTCCTCAATTGCCTTTTTCTTTGACTATAAATAGAAGTCCTCCTCCTCCCTCGTATCCTACCCATTGCTTGGTGACATTCTCTCTACTTGGAGTAAAAGCCTTGAAGCAAAAACTCAAGGTGGAGAAGCATGCCACTTCAAATGTGAGTCATGTAAATAAAATAATTTTTCTTAGTTTCTTTTAATATTGTCTTTTAATTCTTGCATGCTTCTTTAGTTTAATTTCCTTTCATTTAGCTTCTTTAATATTTCTGGTTTGCTTAGTTTAATTTCCTTTCATTAGAATGTTTCATTTTGTTAATGTAGTTAGTGTAATGATTAGTGAGTAGTTCCATCCCCATTTGGGTGTGGAGAAATATGTGATATGATTATGTAAGGTGTTAGGTGTGTGTTATCTTAATCCTTTGAACCTTACATGATTTCCATAGCCATCTAATGGGATTTCACTCTTGTCTTTGATGTGGTAATGCTCTTGAATGAAGCTTAGCATATGCCTAGATTAGTGAACCTATTTTATGGGGAATGATGAGGTGAGGATATGGATGGAATTGATAAAGGAAACATGACTTGTGGTTGCATGTACTCTTGTCTTGTTGCCCTTACCTTGATTAATATCTTGTTTGTTTTAATGATTCTGTAAATCATATTTCATGTGGAGACATAGTGGGGTTTGGTCTTTATGCATGAGTTCATTTATCTTCATTCCAATTGTTGTCTTGTATGTTTTAATGATATTGTGTTATCTTATTTCATGTGGAGGCAAAGTTGGATTTAGTTATGTCGAATCATATGCTGGTCAACAAACTGAGACATTACCACAAACTTTGGCCTCTCTCTTCCGTATGGTAGACGACATGAGTGCACCGGTGGCTCCAGTAGCCGTACTATGCGACTGTTATGGGTTGAGTGGTCATGTTATCGGTGAATGTCCTTATGTTCCCCTAGAGCCTGTGTATGATCATACCTTTTCCCAAAATGCTCAATTTGACCATTAAACATCCGCGTACAACACGAGAGGGATGGATTCGTGGGGAGACAATTCTTATTCAAATTCGTATACATAATTTTCACCCTAGTATCCTCCTCCTGAATACCCATAATTCTACCAACACCCCACTCCGAATCATTGGACTCATTCTCAGCCCATCAACACCCAACCCCAAAATTTCTCAAACTCTGACTTGGACCTCATAGTTGACCGCATACCTGATTCCTTGAAACAAACTTTCCTTATGTTTATGGAAACCACTCAAAAGTCCATACAAAATATGGCACTGCAAGTGAGTCAAATGACGCAGCAATTACGTGATTGTGAGGAGGGAAACTTTTCTTGTCAACATGAGGATTTATCTTCTGATATCGAACCACCCCCACGTCCACAAATTCGAAGCCCAATCTTTCAAAGTCAAACTCCTAGCCACTCTGAGGGACTTGGGGTTTTAATTCACGATCATTTGGTGGAGGATTCGATTCCAATTGAGAAAAACATGGACCAACTTCATTATGAGTCGGCACAGGATTGTGCCTTATCTTTTTATCCCGTGGCCCTTGAGCCACATGATCTTCATGTTGTGCCTATTAAGGATGCACCTCTGGTGGAGCATGAGCTCTCTAGTACCCTTAATTTCAAACGACCTGATGAGAATTTGCCTCTCACTATTGTTCCTGATCATCGTGGAAATGATGGGACATCAAACAATTACATCACCAATAAAGGTATTGGGAGTGTCTTAGAGAATACCTTGGGTAAGAGACGCACTTTGTGTTGTCCTGGTGAGTGGGACATGCATAACGAGGTTCTTGACCTCGTTCTGATCCACCAGTCTGTTGGTTGGAGAGTTTGGATTGACGATTATAACTTAAGAACCGTAACGGGAGAAACTCTTCTTCCATTGCCCCATATTTCCCAAACTCTTGAGAGGTTCAAGCTCTTTCAGTTTGATCCTTTGAATGACATGTCTTTGCGTCTAATTCATGAACCTCTCCTTTCATCTTGGGCTCTTTGTGAGGGGTCCCAAACATGAGTATTCTGGCCCCGCGTGATGTCATGTTCCCTTTCAAAGTGCATTGACCCACTTTTGAGGTTCCCATTTGTTGTCCTTTGACAAATGAAGATGGGAACTTATTTTTTATATAGTTATATTAAAAAAGTACAATAAAAGACTCCATGAGAGAGCATTGATTGTTGTGGGGCCAAACCCTTGTGTATTTGGGCCCCAGTTCTTTCACGTATTTGTATCCCTTCTTTAGCATCTCACATGTTTTGATGGAATTTGCGTTGTGTCCATATACATAACCATGAACTTCCCTTTGTACTTCACGTTGGTGAGATCTCTTCTTTTTCATGCATAAATTCATGTAGTATCTTGCTCACATTCATTGAGGAAAATGCATGAAGTAGGTGTGGGGGGTGTTTTACGTGTGTACATGGTCAAGTCTTTTTCCTTTGATTTTCTTTTCTTTTGTGTGTATTGTTAGGGTCATGTTGGTGTGCTGCATTTAATATCGATATATCCACTTGCCATGATCCATGGGTGACTTGTCTTCTTTTGCTTGCCTAGTGCTTTAAAATTTTCATATTTCTTTCAAAATCTTCATGGGTTTGCGAAAGAAAATGTTTAGTGGGTTTGCTTGTGTTTAGCATGTGCAAAACTGTTGTGAGGCAAAGTAAAAAGAAAGCTCCCAAAATTGTCTTGAACATGATGCATTAGGATATCCAGTACAGTGGCTTTAGGACTTATCTAGTCGTGAGGATGCACCCCGGTCTTCCCTCGGGGGATGAGTAATCATAGGGTTTCAGTACTCAAACAATTAAAGAGTTTCACCTTGAACCTAGTGAGTCAATAATTCGTGTATGTTAATATAAGGAAGTTTGTTGTAGTCAAGTACCGATTAACTCCTGTTGTGAGACATTAAGTGTAGGGGTTTTGGTTCATGTGTAGATAAGAAATAAGTGAGTAGGTGTTCTCTCTTCTCGCATGGCTCCTATCACTTGGGAAATTAGGTTCGAGGGGACTTTGTGCTTGGTGTTTTCGAGTCATCTGACTTGGGATACACCTACCAAACTCCCATCACACGAGTGGTATGGATTGCCCTATGTTGATATGTGGGGCAAGATGTAAGTGATAGTGTAAGTCCTCATAGGAAATGATGTACGAAACCTGACCCTTGGATAATCAAACACCAACTAGACAGAATTAAAAGAAGAAAATAAAAAAAGAAAGAAAATGGTAATGCAAATAAGAACCTTAATAGACTTGACACTTTGTATCACTTGAGGAGGTTAAGGTTGTCCATGTCTTTCATTTAAGTCCTTAATTAACTTGCACGAATGATTCATTAGGCTAGGTGTGTGGACTGGATACATATATAGAGTCGGCCCATAGGATTACCACGTCTAATGATTGATAAAAATGAGTCCATCGAGTCAAGTTTCTAGATTGAATAATGCATCTATGTACGCATTTTGTGGGTATATCCGCTGAAACCCTTAAGAGACAACACTCCTCCTCCTTGGCGACAAGGAGGTTTAACGGTCTGTTGCACGTGCTAAGTGCAACCGTGATTCCTACGAAAGTGAGGTAGGATTTTCCTATTTTTCGTATGCTTTTTCCTTTCCTAAATTTTTCTCTTTCTTTGTTTTGCTCGGGACTAGCAAAAGTTAGGTGTGGGGGTATTTGATTGACATCATATCATACATATATTTGTGTCTTATATCCTTTATTTTTAGCCTAAGCAATGCTACGTAACGAGTTTTATGTTTAAGTTTCATGAATAAATAGGTTTGAGAAGGAGAGAGGGACCCGAATGCAAAACCAAAGGACCAATAAACAAATAAAGAAACTCCACACCATTATAAGGAGTATTTTGACAATTGGATTCGGGTCGCAAGCTACACAACCGATTAGGGTGCATCAGACATGAAGAAATCAAGCCAGACAACCACACTCCAAAACACAACCCGATCCAGACCTTATAGGCCGCCAATTGGCGGTCCAAGACGACTGATTGGCGGTCTGTTTTGGTTCATATCCGATAAGACTTCGTTGGGTCATGTATTAGAGTGTTTTATGTCTATTTTTAGTAGTGTATTAGTCTCATATTGGGGATTGTCCCCGATTGCATTTTTTCTTTGACTATAAAAAGAACTCCTCCTTCCTTGTATCCTACCCATTGATTGGTGGCATTCTCTCTACTTGGAGTAAAAGCCTTGAAGCAAAAACTCAAGGTGGAGAAGAATTCCACTTGAAATGTGAGTCATGTAAATAAAATAATTTTTCTTAGTTTCTTTTAATATTGTCTTTTAATTCTTGCATGCTTCTTTAGTTTAATTTCCTTTCATTTAGCTTCTTTAATATTTCTTGTTTGCTTAGTTTAATTTCCTTTCATTAGAATGTTTCATTTTGTTAATGTAGTTAGTGTAATGATAAGTGAGTAGTTCCATCCCCATTTGGGCGTGGAGAAATATGTGATATGATTATGTAATGTATTAGGTGTGTGTTATCTTAATCCTTTGAACCTTACATGATTTGCATAACCATCTAATGAGATTTCACTCTTGTCTTTGATGTGCTAATGCTCTTGATAGAAGCTTAGCATATGCCTAGATTAGTGGACCTATTTTATGGGGAATGATGAGGTGAGGATATGGATGGAATTGATAAAGGAAACATGACTTGTGGTTGCATGTACTCTTGTCTTGTTGCTCTTACCTTGATTAGTATCTTGTATGTTTTAATGATTGTGTAAATCGTATTTCATGTGGAGACATAGTGGGGTTTGGTCTTTATGCATGAGTTCATTTAGCTTCATACCAATTGTTGTCTTGTATGTTTTAATGATATTGTGTTATCTTACTTCATGTGGAGGCAAAGTTGGATTTAGTTTTATGATTTTCATGTACTACATATTGTGATGAGCACAATTGAACACACACATACACATATTTTCGTAGTCACATTCTTTCTCTACCCCCTATGGGGTTTTGTTTTATTGATTGTTCATTCCTAGTTTAGTGTAGTGTAACCAAACGCTTTCTCTCCTTTGTTTCCCACTCACCTTTGAACTAACCAAAGTTCACACACCTCTCCGTGGATCGACCCGTATTTGTCACTGCTTCAACGCGTCCGTGTACTTGCGGTTATTTTATAACTGATTCCATCATGTGTCTCACCGTAGGCAGTGAATGACAACCAGTGGGTCGCTAGAGTAGGCTGTCCCTGCTAGACGTCGGGCTAGCCGGCTGTCCGTGCACGATTGATCGGGTTTTGTGTGGTTTGTTGGCAGGAGGGACAACAATTCTGGATGGAAGGACTAGGCTGGACTTCGGCTTCAAGGGACGCATTGCGGGACCGAAGGGACGCAACTATGGTCCCAAAGGGACGCAACTGTGGGACCAAAGGGATGCGACTACGGGACGGAAGGGAGGCACTGCGGGACCGAAGGGACACAACTGTTGGTCTTTGGGACGGAACTTATGGATAGACTTTTGGACGAAGAGTTAGAACTTCTGGACCAGCAACTCATGGACAAAATATGGTTGAGCAAAGGACCCTTGATGTGACAAAGGTATGGAAGACGAAGAGACTTGGGTGCTTTTTGTTGGCCAATGGGACTGCATGCAAGGGTGGAAGTGGAAGAGTCTTTGGCAAGATAAAAGTCTCAGCTGATGCTTTCTTTTCTCCTCCCTTCCTTTGCATTCCACCAGCTGCCATTCTCCTCCCTTCTAGCAAAGAAAGGTGACTCCAGTGAAGCATCCATCTCCGAAGAGCTAAGGAAGAGGCATGCACTAGGAATGAAACGTGGGCTGCAATTCTGGCGATCTCCAGCCATACTCCTCATCAAACGCAGGCATGCCTTAGGCCCTTTATTATATTAGAAAGTAAGGGTGTTGGATGGAGGTTCATGCTGGATTCATGCATGTATGGCATGCACGCACGTTGCAACTCAGCTTGGTCGGGTTGGTGATTGCGTGAACCCTAGGTTACTATGGCTGGCTGGGACGTTCTCCCTTCGTCACTACTTTATGCACACTCTTTCCAGGAGGTTTGGGGAGAGAAAACAAGGAAAGTTGTGGCTGGGTCGTGGGGGAGCACGTCGGATGCATTGCATGCATGTTTTTCTTGGTGTTGTGTGTTGCACCATGGTTGTTGCTGGATTTGTTTGCTTGTAGGCTATGGACGTGATTTTCATGCTGGATTCCATGACTCTTTTCAAGATTAGTTTTCTGTTAAAATACCATATGTTTATGTATAATTTTTCTGCCGAGATCTTGTCATTATTTGGTGGATTATTGCTGATTAGCTACATCGTGCGCATGCACATTTACCTATTGATATCTTGATTCATTTCCTGATTTATGTGTGGTTTATGCTGTCCTCATGTCAGTAGAGATACAATGCTGAGTTTATGTGTTCATATTAGGAATATATTGTTACATGCAAGTGATCTTCATTGCTGGAAACTACTAGCTCATGCGTTGCAAACTTGATTTCCATTGTTAATAAGCTGATGTTACATGAATTTGACTTGATTATAATGAGGTTATTTGCTGCTCCAAATGCATGAAGTTGTGCATGTATATTGTAGGGTAAAGCTTGACCTTATAACTATAACTTCATGACCCGTAAGTCATGTTGGGACAGCATGCACTAGTCATATGTTTGGTCTGACTTGTTGATCTATTATTTCTGATCTGCTGCTCTTAAGGGATATTAATGTCATACGTTATGCATGTAACAACTTGAGTCACAAGACCCATAGATAGCATGGTTGCTTGAGTAGTTATGTGATGTGGATTGTTTGTAACTGTGTTGTCAAGTTGCTGATTTGCATGTCTTAAATATGATGTGTTTGGAGCTGCGGTGAGTGTAATTGTATACTCATTGTGTTGGGATTGTGCTTGGCTATTTAGCTATAGATTGGATATAGTTATATAGATATCTTGCATGCGCAATTAATGAATAAAATGAATCTTGGGCACTACTATTTGGAGCCAACGGGCCACGGAAAGACCTCTATGTAGAGAGGCCAGGTGAATATTGTGACGTGGGCAGGCACGCTGCCATTTTCTACTAGACAGGCATTTCCAAAGTCGTGATGGCACCATGTAGGTCACTTGTTGAGTGGTGGGTCACGACTACAGGTCAGTTGGGATGTCAATCCGGAAGACCGCTTAGTGTCGAGCGATGGGTCACTGACAAAAGACCAGCTTGTGGATTTAACGAGCGTGGCTGGTGGTTCGATTCCTATGTAGTGGGATCACCTCGACGAGACATCTGGTAGTCACCACTATGTAGAGTCGGGTTCCTATGCAGAGGAATTACTTCGAGTGTGCCCTGAGCGGCGCAGTTATGTAGAGTTGTCGCCCGGCACAACTTTGTATAGTTGTTACCGTCTTGTTTGCATGTGTGGCAGAAAGGTTGCATGCATGGATTTTAAATCTATTCCTGGACCCGGGGCATACGAGGTTTTTAGGTTTCCTTCTCGAGTTAGACTGCTGGAGTTTCGAATGATTCTGTACATGAGGGACACGTCGACCAGATTCTTCAAGTGCAAGTTGTCTTTTCCTTTCATATTATTTTGATGTATTGTACCCTTTTCAAACTCGATGTATGTATTTTGGCTTGTTTCCATATATGGATAAATTTTCTTTCAATTATTTATTATGCTTAGTCTATACAAGTATGTTTTATTCAGTAGATCGTGTCTTGTTTGTATCATCTTCTATTGTAAGTCGTTCGGCCCTCGTGGATGACTTTGATCGCGATAGTTCATTTAGTTCCCTAGTGTGTGTACCTGTGAGATCGGGGGCGTTACACGGTACCTTTAGGTTTTGTGATTAGATCCCCAGACTTTTTATCTAGGTCCTTTTTGCTTGCTAATCAGTCCAGTCTCCTTGCGATTAGGTCGTTTTGCTTTCTTTCACTTCTTTATTACCTAAACTGTAAATATACACAACAACAAACACGAGTAGTACAAATATGGGGTAAAATATTTAAAGGATATATAGCATGAATACACTATATAATATGTTACTAATCAAATACATTTACACTTATCTTTTGTTTGTCTCGAGCAAAACAAAGAAAGAGAAAAATTAAATAAAGCAAAACATACAAAAATAGGAAATCCTAACTGAGTTTTGATGGAATCACGGTTGCACTATAACAAGTCGTTGAACCCCTTTGTCGTCAAGTAGGAGGAGTTTTGTCTCCCGAGTGTTGTCAGGGGATACACCCATAGAATCCAAACATAGATGCATTAATTCAACCTAGAAAACAAATACAGAGACTTACTTTTATCGATCATTAGACACAAGCAATCCTTTGGGCCAATTCTATTCCTTCATTCTCATCCACACTCCTAGTCTATTGAAACATCCGTGGAAGGTAGTTAAAGACTTAAGTTAAAGCACGAGTGTGCCTAACCTCCAATGAGTGACCTAACCCTCTTGGATATGTCATACTCCCTTAATTCCTAAAGTAAAGGTAGATAAGTGGTGGTCATTTAGATAGGATACACCTACGGTCAAGGCTTATCACAACACTTGACTTCACCAACTCATTCACTTTGCTTTGTTTTCTATTTATTTTCATTTTGCCTTGACTTTTCATTTTCCAAACTTTCCTTATTCTTTACATACATTGCATGTAACAAAGCAATTACTTCGAGTTGTCTCTTTCTTATTTTGTTCTAATGCTGTCTCTTTTAATGTTTGCATGTTTAGGTTAGTTTTGTTCTCTTAATCTCAGTATAATTAGTAGAATGTCTTTTCTCCTTAATACAATTATTAGCTTAATGTGTAGTGAGTAGTTCCATCCCCCTTTGGGGGTGGAGATGATGTTTATATATGAAATGAATAATGGAAATGAATGCTATCTTATGCAATATGTGATGAATGTGTATGTATGCTTGTTTGTTTAAAAGGGAATACTTAACTTGATGAGTTTTGCCATAATCATTAGGTACTTCCAATGCTTGTTTTGGTTCTTAATAACCAAATTATTTATGCTCATATTAATCAACTAGGTTAGTGATTAGAATGATAGGTTTTGCCACAACCATTAGGTATTTCCTATGCATGAAAACACAACCTACACTTGTGACTTATTTAATTCATCATTCACCACCTTATTACATGTGTACACACGGTCCACCCTTTGACGGGTTTTCTTCCTGAATTTGATCTTGATTTGATAGTTACTTAGTTTAGTTTCAATTCCTTTCGCTTTCATCTTCCTTGTTTGTTGCTTGCTAGTTTAGTGTAGATTAGTTTAGTTTAATCAACTTATTCTCCCCTTTATTCTCCAAATGATTTCCGAAGAATCAGAGTTGACACACCTCCTTGTGGACTCGACACATACTTGCGGTATTATAACTGAATCAATTAAATGTTTGGCACCGTTGCCGGGGAGGTGCTCTATCCAGACTCTGGTTTTGATGATTTGAGTGGATTTAATCTTTTTGTTTTAGTTTTGTTTTATTTCAAGACGTTGAAATTTCACAAGGGAAAGAAAATTTTGGAAGCATTTGAAGCTATCAAGACTGCCAAGTAACGGTCCAAGACCGCTGATTGGCGGCCTGATGATCTCCGTTTGCCCCTTGTTTTCTTTTGGTCGTTGGAAAGGCGACTACAGTTGTTTGGGAGCCCAATTTTGCATGTCTAAACTTGTAGATTGCTTCTAGATTAATCAATACACCCATCAATCCCCCTTTTATACAACTTGGACCTTAAAAGTCAAAGCAAAAGATTAGTGGATTGCCATCTAGGTCATGCCTCATATCTAGACCTTGTACGCATTCATCTTTTCTTTGCTTTAATTTTTTTTGAGTGTTGTCGTGAGGTACGTGCACCCATTCTCTCATTTATGCATGGTTAGAGCATGCATTAGTTAGTAAGGTGCATCAAGACAATAGTAAGGTGAGTGCTTGTTTGGTGAGTTGTTTGATAGCCTAAATATTCAAAACATCTTTAAGGGACACCACCTATAGTCTTCAAGATAAGGTGGGGGATTTCATCACTCATCCCTTAGCCCCACAAACCACACTCAAGTGAAGCCCTAAAACTAAAATCAAGTAAACATTGGGCACTAGGACACGAGCGCATTAGGAGAGTGATCCGGTCACGACCGTCATAGCATGATCAGCGTCGCCCACTTTGTCGATAGCAGGAGAGACGAGATCTCCGAATCTTGGCTGACTTGCTGGGCTTTGTTGTTTTCGTAGTAGGGAGGTGAGGCATGTTGAGGCCGTGTGACCTCGCAGTTGGGCATCATCTAGCTGTAAGGACCTATAGTGACTTTAGGCTATTTGAGCCATGTTTGCTAACTTAGATTTCTACCAACACCCACTACCCACGCTAGCTCTAGGGATGCTTCCCTTCTCATCTGAGTCATTTTCTCCTCTATATTCTTCGATTAGTCTTCTCCTATGATTACACCTTCTGTCATATGTAGGTTTGGAGTCGAGTCGAGCGTTTTATGCGAGGTTGGGCTCGTTCTAGTGAGAGCGCTCGACTCAGGAGAGTACATTTTCTGAGATGGATGGTCTAGGTGATCGCCCATCTCCCCCTAGAGCTCCTTTGGAGAGTGAGGCTGAGTCGTCTCATGGAGATGAGCTAGACCGGGTTCCATACATGGATTACCTCGGTCCACTCCCACCGGCACGTATCCCTCCCTCCCCTCCACTGACCCGGGAGGAAGATGGATTCGGTCAAGATCGAGTTCTGGGTGCACCCGCACCTTTACCTTAACGGGATAGACCGATGACTCTGTGGGAGTGGACCCATCCTGTTCGGGCCGCGCAACCTTCTTGCATAGTTCTTCCGCCTGCTCACGGGAAAATATGAATTGAAACCTTAATATGTGAGCATGCTATCTACCTTCACAACCAATAAGGGGGATGCATATATAATTATACATTAATTCGAGGAGGTATGCTCCATGTTCAAGCTTCAACAACTTGATGAGGATTTAGTCATGTTGAGGTTGATTTCTTTTGCGTTGAAGGATAATGCAAAGAAATGGATGTACAGCCTACCGACAAACTCGATTCAGTCCTGGGATGAATTTTTCTGACCATTTTTCTGAAGAGATTCTTCCTTCAAAGGAATACTCAACATATATGGCACTACATACATCAAATGTATCAGACTGAGACCGAATTATTTCATGCTTTCTTTGAGAGGTTCAAGGACATTCTCCTATAGTGCCATCATCCTACGCTACGGCTGTTGTGCCAGATTGTTCATGGGGGCCTCAACTACAACACCCGCACATTGTTAGAGTCGATGTGTTAGGGTGACTTCCAAATGAAATTCATTGATCAGGCATGGGATACTTTTGAATTAATGGTTGAACGTACCCTCGAGTGGGACACCATTCGAGAGCCACTAGACACCATGTCTTCTAGTCGAGTTGGATCAGACCAAGTTGAGTAAGCTATCTCGTCTGAGGCGAAAATTGTTGCTCTTATGCGTAAGGTTGAGAGTTTAGAGTTGGACCAAGCTCCTGTAGCTCTGGTCACTACTCCCGCTTGTAGTATGTGTGGACTTACGAGACATAGTGACTTGGAATGTACTTATGCTCCAAGCGATACTGAGCATGCAAATGCCATGTATCAACAACAACCCTGTAACGACCCGTACAGTCACTCCTACAACCCAAGATGGCAAAATCACCCTAACTTCTCTTGGGGACTAGTAGGGGCCACAGTCAGACCTCACACACTAAACCTAAACCCCCACCATATGACCCTCCATGCCCATCGGTGACCAACCAACCCCAAAATCAAAGGTCTCAGTCCCATACTCACCAACCTGCTCAGTCCTCAACACCTGGTTATTTTAGTAAGACTCTACCCCAGTGGGTTGACCTAAAGGACTCCAATCATGAACAGTCCCTTCAAGCGTTCATGTAGAGAATGCAAAGTTTTGTCAAAACTTTGGAAATGCAAGTCAGTCAGTGTCTCATCAGCTCAATGAACGTGAGAATGATCAATTTCTAAGTCAACCCGAGTTGAATCCTCGGGGTACCCAATCTCAAGGAAGGCCACTAGTACCTCATGTTGTCTCTGAACCAACCCATCATGTTAATGTGATTCATACTCTGAGGTATGGTAAAGAGGTTAACAACCAAATTGGGTTGCCTTCCTTGCAATCACCATCTTTTGGTGTCACCAGACCTGCGGTGACACTTATATCTATGAGGGAATCAGATCCTAACGTTCCCTCAACGAATACTTCTAGGAAGGAGCTTGATCATGAGGTTCCTTCTACTTTTATTTGGACAATGGGGCCGAACCTTGAGGTTCCCTTGTCTCATCATGTGTCAAAGTAACTGAATGTTGAGGTTCCTTTAAAAGACCCTTATTCCCCTAAGACACCATTCCCTAAGCTCCTTAAAAAGAAAACTTCAGATCAATACGAGAAGATGCTTGAGATCTTTCAGCAAGTTAAGGTTAACATCCGTTGTTGGAGGTGATTTAGCAGATGCCACCTTATGCAAGGTTCTCAAGGACTTATGCACCAACAAGAGAAAAACCAATGTTCCCAAGAAAGCTTTTCTTGCGTCAAATGTGAGTTCATTGTTGGCACAACTCAAACAAGTGAAATTCAAGGATCATGGTTGTCCTACTATTTCTTGTGTAATTGGTGATGTGCCAATACATCGAGCTCTATTGGACCTAGGTGCATTTGTCAATCTTTTGCCGTATTCTGTCTTTGTCC
Source organism: Triglochin maritima (assembly GCA_963682175.1). Lineage (NCBI taxonomy): Eukaryota > Viridiplantae > Streptophyta > Magnoliopsida > Alismatales > Juncaginaceae > Triglochin > Triglochin maritima. The sequence continues at coordinate 25,315,456 of OY821774.1, read as the reverse complement.
ACTTTGGTCTTGGAGACCTCAAACAAACAAAAACCACTCTTCCACTGGCAGATAGATCAATGAAGAAACTGAGGGGCGTGATGGAAGATGTTCTTATCAAAGTGGGTGAGTTCATTTTTCCAATCGATTTCTTTGATTTTGATATAGAACCTGTGCATAACCCAGTTGGACAAATTCCTTTTATTTTGGGGAGACCATTTCTAGCGACTTCCAATACATTGATCAATTGCCGTAATGGTCTGATGCGCTTGACATGTGGTAGTCAGTGCGCTGATTTCAACATATTCACCATCGGGAAGAAGCAAGGTACCTTTGTTGACCCTGTAGAGGTCAATCTTATCCAGGGCACGAATGAAATCGAAGTTGAAGGCACCTTTAAGAATTTCAAACAGTTGCTCGATGGAGATCTTGTTGCTGGTGAAGATGTCTCAACCGTGCTAGCAGAGGAAGGTGCATTATCTTGGGCTCATATGACCTTCGAGCCGCATCATTTTGATTTTGTGGCTATTAAGCCACAAGATACCATTTTTTGGCCTGGGCCCCTTGCTCTTCACTCTGTAGATATGATGAGGACCCAATGTAGGTTAAGAATCAACAACTTGATACCCTACACTTCAAACAATCAAACAGAGATTCACCTCTCATTCATGCCTCCTATCTTGCTCATTCTCAAGAGGTATCAAACGACCACAATGCCTATAAGGGTGTTAGGTGGTCAAACAATTCTTTTTCTGGGATGAAAAGATCCATGTGCACCTAAATGTCAGTTGGAGGGTATATATTGATGACCCTCAGCTTTGTCGCGGAATGGAAACATATTTGTTCCCATTTCCTTTCACAGACCTTGGTTTTTAGAGGCATTAAACATCATCCTTGGTTCATAAACCTCTCAACAATTCTCATATTTCTTATGTTGCGAGCCCATGCAAGTGCATTGCTGGCTTGAGAGCTGGCGGGTTCCCATTTGATGTCTCTTTAAAAATGAAAATTGGGAACCCATTTTTGTACATAGTTATTTAAAAACAAAAAAAACAAGAAAACAAGAAAAAATAAGAATAAAATGAAGATAAAATAAGACAAAATACTCCATGAGTAAGTATAGCTTGTTGTGGGCCCAACCCTTGTGTATTTGGGCTCCATTTCTTTCATGCATTTATATCCCTTCTTTCGTATTTCATTGGTTTTGAGGGGAATTCGGGTTTGTGTCCATCAACATAACCATGAACGTCCCTTTGTGCTTAACGTTAGTAAGATCTCTTCTTTTTCATGCATAAATCCATGTAGTAGATTGCTCACATTCATTGAGGACAATGCATGAAGTAGGTGTGGGGCGTGTTTTACGTGTGTACGTAGTCGAGTCTTTTCCCTTTGATTTTGTTTTCATTTGTGTGCATTGATAGGGTCATGTTAGTGTGCTGCATTTAATATCGATATATCGGCTTGCTATGATCCGTGGGTGACTTGTCTTCTTTTGCTTGCCTAGTGCTTTAAAATTTTCACATTTCTTTCAAAATCTTCATGTTTTTGCGAATGAAAATGTTTTGTGGGTTTTGCGTGTGTTTAGCATGTGCGAAACCGTTGAGAGGCAAAGTAAAAGAATGCTCCCAAAATTGTCTTGAACTTGATGCATTAGGATATCTAGTTTACCGACTTTTGGTCTTATATAGTCTTAAGGATTCATCCCGGTCTTCCCTCGGGGGGCATGTAATCATAAGGGTTCAGTACTCAAATAAATAAAGAATCCCACCTTGAGCCTAGTGAGTCGAATAATTCGTGTCTGTTAGTATAAGAAAGTTTGTTGTAGCCAAGACCTTTTAACTCCTGTTGTGAGACATTAAGTGTATGGGTTTTGGTTCATGTGTAGATAAGAAATAAGTGAGTATGTGTTCTCTCTTCTCTTACGACTCCTATCACTTGGAAAATTAGGTCCGAGGGGACTTAATGTCTGGTGCTTTCGAGTCATCTAACTTGGGATGCACTGCCCGAACTCCCGTTACACGGGTGGTAGGGACTGCCTTATGTGGAGATGTGGGTAAAGGTGTACGTGATAGTGTAAGTCCTCATGGGCAATGATGCACGAAACCTAACCCTGGGCGAATTACACACTAACTGGAAGAAGAAAAAAGAAGAACAAAAAGAAAAAAAAGGGTAATGCAAATAAGAACCTTAATGGACTTTAAACTTTGTATCACTTGAGGATGTTAAGGTTGCCAATGTCTTTCACTTAAGTCCTTAATTAACTTGCATGAATGGTTCCCTGGGCTAGGTGTGTGGCCTTAATAGATATAGAGAGTCGGCCCGTAGAATTACCATGTCCAATGATCGACAAAAATGAATCCAACGAGTCGTGTTGCTAGATTAAATAATGCTTCAATGTTCGAATTTTGTGGGTATATCCGCTGAAAACCCTCAGGAGACAACACTCCTCCTCCTTGGAGACAAGGAGGTTTAACAACGTTTTACGTGCTAAGTGCAATCGTGATTCCTACGAAGTGAGTTAGGATTTCTTGTTTTTCGGATGCTTTCATTTCTTCCATTTTTTCTTTCTTTGTTTTGCTCGGGACTAGCAAAAACTAGGTGTTGGGTTATTTGATTGACATCATATCATGAATGTATTCGTGTCTTATATCCTTTATTTGTAGCCTAAGCAATGCTACGTAATGAGTTTTATGTTTAAATTTCAGGAATAAACAGGTTTGGGAAGAAGAAACTCAAAAAGGACTTAAAAGCAAGGAAAATGACTGAATTGCTGGACTTATGGGCTAAAGATGCAAGAGAGAATGACCCGAATGTAAACCAAAAGGATTAATGAGCAAATCAAGAAACTCCACACCATCATGAGTAGTATTTTGGCAATTAGATCCGGACCCAAACATCAACAACTAAATAAGGTTCATCAAACATCAAGAAATCAACCCAGAAATGAGTCAATGAAATCCAAACTCGATCCAGCAATTCCAGACCGCCAATTGGCGGTCTGGGACAGCCAATTGGCGGTCTAAATTGGTCAAATCGTTCATGGTTTGTCAGGTCGCAAATTATGTTGTTTTATGTCCATTTATGGTATGCGTGTAGTCCCATGCCGGGGGATTATCCCCGGTTACCTTTTTCTATGTCTATAAATAGAACTCTTCCTCCTCCTTCGTAATACATCTCCTCTCTTGGTGGCCATCCTTTCTACTAAGAGTAAAGACTTGGAGAAAAACTCGGTTGGAGAGAGGCTACTTGTAAGGTGAGTGAGCAATAAAGAATGTTTTGTTAGTTTTATATTGTCTCTTTTAAATTCTTGCATGCTTAGTTTAATTTCATTTTTCTTAATGAGTAGTGAGTAGTTCCATCCCTCTTTGGGGGTGGAGGTGATGTAGATTATGTGGTAGTGTTGGGTTCTTTTATTTGTGCCATTTTATATTCTTATTATTGATCTATACTTGTAGCATGCTTAAACTTGTATTAGATGGGATAATGTCCACACTAGGTACTTATATCATCCTAGCTTTAGAGTTTATCTTGTTTCTTGTAATGGTTTGATGGGAATGGCTTGGTATGTATGGATCCATGTTTGGTGCACATTCACATGAATGATTTAGGATGTATGTAGGATTGATTGATGCTCTAATGGGCACACTAGGTACTTGTTGCGTGCTTGATAATCTAAAATCGACCTCAACTTCATGTGAGATATGCATGTTCATGGTTTGCCATGTAGTATTGTCTCTTCTACACTTAGATTCTATACTAGCTTCTACTTGTATGCCACACAAACTACACTTGTTCCTAATTGAAATGAACACCCACTCACACACACATGCCTACACACCTTAGGTCGTGTCCACTAGTTTAATGTTAGTTCATTCGTAGTTTAGTGTAGTTAGCTTAATCAACAACTTATTCTCCTTTTTTCCCACTTGATTTCTGAAGAACCAAAGTTGACACACCTCCTAGTGGACACGACCTGTATTTGCCACGTCTTCACCGATGTCATGCACTCGTGATAATATAAATGATCAATTAATCGTCCCATGTGGAGATTTAGGGAAGGTGTATGTGATAATGTAAGTAGTCGCAGGCAATGATACGTGAAACCCGACCTTAGGAAATTAAACACCAACTAGTAAACAAAAAATAAAGAAAAAGGAAGAAAAACATTTGGTAATACAAATAAGAACCTTAGTGGACTTTACACTTTGTATCATTTGAGGATGTTAAGGTTGCCCATGTCTTTCACTTTAGTCCTTAATTAACTTGTACGAATGATTCATTAGGCTAGGTGTGTGGACTAGATACATATATAGAGTCGGCCCGTAGGATTACCTTGTCCAATGATCTACAAAAGTAAGTCCGACGAGTCGTGTTGCTAGGTTGAATAATGTGATTAGTAGCATATCATACATTGTATTCGTGAAATATATCCTTTATGTTACTCCATATTTGTGCTACTTGAGTGTTTGTTGTGTTTCAGGGTTTAGGCAAGAAAGAAGATAAAGGAAGAGAAAATGACCTAAACGCAGGAACAATGGACTGATTTGGAAGGTTCTGGACCTATTTGTAATGCCCAAGGACTGGATTGTAACTCAAGAAAGACCCAAGTGAAAACTTGGAGGGACTGAAGTGTCATGAAAAATAAGTATTTTGCAAAAGTCTAGAATCTTCTGATTTACAGTCGTTAGATTGTTTCCAGGTCCATCGAAACCCTCTAAACTTCTATAAATACACTTGTAATGCCTCTTTTCTTCATCTTCTTCCTCCATCTCCTCCGTAGGTTAGTTTCGTTTCTTTTTTAGTAGAGTGGGTTTTATATCTTGTTTAGTATGTAGAGGAGAAGAAAAGAAGCAAACTTTGTACGCTTTCATTTTAATATAGTTTAGTCTTGTTCTTTATTTTGATGTCTTTACTTTGATGTCATTTTCTTTCTGCTTGTTTTCCTTCATTTAGTTTTCTGAATTTTGCATTATGGTTTTGGGTTGTTTTTATACTTTCTTTAGTTTAGAGATGAGTAGAGAGTAGTCCATCCCCATTGGCGGGTGGAGAAGAAGGAGTTCTGTTTATGTGATGTATTAGTGTGTGTCTTAATCCTACCATTGAACCTCACATGAGTCCTTAACTATCTAATGGGATTTTCACTCTTATCTTTGATGTGGTAATGCTCTTGAGTGAAGTTTATCACATGCTTAGATTAGTGAGCCTATTTGATGGGGAATGATGACGTGAGGATATGGATGGAGTGGAAGAAGGAAACATGACATGTGCTCATGTTGGCCTCATCCTAATTATTATCTTGTATGTTTTAATTATTGTGTCAAATCTTATTCCACGTGGAGACAAAACTGGATGTTGTCATTTTACATGTGTTCACATTATCCTTATTTCAATTATTGTCTTCTATGCTTTAATGATGATGTTTTGTTTTATTTCATGTGGAGGCAGAGTTGGATTTGGTTTATGGATTTCATGTATGACATGTTGTGATGAGCACAATTGAACACACACACTACACATATTTTTACTTCCGCTTTCTTTCTTTACCCCCTAAAGGGTTTTAGTTTTATTGTTTATTTTCCCATTTCATTTGCATTGTAGTGTAATTTTGACCTTAATATTCTCTTCTTTCCCCCAATCGAGTCTCGTGAATCGGACTCGCATACGCTCCTTGTGGACCGACTTGGGCTTGCCACCGCTTGAACACGGTCATTAACTTGTAGTATTTTAACTGATTCGATCATGTTTTTGGCGTCATTGCCGGGGAGCCGTTTTCGTAGTTGAATTCACCATTTTGGTGGGGTTTTTCGTTTGTTTTTTTGTTTTCTTTTTTATTTTGGTTACTAGTAGGGGTTCCAAGTGGATAGGGGAACCTAAAGCATCTCAGGAGCATTCTAGTGAAATCTGGAGATAAGGGGTTACAAGTTTGGTAAGCCTTTTGTGCTTTCTGTTTTCACAGTATCTTCGTTTGCCTATTTCTAGTTGTTTACTACCACTGTTGATGCCTTGCATGCTCTGCTTTAGTGTTATTTATTAATTTGGCTTGCATGACCCATTTTTACGACAACTTTCACCATAGAACTCAAAGCCAAAGATTAGACTAATTGCGATCTAGGTCATGCATCATTTGTCGACCTTGCACGCACTCGTCTTTTCTTTTCTTCACATTCTTATTGTCGATTTCTGGTGTGAGGTACGTGCACCCATTCTCTCATTCATGCATGGTTAAAGCATGCATTAGTTAGTAAGGTGCATCGAGACAAGTGTGAGGTAAGCATTTGTTTTGAGAGTTGATTGCTAGACTAAGACTCAAAATGCAACTAAGTGGGGGTTGTCCCATAGAAGATATGGTGGGGGATTTAATCACCGTTTCCTTTGCCGCAAAAATCACTCCTAATAAAAAGCCTTAATCTAAAATCAAGTAGACATTGGACTCTAGGACTCGGGTGCATTAGGAGAGTGATCCGGTCACGACCGTCATAGCCTGATCGGCGTCGCCCACTTTGCTCACTTGTTGGGCTTCGTGGTCTTCGTCCTAGGGAGGTGAGGCATGTTGAGGTCGTGTGACCTCGTAGTTAGGCGTTGTCTAGCTTTAAGGACCTATAGTGATCTTAGGTTGCATGAACCGTGTTTGCTAGATTAGGCTTCTACCCTCATCGTTTGCTCACGTTAGCTTTAGAGATTCTTCCATTGTCCTCTGAGTTATCATCTTCTCACCTACTTGTACGTTCTAGTCTCCTCCCTTTACACTCTCTATAAGCATTTTAGGGTCGAGTGCTTTGTTGAGTTGAATGGTTACATAGGCGAACATCCATTTCATTGTTGGGACCAGGACTATTCTCCCTGGTATTCCGGACCCATGCATCCTGAGGTGCCTCAGACTAACACCAAACATGGTTGGGACATTTTTTGTGTGTGTAGCGGAGCAGTCTTCAGATTGGGGTAATGATTGACATCATATCATGCATATATTTGTGTCTTATATCCATTATCTTGAACCTAAACAATGCTACGTAACGAGTTTTATGTTTGAGTTTCAGGAATAAACAGGATTGAGGAGAAGATGCATAAAAGGACTCAAAAGCAAGGAAAAGGACTAAGTTGCAAGACTTATGGACTGAGATGAAAAAGAGAAGGACCCGGAAGTAAAACCAAAAGGATCAATGGGCAAATCAGGAAGCTCCACACCTTAATGAGGAGTATTTTGGCAATTAAATCTGGGTCCAACCATCAACAACCGATTCGGGTTCATCAAACGCCAAGAAATCAAGCCCAAATCAAGCCACCCAAAACCCGACCCAATCAAGCCCATTTAGACCGCCAATTGGTTGTCCCAGACCGCCAATTGGCTATCCATTTTGTCCCAAATTACACGTGATTCGGTCAGGTGTTGAATTAGGTTGTATTTAGTCCATTTATGGTATGCGTTTTAGTCCCATACCGGGGGGATTTTCCCGGATTACCTTTTTCCATGCCTATATACAGAACTCTTCCTCTCCTTTTGTGTTCACCCATTGCTTGGTGGCATTCTCTCTACTTGGAGTAAAAACCTTGAAGCCAAAACTCAAGGTGGAGAAGAATTCCACTTGCAGTGTGAGTCACGTTAATAAAATAATTTCTTAGTTTCTTTTAATATTGTTTGTCTTTTAATTCTTGCATGCTTCTTTAGTTTTATTTCCTTTCAATTAGTTTCTTTAAAATTTCTTACTTAGTTTAATTTCCTTTCAGTAGAATATTTCATTTTGTTAATGTAAGTTGTAGTGTAATGATTAGTGAGTAGTTCCATCCCCATTTGGGGGGTGGAGAATAATGTGATGTGATTATGTGATGTATCGGGTGTTTGTGTTATCTTAATCATTTGAGCCTTATATGATTTCCATAACCATCTAATGGGATTTCACTCTTCTGTTTCATATGCTAATGCTCTTGAATGAAGCTTAGCATATGCTTAGACTAGTGAACCTATTTTATGGGGAATGATGAGGTGAGGATATGGATGGAGTTGATAAAGGAAACATCGCTTGTAGTTGCATGTGCTTTTGTTTCCCTTACCTTGATTAATGTCTTGTATGTTTTAATGATATTGTGTTATCTTATTTCATGTGGAGGCATAGTGGGGTTAGGTAATACATGAGTTCGTTTAGATTCATTCCAATTATTGTCTTGTATGTTTTAATGATATTGTGTTATCTTATTTCATGGAGGCAAAGTTCGATTTAGTTTTATGATTTTCATGCACGACATGTTGTGATGAGCATATTTGAACACACACACATACACATATCTTTGTATTCACATTCTTTCTCTACCCCCTATGGGGTTCAGTATTATTGCTGAATTTTCCATTTCCTTTTGCATTTTAGTGTAGTTTGACCATAACTCTTTTCTCTCCTTTCTTTCCCACTCGCTGATTGACATCATTTCATGCTCATATTTGTATCTTATATCCATTGTCTTACACTTAAGCAATGCTACGTGACGAGTTTTATGTTTAGTTTTATGTTTAGTTTTATGTTTAGTTTTTAGTAAGCAGGAAAAAGGACTTAATTGTGAGACCTGGGGACTAAGATGCAAGGAAGAAGGACCTGATCGTAAGACTGAAGGACCTAAGAGCAAAACAGGAAACTCCACACCATCATGGGGAGTATTTTGGTAATTCGATTCGGGTCGGAGCTCCAACAAACCAAGTAGATGCATCCAAGACCAAGAAATACTTCAAGCAAAGCCCACAACGAAAACCAAACGGATCTAAAGCATATAGACCGCCAATTGGCGGTCTGGAACCGCCAATTGGCGGTCCAGATAGCCCAGGATCCGTTTAGTTTTCTGTAGCACGTGTATTAGTGTATGCTTAGTCTATTTTTGGTATTGGTTTAGTCCCACATCGGGGGATTGTCCCGGATTAGCTTTTTCCATGCTTATAAATAGAACTCTTCACCTCCCATTGTATCCATCTCTCTCTTTGGTGGCATCTTCCCTACTAAGAGTGAAGCCTTGAAGCAAAACTCTGGTGGAGGAAGAGCTGCTTGTAATTTGAGTGAGTTAATAATAGATGTTTTCATTAGCTTGTTAATTTTTGCTTAGTTAATTTCCTTTAATGTTTTTGCTTTGGTGCTTGTTTAGTTTTATGCTTCTTTAATATTTCTTGCTTGATTAGTATAAGTTTCATTTCAGTATAATTCTTCATTTTATTAGAGTAGTTAGTTTAAATATGTGTGAGTAGTTCCATCCCCATTTGGGGTGGTGGAGAAATATGTGATATAATCATGTAGTGTATGAAGTGTGTGTTATCTTTATCCCTTGAGCTTTATATGATTTCCATAACCATCTAATGGGTTTTCACTCTTATCTTTGATATGCTAATGCTCTTGAATGAAGCTTAGCTTATGCTTTGATTAGTGGACCTATTTTATGGGGAATGATAAGGTTAGGATATGGATGAAGTTAATATTGGAAACACAATTTGTAGTGTATGTGCTCTTGTTGCCTTTACCTTAGCTAATGTCTTGTATGTTTTACTGATGTAGTCTTATCTTAATTCATGTGAAGGCATAGTAGGGTCTAGTCTTTATACTTGAGTTCATGTAGCTTCATTCCAATTATTGTCTTGTATGTTTTAATGATGTAGTCTTATCTTAATTCATGTGGAGACAAAGTTGGATGTAGTTTTATGATTTCATGCACTACATGTTGTGAGGAGCTTAATGAACACACACACACACTTCTTTATGTTCACATTATTTCTCTACCCCCTTTGGGGTTTAGTTTTCTTGCTTTTCTTCCATTTCCATTTGCACCTTAGTGTAGTGTAGTGTAATACATCTTTCTCTCCTTCTTTTACCTCTCGCCTTCGAACAAACCAATTGTCGACACACCTCCCTGTGGACGACCCGTATTTGCCACCGCTTCAACGTGGCCGTGCACTTGCGGTTAATATAAAACGATCAATCACTCGCCATCGAACAAACTAAAGTCGACACACCTCCCTGTGGATCGACCCGTATTTGCCACCATTTCAACGTGGTTGTGCACTTGCGGTCAATTAAAACGTTAAATCAAGTTTTTTACTAAAATTTGTGCCAAGGCGGATCCTCCTTATTGGCAGTGAAGGTAGGAAGCATGCTCAGTGATTGAACGTTTTAATTATAACCACAAGTGCACGGCCGAGTTGAAGCGGTGGCAAATACGGGTCGATCCAGAAGGAGTTGTGTCCACTTTAGTTTGTTCGAAGGTGAATGGGAAAGAAAGGAGAGAAATGAGTTATGGTCAAACTACACTACAATTCAAAAAGGAAATGGAAGACAAGCAATAAAACTAAACCCCATAGGGGGTAGAGAAAGAGTGTGAATACAAAGATATGTGTGTGTGTGTGTTCAATTATGCTCATCAAACATGTAGTGCATGAAAATCATAAAACTAAATCCAACTTTGCCTCCACATGAAATAAGATAACCCACTATCATTAAAATATACAAGACAATAATTGGAATGAAGCTAAATGAATTCATGTATACAGACCAAACCCCACTATGCCTCCACATGAAATAAGATAGCACATTATCATTAAAACATACAAGACATTAACCAAGGTAAAGGCAACAAGAGAAAATGCAACTACAAGTCATCTTTCCTTCATCAATTTCATCCATATCCTCACCTTATCATTTCCCATAAAATAAGTTCACTAATCAACGCATAAGCTAAGCTTCATTCAAGAGCATTAGCATATCAAACACAAGAGTGAAATCCCATTAGATGGTTATGGAAATCATATAAGGCTCAAGGTATTAAGATAACACACACCTACTACATCACATAATCATATCACATATTTCTCCCCCCCCCGAAATGGGGATGACACTACTCACTAATCATTACACTACAACATACATTAAAATGAAACATTCTACTAAAATAAAATTAACCTAAGCAAGCAAGAAATATTAAAGAAGCTAAAAGGACATAAAACGAAAGAAGCATGCAAGCATATGAAAGGAAATTAAACTAAGAAAGAAACAACATAACTAAAGGAAAACATCTATTATTACTCACTCATTACAAGTAGTCTCTCTCCACCAGGGATTTTTGCTTCAAGGCTTTTGCTCCTAGTAGAGAGGATGGCCACCAAGAGAGAGATGGGGTACAAGAGAGGAGGGAGAGTTCTATTTATAGCCATAGAAAAAGGTAATCCGGGACAATCCCCTGGTATGGGACTAAACAAATACCAGAAATAAATTAAATACACACTAATATGTAACCTTACGAAATCTTAGCGGATCCGGATCAAAATAGACAGGCAATCAGCAGTCTTGGACCGCCAATTGGCGGTCTATATTGTTTGGATCCGGCCGTTATTTCGTGTGGGCTTTTCTGGATGTATTTGTTGGTCTTTGATGCATCTACTTCGCTTGCTGGAGCTCCGACCTGAATAGAATTGCCAAAATACTCCCCATGATGGTGTGGAGTATTCTTGTTTGCTCATTGGTCCTTCGATCTTACATTCAGGTCCTTCGATCTTGCATCTCAGCCCAAGTCTTGCAACTCAGTCATTTTCCTTGCTTGTAGGCCCTTTTATAACTCTTCTCCTCAATCCTGTTTATTCCTAAAACTCAAAAATAAAACTCGTTACGTAGCATTGTTAAGGCTCAAGATAATGGATATAATACACAAATATATTCATGATATGATGTCAATCAAATACCCCCACACCTAACTTTTGCTAGTCTCGAGCAAAACGAAGAAAGAGAAAAATAAAAGAAAGGAAAAAACATACGAAAAAACAGGGAAATCCTAACTCACTTTCGTAGGAATCATGGTTGCACTTAGCACGTGCAACAAGCCGTTAAACCTTCTTGTCGCCAAGGAGAAGGAGTGTTGTCTCCTGAGGGTTTTCAGCGGATATACACACAAAATCCGAACATAGATGCATTGTTCAATCTAGATACTCGACTCGATGGACTCATTTTTATCGATTATTGGACGCGGTAATCCTATGGGCCGACTCTATGGATGTCTTCAGTCCACACACCTAGCCTAATGAACCATTCGTGCAAGTTAACTACGGACTTAAGTGAAAGACATGGACAACCTCAACATCCTCAATTGATAAAACGTGGAAAGTCCATTAAGGTTCTTATTTGCATTACCATTTTTTTGTTTCTTTTCTTAATTTTTTCGTTTCTTTTCTTTTTATTAGTTTGAGCTTCATTCTCCTAGGGTCAGGTTTCGTGCATCATTGCCTATGAGGACATACACTACCACGTACACCTTTCCCCAAATCTCCATAGAGGGCAATCCCTATCACCCGTATAACGGGAGTTCGGTCGGCACATCCCAAGTCATTTGACTCGAAAGCAGTAGGAACAAAGTCCCCTCAAACCTACTTTCCTGAGTGATAGGAGCCGTGTGAGAAGAGAGAACACCTACTCACTTATTTCTTATCTACACATGAAACAAAACCCCTACACTTAATGTCTCACAACAAGATTTAAAGGGTCGTTGACTACAACAAACTTCCTTAAATTAACAGACACAAATTATTGACTCACTAGGTTCGGGATGGACTTCTTTAATTAATTGAGCACTGAAACCCTATGATTACTCACCCCAGAGTGAAAACTGGGGTGCATCCTAACGACTAGATAAGTCTTAAAGCCACTGTACTAGATATCCTAATGCATCAAGTTCAAGACAATTTTGGGACCTTTCTTTTTACTTTGCATCTCAACGGTTTTGCACATGCTAAACACACACAAAACCCACAAAACATTTTCTTTCGCAAACACATGAAGATTTTTGAAAGAAATGTGAAAATTTTAAAGCACTAGGCAAGCAAAAGAAGACAAGTCACCCATGGATCAAGGCAAGCAGATATATCGATATTAAATGCAGCACACTAACATGACCCTATCAATGCACACAAAAGAAAACAAAATCAAAGGAAAAGACTCGACTATGTACACACGTAAAACACCTCACACCTACTTCATGCATTGTCCTCAATGAATGCAAGCAAGATACTACATGAATTTATGCATGAGAAAGGAATGATCTCACCAATATGAAGCGCAAAAGGAAGTTCAAGGTCATGTTGATGGTCACAAACCCGAATTTCCTCAAAACCTTTGAGATGCTAAACAAGGGATACAAATACGTGAAAGAAATGGGGCCCAAATATTCAAGGGTTGGAGCCCACAACAATCGATGCTCACTGAAGGAGTACTTTTTTTCTTTCTTTTTTTCTTTTTGCTAACTATTTTTTTAACTATGTACAAAAATGGGCTCCCATCTTCATGTGTCAAGTGACATCAAATGGGAACCCACCATCTCTCGAGCCAAAAATGCACATGCTTGGGCTCACCTAATGAACAATTCGTGCAAGTTAAATAAGGGATTAAGTGAAAGACATGGACAACCTCAACATCCTCAAGTGATACAAAGTGTAAAGTCCATTAAGAATCTTATTTGCATTACCAATTTTTTTTATTTTTTTTTCTTGTCTCTTTTTGTTTCTTCTTTTCTTTTTATTAGTTGGAGCTTCATTCTCCCAGGGTCAGGTTTCATGCACCATTGCCTATGAGGACTTACACTATCACGTACACCTTTCCCCAAATCTCCACATAGGGCAATCCCTACCACCCTTGTAACGAGATTTTGGTCGGCGCATCCCAAGTCAGATGACTCGAAAGCACCAGGCACAAAGTCCCCTCAGACCTACTTTCCCGAGTGATAGGAGTCGTGCGAGAAGAGAGAACGCCTACTCACTTATTTGTTATCTACACATGAACCAAAACCCCTACACTTAATATCTCACAACAAGATTTAAAGGGTCATTGACTACAACAAAGTTCCTTAAATTAGCATACACGAATTATTGACTCACTAGGTCCAGGGTGGACTTCTTTAAATGTTTGAGCACTGAAACCCTATGATTACTCGCCCCCGAGGAAAAACTGGGGTGCATCCTAACGACTCGATAAGTCCTAAAGCCACTGTACTAGATATCCTAATGCATCAAGTTCAAGACAATTTTGGGAGCTTTCTTTTTACTATGCCTCTCAACGGTTTTGCACATGCTAAACACATACAAAACCCACAAAACATTTATATTTCGCAAGCACATGAAGATTTTGAAGGAAATGTGAAAATTTTGAAGCACTAGGCAAGCAAAAGAAGACAAGTCACCCAAGGATCATGGCAAGCAGATATATCGATATTAAATGCAACACACTAACATGACGCTATCAATGCACAGAAAAGAAAACAAAATCAAAGGAAAAGACTCGACTATGTACACACGTAAAACACCCCACACCTACTTCATGCATTGTCCTCAATGAATGCAAGCAAGATACTACATGAATTTATGCATGAGAAAGGAAAGATCTCACCAAGGTCATGTTGATGGACACAAACCCGAATTTCCTCAAAACCTGTGAGATGCTAAACAAGGGATACAAATACTTGAAAGAAATGGGGCCCAAATACTCAAGGGTTGGAGCCCACAACAATCGATGCTCACTGAAGGAGTCTTTTTCTTCTCTTTTTATTTTTTTTAACTATGTACAACAATATACTCCCATCATCATATGTCAAGGGACATCAAATGGGAACCCGCTATCACTCGAGCCAGAAATGCACATGCATGGGCTCGCAACATACAAAAAAAAATTGCTTGACCACCCCGACACCCTTATAAGCATTGTGGTCATTTGATGCCTCTTGAGAGTGAGAAAGACAGGAGACATGAATGATAGGTTAACCTCTGTCTGGTTGTTTGAAATGTAGGGTATCAGGTGGTTGATTCTTAACCCACATGGGGTCCTCAACAGATACAAAATGAAGAGCATGTGGCCCAAAGGCCATAAAAATGGTCTCTTGTGGCTCAAGAGCCACATGATCGAAAGGATGTGGCTCAACGGCCACGTGATAAAAATGATGTGGCTCAAAGGCCACGGGATCAAAAGGATGTGGCTCAAAGGTCACAGGATCACAAGGATGTGGTTCAAAGGCCACAGGATCAGAAGATAAGGCACCATCTTGTGTCAGCCGAGGTGAAACATCTTCACCACCTTCAGGATCTCCATCTAAAAATTCTCTGAAGTACTTGAAAGTGCCCTCAACTTCAATCTCATCCATGCCCTGGATAAGGTCTACCCCAACAGGGTTATTAAAGGCACCTGGCTTCTTGTCGATGGTGAAGATGTTGAAATCAGCGCATTGACTACCATAAGCCAAGTGCATCAGACCATTGCGACAATTGATCAAGGAATTGGAAGTTGCTAGAAATGGTCACCCCAGAATAACAGGAATTTGTCCAAGTGGGTTTGGCATAGGTTCAGTATCCAAAACAAAGAAGTCGACTGGATAAATGAACTCTCCCACTTTGATCAGCCCATCTTCCACCACACCCCTCAATTTCTTCATAGACCTATCAGCCAATTGAAGAGTGGTTTTTTGTTTGTTTGAGGTCTCCAAGACCGAGGTGGACGTAGACCGAATATGGCAGAAGATTAACAGATGCACTGTTAATTTAAACCGCAAAGCCTAAAACCTGATGTAGCAACTGTTGAACGTTTTAATTTAAACCGCAAGTGCACGGCCGCGTTGAAGCGGTGGCAAATACGGGTCGTCCTCAGGGAGGTGAGCAGCCTCTTGTTTATCAGAAATCAAGTGGCACAATAAGGTGGAAGAAAGTTATTTATGCTAATCTAAACTACGCTAACTACAAAGAAGCAAATGCGAAAGAAAGAAATTAACGAGTACTTCAACTAAGCTAGAGAAACTTGATACTATGCAGGAATCAGTAAGAGAGAGACCCCTTAGGGGGTGGAGTGACTACACATACACAATAAGGAGGCAAGAATGTCTTCCTATAGGCACAAGTGGAGGTAGTGTTTGCATGTATGGGAGGTGTCTACTTATCATGGCAAAACCCATCAATTAAATCACTAACCTATTTTGATTAACATTCATAAACACAAGCTGGTTATTTAAGAAACTAAACAAGCATGGGAGGTGTCTTAAAACTTGTGGCAAAACCCATCTAGTGAAGTGTTCTATTCTAACAAGCAAGCATGCATTCATATTAATCAACACATTTCAAAATAAACATCCTTCCATCCTAAATTGCATATGTGATTATCATCTCCACCCCCCAAAACGGGAGTGGTTTTACTAACTACACATTACACTAATTATTGAACTAAGAAAGGAAAGCATATTAACTAAGCTAGATTTAATAAAAGACAATTAAACTAAAGCATGCACAAACAATAAAAGAAGAACAAAACAAAGAAAACTTTATTGATAAAATGACTCACATTTCAAGTAGCATCCTCCTACTTTAGTGTGTGCTTCAAGGCCTCACTTCTAGTAGGAAGAATAGCCACTTAAAATATGGAGTGATTACAATGGAAGGTGAAGAGTTCTATTTATAGCCATGGAAAAAGGCAAACCGGGACAATCCCCCGATGTGGGACTAAACAGATACCACAAATAGCCTAAACATCCTCTAATACATGTGTTGGAGAAATCTGAGCTGATCCAGAGTGATCTGGACCGCCAATTAGCGGTCCATATGCTTTGGCTTGCGTTGGAATTTTTTGTGGGCTTTTCTTGGTATATTTGCTGGTCTTGGATTCATTCACTTGGTTTGTTGGAGCTCCGACCCGAATCGAATTGCTAAAATGCTCCCCATGATGGTGTGGAGTATTCTGTTTTGCTATTAGGTCCTCCTGTCTTACATTCAGGTCCTTCTCCCTTGCATCTTAGTCCCCAGATCTCACAATTCAGTCCTTTTTCCCAGCTTTTGGGTCCTTTTATTCTTCATCTCTTCAAACCTATTTATTCCTGAAAACTATACATAAAACTCGTAACATAGCATTGTTTAGGTGAAAGATAATGGATATAAGATACAAATATGAGCATGAAATGATGTCAATCAGCAACACATCACCAATCACACAAGAGATAGGAGGACAACCAGGGTCCTTGTATTTGACTTGCATGGGTTGTGCCAACAAAGAGCTCACGTTAACCGCAAGAAAGCTTTCTTTGGAACATGAGTTTTTCTCTTCTTGGTGCATAAGTCCTTGAGAACCTTGGCATAAGGTGGCATTTACTGAATCACCTCCAACAGAGGGATGTTCACCTTGACTTGCCGAAATATCTCAGGCATCATGTCATGTTGATCCGAAGTTTTCTTTTTAAGGCGTTCAGGGAATGGCGCCTTCGAGGCATAAGGGTTTTGCAAAGGAACCTCAGAATTCTGGTCCAAAGAAGCCTGAGTGGGGACCTCATACTCTAATTCCTTCGACACAAGAGGAGACAAGGGGACCTTAGGGTTCGGCCCCATTGTCGAATGATATGTAGAACGAACCTCAGAATCAGGCTCCTTCCTGGAAGTATTTGTGGAGGGAACCTCAGGATCTGGCTCCCTCAGAGATGCAGGTATCACCATAGGTCTGATCCCGGAGATGGTGATTGCAAGGAAGTCACCCCAATGTGGTTGTCCACCTCCTTACCAGACCTAAAAGTATGAATCATATTAATATGATGGGTCGGTTCAGAGGGAACATGACGCATTGGTGGCCTTCCTTGAGAATGGGTACCCCGAGGATTCACCTCGGGTTGACTCGGTAACTGCTCCCTCTCACGTTCATGGAGCTGATGAGCCAATTGGCTAACTTGCATTTCCAAAGCCTTGACAATGCTTTGCATGCTCTGCATGAACGCTTGAAAGGTAGGATCACTAGAGGGGTTCTTAGGGTCAACCTGCAGGGGTGGTTGTTTAATTGTTTTAAATACCGCAAGTGCACAACCAAGTTGAAGCGGTGGCAAATACGGGTCGATCCACAAGGAGGTGTGTAGACTCTGGTTTGTTCGAAGGCAAGTGGGAAAAGAGGGGAAGGAGTTGTGATTACGCTAAACTAGACTAACTACACTAAACGAGTATGCATCAAATAAGGAAAACGAAAGCGAGGGAAATTGAAAGCTGGAAATCATAAATGGAAAATCCCTAAGGGGTGGAGTGTGTGCACATATGTAAAATGATGGTGAAGAATGCATTCTATAGGCACAAATGTAGGTAGTGTTTTCATGCATAGGAAGTGTCTAAACGTTATGGGAAAACCTATCAATCCATTCACTAACCTAGTTGATTAACATTCATATACACAAGCTGGTTATTTCAGAACCTAAACAAGCATGGGAGGTGTCTAAGATGTGTGGCAAACCCCATCAAGTGTAGTATTCTACTCTAACAAGCAAGCATACATTCACATTTATCAACACAATCAAAATATAAAGCATTCATATCCATTCTTTAATGCATGTATGAACATCATCTCCACCCCCAAAGGGGGATGGATCTACTCACTACACATTAAACTAAAGAAGAAAAGAAACATTCTAACTACTTTAGCCTACAATCAAAGAAATAAAACTAAGCTAGGCATGCATAAAGAAACAACATAAGAACAAAACAATGGAAAAATTATTTTATTAGATGACTCACATTGAAGGTAGCATTCTTCTCCACCTTGAGATTTTGCTCCAAGGCTTACTCCAAGTAGAGAGAATGTCACCAAGCAATGGGTGATTACAATAGAAGGTGAAGAGTTCTATTTATAGCCATAGGAAAAGGTAATCCAGGTCAATCCCTCGGTATGGGACTAAACAAATACCAGAAATAGACTGAATACACACTAATACACGCTCCACATAAATCTTAGCGGATCCGGACCAAAAGTGACCGCCAATTGGCGGTCTTGGACCGCAAATTGGCAGTCTATAGTGTTCGGATGGCTCTGGATTTTCTTGTGGGCTTTTCTGGAAGGCTTTGTTTGTCTTTGATGCATCTACTTCGCTTGTTGGAGCTCCGATCCGAATAGAATTGCTAAAATACTCCCCATGATGGTGTGAAGTATTCTTCTTTGCTCATTGGTCCTTCGATCTTACGTTCAGGTCCTTCGATCTTGCATCTTAGTCCTTGAGTCTCTCAACTCAATCTTTTTTCATGCTTTTAGGTCCTTTTATGTGTCTTCTCTTCAAACCTATTTATTTATGAAATTCAAACATAAAACTTGTCACGTAGAATTGTTTAGGTGAAAGATAATGGATATAAAATACAAATATAAGCATGAAATGATGTCAATCAGTGGTGGAGTTTGGTTAGACTAACCCGACTATGTGGCCTGAGGAGGTTGGTAAGTATTGTGCTGGGACTTTTGATGTGGGGGTTGGTAGGTCGCCGATGGGCGTGGAGGTTGATAAGGTGGAGGTTGAGGTTGAGCGTGCGAGCTCTGACCGTGACCCCCACTAGGCACCCAAGAGAAGTTAGGATGGTTACGCCATCCCGGGTAGTAGGAGTGACTGTACGGGTCGTTATGGGGCCTCTGTTGATACATCGCATTTGCATGCTCAATATCACTTGGAGCGTAAGCGCATTCCAAGTCATCATGGCCCGTAAGTCCACACCTACTACATCCTGGAGTAGCGACAGGAGCTCGGTCCAACTCTAAACACTTAATCCTACGCATGAGAGCAACCATTTTTCCTCAGACGCGATAGTTGACTCAACGTGATATGATCCAGCTCGACCAGAAGATCTAGCGGTTGATGGCTCTCTCATTGTGTCCCACTCAAATGTACGTTCAGCCATTAATTCAAAAGTGTCCCATGCCTCATCGATGTGTTTTATTTGGAAATCACGTTGACACATTGCCTCCAACAATGTGCGGGTGTTGTAGTTGAGGCCCTCACAAACAATTTGGAACAACTGCCAAAGCTCAATTCCGTGATAAGGGCACTGCAAGAGAAGGTCCTTGAACCTCTCAAAGAAAGTATAAAATGATTCGGTCTTAGTCTGATACATTTGGTGTATCTGGTGCCGTATCTGTTTAGTTTTCAATTGAGGGAAGAATCTCTTTAGAAATACGGTCCCAAAGTCATCTTCAGACTGAATAGAGTTCACCAGGAGGCTATACATCCATTTCTTCACGTTATCCTTCAACGCGAAAGAAATCATCCTCGACCAGACTGAATCCTCATGAAGTTGTTGAACCTTGAACATGGAGCATACTTCCTCGAATGCACGTATAAAAATATACGGATCCTCCTTATTGGCAGCGAAGGTAGGAAGCATGCTCACATATTGAGGTTTCAGTTCATAGTTGTTCCCCACGACCTGGGGGAAGAACTATGCAAGAAGGTTGTGTGGCCCGAACAGGATGGGTCCACTCCCACAAAGTCATCAGCCTATCATGTCGAGCTAAAGGTGGTGGTGCACCAAGAACTCAATCTTGACCGAAATCCCCTTCCTCTCGAGTCAGAGGAGGAGGAGAAGGAGGTCTACGTGGTGGTGGGAGTGGACCAAGGTAATCCATGTATGGAACCTGGTGTCCCCCGTCACTACGAGAAGACTCAGCCTCACGCTCCAAAGGAGCATGAGTCGGAGATGGGTGATCACCAAGACCGTCCATTTCAGAAAATGCACTCTCTCAAGTCGAGTGCTCTCACTAGAATGAGCCCAACCTCGCATAAAACGCTCGACTAGACTCTAGAAAACACACAACAGACGGTGTACTCAGAGGAGGAGACTAGTCGTAGAAAGTAGATGAGGATAGGACTCTGATGAGGAGGGAAGAATCCTAGAGCAAGTGTGGGTAGTGGGTGAAGGTAGAAGCCTAATCTAGAGAGCATGGCTCAAACAATATATGGCTATGGGTCCTTAGGCTAGACAACACCTAACTTCGAGGTCACTAATATCGACACGCCTCACCTCCCTACAACGAAGACCACAATGCCCAGCAAGTGATACCAGATCTGGAGATCCAGTACCTCCTACTATCGACAAGGTCGGCAACGCCGATCAGGCCATGACGGTCTCGACTAGATTACTCTCCTAGTCCGTCTGAAATACTTAGAGCCAATGTCTACTTGCTTTTAGAATTAAGGCTTTATTAATAGTGATTTTTGGGGCCAAGGAAAGGGTGATGAAATCCCCACCTTATCTTTTATGGGACAGCCCCTCCTTAGTAGCGTTTTAATCTTAAATCTAGCAATCAACACTCCAATCAAACGCACAACTCACTCTTGTCCCGATGCACCTTACTAACTAATGCATGATTTAAAAATGCATGAATGAGGGAATTGGTGCACGTACCTCACGCCAGCAATCAACAACAAAAATAAAAAGCAAAGAAAAGACAAATGCGTGCAAGGTCTACAAATGATGCATGACCTAGATGACAATCAATCTAATCTTTTGCTTTGAGTTTTAAAGTCCAAGTTGATTAAGGAGACTTGATTGTTAATCTGGGAGCAAACTACAAGTCAAAACATGAAAAATTGTACTCCCAATTGGCGATCTAGAGCCGCTGATTGGCGGTTTGTTTGCTTCTGATTTTCTCCCATCTTCTCCTGGAGACGTCTCTTGATCCTTGAAGCCTCCTAAAACAAACAAAACAAAAAAATAAAAATTAAAACCACTCGAATCGTCCAAACTAAAGTCTGGGCAGAACACCTCCCTGGCAACGGCGCCAAAAACTTGATTGAACGTTTTAATTATAATCGCAAGTGCACGGCCACATTGAAGCGGTGGCAAATATGGGTCGATCCACAGGGAGGTGTGTCGACTTTAATTTGTTATAAGGCGAGTGGGAAATAAAGAACAGAAAGGAGTTATGGTCAAACTACACTACAATGCAAAAAGAAAATAGAAGATAAGCAATAAAATGAAACCTCATAGAGGGTAGAGAAAGAGTCTGAATACAAACATATGTGTGTGTGTTGAATTATACTCATCACAACATGTAGTGCGTGAAAATCATAAAACTAAATCCAACTTTGCCTCCACATGAAATAAGATAACCCAATATCATTAAAACATACAAGACAAAAATTGGAATGAATATAAATGAACTCATGCATAAAGACCAAACCCCACTATATATGCCTCCACATGAAATAAGATAGCACATTATCATTAAAACGTACAAGGCATTAACAAGGGTACAAGCAACAGAAGCACTTGCAACTACAAGTCCTGTTACCTTCATCAATTCCATCCATATCCTCACCTTATCATTCCCCATAAAATAGGTCCACTAATCTAAGCATAAGCTAAGCTTCATTCAAGAGCGTTAGCATATCAAACACAAGAGTGAAATCCCATTAGATGGTTATGGAAATCATATAAGGCACAAGGGATTAAGATAACATACACCTACTACATCACATAATCATATCACATATTTCTCCACCCCCCAAATGGGGATGGAACTACTCACTAATCATTACACTACAACGTCCATTAAAATGAAACATTCTACTGAAATGAAATTAACCTAAGCAAGCAAGAAATATTAAAGAAGCTAAAAGGACATAAAACTAAAGAAGCATGCAAGCATATGAAATGAAATTAAACTAAGAAAGAAACAACATAACTAAAGGAAAACATCTATTATTACTCACTCAATTACAAGTAGCCTCTCTCCACCTGGGGTTTTTGCTTCAAGGCTTTTACACCTAGTAGAGAGGATGGCCACCAAGAGAGAGATGGGGTACAAGAGAGGAGGGAGAGTTCTATTTATAGCCATAGCAAAAGGTAATCCGGGACAATCCCCCTGGTACGGGACAAAACAAATATCAGAAATAGACTAAATACACACTAATATGTAACCTTACGAAATCTTAGCGGATCCGGATCAAAATAGACAGGCAATCAGAAGTCTTGGACCGCCAATTGGCGGTCTATATTGTTTGGATCCGGCCGTTATTTTGTGTGGGCATTTCGGGATGTATTTGTTGGTCTTTGATGCATCTACTTCGCTTGCAGGAGCTCCGACCCGAATAGAATTGCCAAAATACTCCCCATGATGGTGTGGAGTATTCTTGTTTGCTCATTGGTCCTTCGATCTTACATTCAGGTCCTTCAATCTTGCATCTCAGTCCCCAAGTCTTGCAACTCAGTCCTTTTCCTTGCTTCTAGGCCCTTTATGCCTCTTCTCCTCAATCTTGTTTATTCCTAAAACTCAAACATAAAACTTGTTACGTAGCATTGTTAAGGCTCAAGATAATGGATATAATACACAAATATATGCATGATATGTTTTCAATCACTCACATATTGAGTTTCAGTTCATAGCTGTTCCCAAGATCTAGAGGAAGAACTATGCAAGAAGGTTGCGCGGCCCGAACATGATCGACTTGAGCTATGGCAGCTGTGCCAGATTGTTTATGAGGACCTCAACTACAACACCCTCACATTGTTGGAGTCGATGTGTCAGGGTGATTTCCAAATGAAACCCATCAATGAGGCATGGGATACTTTTGAGTTAATGGCTGAACGTACCTTTGAGTGGGAGACCATGAGAGAGCCACCAGCCGAGAGGTCTTCTGGTCGAGCTTGATCATATCAAGTTGAGTCAACTATCGCGTCTGAGGCGAAATTGGCTGCTCTCATGCGTAGGATTGAGAGTTTAGAGTTAGGCCGAGCTCCTGTAGCTCTGGTCGCTACTCCCCGGTGTAGTAGGTGTGGACTTACGGGTCATGATGACTTGGAATGCACTTACGCTCCAAGGGATACTGAGCATGCAAATGTGATGTATCAATAGAGTCCCTGTAACGACCCGTACAGTCACTCCTACAACCTGGGATGGCGTAACCATCCTAACTTCTCTTGGGTGCCTAGTGGGGGTCACGGTCAGAGCTCACATGCTCAACCTCAACCTCCACCTTATCAACCTTCGCGCCCATCGACGACCTACCAACCCCACATCAAAGGTCTCAGCACCATAATTACCAACCTGCTCGGGCCTCATCGTTGGGTTATTCTAACCAAACTCCACCACCCCAGTGGGTTTACCCCAAGGACCCTTCTAGTGATCTAACCCTTCAAGCGTTCATGCAGAGCATGCAAAGTACAGTCAAAGCTTTGGAAATGCAAGTTCGCCAGTTGGCTCATCAGTTTCATGAACGCGAGAAGGGTCAGTTACCAAGTCAACCTGTGGTAAATCCAAAGGGTCAACCTGCTCAAGCTACGCAGAATGTGCACAATGTTGAAAGTGACCCTTCCCAACAAGCAAATGGTGTCCATACCTTACGATCGGGAAGGGTTGTTGACAACAATGTGGAAATGTCTGAAACCAACCCTGTTGGTGACTCTTCCGAGGAGGGTTGTGAGTCTTTCAAGGAACCTAATTCTGAGACTCCTCCTCATGATAGTTATGTCCCCAAGGCACCATTCCCTCATAGGTTGACTAAAAATGGATGAGCATTGGTACAAAATCGTTGAGGTACTTAAGCAGGTCAAGGTGAACATCCCGTTGTTGGACGTTGTTCAGCAAATGTCACTGTATGCCAAGTTCCTTAAGGACCTTTGTACCCTTAAGAGAAGAACAAATGTTCCCAAAAAGGCATTTTTGGCCGCCAATGTGAGCTCGATACTGACACAACCCATGCAAGTCAAATACAAGGACCCCGGTTGTCCTACTGTCTCTTGCATGATCAGTAATGTGACAATCCTTCAAGCTCTGTTGGATTTGGGAGCATATGTGAACCTCCTGCCCTACTCTGTCTATGTCAATCTTGGAATAGGCGATCTTAAACCAACGAGGACAACCCTTCAGTTGGTTGACAGATCCATCAAGATTCCACGAGATAGTGTGGAGGATGTTCTTATTAAAGTGCGTGAGTTCATATTTCCAGAGTATTTCATCATCTTGGATATTGAACCTCTGTCCAACCCACAAGGAAAAATTCCAGTGATCCTTCGGATGCCATTTCTTGGGACATCTAATGCTTTGATCAATTGTCGCAATGGCTTGATGAGGTTGTCTTTTGGAAACCTCACGGCAGATTTCAACATCTTTACTCTTGGTAAGCAACCCAGGCTCTTCAATGATGCTGTCGGAGCCAATTTCATTCAGGACACGGATGAGCCCGAGTCATTGGGTATGTTCGACTCACATCAACATATTATTGAGGTGCCTAATGACCAGGTTGCGAGTGAAGATGATCTTAAGGAATCCACCTGTGAACCTCTTGATGAGGAGGCACATCTGGGTGCTTGCTCCTCTTACCCCGTGGCCCTTGAGCCACTTGAAATTAACTTTGAATCCGACAAGGACTCACCTCCGGTCGAGCTTAAACCACTCCCCGATAACCTCAAATACATCTTTTTAGGGGATAATAAGACCTTGCCACTCATTATTTCTTCTGATCTTGCAAAAGATCAAGAGGTTGCCCTCAAAAAGTGCTCTTTGAAAACAAATAGGCTATCAGGTGGTTCTTGAAGGATATCAAGGAAATTAGCCCTGGTATTGTTCAGCAACGGATCCACATGGAAGAGGATTCTATGCCCCGCCAGGACCCATAACGAAGATTGAATCCTGTACTGAAAGAAGTTGTCCAAAAGGAGGTTCTTAAGTGCCTGGATCATGGTATAATCTATCCTATCTCTGATAGTTCATGGGTGAGTCCTATCCATGTGGTTCCCAAGCAGTCAGACATGACGGTTGTTGAGAATGAGCATAATGAGTTTAGCCTGACACGCCTGCAAACTGGCTAGCGAGTTTGCATTGATTATCGTGAGCTCAATGCGGCAATGCAGAAAGATCACTTCCCGTTGTCATTCATTGATCAAATGTTGGACATGAGTATTATTGTTTTCGTGATGGATACTCCGGTTACAACCAAATTCCCATGGTCCCTGAGGATCAAGAGAAAACCACCTTTACTTGTCCCTTTGGCATGTTTACCTACCGTTGCATGCCCTTTGGGTTATGTAATGTGTCGGCAACATTTTAAAGGTGTATGATCAACTTCTTCTCCGATATGGTAGAGCGTTTCCTTGAGATTTTCATGGATGACTTTTCCATATTAGGCGCTTCCTTTGATGAGTACCTTTGTCACTTGAGCCTTGTCCTCAAACGATGCCGTGAGAAGAACTTCACTCTCAATTGGGAGAAATGTCACTTCATGGTGAAGCGAGGGATTGTACTTGGACATGTGATCTCAAGTAGGGGAATTGAGGTTGATCCCGCCAAAGTGGGTCTTATTGCTAATCTCCCACCACCACGTAATGTGAAGGATATCCGTGCCTTTTTGGGGGCATGCTGGATTCTATCGGCGGTTCATTCGGGATTTTAGCAAAATTGCTCAACCTCTCACCGCCTTGTTGGCTAAGGATGCCATTTTTGAGTTCACACCGGATTGCCACCATGCTTTTTTGACCTTGAAGAAAGAGTTGAGTTCAGCTCCCATAATTAAGGCACTGGTGTGGACTGAACCCTTTGAGTTAATGTGTGATGCATCAGACTTCGTTGTGGGAGCAGTGCTTGGGCAACGATTGGACAAATTGTCCCGTGTGATCTACTATGCCAGTAGAACATTCAATGATGCCCAATTGAACTACACTGCGACCGAGAAGGAATTCTTAGCGACCATATTCGCTTTGGAGAAATTCCGGTCGTACTTGATTGGCTCCCATGTGTTTATCTATTCTGATCACACAGCCATCAAGCACCTCATGGTGAAGAAAGATGCAAAATCTCGACACTTGAGATGGATCTTGTTGTTACTAGAATTCGATCTTGAGATTCGGGACAAAAAATAGTGTGAAAATGTTGTAGCAAACCACCTGTCTCGTCTTGAGATGACCAACCCATAGGACCAAATTATTAATGACAAATTTACTGACGAGCAGGTGTTCACGATCGAAGATAACCCTTGGTTTGCCGACATTGTGAACTACCTCGTGACCGAGCAACTTCATGTGGGTTGGTCAAAATCTGACCAAACCAAATTTAGATCTTATGTCAGATTCTTTCACTGGGACGAGCCCTACTTGTTGATTCATTTTAATTACCCGCAAGTGCACGACCGCGTTGAAGCGGTGGCAAATACGGGCCGATCCACAAGGAGGTGTGTCGACTTTAGTTTGTTCGAAGGCGAGTAGGAAAGAAAGGAGAGAAAAGAGTTATGATCTAAACCACACTACAATGCGAAAACAAATGGGAAATACTCAATAAAACTAAACCCCATAGGGGTAGACAAAGAATGTGAATATAAAGATATGTGTGTGTTCAATTATGCTCATCACAACATGTAGTGCATGAAAATCATAAAACTAAATCCAACTTTCCCTCCACATGAAATAAGATAACACAATATCATTAAAGCATACAAGACACTAATTGGAATGAAGCTAAATGAACTCATGTATAAACACCAAACCCCACTATGCCTCCACAGGAAACAAGATTTAGACAATCATTAAAGCATACAAGACATTGACCAAGGTTAGGGCAACAAGAGCACATACAATTACAAGCCATGTTTCCTTTATCAATTTCATCCATATCCTCACATCATCATTCCACATAAAATAGGTCCACTAATCTAAGCATATGCTAAGCTTCATTCAAGAGCATTAGCATATCAAAGACAAGAGTGAAATCCCATTAGATGGTTATGGAAATCATGTAAGGTTCAAAGGATTAAAATAACACACACCTAATACATCACATAATCATATCACATCTTTCTCCACCCCCCAAATGGGTATGGAACTACTCACTAATCATTACACAACAACCTGCATTAACAAAATGAAACATTCTACTGAAAGGAAATAAAACTAAGCAAGCAAGAAATATTAAAGAAGCTAAAAGGACATAAAACTAAAGAATCATGCAAGACATATGAAAGGAAATTAAACTAAGAAATAAGCAACACAACTAAAGGAAAACCAATTGGCGGTCTATCGGGTCTAGATCCGTCTGGAATTTGTTGTGGGCTTTTCCTTTAGTTGTGTTGCTTATTTCTTAGTTTAATTTCCTTTCATATGTCTTGCATGATTCTTTAGTTTTATGTCCTTTTAGCTTCTTTAATATTTCTTGTGTGCTTAGTTTTATTTCCTTTCAGTAGAATGTTTCATTTTGTTAATGTAGGTTGTAGTGTAATGATTAGTTAGTAGTTCCATCCCCATTTGGAGGGTGGAGAAATATGTGATATGATTATGTGATGTATTAGGTGTGTGTTATCTTAATCCTTTGAACCTTACATGATTTCCATAACCATCTAATGGGATTTCACTCTTATCTTTGATATGCTAATGCTCTTGAATGAAGCTTAGCTTATGCTTAGATTAGTGGACCTATTTTATGGGGAATGATAAGGTGAGGATATGGATGGAATTAATATTAGAAACACGATTCGTAGTGTATGTACACTTGTTGCATTTACCTTGGATAATGCCTTGTATGTTTTAATGATATTGGGTTATCTTATTTCATGTGGAGGCATAGTAGCGTCTAGTCTTTATACATGAGTTCATTTAGCTTCATTCCAATTATTTTCTTGTATGTTTTAATGATATGATCTTATCTTATTTCATGTGGAGGCAAAGTTGGATTTAGTTTT
Organism: Triglochin maritima; assembly: GCA_963682175.1. Taxonomy (NCBI): domain Eukaryota; kingdom Viridiplantae; phylum Streptophyta; class Magnoliopsida; order Alismatales; family Juncaginaceae; genus Triglochin; species Triglochin maritima. Next base: position 25,287,052 of record OY821774.1, on the reverse strand, counting down.
ATGATTTCATGCACTACATATTGTGAGGAGCATAATTGAACACACACGCACATCTTTATATTCACATTATTTGTCTACACCCTATGGGGTTTAGTTTTATTGCTTATCTTCCATTTCCTTTTTGCATTGTAGTGTAGTTTAGTGTAACCAACATTTCTCTCCTTTCTTTCCCACTCGCCTTCGCACAAACCAAAAGTCGACAAACCTCCCTGTGGATCGACCCGTATTTGCCACCGCTTCAACGCGGCCGTGCACTTGCGGTTTAATATAAAACGAATCAATCATGGGGCATCGACTTTATGGGTCCCTTCCCGAATTTGTTCGGGAAGGTTTACATTCTGGTGGCCGTTGACTATGTGTGTAAGTGGGTTGAGGCTATCCCCACAAAGACCAATGACAACAAGGTCGTCACCAAATTCTTAAGGGACATTTTTGCGCGATTTGGTATTCCTCGTACCGTAATCAGTGATAGGGGCACCCACTTCTGTAATCGCTCTTTTGAAGCACTTGTGAGGAAATATTCGATCACCCACAAGCTTGCGTCCCCATATCATCCGCAAACTAGTGATTGGTCCTCTAACCGTCAATTAAAGCAAATCCTTGAGAAGACGGTTATTCCTCGAGGAAGGATTGGTCAACTAAGTTGAATGACGCGTTGTGGGCCTTCCGCACCGCGTATTAACCCAATTTGGGTATGTCCCCATATCGGGTAGTGTACGGCAAGGCTTGCCACCTACTCGTCGAGCTTGAGCATCGTGCTTTCTGGGTGGTCAAGAACCTGAATATGGATCTTGATCAAGCAGGGGTGCAGCGTAAACTCGACATTTTAGAGTTGGAAGAGCTACACAATGATGCGTATGAAAATGCCAAAATTCATAAGTCCCAAGCCAAGTTGTTTCACGATCACATGATTATGCGAAAGGTGTTTACAGCTGGGCAGAAGGTGTTGCTCTATTTTTGGACTTTGCCATCTGGGTAATAAGTCCACGGTGTCACCTTGTGTCGATGAAATGATCCCGGTGCACCCAAATATAGGTTGGAGGGTATACATTGATGACCCTCAACTCTGTTGTGGAGTGGAAACATCTTTGTTCTATTTACTTTCATTGACCCTAGTTTTGAGAGGAATGAACCGTCATCCTTGGTTCATAAACCTCTTAACAATCCTCATGTCTCTTATGTTGCGAGCCCATGTAGTTGCATTTCTGGCTCTAGAGATGGCAGGTTCCAATTTGTTATCCCTTCACAAATGAAAATGGGAGCCCATTTTTGTACGTAGTTATTTAGAAACAAAATAACAAGAGAAAACAAGAAGAAGAAAAAGACAAAAGACTCCATGAGTAAGCATAGCTTGTTGTGGGCCCCAACCCTTGTGTATTTGGGCTCCATTTCTTTCATGCATTTGTATCCCTTCATTCGTATTTCACAGGTTTTGAGGGGAATTCGGGTTTGTGTCCATCAACATAACCATGAACTTCCCTTTGTGCTTCACGTTGGTGAGATCTTTTCTTTTTCATGCATAAATCCATGTAGTATCATGCTCACATTCATTGAGGACAATGCATGAAGTAGGTGTGGGGGGGTGTTTTACGTGTCTACATAGTCGAGTCTTTCTCCTTTTATTTTGTTTTCTTTTGTGTGCATTAGTAGGATCATGTTAGTGTGCTTCTTTTTATATCGATATATATGCTTGTCATGATCCTTGGGTGACTTGTCTTCTTTTGCTTGCCTAGTGATTTAAAATTCTCATTTCTTTCAAAAATCTTCACATGTTTGCGAAAGAAAATGTTTTGTGGGTTTTGCGTGTGTTTAGCATGTGCGATACCGTTGCGAGTCAAAGTAAACGAAAGCTCCCAAAATTGTCTTGAACTTGATGCATTAGGACATCTAGTTTACCGACTTTAGGTCTTATATAGTCGTAAGGATGCACCCCGGTCTTCCCTCGGGGGGCATGTAATCATAGGCTTTCAGTACTCAAATAAATAAAAAAGTCCACCTTAAACCTAGTGATTCCAATAATTCGAGTCTGTAAGTACAAGGACGTTTGTTGTAGTCAAAGACCCTTTAACTCCTATTGTGAGACATTAAGTGTAGGGTTTTAGTTCATGTGTAGATAAGCAATAAGTGAGTATGTGTTCTCTCTTCTCGCACGGCTCCTATCACTTGGGAAATTAGTTTCGAGGAGACTTAGTGTCGGGTGCTTTCGAGTCATCTAACTTGGGATGCACCGACCGAACTCCCATTACACGGGTGGTAGGGATTGCCATATGTGGAGATGTGGGGAAAGGTGTACGTGATAGTGTAAGTCCACATAGGCAATGATGCACGGAACCTAACCCTGTAAGAATTCCACACTAACTAGAAGAAGAAGAACAACAACAAAAAAAGAAAAAAAAGAAAAAAAAGGGTAATGCAAATATGAACCTTAATGGACTTTACACTTTCTATCACTTGAGGATGTTAAGGTTGCCCATTTCTTTCACTTAAGTCCTTAATTAACTTGCATGAATGGTTCCCTAGGCTATGTGTGTGGCCTTAATACATATAGAGAGTCGGCCCATAGAATTACCATGTCCAATGATCGACAAAAATGAGTCCAACGAGTCATGTTGCTAGATTCAATAATGCATCAATGTTCGGATTTTGTGGGTATATCCACTGAAAACCCTCAGGAGACAACACTCCTCCTTGGTGACAAGGAGGTGTAACGACTTGTTGCACGTGCTAAGTGCAATCATGATTCATACCAAAGTGAGTTAGGATTTCTTGTTTTTCGTATGCTTTCATTTCTTCCATTTTTTCTTTCTTTGTTTTGCTCGGGATTAGCAAAACTAGGTGTAGGTTTATTTGATTAACATCATATCATGCATGTATTCGTGTCTTATATCCTTTATTTTTAGCCTAAGAAATGCTACGTAACGAGTTTTATGTTTAAATTTCAGGAATAAACAGGTTTGGGAAGAAGAAACTCAAAAACGACTTAAAAGCAAGGAAAATGACTGAATTGCAGGACTTATGGGCTGAGATGCAAGAGAGAAGGACCCAGATTTAAACCAAAACGATTAATGAGCAAATCAAAAAGCTCCACACCAACATGAGGAGTATTTTGGCAATTAGATCCGGACCCAAACATCAACAACCAAATCAGGTTCATCACACATCAAGAAATCAAACCAGAAACGAGCCACCGAAATCCAGACTCCATCCAGCCATTCCGGACCACCAATTGGTTGTCCCAGACCGCCAATTGGCTGTCTAAATTGGTCCAAATCATTCATGGTTTAGTCAAGTCGTGGATTATGTTGTTTTATGTCCATTTATGGTATGCGTGTAGTCCCATGCCGGGGGATTGTCCCCGGTTACCTTTTCCTATGTCTATAAATAGAAGTCTTCCTCCGCCTTTGTAATACATCTCCTTTCTTGGTGGCCATCCTCTATACTAATCGTAAAGCCTTGGAGAAAAACTCTGGTGGAGAGAGGCTACTTGTAAGGTGAGTGAGCAATAAAGAATGTTTTGTTAGTTTTATATTGTCTCTTTTCAATTCTTGAATGCTTAGTTTAATTTCATTTTTCTTAATGAGTAGTGAGTAGTTCCATCCCCTTTGGGGTGGAGGTGATTTAGATTATGTGGTAGTGTTGGGTTCTTTTATTTGTGCTATTTTATATGCTTAATGTAGATATATATTGTTGGCTTTTTGGCCTTAATCTATGTTATGATGATTTAATTTACCTAATCTTAATTGTGATAATGTAGAGTAGCACACATGTTGCATTCCATATATATTGCTTTGTGCTAACCTCTACAGGTGATCAAGACTCAAGAAAGAAAGGAAAATCAAGTCAAGACATGTAATCAAGCACATTTGAAGACATGTAATTTGTATTTCTTTGAGTCTTAGGAACATTGTGTAATTGAGCATACTTGACCTAAAAACTACTAAACACACACTAGGTTCCCTATAGAAGTCACACACGAAATTTCACATAATTTAGACTTCAATAGATCACCCAAACTTAGACCGAAAAACACTAAACCAAGACCTGAACAGTCTGCTCGTATTCGGTCGACCGAAACAGACCGTTCGGTCGACCGAGTGATCATATATTCTGTTAGTCTTTAACTGTCCAAGTTCGGTCGACCGTCCAGACCTTTTCGGTCGACCGAGTTAACATATTTTTCCGACCGTTTGTTTTGTCGTATTATACCCAACGGTCATATTCGTATTATCTCCAAATACCCCAAATACATTTTGTGTATCGGTCGACCGATGACCTTGTTAGGTCGACCGAACTTATTTTCCTTCACACATCCAAAGTGCCTATTCATTTTCGGTCGACCGTGGACCTTGTTTCGGTCGACCGGATATGATCTTGTTTGTCAACCACAAAGTGCTTGGTGTGAATCGATCGACCGAACTTATCTCGGTGTTCGACCGATCACTTAAGTGTACCTGGATTATAGCCTTTGGCGGTCGACTGTTCTTTTACCGGTCGACCGAACCTTAATCAAAATTGCCAAACAGTCGACCGAACAGCCCTATCCGGTCGATGGAACTTACTTAGAATTAGGTCCTGATAGTTTCTTTTTTGTGTATCTTACACAATCTTTACCCAATTCATCCCCAACGACTATAAGTCTTTAGGAACTTATAAATAGAGTTGTAAAACACATTTCAACACAACTTTCCCACTTCTATTTGTCCATCACATTAGAGAGAAAGCTCCAAACACTCCAAGCCTCAAACCTTCCACACTTTAGTCTTAAATCCTATTCTCACTCAAGTGTGCTCAAGATTAGAGAGTGTTGTTCCACTCATTGTTTGTTCAAGAAGCAAGGGTCTTGGTGAAAGCCCAAGACAAGAGTATAGACTTCGGTGAGAGCCCGAAGTGTCCCTCTCGGATTGTGAGAGGAGGAGCCAAGCTCGGCAAGGGTTGTTTGCGAGTTTAAACATTGTAAACGTGTTCTCTCCCGGCCAAGAATAGGGAGTGGTTAGTGAAGTCGTAAGTGGAGTTTAAACATTGTAAACACGTTCAATCAAGAAGAGAAAGATGTTGGCTTTTTGGCCTTAATCTTTGTTTTGATGATTTAATTAACCGAATCTTAATTATGATCATGTAGAGTAGCGCACATATTGGATTGCATATATATTGCTTTGTGCTAACCTCTACAAGTGATCAAGACTCAAGGAAGAAAGGAAAATCAAGTCAAGACATGTAATCAAGCTCATTTGAAGACATGTATTTTGTATTTTCTTTGAGTCTTAGGAACATATGTAAATTGAGCATACTTGAGCTAAAATCAACTTAAACACACACTAGGTTCCTTATAGAAGTCACACACGAAATTTCGCATATTTTGGACTTCAATAGATCACCCAAACTTAGACCGAAAAACGCTAAACCAAGACCTGAACAGTCTGCTCATATTCGGTCGACCGAGTGATCATATATTCTTTTACTCTTTAACTTTCCAAGTTCGGTCGACCGTCCAGACCTTTTCGGTCGACAGAGTTAACATATTTTTCCAACCGTTTGTTTTGTCGTATTATACCCAACGGTCATATTCGTATTATCTCCAAATACCCTAAATACATTTTGTGTATCGGTCGACCGAAGACCTTGTTAGGTCGACCGAACTTATTTTCCTTCACACATCCAAAGTGCCTATTCATTTTCGGTCGACCGTGGACCTTGTTTCGGTCGACCGGATATGATCTTGTTTGTCAACCACAAAGTGCTTGGTGTGAATCGATCGACCGAACTTATCTCGGTGTTCGACCGATCACTTAAGTGTACCTGGATTATAGCCTTTGGCGGTCGACTGTTCTTTTACCGGTCGACCGAACCTTAATCAAAATTGCCAAACAGTCGACCGAACAGCCCGATCCGGTCGATGGAACTTACTTAGAATTGGGTCCTGATAGTTTCTTTTTTGTGTATCTTACACAATCTTTACCCAATTCATCCCCAACGACTATAACTCTTTAGGAGCTTATAAATAGAGTTGTAAAACACATTTCAACACAACTTTTCCACTTCTATTTGTCCATCACATTAGAGAGAAAGCTCCAAACACTCCAAGCCTCAAACCTTCCACACTTTAGTCTTAAATCCTATTCTCACTCAAGTGTGCTCAAGATTAGAGAGTGTTGTTCCACTCATTGTTTGTTCAAGAAGCAAGGGTCTTGGTGAAAGCCCAAGACAAGAGTATAGACTTCGGTGAGAGCCCGAAGTGTCCCTCTCGGATTGTGAGAGGAGGAGCCAAGCTCGCAAGAGTTGTTCGCGAGTTTAAACATTGTAAATGCGTTCTCTCCCGGCCCAGAATAAGGAGTGGTTAGTGAAGTCGTAAGTGGAGTTTAAACATTGTAAACACGTTCAATCAAGAAGAGAAAAATGTTGCGTTTTTGGCCTTAATCTTTGTTTTTATGATTTAATTAACCTAATCTTAATTATGATCATGTAGAGTAGCACACATATTGCATTGCATATATATTGCTTTGTGGTAACCTCTACAGGTGATCAAGACTCAAGGAAGAAAGGAAAATCAAGTCAAGACATGTAATCAAGCTCATTTGAAGACATGTATTTTGTATTTTCTTTGAGTCTTAGGAACATATGTAAATTGAGCATACTTGAGCTAAAATCAACTTAAACACACACTAGGTTCCTTATAGAAGTCACAAACGAAATTTCACATAATTTGGACTTCAATAGATCACCCAAACTTAGACCGAAAAATGCTAAACCAAGACCTGAACAGTCTGCTCATATTCGGTCGACCGAAACAGACCGTTCGGTCGACCGAGTGATCATATATTCTGTTAGTCTTTAACTGTCCAAGTTCGGTCGACCGTCCAGACCTTTTCGGTCGACCGAGTTAACATATTTTTCCGACCGTTTGTTTTGTCGTATTATACCCAACGGTCATATTAGTATTATCTCCAAATACCCCAAATACATTTTGTGTATCGGTCGACCGAAGACCTTGGTAGGTCGACCGAACTTATTTTCCTTCACACATCCAAAGTGCCTATTCATTTTCGGTCGACCGTGGACCTTGTTTCGGTCGACCGGATATGATCTTGTTTGTCAACCACAAAGTGCTTGGTGTGAATCGATCGACCGAACTTATCTCGGTGTTCGACCGATCATTTAAGTGTACCTGGATTATAGCCTTTGGCGGTCTACTGTTCTTTTAACGGTCGACCGAACCTTAATCAAAATTGCCAAACAGTCGACCGAACAGCCCGATCCGGTCGATGGAACTTACTTAGAATTGGGTCCTGATAGTTTCTTTTTTGTGTATCTTACACAATCTTTACCCAATTCATCCCCAACGACTATAACTCTTTAGGAACTTATAAATAGAGTTGTAAAACACATTTCAACATAACTTTCCCACTTCTATTTGTCCATCACATTAGAGAGAAAGCTTCAAACACTCCAAGCCTCAAACCTTCCACACTTTAGTCTTAAATCCTATTCTCACTCAAGTGTGCTCAAGATTAGAGAGTGTTGTTCCACTCATTGTTTGTTCAAGAAGCAAGGGTCTTGGTGAAAGCCCAAGACAAGAGTATAGACTTCGGTGAGAGCCCGAAGTGTCCCTCTCGGATTGTGAGAGGAGGAGCCAAGCTCGGCAAGGGTTGTTCGCGAGTTTAAACATTGTAAATGCGTTCTCTCCCGGCCCAGAATAGGGAGTGGTTAGTGAAGTCGTAAGTGGAGTTTAAACATTGTAAATGCGTTCAATCAAGAAGAGAAAGATGTTGGCTTTTTGGCCTTAATCTTTGTTTTGATGATTTAATTAACCTAATCTTAATTATGATCATGTAAAGTAGCACACATATTGAATTGCATATATATTGCTTTGTGCTAACCTCTACAGGTGATCAAGACTCAAGGAAGAAAGGAAAATCAAGTCAAGACATGTAATCAAGCTAATTTGAAGACATGTATTTTGTATTTTCTTTGAGTCTTAGGAACATATGTAAATTGAGCATACTTGAGCTAAAATCAACTTAAACACACACTAGGTTCCTTATAGAAGTCACACACGAAATTTCACATAATTTGGACTTCAATAGATCACCCAAACTTAGACCGGAAAACACTAAACCTGAACCCTAACTGTCTCCCCACATTCGGTCGACCGCAACAGACCGTTCGGTCGACCGGATGATCAAGTATTCTGTTTATGTTTCCCTGTCCAGTTTCGGTCGACCGCACCTTCTCTTTCGGTCGACCGTTTGAACTTAATTTTCCGACTGTTATTTTTGTCGTATATACCCAACGGTCGTATTCATATTAAACCAAAAATACCCCAAATACATTTCATGTATCGGTCGACCGAGGACCAAGATCGGTCGACCGTTTATCCATCTCTTGACAAACCCCAAGTGCCTGATTGAAACTCGGTCGACCGCTAGACCTGTTTCAGTCGACCGAATATCTAATTGGTTGTCAACCCCAAAGTGCCTGGATGAATTCGGTCGACCGAACCCCTTTCTTGTGTTCGACCGATAACTTAAGTGTACCTAAGTCGTAGCGTTGGGCGGTCGACCGTTGCCTAACCGGTCGACCGAACTTAGTTCAAAACTACCAAACGGTCGACCGTGCATCCCAATCCGGTCGTCCGATTTCATCCAGAATTGGGTCCTGAACTTTCTGTTTTGTGTAATCACACATCAACTCGTACCCAATCAATCCCAACGACTCTATTCTCTCTAATGCCTATATAAGGAGTTGTGAAACACATTTTAACACAACTCTCCCACTACAAACTTGTCCAATACATTAGAGAGAATCCCAAACACTCAAAGCTTCAAACCTTTCACACTTTAGTCATAATTTCAATTCTACTCAAGTGTGCTCAAGATTAGAGAGTGTTGCTCCACTCAATTGTTTGTCAAAGGAAGCAAGGACTTCGGTGAAAGCCCGAAGTGTCCCTCTCGGATTGTGAGAGGAAGATTTCAAGCAAGCGAGGTTGTTCGCGGTGCTTGTGGTGTAAAGGCGTTCTCTCCCGGCCCGGAACGGGGAGTGGTTAGTGAAGACGTAGGCGGAGCTCGCGGAGTCGAGAGCTTACAAGAGAGGACTAGGACAAGGGTGGGGTGCCGAACCTCTATAAAATCCCCGTGTGATTGTGGTTTGCATTATTCTTCCCTACTTGCTTGTATTTGTTTTAAATTCCGCTGCATCATCTTTTGGCTTGCAAGTAGAGTTTGATTAGGATTAAATTTGTTAATTAGCCTTAATTGTGGACCCATAACCCACACGACCCAACAAAAGACCCCTAGGGGTGGAGCGTGTGCACACATGTAAAAAGATGGTGAAGAATGCATTTTATAGGCACAAATGTAGGTAGTGTTTTCATGCATAGGAAGTGTCTAACGGTTATGGCAAAACCTATCAATCCGTTCACTAACCAAGTTGATTAACATTCATATACACAAGCTGGTTATTTCAGAACCTAAACAAGCATGGGAGGTGTCTAAGATGTGTGGCAAAACCTATCAAGTGTAGTATTCTACTCTAACAAGCAAGCATACATTCACATTTATCCACACAATTAAAATATAAAGCATTCATATCCATTCTTTAATGCATGTATGAACGTCATCTCCACCCCCAAAGGGGGATGGATCTACTCACTACACATTACTCTAACAATTAAATTAAAGAAGAAAACAAACATTCTAACTACTTTAGCCTAGAATCAAAGAAATAAAACTAAGCTAAGTATGCATAAAGAAACAACATAAGAACAAAACAATGGAAAATTTATTTTATTAGATGACTCACATTGAAGGTAGCATTCTACTTCACCTTAAGATTTTGCTGCAAGGCTTACTCCAAGTAGAGACAATGCCACCAAGCAATTGGTAATTACAATAGAAGGTGAAGAGTTCTATTTATAGACATAGAAAAAGGTAATCCGGGACAATCCCCCGGTATAGGACTAAACAAATACCGGACATAGACTAAATATACACTAATACACGCTCCACATAAATCGTAGCGGATCCGGACCAAAAGTGACCGCCAATTAGCGGTCTTGCGGTCTATAGTGTTCGGATCGCTCTGGATTTTCTTGTGGGCTTTTCTGGAAGGCTTTGTTTGTCTTTGATGCATCTACTTTTCTTGGTGGAGCTCAGACCCGAATAGAATTGCCAAAATACTCCCATGATGGTGTGAAGTACTCTTGTTTGCTCATTAGTCCTTCGATCTTACGTTCAGGTCCTTCGATCTTGCATCTTAGTCCTTGAGTCTCTCAACTCAATCATTTTTCATACTTTTAGGTCCTTTTATGCATCTTCTCTTCAAACCTATTTATTTCTAAATTCAAACATAAAACTCATCACGTAGCACTGTTTAGGTGAAAGAAAATGGATATAAGATACAAATATAAGCATGAAATGATATCAATCAGATACCCCCACACCTAACTTTTGTTAGTCCCGAGCAAAACAAAGAAAGAGAAAAGCATACGAAAAAGAAGAAATCCTAACTCACTTTCGTAGGAATCACGGTTGCACTTAGCACGTGCAACAAGCCGTTAAACCTCTCCGTCGCCAAGGAGGAGTGTTGTCTCCTGAGGGTTTTAGCGGATACACCCACAAAATCCGAACAAAGATGCATTATTCAATCTAGCTACACGACTCGTTGGACTTATTTTGTTGATCATGGGACGCGGTAATACTACGAGTCGACTATATCTATGTAATCAGTCCACACACCTAGCCTTATGAATCATTCGTGAAAGTTAATTAAGGACTTAAGTGCAAGACATGGACAACCTCAGCATCGTCAAGTGATACAAACTGTAAGGTCCATTAAGCTTCTTATTTAAATTACTTTTTTTTTCTTTTGTTTACTTTTGTTTTTTTCTTACTTTTCTTTTCTTTTCTTCTTTTTCTTATAAGTTAGAGTTTCATTCTCCCAGGGCTGGGTGTCACGCATCATTACCTATGACGACTTACACTATCATGTACACCTTTCCCCAAATCACCACATAAGGCAATCCCTACCACCCTTGTAACGGGAGTTCGGTCGGTGCATCCCAAGTCAGATGACTCGAATGCACTAGGCACAAAGTCCTTCAGAGCTAATTTCCCGAGTGATAGGAGTCGTGCGAGAAGAGAGAACACCTACTACTTATTTCTTATCTACACATGAACCAAAACCCCTACACTTAATGTCTCACAAAAAGATTTAAAGGGTCCTTGACTACAACAAATTTTCTGTATTAACCGACACGAATTATTGACTCACTAGGTTCAGGGTGGACTTCTTTAAATGTTTGAGTACTGAAACCCTATGATTACTCGCCCCCCGAGGGAAAACCGGGATGCATCCTAACGACTTGATAAGACCTAAAGCTGGTATACTAAGTATCCTAAACACACGCAAAACCCACAAAACATTTTCTTTCGCAAACACATGAAGATTTTTGAAAGAAATGTGAATATTTTAAAGCACTAGACAAGCAAAAGAAGACAAGTCACCCATGGATCATGGCAAGCAGATATATCGATATTAAATGCGGCACATTAACATGACCCTATCAATGCACACAAAAGAAAACAAAGGAAAAGACTCGACTCTGTAGACACGTAAAACACCCCCACACCTACTTCATGCATTGTCCTCAATGAATGTGAGCAAGATACTACATGGATTTATGCATGAAAAAAGGAAGATGTCACCAATATGAAGCGCAACAGGAAGTTTATTGATGAGAATTAAATTTATACCGCAAGTGCACGGCGTCAATGAAGACGTGGCAAGTACGGGTCGAACACAAGATGGGAGAGATCTTGTTATTTTTTGTGATTTCGATTGGGGGAAAGAAGGAGAGAAGAATAAATTGGGTTTTGAGATTTTTGGGTTTTAATTATCTAAAGCAAGAAACATGAACAATTAAAACTAAAATAAGAACAAAGATGGTGAATTCCGTTGGGTGGAGGTTTAGATATAGGGTTTAGAGTAGAGAATTCAGAAACTTATAATAAATCATATTAGTTATAAAGCATCACATGATAAATGATTTAACATAAACTCAAGTAATCAAAATATACTAACACGAAATTAAAATAATAACATTCATTCATCTTCTCTTCACCCTAAATCCGTCACCTCCACCCTTTGGAAGGAGTTAGAAACTCATAGAGGGAGGAAGAAGGGGTCCTAGAGACATTACAAAAGAAAAGTAAAAACAAGAAATAAAAGACAGAATTTTATTACTAAAGTGAAGAGTACAAAACTGAAAATAAAAACAACTAAAAACTAGGTCTAAGGCCAAGGATCCTTCTACCATCGTTCTCGTGGCTATTTATAGCCGATACAAGGGATCCCAATATAAAATGGAACGTACACGCGTCAATACAGAATTGGTAAAAATTTGAGCACAGGGATCGACTTTTGTGCGGCTAAATCGCCGCAATTTGTACATGAGGTGCGGCGGAATCGCCACCTTTTTGGCTCGGATTCGATCCAGATTTTTCCTGTGTGTTTATGGTATGATTTGATCCTCCTTTGCGCGTCTGGATTGATTCTTTCCATTCTTTTGAGCTCCGGATTAATTCCTTTATATATATGGAGATTCACATTGATTTTTCTTTAGATTTTCACCATAATAATAAAAGCTACTCGTGATTTGCAATTAGGTCCTTGACTTTTTGCAATTAAGTCCCCGGCTACTTTTGTACTTAGGTCTTTGTTCTTTTTGTAATTAGATCTTGAATGCTTTTATGCTTGGATACATTTCCATTTGTAACCCGATAAACTTGAACTTGGTCTTTATGATAGAAATGACTCTTTTGCACGCGTTTATGCTCGAGATGTGGGTAAATTGCATTCAGGTCCCTGTATTCTGTAAATAAGACTAAACACATACCTTAGTAGCATTTATTGATGTAAAAGTAATCTAAATGAAAGACATATGATGCAATGTATGCAATGCATCAAATACCCCCACACCTAGATTTTGCTAGTCCCTAGCAAAACAGAAAATAAGAAAAATAAAAACAGGGAAATCCTAACTCATTTTCGTAGGAATCACGGTTGCACTTAGCATGTGCAACAAGCCTTTAAACCTCCTTGTTGCCAAGGAGGACGAGTTTTGTCTCGTGAGGGTTTTCAGTTGACACACCCACAAAGTCTTAATTCAACATTCCATTAATAGCTCTCAATATCCCTACCTCAACCTTATACATCTTACTTCGGATTCTTGTATGCTCATTATATGAATCTAACTCATTAAAAATATGACTTGGTCTTTGTTCCTCCAACATTCACACCACTAACCCTTCTACACATGTTACTACTTAAATTATTTTGCACGCCTCCTCTGGTGGTGAAGTATCATTTGGATCAACCATGGCATGGATCATTCTTTTAGCTTTGGGCCTTGAGTATTTTTTTTTCTTCCGCGATTCAAGACATTTGCTTTTTGACACTTTTACCCTTTTTGCATTCGTGTAGCGAGTTTGGTCGATAATCCCGAGCTGGTAGACTCAAGTTACCGGGTTTCAAGATACCCCTACGGACCAGTGACTCAAAGGCTTGGGCTTTTGTAGTCATTTTGCAAAATGTGTTTTCCTCACTTTATTCCTTTATTTTTATTTTCCTCAAGGCTTAATTGCTATTAGAAGTCCACACTTCCCGGTATATTTTCCTCAACCTCTGTTTTTTATCAACCACTTCAAAGATTTGATTCATCCAATTTAAGTGCATACATGTCTTAAAGGGCAATGGGTTATTTCTGTGGAACTTAGATTTATGTCACAGTTTCTACAAGCAGAACTATATAATAAGGAACAAAAAACTCAATGCAATTTGTACTCGGGTTTTGGTAGTTCAATCTTAAGCTATGTTATGAAACATTGAATTATTTATTTATTTATTTATTTTATATTTTTTTTAGAAATAAAAGACAGATATATAGATAGATATATACATAAACACCCCCCCCCACACCTAAATCATGCATTGTCCTCAATGAATGTGAGCAAGATACTACATGGATTTATGCATGAAAAAGGAAAGATCTCACCAACGTGAAGTACAAAGGAAAGTTCATGGCTCTGTTGATGGACAAAAACCCGAATTCCCTCAAAAACCTGTGAGATGCTAAAGAAGGGATAAATACAACAGATGATTTTTTTTATTTTTTATTTATTTATTTATTTATTGTTATACATATATAACTATGTACAAACATAAGTTCCCATCTTCATTTGTCAAGAGACATCAAATGGAAACCTCAAGAGTGGGTCAGTGCACCTGAAAAGGGAACATGACACCACGTGGGGCCAGCAAATGCATGTGTGGGCCGCCTTCACAAAAAGCGCTAGATGAAATGAGAGGTTCATGAATTGGACGCAAAGGCGTCTCATTCAATGGATCAAACTGAAAGAGCTTGAACCTCTCGAGAGTTTGGGAATTAAGGGGCAACGGAAGAGGAGTTTCTCCCGTTGCGGTGTTGAAGTTATGATCATCAATCCAAACTCTCCAACCAACTGGCTGGTGTGTCGGAACGAGGTCAAGAACCTCATTAGGCATGTCCGACACACCAGGCGAACAACAAGTGGGTCTCATACCCAAGGTATCTTCTAAGGCACTTCTAATACCCTCATGAGCTATGTGGTTGTTTGATGTTCCATCATTTCCAAGATGATCAGGAACAATGGTGAGAGGCAGACTCTCATCAGGTTGTTTGAAATTGAGGGTACCAGGGAGATCTTGCTCCACCAGAGCTGAGTCCTTAAGAGATGTAACATGAAGATCATGTGGCTCAAGGGCTACGGGACAAGAAGATAGGACACAATCCTGTGCCGACTCATAATGAAATTGGTCCATGTTTTTCTCAATATAAATCGAATCCTCCACTAAGTGATCGTGAATTGAAATCCCAAGTCCCTCAGACGACTAGGAATTTGACTTTGAAAGATTGTGCTTTGAATTTGTGTATGTGGTGGTGGTTCGATACTAAAAGATGAGTCCTTATGTTGACACGAAAAGTTACTTTCCTCACTTAATTACTGCGACATTTGACTCAATTGCAGTACCATATTGTCTACGGACTGTTGAGTAGTTGTCATGAACGTATGGAAAGCTTGTTCCAAGGTATCAGGTATGTGGTCAACTATGAGGTTCGAGTCAGAACTTGGGACATTTTTAGGTTGGGTGTTGGTAGACTGAGGATAAGTCCAATGATTTGAAGTGGGTTGTTGGTAGAGTTCTGGGTATTCGGGAGAAGGATATTGGGGCAAAAATGACATATAAGAATTTGGATATGAATTGTTTCCCCACGAATCCATCACTCTTGGGTTATATGCGGAAGTGTATCAGTCATATCGAGTATTTTGGGAAAAGGTATGCTCACACTCAGGCTCTGGGGGAACATAAGGACATTCCCTGATAACATGACCACTCAACCCGCAATAGTCGCACGGTACGGCTACTGGAGCCACTGGTGCACTCATGTTGTCAGCCCAACGCATGAAGGAGGCAAAAGTTTGTTGTAATGTGTCAGTTCGTTGACCAGCATATGATCCAACATAACTAGATTGTGGTCTAGCAGTCGGTGCCTCTCTCATGTTATCCCAATATGAAGATTGCTCAGTCATACAATTAGGATTGTCCCAACCATATGGGGTGTTAGTCTGAGCCACCCCAGGTTGCATGGTTTTAGAATACCAGGTAGCATTGTCCTGGTCCCAACAATGATATGGATGGTTGCTCATGTAACCATCCATCAAAACACTCTTGAGTCAAGCACTCTTACCCTTATGAGGCTAAGCAAGCACCAATTTCTCGACTCGACCCTAAAATGCTAATAGAGAATGTAAAGGGGAGGAGACTAGAATGTATAAGTAGGTGAGAAGAAGATGACTCAGAAGAGAAGGGAAACTTAACTCTAAAGATAGAAAGGTGGGTCGGTCAGAGGTTTCCCAAACAAGCACGGTTCAAACAATCCTAGACCTAGTGTCACTTAGATCTAGACGACTCCTAACTGGTTGAGTCGAATTGATTTGCTTGATTCACCTCCCTCACTAATCAAACCAACTTGGCCAGGCCGTGTATAGCTAGTGGGGGCGCTTCCGACAGAGTCGGTGCCAATTAGACAACCACTTCGCTTGGAAGACTTTCGTTAACACAAAAACACTTTCTAGACACCAAATTAAATTCGATCGGCTTCAGGTCATAGCAAGTCAAACCAATTCTTCTCCTTAATTGAGTCTGAGTCCTTAGGGGTCAATGTCTAATTGATTTTAATTTAAGGCTTGGGTGACACTTTAGGATTGTGATTTGTGGGCCACGGAAGGGTGATGAAATCCCCACCGTATCTTTGCCTACAGAGTTGCCCTTAAGATAGTTTAACTTAGATCTAGCAAAGATAGTCAAACAATGGTCTTTAGAGGGAGCAATTTCAAGGTTGTATGCAAACTAGATTATATGCTTAAATGCATTCGATAAAAACCGTGATACGTACCTTGCCTCCAGCACTCTTCAACAAGAATTAATTTGCAAGAATAATGCAAGAATAATGCAAACAAAACATTATATGATGCATGCACTAAGTTCTTCTAGTTTTACCAATTTTTAGGTCAGAGTTGAATTATTGCAATTTATGGAATTTTTGCCCTACACATGCAGTTCTACGAAAAGGAAATTTTCTGAAAATAGAAATTACTAGGAAAAGAGGCAACAAAGGTTACCTTATGCAATGCTCAGTCGGGTTCACCGCCCGCTCTCGAAATTTCAGATGCTCTGCGCGTCCACCCAGCGATGATGCGCGTCCCAGAAAAGTTTGAAGCCCAGAAGCTCCAAGTGTGTGGCGATTCCGCCGCAGGTGGTTCTATAGCTGCGGCGATTTCGCCGCTCGTTTAGCTCAGATCATGCTCGGATTTCGCCGTGCACTCTGTTGTCTCCTGAAACACAAATCCAAATAGTTAGATCACGCACAAGATAAACAGCACAGAATCGAAATCAACAAAAAAAACAAAATCTGCGTCGCCTCCCCGGCAACGGCGCCAAAAACTTCATGTGAATTAAATTTATACCGCAAGTGCACGGCGTCAATGAAGACGTGGCAAGTACGGGTCGAACACAAGGAGGGAGAGATCTTGTTATTTTTTGTGATTTCGATTGGGGGAAAGAAGGAGAGAAGAATAAATTGGGTTTTGAGAATTTTGGGTTTTAATTATCTAAAGCAAGAAACATGAACAATTAAAACTAAAATAAGAACAAAGATGGTGAATTCCGTTGGGTGGAGGTTTAGATATAAGGTTTAGAGTAGAGAATTCAGAAACTTATAATAAATCATATTAGTTATAAAGCATCACATGATAAATGATTTAACATAAACTCAAGTAATCAAAATATACTAACACGAAATTAAAATAATAACATTTATTCATCTTCTCTTCACCCTAAATCCGTCACCTCCACCCTTTGGAAGGAGTTAGAAACTCATAGAGGGAGGAAGAAGGGGTCCTAGAGACATTACAAAAGAAAAGTAAAAACAAGAAATAAAAGACAGAATTTTATTACTAAAGTGAAGAGTACAAAACTGAAAATAAAAACAACTAAAAACTAGGTCTAAGGCCAAGGACCCTTCTACCATCGTTCTCGGGGCTATTTATAGCCGATACAAGGGATCCCAATATATAAATGGAACGTACACGCGTCAATATAGCATTGGTAAAAATTTGAGCACACGGATCGACTTTTGTGCGGCTAAATCGCCGCAATTTGTACATGAGGTGCGGCGGAATCGCCATCTCTTTGGCTCGGATTCGATCCAGATTTTTCCTGTGTGTTTATGGTATGATTTGATCCTCCTTTGCGCGTCTGGATTGATTCTTTCCATTCTTTTAAGCTCCAGATTAATTCCTTTATATATATGGAGATTCACATTGATTTTTCTTTAGATTTTCTCCATAATAATAAAAGCTACTCGTGATTTTCAATTAGGTCCTTGACTTTTTGCAATTAAGTCCCCGGCTACTTTTGTGCTTAAGTCTTTGTTCTTTTTGTAATTAGATCTTGAATGCTTTTATGCTTGGATACATTTCCATTTGTAACCTGATAAACTTGAACTTGGTCTTTATGATAGAAATGAGTCTTTTGCACGCGTTTATGCTCGAGATGTGGGTAAATTGCATTCAGGTCCCTGTATTCTGTAAATAAGACTAAACACATACCTTAGTAGCATTTATTGATGTAAAAGTAATCTAAATGAAAGACATATGATGCAATGTATGCAATTCATCATTTATGGTTATAGTGATGGACACAAACCCGAATTCCCTCAAAACCTGTGAGATGTTAAAGAAGGGATACAAATACGTGAAAAAATGGGACCCAAATACTCAAGGGTTGGAACCCACAACAATCGATGCTCGCTTATGGAGTCTTTTATTACTCTCTTTTTTGCAAGATATATACATCAACAAAGATATTCTCATAATCAATTGGTCAAGGAACATCTAATGAGAACATTCAGTTATGAGGACCAGAGACTTGCCGAGATGGGCAAACTTCACTGGTACTCTAAGGTGTCATAAGGGGTGAAAGGTCAAAGCTGAAAGGCTCGAACCCCTCATGATATTGGTTGGATGTAGGCAACATGAAGGAGTGAAGTTGTGTTGCCTCACTAGGGTTTAGTTGCTCATCGAAAAAAAACCTCCAACCAATAGGTGGGTACTCAGAATGAGTTCCTCAAGCTCATTCGATGGATGCAGCAGACCTGCATCACTAAGAATGGGGCTTCTCCCCAAGTCATTCAACAAGGACCTCCCACCATTTATTTATATCATCAAGCATAAGCTCGGTCGTAGGTGGGTCCTTATTGGAGTCAATCTGAAGCTCAAAGGGCTCAATAACCCTAGGACATGGGGTGACAACACCTTCTGGAAAGGGCATATGATGAGGTGTGTCCCCCTCACTAATGGTCTCAACTGAATCATGCAACGAACACTCCCTTTGGACATTCATGTTTAATGCCAGCTCACTTTATTGCATTGCAAAGACAGGCAATGAGTTTTCGCTGGGCCCACAAACATTCTCAATGGGTTGCATTGGTGGTAGGGGTGTTCGTTGATTTTGCGGTGCTTTCTCTAATTGGCGGATGTGATTGAGATTTAAAGGTTGATCCATGGGCTCCTGTTGCCTACCAGAGTTGAACACATGAAACTCGGCACTCATGTTACCGAATGAGAGCTTCATGAGACCATTTCTACAATTAATTAAGGCATTGGAGGTTGCCAGAAATGGTCTACCCAAAATCAAAGGTATTTGAGAGTGAGTGTGCGCAACAGGATTGGTATCGAGGACAACAAAATCGACTGGAAATATAAAATCTCCAACTTTGATAAGCACGTCCTCGATAATCCCCTTTGGAATACGAATGGATATATCCGCCAATTAGAGGGTGATCTTAGTTGGTTTCAATTCTCCCAAGTTCAACTGTTGATAAACAGAAAAGGAGAGGAGGTTGACCGCCGATCCTAAATCAAGCAATACATTACTTACGCTAGTGTCCCCTATCGGACACTGAATAGTTGGACACCCAGGATCCTTGTATTTTGTGTAGGTGGGAATGGACAAAAGTGATCTTACATTCGCAGTCAGGAATGCTTTCTTACGAACATTGGTCTTCCTCTTGGTTGTGCAGAGATCCTTCAACACTTTGGCATATTGAGGTATTTGTTGGATGACATCCAACAAGGGGATGTTAACCTTCACTTCCTTAAACACCTCTACCATCTTGTCCATTGTGTCACTCTGCTTTTGGTTTACCTACTAATATAGGGAGCTTTTGGCAGGTAGGTTTTCTGCGGTGCCTAAGAAGGAGGTGTTGGTGTATTACCCTCAGCCTCTTCTTCACCACCATTCCCACTGAGGGGCTGCATAGATGGTGGTGGTGGCAAGGAAATGTGATTGTCAAACTGCTTTCCATTCCTTAATGTTACAATGGCATTGACATGGTGAACATGTTCCTCCACATAGTTCACTTGCGTCCCCCGAGGTACCACATTCTCATTTTGCATGTGTTGTTGCTGGTACATGCAGGGGTTAGCCTAAGGCTGGCTAGGCAGAGACTCTCTCTCTCTTTCATGTACAGACTAAGTCAATTGGCCCATCTGAAGCTCTAGAGATTTGATGGTCTGCTGATTTGAAGTGAGAACTTGACTTGTGGTTGACATAAAAAAATCATTTAGTTTTCAAGTCCACGAGTCAAGGTGTCAAGTGAATTGAATCAGGTTTCCATATTGTTGGAATTTGGGAAACCTGATTGATTGGTGATTTGAGCTTGGGGTGGCTGATAAGATTGTGCATGCATGGGAGGTTGGTGTGGTTGGTTAGGTGGTCGAGAGGAGTTTGAAGGACCGCCCGGGGCATTATTTTGGTTCCATCAAAAATTGGGGCGGTTCCTCCATCCGGGATTATAAGATGATGAGTATGGGTCATTCCTAGCTCTATCATAGATGGCGTTGACACGTTCCATCTCAGGAGAAATGGACGCATACTCACTTCGTACATGACCTATCCTACCATATGAATGACAGGGAACTAGACCAGATGTGGAAATGTGAGGTGCACCTTGTTGGTTTTGGATCTCAATCGAATCCATACGACGCATTCAGTCCACCATGCGTGCCTCGGTGGTCGTAGTGGTATCGATAGCAAATGCACCACCCGATCTAGTTGAGTTTGCATTCGCGATCCTCGCTCCTGTGCTGGATGATGCTGGAGATTCCCTCACACTCTCCCACTACATGGTTTTCTCAGCAAAGTCTTCTAGGAAGTCTCATGCCTCCCTTTCATCCTTTCCTAGGAACTCTCCTTGACACATGGACTTAAGGAGCGTTCGGGACGAGATGTGAAGACCCTCGTAGACAATCTGACAAAGGCACCACAACTTGATGTCATGGTGAGGGCATGAGAATAGTAGCTCCTTGAATCTCTCTAAATATGAGTGAAATATTTCGGTCTCAAGTTGATAGAACGAATTGATTTCGTTCCTCAATTTTTGAGTCCGATGATTTGGAAAGTACTTTTTGAGAAATGCAAATTGAAATTCATCCCAAGTACTAAAGGCATTCGCCTGGTTGCTGTACAACCACTTCTTGGTATCATCCTTTAGTGCAAAAGGGACTAGCCTAAGATGGATGGAGTCTGTGCTAAGTTGTTGCAGCTTGAACATAGCACAGACCTCCTCAAATTCCCTGAGAAAGATATAGGGGTCACCCTTCCCAGTGAAGTGAGGGAGCATGGAAATAAACTGAGGCTTAACCTCAAAGTGGTTCCCATTTGCCTCTGGCAATACGATGCATGAGGGTAGAGCGGTACGGCTCGGGTAGCATCGATCACGTAAGTTATGGGAGGCACAACAGGAAGAACAAGAAGTACAGGTGGATTAGGTGGGTCCAGCAATTGCTCCTCCTCGCGGAAATGAGAAGCCATTGAACCCGGACTATGTGCAACATGAGAGGAGGGAGGCGTCGAGAAATCGACTATCGAAGATGGGTCGCCTCGTCAAACGGCCACTCTCGTCTCATGCCCACGCAAGCAAGCACAAAGGTGCGTACACACAAACCAAAACTTTTTTTTTAAAAAACAAAAAATGTGCGTAGAGGAGAGGACGGAGGGACACATAAGGGAGAGAAAGACTCAGGAGAGAAGAGAAGACGTCCTTATACTACGGCGGGTGGGTACAGGTAGAAGCACACAAGCAAACAAGGCTCGAACAATCGTAAGGTCGCTATAGGTCCTTAGAGCTAGATGACGCCTAACTGCGAGGTCACACGGCCTCAACACGCCTCACCTCCCTACGACGAGGACCACAAAGCCCAGCAAGTGAGTAAAGATCCAGAGATCTCGTCTCTCCTACTATCGACAGAGTGGACGACGTCGATCAGGTCATGTTGGTCGGGACCGGATCACTCTCCTAATGCGCCCAAAATCCATAGGTCCAATGTCTACTTGATTTTAAAATTAGGCTCTTGATTAGTTGAGTTTTTGGGGCGAAGAAAAGGTTGATGAAATCCCCCACCTTATCTTATATGGGACAACCCCTCCTTAGTAGCGTTTTGGAGTACTAATCTAACAATCAACTCTCCAAACAAACGCTCAACTCACACTTGTTGCAATGCACTTCCAACTAACTAATGCATGTTCATACGAAATGCATGAATGAGAGTAGGAAACGCGTACCTCGGGCCAGCACTCAGCAACTGAAAGTAAAGCTAAAAGAAAAGACAATCTACGTGCCTAAGTCGAGTACAAGAAAGAATGCCTAATTTTTTCCTTTGGGTTTTAAGGTCCAAGTTGCTTAAAGGGAGATTGATTATTGATCTGGGGGCAAACTAAAAGTCAGAACATGCCAAATTGATACCCCGATTTCTACTTCAATTATAGAAACACTCCACAGAAATAAAGAGGTGAAAGGAAATTACCAGACCGCCAGTTGGCGGTCTCAGGCCGCTGATTGGCAGTCTTGGAGTCTCAGATCACCTTGAAACTTCACCAGCTGCTTCCTCTTCCCAATGTGAGTCTCCTGAAACAAAGAAAACTACAAAACACAAATTAAAATCCACTCGAATCGTCCAAACCAGAGTCTGGACTAGCACCTCCCCGACAATGACGCCAAAAACTTGTTTAATCATTTTAAATACCGCAAGTGCACGGCCGCGTTGCAGCGGTGGCAAGTACGGGTCGATCCTCAGGGAGGTGAGTTGCCTCTGGTTTTTCAGAAATCAAGTGGCAACAACAAGGAAGAAGACTTTGTCTAAGCTAATCTATGCTACACTAAACTACTAAGAAGAGAAATGCAAAGTAAAGCAACTAAAGATTACTTGGAATTAAAACTAAAAGAATGTAAAACTAAGCTTCAATAAGGAAGAGAAAGACCCCTAGGGGTGGAGTGTGTGCATGTTGAACGTTTTAAATTAAACCGCAAGTTCACAGCCGCGATGAAGCGGTGGCAAGTACGGGTCGTCGTCATGGAGGTGAGCTCGCTCTTGTTTATCAGAAATCAAGTGGCAAAGATTGGGGGAGAAAGATTGATTAAGCTACTCAACACTACACTACGCTAAGAAGTGTGAAATGCGAACGAGAGAAACAAACAATGAAATAACAACTAAACTAAGAACAAAGGATGAATGCTGGAATACAGAAATGGGAAAACCCCTAAGGGGTGGAGTGAGTGCATACAAGCAAAGAGGTGGGTGTAGAATACATTCTTTAAGCACATGAAGGTGGTGTTTATCAAGCATAGGAAGTGTCTAAATGTTATGGCAAAACCTATCAATCAATTCACCAACTTGGTTGATTAACATTTACATATGCAAGTTGTTTATTTCAGAACCTAAACAAGCATGAGAGCTGTCTAATCATTTTGGCAAAACTCATCAAGTTATAAATTCTATCCTAAACAAGCAAGCATACATTCATGTTTAATCAACACATTGAAATTAAAGCATTCATCCCATTCTCTAATGCATGTATGTACATCTACTCCAACCCCCAAAGGGGATGGAACTACTCACTAAACATTACACTAATTATTAAACTATGGAAAGAAAGCATATTAAAACTAAGCTAGAATTAAAAGATGATTAAACTAAAACATGCATAAACAATAAAAGAAGCATAAAACAAACAATGAAAGAAACACAAAACTTTATTGATAAAATGACTCACATTAAAAGTAGCATCCTCCTACTTTAGTGTGTGCTTCAAGGCCTCACTTCTAGTAGGAAGAATAGCCACTTAAAATATGGAGTGATTGCAATGGAAGGTGAAGAGTTCTATTTATATCCATGGAAAAAGCTAATCCGGGACAATCCCCCAATGTGGGACTAAACAAACACCAAAAATAGCCTAAACGAACATTAATACAAGTCCATGAGAAATCTTGGCGGATCTGGACTAATCTAGACCGCCAATTGGCGGTCCAAAATGTCCGGATCCAGTTGAGTTTTATTCTGGGCTTTTCTTTGTGCTTTTGGTGGTCTTTGATGCATCTACTTCGTTTGTTGGAGCTCCGACCCGAATCCAATTGCTAAAATACTCCCCATAATGGTGTGAAGTATTCTGTTTTACTCTTAGGTCCCTCTGTCTTACGATCAGGTCCTTTCCCTTGCATCTTGGTCCCCAGATCTCACAATCCAGTCCTTTTTCCCAGCTTTTGGGTCCTTTTATGCTTCATCTCTTCAAACCTAATTATTCCTGAAAACTAAACATAAAACTCATAACATAGCATTGTTTAGGTGAAAAATAACGGATATAAGATACAAATATGAGCATGAAATGATGTCAATCAAATACCCCCACACCTAACTTTTGCTAGTCCCGAGCAAAACAAAGAAAGAGAAAAGCATACGAAAAACAAGAAATCCTAACTCACTTTCGTAGGAATCACGGTTGCACTTAGGACGTGCAACAAGCCGTTAAACCTCCTTGTCGCCAAGGAGGAGGAGTGTTGTCTCCTGAGGGTTTTCAACGGATATACCCACAAAATCCGTACAAGATGCATTAATCATTCTAGCTACACGACTCGTTGGACTTATTTTGTCGATCATGGAACGCGGTAATACTACGGGTCGACTCTATAAATGTAATCGGTCCACACACCTAGCCTAATGAGTTATTCGTGAGAGTTAACTAAGGAATTAAGTGAAAGACAAGGGCAACCTTAACTTCTGAATGTGATACAATGTGTAAAGTCCATTTTGGTTCTTATTTGACTCTTTTTTTTTCATTTTTTTGTTTCCTTTTTTTTTCTTTGGAGCATTTATTGGTTGGTGTTTGATTCTCCCAGGGTCAGGTTTCGTGCATCATTGCCTATGAGGACTTAAACTATCACATACACATTCCCCCAAATCTCCACATAGGGCGATCCCTACCACCCGTGTAACGGGAGTTCGGTCGGTGCATCCCAAGTCAGATGATTCGAAAGCACCAGGCACAAAGTCCCCTCAGACCTACTTTCCCGAGTGATAGGAGCCGTGCGAGAAGAGAAAACACCACTTATTTATCTACATGGGAACCAAAACCCCTACACTTAAGTTTCACAAAAAGAGATTAAGGGCCCTTGACTACGACAAACTTCCTTATACTAACAGACACGAATTATTTGACTCACTAGGTTCAGGGTGGACTTATTTAAATGTTTGAGTACTGAAACTGTATGATTACACGCCCCCCGAGGGAAAACCGGGGTGCATCCTAACGACTCGATAAGACCTAAAGCCAGTAAACTAGAAATCCTAATGCATCAAGTTCAAGACAATTTTGGGAGCTTTCTTTTTACTTTGCCTCTCAACGGTTTTGCACATGCTAAACACACGCAAAACCCACAAAAACATTTTCTTTCACCAACACATGAAGATTTTGAAAGAAATGTGAAAATTTTAAAGCACTAGGCAAGCAAAAGAAGACAAGTCACCCAAGGATCATGGCAAGCAGATATATCAATGTTAAATGCGGCACACTAGCATGACCCTAGCAGTACACACAAAAGAAAAGAAAACCAAAGGAAAAAGACTCGAATATGTACACACGTAAACCCCCCCCCCCCACACCTACTTCATGCATTGTCCTCAATGAATGTGAACAAGATACTACATGGATACATGCATGAAAAAGGAAAGATCTCACCAACATGAAGTACAAAGGGACGTTCAGGGTCATGTTGCTGGACACAAACCCAAATTCCCTCAAAACCTGTGAGAAGCTGAAGAAGGGAGATAAATACGTGAAGAAATTGGGGCCCAAGTACACAAGGGTTGGGGCCCACAACAATCGATGCTCACTGAAGGAGTCTTTTATTATTTTGTTTTTTTTTTGTTTTTTCTTCTTTTTGTGTTTTTTTTCTTTTCTTTTTTTTACAAGATATATACATCAACCAAGATATTCTCATAATAATTTGGTCAAGGAACATCAAATGAGAACATCATGGTTTGAGGACCAGAGACTTGCCGAGATGGGCAAACTTCACTGGTACTCTGAGGTGTCATGAAGGGTGAAAGGTCAAAGCTGAAAGGCTTGAACCCCTCATGATATTGGTTGGGCGTGGGCAACCAAGAATGAAGTTGTGTTGCCTCACTAGGGTTTAATTGCTCATCGAAGAAAACCCTCCAACCAATAGGCGGGTGCATCGTAATTAGTTCCTCAGGCTCATTCGATGGATGCAGCAGACCTGCATCACTAAGGATGGGGCTTCTCCCCAAGTCATCCAACAAGGACCTCCCACCATCATTTAAATCATCAAGCATAAGCTTGGTCATAGGTGGGTCCTTGTTGGAGTCAAAATGAAGCTTAAATGGCTCAATGGCCATGGGACATGAGGTAGAGACACCTTCTGGTGTAGGCATATGATGAGGTGTCTCACCCTCACTAGTACTCTCAACTGAATCATGCAACGAACACTCCCTTTGGACATTCATGTTCGAGGCTAGCTCACTCTGTTGCAATGCAAAGACAGGCAATGAGTCTTCGCTGGGCCCACGAACATTCTCAATGGGTTGCATTGGGGTTAGGGGTGTTCGTTGATTTTGTGGTGCTTTCTCCAATTGGCGGATGAGATTTAGATTTAAAGGTTCATCCATGGGTTCCTGTTGCCTACCAGAGTTGAACACATGAAACTCGGCACTCATGTTACCGAATGAGAGCTTCCTGAGACCATTTCTACAATTAATCAAGGCATTGGAGGTTGCCAGAAATGGTCTACCCAAAATGAAAGGTATTTGAGAGTGGGTGTTCGCAACAGGATTGGTATCGAGGACAACAAAATCGACTGGAAATATAAAATCTCCAACTTTGATAAGCATGTCCTCGATAATCCCCATGGGAATACGAATGGATCTATCCGCTAATTGGAGGGTGATCTTAGTTGGTTTCAATTCTCCCAAGTTCAACTGTTGATAAACAGAGAATGGGAGGAGGTTGACCGCTGATCCTAAATCAAGCAAAACATTGCTCAATCTAGTGTCCCCTATCGTACTCTGAATAGTAGGACAGCCAGGGTCCTTGTATTTTGTGTAGGTAGGATTGAACAAAAGTGAGCTGATATTTGCAGCCAAGAATGCTTTCTTAGGAACATTGGTCTTCCTCTTGGTTGTGCAGAGATCCTTCAACACTTTGGCATATTGAGGTATTTGTTGGATGATATCCAACAAGGGGATGTTAACCTTTACTTGCTTAAACACCTCTACTATCTTATCCATGTTGTCACTCTGCTTTTTGTTTAACCTACTTGGATAGGGAGCTTTTGGCAGGTAGGTTTTCTTCTGTGCCTGAGAAGAAAGCTTTGGTGTATTACCCTCACCCTCAGCTTCTTCTTCACCACCATTCCCATTGGGGGGCTGCATAGATGGTGGTGGGTGTGGCAAGGAAATGTGATTGTCAACCTGTTTTCCATTCCTTAAGGTCACAATGGAATTGACATGGTGAACAGGTTCCTCCACATGGTTCACTTGCCTCCCTCGAGGTACCACATTCTCATTTTGCATTTGTTGTTGTTGGTACATGCGGGGGTTAGCCTCAGGCTGGCTAGGAAAAGACACTCTCTCTCTTTCATGTACAGACTGAGCCAATTGGCCCATCTGAAGCTCTAGAGATTTGATGGTCTGCTGATTTGAAGTGAGAACTTGACTCGTGGTTGACATAAAATTTTTCATTGAGTTTTCAAGTCCACGAGTCAAGGTCTCAAGCGAATTGAATCGGGTTTCCATTTTATTGGAATTTGGGAAACCCGATTGATTGGTGGTTTGCGCTTGGGGTGGCTGATAGGAATGCGCATGCATGGGAGGTTGGTGTGATTGGTAAGGTGGTCTCGAGGAGTTTGGAGGACCACCCGGGGCATTAGTTTGGTTCCATGAAAAATTGGGGTGGTTCCTCCATCCAGGATTATAAGACGATGAGTATGGGTCATTCCTGGCTCTATCATAGATGGCGTTGACACGCTCCATCTCAGGAGGAATGGACTCACACTCGCTTTCTACATGACCTATCCTACCACATGAATGACAGGGAACTGGACCAGATGTAGACATGTGAGGTGCACTTTGTTGGTTTTGGAACTCAATCGAGTCCATACGGCGCATTAAGGCCGCCATGCGTGCCTCGGTGGCCGTAGTGGTATCGATAGCAAATGCGGTACCCGATCTAGTCGAGTTTGCATTCGCGATCCTCGCTCCTATACTAGATGATGCAGGTGGTTCCCTCACACTCTCCCACTGCATGGTTTTCTCAGCGAGGTCTTCTAGGAAGGCCCATGCCTCCCTTTCATCCTTTCCCAAGAACTCTCCTTGACACATGGACTCAAGGAGCGTTCTGGACAGGATGTGAAGACCCTCATACACAATCTGACAAAGACGCCACAACTCAATGCCATGGTGAGGACACGAGCATAGTAGCTCTTTGAACCTCTCAAGATATGCATGAAATGGTTCGGTCTCATGTTGATAGAACGAATTTATTTCGTTCCTCAATTTTTGAGTCTAATGATTAGGAAAGTACTTCTTGAGGAATGCAGATTGAAACTCATCCCAAGTCCTAAAGGAATTCACCTGGTTGCTGTACAACCACTTCTTGGCGTAATCCTTTAGTGCAAAAGGAACGAGCCTAAGATGGATGGAGTCTGTGCTAAGTTGTTGCAGCTTGAACATAGCACAGACCTCTTCAAATTCCCTGAGAAAGATATAGGGGTCACCTTTCCCAGTGAAATGAGGGAGCATGAAGATAAACTAAGGCTTAACCTCAAAATGGTTCCCATTAGCCTCTGGCAATATGATGCATGAGGGTAGAGCTGTACGGCTCGGGTAGCATCGATCACGTAGAGGTATGGGAACGACAACTGGAAGCACTCGTCGAACAGGTGGGTCCAGCAATTGCTCCTCCTCGCGGAAATTAGCAGCCATTGAACCCGGACTGCGTGCGACACGAGAGGAGGAAGGTGTCGAGAAATCGATGACCGAAGCCGGATTGACAACGCTCCTCGTCAAACGACCACTCTCGTCTCGTGTCCACGAAAGCATGCACAAAGGTGCACACAAACCACAACTCTTTTTTTTTAACAAAGAATGTGCGTAGAGGAGAAGACGGGGGAACACAGGAGAGAAAGAATGACTCAGGAGAGAAGGGAAGAAGTCCTTAGCTACGGCGGATGGGTACAGGTAGAAGCACACAAGCAAACAAGGCTCAAGCAATCCTAAGGTCGCTATAGGTCCTTACAGCTAGACGACGCCTAACTGCGAGGTCACACGGCCTCAACACGCCTCACCTCCCTACAACGAGGACCACAAAGCCCAGCAAGTGAGCCAAGATCCGGGGATCTCGTCTCTCCTACTATCGACAAAGTGGGCAACGCCGATCAGGTCATGACGGTCGGGACCGGATCACTCTCCTAATGCGTCCGACTTCCTTAAGGCCAATGTCTACTTGATTTTAAAATTAGGCTCTTGATTAGTGTGGTTTTTGGGGTGAAGGAAAGGGTGATGAAATCCCCCACCTTATCTTTTATGGGACAGCCCCTCCTTAGTAGCGTTTTGGAGTCCTAAATCTAGCAATCAACTCTCCAAACAACGCTCAACTCACACTTGTTGCAATGCACTTTCTACTAACTAATGCATGTTCATACGAAATGCATGAATGAGAGTAGAAGGTGCGTACCTCACGCCAGCTCTCAGCAACAGAAAATAAAGCTAAGATAAAAGACAATCTAAATGCCTAAGTCACATACATGATGCATGGCCTAATCAAAAAGAATGCCTAATCTTTTGCTTTGAGTTTTAGGGTCCAAGTTGCTTAAGGGAGGTTTGATTATTGATCTGGGAACAAACTATAAGTCAAAACATGCCCAATTAAGTCCCAGACCACTATATTAGATAAAGTAAACAGACCAAAGAAATAAGAGCGCGAGCTGAGCTTATCAGACCGCCAATTGGCGGTCTCAGGCCGTTGATTGGCGGTCTACATTGCTCAGCTTGCTTCAAAACTTCTCCAGGGGCTCCTCCTGACCACTCCAAGTCTCCTGAAACAAAGACAAACTACAAAACAAAAATTAAATCCACTCGAATCGTCCAAACAAGAGTCTGGACTGGCACCTCCCCGGCAACGGCGCCAAAAACTTGTTGAACGTTTTAAATTAAACCGCAAGTGCACGGCCGCGATGAAGCGGTGGCAAGTACGGGTCGTCCTCAGGGAGGTGAGCTCGCTCTTGTTTATCAGAAATCAAGTGGCAAAGATTGGGGGAGAAAGATGGATTAAGCTACTCAACACTACACTACGCTAAGAAGTGTGAAATGCGAACGAGAGAAACAAACAATGAAATAACAACTAAACTAAGAACAAAGGAAGAATGCTGGAATACAGAAATGGGAAAACCCCTAAGGGGTGGAGTGAGTGCACACAAGCAAAGAGGTGGGTGTAGAATACATTCTTTAAGCACATGAAGGTGGTGTTTATCAAGCATAGGAAGTGTCTAAATGTTATGGCAAAACCTATCAATCTATTCACCAACTTGGTGGATTAACATTTACATATGCAAGTTGTTTATTTCAGAACCTAAACAAGCATGAGAGCTGTCTAATCATTTTGGCAAAACTCATCAAGTTATAAATTCTATCCTAAACAAGCAAGCATACATTCATGTTTAATCAACACATTGAAATTAAAGCATTCATCCCATTCTCTAATGCATGTATGTACATCTACTCCACCCCCAAAGGGGATGGAACTACTCACTAAACATTACACTAATTATTAAACTATGGAAAGAAAGCATATTAAAACTAAGCTAGAATTAAAAGATGATTAAACTAAAACATGCATAAACAATAAAAGAAGCATAAAACAAACAATGAAAGAAACACAAAACTTTATTGATAAAATGACTCACATTAAAAGTAGCATCCTCCTACTTTAGTGTGTGCTTCAAGGCCTCACTTCTAGTAGGAAGAATAGCCACTTAAAATATGGAGTGATTACAATGGAAGGTGAAGAGTTCTATTTATATCCATGGAAAAAGCTAATCCGGGACAATCCCCCGATGTGGGACTAAACAAACACCAAAAATAGCCTAAACGAACATTAATACAAGTCCAGGAGAAATCTTGGCGGATCTGGACTAATCCAGACCGCCAATTGGCGGTCCAAAATGTCCGGATCCAGTTGAGTTTTATTCTGGGCTTTTCTTTGTGCTTTTGGTGGTCTTTGATGCATCTACTTCGTTTGTTGGAGCTCCGACCCGAATCCAATTGCTAAAATACTCCCCATAATGGTGTGAAGTATTCTGTTTTACTCTTTGGTCCCTCTGTCTTACGATCAGGTCCTTCTCCCTTGCATCTTGGTCCCCAGATCTCACAATCCAGTCCTTTTTCCCAGCTTTTGGGTCCTTTTATGCTTCATCTCTTCAAACCTAATTATTCCTGAAAACTAAACATAAAACTCGTAACATAGCATTGTTTAGGTGAAAGATAATGGATATAAGATACAAATATGAGCATGAAATGATGTCAATCAGTGCACACATGTAAAAAGATGGTGAAGAATGCATTCTATAGGCACAAATGTAGGTAGTGTTTTCATGCATAGGAAGTGTCTAACGGTTATGGCAAAACCTATCAATCCATTCACTAACCAAGTTGATTAACATTCATATACACAAGCTGGTTATTTCAGAACCTAAACAAGCATGGGAGGTGTCTAAGATGTGTGGCAAAATCCAGCAAGTGTAGTATTCTACTCTAGCAAGAAAGCATACATTCACATTTATCAACTCAATCAAAATAAAAAGCATTCATATGCATTCTTTAATGCATGTATGAACGTCATCTCCACATTCTTTAATGCATGTATGAACGTCATTTTTGGGATGACTTTGCTTGTCTTTGATGCATCTACTTGCTTGCTAGAGCTCTGACCCAAATAGAATTGCCAAAATACTCCCCATGATGGTGTGAAGTATTCTTGTTTGCTCATTTGTCCTTCGATCTTACATTCAGCTCCTTCGATCTTGCATCTTAGTCCTTCAGTCTCTCAACTCAGTCTTTTTTCATGCTTTTAGGTTCTTTCATGCCTCTTCTCTTCAAACCTACTTGTTTCTGAAATTCAAACATAAAACTCGTGAAGTAGCACTGTTTAGGTGAAAGATAATGGATATAAGATACAAATATAAGCATGAAATGATGTCAATCAATCCCACATTTGGTATCAGAGCGTTGTGAACTGAATTTCATTACTTAACCATAATTTTAGCAATGGCTAGCACATCTAATCATGTAGAGGGTTTATGCACAACTCGACCTCCTTTGCTCAATAGGTCAAACAATGATTATTGGAAGAATATGATGAAAATTTTCCTAATTTCAAATGACCTTAAGTAATGAATGTTTCTTCGAAATCCATACACACCCCCAAATGAAGATGAATTAGATTCACTTACTAGGCCCAAAATGAAAGAGATTGAAATGAACTCTAAAATAAAGAATAATCTATATTGTTGGCTAAATGAGGGTGAATATAATAGGATTAGGGGTTGTGAAAGTGCATATGAAATATGGCATAGACTACAAGTGCATCATGAGGGTGATAGCAAAACTAAGGAAACCCGCATTAGTCTCCTCATGCATAAATATGAAATATTTTCTATGCAAGTCGGTGAGAACATAAGAAAATCAATGAAGGAGATGACACGGAAGTTCCTCCGGTCGCTTAACATCGATTGGGAAGATAAAGTCGTCGCAATTGAAGAGGCGCATGATCTTTCCAAATTAGAGATGGAGGAACTCGTTGGAAACTTGATGGAATATGAACTTCAAATCAACCATCGAAAGGAGAAGTAAGCTTCAAAGAACAAACCCTTCTTGTCATTACATGCAAATGTTGAGGAACCAAGGAGGAGTGTAGAAGATGAGGACATTGAAGTCCTAGCCAAAGACTTCTTCAAATACCTCAAGAAGGATAAGGGAGAAAGGGATGAAAGAAGACGTAGAAGAAGTGAGAAAAGAGAAAAAGAAAAGGAGAAGGATGAGAGCGAAAATGAGAGAAGAGAAGGGGAGAAGAAAAAGGGGAGAAGGGAGATGAGAAGAGAAAAGGAGAAGAGAAAGGAAGGAGGACACTTACAAGGCTACATGGGATGATTCTTCATCACCATCATCATCATCATCATCTTCCTTGCAAAGTAGAAGAGAGGTGGCTCACTCATGCTTCATGGCTATTGAAGATGATCAAAGTGAGGTTAGACTCTAACTCTTGTTTTAATAGATGATGAGAATTTAATTTATACCGCAAGTGCACGGCGTCAATGAAGACGCGACAAGTACGGGTCGAACACAAGGAGGGAGAGATATTGTTATCTTTGTGATTTTCGAGTTAAGGAAAGAAAGAGAGAGAGAAATAAAGTTTGGTTTGAGATTTTTGGTTTTTAATTATCTAAAGCAAAAACAACAAAAACTAAAAAGAAAATAAAGCAAACATGGATGAGAGTCCAGCGGGTGGAGGTTTAGATAACGGGTTTTGTTTAGAGAAATCTAAAACTTATAATAAATCATATTAGTTATAAAGCATTACATGATAAATGATTCAACATAAACTCAAGTAATCAAAATATACTAACACGAAATTAAAATAATAACATCATTCTTCTTCTCATCACCCTAAATTCGTCACCCCCACCCTTTGGATAGAGTTAGAAACTCATGGATGGAAGGAAGGAGAAGGGGTCCTAGGGAAACTACAAAAGAAAACTAAAAACACAAAATAAACCAACAGAATTTTATTACTAAAATATGGAATAAAAACAAGAACTCCCTTACAACATCGTTTCGGGGCTATTTATAGCCGATACAAGGGACCCAAGTATAAAATCGGAAAGTACACACGTCAATACAGCATTGGTAAAAATTTGAGCACACGGATCGACTTTTGTGCGGCGTTTTCGCCGTATTTTGTACATGGGGTGCGGCGGAATCGCCACCTTTTTGGCTCAGATTCGATCCGGATTTTTCCTGTGTGTTTATGGTATGATTTAGCTGTCTTTTGCGCATCTGGATTGAATTCTTTCCTTTCTTTTGAGCTCCGAATTAATTTCTTCATATCTTTGGAGATCCAAATTGATTTTTCTTTAGAACTTCTCCAAAATAATATTTTGGTACTTGTAATTTGTAGTCGAGTCCTCAGCGTTTTGCAATTAAGTCCCTGGCTACTTTTGTGCTTAAGTCCTTGGTCTTTTTGTAATTAGGTCTTTGAATGCTTTTATGTTTGGATCGAATTCAAGTAATTTTTTCCGCAATTCAATTTGAAACCCGATAATCTTGACTTGGTCTTTATGATAGAAATGAGTCTCTTGCACGCGTTTATGCTCGGGATATGGGTAATTTGCATTCAGGTCCCTGTATTGTGTGAATAAGACTAAACACATACCTTAGTAGCATTTATTGATATAAAATTAATCTAAATGAAAGACATATGACGCAATGTATGCAATGCATCAAATACCCCCACACCTAGATTTTGCTAATCCCTAGCAAAACAGAATATAAGAAAAATGAAAACAGTGAAATCCTAACTCACTTTCGTAGGAATCACGGTTGCACTTGGCATGTGCAACAAGCCTTTAAACCCCTAAGTTTTCTTAGAGGACGAGTTTTGTCTCGTGAGGGTTTTCAGTTGACACACCCACAAAGTCTTAATTCAACGTTTCATTAATAACTCTCAATATCTCCACCTCAACCTTATACATCTCACTTAGAATTCTTGCATACTCATTATATACATCTAACTCATAAAAAAATCTGACTTGGTCTTCATTCCTCCAATATTCACACCACTAACCCTTCTACACATGTTATCACTTAAATTATTTTGCACGCCTCCTCTGGTGGTGAAGTATCATTCGGATCAACCATGGCATGGATCATTCTTTTAACTTTGGGCCTTGAGTATCTTAAAGTAATTTTTTTCCGCAATTCAACACATTTGCTTTTTTGACACTTTTACCCTTTTTGCATTAGTGTAGCGAGTTTGGTCAATAATCCCGAGTTGGCAAACTCAAGTTACCGGGTTTCAAGATACCCCTACGGACCAGTGACTCGAAGGCTTGGGTTTTGTAATCATTTTGCAAAATGTGCTTTCCCCACTTTATTCCTTTATTTTTTATTTTTTTACTTTTATTTTCCTCAAGGCTTAATTGCTATTAGAAGTCCACACTTCCCGGTATATTTTCCTCAACCTCAGCTTTTTATCAACCACTTCAAAGATTTGATTCATCCAATTTAAGTGCATACATGTCTTAAAGGGTAATGGGTTATTTTCTTTGGAACTTAGATTTATGTCATAATTTCTACAAGCAGAACTATATAATAAGGAACAAAAACTCAATGCAATTTGTACACGGGTTTTGGTAGTTCAATCTTAAGCTATGTCATGAAAGATTGATTTTTTTTTGAAACAAAAATAAAATAGATAGATAGATAGATAAACACCCCCCCACACCTAAATCATGCATTGTCCTCAATGTATGAAAATGCACTTATTACCTGAGTCAACTTGCGGTAGAGGGGTTGAATTTGCTCAGAGTCAACCATAGTCAGAACTGGATTGAATGTCACCATGTTGGTGTTGTATCCAGTTGAATTGTTCCCCATGTTGCACTGAGAGTCCTAAGACACAGATTCCACACCCCTCACATGTATTGGTTCTCTTATTTGCTCGAGTGATGGTGGTTGGGTGGATGAATTACTCCCCTTTTTCTCACTTTCTTTTTGATTTTGTGATGATTTATTTGATTCAGAAATCTTATAAATACGTGATCTCATCACAACATCACTTTGATTGCATACTATTTCTGGCTCACTATCAACATGAAAGATATTAAATTCAGCTTTTAAGTTTCCAAAAGATAGTTGCATGAGCCCATTTCGGCAATTTATCAAAGCTTCAGAAGTGACTCAAAAGGGTCTGCCTAGTATTACAGGGATTTGTCTCTTAGGATTTATAACAGGTTCAATGTCTAGAACGACAAAATCCACTGGGTAAATGAAGTCACCAACCTTAATCAAAACATCCTCTACTATACCTCTTGGTTTCTTAATAGAGCAGTCAGCAAATTGAAGGGTTGTCTTAGAGTGTTTTAGTGGACCAAGGTTGAGTTGCTCATAGACAGAGAACGGGAGTAAGTTAACACTAGCACCAAGGTCTAGAAGGGCTTTGTTGATGAAAGTATCTCCTATCGCACATGAAATTGTGGGACACCCAGGGTCCTTATACTTTATAGGAGATGTGTTGGACAGAATAGAGCATATGTTTGCAGTTAAGAATGTCTTCTTTGGTACGTTCGTTTTTCTCTTTTTAGTGCACAGATCTTTTAAGAATTTAGCATAAGCAGGTATTTGTTGAATCATATCTAGGAGTGGAATATTCACCTTAACTTGCTTAAATACTTCCAAGATTTTCTCCATTTGTGCACTTGAGCTCTTCTTGAGTCTATTGGGGAATGGGGCTTTAGGAACATAGACTCACTCAGGTTGAGCTATAGGGTCAGGTTGAGTAGGTGGGTTGGGCTCTTCAAATTGGACTTCAGGCTCAATGGTCAGGTCACATGTGGGTGCTTGATGGCTAGATTGATTAGGAGTTCTAGGATTTACCACATTGTTATCAACTTGTTTTCCGGACCGTAATGATACAACTGCATTTATTTGTTGGAACGGTCCCTCCTCATGAACCAATTGAACCGGTCTAGGGTTGTTATTTCCTAGAGGTGGTTGATAGGGCTGATATTTATTATTAGATCTTGGATTCACCTCAGGTTGACTTGGAAACTGACCATTTTCTCTTTCACCTACTATTTGTGCTAGTTGGCTGACTTGTGTTTCTTGCCTTTGGAAGGATTGGGTGATTGTTTGCATCAAAGTCTTAACCAAATTTTCCAAGCTTGTCAATCTAACATCATAATCTCCATTGTTACTAAACCCAGATGATGTATTATTTTGGTTATACGGGTTTGGTTGTTGTCTAGGAGGTTGACCTTGTTGGTTCCATGACAAATTGGGATGATTACGCCAACCCGGGTTATAGGTTGATGCGTATGGGTCATTTCTAGAATGGTTAAATGTGGCATTAACTTGTTCCAAGTCCACACAATCCTCCATTATATGACCAGTCTGACCACATCTAGAGCAAGGGATAGAAGATGCTTGATTCACTAGGGGTCGGATTTAGCTCTAGGCTTTCCATTCTACGCATAAGGGTAGCTAGTTTTGCTTCAGCAGCTACAGTGGCATCTACAGCTAAGACACCTGGTTTGGGTTGACTTGCTATTCTAGATCCAATACTCGGGTTAATTGGTGCTCTAGCATTGTCCCATTGCATACTATTTTCGGCTAACTCCTTAAGAAAAATCCAAGCATCATTCTCATTTTTGGACATAAAGCTTCCTTGGCTTACAGATTCTAGCATAACCCTAGATGTAGGTGTCAATCCCTCATAAATAATTTGGCACAATTGCCATGTTGGAATTCCATGAGGAGGGCATTGGGTCAGCAGGTGCTTAAATCTGTCTAAATAGGAATATAACGGCTCACTATCAGATTGAACGAATGCAACAATTTCATTCGTAATCCTAATAGTCTTATGGTTGGGGAAATATTTCTTTAAGAACACTTGAACAAACTCGGCCCAACTCCTAATAGATCTTTCGGCTATACTATATAGTCATTTCTTAGCGTCGTCCTTCAGTGCTAGAGGCACGAATTAAGACGCACTGTCTCAGAGATATGCTGGTATTGCATAAGGGAGCAGATTTCCTCAAATTCTCTAAGGAAGAGATATGGGTCTTCTTTAGATGTGAACTTGGGCAACATACTCATGTATTGTGCCTTTAGTTCGAAGTCGCGACCCGGTATGGTGGGCATAACGATGCACGATGGCTGAGCAGCCATCGTTGGGTAGCACCGATCCCTCAGAGTCCTAGGTGGGGCAACAGGTGGATCCACAATATTCTCACCCATTGGATCCGGGTGAGGTGGTGCAATAGGTGGATTGGGGCTAAGCTCCAGACTGGAATCTAGATGAACTCGTGAGAGTCGATTGCTCAAGTCCCAAACCCAAATCTGAGTGCACTGGTTTGAATCAATTTTTGAATTCAAATTCGAAATTTAAATTCCAAATTCAAATTCAAGAATCAATTGATTTATTTTATTTATTTTTATAATTTTTTTTCAAAAATGGAAACAAACAATAGAAGGGGGAAAGATGAGAAGGGAATCCTAATCTAAAGAATTGAGACGAGAAAAGAAAGAAGACTCAGATGAGAAGGGAAACTTAACTCTAAAAGATAGATAAGAGGGTTGGTCAGAAGTTTCCTAAACAAGCACGATTCAAACAAACCTAGACCCAATGTCGCTTATATCTAGACGACTCCTAACTGGTTGAGTCGAATTGGTTCGCTTGATTCACCTCCCTCACTAATCAAACCAAATTGGCCAGGCAGTGTATAGCTAGTGGGGGCGCTTCCGACAGAGTCGGTGCCAATTAAACAACCACTTCGCTTGGAAGACTTACGTCAACACAAAAACACTTTCTAGACACCAAATTAAATTCGATCAGCTTCAAGTCATAGCAAGTCAAACCAATCTTCTCCTTAATTGAGTCTGAGTCCTTAGGGGCCAATGTCTAATTGATTTTAATTTTAAGGCTTGGGTGACACTTTAGGATTGTGATTTGTGAGCCACGGAAGGGTGATGAAATCCCCACCGTATCTTTTCCTACGGAGTTGCCCTTAATATAGTTTAACTTAAATCTAGCAAAGATAGTGAAACATTGGTCTTTAATTGGGAGGCAATTGCAAGGTTGTATGCAAACTAGATTATATGCTTACATGCAATCGATAAAAACGGTACACGTACCTTGCCTCCAGCACTCTTCAACAAGAATTAATTTGCAAGAATTTAGCAAGAATAATGCAAACAAAACACTAAATGATGAATGCACTAAGTCCTTCTAATTTTGACAATTTTTAGGTCAGAGTTGAATTATTGCCAATTATGGAATTTGAACCTAACACGTGCAGTTCTAAAAAGGAATTTTTCCGAAACTAGAAATTACGAGGAAAAAAAGCAACAAAGGTTACCTACGCACGCTCAGTCGGGTTCGCCTCCCGCTCTCGAAAATTTCCAGATGATCTACACGTCCACCCAGAGATGGAGACAACCCCAGAAAAAATTGAAGCCCAGATGCTTCAGACGTGCGGCGGATTCGCCGCAGATTCTTCTTTGTGTGCGGCGATTTCGCCGCCCTTCTTGCTCCGAATGTGCACAGATTTCACCGCGCACTCTGTTGTCTCCTGAAACGCAAACCCAAATAGTTAGATCGCGCTCACGATAAACAGAATAGAATCGAAATCACTAAAAATAAACAAAATCTTTGTCGCCTCCCCGACAACGGTGCCAAAAACTTGATGAGAATTTAATTTATACCGCAAGTGCAGGGCGTCAATGAAGACGCGGCAAGTACGGGTCGATCACAAGGAGGGAGAGATATTGTTATCTTTGTGATTTTCAAGTTAAGAAAGAAAGAGAGAGAAATAAAGTTTGGTTTGAGATTTTTGGTTTTTAATTATCTAAAGCAAAAACAACAAAAACTAAAAAGAAAATAAAGCAAACATGGATGAGAGTCCAGCGGGTGGAGGTTTAGATAACGGGTTTTGTTTAGAGAAATCTAAAACTTATAATAAATCATATTAGTTATAAAGCATTACATGATAAATGATTCAACATAAACTCAAGTAATCAAAATATACTAACACGAAATTAAAATAATAACGTCATTCTTCTTCTCATCACCTTAGATCCGTCACCCCCACCCTTTGGAGAGAGCTAGAAACTCATGGATGGAAGGAAGGAGAAGGGGTCCTAGAGAAACTACAAAAGAAAACTAAAAACACAAAATAAACCAACAGAATTTTATTACTAAAATGTGGAATAAAAACAAGAACTCCCTTACAACATCGTTTCGGGGCTATTTATAGCTGATACAAGGGACCCAAGTATAAAATAGGAAAGTACACGCGTCAATACAACATTGGTAAAAATTTGAGCACACGGATCGACTTTTGTGCGGCGTTTTCGCCGCATTTTGTACATGGGGTGCGGCGGAATCGATACATTTTTTGCTCAAATTCGATCCGGATTTTTCCTGTGTGTTTATGGTATCATTTAGCTGTTTTTTGCGCGCCCGGATTGATTTTTTTCCTTTCTTTTGAGCTCCGAATTAATTTCTTCATATCTTTGGAGATCCAAATTGATTTTTCTTTAGAACTTCTCCAAAATAATATTTTGGTACTTGTAATTTGCAGTCCGGTCCTCGACTTTTTGCAATTATGTCCCTGACTACTTTTGTGCTTAAGTCATTGGCCTTTTTGTAATTAGGTCTTTGAATGCTTTTATGCTTGGATCGAATTCAATTTGAAATCCGATAATCTTGACTTGGTCTTTATGATAGAAATGAGTCTCTTGCACGTGTTTATGCTCGGGATATGGGTAATTTGCATTCAGGTCCCTGTATTGTGTAAATAAGACTAAACACATACCTTAGTAGCATTTATTGATATAAAATTAATCTAAATGAAAGACATATGATGCAATGTATGCAATGCATCAATAGATCATGCTCAACTAAGTCTTATTATAGTGATAGCTCAAATTCTAGTGCAAATGATGAAACATATACACATGATGAGCTTTAAAATGCATTTCATGACTTAGTTAAACAATATGAGATCATTTGTGACTAAAATAAGAAGGCTAGAAAATTAATAAATGTTCTCCAAAGCCAAATTGGATCAATCATGCATGAGACAAATGAGGGCTTGCTAAACTTGAAAATAATGCTTCAACTCTTGATAATTTAAAAGCAACACCTATAGATGTTGAACAATTAGATCTTCATGCTTGCAATGTGCAATTAAGAAAAGATCTAGAAAAGTTCACAAATGTAACTAAGATGCTTAATATGCTATTAGGAAGTCAAAGACAATCTTTGCAAAAACATGGTTTAGGATATAATGCAAAATTGAAAAATCATGCATCTCATACAACTTTAATTGGAAAGCACTTAGTTTTAAAGCATAGCTCTTCAAGTGTGTGGGCTCCTAAAACCAAAATGGTTTGGGTTCCTAAAGCTAACATTCAAGGACCCAAAGTTGTTCGGGTACCAAAATCTATAATTGTAGGTGCATGAGGAGGAAATCGGTGGTGACCGGGCAAGCTTAAGAGTCAAATTCAAAGCCGGTTGCATCACCAAATGAGATTGGAACCAATTCAAGCTTCAAAGTGTGGATAATTTATTATCCTCTAAATTTCTTGAATCAATTGGTTCTAGTCTAGATTGTACATGCTTAATTGTCATTTATTTTTATCCATTCATTGCAAATCTTTAAATTTGAATCACATCCAATGTTTTAGAGTCAAATTTTCAAAATGGATGACAAAAGGGGGAATTAATACATCACATGCCTAATTGTTAACTTTTTGCTTGATGTTAAAAGGGGAGAAATAGAATTGAACTTAATCGAAATATCATATTCATATTGATAGGGGAAGCTTAATGAATATCATTTTCTTAGTGTAATGAAATGCAAAATTTAGGGGGAGCAACTTCATTACAAGACATCCACAATTCTATACTTATATCTTTTAATTTT
The DNA here is from genome assembly GCA_963682175.1 of Triglochin maritima. Lineage (NCBI taxonomy): Eukaryota > Viridiplantae > Streptophyta > Magnoliopsida > Alismatales > Juncaginaceae > Triglochin > Triglochin maritima. Next base: position 25,245,345 of record OY821774.1, on the reverse strand, counting down.
TGATGGATGTCAAAGGGGGAGAGATAATTAAGCGGGTAACTTGAAATTTGATTTTAATTGAACAAAAACTATGCACATCCATAGGGGGAGCATTTATACGCATAGTTTACAACCAAAAATTTCAAGTATTAAGATATAGGTTGCCATCATCAAAAGCGGGATATTGTTGCCTTTTTGGCCTTAATCTATGTTTTGATGATTTAATCAACCTAATCTTAATTGTGATCATGTAGAGTAGAACACATGTTGCATTGCATTTATATTGCTTTGTCCTAACCTCTACAGTGATCAAGACTCAAGGAAGAAAGGAAATCAAGTCAAGACATGTAATCAAGCTCATTTGAAGACATGTAATTTGTATTTCTTTGAGTCTTAGGAACTTTGTGTAATTTAGCATACTTGAGCTAAAAACTACTCAAACACACACTAGGTTCCCTATAGAAGTCAAACACGAAAATTCACATAATTTAGACTTCAATAGATCACCCAAACTTAGACAGAAAAACACAAAACCAAGACCTGAACAGTCGGCCCACATTCGGTCGAGCAAAACAGACCATTCGGTCAACCGAGTGATCATATATTCTGTTAGTGTTTAACTGCCCAAGTTTGGTCGACTATAACTCTGTAGTGTCAGTTTCTATTTTGTGTATCTTACACAATCTTTACCTAATTCAACCCCAACGACTATAACTCTTTAGGAGCTTATAAATAGAGTTGTAAAACACATTTCAACACAACTCTCTCACTTCTAATTGTCCATTACATTAGAGAGAAAGCTCCAAACACTCCAACCCTCAAAGCTTCCACATTTTAGTCTTAAATCCTATTCTCTCTCAAGTGCGCTCAAGATTAGAGAGTGTTGTTCCACTCATTGATTGTTCAAGAAGCAAGGGTCTTGGTGAAAGCCCAAGACAAAAGTATAGACTTCGGTGAGAACCCGAAGTGTCCCTCTCGGATTGTGAGAGGAGGAGCCAAGCTCGGCGAGGGTTGTTCGCGAGTTTGAATATTGTAAAGGCGTTCTCTGCCAGCCCGGAACGGGGAGTGGTTAATGAAGTCGTGAGCGGAGCTCGGTGATCCTAGTGGAGGTTGCAAGAGAGGACTACGACCCGGGTGGGGTGCCGAACCTCTATAAAAATCCCTGACTCCTTGTGGTTTGCATTTTCTATTCCTTACTTGCTTTAGTTTTAAATTCCGCTGCATATCTTTGATCGTTAAACAAGTAGGTAATTAGGGTTCAAAGTGATAAGAATTAGAGACCCTCACGATCCCACATATACTTGTAGCACGCTTAAACTTGTATTAGATGGGATAATGTCCACACTAGGTACTTATCTCATGCTAGCTTTAGAGTTTATCTTGTTTCTTGTAATGGTTTGATGGGAATGGCTTGGTATGTATGGATCCATGTTTTGTGCACATTTGCATGAATGATTTAGGATGTATGTAGGATTGATTGATGCTCTAATGGCCACACTAAGTAGTTGTTGCGTGCTTGATAATCTAAAATCAACCTCAACTTCATGTGAGATATGCATGTTCATGGTTTGCCATGTAGTGTTGTGTATCCTACACTTAGATTCTATACTAGCTTCTACTTGTATGCCACACAAACTACACTTGTTCCTAATTGAAATGAGGACCCACTCACACACACATGCCTACACACCTCCACTCCATAGGGGTTTAGTTTAATTGTTAGTTCATTTGTAGTTTAGTGTAGTTAGCATAATCAACAACTTCTTCTCCTTTTTCCCACCTGATTTCTGAAGAACCACAGTTGACTCACCTCCTAGTGGGCACCACCCGTATTTGCCACGTCTTCACCGACGTCTTGCACTTGCGGTAATATAAACGACCAATTAATCGTCCCGTGTGGAGATTTGGGGAAGGTCTACATGATAATCTAAGTCGTCATAGGGAATGATGCGTGAAACCCGACCTTGGGAAATTAAACACCAACTAGTAAACAAAAAAATTGGTAATACAAAATAAGAACCTTAGAGGACTTTACACTGTATCATTTGAGGATGTTAAGGTTGCACATGTCTTTCACTTTATTCCTTAATTAACTTGCACGAATGATTCATTAGTCTAGGTGTGTGGACTGGATACATATATAGTGTTGGCCCGTAGGATTACCCTGTCCAATGATCGACAAAAGTAAGTCTGACGAGTCGTGTTGCTAGGTTGAATAATGTGATTAGTAGCATATCATACATTGCATTCATGCAATATATCCTTTATTTTACCCCATATTTGTGTTACTTGAGTGGTTGTTTGATGTGTTTTGGGTTTAGGCAAGAAAGAAGATAAAGGAAGAGAAAATGACCTAAACGCAAGAAGAATGGACTGATTTGGAAGGTTCTGGACATATTTGTAATGCCCAAAGACTGGATTGTAACTCAAGAAGGACCCAAGTAAAATCCTTGAGGGACTGAAGTGTAATGAAAAATAAGTATTTTGGAAAAGTCTAGAATCTTCTAATTTACAGTCGTTAGATTGTTTCTAGATCCATCCAAACCTTCTAAACTTCTATAAATACACTTGTAATTTTTCTTTTCTTCTTCTTCTTCCTCCCTCTCCTCCTTAGGTTAGTTTCTTTTCTTTTTTAGTAGAGTGGGTTTTATTTCTTGTTTAGTAGTGTAGAGGAGGAGAAGAGAAGCAAACTTTTGTAAGGCTTTCATTTTAATATAGTTTAGTCTTGTTCTTTATTTTGATGTCTTTCCTTTGATGTCATTTTCTTTCTGCTTGTTTTCCTTCATTTAGTTTTCTGAATTTTGTATTATGGTTTTGGGTTGTTTTTATACTTTCTTTAGTTTAGAGATGAATAGAGAGTAGTCCATCCCCATTGGCGGGTCGAGAAGGAGTTTTGATTATGTTAGTATGTGTCTTAATCCTACCTTTGAACCTCACATGAGTCCTTAACCATCTAATGGGATTTTCACTCTTATCTTTGATGTGCTAATGCTCTTGAGTGAAGTTTAGCACATGCTTAGAATAGTGGGCCTGTTTGATGGGGAATGATGACGTGAGGATAAGGATTGAGTGGAAGAAGAAAACATGACATGTGCATGCATGTGCACATGTAGGCCTCATCCTAATTATTATATTGTATGTTTTAATGATTGTGTCAAATCTTATTTCATGTGGAGACAAAACTGGATGTTGTCATTTTACAAGTGTTCACATTTAGCTTATTTCAATTATTGTCTTGTATGCTTTAATGATAATGTTTTATCTTATTTCATGTGGAGGCAGAGTTGGATTTGGTTTATGGAATTCATGTATGACATGTTGTGATGAGCACAATTGAACACACACACTACACATATTTTTACCTCCGCTTTCTTTCTCTACCCCCTAAGGGTTTTAGTTTTATTGTTTATTTTCCGATTTCATTTGCATTGTAGTGTAATTTCACTCGCACACGCTTCTTGTGGACCGACCTGAGCTTGCCACCGCTTCAATGTGGTCGTGCACTTGTAGTATTTTAACTGATTCAATCAAGTTTTTGGTGTCGTTGCCGGGGAGCCATTTTCGTAGTCGAATTCACCATTTTGGTGGGGGTTTTCGTTTGTTTTTTTCGTTTTCTTTTTAATTTTGGTTACTAAAAGGGGTTCCAAGTGGACAGGGGAACCTAAGGCATCTCAAGAGTATTGGATTAATCTAGGATTAATAAGATATTTGCCTAAAGCACTGACACATGGCGCGTCCCTATTGGACTACACATTTAGGGTTTAGGGTGGAGCCATCTATATAAGGAGGGGAGCCTCCCATTGGAGAGATTGATCTCATGTGCAAAACCCTAGCCTCCACCCTAACCTAGCCGCCACCTCCCTCTCCCTCAAATCCGTCCCTTCCACCAAGTAGGACTCTTGGGTTGTGGATTTCTTCTTCTTCTCCAAGAGAGTAGAAGACCGTCCGGAGCTCAAGAAGACTCCGTGAGGTGATCGTCGATTCTTCTTCCGCTGCCACAGGTTCTCCCCACCAAAGGTAAATCCGAACCTGTAGACTAAATCGTAGTTTGCTAACATTGGTACCAGAGCCATGTTGGTCACCTCCGAGTTTTTGGTTTTTGAGCACCTTTCTTTATTTCATTTGACTTGAGATAATTTCGGTGGTTCTTAGAAAGAAAAAAAACGGATACATATGTTGTTGCTATTTTTCTCTCTCCATTCATGCGCCTAGGGTTTGATGGCAAATCTCCTCACCCATGCGCATGTTTGTTTGTTTTTTTCGAATTCTATGTTGATCTTGCACCTACGGTTTGATGGTTAATTTCCTTACCTTGTGCATGTATCATTTTTCGAATTTTTTGATGTACCTAGGGTTTGATGGTCATTTTTTTGCTCCTCACCCGAGTACATGTTTTTTTGGATTACTTGACTATGCGGCTAGGGTTTGATGGCATATTTTCCTCACCCTAGCGCATGGCCTTTTGATTCATCTTATACATGCGATTAGTATTACATGATTCATCATCCTTTTGCGTATAATATTTGTTTCATCTTTAAGCATGAATCTAGAGTTGAATATGGATGCTTCATTCTTGCGCATAATGTAGTTTTCTTGATATGCATGTGCCTAGGGTTACATGTTCATCTATGATTATTGCGCATAATGTGTATTCCATCCTTCAAGCACGCGGTTAGATTTTATTTTTCTCTGATTTTATGCGCATGTATGTTAAAGATAAGGATGATGATTTTTGTTACAAGAGTTGGATATTGCATATATCTCATGATGTGATCATATATTTCGGATTATGTATCATATTTGTCTTTCAAAACTCTTGTTTATGCATCTAAGGATAGAAGGTTGTTGCCTTATTCATGTGTGTGCAATTTTTGATCATATATGCATGCATCTAGATGATTGCCGAATTAGATGATGATTGCCGAATTATGTACATGTTTGTCGCTAACATTCGGCTATGTGTTTCATTTTGGAATGATTGCATGCATTTCATTTGAAATATTTCCTTTTCATCAAATGTGCATATATGTGTTGCCCTCCACCAAAGAATTTCAAATTTTTTCTTTCCAATACACGTAGCATAATTATTGTTGATTGCATGCTTATATTGATTAAGGAAAGATTGGCAAATTCTGAAATTTTTTAGAGGATATTATGGGCTGGAGTTTTATTGCCTTAAAAGTATTTTTTGAATGCTTTCCTTTGATGCACAAATATGTGTTGCACTCCACCAAAGAATTTCGAATTTTTTCTTTCCTAATCAAAGTAGGATAATTTTTTATGCTATCATGATTATATTGATTAGGGAAAGAAGAAAAAAAAATCTGTTTTGAGAATGATTATTGTGGAGATTGGTTGTTATTACCTAACACGTTTTTTGCCAATATTCGTGCACCATACATGCATTAGTTCCTTCTTGTGTGAAAGAGGTGCACACTTTATGGTTTTTTTTCATACATCGGATTGTGCTAACGTATGGAAAGATTGTGCTTCTATGGAATGAATGGTTGCTGATTTTATTTACTACCTTATTGAGAGTTGAGCGTAATTTCATTCATTCATTTCCATTTGCAATAGATATCGCAATGGGCTGTAATATTTATGGACTGTAATATTTATGGACTGTAATAAATATGGACTGTGGACTGTTTATTGCCCTAGGGAGACGAGGGGCTCCTTTCTTTTTATTATTGCGATATTATTGCTATAAGGCTTATGTAGGTTCCCATCTACAGTGCTAAATCCTTATGGGGGATCCTTAGCTCGATATGGAAATAATGTAGCAATTAATTTCTGTGTGATCTTGATTGGAATGTTCTGAAAGGAACATTTTTTTGGAACTTGCATGCCTAGTGGGAGTTGCAAGGTAGAATTGTTTTGTGTAAACCACCTTGCAACCGGCGGCAATACTTTCTTTTTTTGCTGATTTGCCATGATTTAAACGTTTTTTAGGGGTCATTAAATCATGATGGAGCTCAATATCCAGATTAGTAAAATGGCTTTATTAACTATTGCATGAGGATTTGATCGAATGCTTTATGTTTTCCTTTGGTCTGAATGCTATAGCTATTAAGTCAGTTTATTTTTTATGACTATTGTAGCTCGTTGCATTTTATGCTAGAACTCATGTATCGCTATGTGTTTGTTTGTCCGAGATTTTATGGTTGCTTCCAAAAGCATTGTCGCTGATCTGACTCGAGGAGATAAACTCAATGAAAGAAAAATTACGATCTGTGGCATCGTAAAATTGAGTATCTCTTAGAGGATCAGGACATGTTAGAAAATATAACCCAAACTATGTCTCCCCCCGAGGAGGGGAACACTACGCAGAATCCCAGAAATATGGATGTCTATAATGCATGGAAAAAGAAAGACCATATTGCTCGCATTACAATTCTGAGTTCGATGGGAGATGATCTGTTACTGCGGTTCGAAAAATTGCGAACTGCAAAGGCCTTGTGGGAAGCTGTGAAGTTTCAGTACGGAGTGACCTCCGTCACAAGGGCCCGCCAGCTTGGGCTCATGTTTGATGGGTATAAAATGCACCAAGGTCACACGATGAGGCAGCATATTACCGCAATGTCAAACATGATAAGCGAGCTGAGCACTGTCGGTCGTGCTAAGACCGATAAGGAGCAAGTTTCTGCTCTCATCAGATCATTGCCTTCGAAGAGTTGGGAGCATATGAAGGTCCATCTGACTCATGCTGATGACATCAGGACATTTGACCAGGCCGCAAAACACCTAGAGCTGGTGGAGGACCGCATGCTTGCGGAAGCCCCTCTAACTGAAGTGTTTGCTGCTGAAGTTGGCGCTCCTCGGAGGAGTGCAGGTTTTAAGCGCAAAAGAGATAGAGCTCAGGGTTTTAAAGGCAAGAAGGGTGCAAATAAAAACAAAACAGACAACAAAGCTGGAAAGAAACGACCTCGAGGATCCAGAGGTGGGAAAGATAAGTCTAATGTGACTTGTTTTAACTGCCGAAAGACTGGACATTTTGCTCGTGAGTGCACTGAGCAAAAGGTAATTACTGTGTGTAATCCTTGAATTGTAACGTGACTAGTTCTGTGATGCTCACTGATCACTCTCCTGTGTGGATTGTGGATTCAGGTCCCACGGACCACGTAACAAAGGATCATTCTGCCTTCGTGGAATATCGTCGTGTTCCAAGTGGGAGGCGAATAAACATGGCGAACAACACTAGCATTGAAGTTCTTGGAGTTGGCACATGCAAAGTGGCTTTGTGAAGTGGCCGGATCCTATTACTTCACGACGTGTTGTATGCACCAGCTATACGGCGAAATATTATTTCTATTGTTGTTTTGATGAGACATGGTTTTAAAGTTGTTTTTGAGAACAATGACATGGGTTTATACCTTGCTAACATTTATTATGGGCGTGCCTTTCTTTCAGACGGTTTATTGTGTTGGACGTAATTTATTATTTCAATCATAACACTAGTGCCTTTATGAGTCAAAGTTCCGTGAATAATGATTCAATTATGTGGCATGCTAGACTAGGTCACATTGGTGTTGACCGGATGAACAGGTTGGAAAACGAGGGGGTATTAGGAGAATGCTCCAAATTTGAATTGCCGACCTGTGAATCTTGTCTAGCTGGAAAGGCAACTAGAGAACCGTTCGGAAAAGCCATTAGGGCTACTTCTCCTTTAGAACTAATTCACTCGGATATTTGTGGACCTTTGAATGTGCGTACTAGACATGGACAAAGTTACTTCATCACATGCATTGATGTCTTCACTAGATATGGTCATATTTATCTTATTTCTCACAAGTCAGAAGCTCTAGAATGTTTTAAGAGATTCATGAGCTTGGTAGAGAATCAATTGGATAATAAGATAAAAACTCTTAGAACGGATAGAGGTGGGGAGTATCTCTCCACAATGTTCAAAGAGTTATGTGATGAAAAGGGGATATCTAGACAACTCCTCACTATGCCTTATACTCCTCAGCAAAATGGTGTTGCCGAGAGAAGGAATAGAACGTTGCTAGACATGATTAGCTCCATGATGGCGCATGCGAGCTTGCCAATTTTGTTTTGGGGAGATGCTTTAATGACTGCTGCCTATATCCTTAATAGAGTTCCAACAAAATCGGTTCCCTCAACTCCATATGAGTTATGGACAGGACGGAAGCCTGATTTTAGTCTGCTGCGTCCTTGGGGATGCGCGGCATACATTCATTCTACTAGTCACCGATATGGAAAACTAGGACCTACAGGGAAAAAGTGTATCTTTGTAAAATACAGTGATCTCTCCAAAGGTTATGTTTTTATCGGGTTAGACGAGAATGAAAGGACGGAACTGGAGTCTAGGGATGGCACATTCTTGGAAAATGATTTTTCAACTCTTGCTGGAGCTATCAAAGAGTCAGTGGCTTGCCACTCCACGGGACAACAACAAGATGAGGACATTGCCACTCCACGGGATCTGGAAGTTGAACATGAGGTTCCACCAGTCAATCCTAGTGGGAGCAGCAATGCTAAGGATCTGATAGCTCTCACGGAGAATGAGCCATCAGATACCCATCTGCATCGAAGTAAACGCGGGCTCATTCCTCGTAGGCGGTTTCGCTTAGAGGAAGAGGCCCTCATGATAGCTCAAGAAGAAATTGATTATGAATCATCTGGGATGACAATAATCGATGAGCAAGAACTGGAGACCTTGAAAGAGGCTTTGGAAGGTCCAAATGTGAAAGAGTGGTTAGAAGCTATAAAGGAAGAGTTGGATTCGATGAAAGTTAATCGAGTCTGGGACTTGGTCGACTTACGGCCGAACCGAAAGGCCATTGGGGCCAAGTGGATCCTCAAGATTAAGAGGAAGGCGGATGGATCTATTGATAGATTCAAGGCTAGACTGGTAGCTAAAGGCTACACCCAAAGAGAAGGCCTGGATTTTGAGGAAACCTTTTCACCCATTGTTAGGTTTGCCTCCATCCGCCTTCTACTAGCTATTGTACCTCAGATGGACTTAGAGTTTTACCAAATAGATGTAAAGACTGCTTTTCTCAATGGAGAACTTGAGGATGAGATCTATATGGATCAACCTCAAGGTTTTGAAGTCAAAGGACAAGAGCGCAAAGTGTGCAAGCTCAATAAGTCCTTATATGGCTTAAAACAAGCGTCTAGACAGTGGAACATTCACTTCCATCAAGCTATATCAGAGAATGCGTTCTCTATGCTTGAGGAAGATCACTGTGTGTACGTTAAGAGATCCAATGGTAAATTTGTCATTCCGACCTTGTATGTTGATGACATACTCATGGCTGGCAATAGCAAAGAGTTGTTGAAATCCACTAAAGAGTGGTTGTCCTCCACGTTTGATATGAAGGACATGGGTGAAGCTAGCTACATCCTTGGTGTCAAGATTATTGGAGATAGGTCCAAGAGACTTCTGGGATTGTCTCAAGAGACTTATATTAACAACGTCTTGAAGAAATACCATATGGACAAATGCAAACCAATCGACACTCCTGTTGAGAAGGGTTTGCACTTAAGCCTTGATAAGCATCCTTATACTCCTGAAGAGAAGGCCAAAATGAGCAAGGTTCCATACTCCAATGCTGTGGGAAGCCTTATGTACGCTATGATGTGTACTAGGCCAGACATTTGTTATGTTGTGGGCATGGTGAGTCGATACCATTCCAGCCCAAGCATAGAGCACTGGAAGGCAGTCAAGAGAATCATGAGATACCTCAGAGAAACGAGTAACTACATGCTGTGTTACCAAGCATCTGATCTCCGTCTGATTGGCTATAGTGATGCCAATTGGGCTGGAGACATTGATGAAAGGAAGTCTACCTCTGGTTATGCTTTCTTGCTGGCTAATGGGGTCATCTCATGGTCCAACAAGAAGCAAACCTGTATAGCCCTGTCGACTATGGAAGCAGAGTATGTTGCATGCTCTGCAGCAGTACAGGAGGCAGTTTGGTTGAGGAGGTTCTTACAACATACTAGGCTAGTAGAGACATCTGATGAGCCTGTTGTTGTCTATTGTGACAGCATGACTGCCCTTTGTTATGTGAAAGACCCCAAATATCATGGAAAGACCAAACATATACAGGTTAGGTATCATTTTGTGAAGGACATCATAGCGAGAAAGGAAGTTGTGTTAAGACATGTGTCTACTAGTCTTATGGTAGCTGACCCTCTTACCAAGGCTATAGCTAAGGACTCGTTTGTGTCTCATGTGAAGTCCTTAGGCTTACACAGACTTTGATGTATTGGCATGTCTAACTTGCTTTTATGAGTGATTGTATTTTTTCTTTCGACTATATCTGTTTGGTTGATGTACTTGTTCTAGCATACAATTTTATTCTGTCAATAGGCTGAAGAATGCTCACTCACACGATCATTCGCCTCTGGCGCTTTTGATAGAGAGCAGAGATGAGACTGATCATGAGGAGATCTTGTATGATAGATCCAGAGCAGTTCATGATAGGACAGTCGCCTTGATTAGGAATCAAGATGAGATCCTCTACGTTGGTGAGGATTGACATGAATGTTCTCACGATTCATGTGACCTATAGAAGCCAAGTGCGAGCATCACATGTGGCGCCAGGTGGCACCTGTATGGTGTTAAGGCAACAATGATGAAGCTCGGGTCAGGCGCAGTGGGGGTGCGACTGGACTAAGACTTGTATGGTGTTGAGAGGCAGACATACTGTTGTGTACAGTATGATCCACTATAACATGTTTGTCATACAACATGTGCCGAGCGACCATTTGGAAGTGAAAGGATGGATCCCTGCTCCTTCACTGTGTGAGTCCAAGACTTGATTGTCATTAGTTGCCCTCAGTGACCTTCTACGACACCATGAAGCAAATAGTTGATGCGGCTACTTTGGGATGTTATCTATGACCATGAGAGATTCGGTCTAAAGAGGAATCTTCAGGAAAGGAGTTAACTCTGAGTGTAATTGTGGTCTGGGGCGAAGGGAAAGGGTTGACTCGACTGCTCTAAAAGTATTTGCTGGGCCCAACTGTATTGGATACAGTAGCAAGTACCTTGAGGACAAGAAGGTATTCTCTCCGAGGGATCGAGATACCGTTCATGTCAAGTGAGTTTTTGAGTAAACCTGGGGAACTGTGATGTGCATTTGACTGCTTATTTATTGGTTTTTGAGGATGTTGTCATTCTGGCCTTCTAGTAAGGTTTCTAGTTTGAGACTCCTAAATTGCAGGTGCATCACCGGTGATGAGATTTTTATTTATACCGCAAGTGCACGGCGTCAATGAAGACGTGGCAAATACGGGTCGAACACAAGGAGGGAGAGATTTGTTATTAGTGTGATTTTCGATTAGGGGAAAGAAGGAGAGAAGAATAAGTTTGGTTTTGAGATTTTTGGGTTTTAATTTTCTAAAGACGAAACATGAACAAGTAAACCTTAAAATAAGAACAAAGATGGTGAATTCCGTTGGGTGGAGGTTTAGGTATTGGGTTTAGATTAGAGAATTCAGAAACTTATAATAAATCATATTAGTTATAAAGCATTACATGATAAATGATTTAACATAAACTCAAGTAATCAAAATATACTAACACGAAATTAAAATAATAACTTTTATTCTTCTTCTCTTCACCCTAAATCCGTCACCTCCACCCTTTGGAAAGAGTTAGAAACTCATGGATGGAAAGGAGGAGAAGGGGTCCTAGAGAAACTAAGAAAGAAGAGTAAAAACACAAAATAAACCAACATAATTTTATTGCTAAAAAGAAGAATACAAAACTAAGACAGAATTAAAAACTAAGGTTAAAATTAAGAAGATTCTCTACAACATCGTTTCACGGCTATTTATAGCCGATACAAGGGACTTAGGTATAAAATAGGAAAGTACACGCGTCAACAAGCAACCGGTAAAAAATTTAGAGCATGGATCTAATTTTGTGCGGCGGTTTCGCCGTATTTTGTGCATAAGGTGCGGCAGATTCGCCACCTTTTTAGCTCCGATTTAATCCGGATTTTTCCTGTGTGTTTATGGTATGATTTCAATATCCTTTGCGCATCTGGATTGATTCTTTCCTTTCTTTTGAGCTCCGACAATTAGGTCCTTGGCTTTTTGCAATTAAGTCATTGTCTACTTTTGTGCTTAAGTCCTTGTCCTTTTTGTAATTAGGTCTTGAATGCTTTTATGCTTGGATGCATTTCCATTTGAAACCCGAAAATCTTGAACTTGGTCTTTATGCTAGGAATGAGTCTCTTGCACGCATTTATGCTCGGGATATGGGTAATTTGCATTCAGGTCCCTATATTCTGTAAATAAGACTAAACACATACCTTTGTAGCATTTATTGATATAAAATTAATCTAAATGAAAGACATATGATGCAATGTATGCAATGCATCAAATACCCCCACACCTAGATTTTGCTAGTCCCTAGCAAAACAGAATATAAGAAAAATGAAAACAGGGAAATCCTAACTCACTTTCGTAGGAATCACGGTTGCACTTAGCATGTGCAACAAGCCTTTAAACCCCCAAGTTTCCTTAGAGGACGAGTTTTATCTCGTGAGGGTTTTCAGTTGACACACCTACAAAGTCTTAATTCAACATTCCATTAATAGCTCTCAATATCTCCACCTCAACCTTATACATCTCACTTAGAATTCTTGCATGCTCATTATATAAATCTAACTCATACAAATTTTGACTTGGTCTTCATTCCTCCAATATTCACACCACTAACCCTTCTACACATGTTATTACTTAAATTATTTTGCACGCCTCCTCTGGTGGTGAAGTATCATTCGGATCAACCATGACATGGATCATTCTTTTAGCTTTGGGCCTTGAGTATTTTTTTTCGTGATTCAACACATTTGCTTTTTCTGACACTTTTACCATTTTTGCATTCGTGTAGCGAGTTTGGTTGATAATCCCGAGCTGGCAGACTCAAGTTACTGGGTTTTAAGATACCCCTACGGACCAGTGACTCGAAGGCTTGGGCTTTTGTAATCATTTTGCAAAATGTGCTTACTTTTATTCCTCTTTTATTTTCCTCAAGGCTTAATTGCTACTAGAAGTCCACACTTCCCGGTATATTTTCCTCAACCTCTGCTTTTTATCAACCACTTCAAAGATTTGATTCATCCAATTTAAGTGCATACATGTCTTAAAGGGCAATGGGTTATTTCTTTGGAACTTAGATTTATGTCATAATTTCTACAAGCAGAACTATATAATAAGGAACAAAAAACTCAATGCAATTTGTACACGGGTTTTGGCAGTTCAATCTTAAGCTATGTCATGAAACATTGAATATTTTTTTTAAAGAACAGAAAAATTAAAACATATAGATAGATAGATAAATACCCCGCCACACCTAAATCATGCATTGTCCTCAATGAATGTGAGCAAGATACTACATGGATTTATGCATGAAAAAGGAAAAGATCTCACTAACGTGAAGTACAAAGGAAAGTTCATGGCTATGTTGATGGACAAAACCCGAATTCCCTCAAAACCTGTGAGATACTAAAGAAGGGATTGAAATACGGGAAACAAATGGGGACCAAACAAACGATGCTCACTGAAGGAGTCTTTTTTTTAATATATAACTATGTACAAACATAAGTTCCCATCTTCATTTGTCAAAAGACCTCAAAAAGGAACATGACACCACGCGGGGCCAGAATATTCATACGTGGGCCCCCTTCACAAAGAGCACAAGAAGAAATGAGAGGTTCATGAATTGGACGCAAAGGCGTCTCATACAAAGGATCAAACTGAAAGAGCTTGAACCTCTCAAGAGTTTGGGAAATATGGGGCAACGGAAGAAGAGTTTCTCCCGTTGCGGTGTTGAAGTTATGATCGTCAATCCAAACTCTCCAACCAACTGGCTAGTGCGTCAGAGCGAGGTCATGAGCCTTGTAAGGCAAGTCCGACTCACCAGGCGAACATAAAATGGGTCTCATACCCAAGGTATCCTCCAAGGAACTCCTAATACCCTCATGAGCAATGTAGTCGTTTGATGCTCCATCATTTCCAAGATGATCAGGAACAATAGTGAGAGGCAAACTCTCATCAGGTTGTTTGAAATTGAGGGTGCTAGGGAGCTCTTGCTCCACCGGAGGTGAGTCCTTAAGAGGCACAACATGAAGATCATGTGGCTCAAGGGCCACGGGGCAAGAAGATAAGGCACAATCCTGGGCTGACTCATGATGAAATTGGTCAATTTTATTCGCAATGTGTATCGAATCCTCCACTAAGTGATCGTGAATTGAAACCCCAAGTCCTTCAGACTGACTAGGAGTTTGACTTTGAAAGATTGTGCTTTGAATTTGTGGATGTGGTGGTGGTTCGATAAAAGATGAATCCTCATTTTGACAAGAAAAGTTACTCTCCTCACGTAATTGCTGCGACATTTGACTTAATTGCAGTACCATATTTTGTACGGACTGTTGAGTGGATTCCATGAACGTAAGGAAAGTTTGTTCCAGGGAATCAGGTCTGCAGTCAACTATGAGGTTCAAGTCAGAGCTTGGGAAATTTTGGGGTTGGGTGTTGATGGGCTGAGAATGAGTCCAATGATTTGGAGTGGGGTGTTGGTAGAATTCTGGGTATTCGGGAGGAGGATACTGAGGTGAAAATGAAGTATAAGAATTTGGATATGAATTGTCTCTCCACGAATCCATCACTCTCGGGTTGTATGCGGATGCGTAATAGTCATATTGAGCGTTTTGGGAAAAGGTATGCTCATACTCAGGCTCTGGGGGAACATAAGGGCATTCCCTGATAACATGACCACTCAACCCACAACAGTCGCACGGTACGGCTACTGGAGCCACCGGTGCACTCATGTTGTCTGTCCTACGCATGAAGGAGGCAAAAGTTTGTTGTAATGTCTCAGTTTGTTGACCAACATATGATCCGACATAACTAGATTGTGGTCTAGCAGTCGGTGCCTCTCTCACGTTACCCCTATATGAAGATTGCTCAGTCACACAATTAGGATTGTCCCAACCATATGGGGTGTTAGTCTGAGTCACCCCAGGTTGCATGTGTCTGGAATACAAGGACGAATTGTCCTGGTCCCAACAATGATATGGATGGTCGCCCATGTAACCATCCATCTTCACAAAGAGCTCTAGAGTCGACCACTCTCACCACCACGAGGCTAAACTCGTAAAACGTGCTCGAGTCGACCCTAAAACAGCTACCAGAGAGTCTAAAGGGGAGGAGACTATAACGTACAAAAAGGTGAGAAGAAGATGACTCAGAGGAGAAGGGAAACTTAACTCTAAAAGATAGATAAGAGGGTTGGTCAGAAGTTTCCTAAACAAGCACGGTTCAAACTATCCTAGACCTAGTGTCGCTTAAATCTAGACGACTCCTAACTGGTTGAGTCGAATTGATTTGCTTGATTCACCTCCCTCACTAATCAAACCAACTTGGCCAGGCTGTGTATAGCTAGTGGGGGCGCTTCCGACAGAGTCGGTGCCAATTAGACAACCACTTCGCTTGGAAGACTTACGTCAACACAAAAACACTTTCTAGACACCAAATTAAATTCGATCAGCTTCAGGTCATAGCAAGTCAAACCAATCTTCTCCTTAATTGAGTCCGAGTCCTTAGAGGCCAATGTCTAATTGATTTTAATTTTAAAGCTTGGGTGACACTTTAGGATTGTGATTTGTGGGCCACGGAAGGGTGATAAAATACCCACCGTATCTTTTCCTATGGAGTTGCCCTTAAGATAGTTTAACTTAAATCTAGCAAAGATAGTCAAACATTGGTATTTAATTGGGGGGCAATTGCAAGGTTGTATGCAAACTAAATTATATGCTTAAATGCAATCGTTAAAATGCGATACGTACCTTGCCTCCAGCACTCTTCAACAATAAGAATAATTTGCAAGAATTTAGCAAGAATAATGTAAACAAAACATTATATGATGCATGCACTAAGTCCTTCTAATTTTGCCAATTTTTAGGTCAGAGTTGAATTATTGCCAATTATGGAATTTTGCCCTAACACGTGCAGTTCTACGAAAAGGAACTTTTCAAAAATTAAGATTTTACGAGAAAGGCAAGAAAAGTTACCTCCGCAATGCTCAGACGGGTTCGCTGCCTGCTCTCGAAAATTCCCAGATGCTCTATGCGTCCACCCAGAGATGGAGATGACCTCAGAAAAAATTGAAGACCAGATTCTGCAGACGTGCGGCGATTCCGCCGTAGGTTCTTCTTGGTATGCGGCGATTCCGCCGCCCTTCTTGCTCCAACTGTGCCCGGATTTTGCCGTGCACTCTGTTGTCTCCTGAAACACAAACCCAAATAGTTAAATCGCGCACAAGATAAACAGGATAAAATTGAAATCACAAAAAAAAATCTTCGTCGCCTCCCCGGCAACGAAGCCAAAAACTTGATGAGATTTTTATTTATACCGCAAGTGCACGACGTCAATGAAGACGTGGCAAATACGGGTCGAACACAAGGAGGGAGAGATTTGTTATTAGTGTGATTTTCGATTAGGGGAAAGAAGGAGAGAAGAATAAGTTTGGTTTTGAGATTTTTAGGTTTTAATATTCTAAAGACGAAACATGAACAAATAAACCTAAAATAAGAACAAAGATGGTGAATTCAGTTGGGTGGAGGTTTAGGTATTGGGTTTAGATTAGAGAATTCAGAAACTTATAATAAATCATATTAGTTATAAAGCATTACATGATAAATGATTTAACATAAACTCAAGTAATCAAAATATACTAACACGAAATTAAAATAATAACTTTTATTCTTTTTCTCTTCACCCTAAATCCGTCAGCTCCACCCTTTGGAAAGAGTTAGAAACTCATGGATGGAAAGGAGGAGAAGGGGTCCTAGAGAAACTAAGAAAGAAGAGTAAAAACACAAAATAAACCAATAGAATTTTATTGCTAAAAAGAAGAATACAAAACTAAGACTAAGAATTAAAAACTAAGGTTAAAATTAAGAAGATTCTCTACAACATCGTTTCAGGGCTATTTATAGCCGATACAAGGGACTTAGGTATAAAATAGGAAAGTACACGCGTCAACACGCAACCGGTAAAAATTTTAGAGCATGGATCTATTTTTGTGCGGCGGATTCGCCGCATTTTGTACATAAGGTGTGGCGGATTCGCCACCTTTTTAGCTCCGATTTAATCCAGATTTTCCCTGTGTGTTTATGGTATGATTTGAATATCCTTTGCGCATCTGGATTGATTCTTTCCTTTCTTCTGAGCTCCGACTTTATTTCTTTATATATTTGGAGATCCACATTGATTTTTCTTTAGATTTTCTCCATAATAATAAAAGCTACTCGTAATTTGCAATTAGGTCCTTGGCTGTTTGCAATTAAGTCATTGTCTACTTTTATGCTTAAGTCCTTGTCCTTTTTGTAATTAGGTCTTGAATGCTTTTATGCTTGGATGCATTTCCATTTGAAACCCGATAATCTTGAACTTGGTCTTTATGCCAGGAATGAGTCTCTTGCACGCATTTATGCTCGGGATATGGGTAATTTGCATTCAGGTCCTTGTATTCTGTAAATAAGACTAAACACATACCTTAGTAGCATTTATTGATATAAAATTAATCTAAATGAAAGACATATGATGCAATGTATGCAATGCATCAACCGGTCGCACAACCCATTTGTCTGTATGATTGGAAGAGTGCATGTGTCGGGGACATAGATGATCTTGTATCGGGGATACATGATCATAGACTTGCGTGTTGTGGATGCGTTCTTGGAGAGAGGAATAGTTGTATATATCATGGATGTATACATGTGTGTCGGGGACACATAGAGAGGTGACATATTGCCATTGTGTGATTGTATGTATCAGGGATATATGCATTTGTGTCGGGGACACAAAAGCAAATGACATGTTGTTATCGTGCTATTGTGCAAGTGGGATATATTGGATTAATCTCGGATTAATAAGATATTTGCCCAAAGCACTGACACATGGCGCGTCCCTATTGGACTACACATTTAGGATTTAGGGTGGAGCCATCAATATAAGGAGGGGAGCCTCCCATTGGAGAGATTGATCTCATGTGCAAAACCCTAGCCTCCACCCTAACCTAGCCGCCACCTCCCTCTCCCTCAAATATGTCCCTTCCACCAAGTAGGACTCTTGGGTTGTGGATTTGTTCTTCTTCTCCAAGAGAGTAGAAGACCGGCCGATGCTCAAGAAGACTCTGTGAGGTGATCGTCGATTCTTCTTCCGCTGCCACAGGTTCTCTCCACCAAAGGTAAATCCGAACCTGTAGACTAAATCATAGTTTGCTAACAAAGAGCATTCTGGTGAAGTCTGGAGACAAGGGGTTACAAGTTTGGTAAGCCTTTTGTGCTTTCTGTTTTCACAGTATCTTCGTTTGCCTATTTCTAGTTGTTTACTACCACTGTTGGTGCCATGCATGCTCTGTTTAATGTTATTTATTAATTTGGCTTGCATGACCCTTTTTTAAGACAACATGGACCATAAAACGCAAAGCAAAAGATTAGACTAATTGCGATTTAGGTCATGCATCCTTTGTCGACCTTGCACGCACTCGTCTTTTCTTTTCTTCACATTTTTCTTGTCGATTGATGGTGTGAGGTACGTGCACCCATTCTCTCATTCATGCATGGTTAAAGCATGCATTAGTTAGTAAGGTCCATCGAGACGAGTGTGAGGTAAGCATTTGTTTTGAGAGTTGATTGCTTGACTACGACTCAAAACACAACTAAGTAGGGGTTGTCCCATAGAAGATAAGGTGGGGGATTTAATCACCCTTTCCTTTTCCCCAAAAATCACTCCTAATCAAAAGTCTTAATCTAAAATCAAGTAGACATTGGACTCTAGGACTCCGGCGCATTAGGAGAGTGATTCGGTTACGACTGTCATAGCCTGATCGGCGTCGCCTACTTTGTCGGTAGCAGGAGAGACGAGATATCCAGATCTTCACTCACTTGCTGGGTTTTGTGGTCTCGGTCGTAGGGACGTGAGGCATGTTGAGGTCGTGTGACCTCGCAGTTAGGCGTTGTCTAGCTATAAGGACCTATAGTGACATTAGGCTGCATGAGCCGTGTTTGCTAGATTAGGCTTCTACCCTCACCCTTTACTCACATTAGCTTTAGGGATTCTTTCATTGTCCTCTGGCTTATCATCTTCTCACCTACTTGTACGTTCTAGTCTCCTCCCTTTACACTCACTATAAGCATTTTAGGGTCGAGTGCTTTGTTGAGATGAATGGTTACATAGGCGAACATCCATTTCATTGTTGGGACCAGGACTATTCTCCCTGGTATTCCTGGACCAATACAACCTGAGGTGCCTCAGACTAACACCCAACATGGTTGGGACAATTTTTATTGTGTAGCTGAGCAGTCTTCAGATTGGGGTAATATGAGAGAGGCACCGACTGCTAGACCACCATCTAGTTGTGTCGAATCATATGTTGGTCACCAAACTAAGACATTACAAGAAACTTTAACCTCTTTCATGCATTCGGTTGAACGTTTGACTGGATCGGTGGTTCCAGAACCCACGTCAGATGACTAGAGCGGTTTAAGTGGTCAGGTGTTCGAAGAGTGTTCGTATGTTCCTCCCGAACCCGAATATGATGATGATTTTTCCCAAAGTACTCATTATGGCCCGTACGCATTCATGTATTAACCAGGGAGGACATATTCATGGGGAAACTTTAGAATCTGGATCATCATACTTCATACCCACCCACGTATCCTCCTCCCGAATACCCAGAATTCTTCCAACACCCAACTCCCAATCACGAGACTCATTCTCAACCTATCAACACCCAACCCAAAATCTCCACAATTCTGACTTGAGCCTCACAGTTGACCGCAGACATGATTCCTTGAAACAAACTCTCCTAACATTCATGGAAACCACTCAAAATTCCTTGCACAATTTGTCAATGCAGGTGAGTCAGGTGACGTAATAATTAAGTGAACGTGAGGAGGGTGACCTTTCTTGTCAACTTGAGGATTTATCTTGTGATATAGAATCACAACCACATCCACAAATTTCACGCACAATCTGTCAAAGTCAAACTCCCAGTCAGTTTGATGGACTTGGGGTTTCAATTAATGATCACTTAGTGGGGGATTCGATTCAAATTGAGAATAGCATGGACCAACTTCATTATGAGTCGGCACAAGATTGTGCCTTATCTTTTTGTCTCGTGGTCCTTGAGTCACATGATCTTAGTGTTGTGCCTCTTAAGGACTCACCTTTGGTGGAGCAAGAGGTCCCTAATACCCCTAATTTCATACGATATGGTGAGAGTTTGCCTCTCACTATTGTTCCTGACTATCTTAAAAATGATGGGACACCAAACACCAACATTGCCAATGAGGGTATTGGGAGTTCCTTAGAGGAGACCTTGGTAACATACTCACTTTCTGTTCGCCTGGTGAGTCGGGCAAGCATAACGAGGTTTTTGACCTCGTTCCGACCCACCACCCTATTGGTTGGAGATTTTGGATTGATGATCCTGATTTTAATACTGTAACGGGGGAAACTCTTCTTCCATTGCGTAATATTTCCCATGCTCTTAAGAGGTTCAAGTTCTTCCAAATCGATTATTTGAATCAGACACCTTTGCGTCTAATTGATGATCTCTCGTTATTTTGTGCACTTTGTAAGGGGGCCCACGCGCGAGTATTTTGCCCCCACGTAGTGTCATGTTCCCATTCCAATTGCGTTGACCCACTTTTGAGGTTCCCATTTCATGTCCCTTAACAAATGACGATGGGAACTTATTTTTGTACATAGTTATATTTGAAAAAAAAAGAAACATAAAAAAACTCTAAGTGTGAGCATAGGTTGTTGTGGGCCCCGACCATTGTGTATTTGGGCCTCATTTCTTTCACGTATTTGTCTCCCTTATTAAGTATCTCACAAGTTTTCGGGAATTCGGGTTTATGCCCATCCACATAACCATGACCTTTCATTTACGCTTCACGCTGGTGAGATCTTTCCTTTTTCATGCATAAATCCATGTAGTTTTATGCTTACATTCATTGAGGACAATGCATAAAGTAAGTGTGGGGGGTGTTTTACATGTGTACATAGTCGAGTCTTTTTCCTTTTCATTTGTTTTGTTTTCTTTTCTTTGTATTATTAGGGTCATGTTAGTGTGTTGCATTTAATATCGATATATGTTTGTCATGATCCTTGGGTGACTTGTCTTCTTTTGCTTGCCTAGTGCTTTAAAATTTTGATTTCGTTCAAAATCTTCATGTGTTTGCGAAAGAAAATGTTTTGTGGGTTTTGCGTGTATTTAGCATGTGCAAAACCGTTCAGAGACGAATTAAAAAGGAAGCTCCCAAAATTGACTTGAACAAGATGCATTAGGATATCTAGTACATCGATTTTAGGTCTTATGTAGTCGTAAGAATGCACCCCAGTTTCCCTCGAGGGGAGAGTAATCATAGAGTTTCAGTACTCAAACAAATAAAGAAGTCCACCCTCAACCTAATGAGTCGAATAATTCGTGTATGTTAGTATAAGAAAGTTTGTTATAGTTAGGGACCCTTAAACTCCTGTTACGGAACCTAAAATGTTGGGGTTTTGATTCATTTTTAGATAAGAAATAATTTAGTAGGTTGTTCTCTCTTCTCGCATGGCTCCTATCATTCGGGAAAGTAGATCCGAGGGGACTTAGTGTCTGGTGCTTTCGAGTCATCTGAGTTGGGATGCACCAATCGAACTCCCACTACACGGGTGGTAAGGATCACCCTATGTGGAGATTTGGGGGAAGGCGTATGTTATAGTTTAAGTCCTCATAGGCAATGATGCATGAAACCTGACACTGTGAGAATTAAACACCAACTAGACAAAATGAAATAGGAAAAAAAGATAAGAAAAAAAGTAATTGTAATACAAATAAAAACCTTAATGGATTTTACACTTTGTAGCACTCGAGGATGTTAAGGTTGCCTATGTCTTTCACTTAAGTCCTTAATTAACTTGCACGAATGATTCATTAGGCTAGGTGTGTGGACAGAATACATATACATAGTCGGGCTGTAGGAATACTGTGTCCAATGATCGACAAAAGTAGGTCTGGCAAGTTGAGTTGCTAGGTTGAATAATGCATCAATGTTCGAATTTTGTGGGTATATCCGCTCAAAACCATCAAGAGACACCACTTCACCACCTTGGCGACAAGGAGATTTAATGGTTTGTTGCACGTACTAGGTGCAACAGTGATTCCAACGAAAGTGAGTTAGGATTTCCTTGTTTTTCGTATGTTTTCATATTTTCTTTCTTTGTTTTGCTCGGGACAAGCAAAAGGTAAGTGTGGGGGTATTTGATTCGTACAATATCATACATTGCATTCATGCTATATATCCTTTATTTTATCCCATATTTGTGTTACTCGAGTTTTTGTTTGATGTGTTTCAAGGTTTAGGCAATAAAAAAGACAAATGAAGAGAAATGACCTAAGCGCAAGAAGAATGAACTGATTTGGAAGGTTCTGGACATGTTAGTAATACCGAAGGACTGGATTGTAATTCAGGAAGGACCCAAGTGATAACCCGGAGGGACTTAAGTGTAACGAAAAATATGGTGGGTCGGGTCTTAGGTCAGAGCAATATGCAACATCCAGATCTGATTTACAGCCGTTAGATTGTTTCCAGATCCATCCAAATTCTCTAAACTTCTATAAATACACTTGTAATGTCTCCTTTCTTCTTCTTCCTCCCTCTCCTCCTTAGGTTGGTTTCCTTTCTTGTTTAGTAGAGTAGGTTTTATTTCTCATTTAGTAGTGTAGAGGCGAAGAGAAGCAACTTTGTAAGCTTTCATTTTAATATAGTTTAGTCTTGTTCTTTATTTTGATGTATGTCCTTTGATGCCATTTTCTTTGTGCTTGTTTCCGTTCATTTAGTTTTCTGAATTTTGCATTATGGTTTTGGGTTATTTTTGTGCTTTCTTTAGTGTAGAGATAAGTAGAGAATAGCCCATCCCCATTTGGGGATGGAAAAGAATGAGTTGTGATTATGTGATGTATTAGTGTGTGTCTTAATCCTACTTTTCAACCTCACATGAGTTCCTTAACCATCAAATGAGATTTTCACTCTTATCTTTGATGTGCTAATACTCTTGAGTGAAGCTTAGCATAAGCTCAGATTAGTGGGCCTATTTAATGGGGAATGATGAGGTGAGGATAAGGATTGAGTGGAAGAAGGAAACATGACATGTGCATGCATGTGCTCATGTTGACCTCATCCTAAATATTGTCTTGTATGTCTTGATGATTGTGTCAAATCTTATTTCATGTGGAGACAAAGTTGAATGTGGTCATTTTACATGTGTTCACATTTGCCTTATTTCAATTATTGTCTTGTATGCTTTAATGATAATGTTTTATCTTATTTCATGTGAAGAAAAGTTGGATTTGGTTTATGGATTTCATGTTTGACATGTTGTGATGAGCACAATCTAACACACACACTACACATATTTTTACTTCCGCTTTATTTCTCTACCCCCTAAGGGGTTTTAGTTTTATTGTTTATTTTCTGATTTCATTCGCATTGTAGTGTAGTTTCGATCTTAATTTTCTCTTCTTTCCCCCACTCGAGTATCGTGAATCTGACTCGCACATGCTCCCTATTGACCGACCCGTGCTTGCCTCCAATTCAATGTGGTTGTGCACTTGGGATATTTTAACTGATTCAATCATAATGCGTCAATGTTCAGATGTTGTGGGTATATCCGCTGAAAACCCTCAAAAGACACCACTCCTTGGTCCTCCTTGGCGACAATGGAGTTTAACTGCTTGGTGCACGTGCTAAGTACGACCGTGATTCCAACGAAACTGAGTTAAGATTTCTCTGATTTTCGTATGTTTTTTCTTTATTCCATTTTTCTCTTTCTTTATTTTTCTTGGGACTAGCAAAAGTTAAGTGTGGGGGTATTTTATTAGTAGCATATCATGCAACATATTCGTGCTATATATCCTTAATTTTACCCCAATGTTGTGCTACTTGAGTGTTTGTTGTTATATTTTAGGTATTAGGTAATAAAGAAGAGAAAAGGGAATGTAATGTATCAATAAATGACTTAAATGAAGCATAATGGACCTCTCTGTCATGCACAATGACCCATCTATAAGAGGGAAGGACTTGGATGTAAGCCCGGAGGGACCAAATAGCAAACCGAAAAATTCCACACCATCATGAGGAGTATTTTGGCAATTAGATTCTAGCCCAGACTCTAATAAACGATCTGAGTACACCCACATGACGAAATAAAGCATTAAAGAAGATATCCAAAACCAGATCGCATCCAACAAAATGTGACGGCCAATTGGCTGCCCAAGACAACCAATTGGCGGTCCTTTTCACTCCGAATCTGACCCGATTTCTCCCAAATATGGGTTATTTGTTTATGTCTATTCTGAGAATAATTTATTAGTCCCACACCAGGGTATTGTCCATAGTTGCCTTTTTGATGTCTATAAATAGAACTCTTCTTCCTCCTTTGTAATCTAAGCATTGCTTGGTGGTTATTCTCTCTACATGGAGTAAGCCTTGGAGCAAAACTTAAGTGGACAAGAATGTTACTTGTAATGTGAGTTATCAATAAAATATTTTTTCTTAGTTTGTTCTAATGTTGTGTCTTTTAATGTTTGCATGTTTAGCTTAGTTTTGTTCTCTTAATCTTAGTATAATTAGTAGAATGTCTTTTCGCCTTATTACAAATGTTAGATTAATGTGTAATGAGTAGTTTCATCCCCTTTTGGGGGTGGAGATGATGTTTATACATGTAATGAAGAATGAGAATGAATGCTATCTTATGCAATATGTGATGAATGTGAATGTATGCTTGTTTGTTAAAAAGAGAATACTTAACTTGATGGGTTTTGCCATAATCATTACGTACTTCCTATGCTTGTTTAGGATCTTAATAACAAAAATTTTATGCTCATGTTAATCAACTAGGTTAGTGATTGGAATGATATGTTTTTCCACAACCATTAGGTACTTCCTATGCCTGAAAACACAACCTACACTTGTGCCTTATTGAATGTATCATTCACCACCTTATTACATGTGTACACACACTCCACCCTTCGGGATTTTCTTCCTGAATGTGATCTTGCTTTGATAGTTACTTAGTTTACTTTCAATTCCTCTTGTCTTCATCTTTCTTGTTTGTTGTTTGCTAGTTTAGTGTAGCTTATTTTAGTTTAATCAACTTCTTATCCCCTTTATTTCCCACTTTATTTCCGAAGAATCAGAGTTGACACACCTCCCTGTGCACTCGACCAGTACTTGGCACCGCTTCATCATGGACGAGACTCAAATATTTAGTTCATGTGTTTCCAGTTTTAGGAAGTAAAGGAAGGAAATGGAGTAAAATGAGTTAATTGTAACCCCAAAGGACTGATATTCAGAGGTTTTGGACCAAACCAAAAATTCTAGGGACCTATTTGCAAACTCGGAGGGACCTACATGCAAGGAAACATGAAAGTCCACTTGATTAGGATCCTAAACCAGACCCAAATAAACTTTTAATCTAGGAACAATTAGGCATTCTAAGTGCACCCAACATGCATTTTACGCATATATATTTCATCTGACGAAATTCAAGTTGGATCAGGCACATAAGACCCGCATATCGTGGATCTAGATCCGCTAGTGGTGGGTCCAATGCGTCTTCTCGAGTCTAGATTTCTCTCAAGGTTGACTCAGTCAACTCATTTTGTCAATTCATTACTCATTTTGTTCGAGTTAATTTATGGTTCTATGATTATTGATGTTCAGATGTTGTTTTTGATGATTAGTGAATAGTTCCACCCTTGGGGGTGCAGGATATGTATGTGTGTTGATGATTTTGCACCACATTTTGCTATTTCTATAGGTAAAATGATAGATCGATACGTGTATCATGCTAAGATGTAGTGTGAATGAGTTAATGGCCACACTAGGATCTTAACTCATGCTTAGATCTATGTTTGGGCAAGGTTGCTTGTTAGGATTTGTATCTAATGATGGATTTCGGGTGATATGATTAGTTTCATGGATAGTGCATGTTTACATGAATGAACTAGCTAAGAGTACTTAAGATTAATTGATTCTTTAATGGTAATCACTAGGTATTTAGAGCATGCTTGCATATATGAAATTATCCTTAGAATTCATGCTAATACACATCTTTCCATGTATGCTCTCTATTTGTGTATGTTGCACACCTATATTAGTGTGTATTTAGTCTATTTCTGGTATTTGTTTAGTCTCATACCGGGGGATTGTCCCGAATTACCTTTTTCTATGGCTATAAATAGAACTCTCCCTCCTCTCTTGTACCCCATCTCTCTCTTGGTGGCCATCATCTCTACTATGAGTAAAAGCCTTGAAGCAAAAACCCTGGTGGAGAGAGGCTACTTGTAATTGAGTTAGTAATAATAGATGTTTTCCTTTAGTTATGTTGTTTCTTTTTTAGTTTAATTTCCTTTCATATGCTTGCATGCTTCTTTAGTTTTATGTCCGTTTAGCTTCTTTAATATTTCTTGCATGGTTAGGTTAATTTCATTTCAGTAGAATGTTTCATTTTAATGTATGTTGTAGTGTAATGATTAGTGAGTGGTTTCATCCCCATTTGGGGGGTGGAGAATTATGTGATATGATTATGTGATGTAGTAGGTGTGTGTTATATTAATCCCTTGAGCCTTATATGATTTCCATAACCATCTAATGGGATTTCACTCTTGTCTTTGATATGCTAATGCTCTTGAATGAAGCTTAGCTTATGCCTAGTTTAGTTGACCTATTTTATGGGGAATGATAAGGTGAGGATATGGATGGAATTAATGAAGGAAACATGACTTGTAGTTGCATGTGCTCTTCTTGCCTTTACCTTGGTTAATGCCTTGTATGTTTTAATGATAATGTGCTATCTTATTTCATGTGGAGGCATAGTGGGGTTTGGTCCTTATACATGAGTTCATTTAGCTTCATTCCAATTATTGTCTTGTATGTTTTAATGATATTGGGTTATCTTATTTCATGTGGAGGCAAAGTTGGATTTAGTTTTATGATTTTCATGCACTACATGTTGTGATGAGCATAATTGAACACACACACATATCATTGTATTCACACTCTTTCTCTACCCCCTATGAGGTTTAGTTTTATTGGTTATCTTCCATTTCATTTTTTGCATTGTAGTGTAGTTTGACTATAACTCATTTCTCTCCTTTCTTTCCCACTCGCCTTCGAACAAACTAAAGTCGACACACCTCCCTGTGGATCGACCCGTATTTGCCACCGCTTCAACGTTGTCGTGCACTTGTGGTTATAATTAAAACGTTCAATCACTCCTTAAACTTCTCAAAGTATGCATGGAATATTTCAGACTCGAATTTATAGCAAGAATTGATTTCTTGTCTCAGCTTTTGAGTTCGATGATGAGGAAAATACTTTTGAGAAATGCATATTGAAATCGGTCCCAAGTTGCGAAGGTGCTCGCTTGGTGGCTATACAACCACTTCTTGTCATCATCTTTCAAAGCGAAAGGGACTTGTTGAGGGGAAGATTTTTTTTCTTTAAATGATAGTTTTTTGAAATGATGCGAGATTATCACGTTTTGTGGTAATTCCAAGAATAAATTTCCTAAACGGGAAAATCAACCGTCTCTGGCCTTATGGGACACCGTATTTTGTAATAAATAAATAAAAACACAGATGATGAAGTGGACGGTGGTGGAAAGCACGTCTTGGTCGTGTCAGCTCCATGTATAGCATTCTCTTGTGTTTAGTGGTGTTGTGTTGCGATTGGCTCAGGTTTATTCAAGGATGGGGTTGGGGGTCCACCCACCCAACGTCATTCTCATGTTCCCTCTCTCTATCTAGGATCCCACCGACAGCGGAACTCTGCTATTAGATCTCTCTATTTGGTGGCCTAAATTTGACCATGTAGTCGGCCCAATTGTGTAATTGGATTTGCACCTACCATGAGTAGAACTATAGAATATTTATTTGACCTCAACTTCTGACACTAAGCAATGGTGTTGTTAATTTTATGATGTTTTACTAACAATGATTACGAACTGCTCCCAATGATGTAGATCACATCATGTGTTTTAATAAGAATATATTGGAGTAGACGGACTTAGAAAAAACAAGGAATTGGCTCCAGTGATATTTGCAGGTTCTCACCGCATTTGTGGTTACTCAACGCTTTCTAAGTGTTTATTTTTATCAAGCTCAGTTGATTGACAGAAGCTTGGGGGTTGGATCCACCCAAGAGGCAAAGTTCGATTCCACGTGACGCCACGATCTCGTATGCATACTTTGATATTGGAGATGGTGAGTTGTACGGATCATATCGCTTTAGGCGTGTACTATTACCAAACAATACCATTAACAATGTTTGCATCTTTTTGTTTTTTAAAACAAGTGGTTGCATTTTTCGTTGGCTATAAGAATATTTGCAACAACCAGCACCTTAGACTACTCTACTCGTGTTTCACAGCTATACGGAATATTTGATATGACTTACAGGATTACAAGATATTCACTGCTACAGAAAAGGAAATATACGTCGGATGTACGGGGCTATATACGTCGGATATAAGCACTCCCAGATCCGACGTCTATGTGTGCGTTGTCTATACATAGACGTCGGACGAGATATATCCGTCTATTCCTAAAGAATAGACGTCGACTATATGTAGACGCCGACGTCTATACTTAAAGCATAGACGTCGGCCGTTCTTTAGCACCGACATCTATTCTTTAAGTATAGATGTCGGTGAAATAAAAGACGACGTATATTCTTTAGGTATAGACGTCGGTGAACTAATAACCGACGTCTATGCCTTTCTTCAGAGGAATAAACGTCGGCTAATACAAACAGCCGACGTCTATTCCTAAACCTGGACAAAAAAATAGCATCCTGCAAACTTGTTTTTAGTCATCGTATTCGTGTACATACAACTGCACCAAATTCGTTCACCAATAAATTTGTTCACAAATACTCACAATTTCATCCACATGTACATACAAGCACGAACACACAAGCATACATGCACAAACACAAACATACAACCATACATGCACAAACATACAAGCATACACAATTGACATTCAACACACTTGCAATCAATTCATTCTAAAATTAAGGCGATTATATTAAGGCATAAATTGTAGGTTTGTAATACAAGTGCATTTGTTAACTAAATTACAAAAAATGCTAGTGACAGGAGAATCTCTTAGTTCGTCAACATGTTTCTGATTAAATAGCGAGCCCATCGGTCGCGAGTTTCATCGACCTCCTGTTGCGAGAAGGGATCACTACTTTTTGGGAAGACCTATCAAAAAAATACAAGTGTGAATGTTAATAACTAAATATTGAAACTACAACTATACAATTGAATAACAATCTACATTACCTCGGATAGGCATACGTCTTGAGTTGCCAATTCGAGGATTTCCTCCATGTATCTCATCACGTAGTAACCACATTCCGTATTTCCAACCTGCTTCCGGTACTACAAACATAGAAATTCGCTAAATATATGTTCCTAACTTAATTAACAAAAATGGGATAGAACGTACTCTCATTCCATGTCATGTTATTCCTGCTTTTGTGGTTGTTCTCCTACCACCTAAAGCTCTGTAAACCTTAATTGTCGTGAGTAGCACAAGTTACAAATCCTGGAATGAACAAGAAAAATATATATATACTCACATTCACATCATGCATTTCTCCACTACATCACATTCACATTACAAATCTACTCATGTTGAAATACACATGAATGAGGTCCATGAAAATGTTAGTTTATTTACATTCAAATTTACTTAATAATGCATCCCAAATAACTCTCCATCATTACTTAAATCATCCAACCAACTCAACTCAAGACCTAAGATAGCAAACCAAACCAATCCAACTCATATATACTCATTTAAATCATCCAACCAACCAAACTCAACTCAATCTAAAACAAACCAATCCAATCAACGAGTGAAATCAAATGTTATCTCATTAATAAAGGCTGCATCCATCATCATAACATATAGAGCAATAACATATAAAAAAAATTAAACATTCACACAATCACACTCAATTCTCGTCAACCAACTAAACAATCCAAAATGTACACTCTCACAATCCAAAACATTCACACAATCACACTCAATTCTCGACGAATCCAAAATTCACAATCTCCACAACCAACTAAACAATCCAAATCCAAACACCACAATCTAAAAATATCAAATAGGAGAACCTAATCAAACGAGATACGAGACAACACTAGTACATTTCCTTTTGCCTAAACTTGAAGTTAATTTTTCTACAGGTGGTGAAACACGAACCAGAGGAGGAGGGGAAAGCTGCAGCCGGCGTCGCAGAGGAGGTGTGGTGTCGGTGGTCGTGCCAACAACTACACCCACAACTACACCAAATCAAAAAACTAAATAAAAAAAACTCAATCCACAACTACACAAACAGTATGAGCACGAACCAGAGGAGGAGGAGGAGGTCGTGGCTGCGGTGACGACGGTCGCGGAGGAGGGTACGGTGACGGTGGTCGCGGTGGGCTACGGAGACGTTGCAGAGGGACGGAGAAGGGGAGGAGAGCACAAGGGACGTCACTGCGGTGCTGGAGACGGTGCAAATCGGTCGGAGATCGGTCGTGGAGGAGAGTTCGATCGCGGGACGGCTAGGGTTTGGGTGGGTTTTCGTTTGAGATGAATGGCAGAAACGTGTCTATTCTATTTCTTTAAGACATATAGACGTCGGATGTTAGAGATATCCGACGTCTATACCTCGACGTCTATATGCATGGAGTATAGACGTCGTCTGTCCATAATATCTGACGTCTATAGGTCGACGTCTATACCCCATAGACGTCGGATTTGTAGGGTATTCCAACAACCGACGTCTATATGTCAACGTCTATACCCTAGAGACGTCGGTTATACTGGGTATTGTAATAGCCGACGTCTATATGACCATATAGACGTCGTCCATAATAACAACCGACGTCTATTCTGTCATCTCCCTACTAGACGTCGGCCTTTATAACGGCCGACGTCTATTTGGCGACGAGTAAACCCTATTCTGCACTAGTGATTGTTTGTTTGCTTACAGACTACAGAGGGAGGAGAACTCAGGTCACAGGGATAGCGTCATGAATTTGTATAACCAAAACACACCGAATAAAAATGTCTAAAAAGGAAATTTTCATATCAAATAAACCAAATAAAATATAAAACTGTACTTTTATTACACATATTTTGGAAACTTTGTAAAAATATCCATGACTGTAACAATATATATGATCAAAAAGTTTCCTATAATTTGATCTCCCACTCGGTTATGATTCGAGTTTAATTTAACTATATTCAAACACAAATATGGTCATTCAACTATAGCAATCGCAACTTCTCAAGTTTTAGCAAGAAAAGTTATACAACCTTGAAAGTTGGAGAGTTGCGGTGCATAGGGCACCGATGGTGGAGTGCTTGGTGATGCGTAATGGGTAGAGGCCACGGTTTGTTTTTCTGTTTAAATTTAGTTTAATTTGTAAATTAATTAGTATTGTTAAATAAATTGATTTTATTAATAAATTTATATTGTTAATTACTTTAATTAAATTTCGTTTAATTATGTTAATCACACAATTTTAATTAAAATTTATGTTTTGATAATTAATTATCTTAATTTTTTGTTCATTATTATATTTTAGAGAAGTAGTTAGAAATAATAATTATTTCGCATAAATAATTTCAAGAACAACAACAAACATTTCATTAGGAAGATAAAAGATTACAATTCTTATTTCCTCATATGTCGAGATCATCCAAATCCGAAGTCAACTTGTTCTTGATTTTTCCTTCAAGGTCCGTCGGCGAGGACTTATTCAACAAACTCATCAACCATTCAAGTTTCTTCATTTTCAGTTGTCGTGTGACTAGTAGCACATAATAGATTGCATTAATGCTACATATCCTTTATTTTACCCCATATTTGTGCTACTCGAGTGTTTGTTTGATGTGTTTCAGGTTTCCAGTAATAAAGAAGAGAAAGAAGAAAAAACCACTAAAATGCAAAAGGAAATGACCTCATTTAACCATTTTGGACTTGTTTGTCATGATCAAGGACCTATCTACAATTGAACAATGACCCAGATGAAACCCGGAGGGACCTGAACGTAGAGAACATTTTTGGAGCAAAAATCCCTCAATAGCATGATTTTGAGAAGTATTTGGGAAATTAAGACCAAGCGGACTCAAACCAGGGGATCTAGAGTGCACCCCACGTACAAAATGGACAACCTTTGTTGCTGAGAGAATTCAGGGTGGATCATACCAACTGGACCCGCTAGGGGCGGGTCATTTTGGTCAAAATCCGCTTTAATTTCTTGCGTGGCTTGAACCAGTTTTATTAGGTGCACCATACCATAGACAAATCGATTACAGCCGTCGGATCACTCCCAAATTCCACTACACCGCTTTTCTTCTATAAATAGCAATGTTTCTCCTACCTTTATCTTCTTCCTCCACCTTCCTCCTTAAAATAGGTTTAGTTTACCCAATTTGTCAGCAAAGGATGATGGTGGATGAAGGTTGTAATCTCACTCTTTTGTTAATCTAATATTAGATTTGAGTTCCTCTCTTGTTTAGCTTCCTTTCTATCC
This sequence comes from Triglochin maritima, assembly GCA_963682175.1. Taxonomy (NCBI): domain Eukaryota; kingdom Viridiplantae; phylum Streptophyta; class Magnoliopsida; order Alismatales; family Juncaginaceae; genus Triglochin; species Triglochin maritima. Next base: position 25,212,711 of record OY821774.1, on the reverse strand, counting down.
GAGTATTTTTACATTTTGTTGGTCGATTCAGTAGTTTGCTATTCTTGTCATGTTTAGTGTAGATTTCTTGTTTTCCATGCTTGTTGTTATGAGAAGAGAGTAGATTCACCCCATTTGGGGTGGAGGTAATGTAGACTATGTGTTGTGTGGTGATGAGTTTGTCTTATTTGTGTCATTTTCATGTGCTTAATGTAGATTTATACATGTAGCATGCTTCAACTTGTATTAGATGGGATAATGGCCACACCAGATACTTGTCTCATGCTAGATCTAGAGTTTATCTTGTTGCTTGTAGTGATTTATCTTTGTATGGAATTGGCTTGAAATGTATGGATCCATATTTGGTGCACATTCACATGAATGATTTAGGTTGTACGTAGGATTAATTGAATGGCCACACTAGGTACTTATTGCATGCTTGATAATCTAAATTCAACATAAACTTTATGTGAAATATGCATGTTCTTCGTTTGCCATGTAGTGTTGTGTGTCCTATACTTAGATTCGATCTACACTACCTTCTACTTGTATGTCACACACACTACACTTCTGCCTAATTGCATTGAACACCCACTCACACACACACCTCCACTCGAAGGGGCTTTAGTTGTCTTGTTGATTCATTCTTAGTCTAGTTTAGTTAGTTTAGCATAATCCCCCCCATCTTCTTTTATTTCCCATTCGAGTATGGTGGGAACAACGACACACACAACTCCTCGTGCTACGACCAGTACTTGCTGCTTCTTCACCGACAACATGCACTTACGATTTTGAACTTAAAAGTTACACAAAAATATGTGATGAGTTTGTTTTGGTCTTCATGCTTCTTACGTTTGAAATCTAGTTTGTCTTGCTCGATACGAATGGCTTCTCTTTTGATGTCTGCATTTTTGGTAATGCTCTCAATTAGATGAGAGACATTGCTATCATCGTCGATCTCAGCTTTCCAATTAGATGAGAGGCATTGCTATCATCGTCGTAACAACCAGTCCACTTTATAATGGTTGCTCTCCAATTATTATCCACCTACCTTTTAAAGAATCTTTGTTCCTTTCTCTGTTATTTCTTTTCGTTCGGGCTGCCAAGTCATAAGCTTTCTTTATCTTACTCCATAATTATATACTTTTTTGGTTGGTTCTTATGACGATATCACAGCTAATGTTCATGACGGAAGAGATTGAGGTATCGTCTTCCTCCGTTGACCATGGTTTTTTGCCATGACGAGCTTGGCATGTTCTGCCGGTAGGGAATAGAAAAATTCTCCTATTAATTCCAGCAAAACCGTGGGCAAATGGTCCACCATTTTTCCTCTCTTTTTCCTCTCACAAATTTCGGATTAACATCCAACAAATTTTTGAGTTTTGGGGTTTTAGAAAATTTATATGTTATAATGTTGCAGATCACATTATATCATGTAATATATTATCATATATAATGTCAAAATATTATACCCCATAATATACACATCTCATACGAATTTATTTATTCTAACCATGATGTTATTACAAGATATTGACTTTATTATTTTACCTCATGTATATTATTTCATAACACATGAAACTTAATACATCATAAAAATATAAATCACATCTCTTGTATCTTAGTTTTGTTGTCTGACCTTTAGGAGGATCTAAGTTATGTTGGAAATACTATATTTAACATTTAATATCATAAACTATAAACGGTATCTAGCTACACATTATAGTTACCCAAATAACGAAGATATTTTGTTCACTCGAACTAAACACGATAATTTTGTGATATGTAATATATCACTTGTGACTATCCCTTGCCTCATGATATTATGTATATTATACATAGTAGAAATGTGTCATCTTTGTATTATATATTATTTTCTTGATCTCTCAAGCAAATTATAAATATGTAACAATACATAAGTTACATTGTGCACATTATAACTTTGCTTTATCAAGGGGCTCAACAATATCATCACTCAAGTCAAGAGAGGAAATGATAATCTTTTGACATATTATCTTTATCACTATACTAAATGACAGCTTTTGATAATTATCAAATTATACACTTCTCATGTGACAAGATATAGGTCTCGTATCTTAGGATTAAAGACACAATGAAACATTAATGACACAAACACAATTCCATAATGTTTCATTTGTTAAGTCAATTCAATATATGAAAGAAACATTTTCTATTTCATATACTCATGTTGTTAAATACTTGTAGAGCTACAATATCCTTTAACCAACATGACAATCTTAACTCGGTAATCAATGTCCTATGTTAATCACCATGATTGTGAATTACATTTTTGTAGGATCGATGTGTGTCGCTAAATCTAATCAATTTTAAGATGCAGCGAAAACAATAAGGACAACTAGAGACTAGAAACATGCAAACCACAATGGCACCGAAAGATTTTTATATAGGTTCGGCCTCCCGCCTAGTTCCTCTTTTGCAAACTCTGCTCCACTGCACGAGCTCCGCTCACGACTTCACTATCAATCTCGTTCCGGGCCGAGATTAAGCCTTTACACAGCAAGCTAGCGAAAAAACCTCCCCTAGCTTGGTCTCCTTTTCTCACAATCCGAGAAGGAACACTTCGGGCTCTCACTGAAGTCCATACTCTTTTTTTCTTGGGCTTTCACCAAGACCTTTGCTTCTTTGACAGACAATTCAGTGGAACAATACTCTCTAATTTGAGCACACTTTGAGTAGATATAGAATTGATCAAAGGTGTGGAATCTAGGATGGGAGTGTATGATTTGGAGCTTTAACAATTGGGAGACTTCTCTCTAATGTAATGGACAATTGTGTGTGGGAGAGTTGTCCAAACAATATGTTCAATCCTCTATTTATAAGCTCCTAATGTGTTATAGCCGTTGTGACAAAAGTGGTAGATGAATGTGTGAGAATCACAAAACAGAAAAGCACATGTCATTGTTCTGGTTAAGTTCGGTCGACCACTAGTAAAATGGTCGACCGGAATCTGTCCAGAAATGATATCCAAACAGTTCCAGAAACAAACCGTCGATTGAACAAGGGGTTGTCGAGCGAACAAGGCTATAACCAAAGGTGGAACGGTCGACCGATTAGGCAGTCGAGAATTATTATCCTGGAAAGTCCAGGGACAAACGGTCGAACAAAATGATGTATTCGGCCGATCGATAAAAACTGGCACTACAGGGTTTAAGAGATGTCTATGTTCAGTCGACCGGTGGTCAAATGTATTTTTGGGGTATCGATAAAAATGTGAATATGATCGTTGGTATAATACGACAAGTCTAATAGTCAAATGACACAAGTAGACGGTAGACCGAAAAAGGTCACGATCGACCGGTCGAGCAGTTAAAATCACTATTGGTTAAAAGAACAATCGGTCGAATGAAGGTGGTTCGGTCGACCAAAATTGTACAGGTAGATCAGGTTTGGTTTAGTGATTTCCGGTCTAAGTTTGGTGACCTATTGAAGTCCAAATGATCTGAGATTTTGTGTGTGACTTTTATAAGGATCTTACTGTGTATGTTATTAGTTATTTACTCTAGTATGTTCAAGTACACAAAGTGCCAAAGACTCAAAAGAAATGTGAAATTACATGTCTTCAATATCTTGATTACATGTCTTGACTTGAGTTCCTTTCTTCCTTGAGTCTTAATGACCTATAGATGTTAGCATAAAGCAATATGTATGCTATGAAATATGTGTCTACTATATATTGATTATTATTAAGATTAGGTTGATTAAATAATCAAAACATGGATTAAGGTCTAAAAGTCAACAATTTTGATTTATGTAAACCATTATCTTTTAGATCTCTATGGTTACAGAGATAGAGTCTCTTCCTTAACACTTCTACAAAACGAATACATTAATCAAGGAACAAAATATTTATACATTCAATTCATAATAAAATACATATAAAAGTAAACATTTAGAACACATTCCTTTCAATCTCCCACTTTTTATCAAAGTTTTCTTTCAGATACATTAACAATATACAAAACTATAATAACTAGGGTAACATTTTCATCTCACTCATCAAGTCATTCTACATGGATCTTCAAACCCATGGACTCGAAATGTATTTCACTTTTGGCTTGGGATAAGGGTTTGGTGAATGGATCAGCTACATTGTTGTTTGTGTCCATCCATAATAAATTTATTTTGCCATCGTCAATGAAATCACGAGTCACAAAGTACTTGTGATCCAAGTACTTCACCTTGTGATGGGATTTATGATCCTTGATTTGCGAGATAGACACATTGTTACTGTAAAATATATCTATGGGTCCCTTACTTGAGGGAACAACTTCAATCTCCTCAAGGAACTTCTCAATCTACACTCCTTCCTTGCTCGCTTCAGCGACAACCATCACTTCTGAAGTGGTGGCTGAGTCAGCCGTAGTGATCTCCTTCTAGCTATGCCAACTCATGGCTCCACCATTCAGAAGAAAAACATGTCCTGGTTGAGACTTCCTATCATTTGGATCACTCATGAAACTCGCATCCGAATAGCCCTCGGTTATTAGCTCCCTTTGTCCTCCATAAACAAAAAACTTATCTTTGGTCGGGTTAAGGTTCCTCAGAATATTTGTGACCACAGTCCAATGCTCAGGATCTGCGTTGGATTGGTGACGACATGTCACACTTAGAGCATACGAGACAACGTGTCTTGTGCAAGTTACGGCGTACATGATTGACCCTATTGCAGAAGCATAAGGGATAGCCTTCATGTATTCCAAGTCTTTACGTGATTCAGCACGTTGAGACTTCTTAAGTTGCACACTCATACTCATTGGCACATTGCCCCTTTTGGAGTTGTTCGTGCTGAACCTTTCCAAGACCTTGTCAATGTATGTACGTTGACTTAGTCTAATGATTCTACAGGGTCTATCTCTATATATCTTGATTCTCAAGATGTATTGAGCATCACCCATGTCTTTCATTGAAAATGCAGATTTCAATGAACTTCTCGTTTGCTCTAGCAAAGGAATATGATTTCCCATGAGGAGTATGTCATCGACATACAAGATCAAAAACACTATGTGACTCCCACTGACATTCTTGTATATGCAAGATTCTTCCTTGCTTTGGACGAAGTTAATCTTTTTGATTTCTTCGTCAAAGCGTTTGTTCCAACTCCTCCATACATGCTTCAATCCATAAATGGATCGTTTAAGCTTGCATACTTTCTCACTATTCTTTGGATCTTCAAAATCATGAGGTTGTACCATGTACACATCCTCCTCCAAGTTCTCATTAAGGAATGTTGTTTTGACATTCATTTGCCATATTTTATAATCATGAAATATGACAATAACGAGCATAATCCGAATAGATTTGAACATGACAACCAGTGAAAAAGTTTCATCATAGTCAATTCCTTGAATTTGAGTGAAACCTTTTGCTACAAGCCTCGCCTTGTAGGTTGTCAAGTTCCCATCCATTTCCATCTTCCTCTTAAAAACCCATTTGTTTTGAACTACTTTCTTTCTTCAACCAAGTCTCATACTTGATTGTCATACAAGGATTGTATTTTGGATTCCATGGCTTTAAACCATAGATTGGAGTCTTTCCTTTCCATTGGTTCTTGAAAGGTCGAGGGATCATCGGTATCATGAGTTCGTAAAGTCGCAAATACATATCGGACTTCATTCTCTCCCTCGTTGACCTTCTAAGTTCTATTGGTTTCACGTGTACTTCTTGAACTTCTTCCACAATATCTTGTGGAATTTGTTCATGTTCAACTCTTGAATGAACACTAGGTGGGGATGATTGAGCTTCACTCACAATTGCTTGCGAGGGTTGCTCTCTCGTACTCCCACTAACCAAAGGAACCTTGGTTGGGCCTTCATGATCTCGTAAAGTATCTTGAATTTCCTCAGCCACAACTCTACTCCCACTAATGTTTATTCTTTCGAGAAACTCTTTCTCTAATAACACGGCATCCCTCTCGACAATCACTCGATTGGTGGTCTTATGCCAAAAGTAGAATCATATTGTCTCACGAGAATAACCGATAAAGAAGTTTGGTTGAAGTTTGCTTGACATAATTCTTTTGACGTAGACCTCACAACCTTAAATCTAGAGAAACTTGACAACTCCACAACTCATATGGCATTTTCTCTACGAATTTGGATGGAACATTATTCAATATGTAAGCCGCAACTTGTAGTACATAACTCCAAAAGTAAAGTGGAAGTTCACTCTGATACATTTGATATATCTGGTGTCTAATCTGTTGAGTCTTCCTTTAGGGGAAGAGTCTTTTTAGGAAGACGATCACAAAGGCATCCGAAGACTGAATCGATTTTGTCGGGAGGCTATACATCTATTTCTTCGCGTTATCCTTTAATGCGAAGAAATCATCCTCAACGGATGAGGTCCTCGTCAAGCTGTTGAAGCTTGAACATGGAGCATACCTCCTCAAATTCACGTATAAAGATATACGGATCCTCCTTACTTGTAGTGAAGGTAGAAAGCATGCTCACATATTGAGGTTTTAATTCATAGTTGTTCCAGGGAGCAGGCGGGAGAACTATGCAAGATGGTTGCGCAACCCGAACAAGATGGATCTGCTCCCACAAAGTCATCAGTCAAACTTTTCGAGCTAAGGGTGGTGGTACTCCCATAATTCGATCCCAACTGAATCTCTCTTCCTCCTGAGTCGTCGGAGGAGGAGATATTCTACGTGGTAATGAAAGTTGACCGAAGAACTCGATATAAGGAACCCGATCTCCCTCACCACCAAGAGACGACGAGGCCTCGTGCTCCAAACGAGCTCGATACGAGAGGGACGATCACCTAGACCATCCATCTCAACAGCAGGATCAACTCTCTCAAGCCGAGCACCCTCACTAAGGTGAGTCCAACATCGCATAAAAGTACTCAACTCGACCCTAAAAAACTACGAGAAGGTGTAGTAAAGGAGGACACTAAACGATAAAATGTAGATGATGAGAAGACTCAAAAGAGAAGGGAAGAATCCTTAGAGCTAGCGCGGGTAACAGGATTGGAAAGAAGTCTAAGCTAGCAAATACGGCTCAAACAATCCTAAGGATGACTATAGGACCTTAGGCTAGATGACGCCTAACAGTGACTCCCCACACTTTAAAATGCCTCACCTCCCTCGGCGGAAGGTGACAAAGCCGAATGAGAAAGGCAAGACCCAGAGGTCCCAAAAATCTCAATGCAACTAAGCAAACGACTACATTCAGGCCATGACGTTGAGAATGAAATTGTCTCATAAGTGCGCCCGAATTCTAGTGGCCAATGTCTACTTGATTTTAATTAGGGCTTCAAATTAGTGTGATTTTTGGGATGAAGGAAGATGTGGTGAAATTCCTCACCTTATCTTGTATGGGACAACCCCTTCTTAGTAGCATTTTGAGCCTTGATTTAGCATTCAACTCTCCAAACAAACGCTCACCTCACACTTGTCCCAATGCACCTTACTAATTAATGCATGCTTCAACAATGCATGCAGAAGAGAAGAGTGCACGTACCTCACGCCAGTTATCGACAACAAAAAGGTAGAGAAAAGAAAAGACGAATGCATGCAAGGTCTACAGATGATACATGACCTAGATGGCGATCAATCTACTCTTTGCTTTGAGTTTTAAGGTCCAAGTTGTCTTAAAAGGGGGAAATATGCAAGTCAATTAATTTCTAGGATAAAAACAGAGCATATATGAAGTAGACAGTGATAGATATCAACTAAGAATTGCAAGGGGAATTTATTATAGAAATAGAAAATCAAAATTCCTTACCCAGACTACCACTGGCGGATGCAAATCCGCTATTGGCAGATGGTTTGGAGATTCTGGTCCCCAAACTTCTCCTATGTGCTCCTATTCCTTGTTGCAGTCCCTTGTCTACTTAGTCCCCTATCCAGTAACAAAACTAAAAGGAAAATGTAACAAAAACCCACCGAAATGGTGCAAACAACAACGACGACGACCAACTCCCCGGCAACGGCGCCAAAACTTGATTGTTTGTTTTAATATACCGCAAGTGCACAACGTAAGTGAAGACGCAAGAAGTACAGGTCGTACCACAAGGAGTTATGCGCGTTGTTATTATCATCATACTCAAATGGGAAGAGAAATAGATGGAGATATTTAGGCTAAGCTAACTAAACTAAACTAAGATAGAAGAAAACAATCTAATTAAACCCCTTAGAGTGGAGGTGCAATAGTGAGGTGTGTGTGCATGAAGGTGTCCAACCATTAAGCATATGTGTAAGAGTGTGTGTTTACAAGTAGAATCTAGTGTAGAATCTGTGTGAAACACATACAATTACATGGTATACAAGACTACTATAGGTTATAATGAAGTTAAGATCAATTTTATGGATTCTCAAGTATGCAATAAGCACCTAGTGTGTCCATTAAAACATCAATCAATCCTAAGCATAACCTTAGGTCATCCATGCAACATAAACCAAACCAAGAAACCATTCATTTCAAGTCAATTCCATCATCAAATTGAACCCATCACAAGCAACATGTCAAACATAGATCTAGCATGAAACAAGTACCTAGTGTGGCCATTGTCTCATCTCAAATAACATAAACATGCTACAAGTTTTAGATCTAATATTAAGCACATGGAAATGATACAAATAAGAATAACCCATCATACACTTCCCACAAACTACATTGCCTCCACCCCAAATGGTGTGGATCTACTCTCTACTCATAACAACAAGCATGGAAAGCAAGAAATCTACACTAAACATGGCAAGAATAGGAAACTACTAAATCAACCAACAAAATGTAAAAATAATTGCATAGAAAGAAAGTCAAAGAAGAGAGGAACTGCAATCCGACCTTAGATTAACGAAAATGTGAGATTACAACATCCATCCACCTTCCTCTACTTGCAGCCGAATTGGGTAAAACCTAACCTACTCTAATGGTGGAAGTGGAGAAGTTCTCCAAAGAAAGAAGAAACCATGTTATTTATAGAAGAAAGTGTGGTGTAGATCATTCTGGGAGTAATCCAATGGCTGAAATTGATTTCTGTAAGTTCTGGTGCACCCAATTCAGCAAGTTCGGCCCACGTTTGAAACTTGAGGGGATTTGGACAAAATTGAACCGCCAATGGTGGATCAGCAGGCGGATGTTTTGGCTCTGATCCGCCCTGATTTCTGCTAGAAGCTTAAGTTATGTATGTTGCACATGAGGTGCACTCCTGGCCCGCTGGTTGGAGCCTGTTTATTTTTAATTGCTCAAATACTACTCAAGATCATGGTTTTGAAGGATTTTGCACCCTAAATGTTTTTCGTGCGTTCAGGTCCCTCTTGATTTCATCTAGGTCCTTCCTGATTTGTAGATGGGTCCTTGTGTCTGACAAAAAGGTCAACTTTGCTTCATTTGAGTCATTTCTTCTTGCATTTTAGTATTTTTCTCTTCCTTTCTCTTCTTTATTACCTAACACCTAAAAGACCACAAAAAACACTCGAGTAGCACAAAATTTTGGTAAAATAAAGGATATATAGCATGAATGCGATGTATGATATGCTACTAATCAAATGTATAAATATTTTGTTCTTTGATTAATGTATTCGTCTTTTAGAAGTGTTAAGGAAGAGACTCTTGGTCCTGAAAGTAGAGCTCTAAAAGATAATGGTTTACATAAATCAAAAGTAATTCACAATCATGGTGATTAACATGGGACATTAATTACCGAGATAAGATTGTCATGTTTGTTAAAGGATATTGTAGTTCTACATGTATTTAACAACATGAGTATATAAAAGAGAAAATGTTTACTTTTATATATTGAATAGACCTAGTAAATGAAACATTATGGAATTGTGTTTGTGTCATTAATGTTTTCGTTGTGTCTTTCAATCCTAAGATATGAGAATATATCTTTTCATATGAGAAGTGTATAATTTGATTATTATTAAAAGCTATCATTACGTATAGTGATAAAGATATTAGTTAGTTATATATAACTTGTGCCGGAAAAGATCATATGTCAAAAGATTATCATTATCCATTTTAACTTGAGTGACGATATTATTGGGTCCCTTGATGAAGCGAAATTATAATGTGCACAAATTATTACTTCCTATCACTAAATAGATCATGTTCTGTTCTAGAGAACAAAACATCTTTGTTATTTAGGTAACTATAATGTGTATCTAGATACCGCTTATAGTTTATGATATAAAATGTTTATATCATTGCAAACATAACATAGATCCTCTTATAGGTCACACCAAATAATTGGGAAACAAGAAATATAATTTTGTATTTTATTTGATGTATTAAATTTCATACGATATGAAATGAAATACATATGGTAAAATGATGAAATTATTATCTCGTCAGAACGACAAGGTTAGAATACCAAATAAATTTGTATGTGATGTATATATAATGGGGTATATTGTTTGGACATTATATATGATAATATATTACATAATATAATGTGATCCGCAACATTATAACTTATAAATTTGCTAAAACCCCAAATCTCAAATTTTGTTGGATGATCAAAAATTTGTAAAGGCAAAAATAGAGGAAAATTGTCATACGTTTTTCAGGAACCAATCGATCGAATTCTTTGAGTTCGGAAACGGTCGACCGACTAGACATGGGCTGGTGGACATGCGATTCGACCGAAAATATCAGGAGCTTTCCTAGTAAGGGAACCGTCGACCGGTGTGGCACTATGTTAGACCAAAATTATCAGGAGCTTTCCTGGTAAGGGAACGGTCGACCGGCATGTCTCTTGGTTTGACCGAAATTATCAGGAGCTTTCTGGGTAAGGGAACGGTCCCGACATGAAACACAGTTCGATCGAAATTATTAGAGACTTTTCTCAGTAATGGAATAGTCGACCGTTTGCCCCGCGTTTTGCTTTTTATTAATTTATTAATTAAGAGGTGGTTGCTAAATTTATGGATGGATTCAACCCATGTTTTGGTTACAGGATTATGTGTCAAAATGTGATTGGTGGAGATAAAAACTACTATGGATCATGTGTGGTTGGTTTCATGCATGAGGTAGTTATGGGGTTTTTTCTATATAAACCTCTCCTCCTTCTCTTTGACACAACAATTGAAAAATACAGCTTTTCATCTTCTCTCCATCCTTCCATTAAAATTCTCTTAAATAATTGAGTGCTAGAGATTTAGATCTTGGTGGTATAAAGGGGTTATTAGCTAGATTCTAACCTTGCATTAGAGTTGATTGGCTAGCTTCAATCACTCTAATCGTATTCAGAGTTTGGTGAACACTTGGAAAAAGCTCCTCGGGCGATTCAATGTATAACTCGACTCCGGATCATTGAAAAGGGTTTGACAATCCTTTAGGTATGAATGTTCTTGTGCATTTTAATATTGTGTATTGTGCATATATATTAAAATGCATTGTATAGTCTTATACCTAAAATTATTGAATAAATATGAAAATGATCTTACTTGTGTATAATATTAAAAAAATATAGTCAAGCAAAGGGAAGCAATCCTACAATAAGTTCTCAAACCAATATAGCCGTTTGGGAGAGTTAGTGAGATTTGAACCAACAAGAGACAAGATCTTACTTGTCCTCAGGCAGAACCTTGCGAAAATTAATCAACCGTTTGCAAAACCATAGACCCAAAAATTTAGAGTTCGGATGACCTAATTGAGTTCGGTCAACCAATCAACAACTTCCAGTAAGATTTGGTCAGACTCTGACAAGTGTATTTCGGTCGAGTGGAACCAATTTGATAGACCAAACATGAGATATCCATTGAGAGTCCAACGGTTATAATGACACGTGGAAAGAGTTGTTGTACTAACATTTTGTCTTTTGCACCAACGGATGGAAATCAAATATCTGTTGAGAGTCCAATGGCTATAATGACACATGGAAAGAGTTGTTGCATGCTAGTGACCAACCAAGAGAAACGGTCAACCAATAGAAGATTGGTTGTTTGTTTTGGCCAAAAGAAATGTGCTCTGTGAAAAGAAATTCATTTGACCAAATTCAATTAGGGTGACCAAATTGAACTGCTAAGTTCGGTTGACCTAATTGAATTCGGATGACCTATTTTGACTGCGTGAGAAACCTAATGCTCAAGTTTACATTTAATCTTATAGACTCAATAAATGAAAAATTTATAAGTCTTCGTTCAAAGTTTTGTTACAATCTTGAATCTTTGTCTCAATACTTTTTGTCTTGATATTTTTGATCAACCTATTAAGATAATATGCACAAATACAAATATATATGCAATGCATGAAATTATGTTGACCAATTTGATCGACTCTTTGATATTACAATGAATATGAGTCAATTGAACATGGATTAAGATTAGTTTGTCAATGATCATCAAAAATAAATTAGATTAAGGCCTAAAGGAAAACATGTCTTTTGTCTTCCTAGATTTTGACTATAACAAACTTTGAATCTATGCTTAAATCTTGGATTTACATGTTCTCATGTTTGTTTCACCAATGAAGGGATTTGTAATGTTGATATGGTTATTCTAGCGTAATCGTGTGTGTATTAGTTTACTACTGATTGAGTTTCTAGATGATTTAATGTTCACACTACGTTTTTACAACACACTTACATTTATATTAACACTTTTAAGTGGATTAACGTGTTTTGGACCAATGAATGTGTAGTTATGTAACTCGTACTCAACAATAGTCACAAGCAGTTCAATCGTGAACCGGAAGCCTGTCCGGTCCGATATCTAGTAAAAAACTATTTTTGGCTTGAACCGTACGGGACCGGCTGTTCAACCAGTCAAACCAGTTTGACCGGCCGGTCCAACCGTGGTTCTGGGTAAACGGATATCCGTTTACCCGAATCCCAAAAAATACAAACGTAAATAAACGGGTAAACGAATCAATATCTGGAGTACAATAATAGCGTCCCCCGCAGGGGCTACCTCCCATACCACCCCCGCATTCCTAATCAGACTCATAGACTCAACACTCCAACCGGTATTTTCTATTTTTCATGGTTATTTTTTGTTTATTCCTATATTTATGACGTCATGCTGACATCACCGGTTTGATTCAGTCTGACCCCGGTCGAAGCTCTGAAACTTTGGTGTTGCCGGTTCGACATCCGGTTCGGTTTTGAAAACCTTGGTCACAACTTGGCATGACTACTACAACTTCCTCACTTATGCTTAGAAATATGCATCCCTTCAGTCTCTAACTGCCAGCTTCACATTCTAAGGCTTAATTTTCTTGTTTAATTTCTAAATTCATGGCTTTGGTTAGTTAAAAGTTTGCTTATTTGATTGGTTAGAGTAATGTAGCTCAATCTAGTTGTAATGTAGTTTAAATCATCTTTCCCTTTTTCTTCCCACTCCAAGAATGATCAAGACAATTAATTGTAAGGGCGACAAACTATATGAGATTCGACCAGTGCTTGACACATCATTAATAGGTACTTGTGCACTTGCTATTTGAAAACTCTTAACACTTCTTAATTTAATCTTGGTCTCTTTTGATGTCTTAGTCACGATTAAACATTGTCACCGATGCCTTCTAACTTTTTGCTGGACATGTCCAAACCATCAGAGTTAATGTTATATAAGGTGCTCCTCAATCAAGAGTGCTTCCAATCCTTTTTAATGTCGTCCTTCTGATTTGATTGATCCACATACTTGTTGGCTTTTTGTCCCTTTAATCTTAATTTTGATGATTAACAAACTAATATTATGCATAACTTCAATTACAACATCACACTAATCATATTGTCAAATTGCATAGATATTGTGTATTCCTAACAATGTAGGTGATCAAACCAAGGGACTAATCAACTTCAAGATCAAGGCTCAAGACTTGTAATTAAAGCTCAAGGACTTCATATGTAATTTTCCATTTATTTGAGTTATAGGATCAAATGTACACTTCATGCACAAAAGAATAAACTTGTCTGTCTCGGTCGACCGTGTCCTTGTCAGTCTACCGAATCTGGTTCCCAACGGATGACCGAGTGTCGCTCGGTGAACCGTTCTCTATAGAGTCAGTAACCAATTGATCTCCTGGAATCCTTGTTTCGGTGTACCGAACCTTACCCAGTCGACCATTTCTCTATTCCCAGTAGCTTCGAAATTTCTTTGGACATCTCTATTCGGTATTCTGGAGAGGGATCGGTCATCCAAACTCTCTTGTGTCTTTTGGCCTAAACGACTTCATCTTATTGGCCCACGTGGCACAAACTAACTCCACCCGACCTATATTTTGTCGTTTAGCTACATCCTTTGAAACATCCATACCGGTCTACCGATAGCTCTTCGGATTACCGAAGTCTTGTTGTCAATCAGAACATAACGGTTCTTTTTCCACGTAATTTTTCGACCGTTATCGATAAACCAATTCCCCACTCAATGGAAGCTGAAAACCTGCACATGTATCGGTCAACCGAACTTGCCATGGTCTACTGAACATGATCACCAAGTCGCACCAATTCTTTACTGTCCATTTTGAATGGTGCACCAAATTGGTCTCGGTCAACCGAAGTTAATTAGCCGATATTAGAAAAAAGTTACTAGAACTTGGTGAACGGTTACCCGACCTATAATCGGTCAACCGAGTTCTTATTTCTGACCATTTCTTCGGACTACCGTTTGGATAACGGTCGACCGAATCTGTCTCGATTTCTGCCCGAGCTTAAGTGACATCTTGTTTTCCTTTGGTCCAATTCTCACAAACTTACCATAACGGCTCTATTTCTTTAGAAGGCTATATAAGCTTCGTTAAGAGACACATTCACTACCTCACTTGCCAAAAATCAATCCTACTCTTGTGCTCTCAAGCTTCAAGCCTTCAAAGCTCCACCAACTATCATACTTCCACTAAATTCACTCCAAGCTTAAATCATATCCTTGAGTGCATTCAAGTTAGAGTTCAACAACCACATTCAATTCCATTGTGTTGTAAAGCTTCGAGGAAGCACCCTCTCGGGTTGTGAGAGGAGATTCGAGCAAGGCGAGGGTGTTCTCAAGGCTCTGATTGTAAGAGGGTTTATCTTTGACCCGGAACGAAGATAATAGTGAATTCTCGAGTAGGGATCAGAGGATCGATCGGAACTTGAGGAGAGGACTAGATCACGGTGGTGTGATTGAACCTCTATAAATCTCTGGAGTCATCTTGTGGTTTGCATTCTTTACCTTATTATTTTAATTGTGCAATTGTATAAGAAAATTAGGAGATAATCTATTCACCCCCTCTAGTTAGTGACTGATTAACATACATTTGGTATCATAGCATAGGTTTACTCATCCAATCCATTTAGCCATGGAGAGTAACACTAACCAACTTAGAGAAGGACTATCTACCACTAGACCCCTTTGTTTATCGGAAATAATTATGCACATTGGAAGAATAGAATGAGAATCTACATCCAATCAATTTACTTAAAAATGTGGATATTCCTTGGTAGTAAATATGTTCCACCCACTAGTGAACAATTAGCAACATTAACCGATGGTATAATTGCTAATGCGGAGATGAATGCAAAACTTATGAATATATTTGCTTGTGGAGTGGATACTCAAGAATATGGTAGGATTAGCGGATGCGATACCGCTTATGAGATATGAACATTACTTGAATCTCATCATGAAGGATCATCTAGAATGAAAGAAACTAGGGTTGATATATTTGTGCGTAAATATGAATTATTCTCTATGCAACCCGGTGAAAGTATAAGACAGATGAACACTCGCTTAACCGAGATTACTAACAATTTGAAAAATCTTGGTAAGAAGGTGAATGAAGGAGACAAGGTGCGGAAGATTCTTCGATCTCTCTCAAGTGATTGGAAGAAAAAAACAACCGCCATTGAGGAGGCTCAAGATCTCAACACATTGTCAATGGAGGATCTCATCGGAAGCCTTATGGCTTATGAGATTCAAATGAATGAGAGAAAAGAGATGGAGAGCTCAAAAAAGAAAGAAAAAGTCATTGCTCTTAAAGCTAACTTTGAATCCAAAAAATAGGACGACGAGGAGAGTAATGAAGAGCTTGCAATGATGGTTAAGAGATTCAAGAAATGATGGATAAAAGATAAATTTCAAAGAAAGAGAATGGATGATGGAGAGAGCTCAAAAGGTCCTATTTGTTATGGATGTGATAAAGTTGGACATATAAAGAAAGATTGTCCCTTAATCCAATCCATGGAAAGAAAAGAGAAAAAGAGAGGAGAGAATGAAGAAAAATAAAGGAGAAGAAAAAGAAGAGAGAAGTATAAGGAGAAGAAAAAGGCCCTCAAGGCAACTTGGGATGGATCATCCGACTCATCCTCCGGTTCTTCAAGTGAGTCGGAAAATGAAGAAGCTCATCTATGTCTCTACACTCAAGAAGAAGTCGATGGAGAATTAGATAGTGCATCTTCATTAAGCTACCAAGACGAACCCAACCCTTGCAATGTTGCCAAAGATGGAGAAAAAGAGGTAATCTCAACTCATGAATCAAACTCATATGATGAATTAGTTGATGACTTTCATGAATTACTTGAAAAATGTCACATATTAAGGCATAAAAGTAAATTATCTAGGAAAGCTAATCATGATCTAGCTTGTATAAATAAATCATTGTCAAATGAAGTTGATAATCTTGTGTTGGAAAATAAAAGCTTAAAAGAACTCAATGTTGAATCTCATGCTAAAGAAATACATTATCTTAGAGAATGCAATAAGAAATTGAGAATTGATCTTGAGAAATTCACCAAAGGAAAGAAGATGTTAGACATGTTACTTGGTAGTCAAATTCAATCATTAGAAAAGCATGGTTTACGATACATGAGCGAAAAGAAAAACTCTAAGAGTTTTTTTGTGCATGCTTTAAATGGTGTAGTGAAAAAGAAATTCTCTTCAAATGTTTGGGTACCTAGAACCAAACAAGTTTGGGTACCTAAAGCTAACCTCAAAGGACCCAAACAAATATGGGTAAAAAGTTATCTTCTTCTTCTTCTTTGAATGTAGGTGAAAAAGAAGGGGAAGTGGATCGTAGATAGCGGATGTTCGAGGCACAGGACGGGAGACCACTCTATGTTCAAAACATTGAAATCAAAGAAAGGTGGAACCGTCACATTTGGGGATAATTCTAAATGTCACATTATTGGCATCGGCGATGTTGGTAATGATTCTTGATTGATAGGATTTAATTAACCGCAAGTGCATGGCCGCGTTGAAGCGGTGGCAAATACGGGTCGATCCATAGAGAGGTGTGTCATCTTTTGGTTTGTTCGAAGGTGAGTTGGAAAGAAAGGAGAAAGGATTGATTACACTAAGCTATACTAAAGTAAACTAGTAAACTAGAAAGGAGGAAATGAAAACACGAAATGAACTAAACTAAGTAACTAAAATCAGAAGATAGAACCCAGGAATGGAAACCCCCTAAGGGGTGGAGTGTGTGTGCACACATGAAAAAAGTATGGTGAATGCATTCAATAAGCTCAAGTGTAGTTAGTGTTGTTAATGCATAAGAAGTACCTAATGGCAGGCCTATCATTTAAAGCACTAACCTAGGTGATTAATATGAGCATGTCAAGTTTGTTATTAAGAACAAAAACAAGCATGGAATGTACCTAAACCTTATGGCAGAAACCATCAAGTAAAAATTCTTATTAATTCAAACAAGCATACTAATATTTCTCACAAACAACAATATCTAGCATTCATACAATCTACATAACATGTATACACATGTACTCCACCCCCCAAAGGGAATGGAACTACTCACACAAATTTAAACTAACATTTATGCTAAGGAAAGAAAACATGCTTAAACTAATTATAAGAAGAATTAAACAACAAGTTTAACTAAAAGAACATAAAACTAAAGAAGTATGCAAGACATGTGAAACAAAATTAACTAAGCATTGCAAAACTAAAGGAAACAACAATTGACTAACAAAACTTATTTTATTACTCACTCAAATAACAAGCAGCCTTTCTCCACCATAGTTTTGCTTCAAGGCTTCACTCTTAGTTGAGAAGATGGCCACCAAGAGAGGAGATGGGGTACAAGAGAGGAGGGAGAGTTCTATTTATAGCCATAGAAAAAGGTAATCTGGGACAATAATCCCCCGGTATGGGACTAAACAAATACCAGAAATAGACTAAACACACTCTAATACATAACCCACAGAAATATTAGCGGATCCGGAGCAACCCGGACCGCCAATTAGCGGTCTACAGGGTTTGGATCCGTCTGGTTTTTGTTCTGGGCATTTTTTGATGGATTTGTTGGTCTTTGATGCATCTACCTAGCTTGCTGGAGCTCCGACCCGAATAGAATTGCCAAAATACTCCTCATGATGGTGTGCAGTATTCTTGTTTGCTCATTGGTCCTTCTATCTTGCATTCAGGTCCTTCGTTCTTACATCTTAGTCCTCGAGTCTCTCAACTCAGTCTTTTTTCCTTCTTTTAGGTCCTTTCATGCCTCTTCTCTTCAAACCTCTTTACTTCTGAAATTCAAACATAAAGCTCGTTATGTAGCATTGTTTAGGTGAAAGATAATGGATATAAGATACAAATGTAAGCATGAAATGATGTCAATCAAATACCCCCACACCTAACTTTTGCTAGTCCCGAGCAAAACAAAGAAAGAGAAGCATATGAAGAACAAGAAATCCTAAATCACTTTCGTAGGAATCACGGTTGCACTTAGCACGTGCAACAAGCCGTTAAACCTCCTTGTCGCCAAGGAGGAGGAGTGTTGTCTCCTGAGGGTTTTCAGCGGATATACCCACAAAATCCGAACATAGATGCATTATTCAATCGAGACACTCGACTCGTTGGACATATTTTGTCGATCATTGGACGCGGTAATCCTACGAGCCGACTGTATATAGGTAATCAATCCACACACCTAGCCTAATGAACCATTCGTGCAAGTTAAATAAGGAATTAAGTGAAAGACATGGACAACCTCAACATCCTCAAGTGATACAAACTGTAAAGTCCATTAAGGTTCTTATTTGCATTACCATTTTCTTTTCTTATTATTTTTTTTCTTTTCTTTATATTAGTTGGAGCTTCATTCTCTCAAGGTCAGGTTTCATGCATCATTGCCCATGAGGACTTACACTAACACGTACACCATTCCCCAAATGTCCACATAGGGCAATCCCTACCACCCGTATAACGGGAATTCGATCGCGCATCCCAAGTCAGATGACTCGAAAGCACTAGGCACAAAGTCCCCTCAGACCTACTTTCCCAAGTGATAGGAGTCGTGCGAGAAGAGAAAACACCTACTCACTTATTTTTTATCTACACATGAACCAAAACTCCTACACTTAATGTCTCACAACAAGATTTAAAGGATCCTTGACTACAACAAACTTCCTTAAATTAACATACACGAATTATTGACTTACTAGGTTCAAGGTGGACTTCTTTAATTATGTGAGTACTGAAACCCTATGATTACTCACCACCCGAGGGAAAACTGGGGTACATCCTAACGACTAGATAAGTCCTAAAGCCACTGTACTAGATATCCTAATGCATCAAGTTCAAGACAATTTTGGGAGCTTTTTTTTTACTTTGTCTCTCAACAGTTTTGCACATGCTAAACACACACAAAACCCACAAAACATTTTCTTTCGTAAACACATGAAGATTTTGAAAGAAATGTGAAAATTTTGCAGCACTAGGCAAGCAAAAGAAGATAAGTCACCCAAGGATCATGGCAAGCAGATATATCAATATTAAATGCAATACACTAACATGACCCCATCAATACACACAAAAGAAATCAAAATCAAAGGAAAAATACTCGACTATGTACACACATAAAACACCCCCACACACCTACTTCATGCATTGTCCTCAATGAATGTGAGCAAGATACTACATGGATTTATGCATGAAAAAGGAAAGATCTCACAAACATGAAGCTCAACAGGAAGTTCATGGTTATAGTGATGGACACAAACCCGAATTCCCTCAAAACTTGTGAGATGCTAAAGAAGGGATACAAATACGTGAAAGAAAGGGGGCGCAAATACTCAAGGGTTGGAGCCCACAACAATCGATGCTCACTGAAGGAGTCGTCTTTTCTTTTCCTTTTTCTTTTTTTCAAATTTAACTTTATACAAACATGAAAGCTCAACCATTCATGCAGGAGCATGAATGGTTGAGTGCGAGAGAGGTTCATGAAGGAACATGACCTCCTCGACTTCGGCTAATGCCCCCTCCAAGTAGGGTTTGAGGCATTGTCCATTAACTTTGAACACGTACTCATTCTCTGGGTTCAAGATGTCAACCGCTCCATGAGGAAACACGTTTTGGACAATAAAAGGGCTAGACCAGCGACTGAGGAGCTTACCCACAAACAGATGAAGCTGGGAACTGTAGAGCAACACCTTCTGCCCCGCCGTAAACACCTTTCGCATAATCATGCGATCGTGAAACAACTTGGCTCGGGACTTATGAATTTTGGCATTTTCATACGCATCATTGCGTAGCTCTTCCAACTCCACAATGTCGAGTTTATATTGCACCCCTGCTTGATCAAGATCCATATTCAGGTTCTTGATCGCCCAGAAAGTACGATGCTCAAGCTCGACGGGTAGGTGGCAAGCCTTGCTGTACACTACACGATATGGGGACATACCCAAATTGGTCTTGTACGTGGTGCGGAAGGCCCACAACGCACCATTCAACTTAGTTGACCAATCCTTCCTCGAGGAATTAACCGTCTTCTCAAGAATTTGTTTTAATTGACGATTAGAGACTTCGACCTGCCCACTAGTTTGCGGATGATATGGGGTCGCAAGCTTGTGGGTGATCGAATATTTCCTCATAAGCACTTCAAAGGGGCGATTACAGAAGTGGGTACCTGATGCATTGCATACATTGCATCATGTCTTTCATTTAGATTAATTTTATATCAATAAATGCTATTAAGGTATGTGTTTAGTCTTATTTATAGAATACAGGGACCTGAATGCAAATTACCCATTTCCCGAGCATAGACACGTGCAAAGAGACTCATTTATATCGTAAAGACCAAGTCAAGATTATCAGGAGTCAAATGGAAATTCATCCAAGCATAAAAGCATTCAAGGACCTAATTACAAAAAGGCCAAGGACTTAAGCACAAAAGTAGCCGGGGACGTAATTGCAAACAGCCGAGGACCTGACTGCAAATTAAATATCTTGGAGAAATTCTAAAGAAAAATCAATTTGGATCTCCAAATATATGAAGAAATAAATCCGGAACTCAAAAGAAAGGAAAGAAATCATCCAGACGCGCAAAGGACTTTGAAATCATACCATCAACACTCAGCAAAAATCCGGATTTAATTAGAGTTGATTGTGCGGCGCTTCCGCCGCACCACACATGTACCATGCGGCGATTCCGCCGCACCCCTTGCGATCCGTGACCCTGAATTTTGTCCAGTCGTGTATTGCCACGTGTACGTTCCTATTTTGTATTAGGGTTCCTCGTATCGGCTATAAATAGCCTCGAAACGATGTTGTGAGGGTCCTTGGTTGATGTTCTTAATTTTAGTCCTTATTTTAGTAATAAAATTCTGTCTTTTATTTCTTATTTTTAGTTTTCTTTTGTAGTTCCTCTAGGACCCCTTCTCCTTCCTTCCATCCATGAGTTTCTAACTCTTTCCAAAGGGTGGGGGTGACAGATTTAGGGTGATGAGAAGAGAAGATGTTATTACTTTAATTTCGTATCAGTATGTTTTGATTACTTGAGTTTATGTTAAATCATTTATCTTGTAATGCTTTATAACTAATGTGATTTATTATAAGTTTCTGAATTCTCTAATCTAAACCCGATATCTAAACATCCACCCAACGGAATTCACCATCTTGTTCTTGTTTTAGTTTTATTTGTTCATATTTCGTGCTTTAGATAATTAAAAAAACCAAAAATCTCAAAACCAAATTTATTCTTCTCTCCTTCTTTCCCTTAATCGAAAATCACAAAAATAACAAGATCTCTCCCTCCTTGTGTTCGACCCGTATTTGCCACGTCTTCATTGATGTCGTGCACTTGCGGTATAAATTTAATTCTCATCAAGTTTTTGGCGCCGTTGCCGGGGAGGCGACGCAAATTTTGTTTTTTGTTGATTTCAATTCTATTCTGTTTATCTTGTGCGCGATCTAAGTATTTGGATTTGTGTTTCAAGAGACAACAGAGTGCGCGGTGAAATCCGGGCACATTCTGAGCAACAAGGGCGGCGGAATCGTCGCATATCAAGAACAACTTGCGGCGAAATCGCCGCACATTTGAAGCATCTGGGCTTCAACTTTTTCTGGGGTCGTCTCCATCTCTGGGTGGACGCGCAGAGCATCTGGAAATTTCGAGAGCAGGCGGCGAACCCGACTGAGCATTGTATAGGTAACCTTTGTTGCCTCTTTCCTCGTAATCTCTAGTTTCAGAAAATTTCCTTTTGTAGAACAGCACGTGTTAAGCTTAAATTCCATAATTGGCAATAATTCAACTCTGACCTAAAAATTGGCAAAACTAGAAGAACTTAGTGCATGCATCATATAATGTTTTGTTTGCATTATTCTTGCTAAATTCTTGCAAATTAATTCTTGTTGAAGAGTGCTGGAGGCAAGGTATGTATCGCGGTTTTTATCTTTTGCATTTAAGCATATAATATAATTTGCATACAACCTTGCAATTGCCCCCAATTAAAGACCAATGTTTGACTATCTTTGCTAGATCTAAGTTAAATTATCTTAAGGGCAACTCCGTAGGAAAAGATACGGTGGGGATTTCATCACCCTTCCGTGGCCCACAAATCACAATCCTAAAGTGTCACCCAAGCCTTAAAATTAAAATCAATTAGACATTGGCCCCTAAGGACTCGGACTCAATTAAGGAGAAGATTGGTTTGACTTGCTATGACCTGAAGCTGATTGAATTTAATTTGGTGTCTAGGAAGTGTTTTTGTGTTGACGTAAGTCTTCCAAGCGAAGTGGTTGTCTAATTGGCACCGACTCTGTCGGAAGCGCCCCCACTAGCTATACACTGCCTGGACAAGTTGGTTTGATTATTGAGGGAGGTGAATCAAGCGAATCAATTAGACTCAACCAGTTAGGAGTTGTCTAGATTTAAGCGACACTAGGTTTAGGATTGTTTTAATCGTGTTTGTTTAGGAAATTTCTGACCAACCCCCTTATCTATCTTTTAGAGTTAAGTTTTCTTTCTCATCTTAGTCTTCTTTCTCTTCTCATCTAAATTCTCTAGATTAGGATTCCTTTCTCATCTTTCCCTTTCCATTGTTTGTTTCTTTTTTTTTGAAAAAAAAATAATAAAAAATAATAAAAAAACGAAAAAAAATTGTAATTGATTCTTGAAATTGAATTTGGAATTTAAATTTCGAATTTTAATTCAAAAATTAATTCAAACCGGTGCACTCATATTTGGGTTCGGGACTTGAGCAATCGACTCTCACGAGTTCATCTAGATTCCAGTCTAGAGCTTAGCCCCGATCCATCTGTTGCACCTCCTCACCCGGATCCAATGGGTGAGAATGTAGTGGACTCACCTGTTGCACAACCTATAACTCTGAGTGATCGATGCTACCCAGCGATGGCTGCTCAGCCATCGTGTATCGTTATGCCCACCATCCAGGGTCGCGACTTCGAACTTAAGGCACAATACATGAGTATGTTGCCTAAGTTCACCTCTAAGGAAGACCCTTATCTCTTCCTTAGAGAATTTGAGGAAATCTGCTCTCTTATGCAATACCAGCATATTTCTGAGGAGGCAGTGCGTCTGAAATTCGTGCCTCTAGCATTGAAAGACGACGCAAAGAAATGGCTATATAGTCTAGCCGAAAGATCTATTAGGAGTTGGGCTGAGTTTGTTCAAGTATTCCTGAAAAAATATTTCCCCAACCATAAGACTATGAGGATTAGGAATGAAATTGTTGCATTTGTTCAATCTGAGAGCGAGCCATTCTATTCCTATCTAGAAAGATTTAAAAGTGTGCTGACCCAATGCCCTCATCATGGAATTCCAAGATGGCAATTGTGCAAAATTATTTATGAGGGATTGACACCCACATCTAGGGTTATGGTAGAATCCGTAAGCCAAGGGAACTTCATGTCAAAAAATGAAAATAATGCCTGGACTTTTCTTGAGGATTTAGCTGAAAACAGTATGCAATGGGACAATGCTAGAACACCGCTTAACCCAAGTATAGGATCTAGAATAGCAAGTCAACTCAAACTAAGTGTCTTAGCTGTAGATGCCAATGTAGCGGCTAAAGCAAAACTAGCTACCCTTATGCGCAGAATGGAAAGTCTAGAGCTACAAACCCGAGTGAATCAAGCATCGTCTATCCCTTGCTCTAGATGTGGTCAGACTGGTCATTTAAACATTGGTCTTTGTGGGTATAGCATCAACCCACTTAGACACATAGTCAACGGCCACCAGAATGTAAACATTCCCGAACGAGTTCGGGAAGGGACCCATAAAGTCGATGCCCTACACATCGAAGATGTTGACAACAGGGACATTTTACAAAGGCATCATGTCACGTCGACTAATGCTGCCAAGGCGCTGGCACCTATCACATTGCATACAAAAGTCGTAAGCATCTTTGAAAAGAGAAGGCCAGTAGAATCCAGATTGGAGCACCTTGGCGATAGTTTTCTTTGCTCCAAAGTGTCATCCACATGCCCTAGAGTGGCAGAAATGGAGCACACTTTTGAACTCGATATCTGGGATGCACCGCCTGAAAATTTGGTCTGAGCAGTATTTGAATAGGTAGGGGTCGTCCCAGTGAAAGAATTTGACATAAGATCTAAATTTGGTTTGGTCAGATTTTGACCAACCCACAGGAAGTTGCTCGGTCACGAGGTAGTTCACGATGTCGGCAAACCAAGGATTATCTTCGATCGTGAACAACTGCTCGTCAGGAAATTTGTCACCAATAATTTGGTCCTGTGGGTTGGTCGTCTCTAGACGAGACAGGTGGTCTGCCACAACATTTTCACACCCTTTTTGTCCCGAATCTCGAGATCGAATTCTTGTAACAACAAGATCTATCTCAAGAGTCGGGATTTTGCATCTTTCTTCGCCATGAGGTTCTTGATGGCTGTGTGATCAAAATAGATAATCACGTGGGAGTCAATCAAGTACGACCGAAATTTCTCCAAAGCAAATATGATCGCTAAGAATTCCTTCTCGGTCACAATGTCGTTCAATTGGGCATCATTGAGTGTTCTACTGGCATAGTAGATCACATGAGGCAATTTGTCCAATCGTTACCCAAGCACTGCTCCCACAGCAAAGTCGGATGCATCACACATTAACTCAAAGGGTTCAGTCCACACCGGTGCCTTAATTATGGGAGCTGAAGTCAACTCTTTCTTCAAGGTCAAAAAGGCATGGTGGCAATCCGGTGTGAACTCAAAAATGGCATCCTTAGCTAACAAGGCGGTGAGAGGTCGAGCAATTTTGCTAAAATCCCGAATGAACCGCCGATAGAATCCAGCATGCCCCAAAAGGCATGGATATCCTTCACACTACATGGCAGTGGGACATTAGCTATAATACCCACTTTGGCGGGATCGACCTCAATTCCCCTACTTGAGACCACATGTCCAAGTACAATCTCTTGCTTCACCATGAAGTGACATTTCTCCCAATTGAGAGCGAGGTTCTTCACACGGCATCGCTTGAGGACAAGGTTCAAGTGACGAAGGCACTCATCAAAGGAAACGCCAAATATGGAAAAGTCGTCCATGAAAATCTCAAGGAAACGCTCTATCATATCGGAGAAGATGTTGATCATACACCTTTGAAACGTTGCCGGCGCATTACATAACCCAAAGGGCATGCGACGGTAGGCAAACATGCCAAAGGGACAAGTAAATGTGGTTTTCTCTTGATCCTCAGGGGCGATGGGAATTTGGTTGTAACCGGAGTATCCATCAAGAAAATAATAATACTCATGTCCGTCCAACCTTTCCAACATCTAATCAATGAATGGCAATGGGAAATGATCTTTCCGTGTTGCCGCATTGAGCTTGCAATAATCAACGCAAACTCGCCAGCCAGTTTGCAGGTGTGTCGGGATAAGCTCATTATGCTCATTCTCAAAAACCGTCACGCCTGACTTCTTGGGAACCACATGGACAGTACTCACCCACGAACTATCAGAGATAGGATAGATTATGACATGATCCAAGCACTTAAGAACCACCTTTCGGACGACTTCTTTCAGTACAGGATTCAATATTCGTTGTGGGTCCCTGCGGGGCCTAGAATCCTCTTCCATGTGGATCCAATGTTGAACAATGATTGATACTTTTTAATTAACCGCAAGTGCACGGCCGCGTTGAAGCGGTGGCAAATATGGGTCGATCCACAGGGAGGTGTGTCGACTTTAGTTTGTTCAAAGGCGAGTGGGAAAGAAAGGAGAGAAAGATTGATTACACTAAACTATACTAAAATGCAAAAGGAAATGAAAGTTAAGCAATAAAACTAAACCCCATAGGGGGTAGAGAAAAGAGTGAGAATACAAAGATATGTGTATGCGTGTGTGTTCAATCAAGCTCATTACAACATGTAGTGCATGAAAATCATAAAACTAAATCCAACTTTGCCTCCACACGAAATAAGATAAGCCAATATCATTAAAACATACAAGACAATAATTGGAATGAAGCTAAATGAACTCATGTATAAAGACCACACCCCACTATGCCTCCACATGAAATGAGATAGGACATTATCATTAAAACATACAAGGCATTAACCAAGGTACAGGAAACAAGAGCACATGCAACTACAAGTCATGTTTCCTTTATCAATTCCATCCATATCCTCACCTTATCATTCCCCATAAAATAGGTCCACTAATCTAAGCATAAGCTAAGCTTCATTCAAGAGCATTAGCATATCAAAGACAAGAGTGAAATCTCATTAGATGGTTATGGAAATCATATAAGGCTCAAGGGATTAAGATAACACACACCAAATGAATCATATGATCTTATCACATATTTCTCCACCCACCAAATGGGGATGGAACTACTCACTACTCATTACACTAACTACATTAACAAAATGAAACATTATACTGAAATGAAATTAACCTAACCAAGCAAGAAATATTAAAGAATCTAAAAGGAAAGGAAAGTAAAACTAAAGAAGCATGAAAGAATTAAAAGACAAGATTAAAAGAAACTAAGAACAATTATTTTATTAAAATGACTCACATTGAAGGTAGCACTCTTTTCCACCTTGAGTTTTGCTTCAAGACTTACTCCAAGTAGAGAGAATGCCACCAAGCAATGGGTAAATACAAAAGGAGGAGGAGGAGTTCTATTTATAGCCATAGAAAAAGGTAATACGGGACAATCCCTCGGTATAGGACTAAAAATATACTAAAAATAGACTAAATACACTCTAATACACGACCCGCCAAAGTCTTAGCGGATGCGGATCTAAACCGACCGCCAATCAGCGGTCTTAGACCGCCAATTGGCGGTCTATATGGTTCGGATCCGGCCTGGATTTTGTGTGTTGTTGTATGGCTTTATTTCTTCATGTTTGATGCATCCGAGTAGGTTGTTGGAGCTCCGACCCGAATAGAATTGCCAAAATACTCCCCATGATGGTGTGGAGTATTCTTGTTTGCTCATTGGTCTTTCTATCTTACATTCAGGTCTTTCGATCTAGTATCTTAGGCCTCGAGTTTCTCAACTCAGTCTTTTTCCCTACTATTAGGTCCATTTATAGTCTCTCCTTCTCAAACCTACTTATTCCTGAAAACTAAACATAAAACTCGTTACATAGCATTGTTTGGGGTGAAAGATAATGTATATAAGACACAAAAATATGCATGAAATGATGCCAATCAAATAATACCAGGGCTAATTCCCTTGATATCCTTCAAGGGCCACCTGATAGCCTCTTTGTTTTCAAAGAGCACTTTTTTAAGGGCGACCTCTTGAATACAAAATGCCTAATTCAAATGTATGAAACTCATGCCTAATTCAAAGAGCACTTTTTTTGGATACAAAATGCCTAATTCAAATATATGAAACTCATGCATTGAAAAAGGGGGAGTTAACATATCTTTTGCATATTGATAGGGGGAGCACTTACACAATTTGACATTAGTTTGTCATCATAAAAAAGCGGGAGATTGTTGGCTTTTTGGCACTTTAATCTTAATTTTGATGATTAACAAACTAATATTATGCATAACTTCAATTACAACATCACACATCATATTGTGAAATTGCATAGATATTGTGTATTCCTAACAATGTAGGTGATCAAACCAAGAGACTAATCAACTTCAAGATCAAGGCTCAAGACTTGTAATCAAAGCTTAAGGACTTCATATGTAATTTTCCATTTATTTGAGTTATAGGATCAAATGTACACTTGATGAACAAAAGGATAAACTCGTCTGTCTCGGTCGACCGTGTCCTTGTCAGTCTACCGAATCTAGTTCCCAACGGATGACCGAGTGTCGCTCGGTGAACCGTTCTCTATAGAGTCAGTAACCAATTGATCTCCTGGAATCCTTGTTTCGGTGTACCGAACCTTACCCGGTCGACCGTTTCTCTATTCCCAATAGCTTCGAAATTTCTCTTGACATCTCTATTCGGTAATCCGAAGAGGGATCGGTCATCCGAACTCTCTTGTGTCTTTTGGCCTAAACGACTTCATCGTATTGCCCCACATGACACAAACTAACTCCACCCGACTTATATTTTGTCGTTTAGCCACATCCTTTGAAAGATCCATACCGGTCTACCTATAGCTCTTTGGATTACCGAAGTCTTGTTGTCAATCAGAACATAATGGCTATTTTTCCATGTAATTTTTCGACCATTATCGATAAACCAATTCCCCACTCAATGGCAGCCAAAAACCCGCACATGTATCGGTCAACCGAACTTGCCACGTTCTGCCGAACATGATCATCAAGTCGCACCAATTCTTTACTGTCCATTTTGAACGGTGCACCGAAGTGGTCTCGATCAACCGAAGTTAATTAGCCGATATTAGAAAAAAGTTACTGGTAGTTCGTGAACGGTTATCCGACCTATAATCGGTCAACCGAGTTCTTATTTCCAACCATTTCTTCGGACTACCATTTGGATAACGGTCGACCGAATCTGTCTCAATTTCTGCACGAGCTTAAGTCACATCTTGTTTTCCTTTGGTCCAATTCTCACAAACTTAGCATAACAGCTCTATTTGTTTTTAAGGCTATTTAAGCTTCACTTAAGAGACACATTCACTACCTCACTTGCCAAAAATCAATCCTACTCTTGTGCTCTCAATCTTCAAGCCTTCAAAGCTCCACCAACTCTCATACTTCCACTAAATTCACTCCAAGCTTAAATCATATCCTTGAGTGAATTCAAGTTAGAATTCAAGAACCACATTAAATTTCCATTGTGTTGTAAAGCTTCGAGGAAGCACCCTCTCGGGTTGTGAGAGGAGATCCGAGCAAGGCGAGGGTGTTCACAAGGCTCCGATTGTAAGAGGGTTTATCTTTGACCGAGAATGAAGATAATAGTGAATTCTCGAGTAGGGATTCGTGGATCGATCGAAACTTGAGAGAGGACTAGATCACGGGGGTGTGATCGAACATCTATAAATCTCCGGAGTCATCTTGTGGTTTGCATTCTTTCCCTTATTATTTTAATTGTGCAATTGTATAAGAAAATTAGGAGATAATCTATTCACATTCTACGGCTTAATTTTCTTGTTTAATTTCTAAATTCACGGCTTTGGTTAGTTAAAAGATTGCTTATTTGATTGGTTAGAGTAATGTAACTCAATCTGGTTGTAGTGTAATTTAAATCATCTTTCCCTTTTCCTTCCCACTCCAAGAATGATCAAGACAATTAATTGTAAGGGCGACAAACTATATGAGATTCGACTGATGCTTGACACACCATTAATAGGTACTTGTACACTTGCTATTTTAAAACTCTTAACACTCCTTGATTTAATCTTGGTCTCTTTTGATGTCTTACTCAAGATTAAACATTGTCACTGATGCCTTCTAACTTTTTGTTGTACATGTCCAAACCATTAGAGTTAATGTTATATAAGGTGCTCCTCAATCAAAAGTGCTTCCAATCCGCTTTAATGTCGTCCTTCTGATTTGATCGATCCACATACTTACGCATCCATTGCAACATCTTTGTTTCTGCAACACTTATGTTTCACATTTGTCTTTCTGTACCTTAACAATCTACTGAATGTGGGTCTTATAAACATTCTATAGTATCTCCATTTTAGCTTTAATTTCTGGATTTTCTATAGGATCGTAAGGGTCTCTAATTCTAATCACTTTTAGGATACTTACCTACTTGTTTAAGCAATCAAGTATATGCAGCGGAATTTAAACAAATAAACAAGCAAGTAAAGAATACAAGGTAAACCACATAAACACCCGGTGAATTTTATAGAGGTTCAACCTCCCGCCTACTTCCTCTCTTGCAAGCTCCGCTTGAACTCCCTCGAGCTCCGCTCGTGTCTTCACTATCAACCTCGTTCCGGGCCGAGATTAAGCCTTTTACAAAATAAGCTCCACGAACACCCTCGTGAGCTTGACTTTCTTCTCTCACAATCGGAGAGGAACACTTCGGTCTTTCATCGAAGTCCTTGCTTCCTTGAACAACAATGTTGAGTGGAACACACTCTTTAACTTGAGCACACTTAGCGTAGGTTGTGGAATTGATACTGAAGTGTGGAAGTGTAAGCTTGGAAAGTAGATATGGGGAATGGGAGACTTGGAGTTTTCTCTTAAGTGTATATGACAAAATGGAAGTGTAAGAGTTGTATAATTGTGTCATAAGAACACATATTTATAAGCTCCTAAGGTGTTATAGTCGTTGGGATTAATTGAATAAGGGTTTGTGTAAGAGACACAAAACAAAAACCTACAGGATGCATTTCAGCATAAGTTTGGTCGATCGGATCGGGCAGAATGGTCGACCATTGGGCAATTTTGGACTCAGTTCGCTCGACCAGTTAAGGAACGGTCGACCACCAAAGGCTATGACTTAGGTACACTTAAGTTAACGGTCGAACACCGAATAGGGTTCGGTTGACCGAAAGCTTCCAGACTCTACTGGGTTGGCAAAAATGATCATGTTCGGTCGACAATACAATATATATATGTTATGCAATATGTGTGTTACTCTACATTGATTATAATTAAGATTAGGTTGATTAAATCATCAAAACATAGATTAAGGCAAAAAAGCCAACAATCTCCCTTTTTTATGATGGCAACCTATATCTTAAGACTTGAAATTTTTTAAGTGTAAACTATGCATATAAATGCTCCCCCTATGGATGTGCAAAGTTTTTGTTCAATTATTATCAAATTTAAAGTTACCCCTTAATTATCTCTCCCCCTTTGACATCCATAAAAAAAATAAAAGATTAAACATGGAAATTGGATGTCTTGTAATCAAGTTGCTCCCCCTAAATTTTGCACTTCATTACTCTAAGTAAATGATATTGATTAAGCTCTCCCTATCAATATGAATATGATTTTTCGATTAAGTTCAATTCTAATTCTCCCCTTTAATCATCAAGCAAAATATATCATATAGGCATGTGATGTATAACTTTCCCCTATTGACATCCATTTACAAATTTGACATTTAAGCAGAGGATGTTATTCAGTTTCAAGATATGCAATAAATGAATATATGATTTGTCAATTAAGCATATAAAATCTAGACTAGAACGAATTGATTGAAAATTTTAGAGGATAAGAAATTATACCCACTTTGAAACTTGAATTCGTTATAATCTCCATTCGGTGATGCAACCACCTTTGAATTTGACTCTCAAGTTTGCCCAGTCGCCACTGATCTCCTCCTCAAGTACCTACAAGTGTAGATTTAGGTACCCAAATAACTTTGGATCCTTGAATGTTAGCTTTGGGAACCCAAACCATTTTGGTTTTAAGAGTCCACACACTTGAAGAGCCTTGCTTAATGAACACATGCTTGCCATTTCGTGTAGTGTGAGACACATGGTTTTTCAATTTTGCTTTGTATCCTAAACCATGTTTATCTAGTGATTGTCTTTGACTACCAAAAAGCATGTCAAGTGATGGGAATTTTATTTATACCGCAAGTGCACGGCGTCAATGAAGACGTGGCAAGTACGGGTCAAACACAAGGAGGGAGAGATATTGTTGGTTTTGTGATTTTCGATTTAGGATAGAAAGAGAGAGAAATAAGTTGGTTTTGAGATTTTTGGTTTTTAATTTTCTAAAGCACGAAACATGAACAAATAAAACTAAAACAAGAACAAAGATGGTGAATTCCGTTGTTGGGTGGGTGTTTAGATATCGGGTTTAGATTAGAGAATTCTGAAACTTATAATAAATCATATTAGTTATAAAGCATTACATGATAAGTGATTCAACATAAACTCAAGTAATAAAAACATACTAACACGAAATTAAAATAATAACTTTATTCTCTTCTCATAACCCTAAATCCGTCACCCCCACCCTTTGGAAAGCGTTAGAAACTCATGGATGGAGGGAGGAGAAGGGGTCCTAGAAAACTACAAAAGAAAACTAAAAACAAGAAATAACAGAACATAAATTTATTACTAAACTAAGGACTAAAAATAAGAACATAAGCTAAGGACTTTTACAACATCGTTTCCGAGACTATTTATAGCCGATACAAGGAACCCTAATACAAAATAGGAACGTACACATGCCAATACACGACTGGACAAAATCTGGGGCCACAGATCAAAAAGGGGGCGGCGTTTCCGCCGCACAATGCATGTAAGATGCGGCGATTTCGCCGCAATATCTGGTCTGATTTAATCCGGATTTTTCCTGTGTGTTTATGGTATGATTTCAATGTCCTTTGCGCGTCTGGATGATTTCTTTCTTTTCTTTTGAGCTCCGAATTAATTCCTTCATATATTTGGAGATCCAAATTGATTTTTCTTTAGAATTTCTCCAAAATAATATTTTGGTACTTTAATTTGCATAAAGTACAAATAAGCCTTGAGGAAAATAAAAGAGGAAAATAATATTGTGGACTTCTGATAGTAATTAAGCCTTGAGGAAAATAAAAGAGGAATAAAAATGTGGAAAGCACATCCTGCAAAATGATTATAAAAGCCCAAGCCTTCGAGTCACTGGTCCGTAGGGGTATCTTGAAACCCGGTAACTTGAGTCTACCAGCTCGGGATTATCGACCAAACTCGCTACACGAATGCAAAAGGGTAAAAATGTCAGAAAAAGCAAATGTGTTGAATCACGGAATAAGAAAAAAAATACTCAAGGCCCAAAGCTAAAAGAATGTTTCATGCCATGGTTGATCTGAATGATACTTCACCACCAGAGGATGCGTGCAAAATAATTTATGTGATAACATGTGTAGAAGGGTTAGTGGTGTGAATGTTGGAGGAACAAAGACCAAGTCAGAATTTTGATGAGTTAGATTTGTATAATGAGCATGCAAGAATTCTAAGTGAGATGTATAAGGTTGAGGTGGAGATATTGAGAGTTATTAATGAAATGTTGAATTAAGACTTTGTGGGTGTGTCAACTGAAAACCCTCACGAGAAAAAACTCGTCCTCTAAGGAAACTTGGGGGTTTAAAGGCTTGTTGCACATGCTAAGTGCAACCGTGATTCCTACGAAAGTGAGTTAGGATTTCCCTATTTTCATTTTTCTTATATTCTGTTTTGCTAGGGACTAGCAAAATCTAAGTGTGGGGGTATTTGAGGCATTGCATACATTGCATCATATGTCTTTCATTTAGATTAATTTTATATCAATAAATGCTACTAAGGTATGTGTTTAGTCTTATTTTACACCAAATTAAATTCGATCAGCTTCAAGTCATAGCAAGTCAAACCAATCTCCTCCTTAATTGAGTCTGAGTCCTTAGGGGCCAATGTCTAATTGATTTTAATTTTAAAGCTTGGGTGACACTTTAGGATTGTGATTTGTGGGCCACGGAAAGGTAATGAAATCCCCACCGTATCTTTTCCTACGGAGTTGCCCTTAAGATAGTTTAACTTAAATCTAGCAAAGATAGTCAAACAATGGTCTTTAGTGGGGGCAATTGCAAGGTTGTATGCAAATTATATTATATGCTTAAATGCAATTGATAAAAACCGCGATACGTACCTTGCCTCCAGCACTCTTCAACAAGAATTAATTTGCAAGAATTTAGCAAGAATAATGCAAACAAAACATTATATGATGCATGGACTAAGTTCTTCTAGTTTTGCCAATTTTTAGGTCAGAGTTGAATTATTGCCAATTATGGAATTTGCCCTAACACGTGCAGTTCTACGATAAGGAAATTTTCCGAAACTAGAAATTACGAGGAAAAAGGCAACAAAGGTTACCAATGCAATGCTCAGTCAGGTTCACCGCCCGCTCTCGAAATTTCAGTAGCTCCACGCGTCCACCCAGAGATGGCGCTAACCCCAGAAAAAATTGAAGCCCAGAAGCCTTTGTTGTGCGGCGGATCCGCCGCAGGTTGTGATTGATATGCGGCGATTTCGCCGCCCTGCTTGCTCTGGCTGCGTTCAGATTTCACCGCGCACTCTGTTGTCTCCTGAAACACAAATCCAAATACTTAGATCGCGCACAAGATAAACAGAATAGAATCGAAATCAACAAAATAAACAAAATCTGCGTCGCCTCCCCGGCAACGGTGCCAAAAACTTGATGAGAATTTTATTTATACCGCAAGTGCACGGCGTCAATGAAGACATGGCAAGTACGGGTCGAACACAAGGAGGGAGAGATATTGTTTGTTTTGTGATTTTCGATTTAGGATAGAAAGAGAGAGAAATAAGTGGGTTTTGAGATTTTTGGTTTTTAATTTTCTAAAGCACGAAACATGAACAAATAAAACTAAAACAAGAACAAAGATGGCGAATTCCGTTGGGTGGGTGTTTAGATATCGGGTTTAGATTAGAGAATTCTGAAACTTATAATAAATCATATTAGTTATAAAGCATTACATGATAAATGATTCAACATAAACTCGAGTAATCAAAACATACTAACACGAATTTAAAATAATAACTTTATTCTCTTCTCATAACCCTAAATCCGTCACCCCCACCCTTTGGAAAGAGTTAGAAACTCATGGATGGAGGGAGGAGAAGGGATCCTAGAAAACTACAAAAGAAAACTAAAAACAAGAATTAAAAGAACAGAAATTTATTACTAAACTAAGGACTAAAAATAAGAACATAAGCTAAGGACTTTTACAACATCATTTCCGAGACTATTTATAGTTGATACAAGGAACCCTAATACAAAATAGGAACGTACACGTGGCAATACACGACTGGACAAAATCCGGGGCCACGGATCAATAAGGGGGCGGCGTTTCCGCCGCACAATGCATGTAAGATGCGGCTATTTCGCCACAATATCTGGTCTGATTTAATCCGGATTTTTCCTGTGTGTTTATGGTATGATTTCAATGTCCTTTGCGCGTCTGGATGATTTCTTTCTTTTCTTTTGAGCTCCGAATTAATTCCTTCATATATTTGGAGATCCAAATTGATTTTTCTTTAGAATTTCTCCAAAATAATATTTTGGTACTTTAATTTGCATTCGGGTCCTCGGCGTTTTGCAATTAATTCCCTGACTACTTTTGTGCTTAAGTCCTTGGCCTTTTTGTAATTAGGTCCTTGAATGCTTTTATGCTTGGATGAACTTCCATTTGAATCCCGATAATCTTGAACTTGGTCTTTATGACAGAAATGAGTCTCTTGCACGCATTTATGCTCGGGATATAGGTAATTTGCATTCAGGTTCCTGTATTCTATAAATAAGACTAAACACATACCTTAGTAGCATTTATTGATATAAAATTAATCTAAATGAGAGACATATGATGCAATGTATGCAATGCATCATCAAGCATCTTGGTTCTCTTTGTGAACCTTTCAAGATCTTTTCTAAGTTGAGCATTTGATGCCATAAGATCTAGTTGTTCAACATCAATGGGTGTTGCCTTTGGACCGCCAAGTTTTAAAGCATTTTCCTCATGTCTAGAAATCACCTCATTCTTATCATGCATGATTGATTCAATTTGGCTTTGGAGATCCTTGATTAGCTTTCTAACATTCTTATTTTTGTCACAAATGATTTCATATTGTTTAACTAAGTCATTGAATGCATTTTGAAGCTCATCATGTGTATAAGTTTCTTCATTAACACTAGAATGTGAGCTATCACTATAATATGACTTAGTTGAGCATGCATGTGATTTAGTAGAGCAAGATTTAGAGGATACCTCACTTCCTTCATCTTGAATTGCCATGTAGCACATGTGTACATATTCCTTTGTTGATGAAGGTGTGGTTGATTAGGATGAGGATGATGATGATGAATCATCCCAAGTAGCCATGTGAGCTTCCAACCTCTTCTCTTTTCTCTTACTCCTCTCCTTTTCCCTCCTTCTCTCATTTCTCTCATTTTTCTTCTCCTTCTCTTTTCTCTCATTTTCACTCTCCTCCTTCTCCTTCTTCTTTTCTCTCATTTCACTTCTTCTACCTCTTCTTTCATTCTTTTCTTCCTTATCCTTCTTGAGGTATTTAAAGAAGTCTTTGGCTAGGACTTCAATGTCCTCATCTTCTACACTTCTCCTTGGTTCCTCAAGATTTGCATGTAATGACAAGAAAGGTTTGTTCTTGGAGGCTTCCTTCTCCTTTCGATGGTTGATTTGAAGTTCATACGCCATCAAATTTCCAACGAGTTCCTCCATCTTTAATTTGGAAAGATCATGCGGCTCTTCAATTGCGATGACTTTATCTTCCCAATCATTGCTAAGCGACCGGAGGAACTTCCTTGTATTCTCTCTTTCATTGATTTTTCTTCCAAGGACCAAAAGAGAGTTTGTGATATCGGAGAAACGAGTGTTCATTTTGCTTATGTTCTCACCGATTTGCATAGAAAAAATCTCATATTTATGCATGAGGAGACTAATGTGAGTTTCCTTAGTTTTGCTATCACCCTCATGATGCATTTGTAATCTATGCCATATTTCATATGCACTTTCACAACCCCTAATTCTATTATATTCTCCCTCATTAAGGCCACAATACAAGATGTTCATGATTTTTAAATTCATTTCGATTTCTTTCATTTTGACCCTAGAAATGAATTTAATTCATCTTCATTTGGGGATGTGTAGGGATTTTGAAGAAACATCCAATACTTAAGGTCATTTGAAATTAGGAAAATTTTCACCCTGTTTTTCCAATAATCATAATTAGACCCATTAAGCAAAGGAGACCTAATTGTGCACAATCCCTCTACATGATTAGAAGTTCATGCCATTGCTAAAACATAAGGTTAAGTAAAGAAATTTAGCTCACAAGGCTCTAATACCAAATGTAGGATCGTAATGGTCTTTAATTCTAATCACTTTTAGGCTAATTACCTACTTGTTTAAGCACTCAAGTATATGCAGCGGAATTTAAACAAATAAACAAGAAAGTAAAGAATACAAGGCAAACCACAAAAAGACCCAGTGATTTTTATAGAGGTTCGGCCTCCTTCCTACTTCCTCTCTTGCAAGCTCCGCTCGAACTCCCTTGACCTCCGCTCGCGTCTTCACTATCAACCTTGTTCCGGGCTGTGATTAAGCCTTTTACAAAACAAGCTCCACGAACACCCTCATGAGCTTAACTTTCTTCTCTCACGATCCGAGACGAACACTTTGGTCTTTCATTGAAGTCCTTGCTTCCTTGAATAACAATGTTGAGTGGAACACACTCTCTAACTTTGGCACACTTAGCTTAAGATGTGGAATCAATACTAAAGTGTGGAAGTGTAAGCTTGGAGAGTAGATTTGGGGAATGGGAGACTTGGAGTTTTCTCTTAAGTGTATATGGCAAATGGAAGTGTAAGAGTTGTGTAATTGTGTCATAGGAACACCTATTTATAAGCTCCTAAGGTGTTATAGCCATTGGGATTAATTGGGTAAGGGTTTGTGTAAGAAAGAGAAAACAGAAACCTGCAGGATGTATTTCAGCATAAGTTTGGTCGACCATTGGGCAATTTTGGACTTGGTTTGGTCGACCGCCAAAGGTTATGACTTAGGTACACTTAAGTTAACGATCAAACACCATATAGGGTTTGGTTGACCGAAAACTTCCAGACTCTACTGGGTTGGAGAAAATGATCATGTTCGGTCGACCGATCCAAATTCTTCGGTCGACCGAAAACGTCCAGGCAGTTGCACAAATCGGGAGACTAAAGTTCGGTTGACCGAACAGGTCCGCGGTCGACTGATAGGCAAAATGTATTTTGGGGTATTTGGAAATAATACGAATACGACCGTTGGTATAAAACGACAAACCAAACGGTTAGAAATTTGGGAAGACTCTGTCGACCGAAACTGGACAGGAAAAACACTACAGGATAATTGATCACCCGATCGACCGAGAGGTGTGGTTAGGTCGATCGAATGCGGCAGACTGTTCAGGTTAAGTGTTAGTGTTTTCCGGTTTAAGTTTGGGTGATCTATTGAAGTCCAAACGATGTGAAAAATTGTGTGTTACTTCTATAGGAAACCTAGTGTGTATTTGATTTGATTTTAGCTCAAGTATGCTCAATTTACACAATGTTCCTAAGACTCAAAGAAAGCAAGATTACTTGTCTTCTACATAGCTTTAATACATATCTTGACTTGATTTCTTTTCTTCCTTGAGTCTTGATCACCTGTAGAGGTTAGCACAATACAATATATATGCTATGCAATATGTGTGCTACTCTACATTGATTATAATTAAGATTAGGTTGATTAAATCATCAAAACATATATTAAGGCCAAAAAGCCAACATTTTCCTCTTACACAAGATGTCTGATTCTTGTTGCCGTATCATTCACCTATCTCTAAAACTATTATTGTGGTTTGTTATTGTCTACAATTGCAGAAATGCCAATTTAGCAGCGACAAGTACAGATCGTCTGTAGGTACTTGTAAGCCATCGATTAACAATACCTCAAGCAAAGGCAGTTGGTAAAGAGGATGGATGTCACAATTACACTACTAATAAAAGACAATTACAATACAATCTAAAGTAACACTAAACTATCTATTTGCCTAACTAAGCAACCAACTAGTGCTCTAACTGCACTAAGTAACATGAAACAATAATATGAAATTCCTTGTGGGTGAAGATGAATACTTAGAGGGGTTTGTCAACTCAGAATCTGGGGGAAAGCAATGAAAAGAAAATGAGATTCTGTTTGACTGTGTAGAGGAGTTAGTTTGTACATTCCAGAGAATCCAGACCCACTTTTTGTCGGATTCCATGATATATACAACAAATTAATTTTCCATTCCCATTGTTAGAGGTTGAAAAGCAACAGAAAGTCATCATATGTGATCGACCAAACACATTTCCGTCCACTGAAATATTCTTAACGGACGATCGAAAACATTCCAGTCTACCGAAATCCTTAAAAGAAATCACGAGTTCGGATAACCGAAATGCATTTGGTCATCCATTCACGTTTAGAGAAACTCCATTATTTCTCATTTCGCTATTATTTCTCATTTCGCTCCACTGACCTTATTTCAGTCATCTATGTTTGGTATCCAAATAGGCCGGAAATTATTTGTCTAAACATACACAAACAACATAATTCAGTTAAAGAGAAATTATCTTCCATTGTATTATGCTTTCCTCTGCTTTCCGTTGGACTCCCAAAATTACTTTCCGGAGCTTTCCACACCACTAATATCCCCTTAGGCAAAATGAATTAGTGTGTGAGTGCAAATACAAGTGAGCATTGAAGGTGTCTCATGGAAACCAACCAGTCTACCAATCATTATATAACATAATCTTGTTTGCGATTTTAATAGAGGTTTCTATCAATATACCTTTCAAAATGGTTTTAAATCATATGCTCAGGGGTGGGCGCAAGTCTCTTCAGTAGAGATCGAGATCCAAGGCTATTGATGGACACGAAATCAAACCAATGTGTAGCAATCAAATTCTAATGATATTAACTAGTAGATCTACCATAAATTGATACATATTCAAATCTTATGTCTAATACTAGTAGGAATTGTTGAAATGTTATTATAAAAAAAAGTAGGAATTTTTTATGATGAAAACATGCAAATTTAAATCTAAGGTCATACATTAGGACCCAAAAATCAAGATAAAATGAAACCTTGATACATGAGCGTAGGAAGTGAAACAAACAACCAAGTAACTATTACAGATCGACATGCGCAACAAAAATCCATACTCCCACAACCCACGATCAACATGTAAAATCCATAGATCTACACTATAAACATGATATTAATTCACAAGCAACTATCAAAATCAAGGTACCCCATCGTCTCCACCTAGAGGTTAATGTCATTTTCAATTTATATACTTCACCAAATACTTTTCCAACTCCCAGTCTTCCGGTTTTCCATTTGTTCCTCTATTATGTTGTTAAGTTTCCGGTTGAATATACTTGAATAGGCTATATATAATATAAGTGAAACATAAATAATAGGCAAATTTTTTGAACTAGATTTATTATAAGAAAATAGCATATTACACCTCCAACAAAAATATCTAGCAAACTAGGCATCCTACAAAATTATTTAGCAAACTATGTCTAGTTTCACCATGTCACAATACGTGACGGAGACAAACTTTTGTTCATTAAGAACTCGACAGTGGCAATGCCAAGTTTATTACTAGAAATCTGTGATGGCATCGTCGAGTTCTAATTTTATGTTTGCTTTACAATAAATTTTATACTTACAGTTCAAATATGAAGTAATTTAAATAAATACCTTTTTAATGAAACAAACATAAAATCTACTATTGTTTTACCCCAAAAAATGAAAATGTATGATTTAAACATAAGTAATAAAACTACGTCTCTAGTCTTTTTTTTATAGATTTGGTTGTGTCGTTTTGGAGTTGTTAGGAAGGAAAAGGTAGAATTACGGGTTCGTGGACTGGAAAATGAATGGTATTGTGGTGCTAAGTTTGGGTGTTCTAAGTATGACTAATCAGTGATATTTATCATCTAATTAGTTTGAAATTTTAAGTTACATTTAAAGATTGTAGAAAAGCTTTATAGTAAAGAAGCCTTGAGTGACGAATAAAATTGTGAACTTGCTCTCTATTAGTTGCAAGCGGTAGGTGTTGTGATTGTGTGGATGTCTGACATGTTATTCGCATGATATAATAGAAGTTAAAATTTAAAGCATGTGTTGTTCTTGTACAATACTTTGGGGGAATGGAAAAGAAGTAAAAAGACTATAAAACATCTCTTCTAGCAAAAAGTGTCTCATTCCATTTTCTTCATGATTGTCTATTTAGAAACATATTTATTTTAACTGACTTAATATTTCAATTGTAAATATAAAATTTATTACAAAACAATCATAAAAATCAGAATTCGACGATAACGAGTTCCCCGAAGCTAAAAGACAAAAATTTGTCATCATCCCGTGCCCGTGATGGAGACAAACCTAGTTTGCTAAATATTTTTTTGGAATACCTAGTATGCTAAAAGTTTTTCTAAATAATATCGACTTAACGGTTAACATACTAAAACTTATTGTGCTTTTTTTAGTGATATATTAAAAATAATTATGAAAATATTAGTTATTTTTGGAAGAAAATAGTAAACTTTGATGTACAATTATTAATAAATAATTACTTCATGAAAAGGAAGTAGAACCTAAATTTCAATGTCAATTTCTTAGCAATCTGTATCATTATTAAAATTAAGTTTAAAAAATAAATGAATAATATATTGATAAACGAATATATTATATATATCTTAGATATACAAGATACAACTAGTACAAGTAAACCTAAAAGTTAAAGGAAAATGATTTGTTCACGCTGCGTCCCAGTCACTGTCTGACGTGGCAGTTTATTCAGCAGTCTAGTCAGCAAAGATTAATAAAATCACATATTATTTATTTATTTTGGGTCACATCACATGCACGCGTAACTATGCGACCTTTGCTTTCCACCATACATATCGTAACGAAACCTTTCATTATCCACTATAACGGTTCATTCTTCATCATTTTCTTCCAGTAGAAGGCGAGATCGGTAAAAGGGAGACGAACATGGGAGTGAGTCTTGAGGGAGGTGGGGACGCCGACGACGTTGGTTAGGACATCGCGGTGAAGTTGGTCGGCGAGGAGGGGGAGGAAGTAGTCGACGTTGGAGCTCGTCCCGAGGCGAGGAGGAGGAGGAATGTGGTTCTTTGTAGCTGATTTGAGTTTTTTGCGTGATGTTTTTTGGGGAAAGTTTTATTTTCTTGTGGTTGATTTAAAGTTTTTGTTTTTGTTTTTGTTCTTGTTCTGTGATGGATCGGTCTTGGTTTTTTGGAAGTGTGGTTCCTTGTAGCTAATTTGGGTTTTTTGTGTGGAGTTTTTGGGGAAAAGTTTGGTTCTTTGTGGCTGATTTGAAGTTTTTGGTTTTTTCTGTGATGAATTTATCTTGGTTTTTTATGTTATTTTGGGAAGTTTGTTTCTTTGTAGTTTTTGTTCTTTGTAGTTGTTTTGGTTTTTTTGTGTGATGTTGTTGGAGAAAGTTTGATTCTTTGTAGCTAATTTCAGGAGTTGTGGTAATGATTTTTTTTGGGTTGTTGGTGTTTTGTCTTGAAAGTTTGGTTCTTTTTCTTTGATTTCGTTTGTGGTGTTCTTGTCTAAAGTTGGTTTTTCTTTGATATTAGTTTTTTTGGGGTTTCTGATTTCTTTTCACGGAGTTGGGTTTGATTTCGTATTCTTGTTTGCTAATTTCAACTTGGGTTGTTTAAAAAGACAACAATTATGATAAAAAGGACAAACGCATGTAATAAAAAAAACACATACTTAAAAAAGACAAATCACTACTTAAAAAGGACAAACCATTACTTAAAAAGGAAAAAAACCTCGACATATAAAGGACAACCTACCAATATAAGAAGGACCGACCCAGCTGTTAAAAAGGACGAACCTACACTAACAAGTACAAACCGGTACTTAAAAAAGATAAACTTATGCTTAAAAAAGATAAACCATTACTTAAAAAGATAAAACCTAGACATAGAAAGGACAACCCACCAATATAAGAAGGACCGACCCAACTATTAAAAAGGACAAAACCTTAGTTAAAAAGGACAAACCTACACTAAAAATGACAAAATTATACTTAAAAAGTACAAACCGGTACTAAAAAAAGGATAAACTCATACTTAAAAAAGACAAACCACTACTTAGAAATGACAAACCATTACTTAAAAAGAAGAAAACCTAGACATAGAAATGACAACCTACCAATATAAGAAAGACCGACCCAACTGTTAAAAATGACAAAAAACATACTTAAAAAGGACAAACCTACACTAAAAGGGACAAAATCATACTTAAAAGTAACAAACTGGTACTAAAAATGATAAACATATACTTAAAAAAGATAAACTACTATTTAAAAAGGGCAAACCATACCATAAAAATGACAAAACATGAACTCTTCATATTACCTTTCTATCTGAAGTTTGCATGAGGAAACCAAATGTTGCGTTGGGAAAAGTAAAAGTTGCATTGGGAAACCAAACGTTGTAGTGAGAAAGTAATGTTGCATTGAGAAATTAAATGTTGCATGTGACACAAACATGTTATTAAATTAATTTATCTGTTGACTGTACTGATCACGTCAGACGCGTCTTTGGCGTTTTCGTTTGTGTACCACGGTCCAAAGTTAAACGCAATCACCTAAAAAGTAGATTTCTCTTAGCCGGTCCCCCTCTCCTCCTTCCATGGACAAAATGCAACCATGTGTCTTCTTCTCCCGGATTCGGAGAGAGACACTGAGCCAACAACAACATATTAAATATTTTGTTTTATTTATGATAGGAAGCAAACTATTAAAAGTTGAAACTCCCAACAACTCACGCCAAATTAAAAGTTAAACAAACCCTCGTCAGTCACACAAAAAAAAAACACTAACACAAAAACCCTCAACATTTTGTGTGACAAAATCAAAAGAAACAGATTATTATCTGCTTTCCCTCGATACCCTTCACATCTTCAAAACTCTTCACTCGGTCTTTCTTCTCCTCTTTGCTTTATATATATATATATAAAAGAAAAGAAGAGAGAGAGAGAGTTTTGGCTTTTCCGTTGTCCAACTTCCAGTCTTTTCGAGTTTGGGTACGAAAGGAATCGAGATTGGAGTTTTGGGTCTTTGTACAACTGTTCCCACGGTTGTTTCTTGGTTCTGGAGCTGAGAGTGCCGGAAAGATTGGATCTTGCGGGGGAAAATGTTGATGGGTTTTGCTCCTTTGGAGCTCTGTTCAATTGGGTTCTTGTTTTTTTCAGATTTGAGTTTGGTTGAAGTTGGGCTTTCCCTTTTGGGCAGGAATTAGATTGTTGGTTTCTTTATTTGGTGGGTCTTTGGAGAGGTTGTGGTGGTTTGGTTAGATAGATAGATCTGAGAGAGTAGATAAGTTTCTTGGGAGTTTTTAGCCTTAAATAAGTTTCTTGGGAGTTTTTAGCCTTAATGAAGTTGCTTAGATTTTCTCCTTGGATTGTGATTTCCATATTTGGAATTGGGACTGTCTTTTTGTGGGTCTTATCCTGCTCTTTTGCTGGATATGGGGTTCTAAACAGAGGTCAGGAGCTCAAATTTGCGGCCGTAACTCCTTCGAAAAGACCGGGTAGTCCACCCGTGTTTGCGTATTGGATATCGGGCACTAAGGGTGAGAAAAATAAGATTTTTAGGCTTCTCAAGGCAGTTTACCACCCGAGAAATCGGTATCTTTTGCACCTTGATGCTGGTTCCACAGACGCGGAAAGGAAGGAATTAGCCTCCGCGGTGCTGTCCGAGAAGGTCTTCATGGCTTTTGGTAATGTTGATGTGGTGGGCAAAAGTTATGCTGTTGATAGGACTGGATCGTCTTTGGTGTCCGCCACACTTCATGGCGCTGCGCTTCTGCTGATGACAAGTGCAGAATGGGACTGGTTCATCACTTTGAGTTCGTCGG
Source organism: Triglochin maritima (assembly GCA_963682175.1). Classification (NCBI taxonomy): domain Eukaryota; kingdom Viridiplantae; phylum Streptophyta; class Magnoliopsida; order Alismatales; family Juncaginaceae; genus Triglochin; species Triglochin maritima. The sequence goes on along the minus strand of OY821774.1, from coordinate 25,167,740 downwards.
ATTATCCAATCGTGGCACAGGATGGTGAGCTAGAAATCATGTGCTTTTGTTTATTAGAGCAAGTTTTTCAGTGCATTGGTATTGTGTCCTGTTTCTGTGTACGAAAATATGTTGTTGTTTGGTTAAAACATTGAAGTGTTGTTTATTTTAAGCGTTCTAATCATCTGTTGTTTTTTCCTCTTCTTATTATCTTATGCTAAATGGAGACTCCATTTGTTTAATTACCCATGTTCATGAATGAACAATTTTAAAGGAATAGGGATCTAACAATTGGTGTGAACTGTGAACCAGCATTTGTTTACTTGCGACTTCCCATGAATTAGTAAGATTAGAACGTGGTTAACAATTATACATGGGGAGCTTTATTGAGCTTGGTGTCATGATGGATAATATGATGTTGACTTATTCGTAATCCGACATATTTAAGAATGTTAAGGTGAATCTCTTATAAAGGAAGAACCAATTATTTATTTTTTTACCAATTTGGATATGTGCTGGTCGAGTTCAACAAAATGAAAAATTTCGAGGTCTAAGTTTGCCAATTACCTATTGATCATATTCTTGAAGCAGTTTAAGTTTTGTTTGATCTCATTGTAAACTCATTTTCTATTTGCTTCATCATCTGAAAATCTATTATTCAGCTAATATAAGTCACTTTCTGCATCTGAACTTTTCTTTTCTCTTAGTAGATTTGTTGGTTTAAAAAAAATGCTAATAATGCTGCACTTGTCTATTACTTTACAGATCTTCTTCATGCTTTTACTCCTTTGCCGAGGGATCTAAATTTTATTGATCACACCAGCGTTCTTGGTTGGAAAGAGTAAGAAATCAAGAAGTTCATTATTTTTCTTTTTGGTTACTCATTTGCTTCACATCTAATCTTTATTATAACATGACGAAATATAGGTATGAAAGGTTCAGAAAAATTGTCATTGACCCTAGCCTTTATATGCGCAAAAACACCAAGTTCTTCACTGCTTCAGAAATACGAGACATGCCTGATGCTTTCAAAGTTTTCACAGGTTTGTCTGTCTAGCCAAGGACACATTGGGGTTTTCAGTTTAGCTATAGTTCAATTTTTTGACCGACATGAATGCTACGATTTTTCAAAGTGGGTAAAAACCTTCTATCATGTAGATACACATATAGAATGAAAAGTACTTCTCCCATACTTCTATTAGCAATGCATGTGCATGGTATGCTATAGTGTAGAATTCGTAAAGACATTTCCTCCACTGTTGAGATTTCGATACTAATTATTCTTCAGATGCACCCACTAGGATTTGTTGATTATTGAGCTTGGAATAGCCAAAGTGAGTCGCATCACAGGATGCAGTTACAGAAAAACTTAAGGGGCAAAAAATCTTGGGACATTGATTTGAACTTTTGTGTTGTCTGCTTGACATTGTAGGATCTCCATGGGTTATTCTGAGCAGACTCTTTGCGGAACACTGTGTTCACAGCTGGGATAACCTCCCACGAAAATTACTCATGTACTTCTCCAATGTGCCTTATGCAATGGAATCGTACTTCCAAACTGTGATCTGCAATACCCCTGGGTTCCAAAATACCACCGTGAACAATGACCTTAGGTACTTCGTGTGGGACAATCCTCCGAAGTTGGAACCCCTTCCCCTCAACAGCTCAAACTACAAGAACATCGTCTCCAGTGGAGCGGCATTCGCCAGGAGATTCATGGAAGACGACCCTGTCCTCCGAAAGATCGACGAGAGCATTCTAAGGCGCAGACCAGACGGTGTGACTTCTGGAAAGTGGTGTTCTGGTGGGGAGAACCTGGAGAATCCTTGCTCTAGTTGGAACGAAATTGATGTCGTTAAGACGCGACCTTCTGGTAAGAAACTTCGCAGTCGGATAGCCAACGTCGTTTCTGCTGAAAGGTTGCGCGCCAACCAGTGTAAGGTGACGTGAATCCAGGGATGCTTTTGACATCATTCTTTCAGGTGTTGAGCCTTGTGCTGGATGTTATACTTCCATTTATCCTTTTTGGAGTAGTATCACATGCTGTGAATCACTTTCAGTTCATGGAGGTCATAGCAATTTTGATGTTTTAGGCAGCAGCAGTGAGGATAAAATTGGTGAATGCTGTAGTGGGAGTAGTTCGGGAATTACAGATTCATTAGTCAGATATTTGTGCACCTTTGATAACTGAGATGTGTTGCGATAATATGATTTATTTTCTTGATATAAATCACATTTCACGTTAATTAACTTTTCTAGGATTTCGAAATCTTATACTTCTGAAACAATAGATTTTAGATTTTTTTTTGAAATTCCAAACTAAATATCTATCAAACACATTTTTCAAACTAGACTCGTTTCCACTACTTGGTGACGTGACAATTTTTTTTGTTTCTAAAGACCTCGGTGTCTGAGACTCAAGTTCTGTAGAAAAAAATTCTTTTTAGAATTCGGCTTTGAGAACGTCAAGTTATACATAGACGAAATCATCATTGGTTGTGTCGATTTCAACCAAGAGGGTGCAAAGCGGGATTGGAGTCTGATTTGAACAGAACTCGGCACTGGTCGTCGAGTTCCTGTTAGACAATTTGAACAGAACTAGACACTTCACTCGTCGAGTTCCTGTTAGACAATTTTGTTAATCATTCATTTCCTGTTAGAAAATAAGTCAATTATTCTTAGGAAAAAAATTCAAAGACATACACCACGACCACCATAGTAGTACAATCAAAATTTTGCATATGCAATTTTTTTTAAATCATACACGAAACTATCCTAAAAAAGTATTATCGTTCAACGTTATAACTACATGATTTGTTGTCCTTATGTATGTATATATTTTAAAAAAATTATACATGTAATTATGATCGTTTCAATATTTTCGACAATTTCATACACTATTTTATATTTATTCTAATATAATATAATCTTTATATATATTAAAATAAATTGATATAGAATCATACCCAAAGACTCTCTAAAACCTTTATGAAGATCCGGAGTTGCGTTGCACGTCGAATCGCCCGTCGATTTCCCTCTAAGTGTTCACCAAACTCTAAACAAGATTAGAGAGAAATGAGCTAGCCAATTCAATCTCAAAATCAAGGTTAGAATCTAGCTAATAACTCATTTATGCTCCTTGAGAATTTAATCTCCAAAAACTTGAAATAATTAAGGAATTTTCGGATGGATTAATAGGGTGGTTAAGGAGAAAGAATTTTTTGCATTCATTAAAACAATGAGGGAGAGAAGACCTATTTATAGGGTCTCCCAACACCCACATCATGGGCTAACCACTAACCCATGATCTCTTGTTTTTCTCTCCCTAAAATCAGTCACAAATTGACACATAATCATCATTAAAAACGTTTGACCACAATTGGAATAAATCCAACGCATGATCAACATTAATCCCTTAATTAATTTTAGCAAAATCGTGTTCACCGGTCGACCAAACTTGTCTACCGGTCGACCGATAGGCAGTTAATTGTGGTTTCGGTTGGACCATGAAACGGGGCGGTCGACCCATCACACGTTACCAAAATCACTATGATTTTTTTTGGTTAATCAAGCATGCCCAAACGGTCGACTGATTCAACACAACAACAATTACTGTGAATTTTCGGTCAGAGGGTGCTACAAGTCTATCGACCGTTCACAACCAAGAAAAGTTCCTGGGAACGTTCGGTCGACGTAGGCATCCATCCTGTCGACCTTTACAAACCCAGAAGTTATTGTAAATATTCGGTCGACCGGTTCCCAAAAACGCTCGACTGTTTTGTCTCGCTTTTTGCCTTTATCAAATTTTGGATTAACATCCAACAAAATTTGATCTTTGGAATTTTTAGCAAATTCATATATCATGTTATATATTATCATATGTAATGTCAAACTATTACGCCTCATAATACATACATCTCATATGAATTTATTCATGATTCTAATTATGTCATTTTCACGACATATTGATTTTATCGATTCACCACATGTATCATATTTCACACGAAACCCGATACATCATATGAACTTAAAATCAAGCTTCATGTTTTCCAGTTTTGTGATGTGACCTATGGGACGATCTAAACTAAATTGACAATAATATTAAACACTTAATACCATAAACTATAAGCGGTATCTAGCTACACATTATAGTTACACAATTAGCATAGATGTCTTGTTCACTCGAACTAAACACAATCCATTTAGTGATGTAAAGACATCACTTGTGTCTATCACTTGTCTCATGATATGAAGAATATTATACAAAGTAGAAATGTGTCACCTTTGTATTTTATATATTCATTTCTTGATCTCTTAAGCTAATTATAAATATGTAACGTAACATAAGTCACATTGTGCACATTATAATTTCGCTTTATCAAAGGCCCCAGTAATATCATCGCTCAAGTAAAGAGGGGCAATGATAATCTTTTGACGAACTATCTTTTCCAGCATAAGTTATATTTAACCAACTATTGTCTTTATCACTATACTCTATGATAGTTTTTGACAATAATCAAATTAAACACTCTTTATGTGAAAATATATGTCTCAAATCTTAAGATCCAAGACACAGTAAAATATTAATGAAACATAGCACAATTCCATAATATTTTACTTGCTAGTTCTATTCATTATATAAAAGTAATTTTTTCCTCTTTTATATACTCATGTCATTAAATATTTGTAGAGCTACAATACTTTTTAACTAACACGACAATCTTATCTCGATAATTAATGTTCCATGACAATTGCCATGATTGTGAATTAACTTTTGATTTATGTAAACAATTATCTTTTAGAGCTCTACGGTTAAGGACCAAGAGTCTCTTTCTTAATACTTCCAAAAGACGAATACGTTAATTAAAGAACAAAATGTTTGCACATTAAATTCATAATAATTGACATATAAAAATAAACTTTTAGAACACATTACTTTCAGTCTCCCACTTGTTATCAAAGTTTTCTCTCATATACATTCTCAATGTATAAAACAATAATAACTTGGGTAACCCTTTCAAATCACTCCACATGGTTCCTCAGACCCATAGACTCGAAATGCATTTTGCCTTTGGCTTGGGATAAAAGTTTTGTGAGTGGATCAGCTATGTTGTTGTTTGTGTCCACCCACAATAAATTTATTTTGCCTTCGTCGATGAAGTCACGTGTGACAAAATACTTACGATTCATGTATTTTCACCTTGTGATGGGATTTAGGATCCTTGATTTGCGTGATAGATGCACTATTGTCGCAGAATAACTATATGGGTCCCTCGCTCGAGGGAACTGCTCGAAGCTCTTCAAGGATCTTCTTAATCCACACTCATTCCTTGCTTACTTCAGCGACAACCATCACTTCAGAAGCAGTGGTTGAGTCGGCCGTAGTGGTTTGCTTCCAACTACGCCAACTCATGGCTCTACCATTCAGAAGGAAGACATATCCTGATTGAGACATCCTATCGTCAGGATCACTCATGAAACTTGCCTCCGAATAGCCCTCGGTTATTAGCTCCATTTGTCCTCCATAAACAAGAAACTTATCTTTGGTCCGGTTAAGGTACCTCAGAATATTCTTGACCGTAGTCCAATACTCAGGACCTGCGTTGGATTGGTTATGACTTGTCACGTTTAGAGAATACGAGACCTCAGGTATTGTGCAAGTCATGTCGTACATGATTGACCCTATTGCAGAAGCATAAGGGATATCCTTCATGTATTCTAAGTCTTTACGTGATTCAACACGTTGAGACCTCTTAAGTTGTACACTCATACTTATTGGGACATTGCCCCTTTTGGAGTTATTCATGCTAAACATTTCCAAGACCTTGTCAATGTATGTACGTTGACTTAGGCCAATGACTCTACGGGGTCTATCTCTATATATCTTGATTTCCAAGATGTATTGAGCATCACCCATGTCTTTCATTGAAAATGCAGATTTCAATGAACTTCTCGTTTTCTCTAGCAAAGGTATATGATTTCCCATGAGGAATATGTCATCGACATATAAAATCAAAAAACACTATGTGGCTCCCACTAACATTCTTGTATATACAATACTGTTCCTTACTTTGGACGAAATAAATCTTTTTGACTTCTTCGTCAAAGCGATTGTTCCAACTCTTTGATGCTTGCTTCAATCCATAAATGGACCGTTGAAGCTTGCATACTTTCTCGCTATTCTTTGGATCTTCAAAACCTTGAACTTGTACCATGTACCCATCCTCCTCCAAGTTCCTATTAAGGGACGTTGTTTTGACATCCATTTGTCATATTTCATAATCCTGAAATACGGCAATAGCGAGCATAATCCAAATTTACTTTAACATGGCAACCAGTGAAAAAGTTTCGTCATAGTTTGAATTTGAGTGAAACCTTTTGCTACATGTCTTGCTTTGTAGGTTGTCAAGTTCCCATTCATGTCCATTTTCCTCTTAAAGACCCATTTATTTTGAACGACTTTCTTTCCTTGAGGAATGTCAACCAAGTTCCATACTTGATTATCATACATAGATTCTATTTCGGATTCCATGCCTTGAAACCATAGTTTGGAGTCTTCTCTTTCCATGACTTCTTTAAAGGTCGAGGGATCATCGGTATCTAGTATCATGACCTCGTGAAGTCCCAAATACATATCGAGTTTCTTCTTTTACCTCGTAGACCTTCTAAGTTCTTTTGGTTATACGTGTACTTCTTGAACTTCTTCCACAATTTCTTGTGGAATTGGTTCATGTTCGATTTTCGAACGTACACTTAGTGGAGATGATTGAGTTTCTCACACAATTACTTGCGAGGGCTCTCACTCATGCTCCCACTTATCAAAGGAACCTCGGTTGGGCCTTCATGATCTTGAATGTTTTCATTCATATCATGATCTTGTAGAATATCTTGAGTTTCCTCAAGCACAATTCTACTCCCACTACGTTTTATTCTTTTAAGAAATTCTGTCTCCAAAAATACGACATCTCTCTTGACAATCATTCGATTGGTTTTATGCCAAAAGTAGTATTCTCTTGTCTCACGAGGATAACCTATAAAGAAGTGTTTTTCTGCTTTTGGTTGAAGTTTGGTCAACATCAATATTTTGACGTAGGTCTCTGTTGATACGTTTTAATTAACCGCAAGTGCACGGCTGCGTTGAAACAGTGACAAGTACGGGTCGATCCTCAGGGAGGTGAGTAGCCTCTGGTTTTCAGAAATCAAGTCGCAACAAAAGGGGGAAGAGTTTTGTTTATGTTAATCTACACTACACTAAACTACTAAGAAGACAAATGCAAAGTAAAGCAACTAAAGATTACTTTGAATCAAAACTAAAAGAATGTAAGACTAAGCTGGAATCAAGAGGAGAGAGACCCCTAGGGGTGGAGTGTGTGCACAGATGTAAAAAGATGGTGAAGAATGCATTCTATAGGCACAAATGTAGGTAGTGTTTTCATACATAGGAAGTGTCTAAAGGTTATGGCAAAACCTATCAATCCATTCACTAACCTAGTTGATTAACATTCATATACACAAGCTGGTTATTTCAGAACCTAAACAAGCATGGGAGGTGTCTAAGATGTGTGGAAAAACCCATCAAGTGTAGTATTCTACTCTAACAAGCAAGCATACATTCACATTTATCAACACAATCAAAATATAAAGCATTCATATCCATTCTTTAATGCATGTCTGAACATCATCTCCACTCCCAAAGGGGGATGGATCTACTCACTATACATTACTCTAACAATTAAACTAAAGAAGAAAAGAAACATTCTAACTACTTTAGCCTAGAATCAAAGAAATAAAACTAAGCTAAGCATGCATAAAGAAACAACATAAGAACAAAACAATGGAAAAATTATTTTATTAGATGACTCACATTGAAGGTAGCATTCTTCTCCACCTTGAGATTTTGCTCCAAGACTTACTCCAAGTAGAGAGAATGCCACCAAGCAATGTGTAATTACAATAGAAGGTGAAGAGTTCTATTTATAGCCATAGAAAAAGGTAATCCGGGACAATCCCCCGGTATGGGACTAAACAAATACCATAAATGGACTAAATACACACTAATACGTGACCCACCAAAATCTTGGCGGATTCGGGCCAAAACAGAACGCCAATTAGCGGTCTTAGACCGCCAATTGGAGGTCTATATGGTTCGGATCACGTTGGATTTTCTTCTGGGTTTTTCTGGATGGCTTTGTTGGTTTTTGATGTATCTACTTCACTTGTTGGAGCTCCGACCCGAATAGAATTGCCAAAATACTCCCCATGATGGTGTGAAGTATTCTTGTTTGCTCATTGGTCCTTTGATCTTACATTCAGGTCCTTCAATCTTGCATCTTAGTCCTTGAGTCTCTCAACTCAGTCCTTTTTCAGGCTTTGAGGTCCTTTTATGCCTCTTCTCTTCAAGCCTATTTATTTCTGAAATTCAAACATAAAACTCGTCACGTAGCATTGTTTAGGTGAAAGATAACGGATATAAGACAAAAATGTATGCATGAAATGATGTCAATCAAATACCTCCACACCTAACTTTTGCTAGTCCCGAGCAAAACAAAGAAAGAGAAAAGCATACGAAAAATAAGAAATCGTAACTCACTTTCGTAGGAATCACGGTTGCACTTAGCACGTGTAACAAGCCGTTAAACCTCCTTATCGCCAAGGAGGAGGAGTGTTGTCTCCTGAGGGTTTCAGCGGATATACCCACAAAATCCGAACAAAGATGCATTCTTCAATCTAGCTACACGACTCGTTGGCTCATTTTGTCGATCATGGGACGCGGCAATACTACGAGCAGACTCTATGTATGTAATCAGTCCACACACCTAGCCTAATGAATCATTCGTGAAAGTTAATTAAGGACTTAAGTGCAAGACATGGACAACATCAACATCCTCATGTGATACAAAGGGTAAGGTCCATTAAGGTTTTTATTTGACTTTTTTTTCTTTTTCTTTGGAGCATTATATTGGTTGGTGTTTGATTCTCCCAGGGTCAGGTTTCGTGCATCATTGCCTATGAGGACTTACACTATCACGTACACCTTCCCCCAAATCTCCACATAGGGCAATCCCTACCACCCATGTAACGGGAGTTCGGTCGGTGCATCCTAAGTCAGATGACTCGAGAGCACCAGGCACAAAGTCCCCTCAGTCCTACTTTCCCGAGTGATAGGAGCCGTGCGAGAAAAGAGAACACCTACTCACTTATTTCTTATCTACACATGAACCAAAACCCCTACACTTAATGTCTCACAACAAGATTTAAAGGGTCATTGACTACAACAAACTTACTTAAATTAACATACACAAATTATGGACACACTAGGTTCAGGGTGGACTTCTTTAAATGTTTGAGTACTCAAACCCTATGATTACTCGCCCCCCGAGGGAAAAGCGGGGTGCATCCTAACAACTCGATAAGACCTAAAGCCAGTAAACTAGATATCCTAATGCATCAAGTTCAAGACAATTTTGGGAGCTTTCGTTTTACTTTGTCTCTCAACGGTTTTGCACATGCTAAACACACACAAAACCCACAAAACATTTTTTTTCGCAAACACATGAAGATTTTTGAAAGAAATGTGAAAATTTTAAAGCACTAGGCATGCAAAAGAAGACAAGTCACCCAAGGATCATGACAAACAGATATATCGATATTAAATGCAGCACACTAACATGACCCTATCAATGCACATAAAAGAAATCAAAATCAAAGGAAAAGACTCAACTATGTACACACGTAAAACACCCCCCCTCCACACCTACATCATGCATTGTCCTCAATGAAAGTGAGCATGATACTACATGGATTTATGCATGAAAAAGGGAAGATCTCACCAACATGAAGCGCAACAGGAAGTTCATGGTTATAGTGATGGACACAAACCCGAATTCTCTCAAAACCTGTGAGATACTGAAGAAGGGAGACAAATACGTGAAGAAATGGGGCCCAAGTACACAAGGGTTGGGGCCCACAACAATCAAGTACACAAGGGTTGTGTTGCCTCACTAGGGTTTAGTTGCTCATCGAACAAAACCCTCCAACCAATAGGTGGGTGCATCGGAATGAGTTCCTCAACCTCATTCGATGGATGCAGCAGACCTGCATCACTAAGAATGGGGCTTCTCCCCAAGTCATCCAACAACGACCTCCCACCATCATTTATATCATCAAGCATAAGCTTGGTCGTAGGTGGGTCCTTGTTGGAGTCAATCTGAAGCTCAAAGGGCTTAATAGCCCTAGGACACGGGGTGACAACACCTTCTGGAATGGGCATATTATGAGGTGTGTCCCCCTCACTAATGATATCAACTGAATCATGTAACGAACACTCCCGTTGGACATTCATGTTTGATGCCAGCTCACTCTGTTGCATTGCAAAGACAGACAATGATTTTTCGCTGGGCCCACAAACATTCTCAATGGGTTGCATTGGTGTTAGGGGTGTTTGTTGATTTTGCGGTGCTTTCTCTAATTAGCGGATGAGATTGAGATTTAAAGGTTGATCCATGGGCTCCTGTTGCCTACCAGAGTTGAACACATGAAACTCGGCACTCATGTTACCGAATGAGAGCTTCATGAGACCATTTCTACAATTAATTAAGGCATTGGAGGTTGCCAGAAATGGTTTGCCCAAAATCAAAGGTATTTGAGAGTGGGTGTGCGCAACAGAATTGGTATCGAGGACAACGAAATCGACTGGAAATATAAAATCTCCAACTTTGATAAGCACATCCTTGATAATCCCCTTTGGAATACGAATGGATCTATCCACCAATTGGAGGGTGATTTTAGTTGGTTTCAATTCTCCCAAGTTCAAGTGTTGATAAACAGAAAATGGGAGGAGGTTGACCGCTGATCCTAAATTAAGCAATACATTACTCATGCTAATGTCCATAATCGTACACTGAATAGTACGACACCCAGGGTCCTTGTATTTTGTGTAGGTGAGATTGGACAAAAGTGACTAGATGGTGGTCTAGTAGTCGGTGCCTCTCTCATGTTACCCCAATATGAAGATTGCTCAGTCACACAATGAGGATTATCCCAACCATACGGGGTGTTCGTCTGAGCCACCCCAGGTTGCATGGGTCTGGAGTACCAGGGAGAATCGTCCTGGTCCCAACAATGATATGGATGGTCGCCCATGTAACCATCCATCTCAAGAAAAACTCTCGAGTCGACCACTCTCACCACAACGAGACTAAGCTCGCAAAAAGTGCTCGACTCGACCCTAAAACGCTACCAGAGAGTGTAAAGGGGAGGAGACTATAACGTAGAAGAAGGTGAGAAGAAGATGACTCAGAGGAGAAGGGAAGAAACCCTAAAGCTAGCGTAGGTAACGGGATCAGGAAGAAGCCTAACTAGCAAGCACGACTCAAAAAATGTAAGGCAATGGGTCCTTAAGCTAGACGACGCCTAACTTCGAGGTCACTAGCCTCGACACGCCTCACCTCCCTACAACGAGGACCACAATGCCCAGCAAGTGATACCAGATCCGGAGATCCAGTACCTCCTACTATCGACAAGGTAGGCAACGCCGATCAGGTCATGACGGTCTCGACTAGATTACTCTCCTAGTGCGTCCGAATTCCTTAGGGCCAATGTCTACTTGCTTTTAGTTAAGGCTTTATTAAGAGTGATTTTTGGGGCCAAGGAAAGGGTGATGAAATCCCCCACCTTATCTTTTATGGGACAACCCCTCCTTAGTAGCGATTTGATCCTAGATCTAGCAATCAATCGCTCCAATCAAACGCTCTCTCACTCTTGTCCCGATGCACCTTACTAACTAATGCATGAACGAAACATGCATGAATGAGGGATGTGGGTGCACGTACCTCACGCCAGCAATCAACGACAAAATGTAAAGCAAAGAAAAGACAAATGCATGCAAGGTCTACCAATGGTGCATGACCTAGATGGCAAGAAGTCTTATCTTTTGCTTTGAGTTTTATGGTCCAAGTTGATTAAAGGGGGAGTGATTAATGATCTGGGAGCAAACCAGAAGTCATAGCATGCAAAATAGGGCTCCCAGATAACACCAATTTGAACACTAAGTACCAGAAAAAATTACAAGGCAAGAAACTCTCACCAGGCCGCCAATTGGCGGTCTTCAACCGCTGATTGGCGGTCTGTTTAGGTTTTCTCTTCCTGCAACTTCGCCAGTCGCCTCCCCGTGATCGTGTGGTTCCCTGAAACTAAGACAAACTGAAAACAAAAATTAAAAACCCCTCGAATCATCCAAACCAAGGTCTGGACAGAGCACCTCCCCGGCAACGGCGCCAAAAACTTGATTGATCGTTTTATATTTAACCGCAAGTGCACGGCCGCATTGAAGCGGTGGCAAATACGGGTCGTCCACTGGGAGGTGTGTCGACACTTGGTTTGTGCGAAGGCGAGAGGTAAAGAAAGGGAAGAAAGGTTGGTTACACTAAACTACACTAAGATGCAAATGGAAATGGAAAAGAAGCAAGAAAAACTAAACCCCAAAGGGGGTAGAGAAATAATGTGAACATAAAGAAGTGTGTGTGTGTTCATTAAGCTCGTCACAACATGTAGTGCATGAAATCATAAAACTACGTCCAACTTTGCCTCTACATGAATTAAGATAAGACTACATCATTAAAACATACAAGACAATAATTGGAATGAAGCTACATGAACTCAAGTATAAAGACTATACCCTACTATGCCTCCACATGAATTAAGATTTCACTACATCATTAAAACATACAAGACATTAGCTAAGGTAATGGCAACAAGAGCACATACACTACAAATTGTGTTTCCAATATTAACTTCATCCATATCTTAACCTTATCATTCCCCATAAAATAGGTCCACTAATCAAAGCATAAGCTAAGCTTCATTCAAGAGCATTAGCATATCAAAGATAAGAGTGAAAACCCATTAGATGGTTATGGAAATCATATAAAGCTCAAGGGATAAAGATAACACACACTTAATACACTACATGATTATATCACATATTTCTCCACCCCCCAAATGGGGATGTAACTACTCACTACTCATTACACTAACTATATTAGCAAAAGAAAGCATAATACTGAAATGAAAGTTAACTAAGAAGGAAAGAAGCATTAAAGAAACATAAAAGGAAATGAAAGACTAAACAAACATGCACAAATTAAAAGACAAGATTAAAAGAAACTAGAAGAATTATTTTATTAACAAATGACTCACATTGAAGGTAGCATTCTTCTCCACCTTGAGTTTTTGCTTCAAGGCTCACTCCTTAGTAGAGAGAATGCCACCAAGCAATGGGTAATTACAATGGAAGGTGAAGAGTTCTATTTATAAGCATGGAAAAAGCTAATCGGGGACAATCCCCCGATGTGGGACTAAACCAATACCAAAAATAGCCTAAACGAACATTAATACAAGTCCAGGAGAAATTTCGACGGATCCTGAGCAATATGGACCGCCAATTAGCGGTCCAAGACCGCCAATTGGCGGTCCAAAATCTTCGGATCGTGTTGGAATTTGTTGTGGGCTTTTCTTTCTGGTATTGTTGGTCTTTGATGCGGTTACTTGACTTGTTGGAGCTCCGACCCGACTCGAATTGGTAAAATACTCCCCATGATGGTGTGGAGTATTCTGTTTTGCTCTTAGGTCCTTCGGTCTTACGATCAGGTCCTTCTCCCTTGCATCTTAGTCCCCAGGTCTCACAATTAAGTCCTTTTTCCTGCTTTTGGATCCTTTCATGGCTCTTCTCTTCAAACCTCTTTATTCCTGAAAACTAAACATAAAACTCGTCACGTAGCATTGCTTAGGTGTAAGATAATGGATATAAGATACAAATATGAGCATGAAATGATGTCAATCAAATACCCCCACACCTAAGTTTTTGCTAGTCCCGAGCAAAACAAAGAAAGAGAAAAGCAAACGAGAAACAAGAAATCCTAACTCACTTTCGTAGGAATCACGGTTGCACTTAGCACGTGCAACAAGCCGTTAAACCTCTTTGTTGCCAAGGAGGAGTGTTGTCTCCTGAGGGTTTTCAGCGGATATACCCACAAAATCCGAACAAGATGCATTATTCAATCTAGACCTCGACTCGTTGGAAATATTTTGTCGATCAATGGACGCGGTAATCCTACGGGCCGACTCTATATAGGTAATCAGTCCACACCTAGCCTAATAAACCATTCGTGCAAGTTAAATAAGGAATTAAGTAAAAGACATGGACGACCTCAAGATCCTCAAGTGATACAAAGTGTAAGGTCCATTAAGGTTCTTATTTGCATTACCATTATTTTCTTTTTGTTTCTTTTCACACATTTTTTTTTCTTTTTATTAGTTGGAGCTTCATTCTCCCAGGGTCAGGTTTCGTGCATCATTGCCCATGAGGACTTACACTATCACGTACACCTTTCCCCAAATCTCCACATAGGGCAATCCCTACCACCCGTGTAACGGGAGTTCGGTCGGCGCATCCCAAGTCAGATGACTCGAAAGCACCAGGCACAAAGTCACCTCAGACCTACTTTCCCGAGTGATAGGAGCCGTGCGAGAAGAGAGAACATCTACTCACTTATTTCTTATCTACACATGAACCAAAACCCCTACACTAATGTCTCACACAAGATTAAGAGGGTCCTTGACTACAACAAACTTCCTAAATTAACAAACACGAATTATTGACTCACTAGGTTCAGGGTGGACTTCTTTGAATGTTTGAGCACTGAAACCCTATGATTACTCACCCCCAAAGGAAAACTGGGGTGCATCCTAACGACTCGATAAATCCTAAAGCCACTGTACTAGATATCCTAATGCATCAAGTTCAAGACAATTTTGGGAGCTTTCTTTTTACTTTGCCTCTCAACGGTTTTGCACATCCTAAACACACGCAAAACCCACAAAACAATTTCTTTCGAAAACACATGAAGATTTTGAAAGAAATGTGAAAATTTTGAAGCATTAGGCAAGCAAAAGAAGACAAGTCACCCAAGGATCATGGCAAACAGATATATCGATATTAAATGCAGCACACTAACATGACCCTAAAAATGCAAACAAAAGAAAACAAAATCAAAAGAAAAGACTCAACTATGTACACACGTAAAACACCCCCCCACACCTACTTCATGCATTGTCCTCAATGAATGTGAGCAAAATACTACATGGATTTATGCATGAAAAAGGTGAGATCTCACCAACGTGAAGTACAAAGGGGGGAGTGTATGGCTATGTTGATGGACACAACCCAAATTCCCTCAAAACCTGTGAGATGCTAAAGAAAGGGTACAAATACGTGAAAGAAATGGAGCCCAAATACACAAGGGTTGGGGCTCACAACAATCGATGCTCACTGAAGGAGTCTTTTATTGAACTCTTTTTTTTCTTTTTTTTTATATAACTATGTACAAACATAAGTTCCCATCTTCATTTGTCAAAAGACATGAAATGGGAACCTCAAGAGTGGGTCAATGCACTTGGAAAGGGAACATGACACCACGCGGGGCCAGAATACTCATGCATGGGCCCCCTTCACAAAGAGCACCAGATGAAATGAGAGGTTCATGAATTGGACGCAAAGGCGTCTCATTCAAAGGATCAAACTGAAAGAGTTTGAACCTCTCAAGAGTTTGGGAAATGAGGGGCAACGGAAGAAGAGTTTCTCCTGTTGCGCTGCTGAAGTTATGATCGTCAATCCAAACTCTCCAACCAACAGGCTGGTGCGTCGGAACGAGGTCAAGAACCTCGTTAGGCATATCCGACACACCAGGCGAACAAACAGTGGGTCTCATACCCAAGGTATCCTCCAAGGAACTCCTAATACCCTCATGAGCAATGTAGTTGTTTGATGTTCCATCATTTCCAAGATGATAAGGAACAATAGTGAGAGGCAAACTCTCATCAGGTTGTTTGAAATTGAGGGTACTAGGGAGCTCTTGCTCCACCAGAGGTGAGTCCTTAAGAGGCACAACATGAAGATCATGTGGCTCAAGGGCCACGGGACAAAAAGATAAGGCACAATCCTGTGCCGACTTATAATGAAGCTGGTCCAAGTTATTCTCAATTTGAATCGAATCCTCCACTAAGTGATCGTGAATTGAAACCCCAAGTCCCTCAGACTGACTAGGAGTTTGACTTTGAAAGGTTGTGCTTTGAATTTGTGGATGTGGTGGTGGTTCGATATCAAAAGAAGAATCCTCATGTTGACATGAAATGTCACTCTCCTCACGTTCACGTAATTGCTGCGACATTTGACTCACTTGCAGTGCCATATTTTGTATGGACTGCTGAGTGGTTTCCATGAACGTAAGGAAAGTTTGTTTCAAGGAATCAGGTATGCGGTCAACGATGAGGTCCAAGTCAGAGCTTGGGAAATTTTGAGGTTGGGTGTTGATTGGCTGAGAATGAGTCCAATGATTTGGAGTGGGGTGTTGGTAGAATTCTGGGTATTCGGGAGGAGGATACTGTGGTGGAAATGAAGTATAAGAATTTGAATACGAATTGTCTCCCCACGAATCCATCACTCTCGGATTGTACGCGGATGCGTAATGGTCATAATGAGCATTTTGGGAAAATGTATTCTCATACTCAGGCTCTGGGGGAACATAAGGACATTCCCCGAAATCATGACCACTCAACCCACAATAGTGACACGGTACGGCTACTGGAGCCACCGGTGCACCCATGTCATCTACCACATGCATGAAAGAGGCCAAAGGTTCTTGTAATGTCTCAGTTTGATGACCAACATATGATCTGACGTAACTAGATGGTGGTCTAGTAGTCGGTGTCTCTCTCATGTTACCCCAATATGAAGATTGCTCAGTCACACAATGAGGATTATCCCAATCATACGGGGTGTTCGTCTGAGCCACCCCAGGTTGCATGGGTCCGGAGTACCAGGGAGAATCGTCCTGGTCCCAACAATGATATGGATGGTCGCCCATGTAACCATCCATCTCAAGAAAAACTCTCGAGTCGACCACTCTCACCACAACGAGACTAAGCTCGCAAAAAGTGCTCGACTCGACCCTAAAACGCTACCAGAGAGTGTAAAGGGGAGGAGACTATAACGTAGAAGAAGGTGAGAAGAAGATGACTCAGAGGAGAAGGGAAGAAACCCTAAAGCTAGCGTAGGTAACGGGATCAGGAAGAAGCCTAACTAGCAAGCACGACTCAAAAAATGTAAGGCAATGGGTCCTTAAGCTAGACGACGCCTAACTTCGAGGTCACTAGCCTCGACACGCCTCACCTCCCTACAACGAGGACCACAATGCCCAGTAAGTGATACCAGATCCGGAGATCCAGTACCTCCTACTATCGACAAGGTAGGCAACGCCGATCAGGTCATGACGGTCTCGACTAGATTACTCTCCTAGTGCGTCCGAATTCCTTAGGGCCAATGTCTACTTGCTTTTAGTTAAGGCTTTATTAAGAGTGATTTTTGGGGCCAAGGAAAGGGTGATGAAATCCCCCACCTTATCTTTTATGGGACAACCCCTCCTTAGTAGCGATTTGATCCTAGATCTAGCAATCAATCGCTCCAATCAAACGCTCTCTCACTCTTGTCCCGATGCACCTTACTAACTAATGCATGAACGAAACATGCATGAATGAGGGATGTGGGTGCACGTACCTCACGCCAGCAATCAACGACAAAATGTAAAGCAAAGAAAAGACAAATGCATGCAAGGTCTACCAATGGTGCATGACCTAGATGGCAAGAAGTCTAATCTTTTGCTTTGAGTTTTATGGTCCAAGTTGATTAAAGGGGGAGTGATTAATGATCTGGGAGCAAACCAGAAGTCATAGCATGCAAAATAGGGCTCCCAGATAACACCAATTTGAACACTAAGTGCCAGAAAAAATTACAAGGCAAGAAACTCTCACCAGGCCGCCAATTGGCGGTCTTCAACCGCTGATTGGCGGTCTGTTTAGGTTTTCTCTTCCTGCAACTTTGCCAGTCGCCTCCCCGTGATCGTGTGGTTCCCTGAAACTAAGACAAACTGAAAACAAAAATTAAAAACCCCTCGAATCGTCCAAACCAAGGTCTGGACAGAGCACCTCCCCGGCAACGGCGCCAAAAACTTGATTGATCGTTTTATATTTAACCGCAAGTGCACGGCCGCGTTGAAGCGGTGGCAAATACGGGTCGTCCACTGGGAGGTGTGTCGACACTTGGTTTGTGCGAAGGCGAGAGGTAAAGAAAGGGAAGAAAGGTTGGTTACACTAAACTACACTAAGATGCAAATGGAAATGGAAAAGAAGCAAGAAAAACTAAACCCCAAAGGGGGTAGAGAAATAATGTGAACATAAAGAAGTGTGTGTGTGTTCATTAAGCTCGTCACAACATGTAGTGCATGAAATCATAAAACTACGTCCAACTTTGCCTCTACATGAATTAAGATAAGACTACATCATTAAAACATACAAGACAATAATTGGAATGAAGCTACATGAACTCAAGTATAAAGACTATACCCTACTATGCCTCCACATGAATTAAGATTTCACTACATCATTAAAACATACAAGACATTAGCTAAGGTAATGGCAACAAGAGCACATACACTACAAATTGTGTTTCCAATATTAACTTCATCCATATCTTAACCTTATCATTCCCCATAAAATAGGTCCACTAATCAAAGCATAAGCTAAGCTTCATTCAAGAGCATTAGCATATCAAAGATAAGAGTGAAAACCCATTAGATGGTTATGGAAATCATATAAAGCTCAAGGGATAAAGATAACACACACTTAATACACTACATGATTATATCACATATTTCTCCACCCCCCAAATGGGGATGAAACTACTCACTACTCATTACACTAACTATATTAGCAAAAGAAAGCATAATACTGAAATGAAAGTTAACTAAGAAGGAAAGAAGCATTAAAGAAACATAAAAGGAAATGAAAGACTAAACAAACATGCACAAATTAAAAGACAAGATTAAAAGAAACTAGAAGAATTATTTTATTAACAAATGACTCACATTGAAGGTAGCATTCTTCTCCACCTTGAGTTTTTGCTTCAAGGCTCACTCCTTAGTAGAGAGAATGCCACCAAGCAATGGGTAATTACAATGGAAGGTGAAGAGTTCTATTTATAAGCATGGAAAAAGCTAATCGGGGACAATCCCCCGATGTGGGACTAAACCAATACCAAAAATAGCCTAAACGAACATTAATACAAGTCCAGGAGAAATTTCGACGGATCCTGAGCAATATGGACCGCCAATTAGCGGTCCAAGACCGCCAATTGGCGGTCCAAAATCTTCGGATCGTGTTGGAATTTGTTGTGGGCTTTTCTCTCTGGTATTGTTGGTCTTTGATGCGGTTACTTGACTTGTTGGAGCTCCGACCCGACTCGAATTGGTAAAATACTCCCCATGATGGTGTGGAGTATTCTGTTTTGCTCTTAGGTCCTTCGGTCTTACGATCAGGTCCTTCTCCCTTGCATCTTAGTCCCCAGGTCTCACAATTAAGTCCTTTTTCCTGCTTTTGGATCCTTTCATGGCTCTTCTCTTCAAACCTCTTTATTCCTGAAAACTAAACATAAAACTCGTCACGTAGCATTGCTTAGGTGTAAGATAATGGATATAAGATACAAATATGAGCATGAAATGATGTCAATCAAATACCCCCACACCTAAGTTTTTGCTAGTCCCGAGCAAAACAAAGAAAGAGAAAAGCAAACGAGAAACAAGAAATCCTAACTCACTTTCGTAGGAATCACGGTTGCACTTAGCACGTGCAACAAGCCGTTAAACCTCTTTGTTGCCAAGGAGGAGTGTTGTCTCCTGAGGGTTTTCAGCGGATATACCCACAAAATCCGAACAAGATGCATTATTCAATCTAGACCTCGACTCGTTGGAAATATTTTGTCGATCAATGGACGCGGTAATCCTACGGGCCGACTCTATATAGGTAATCAGTCCACACCTAGCCTAATAAACCATTCGTGCAAGTTAAATAAGGAATTAAGTAAAAGACATGGACGACCTCAAGATCCTCAAGTGATACAAAGTGTAAGGTCCATTAAGGTTCTTATTTGCATTACCATTTTTTTCTTTTTGTTTCTTTTCACACATTTTTTTTTCTTTTTATTAGTTGGAGCTTCATTCTCCCAGGGTCAGGTTTCGTGCATCATTGCCCATGAGGACTTACACTATCACGTACACCTTTCCCCAAATCTCCACATAGGGCAATCCCTACCACCCGTGTAACGGGAGTTCGGTCGGCGCATCCCAAGTCAGATGACTCGAAAGCACCAGGCACAAAGTCACCTCAGACCTACTTTCCCGAGTGATAGGAGCCGTGCGAGAAGAGAGAACATCTACTCACTTATTTCTTATCTACACATGAACCAAAACCCCTACACTAATGTCTCACACAAGATTAAGAGGGTCCTTGACTACAACAAACTTCCTAAATTAACAAACACGAATTATTGACTCACTAGGTTCAGGGTGGACTTCTTTGAATGTTTGAGCACTGAAACCCTATGATTACTCACCCCCAAAGGAAAACTGGGGTGCATCCTAACGACTCGATAAATCCTAAAGCCACTGTACTAGATATCCTAATGCATCAAGTTCAAGACAATTTTGGGAGCTTTCTTTTTACTTTGCCTCTCAACGGTTTTGCACATCCTAAACACACGCAAAACCCACAAAACAATTTCTTTCGAAAACACATGAAGATTTTGAAAGAAATGTGAAAATTTTGAAGCATTAGGCAAGCAAAAGAAGACAAGTCACCCAAGGATCATGGCAAACAGATATATCGATATTAAATGCAGCACACTAACATGACCCTAAAAATGCAAACAAAAGAAAACAAAATCAAAAGAAAAGACTCAACTATGTACACACGTAAAACACCCCCCCACACCTACTTCATGCATTGTCCTCAATGAATGTGAGCAAAATACTACATGGATTTATGCATGAAAAAGGTGAGATCTCACCAACGTGAAGTACAAAGGGGGGAGTGTATGGCTATGTTGATGGACACAACCCAAATTCCCTCAAAACCTGTGAGATGCTAAAGAAAGGGTACAAATACGTGAAAGAAATGGAGCCCAAATACACAAGGGTTGGGGCTCACAACAATCGATGCTCACTGAAGGAGTCTTTTATTGAACTCTTTTTTTTCTTTTTTTTTATATAACTATGTACAAACATAAGTTCCCATCTTCATTTGTCAAAAGACATGAAATGGGAACCTCAAGAGTGGGTCAATGCACTTGGAAAGGGAACATGACACCACGCGGGGCCAGAATACTCATGCATGGGCCCCCTTCACAAAGAGCACCAGATGAAATGAGAGGTTCATGAATTGGACGCAAAGGCGTCTCATTCAAAGGATCAAACTGAAAGAGTTTGAACCTCTCAAGAGTTTGGGAAATGAGGGGCAACGGAAGAAGAGTTTCTCCTGTTGCGCTGCTGAAGTTATGATCGTCAATCCAAACTCTCCAACCAACAGGCTGGTGCGTCGGAACGAGGTCAAGAACCTCGTTAGGCATATCCGACACACCAGGCGAACAAACAGTGGGTCTCATACCCAAGGTATCCTCCAAGGAACTCCTAATACCCTCATGAGCAATGTAGTTGTTTGATGTTCCATCATTTCCAAGATGATAAGGAACAATAGTGAGAGGCAAACTCTCATCAGGTTGTTTGAAATTGAGGGTACTAGGGAGCTCTTGCTCCACCAGAGGTGAGTCCTTAAGAGGCACAACATGAAGATCATGTGGCTCAAGGGCCACGGGACAAAAAGATAAGGCACAATCCTGTGCCGACTTATAATGAAGCTGGTCCAAGTTATTCTCAATTTGAATCGAATCCTCCACTAAGTGATCGTGAATTGAAACCCCAAGTCCCTCAGACTGACTAGGAGTTTGACTTTGAAAGGTTGTGCTTTGAATTTGTGGATGTGGTGGTGGTTCGATATCAAAAGAAGAATCCTCATGTTGACATGAAATGTCACTCTCCTCACGTTCACGTAATTGCTGCGACATTTGACTCACTTGCAGTGCCATATTTTGTATGGACTGCTGAGTGGTTTCCATGAACGTAAGGAAAGTTTGTTTCAAGGAATCAGGTATGCGGTCAACGATGAGGTCCAAGTCAGAGCTTGGGAAATTTTGAGGTTGGGTGTTGATTGGCTGAGAATGAGTCCAATGATTTGGAGTGGGGTGTTGGTAGAATTCTGGGTATTCGGGAGGAGGATACTGTGGTGGAAATGAAGTATAAGAATTTGAATACGAATTGTCTCCCCACGAATCCATCACTCTCGGATTGTACGCGGATGCGTAATGGTCATAATGAGCATTTTGGGAAAATGTATTCTCATACTCAGGCTCTGGGGGAACATAAGGACATTCCCCGAAATCATGACCACTCAACCCACAATAGTGACACGGTACGGCTACTGGAGCCACCGGTGCACCCATGTCATCTACCACATGCATGAAAGAGGCCAAAGGTTCTTGTAATGTCTCAGTTTGATGACCAACATATGATCTGACGTAACTAGATGGTGGTCTAGTAGTCGGTGCCTCTCTCATGTTACCCCAATATGAAGATTGCTCAGTCACACAATGAGGATTATCCCAACCATACGGGGTGTTCGTCTGAGCCACCCCAGGTTGCATGGGTCTGGAGTACCAGGGAGAATCGTCCTGGTCCCAACAATGATATGGATGGTCGCCCATGTAACCATCCATCTCAAGAAAAACTCTCGAGTCGACCACTCTCACCACAACGAGACTAAGCTCGCAAAAAGTGCTCGACTCGACCCTAAAACGCTACCAGAGAGTGTAAAGGGGAGGAGACTATAACGTAGAAGAAGGTGAGAAGAAGATGACTCAGAGGAGAAGGGAAGAAACCCTAAAGCTAGCGTAGGTAACGGGATCAGGAAGAAGCCTAACTAGCAAGCACGACTCAAAAAATGTAAGGCAATGGGTCCTTAAGCTAGACGACGCCTAACTTCGAGGTCACTAGCCTCGACACGCCTCACCTCCCTACAACGAGGACCACAATTCCCAGCAAGTGATACCAGATCCGGAGATCCAGTACCTCCTACTATCGACAAGGTAGGCAACGCCGATCAGGTCATGACGGTCTCGACTAGATTACTCTCCTAGTGCGTCCGAATTCCTTAGGGCCAATGTCTACTTGCTTTTAGTTAAGGCTTTATTAAGAGTGATTTTTGGGGCCAAGGAAAGGGTGATGAAATCCCCCACCTTATCTTTTATGGGACAACCCCTCCTTAGTAGCGATTTGATCCTAGATCTAGCAATCAATCGCTCCAATCAAACGCTCTCTCACTCTTGTCCCGATGCACCTTACTAACTAATGCATGAACGAAACATGCATGAATGAGGGATGTGGGTGCACGTACCTCACGCCAGCAATCAACGACAAAATGTAAAGCAAAGAAAAGACAAATGCATGCAAGGTCTACCAATGGTGCATGACCTAGATGGCAAGAAGTCTAATCTTTTGCTTTGAGTTTTATGGTCCAAGTTGATTAAAGGGGGAGTGATTAATGATCTGGGAGCAAACCAGAAGTCATAGCATGCAAAATAGGGCTCCCAGATAACACCAATTTGAACACTAAGTGCCAGAAAAAATTACAAGGCAAGAAACTCTCACCAGGCCGCCAATTGGCGGTCTTCAACCGCTGATTGGCGGTCTGTTTAGGTTTTCTCTTCCTGCAACTTTGCCAGTCGCCTCCCCGTGATCGTGTGGTTCCCTGAAACTAAGACAAACTGAAAACAAAAATTAAAAACCCCTCGAATCGTCCAAACCAAGGTCTGGACAGAGCACCTCCCCGGCAACGGCGCCAAAAACTTGATTGATCGTTTTATATTTAACCGCAAGTGCACGGCCGCGTTGAAGCGGTGGCAAATACGGGTCGTCCACTGGGAGGTGTGTCGACACTTGGTTTGTGCGAAGGCGAGAGGTAAAGAAAGGGAAGAAAGGTTGGTTACACTAAACTACACTAAGATGCAAATGGAAATGGAAAAGAAGCAAGAAAAACTAAACCCCAAAGGGGGTAGAGAAATAATGTGAACATAAAGAAGTGTGTGTGTGTTCATTAAGCTCGTCACAACATGTAGTGCATGAAATCATAAAACTACGTCCAACTTTGCCTCTACATGAATTAAGATAAGACTACATCATTAAAACATACAAGACAATAATTGGAATGAAGCTACATGAACTCAAGTATAAAGACTATACCCTACTATGCCTCCACATGAATTAAGATTTCACTACATCATTAAAACATACAAGACATTAGCTAAGGTAATGGCAACAAGAGCACATACACTACAAATTGTGTTTCCAATATTAACTTCATCCATATCTTAACCTTATCATTCCCCATAAAATAGGTCCACTAATCAAAGCATAAGCTAAGCTTCATTCAAGAGCATTAGCATATCAAAGATAAGAGTGAAAACCCATTAGATGGTTATGGAAATCATATAAAGCTCAAGGGATAAAGATAACACACACTTAATACACTACATGATTATATCACATATTTCTCCACCCCCCAAATGGGGATGAAACTACTCACTACTCATTACACTAACTATATTAGCAAAAGAAAGCATAATACTAAAATGAAAGTTAACTAAGAAGGAAAGAAGTATTAAAGAAACATAAAAGGAAATGAAAGACTAAACAAACATGCACAAATTAAAAGACAAGATTAAAAGAAACTAGAAGAATTATTTTATTAACAAATGACTCACATTGAAGGTAGCATTCTTCTCCACCTTGAGTTTTTGCTTCAAGGCTCACTCCTTAGTAGAGAGAATGCCACCAAGCAATGGGTAATTACAATGGAAGGTGAAGAGTTCTATTTATAAGCATGGAAAAAGCTAATCGGGGACAATCCCCCGATGTGGGACTAAACCAATACCAAAAATAGCCTAAACGAACATTAATACAAGTCCAGGAGAAATTTCGACGGATCCTGAGCAATATGGACCGCCAATTAGCGGTCCAAGACCGCCAATTGGCGGTCCAAAATCTTCGGATCGTGTTGGAATTTGTTGTGGGCTTTTCTCTCTGGTATTGTTGGTCTTTGATGCGGTTACTTGACTTGTTGGAGCTCCGACCCGACTCGAATTGGTAAAATACTCCCCATGATGGTGTGGAGTATTCTGTTTTGCTCTTAGGTCCTTCGGTCTTACGATCAGGTCCTTCTCCCTTGCATCTTAGTCCCCAGGTCTCACAATTAAGTCCTTTTTCCTGCTTTTGGATCCTTTCATGGCTCTTCTCTTCAAACCTCTTTATTCCTGAAAACTAAACATAAAACTCGTCACGTAGCATTGCTTAGGTGTAAGATAATGGATATAAGATACAAATATGAGCATGAAATGATGTCAATCAGTGGTGGTGGCAAGGAAATGTGATTGTCAACCTGCTTCCCATTTCTCAGGGTTACAATGACATTAACATGGTCCACAGGTTCTTCAACATAGTTTACTTGCCCCCCGGTGGTCTTGAACTTGCATTTTGCATGTTCGAATGATGGTGAGCACGGGGGTTAGCCACAGGTTGGCTAGGCAGACTCCTCTCTCTCTCATGCACAGACTGAGCCAACTGACCCATCTGAAGCTCAAGAGATTTGATGGTCTGCTGATTTGAAGTGAGAACTTGACTTGTGGATGACATAAAAAATTTCACAGAATTCTCAAGTCCAAGAGTCAAGTTCTCAAGCGAATTAAACCGGGTTTCAAAGTTGTTAGAATTTGGGAAACCTGGTGGGTTGGTGCTTGGAACTTGGGGTTGCTGATATGAATGTGAATGCATGGGAGGTTGGTGTGGTCGGTGGGGTGGTCGAGAGAAGTTTGGAGGACCACCTGGGCATTGTTCTGGTTCCATGAATAATTGGGGTGGTTCCTCCATCCAGGTTATATGATGATGAATAAGGGTCATTCCTGGACCTATCATAGATGGCATGGACGTGTTCCATCTCAGGAGGAATGGATGACATGGAATTGGACCAGATGCAGACACATGGGACACCTCATGCTGATTTTGGAGCTCAATCGAATCCATATGGGGCATTAAGGCCGCCATGCGCGCCTCGGTGGTCGTAGTGGTATCGACTGCAAATGCGACACCCGATCTAGTCGAGTTTGCATTTGCGATCCTCGCTCCTATGCTAGATGATGCAGGTGGTTCCCTTACACTCTCCCATTGCATGGTTTTCTCAGCAATGTCTTCTATGAAAGCCCATGCCTCACTTTCATCCTTTCCTAAGAACTCTCCTTGACACATGGACTCAAGGAGCGTTCGGGACGGGATGTGAAGACCCTCGTAAACAATCTGACACAGGCGCCACCACTCGATGCCATGGTGTGGGCATGAGGATAGTAGCTCCTTGAACCTCTCTAAGTATGCGTGGAATTATTCGGTCTCATGTTGATAGAACGAATTGATTTTGTTCCTCAATTTTGGAGTCCGATGATTTGAAAAGTACTTCTTGAGGAATGCAGATTGGAATTCATCCCAAGTCCTAAAGGCATTCGCTTGGTTGCTGTACAACTACTTCTTAACATCATCCTTTAGTGCAAAAGGGACTAGCCTAAGATGGATGGAGTCTGTGCTAAGTTATTGCAGCTTGAACATTGCACAGACCTCCTCAAATTACTTAAGAAAGATATAGGGGTCACCCTTCCCAGTGAAGTGAGGGAGCATGGAAATAAACTGAGGCTTAACCTCAAAGTGGTTCCCATTCGCCTCTAACAATACGATGCATGAGGGTAGAGCAGTACGGCTCGGTGATGAGAATTTTATTTATACCGCAAGTGCACGGCGTCGATGAAGACGCGGCAAGTACGGGTCGAACACAAGGAGGGAGAAAACTTTGTTATTTTTGTGATTTTCGATTAAGGAAAGAAAGAGAGAGAAATAAGGTTGGTTTGAGATTTTTGGATTTTCAATTTTCTAAAGCAAGAACAACAAAAAACTAAGAAGAAAGTAAATATGGATGAGAGTCCAGCGGGTGGGAGTTTAGATATCGGGTTTTGTTTAGAGAAATCTGAATCTTATAATAAATCACATTAGTTATAAATCATTACATGATGAATGACTCAACATAAACTCAAGTAATCAAAATATACTAACACGAAATTAAAATAATAACATAATTCTTCTTCTCATCACCCTAAATCCATCACCCCCACCCTTTGAAGAGAGTTAGAAACTCATGGATGGAGGGAAGGAGAAGGGGTCCTAGAGAAACTACGAAAGAAAACTAAAAACACGAAATAAACGAACAAAATTTTATTGCTAAAGGGAAGGGGAGGAGAGAAGATCGTTTCAATACATGATTCGGCCTCATTTATAGCCTCAACCAGGGATCCCAATACATAAAAGGAAAGTACACACGTCAATACAACATTGGTAAAAATTTGAGCACACGGATCAACATTTGTGCGGCTAATCCACCGCATTTTGTACATGAGGTGCGGCGGAATCGCCACCTTTCTGGCTCAGAATCGATCCGGATTTTTCTTGTGTGTTTATGGTATGTTTTAGCTGTCCTTTGCGCGTCTGGATTGATTTCTTTCCTTTCTTTTGAGCTCTGAATTAATTTCTTCACATATTTGGAGATTCAAATTTGATTTTTCTTTAGAACTTCTCCAAAATAATATTTTGGTACTCGTAATTTGCAGTGGGGTCCTCGGTTTTTTTGCAATTAAGTCCCTGACTACTTTTGTGCTTAAGTCCCTGGCCTTTTTGTAATTAGGTCTTTGAATGCTTTTATGCTTGGATGGACTTCAATTTGAACCCCGATAATCTTGAACTTGGTCTTTATGATAGAAATGAGTCTCTTGCATATGTTTATGCTCGGGATATGGGTAATTTGCATTCAGGTCCTTGTATTAAGTAAATAAGACTAAACACATACCTTAGTAGCATTTATTGATATAAAATTAATCTAAATGAAAGACATATGATGCAATGTATGCAATGCATCACTCGGGTAGTATCGATCACGTAGAGGTATAGGAGCCACAACAGGAAGAACAGGTGGTACAGGTGGGTCCAGCAACTGCTCCTCCTCGCGGAAATGAGCAGCCATTGAACCCGGACTATGTGTGACACGAGAGGAGGGAGGCGTCAAACGGCCACTCTCGTCTCGTGCCCGCAAAAGCATGCACAAAGGTGCACACACACAACCCAAAACCTTTTTTTAACAAAGAATGTGCGTAGAGGAGAAGACAGGAGGACACAGGAAAGGAAGAATGACTCAGGAGAGAAGGGAAGAAGTCTTTATTCTACGGCGGGTGGGTACAGGTAGAAGCACACAAGCAAACAAGGCTCAAACAGTTCTAAGGTCGTTATAGGTCCTTACAGCTAGACGACGCCTAACTGCGAGGTCACACGGCCTCAACCCGCCTCACCTCCCTACGACGAGGACCACAAAGCCCAACAAGTGAGTCAAGATCCGGAGATCTCGTCTCTCCTACTATCGACACAGTGGGCAACGCCGATCAGGTCATGACGGTCGGGACCGGATCACTCTCCTAATGCGCCCGAAATCCTTATGGCCAATGTCTACTTGATTTTAAAATTAAGCTCTTGATTAATGTGGTTTTTGGGACGAAGGAAAGGATGATGAAATCCCCCACCTTATCTTATATGGGACAACCCCTCCTTAATAGTGTTTTGAAGTCCTAATCTAACAATCGACTCTCCAAACAAACACTCAACTCACACTTGTTGCAATGCACTTCCTACTAACTAATGCATGTTCATACGAAATGCATGAATGAGAGAAGGAAATGCATACCTCACGTCAGCACTCAGCAACTGAAAGTAAAGCTAAAAGAAAATACAATCTACGTGCCTAAGTCGAATACATGATGCATAGAAGGAATGTCTAATCTTTTGCTTTGGGTTTTAAGGTCCAAGTTGCTTGAAGGGAGATTGATTATTGATCTGGGAGCAAACTATAAGCAAAACATGCCAAATCGAGTCCCAGATCACTATATATCAGATAATACAACAAGCCAAAGAAATAACAAGAGCAACAAAGCTTACCAGACCGTCGGTTGGCGATCTTAGGCCGCTAATTGGCGGTCTGAAGCTGCCTGGTTGCCTCAAAATTTCTCCAAATATCTTCCCCTGAGCTCCAGAGCTTCCTGAATCAAAGAAAACTACAAAAAACAAATTAAATCCACTCGAATCATCCAAACCAGAGTCTGGACTTGCACCTCCCCGACAACGGCGCCAAAAACTTGTTGAACGTTTTAATTATAACCGCAGGTGCACGGCCGTGTTTAAGCGGTGGCAAGTACGGGTCGATCCTCAGGGAGGTGAGTAGCCTCTGGTTTTTCAGAAATCAAGTGGCAACAAAAGGGGGAAGAGTTTTGTTTATGTTAATCTACGCCACACTAAACTACTAAGAAAAAATGCAAAGTAAAGCAACTAACGATTACTTCGAATCAAAACTAAAAGAATGTAAAACTAAGTTGGAATCAAGAAGAGAAAGACCCCTTAGGGGTGGAGTGTGTGCACACATGTAAAAGATGGTGAAGAATGCATTCTATAGGCACAAATGTAGGTAGTGTTTTCATGCATAGGAAATGTTTAAAGGTTATGGGAAAACCTATCAATCCATTCACTAACCTAGTTGATTAACATTCATATACACAAGCTGGTTATTTCAGAACCTAAACAAGCATGGGAGGTGTCTAAGATGTGTGGCAAAACCCATCAAGTGTAGTATTCTACTTTAACAAGCAAGCATACATTCACATCTATCAACACAATCAAAATATAAAGCATTCATATCCATTCTTTAATGCATGTATGAACATCATCTCCACTCCCAAAGGGGGATGGATCTACTCACTACACATTACTCTAACAATTAAACTAAAGAAGAAAGGAAACATTCTAACTACTTTAGCCTAGAATCAAAGAAATAAAACTAAGCTAAGCATGCATAAAGAAACAACATAAGAACAAAACAATGGAAAATTTATTTTATTAGATGACTCACATTGAAGGTAGAATTCTTCTCCACCTTGGGATTTTGCTCTAAGGCTTACTCCAAGTAGAGAGAATGCCACCAAGCAATGGGTAATTACAATAGAAGGTGAAGAGTTCTATTTATAGCCATAGAAAAAGGTAATCCGGGACAATCCCCCGGTATGGGACTAAACAAATACCAAAAATGGACTAAATACACACTAATACGCGACCCACCAAAATCTTAGTGGATTCGGGCCAAAACAGACCGCCAATTAGCGGTCTTGGACTGCCAATTGGCGGTCTATATGGTTCGGATCACGCTGGATTTTCTTCTGGGCTTTTCTGGATGACTTTTTTGGCTTTTGATGAATCAACTTCACTTGTTGGAGCTCCGACCCGAATAGAATTGCCAAAATACTCCCCATGATGGTGTGAAGTATTCTTGTTTGATCATTGGTCCTTTGATCTTACATTCAGGTCCTTCAATCTTGCATCTTAGTCCTTGAGTCTCTCAACTATGTCCTTTTTCAGGCTTTTAGGTCCTTTTATGCCTCTTCTCTTCAAACTTATTTATTTCTCAAATTCAAACATAAAACTCGTCACGTAGCATTGTTTAGGTGAAAGAAAACGGATATAAGACACAAATGTATGCATGAAATGATGTCAATCAGTCTCACAACCCCAAATCTTGAGAAAATTGAACTTAGGTGTTTTACCACTCCATATCTCATAAGGCGTTTTCTCCACGGATTTGGATGGAACATTATTTAGTGTGTAAGCCGCAACTTCTAGTGCATAACTCCAAAAGTGAAGTGGCAATTCAGCTTGACTCATCATTGACGGAACCATGTCGAGCAATGTCCAATTTCTCCTTTCGAATACCCCATTCCACCGAGGTGTGCTGGGAGGAGTGAGTTGTGGCACAATACCACACTCTTTTATGAACGAATCAAATTCGATACTTAAGTACTCACCTCCACGATCGGTTCGTAGAGACTTGATTTTCTTGTTGAGTTGGTTCTCTACTTCATTCTTGAATTCCTTGAACTTGTCAAATGATTCACTTTTGTTTCTCATTAGATAAATATAGCCATAACGACTATAGTCATCCGTGAACGTAATGAAGTACATAAAACTGTCTCTTCCATTAGTACTCATTGGACCACATACATCGGAATGTATCAAATCCAGCAAGTTACTCGCTCTTAGACCTTTCTTCTTGAAATGTCTCTTGGTTATTTTCCCATTAGGCAAGGCTCACACGTCTCCAATGATTTAAAATCAAGTTGACCAAGAAGGTTAGCTTATTGCAATTTCTTGATGTGTTTTTCATTTATGTGACCAAGACGATAGTGTCACAAGAGTGTATCATTCATGTGAGTAGTTTTAAGTCTCTTGTTATTGATGTTTAAAATTTGTCTATTATACAATTCAAACAAATAGAGACCATTCCTTATGAATGCATTTGCATTGAAAATTTCATTCTTCGATATAGACAAGCAAGAGTTTGAAATATTTATATTAAAATTATCCATATCCAAACATTATACAGAAATAATATTTTTGCTAATCGAAGGCACATAATAGACATTCTTTTAAACATAAATTTAAACCACTAGACAGTTGAAGCTCCACAGATCCTTGTGCAATCGCAGCAACGCTTGCACCATTTCCAACCTTCAAAATATTCTCGTTTCTCACGAGTTCCTTCCTATCCTTTAGTAGTTGCACATTATAAATTATGTGAACACAAGATATGGTATCTATTAGCCAATCATGGACAGAGGTGACTAAATTTATTTCAATAACAAATATACCTTTAGCCTTTTTGGGGCGTTTACGCTCAATCACTCCATTGTCAAGGTCTTCTTTGTACTTGGGCCAATTTGGCCGGATGTGTCCCTTTTCACCGCAGTGAAAGCACTCCGTGTTGGGAGTTTTGAGATTTTGAAGAATTCCCCATCGAGACACTCACACGAGTACCTCCAACTCTCTTGCTCTTGATTGGCGTCTTTTTGGTGAATTTGCATTTACCTTTGGTCATCTTTTTACTCTCTCCATGGATGACTAGGACGTGCTTGTCCCAACCCTTGCCCATGTCAACTTCAGCCGTTTTGAGAGTGTTTTGAAGCTTCTCAAGACTCACCATTTCTCTCACACACATGATAGTGCATAATGAAATCCTTGTAGAACGGGGCTAGAGAGCCAAGAATCAAATCTTCCGCAATGTCATCAGGCATCAGGGAAGAGAGCTTCGACAACTTCTCTAGGTATCCTTGCATAGTGCAAAAATGCATAGATACCGATGTTCCCTCCGCCATGTGGCACCTTGTGAGTGCTATAGTGATCTTATAACGCTCTTTTCTAGCACCATCCATGAATATTTTTGTTAAAGCTTCCATGGTCTTCTTGGGTTTTGAATCCAAGTATGTCGCTTCAAGCGAATCACCCAAGGAGCCCAACATTAGATCGTGAACTTGGTTCTCTTTGTCTTCCCACTTGACTTCAGGGGAGGCAAGTGAACCATGTGGAGGAACCGGTTCACCATGTCAATTCCATTGTGACCTTAAGGAATGGAAAACAGGTTGACAATCACATTTCCTTGCCACACCCACCACCATCTATGCAGCCCCTCAGACGGAATGGTGGTGAAGAAGAAGCTGAGGGTGAGGGTAATACACCAAAACTTTCTTCTCAGGCACAACAGAAAACCTACCTGCCAAAAGCTCCCTATCCAAGTAGGTTAAACAAAAAGCAGAGTGACAACATGGACAAGATATTAGAGGTGTTTAAGCAAGTGAATGTTAACATCCCCTTGTTGGATGTCATACAACAAATACTTCAATATGCCAAAGTGTTGAAGGATCTCTGCACGACCAAGAGGAAGACCAATGTTCCTAAGAAAGCATTCTTGGCTGCAAATATCAGCTCTCTTTTGTCCAATCCCACCTACACAAAATACAAGGACCCGGGGTGTCCTACTATTCAGTGTACGATAGGGGACACTAGAATGAGCAATGTTTTGCTTGATTTAGGATCAGCGGTTAACCTCCTCCCATTCTCTGTTTATCAACAATTGAACTTGGGAGAATTGAAACCAACTAAGATCACCCTCCAATTGGCGGATAGATCCATTCGTATTCCCATGGGGATTATCGAGGATGTGCTTATCAAAGTTGGAGATTTTATATTTCCAGTCGATTTTGTTGTCCTCGATACCAATCCTGTTGCGAACACCCACTCTCAAATACCTTTGATTTTGGGTAGACCAATTCTGGCAACCTCCAATGCTTTGATTAATTGTAGAAATGGTCTCATGAAGCTCTCATTCGGTAACATGAGTGCCGAGTTTCATGTGTTCAACTCTGGTAAGCAACAGGAACCCATGGATGAACCTTTAAATCTAAATCCCATCCGCCAATTGGAGAGAGCACCACAAAATCAACGAACACCCCTAACCTCAATGCAACCCATTGAGAATGTTCGTGGGCCCAGGGAAAACTCATTGCCTGTCTTCGCAATGCTACAGAGTGAGCTGGCCTCGAACATGAATGTCCAAAGGGAGTGTTTGTTGCATGATTCAGTTGAGAGTGAGACACCTCATCATATGCCTATACCAGAAGGTGTCTCTACCTCATGTCCCATGGCCATTGAGCCATTTGAGCTTCATATTGACTCCAACAAGGACCCACCTATGACCGAGCTTATGCTTGATGATCTAAATGATGGTGGAAGGTCCTTGTTGGATGACTTGGGGAGAAGCCCCATTCTTAGTGATGCAGGTCTGCTGCATCCATCGAATGAGCTTGAGGAACTCATTCTGATGCACCCGCCTATTGGTTGGAGGGTTTTGTTCGATGAGCAATTAAACCCTAGTGAGGCAACACAACTTCCTTCTTTGTTGCCCACACCCAACCAATATCATGAGGGGTTCGAGCCTTTCAGCTTTGACCTTTCACCCCTCATGACACCTCAGAGTACCAGTGAAGTTTGCCCATCTCGGCAAGTCTCTGGTCCTCAAAACTTGATGTTCTCATTTGATGTTCCTTGACCAAATGATTATGAGAATATCTTGGTTGATGTATATATCTTGTAAAAAAAACAAAAACAAAAAACAAAAAAAACAAAAAAAACAAAAAAAACAAAAAAAAAAAAGAAGAAGAGCAGTGTGTCATAAAAGACTCCTTCAGTGAGCATCGATTGTTGTGGGCCCCAACCCATGTGTACTTGGGCCCCAATTTCTTCACGTATTTATCTCCCTTCTTCAGCCTCTCATAGGTTTTGAGGAAATTTGGATTTGTGTCCATCAACATGACCCTGAACGTCCCTTTGTACTTCATGTTGGTGTGATCTTTCCTTTTTCATGCATATCTACATGTAGTATCTTGTTCACATTCATTGAGGACAATGCATGAAGTAGGTGTGGGGGGGTGTTTTACGTGTGTACATAGTCGAGTCTTTTTCTTTTGATTTTGTTTTCTTTTTGTGTATATTGTTAGGGTCATGTTAGTGTGCCACATTTAATATCGATATATCTGCTTGCCATGATCCTTGGGTGACTTGTCTTCTTTTGTTTGCCTAGTGCTTTAAAATTTTCACATTTCTTTCAAAATCTTCATATGTTTGCGAAAGAAAATGTTTTTGTGGGTTTTGCGTGTGTTTAGCATGTGCAAAAACTTTGAGAGGCAAAGTAAAAAGAAAGCTCCCAAAATTGTCTTGAACTTCATGCATTAGGATTTTTGGTTTACTGGCTTTAGGTCTTATCGAGTCGTTAGGATGCACCCCGGTTTTCCCTCGGGGGCGTGTAATCATAGGGTTTCAGTACTCAAACATTTAAAGAAGTCCACCCTGAACCTAGTGAGTCAAATAATTCGTGTCTGTTAGTATAAGGAAGTTTGTCGTAGTCAAGGGCCCTTAATCTCTTTTTGTGAAACTTAAGTGTAGGGGTTTTGGTTCCCATGTAGATAAATAAATAAGTGGTGTTCTCTCTTCTCGCACGGCTCCTATCACTCAGGAAAGTAGGTCTGAGGGGACTTTGTGCCTGGTGCTTTTGAGTCATCTGACTTGGGATGCACCGACCGAACGCCCGTTACACGGGTGGTAGGGATCGCCCTATGTGGAGATTTGGGGGAAGGTGTACGTGATAGTGTAAGTCCTCATAGGCAATGATGCACGAAACCTGACCCTGGGAGAATCAAACACCAACCAATAAAATGCTCTAAAAGAAGAAAAGAAAAAGAAAAGAAAAAAAAGAGTCAAATAAGAACCAAAATGGACTTTACACATTGTATCACTTTCAGAAGTTAAGGTTGCCCATGTCTTTCACTTAAGTCCTTAACTAACTCTCACGAATAACTCATTAGGCTAGGTGTGTGGACGGATTACATATATAGAGTCGACCCGTAGTATTACCGCGTCCCATGATCGACAAAATAAGTCCAACGAGTCGTGTAGCTAGATTGATTAATGCATCTTGTTCGGATTTTGTGGGTATATCCGCTGAAAACCCTCAGGAGACAACACTCCTCCTCCTTGGCGACAAGGAGGTTTAACGGCTTGTTGCACGTGCTAAGTGCAACCGTGATTCCTACGAAAGTGAGTTAGGATTTCTTGTTTTTCATATGCTTTTCTCTTTCTATGTTTTGCTCGGGACTAGCAAAAGTTAGGTGTGGGGGTATTTGATTGACATCATTTCATGCTTATATTTGTATCTTATATCCATTATCTTTCACCTAAACAATGCTATGTCACGAGTTTTATGTTTAGTTTTCAGGAATAAATAGGTTTGAAGAGATGAAGCATAAAAGGACCCAAAAGCTGGGAAAAATGACTGGATTGTGAGATCTGGGGACCAAGATGCAAGGGAGAAGGACCTGAATGCAAGACAGAGGGACCTAAGAGCAAAACAGAATACTTCACACCATCATGGGGAGTATTTTAGCAATTGGATTCGGGTCGGAGCTCCAACAAACCAACCAGATGCATCCAAGACTAACAAACACTTCAAGCAAGGCCCACAAAGAAAACCAAACGAATCTAAACCATATAGACCGCCAATTGGTGGTCCAGATGGCCCAGAATCCGTTTAGTTTTCTGTAGCACGTGTATTAGTGTATGCTTAGTGTATTTTTGGTATTGGTTTAGTCCCACATCGGGGCATTGTCCCGGATTAGCTTTTTCCATGTCTATAGATAGAACTCTTCACCTCCTTTTGTAATCACTCCATATTTTAAGTGGCTATTCTTCCTACTAGAAGTGAGGCCTTGAAGCACACACTAAAGTAGGAGGATGCTACTTTTAATGTGAGTCATTTTATCAATAAACTTTTGTGTTTCTTTCATTGTTTGTTTATGCTTCTTTTATTGTTTATGCATGTTTTAGTTTAATCATCTTTTATTTCTAGCTTAGTTTTAATATGCTTTCTTTGCTTAGTTTAATAATTAGTGTAAATGTTTAGTGAGTAGTTCCATCCCCTTTGGGGAGTGGAGTAGATGTACATACATGCATTAGAGAATGGGATGAATGCTTTATTTTTGATGTGTTGATAAAACATGAATGTATGCTTGCTTGTTTAGGATAGAATTTATAACTTGATGAGTTTTGCCAAAATGATTAGACACCTCTCATGCTTGTTTAGGTTCTGAAATAAACAACTTGCATATGTAAATGTTAATCAACTAAGTTGGTGAATAGATTGATAGGTTTTGCCATAACATTTAGACACTTCCTATGCTTGATAAACACCACCTTAATTTGTGCTTAAAGAATGTATTCTACACCCATCTCTTTGTATGTGTGCACTCACTCCACCCCTTAGGGGTTTTCCCAATTCTGTATTCCAGCATTCTTCCTTTGTTCTTAGCTTAGTTATCATTTCATTGTTTGGTTCTTCCTTTCGCATTTCCTACTTCTTAGCGTAGTATAGAGTAGAGTAGCATAATCAATCTTTCTCCCCCTATTTTTGCCACTTGATTTCGTACAAGCAAGAGGCTACTCACCTCCCTGAGGACAACCCGTACTTGCCACCGATTCATCGCGGTCGTGCACTTGCGGTTTAATATAAAACGTTCAACAAGGAGCAGTTGCTGGACCCACTTGTTCTACAGGTTCCTCAAATCAGCAGACCATCTAATCTCTAGAGCTTCAGATGGGCCAATTGGCTCAGTCTGTACATGAAAGAGAGAGAGGGACTCTGCCTGGCCAGCCTGAGGCTAACCCTTGCATGTACCAGCAACAACAAATGCAAAATGAGATTGTGGTACCTCGGGGGCGGCAAGTGAACCATGTGGAGGAACCTGTTCACCATGTCAATTTCATTGTAACCTTAAGGAATGGAAAGCAGGTTGACAATCACATTTCCTTGCCACCACCACCACCATCTATGCAGCCCCTCAGTGGGAATGGTGGTGAAGAAGAGGCTGAGGGTGAGGGTAATACACCAACGGCTCCTTCTCAGGCATCGTAGAAAACCTACCTGCCAAAAGCTCCTTATCCTAGTAGGTTAACCAAAAAGCAGAGTGACACAATGGATAAGATGTTAGAGGTGTTTAAGCAAGTGAAGGTTAACATCCCCTTGTTGGATGTCATCCAACAAATACCTCAATATGCCAACGTGTTGAAGGATCTCTGCACAACCAAGAGAAAGACCAATGTTCCTAAGAAAGCATTCTTGGCTGCAAATGTAAGCTCACTTTTGTCCAGTCCCACCTACACAAAATACAAGGACCCTGGGTGTCGTACTATTCAGTGTACGATTGTGGACACTAGCATGAGTAATGTATTGCTTGATTTAGGATCAGCGGTCAACCTCCTCCCATTTTCTGTTTATCAACAATTGAACTTGGGAGATTTGAAACCAACTAAAATCACCCTCCAATTGGTGGATAGATCCATTCATATTCCAAAGGGGATTATCAAGGATGTGCTTATCAAAGTTGGAGATTTTATATTTCCAGTCGATTTCGTTGTCCTTGATACCAATTCTGTTGCGCACACCCACTCTCAAATACCTTTGATTTTGGGTAAACCATTTCTGGCAACCTCCAATGCCTTAATTAATTGTAGAAATGGTCTCATGAACCTCTCATTCGGTAACATGAGTGCCGAGTTTCATGTGTTCAACTCTGGTAGGCAACAGGAGCCCATGGATCAACCTTTAAATCTCAATCTCATCCGCTAATTAGAGAAAGCACCGCCAAATCAACAAACACCCCTAACACCAATGCAACCCATTGAGAATATTTGTTGGCCCAGTGAAAAATCATTGCCTGTCTTTGCAATGCAACAGAGTGAGCTGGCATCAAACATGAATGTCCAACGGGAGTGTTCGTTACATGATTCAGTTGAGACCATTAGTGAGGGGGACACACCTCACCATATGCCCATTCCAGAAGGTGTTGTCACCCCGTGTCCTAGGGCTATCGATCCCTTTGAGCTTCAGATTGACTCCAACAAGGACCCACCTACGACCAAGCTTATGCTTGATGATATAAATGATGGTGGGAGGTCGTTGTTGGATGACTTGGGGAGAAGCCCCATTCTTAGTGATGCAGGTCTGCTGCATCCATCGAATGAGGTTGAGGAACTCATTCCGATGCACCCACCTATTGGTTGGAGGGTTTTATTCGATGAGCAACTAAACCCTAGTGAGGCAACACAACCCTTGTGTACTTGATTGTTGTGGGCCCCAACCCTTGTGTACTTGGGCCCTATTTCTTTCACGTATTTGTCTCCCTTCTTCAGTATCTCACAGGTTTTGAGAGAATTCGGGTTTGTGTCCATCACTATAACCATGAACTTCCTGTTGCGCTTCATGTTGGTGAGATCTTCCCTTTTTCATGCATAAATCCATGTAGTATCATGCTCACTTTCATTGAGGACAATGCATGAAGTAGGTGTGGGGGGTGTTTTACGTGTGTACATAGTTGAGTCTTTACCTTTGATTTTGTTTTCTTTTGTGTGCATTGATAGGGTCATGTTAGTGTGCTGCATTTAATATCGATATATCTATTTGCCATGATCCTTGGGTGACTTGTCTTCTTTTGCTTGCCTAGTGCTTTAAAATTTTCACATTTCTTTCAAAAATCTTCATGTGTTTGCGAAAGAAAATGTTTTGTGGGTTTTATGTGTGTTTAGCATGTGCAAAACCGTTGAGAGGCAAAGTAAAAAGAAAGCTCCCAAAATTGTCTTGAACTTGATGCATTAGGATATCTAGTTTACTGGCTTTAGGTCTTATCGAGTCATTAGGATGCACCGCGGTTTTCCCTCGGGGGGCGAGTAATCATAGGGTTTCAGTACTCAAACATTTAAAGAAGTCCACCCTGAACCTAGTGTGTCCATAATTCGTGTATGTTAATTTAAGGAAGTTTGTTGTAGTCAAGGTCCCTTTAAATCTTGTTGTGAGACATTAAGTGTAGGGGTTTTGGTTCATGTGTAGATAAGAAATAAGTGAGTAGGTGTTCTCTTTTCTCGCACGGCTCGTATCACTCGGGAAAGTAGGTCTAAGGGGACTTTGTGCCTGGTGCTCTCGAGTCATCTGACTTAGGATCCACCGACCGAACTCCCGTTATACGGGTGGTAGGGATCGCCTTATGTGGAGATTTGGGGGAAGGTGTACGTGATAGTGTAAGTCCTCATAGGCAATGATGCACAAAACCTGATCCTGGGAGAATCGAACACCAACCAATATAATGCTCCAAAGAAAAAGAAAAAAAAGAAAAAAAAAGAAAAAAAGAATTCAAATAAGAACCTTAATGGACCTTACACTTTGTATCACTTGAGGATGTTGAGGTTGTCCATGTCTTGCACTTAAGTCCTTAATTAACTTTCATGAATGATTCATTAGGCTAGGTGTGTGGACTGATTACATACATATAGTCGGCCCGTAGTATTACCGCATCCCATGATCGACAAAATGAGCCAACGAGTCGTGTAGGTAGATTGAATAATGCATCTTTGTTCGGATTTTGTGGGTATATCCGCTGACAACCCTAAGGAGACAACACTCCTCCTTGGCGACAAGGAGGTTTAACAGCTTGTTGCACGTGCTAAGTGCAACCGTGATTCCTACGAAAGAGAGTTAGGATTTCTTGTTCTTCGTATGCTTTTCTCTTTCTTTGTTTTGCTCGGGGCTAGAAAAAGTTAGGTGTGGGGGTATTTGATTGACATCATTTCAAGCTTATATTTGTATCTTATATCCATTATCTTTCACCTAAACAATGCTACGTGACGAGTTTTATGTTTGAATTTCAGGAATAAATAGGTTTGAAGAGAAGAGACATAAAAGAACCTAAAAGCATGAAAAAGGACTGAGTTGAGAGACTCAAGGACTAAGATGCAATATTGAAGGACCTGAACGTAAGATCGAAGAACCAATGAGAAAACAAGAATACGTCACACCATCATGGGGAGTATTTTGGCAATTCTATTAGGGTCGGAGCTCCAACAGGTCAAGTAAATACATCAAAGACAAACAATACCATCATGGAAAGCCCAGACGAAAGCCCAGACAGATCCAAAGCTTGTAGACCGCCAATTGGCGGTCTGGGACCGCTAATTTGCGGTTCAGGTTGCTCCGGATCCGCGGAGATTTTTGTGGGTTGTGTATTAGAGCGTATTTAGTCTATATTTGATATTGGTTTAGTCCCATACAAGGGGATTGTCCCGGATTACCTTTTTCTATGGCTATAAATAGAACTCTTCACCTTCTATTGTAATTACCCATTGCTTGGTGGCATTCTCTCTACTTGGAGTAAGACTTGGAGCAAAATCTCAAGGTGGAGAAGAATGCTACCTTCAATGTGAGTCATCTAATAAAATAATTTTTCCATTGTTTTGTTCTTATGTTGTTTCTTTATGCATGGTTAGCTTAGTTTTATTTCTTTGATTCTAGGCTAAAGTAGTTAGAATGTTTCTTTTCTTCTTTAGTTTAATTGTTAGAGTAATGTGTAGTGAGTAGATCCATCCCCCTTTGGGAGTGGAGATGATGTTCATACATGCATTAAAGAATGGATACGAATGCTTTATATTTTGATTGTGTTGATAAATGTGAATGTATGCTTGCTTGTTAGAGTAGAATACTACACTTGATGGGTTTTGCCACACATCTTAGACACCTCCCATGCTTGTTTAGGTTCTGAAATAACCAGCTTGTGTATATGAATGTTAATCAACTAGGTTAGTGAATGGATTGATAGGTTTTGCCTTAACCTTTAGACACTTCCTATGCATGAAAACACTACCTACATTTGCGCCTATAGAATGCATTCTTCACCATCGTTTTACATGTGTGCATACACTCCACCCCTAGGGGTCTCTCTCCTCTTGATTCCAGCTTAGTTTTACATTCTTTTAGTTTTGATTCGAAGTAATCTTTAGTTGTTTTACTTTGCATTTATCTTCTTAGTAGTTTAGTGTAGTGTAGATTAGCATAGACAAACTCTTCTCCCCTTTTGTTGCCACTTGATTTCTGAAAAACCAGAGGCTACTCACCTCCCTGAGGATCGACCCATACTTGCGACCGCTTCAACGCGGTCATGCACTTACGGTATTTAAAACGATTAAACAAGTTTTTGGCGCCATTGTCGGGGAGTATTCTGGCCCAAACATGACCACCTCGGGCTTTAGGTCTTATCGAGTCGTTAGGACGTACCTTCA
Organism: Triglochin maritima; assembly: GCA_963682175.1. NCBI lineage: Eukaryota > Viridiplantae > Streptophyta > Magnoliopsida > Alismatales > Juncaginaceae > Triglochin > Triglochin maritima. Next base: position 25,126,104 of record OY821774.1, on the reverse strand, counting down.
ATGTTCTTTGTGAGGGGGGGCCCAAACATGAGTATTCTAGCCCCGCGTGGTGTCATGTTCCCTTTCCAAGTGCATTGACCCACTTTTGAGGTTCCCATTTGATGTCTTTTGACAAATGAAGATGGGAACATATGACCGTCATTTTTCATGGAACCATAACAATGCCCCAGGTGGTCCTTCAAACTCTTCTCGACCACCTAACCGACCACACCACCTTCCCATGCATTCATAGTCTTATCAGCTACCCCAAAGTGAGAACACCAACCCATCAGGTTTCCCAAATTCTGACAACTTGAAAACCCGGTTTAATTTGCTTAAGAACTTAACTCCTGGACTTGAGAACTCTGTAAAAAACTTCATGTCACCCACGAGTCAAGTCCTCACTTCGAATCAGCAGACCATCAAATCTCTTGAGCTTTAGATGGGCCAGTTGGCTCAGTCTATACATGAGAGAGAGAGAGGGAGTCTGCCTAGCCAACCTGTGGCTAACCCTCGCTCTCAACAGCACTCGAACATGCAAAATGCAAGTTCAAGACCACAGGGGGGGGGGGGGTAGGTGAACTACGTGGAAAAACCTGTGGACCATGTTAATGTCATTGTGTCCCTGAGAAATGGGAAGCAGGACAATAACCACGTTTCCTTGCCAGTAAATCCATCTGTGCAGCCCCCTTATAGGAATGATGGTGAGAAAGAGGCCTAGGGTGAGAGTAATACACCAACGCCTCCTTCGGCTCCGCTTAAGACATACCTACAAAAAGCTCCTTATCCTAGTAGGTTGTCTAAGAAACAGAGTGACAATGTGGATAAAATGCTGGAGATATTTAAGAAAGTGAATGTCAACATTCTTTTGTTAGACATGATTCAACAAATACCTCCCTATGCAAAATTCCTGAAGTATCTCTGTAGAACTAAGAGGAAAACCAACGTCCCTAGCAAAGCCTTTTTGGCGGCTAATGTGAGCTCGATCATTTCGAACCCTACATACGTAAAATTGAAGGTCCCAGGTAGTCCAACAATTTTATGTATCATTGGGGACTCTCGCATTAAAAATGTTTTACTAGATCTAGGGTCGGCAGTTAATTACCAGCTTCTGTGTATCAACGATTAAGCCTAGGCACGCTCAAGCCTACGAAAACAACTTTGCAGTTGGCTGATCGTTTGATCAAAGTCCCGTTGGGGGTCATCAAAGATGTCCTAATCAAGGTCGGTGATTTCATATTTCATGTTGACTTCGTCGTCCTTGAGACCAAACCAATTAAGACTACCCACTCTCAGATTCCATTTATTTTGGGTAGACCTATTTTGGTGACGTCAAATGCCTTGATCAATTGTCGTACTTGACTCATGAAATTGTCGTTCGGTAACTTGACCGTGACATTCCATGTGTTCAATATGTCTAGGCAGCCGACATCTTTCGAGGACCCCATGGAAGTCAATCTTATCCGGGACTTGGAAGAAGAAATAGAAGAAGAGTACCCCCTGATTCATGAAAATCTAAGTGCTTACATCATGGATGATTCCGATCATGAAGAGGACGAGGGCGAGTTGAGCAATGATGTGCATGTTGTTCAGTACATGCGAGCTCCTCCTATCTTACATCTCAAGCTAGATATCACGCCTCACCTTGAGGAACCACCCACAGTTGAGCTTAAAGAACTCCCTAAGGAACTGAAACACGTTTTTCTCGGTCCCAACAAGTCATTTCCAGTGATTATTTCGTCGATGTTGACTAGTGATCAGGAAGAACGCCTGATTCAAGTCCTAAAGGAGCACAAATCAGCCATTGGGTGGTCCTTGAAGGACATTAAAGGGATAAGTCCCGACATCATGCAACACCACATTTTTATGGAGGATGAGGCATGACCACGTCGCGACCCACAAAGGCGTTTAAATCCAGCCATGACAGAAGTAGTTAAGAAAGAGATCATCAAGTGTTTAGATCATGGCATCATTTTCCCCATTTCGGACAGTACTTGGGTAAGTCCTGTCTAGGTTGTGCCCAAGAAGTCGGGTATCACTGTTGTCCAGAATGAAAACAATGAGCTTGTACCCACACGACTTCAAACTGGGTGGCGAGTTTGTATTGACTATAGGAAGTTGAACGCGGTCATGCGTAAGGACCACTTCCCTCTACCTTTCATCCACCAGATGTTGGAGAGACTCACTGGGCACACCTATTATTGTTTCCTTGATAGTTATTCGGGGTACAATCAAATCCGAGTCGTCCCCGAAGACCAGGAGAAAACCACGTTCACTTGTCCTTTTGGGACGTTTGCTTATAGACGAATGTCGTTTGGACTATGCAATGCACCGGCAACATTCCAACGTTGCATGTTAAGTATCTTTTCCGATATGGTCGAGAACTTCCTTGAGATCTTCATGTATGATTTCTTAGTTCATGGCACCTCCTTTGATGAGTGCTTGCACCACCTGAGCCTTGTTCTCAAAAGGTGTTCGGAAACGAACTTAGCCCTTAATTGGGAAAAGTGCCATTTCATGGTTACAAAAGGCATCATCTTGGGTCACGTGGTATCTCGTGATGGTATCGAGGTGGATAGGGCAAAAATTGAGCTTATTTCAAATTTTCCGCCACGCACCTCGGTAGAAGAAATCCGTTCATTCCTTGGACACACCGGTTTTTACCGGCGATTTATTAAGGATTTCAGCAAAATAGCGCACCCCTTGACGAGCTTGCTTGCTAAAGGTACCTCTTTTGAGTTCACACCCGAGTGCATGATTTCGTATGAGTTTCTGAAGCGTGAGTTGACCTCCACTCCTATTATTAAGGCACCAGTGTGGACTCTACCTTTCGATCTGATGTGTGATGCATCTGATTACGCGATAGGGGCGGTTTTGGATCAGAAAGTCGACAAATTTCCTCATGTGATCTACTATGCAAGTCGTATTCTCAATGACGCCCAGCTCAACTACTCCATTACTGAGAAAGAGTTCCTCGCGATCATATTTGTGTTGGAAAATTTTTGCCAGTACCTCATTGGGTCGCATGTCATCATCTACACTGATCACTCATCTCTCCGCTACCTTTCGTCTAAAAAGGATGCAAAACCCTGTCTCCTGCGTTGGCTCTTGTTGTTACAAGAGTTCGACCTTGAAATACGGGACAAGAAGGGATGCGAGAATGTCGTGGCTGATCACCTCTCTCGCATCTCAGTTGATCTTTCATCGGATCCACCGGTGAACGAGTTCTTCCCTGATGAGAACCTTATGGCAATAGCCTCACCCCCCTGGTTCACTGACAATGTGAACTATTTAGCAACCGGGGAGGTGTCGGCTCATTAGAGACACAGTGAGATAGAGAACTTCAAGTCGTTAGTTAAGCACTTCTATTGGGATGATCCCTACTTATTTAAGTATTGTGACGATCAAATCATAAGGAGGTGCATTCCTGACGACGAGATTCAGAGCGTCTTGTCCTTTTGCCATAAGGAGGCATGTGGTGGGCACTTCGGTGCCAAGAAAACCACTGCCAAAGTGCTCCAATGCGGTTTTTACTGGCCCACGTTGTTCCAAGATGCTTTTGCATTTTGCAAAGCATGCGATAGGTGCCAACGTATGGGACATATTGGCAGACGTGATATGATGCCACTCAATCCTATCTTAGTGGTCAACATCTTTGATGTTTGGGGAATTGATTTCATGGGTCCTTTCCCCGTGTCCCATGGTCACACCTACATCCTTGTGGCAGTTGATTATGTGTCAAAGTGGGTTGAAACAATCCCCACTCGCACTAACGATCGCAAGGTTGTGATCAAGTTTCTCAAAGAACACATCTTTGCGAGGTTTGGGACACCTCGTTGTATCATAAGTGATTGGGGGACACACTTTGTGAACCGATCCTTTGAGGCAGTGCTGAGGAAATACTCCATCACGCACAAGTTGGCCACACCTTATCATCCTCAAACCTGTGGCCAGGTGGAAATTTCCAACCGTCAACTCAAGCAAATTCTTGAGAAAATGGTTAATGCTTCAAGGAAAGATTGGTCGGTCAAGCTTAATGATGCATTGTGGGCTTTCCACATTGCATTTAAAACCAACCTTGGTATGTCCCCCTACCGGCTAGTTTATGGCAAAGCTTGCCATCTTCCGGTAGAGCTTGAGCACCAGGCATTATGAGAAATCAAACATCTTAACATGAGTCTTGATGTTTCCGGTGCCAATCGCAAGTTAGACCTCAACGAGTTCGAGGAGTTGAGAAATGAAGCATAAAAGAATGCCAAGATCTACAAGTCCCGCACTAAAAATTTTCACGATCGTTTGGTTCGAATCAAAACCGTCGAGGTGGGACAAAAGGTCTTGTTGTATAATTCTCGCCTCCACTTGTTTCCGGGAAACTTCAGAGTCGTTGGTTAAGGCCCTTTATTGTTTTAACCGTCTCCCCTCATGGGGCGGTTGAGATTCAAAATCCAAGGAATGGGGACCGTGTTCAAAGTTAATGGACAACGCCTTAAACCGTACTTGGAAGGGACCACGACAGAGGTCGAGGAGGAAGTTGTGCCTTTACACGAACTCCCCACGGATGTGGTCACTTAATGTGATCCATCCCTTCATTTGTTTGTACATATCCTTGTTTTGTTGCTAAAAAAATTGAAAAAATGGAGAAAAGCAAAAAATTGGAAGGCCTTTTGGATATTTTCCCTTTCATTTGTTTAAAACGTGTGATTCCATTGCCCTACCCATTCGCCAGCAGAAGAAAATGTGTCTTTCCCTTTGCTTTCGCCACCACCCAAATCCGACCCCCAAATCGCACGAACAGACTACTAATTAGCGGCTTTTCACCGCCAATCAGCGGTCTGTTGTGCTTTGTTTTCATTGTCTCTTCGTCGGGTTGCGTGATTTTGGGAGTTCTGTTGGTTTCATTTGTGGGTTTCTGTTTTGCTGCTGGTGTCGGCGTACAGTGGTCTCCATCCCTCTCGCGCCGTGTTCGTCTTCGCCGTCGTGTGCTCCGCCGTTAAAGCTCGGCAAGGTAGGTGCAGGTATGGCCAGCCACCATTTAATTCCAGAACTCAATTTTGCCTCCCTGATTCGTGAATTTGGAGAACCCTTCTATGATCGAATCGTAGCTAAAGGGTGATACCATTTGTTGTATGAGGGCGACGAAATCATGTACGTAGAGCCTCTCTTACATGAGTTCTTCACTAAACTCGAGTGTGACCATACCGGACCACTCGAGTTTAGTGTCACTCTCAGAGGGGTGAAGCACACCGTGACACCCCAATTTATCTCCGACGTGACTGGGATCCCCTTAGTCGATGAGCTCGCGCCTACCCACGACATTAATTTTTACCGATCTATGCTTGGGCGCGGGCAACCTATATCATCGCATGGGGGCGTACCTAATGCGCACATTTACTCCAATGTGCACATTGTAGCCAGGTAGGTGTGTAGGAATGTGTTGGGCCAAGAGTGGACCTCCACATTTTTCACACCTATTTTGCGAATCGTGTATAATCTTATGGATGGTTCATCTCACTGCATTTGTCGAACATTGTTCGACGTTTTGGTGAACGCTAAGCTGAAAGAGATACATTGTTTGTCTACTCTGGTTACCAAATTGTGTGGCATGTTGGACATCCCACGATTTGAGCGCATTCTGGGGCGCCAAGGCACCGACCTCGAGGTCGCGAAGATGACCCCATCATTTCGCCATTGACTTCCTAAGGCATGGGTGCCTGACTACATGGAGGAGGATGTTAGAGCCAGTTCCTCAAGCTCATCTGTGAGCTCAGGAATGCTCTTTAACATTGACATTTCTGAGATGGTGGTCGAGCAGCAAAATGTCATCTTAGCCAAACAAAACCTGAAGATCTATAGGAAATTGTCGGCTCTTGAGAGAGGTGCCTCTTCGGGCACCTCTGGCCGCCGTCATTAGTTTGGTACACCCTATCCATGCATTGGCACCATTTTTCCATACATTGAGGACAATGCATGGATTAGGTGTGGGAGGGTGTTTTCACGTTTGTACATAGTTTGTGTGTCTTTTTGTTTTTATTTCGTTTTCTTTGGTTGTACTGCTAGGGTCATGTTAGTGTGCTGCATTTAATATTGATATATCTACTTGCCATGATCCTTGGGTGACTTGCCTTCTTGTGCTTGCCTAGTGCTTTAAAATTTTCACATTTCTTTCAAAATCTTCATGTGTTTGTGAAAGAAAATGTTTTTGTTGGTTTTGCGTGTGTTTAGCATGTGCAAAACCATTGAGAGGCAACGTAAGAAGAAAGCTCCCAAAATTGTCTTGAACATGATGCATTAGGATGTCTAATTTACTGGCTTTAGGTCTTATCAAGTCGTTAGGATGCACCCCGGTTTTCCCTCGGGGGGCGTGTAATCATAGGGTTTCAGTACTCAAACAAATAAAGAAGTCCACCCTGAACCTAGTGAGTCAAATAATTCGTGTATGTTAGTATAAGGAAGTTTGTCGTAGTCAAGGGCCCTTATTCTTTTTTTGTGAAACTTAAGTGTAAGGGTTTTGTTTCCCATGTAGATAAATGAATAAGTGGTGTTCTCTCTTCTCGCACGACTCCTATCACTCGGGAAAGTAGGTCTGAGGGGACTTTGTGCCTGGTGCTTTCGAGTCATCTGACTTGGGATGCACCGACTGAACTCTCGTTACACGGGTGGTTGGGATCATCCTATGTGGAGATATGGGGGAAGGTGTACGTGATAGTGTAAGTCCTCATAGGCAATGATGCACGAAACCCAACCCTAGGAGAATCAAATACCAACCAATATAATGCTCCAAAGAAAGAAAAGAAAAGAAAACGAAAAAAAGAGTCAAATAAGAACCTTAATGGACTTTACACATTGTATCACTTTTAGAAGTTAAGATTGCCCATGTCTTTCACTTACGTCCTTAATTAACTTTCACGAATGATTCATTAGGCTAGGTGTGTGGACCGATTACATATATAGAGTCGGCCTGTAGTATTACCGCGTCCCATGATCGACAACATAAGTCCAACGAGTCTTGTAGCTAGATTGAAGAATGCATCTTTGTTCGGATTTTGTGGGTGTATCCGCTGAAAACCCTCAGGAGACAACACTCCTCCTCCTTGGCGACAAGGAGGTTTGACGGCTTGTTGCACGTGCTAAGTGCAACCGTGATTCCTACGAAAGTGAGTTAGGATTTCTTGTTTTTCGTATGCTTTTCTTTTTCTTTGCTTTGCTCGGGACTAGCAAAAGTAGGTGTGGGGGTATTTAATTGACATCATTTCATGCTTATATTTGTATCTTATATCTATTATCTTTCACCCAAACAATGCTACGTGACGAATTTTATGTTGGAATTTCAGAAATAAATAGGTTTGAAGGGAAGAGGCATAAAAGGACCTAAAAGCATGAAAAATGACTAAGATGCAAGATCGAAGGACCTGAATGCAAGATCGAAGGACCAATGAGCAAACACGAATACTCCACACCATCATGGGGAGTATTTTGGCAATTCTATTCGGGTCAGAGCTCTAACAAGCCAAGTAGATGCATCAAAGACAAACAAAGAGATCCAGCAAAGCCCAGAAGAAAGCCCAGACGGATCCGGACTCCGTAGACCTCTAATTAGCGGTCTGGGACCGCTAATTGGCGGTCCTGGTGGCTCCAAATCCGTTAATCTTTATGTGGGGCGTGTATTCGTGTGTCTTTAGTCTATTTCTGGTATTTGTTTAGTCCCATACCGAGGGATTGTCCCGGATTACCTTTTTCTATGGCTATAAATAGAACTCTTCACCTTCTATTGTAATCACTCCATGCTTTGTGGCCATTCTCTCTACTTGAAGTGAAAGCCTTGAAGCAAGAAACTCAAGTGGGGAGATGCTACTGGTATTGTGAGTCTGAAATCAATAAAGTTTTCCTTGTTTTTTGCTTCTTTTATAGTTCTTTTATAGTTCTTGCATGTTTAGTTTAATTGTCTTTTATTAAATGTAGCTTAGTTAATATGTTTTCTTATCTTAGTGTACTAGTTAGTTTAATGTTTAGTTAGTACAACCAATCCCCTTTTGGGGGTGGAGATGATACTTATATATGCAATTAAGAATGGAAGAATGTTTTATCTTGAAATGTGTTGATTAATATGAATGTATGCTTGCTTGTTAGAATAGAACACTTCACTAGATGGGGTTTTCCACAAATCTTAAGACACCACCCATGCTTGTTTAGTTTCTTAAATAACCAGCTTGTGTTTATGAATGTTAATCAAATAGGTTAGTGATTGAATTGATGGGTTTTGCCATGATAAGTAGACACCTCCCATACATGAAAACACTAGCTCCACTTGTGCCCATAGGAAGACATTCTTACCTTCTTATTGTGTATGTATAATCACTCCACCCCCTAAGGGGTCTCTCTCTTCCTGATTCTAGTTTAGTTTTAGCTCTCTTAGTTTAGTTCGAAGTAATCATAGACGCTTTCCTTTGCATTTTCTTCTTAGTAGTTAGTGTAGCATAGATTAGCTTAGATAAACTCTTCTCCCTGGTTGTTGGCACTTGATTTCTGACAAACCAGAGTGGTCTCTCCTCCCCGTGGATCGTCCCGTACTTGCCACGTCTTCACCGATGCCGTGCACTTGCAGTAGTTTAAACGATTAAACAGAACATTAGCACGTATGTACAAATATTTAATTTGAAAGTAGTAAAATGCTTACGAAATCCTTAAACAAGTCAGACTTGTGGTTGGCCTGCAAAATCACCACTGATCTATCTACCGGGCCCTATGAAGCGTAACTCCCTCTAACTGAATCGGTACGGGATGCACCAACCTCCATATGTACATAACACGTTTAATATTAAAAAACATTCAAGTGTTGCAAACATTGAAGTCATAAAAAATTGCAGTCATAAAAAATGCAAGTCATAACAAAATACATTACATCAATTCAAGTCTTAAATTTAATCAAATCCTAAAAAGCATTCAAGTCTTACATGTATCCAAAGTCTTACATAATAGTAACATACAAATTATTCAAACGGTTACGATATGTAGGTTGATAGGTTCCTTGCATCACTTTCTGTTATGCCTTATTCCACCGCATCACCCACACCTTACCTTTCTTCCAGAGTTCTGGTTCATCTGGTGTTGGACTCACGTTGATCTTGGACGACTCGGAAGTCCTTTTGTTTTGAGAGGGGTCATTGTGATGTTGTCACGATCTGACCAATACCTTACATAAGGAATCAAGATATATATAGGTATGTCTGTACATTTGAACCTGATAATACAGGGAGACAAAATGTGAAGTGCTGACAATTGCATGTCTGTCACTACAAATGTGAAGTGCTGACCAAATGTGGAACTACTTCATTAACGAAAACACCTTTGAGGTAATCTTCTACCACAAATAGTGTACAGTAATACCCTAATTCCTCGATGTCATCATCTCCATCACTATGCATCTCTTCTTCCGGGAGTCAAATTTCTTGTCGACTGTAATGAATCGGGTCAACTAGTGACAAATCAAGACCAAGGGACGGATACGAGGTCGACGTCGTGCCCTGTCAGTAAACCCATCATGACAGTAATGCACACTTTCAAGTTGTGACATACGAAGATAAGGATTTGCTCTGCTTGAAGAATGTCACCTGCATTTTGTGGTCATTCACTGCTTGTCTGGCGGTTCTGTAATTGGAAAACAAGAATTTCCTGATATGTGGGAACTTCGGTTGTATGATTTAAACTCATATTCAAATCTATTCTACAGGCCCAACCAGTCGACCTTACTGTACCATACTCTGGAAGATTAGTGTTGGTTGTCGGCGTAGGGTTAGATACTTTAGGTTCTGCTTCTACATAAACTACGACCACATACATCCATTTAAACAGATGCATCATTCCATAAATTGACTTGTCATCAGTTAATGGAACGTATGTCCAAACGTTATTTAAAGGCAATTTCACCGTCTACTTGACATCAAACGTACTGTCTAGATAACAACATTCATATCTTATGACAGTCACTAAATCCACATATTTGATGATCAACGGAACTATAACTAATTTGCGCTCGCACCCTGAATATTTTGCCACCTCTCCGTTACATTCTAATTTCTCATCATACATGCATGACCAACAAAGATCATTCATCATCCTTATTCATTCCCAACCTTTATAAATTAAATTTAAAAATGTGTTCAAGTGAAATCGTTGTTCTTTTATTCCTAATTAATAATTTTTTTGAAAATACTCAAATGATTTAGAAATTACCTCAGTCAAGTGTAAAAGTTGTAGGATCATGAATGTGGCTTAGTTCTAATCACTTTTAACCCTGAACAAACTCTACTTGCTTAACAATCAAATATGCAGTGGAAATTAAACTTAAACAAGCAAGCAACTGGGAGAGTTGTGTGAAAATGTGTTGGACAACTCTATTTATAAGCTGCAAGTAGGTTATAGCCGTTGGGATTAATTGGGTAAAAGTTTGTGTGAGAAATACAAAACAGTGAAGTGCAGAACACAATTCAGCACAAAATTGGTCGACCGAATCGGGTTTACCGGTCGACCGGTTGGTCAATTTTGGCTACAACTTAAGTTCACTTAAGTGAACGGTCGAACTAAAGTTTTGGTTTGGTTGACCGTTCGGGGGTTTTGGTCTAGTAAAGAATGTATCGGTCGAACTAAGCAAATGATCGGTTCAACCGGAGATTTCCATGCACTTCTGGGTTCAAAGAGAAATTTGATTTTGGTAGACCAAGGTCTAGGAGACATTCGACCGGAAACTTCTAGAGTGTTCAGGGTGACCAAGAAATGTTGGATCGGTCGACCGCTAGGAAAGTTTTGGTCGACCGAACGATTGGTAAAATTGTGGTTTTGGGAAATCCGACCGTTGTAGAATACGACAAGTCTAACGGCCATGTGACACGTGTAGACGGTCGAACTAAAGGCACTAAACGGTCGACAGGTTTAACACTAAGTCCCGTTAACAGAATAAACAACCCAATCACTCGAACGAAGAACTCATTCCGGTCGACCGATTTGGTCCTGGCAGTTCAATAAGGTTTAAGTGTTTTCCGGTTCTAGTTTGGGTGATCTATTGAAGTCCAAATTATGTGAAATATTGTGTGTGACTTCTATAGGGAACCTAGTGTGTATGTGAGTAGTTTTTAACTCAAGTATGCTCAATTACACATAGTTCCTAAGACTCAAAATAAATCAAAATTACATGTCTTCAAATATAGGTTTAATTACATATTATGACTTCATTTCCCTCTTACTCGAGTCTTGATCACCTATAGATGTTAGCACAATGCAATATTGTGCTACTCTACATTGATTACTATTAATATTAGGTTGATTAAATCATCAAAACATAGATTAAGGCCAAAAATCCAACAATCTCCCTTTTTTTGATGATGACAACCTATATCTTAATACTTGAAATTTTTAGATGTAAACTATGCATATAAATACCCCTCCCTATGGATGTGCATAGTTTTTGTTCAATTATTATCAAATTTCAAGTTACCCCCTCAATTATCTCTCCCCTTTTGACATCCATCAAAAAAATAAGATTAAGCATGGAATTTGGATGTCTTGTAATGAAGTTACTCCCCTTAAATTTTTCACTTCATTAGTCTATGTAAATGATATTCAATAAGCTCTCCCTATCAATGTGAATATTGATATATCAATTAAGTTCATTTCTATTCTCCCATTTTTAACATTAAGCAACCTATATCAATTAGGCATGTGATGTTTTATCCCCTTTGACATCCATTTACAAATTTGACACTTACATCAATGGATGATTTTTAAATTATAATATAAGCAAAGAATAGTAAATGATATGTCAATTGAGCATATTAAAACCTTATACTAGAACCAATTTATTCAAGATTTAAGAGGATAGAAAATTATACCCAACTTTGAAACTTTGAATTGGTTCCAATCTCCATTCGGTGATGCAACCGGCTTTTAATTCGACTCTCAAGCTTGCCCGATCATCCCCGATCTCCTCTTCAAGCACCTACAAGTGTAGATTTAGGGACCCAAACAACTTTGGATCCTTGAATGTTAGCTTTGATAATCCAAACCATTTTAGTTTTAGGAGCCCACACATTTGAAGAGCTATGATTAATAAACAAGTGCTTGTCATTTAGTGTAGTATGAGATACATGGTTTTTCAATTTGGCATTGTATCCTAAACCATGTGTTATCTAGTGATTGTCTTTGACTACCTAATAGCATGTCAAGCATCTTGGTTCCATTAGTGAATTTTTCTATATCTTTTCTTAATTGTGCATTTGATGCCTTAAGATCTAGTTCACTATCAATAGGTGTTGCTTCTAGACTATCAAGAGTTAATGCATTATTTTCTAGACTAGAAAGTCCCCCATTCTTCTCATTCATGCATGTTTCAATTTGACTTTGGAGACTATTGCTTTGTTTTTTAGCATTCTTGTTCTTTTCACAACTAATCTGATATTGTTTAACTAAGTCATGATATGCATTTTGAAGTTCATCATGTGAGTATATTTCTTCTTTGGAACATGAACTATAACTAGAATATGACTTAGATGAGCAAGAATGTGTTGTAGTAGGGTATGAGTTAGAGGATACCTCACCTCCTTCATCTTGAGTTGCCATGTAGCACATATGTGCATATTCCTTTGTTGATGAAGGTGCGGTTCATTGGGATGAAGATGAAGATGATGAATCGTCCCAAGTAGTCTTGTGAGCTTCCAACCTCTTTTTCTTTTCTCTTACTCCTCTCCTTTTCTCTCCTTCTCTCCCTTCTCTCTTTTTTGTTCTCCTTCTCTTTTCTCTCATTCTCACTTTCCTCTTTCTCCTTTTTCTTTTCTCTCATTTCACTTCTTCTACCTATTCTTTCATTCTTTTCTCCCTTATCCTTCTTGAGGTATTTGAAGAAGTCTTTGGCTAGGACTTCAATGTCCTCATCTTCTACCCTCCTCCTTGGTTCATCAAGATTTGCATGTAATGCCAAGGTGGGTTTGTTCTTGGAGGCTTCCTTCTTCTTTCAATGGTTAATTTGAAGCTCATAAGCCATGAGATTTCCAACGAGTTCCTCCATCTTGAGTTGGGAAAGATCGTGAGCTTCTTCCATTGCGACCACCTTATCTTCCCAATCGTTGATTAGAGATCGGAGAAATTTCCTTGCCATTTCTCCTTCATTTATTCTTCTTCCATGAACTAAAAGAGAGTTTGTAATATCAGTGAAACGAGTGTTCATTTCGCTTATGTTTTCACTGATTTGCATAGAAAAGATTTCATATTTATGCATGAGGAGACTAATCCTAGTTTCTTTGATTTTACTATCACCCTCATGATGCATTTGTAATCTATGATAGAAATGAAAGTGGGGATCCAACTATATAGAAGATGGGAGAATATGGGAGGTTTCAAGCATGAAAACCTGTGTCCAACGATCATCCACAATTGTCTCGGAAAACCGTTGGACCAGTTCCAATGGCTAGAAAATTGAACAATTCGGTCGACCGAACGGGCTTCGGTATACCGCCAAAAGGAAGATAGTAAGTGCAGAAGGTTTACTGGATCTTGGGCACAGGTGACCGAATTGGGGACGGTCGTCCCTTTCGAGATAAACGGGGAAGTTCAAAGTTTCCACAACGGTCATCCGATTCAAAATCGGATACCCAAAATTTGAAAAAGATTCGTTTAAAAAGGGTCAACAAAGAATTCAAAAAATTTGCCCATACATGGCGGTTGTCTGAGATAGTTTTGGATAACCATTGGAATGAGAACAGGGAAGTTTGCTAATTTTAGCAAACCAAATGTTTCGGTCAACCGGATATGAAACAGTGTACCGGAATGGTGAATCCAGACCAAGTGGGGATCCCTGTTCAGACAGAATCTGGTTAACCGAACGAGGTTCGGTCATCCGTCCTATGCGGACAGATCACAAAAACAAGCAATTCAAGCAATGATTTTTAAGCAAGGGAGATGAATTAAGATATTTCTTTAGCACTACACATCCTTAGTTCTTGTCTAATTTTATCAAATTGATCAACATTTAATGATTTAGTAAATATATCCGCTAATTGATCATTTGTTGAAATGAATTACAATTCAATATCACCTTTAAGAGCATGATCTAAAAGAATTGGATTGGATTTTTAGATAAGTTTATGGTACTAGTATTATCACAAAATATGGGTATAGTTTGAAACTCAAGTCTCAAATCCTTGAGGATTTGCCTCATCGAAAGGATTTATGCACAACAACATCCGGCGGCCACATACTCAGCTTCGGTTGTTGAGAGTGCAACACTATATTGCTTCTTACTAAACCAAGAAACTAAAGATTTTCCCAAGAATTGACATGTCCCACTAGTACTTTTCCGATCGGATTTGCATCCGGCATAATCGGCATCACTATAGGCAATGAGCTCAAAAGATCGAGTCTTGAGATAAAACAATCCAAAATCACAAGTAGTTTTCAAATATCGAAAAATCTTTTTCAATGCATGCATATGAGATTCTTTAGAACAAGATTGAAAACAAGAATAAAGACAAACACTAAACATAATATCGGGTCTACTAGCGGTTAAAGATAGAAGTGAACCAATCATACCTCGATATTTTTTAATGTCAACTTCTTTGCCTTCTTCATCCTTATCCAATTTCAAGCTTGTGCTGATTGGAGTATTGTGAGGTTTGCTATCTTCATATCGAAATCGTTTGAGTAGTTCTCTTGTGTATTTGGTTTGGTTGATGAAGTTTCCCTCCGAGGTTTGCTTGATTTGGAGTCCAAGGAAGAAGTTGAGTTCACCCATCAAGCTCATTTCAAATTCACCTTACATAGACTTAGAAAACTCTTGGCATAGACAATTATTAGTAGAACCGAATATAATGTCGTCAACATATATTTGTATGATTAATAAATCTTTATCTTTGGTCTTAAAAAATAATGTGGTGTCAACTTTCCCCATGGTGAATCCGTTTTCAAGCAAAAAGGTCTTCAACCTTTCATACCAAGCTCTAAGAGCTTGCTTAAGCCCATAAAGAGCCTTCTTAAGCTTGAATACATGATCCGGGTATGTTTCATTCACAAAACCGGGTGGTTGTTTAACATAAACTTCTTCCATAATAAAACCATTCAAAAATGCGCTTTCAACTTCCATTTGAAAGAGTTTAAAATCCATGTATGATGCATACGCTAATAACATTCTAATTGCTTCTAATCGAGCTACCAGAGCATAGGTTTGATCAAAGTCGATGTCTTCCTCTTGGTTGTAACCTTGAGAGACCAATCGAGCTTTGTTTCTAACCATTTGCCTGGATTCATCAAGTTTGTTTCGAAAAACCCACTTGGTGCCAATTACCGTTTGATCTTAAGGTCTCGGAACAAGCTCCCAAACATCATTACGAATGAATTGGTTTAAATCTTCATGCATAGCTATTAACCAAAATTCATCATCACATGCTTCTTCTATTTTCTTAGGTTCAAGTTGAGATATAAATGCATAAGAGTCACATACAACAAGAGCATTAGACCTGGTAACAATTCCTTTTGATGCATCTCCAATTACAAGATCCTTAGGATGATCCTTCTTATATTGACAATCCTTTGGAAGCTCTTGTTTTTCTTGAGATGTCTCATTGGGTTGTTCTTGAGTTTTTATATTTCGAATATGGTCAATAAGTTCATCAAGGTTAGAATTATCCTTATATGGTTCCTCTTGAAAGTGAACATACATGGATTCTTCTACACAACTAGTTCTCTTGTTATAAACTCGATATGCTTTACTCCCACCTGAATATCCTAAAAATATGGCTTCATCGGATTTAGCATCAAATTTGTCTAAATTATCCTTGGTATTCAGAACAAAACATTTAGAACCAAAAGCTTTGAAATAGGAGATTTTTGGGGGTTTGCCAAACCAAAGTTCAAAAGGAGTTTTGTTTAAATTTGGTCGAATCAAAACACGCTAAAGAATGTAACAAGCCGTGTTAACCGCTTCACACCAAAAATACTTTGGTAAATTATTTTCACAAAGCATTGTTCTTGACATTTCATGAAGAGTTCTATTCTTTCTTTCAACTACCCCATTTTGTTGAGGAGTTCTTGGGAAAGAAAATGTATGTTCAATATCATTAGAATAACAAAATTCTTGAAAACCTTCATTTTCAAATTCGCAACCATGATCACTACGAATTTTCAAAATCAAAGACATTTTTTCTCTTTGAATTCGTTTTGTAATTTTTTCAAATTCCTTAAAAGCTTCATTCTTGTTTGTAAGAAACAATACCCAAGTAAATCGAGTAAAATCGTCAATGATGACAAATGCATATCTCTTGCCACCTAGACTAAAGGTTCTAGATGGACCAAAGAGATCCATATACAAGAGTTCCACAGGTTTTGAAGTAGAAATCATGTTAATTGATTTGAAAAAACTTTTAAATTGTTTTCCAAATTCACAAGCATTGCAAAACTTATTTTTCTTGAAATCCAATTTGGGCAATCCTCTTACCAAGTCAAATTTAGCAAGTTTATAAAGTTGGCTCATACTAATGTGGCCTAACCTCATGCCATAACCAAGATTCGTCATTTGAAGCAACTAAGCATGTTTCCTTAGAGAATAAATCAATTTTATCAACATGAACAACATAAACATTTCCTATCTATAGCCTTTAAAAGTGGTATCCAAACTAGATTTAGAAATAATGTGTACAATATGTTGATCAAAGAGCACTAAGAATCCTTTATCAGTTAATTGACTCACAATAAGCAAATTATGTTTCAATCCATTCACAAGAAGAACATTTTGTATTTGGGTATTAGAATTATTACCCACATCACTAATGCAAATAATGTGACCATTAGAATTATCCTCAAATGTGACGGTTCCACCTTTCTTTGATTTCAATGTTTTGAACATGGAGTCATCTCCCATCATGTGCCTCGAACATCCACTATCTACGATCCACTTCCCTTTCTTTTTCACCTACATTCAAAGAAGAATAAGATAATTTTGGTATCCATATTTGTTTTAGGTCCTTTGGGGTTAGCTTTAGGTACCCAAACTCGTTTGGTCTTAGGTACCCAAACATTTGAAGAAAACTTCTTTTTCACTACACCATTTAAAGCATGCACAAAATATCTCTTATACTTTTTATTTTCATTCATGTATCCTAAGCCTTGTTTTTCTAATGATTGAATTTGACTACCAAGTAACATGTCTAGCATCTTCTTTCCTTTTGTGAATTTCTCAAGATCAATTCTCAATTGCTTATTGCATTCTCCAATATAATGTATTTCTTTAGCATGAGATTCAACATTGAGTTCTTTTAAGTTTTTATTTGCCAACACAAGCTTATCAACTTCATTTGACAATGATTCATTTAGACAAACTAGATCATGATTAGCTTTCCTAGATAATTTACTTTTATGCCTCAATATGTCACATTTTTCAAGCAATTCATGAAATGCATCAAGTCATTCATCATATGAGTTTGATTCATGAGTTGAGACTACCTCTTTTTCTCCATCTTTGGCGCATTGCAAGTGTTGGGCTTGTCTTGCTTGCTTGATGAAGATGCACTACCTAATTCTCCATCGACTTCTTCTTGAGTGTAGAGACATAGATGTGCTTCTTCATTTTCTGACTCACTTGAAGAACCAGAGGATGAATCGGATGATCCATCCCAAGTTGCCTTGAGGGCATTTCTCTTCTCCTTATACTTCTTCTCTCTTCTTTTGAATCTCCTTTCTTTTTCCTAATTCTCTCTTCTCTTTTTCTCTTTTCTTTGCTTTGATTGGATTAAGGGACAATCTTTCTTTATATGTCCAATTTTAACACATCCATAACAAATAGGACCTTTTGAGCTCTCTCCATCATCCCTTCTCTTTCTTTGAAATCTTTCTTTCACCCATTGCTTCTTGAATCTCTTGACCATCATTGTAAGCTCTTCATCACTCTCCTCGTCGTCTGACTTTTCGTATTCAAAGTTAGCCTTGAGAGCAATAACTTTTTCTTTCTTTTTTGAGCTCTCGATCTCTTTTCTCTCATTTATTTGAATCTCATAAGCCATAAGGCTTCCGATGAGATCCTCCATTGACAATGTGTTGAGATCTTCAGCCTCCTCAATGGCGGTTGTCTTTTTCTCCCAATCGCTTGAGAGAGATCGAAGAATCTTCTGCACCTTGTCACCTTCATTCACCTTCTTACCAAGATTTTTCAAATTGTTAGTAATCTTGGTGAAGCGAGTGTTCATCTCACTTATACTTTCACCAGGTTGCATAGAGAATAATTCATATTTACGCACAAATATATCAACCCTAGTTTCTTTCATTCTAGATGATCCTTCATGATGAGATTCAAGTAATTTCCATATTTCATAAGTGGTATCACATCCGCTAATCCTACCATATTCTTAAGTATCCACTCCACAAGCAAATATGTTCATGAGTTTAGCATTCATCTCGGCATTAGAAATTATTGGATCGGTTAATGTTACTAATTGTTCACTAGTGGATGGAACATATTTACTACCAAGAAATATCCACATTTTTAAGGAAATTGATTGGATGTAGATTCTCATTCCATTCTTCCAATGTGCATAATTGTTTCCGATAAGCAAAGGGGGTCTAGTGGTAGATAATCCTTCTCTAAGTTGATTAGTGTTACTCTCCATGGCTAAATGGATTAGATAAGTAAACTTATGCTCTAACTTGAATGCACTCAAGGATTGGAATTAAGCTTGGAGTGAATTTAACAGAGGTTTGAGAGTTGGTAGAGTTTTTAAGGCATTAAGATTGAGATCACAAGAGTAGGATTGATTTTCGGCAAAAAGAAGAGTGAATGTGTCTCTTAAGTGAAGGCCTTCAAAACAAATAGAGTCGTTATGGTAAGTTGGTGAGGTTTGGAACAATAAGAAACAAGATGTGACTTAAGCTCGGCCAGAATTCGGGGCAACTTCGGTCGACTGAGACAGCAACGGTCGTCTGACAAAATGTGGGTTAATTGGTCAGATTGAAGAACTCGGTTGACCGAATATAGCTCGAATAACCGTTCACCAACTTCCAGTAACTTTTTCCTAATATCGAGCAATTAAATTCGGTTGACCGAGAACACTTCGGTGCACCGTTCCAAATGGACAGTAAATAATTGTTGTGACTTGGTGATCTTGTTCGGTAGACCGTGGCAAGGTCGGTTGACCGATACATGTGCGGGTTTTCTGCTAACATTGCCTGGGAAATTGGTTTATCGATACCGGTCGACTGGTTGGTCAATTTTGGCTACAACTTAAGTGAACGGTTGAACTAAGGTTTTGGTTTGGTCGACCGTTCGGGGTTTTTGGTCTGGTAAAGGATGGATCGGTCGAACTAAGCAAATGGTCGGTTCAACCGAAGATTTCCATGCACTTCTGGGTTCAAAGAAAATTTGCTTTCGGTCGACCAAGGTCTAGGAGACGTTCTACTGGAAACATCCAGAGTGTTCATGGCGACCAAGAAATGTTCGATCGGTCGACCGCTAGGAAAGTTTCGGTCTACCGGATGATTGTTAAAATTGGGGTTTTGGGAAATCCGACCGTTGTAGAATACGACAAGTCTAACGGTCATGTGACACGTGTAGACGGTCGAACTAAAGGCACTAAATGGTCGATTGGTTTAACACTGAGTACCATTAACAGAATAAACAACCCAATCGGTCGAACGAAGAACTCGTTCTGCTCGACCGATTTGGTCCTAGCAGTTCTAGTAAGGTTTAAGTGTTTTCCGGTTCTAGTTTGGGTGTTCTATTGAAGTTCAAATTTTGTGAAATATTGTGTGTGACTTCTATAGGGAACCTAGTGCGTATGTTAGTGGTTTTTAGCTCAAGTATGCGCAATTACACATAGTTCCTAAGACTCAAAATAAATCAAGATTACATGTCTTCAAATATAGCTTTAATTACATATATTGACTTCATTTCCCTTTTGCTTGAGTCTTGATCACCTGTAGAGGCTAACACAATGCAATATATATGCAATGCAATATGTGTGCTACTCTACATTGATTACTATTAAGATTATGTTTATTAAATCATCAAAACATAGATTAAGGCCAAAAAACCAACAAAAGCAAACAACTCTAAACGTCGAGTAATCATTCCAACAAAATCAACTACAATAAACATTTCAAACAATGTCAGGAATCTTTTAAAAAATTTGCCAGAACATTCCCTTTATTTTTATATTTGAAACTTTAAACCTGTATTGTACAAAACACTGACAATAATACAAACAACATTTTCAACTTCCAAACATCTAAATAACTCAATTTATTCAAATCACAACATATTAAACACACATATTTCACAACTTCAACCCATTTTTTTCCATTAAGAACCATATAAATTCATTACTCATCACATTTAATTTTTATTAAAAACAACAAATTATTCATAACATTATCATATGTAATATCACATTCAAAAACAATATATATTACATAAAAGAAAAAAATATGTGAAACCATTTTACAACAAATCAAAATATTTGGTTTGAAAAACAACAAATATAATTCAGTCATGATAATCAAACCTAAATTCAATGATTTTTAATATTACAATTGTAAACCTACAATCAACAAAACCTAAATCAATAATCTACTAAGAAACAAGAAAAAATTATTTCAGCCTAAAAACCCGAAATTGGAATCGGATTTGCACCTAAACGGGTTCCTAAACCAACAAAAATACTACAATCATACCTAAACAACAATGTATACCATTGTAATACATAAAATAAGAAAAAATGTTGGAAAACGATAAAAAATTGAAGACATAACCTAAAATCCGCTTGTAGTCGGGGGGGGGGGGGGGGGGGTGTTGCTTTTATAGCCCGACGGAACTCGGCGTTTGTACTTTTTTAAATGAACTCGGTGTTCCAGAGACCAGGTTCTGCTTTACGAACTCGACATCATAGACGCCAAGTTCAATGTTAACCCCCGGAGTGGTAAACGTCTCATGTACAATCTGCTAAAATTTTACAAACTGAACTAGACATTGTTGTTGCCGAATTCTTTTATATAAAACTTTTGTCTATGAAGATTTCTAAGTGTTTGAAATCAGCACCAGCAATGCCGATTTCGTCTATGTAGAACTCAATGTTCTCAAAGTCGAGTTTTACAAAGAAGTTTTTTACCGAACTTGACGTCTGAGACTAGGGGTGGCAACGGTTCGGGTACTAGTACAACCGGATCCATATATAAAATTGGGACCCAGAACCGAACCGGATCCGGGTCGGTTCCCAACTTGGGTACCCAGATTCGGATCCGGTATGCAAAATCTAATTTTTTTTCTTCCTAAATCTACATGTATACCAGTATATTTCATCTCCACAACAACTTTACCACTCTAAACCATGCAAATAATACTCAAGTAGTTGTATATACTTGCATTACCATTGTAATAAATCAATGCATAGACTATAATATCTTCCCTGGTTAGAGATTTATACAACCAAATACATCTTCAACAAGTTTATAAACAACAAACGTAGAGCCTACTTCATACATCTTCAATTTATACAACCAAATACATGTTGAAAGAGAGTTCTGAACGAGCAAAACACAAAAAAAACATAACTGAACAGCAGCAACAAGCCGTGCCAATTGACATGAGTACCTGGTCATTCCACGTTCTCCTGATCTTCAAACCTGTAAAAATTCCACAAAAAAGAAAGTACAACTTCCTGGTCAGGAACAGATCATCATAAATGGAACTTCTGATTATAGAAAGTAGTACTTTAGAAAGAGTTACCATGGTATGCCTTCAGCTAGATCTTGTTTGGTTAAATCAATAATGGTTTGTGTGGATTTTTTTGTAAGTCTTAGGATTTTTTACTCTCTGAAGTTGCTTTCAGGATAACTTGGTTGTGTTCATATTACTTGGTATGTTGAACATGTATAATCTTAGAGAGTCGCTAGAAGGAAGGCATTTAAAACTCACTTAAGTTGTGCCCAGGAGTGCTATTAATTTAAACTAAATGACCTGGTATTACAAAGAAACTATGATGGAACCAAAAAATTTCATTCAAAACTCGTCAAACTGGAAACATCATTTTAATAAGTTTTGTTGTTCCTTACCAGAAATCAAACATTCCTAACCAAAGCTTTTTCGAGATCTCGAAGATGGAGAAGTGTGCCGCGTGGAGAAGACCGGAGGGGCCACGTGGAGAACCGGAGAGAACGTGTGGAGAACCGGAGAAGGAGACGATGGGAGAGGGAGTGGAGGTGGCGAAAGAGGATAGATTTTTTCGTAGATGTGGATTGTTGCTTGGCAAATGGCAAGTTAAGTGTAGTGTAGGTGTAGGGTTTTTCTTTTTTTAAAATAATAAACCAGATCCGGTTCCAATGATGAGAATCGGATCCGGGTCGGTTCTGAAATTGAATATCTAGATCCGACCCATATCTGTTTTATCTCAGTTCGGTACCAGTTCGGTACCACCGGTTCCGGATACTCGTTGTCACCCCATAACTTTGTCACCACGTGTTGACACGTTGTGGCAGCGGGTTTAGTATGAAAAATATGTTTGGGAAATGTTGAGTTTGAATATATTTTTAAAATAATATTAATTTGAATTTTTTTTCTAGATTTTATTGTTGTGCAAGGGCTTTGTTATCAATTATCAACGTATTTTCCAATTTTGGAATGGTTTGGCGATGGTTTGTGTAAATGTTGATTTGGAAAATGCAATAATTGAAGAAAATTGACTAATGATAAAATCAGTGAAGTGGACATAAAACGTGAATTGACTATTGGCCAGTTGGATGGGAAGTTGAGAGTTCGATTCCCATTTCTAAAGTGTGGTCCAAAATCAATTAACTAATAAAATCAGCTACTATGGACTATAAGATGATCTCCAACTGTTGCTCTCTCACCCGTCATCAAACGACTTTTTCCTAATAAAAGGATTATGTTCATGACAATATTGCCCTTTTTTATTCTTTGGAGAAACAAACAATGACCGGAAGTTGTTCTATACCTACCAATTTAGTTGGTTCCGTCTATCTAACATTATCTACAAATAGCCTTACGATAAATCAGATTGGAAGACTAGTTGCTTCGACATTTAACAAGGGTTACTCACAAGTCCACGACTTCTTGATAGGAGTAACCTTGCGCATTTACCGGTTATGGACATAGTTTATAGACGAATTTTTTGAAATGGATTTATTATAAAAAATAATTATTATAATTGGTCTCCCATAAAAATATTTGACAAACTAGATTTGCCTTCACTATGTCACGACACATGTTGCATGCAAACTTGTCTTTTAGCTTTGCAAAACGGGACCATCCATTGCCGCAGCAATGACAACGCCGAGTTCATTCCTAGAATTTGGCAATGACAATGCCTAGTTCTGTAATGAATTCGGTGATGGTATTGTCAAGGTTTATTTTTATGTTTCTTTCGCAATGCATTTTATATTACAATTTAAATATGAATTAACCTTAAAATAAATATTTTTTAATAGACCACAAAACCTACTAATGTTTCACGCCTAGAAATGAAAATGTATGATTTAAACATAAGTAACAAAGTACATCTCTATTGTGTTTTTTTAAATGTTTTTTGGTTGTGTTGTTTTCGAGTTGTTAGGAAGGAAAAAAAGTGAAATTACAGTTCGGTAGAGTGGAAAATAAACGTTGTTGGGGTGTTAGGTTTGGGTGTTTTGAGTCTGATTAAGTAGTGACATTTATCTTTTTTTATTAACGGTGTTCAGTAGCATTTATCATTTAAGTAGTTCGAAATTTTAAATTACATTTAAAGATGGTAGAAAAGCTTGAAGGTAAAGAAGCTTTCAACGACGAATACAATTGCAAACTTGGTCTCTACTTAATGCACGTAGTTGTGAGTATGTGGAAGCATGACATGTTCTTCACTTGATATAGTAGAAGTTTAAAGTAAAAAGATTATAAAAAAATCTCTAAGGGAGAAAAATGTCTCCTTTCCATTTCCTTCATGTGTTGTCTGTTTTAAAAAACTAAGTTTATTTCATATTTGAATTGTAAACATAAATTTATTGCAAAACAATTTTAAAAATCAAGCACATAAATCGACAATGCTAACGCAGAGTTCTAGTAATGAACTCAGCATTGGCATTACCAAATTTGTAATGAACTATATTGCGGAGTTCCCCGAAGACTTACTTTGCTAAATATTTTTTGTGAAAGACTTAGTATGCTAATTTTTATTATAATAAATCTATTTCAAAAAATTCACCTCGTTTATATGGTTCAATAATCAGGGCTTACATGATCCTCTCAATTAGTTGTTATGGTTAAAATCACACTTGGCTACTTCTATCTTGTTTATCTTTTTTTTATTAGTGATCAGTGGCATTTATCATTTAATTAGTTTGAAATTTTACTCTACGGGAGAAAAAATGTCTCCTTTCAGTTTCCTTCGTGTTTGTCTATTTAAAAAAGTTAAGTTTATTTCATATTTGAATTGTAAATATAAAATTTATTACAAAACAATTTTAAAAATCAAGAACATAAATCGATAATGCTAACGTAGAGTTCTAGTAATGAACTCAGCATTGGCGTTACCAAATTTGTAATGAACTATATTGCGGAGTTCCCCGAAGATTTAGTTTGCTAAATATTTTTTTGTGAAAGACTTAGTATGCTTTTTTTATAATAAATCTATTTCAAAAAATTCACCTCGTTTATATGGTTCAATAATCAGGGCTTACATGATCCTCTCAATTAGTTGTTATGGTTAAAATCACACTTGGCTACTTCTATCTTTGGCTACTTCTATCTTGTATATCTTCTTTTTTTATCAATGATCAGTGGCATTTATCATTTAATTAGTTTGAAATTTTAAGTTACATTTAAAGATGGTAGAAAAGCTTGAAGGTAAATAAGCTTTCAATGACGAATACAATTGTAAACTTGGTCTCTACTTGATGTCCCGTAGTTAGGAGTATGTGGAAGCATGACACGGTCTTCACTTGATATACTAGAAGTTTAAACTTAAATTATGTATTGTTCATGTATGATACTTTGAGGGAATGGAAGAGAAGTAAAAAGATTGTAAAAAAAATATCTAGGGGAGAAAAATGTCTCCTTTCAATTTCCTTTGTGTTTATCTGTTTAAAAAAATTATGTTTATTTCATATTTGAATTGTAAATATAAATTTAATGCAAAACAATTTTAAAAATCAGGAACATAAATCGACAATGCTAACGCAGAGTTCTAGTAATGAACTCAAAATTGGCGTTACCAAATTTGTAATGAACTATATTGCGGAGTTCCTCGAAGACTTACTTTGCTAAATATTTTTGTGAAAGACTTATTATGCTATTTTTTATTATAATAAATCTATTTCAAAAAATTCACCTCGTTTATATGGTTCAATAATGAGGGCTTACATGACCCTCTCAGTTAGTTGTTAGGGTTAAAATCACACTTGGCTACTTCTATCTTGTGCGTGTGATACCATATCCCACGTTTTGAGTACACATGAGGTATGTGTCACTCAACCAATAAAGTTACAGTCAAGTATGGATTGCATTCATGACAGCAGATCCAACCACCTTACACAAGAGGGCAAAAAAACCCAATAGAACATTGAAAACCTGGTTAATTTCATTAATTCCCCCTAATGGTCGTTTCCTATAAGAATCCATGGACTGAGAACGTTTCCTATAACTCTAAGAGAGGTAGTTTTAAATTAACCAAAGAACAAGAACATTTCGCTTCAACAATTCTTGTGAAAAGAGGGGTCATATAGTTTATCTTGGCAGGAAAAAAAGAATAGATGAAGGTTTTTCACTAGTATACATTTGCAGAGCGTGCATTACCATCCATATTTACCCTGCGTCTCTTTTTTCGTAAGCATGCCTCGGGAACGCCTCTCTGCGAGCTCCGTCTCCTTCTGCTTCATGTCAAAGTAGAGGGAACCAATCTGATGTTTCCTCTTGTGCAACTTAGAAGGCTTGCCCTTTTGGGAGGACACAGGCTGCACCCAGAAACACCAGTTTCAGTTAGACCAAAAGTAATTGTGTTTCATGTTGAACTACAATTTTACAGATTGTTGAATCATAATCTAAGCCTTGCCATTGCTTGTAGGAGCAAAAAGAGATTGTGTAAAGATATCAAAATATCAACTACTAATGCAGCAAGCCTAACACATCAAATCTGAGCACATTGGAGATCAAATGGTCAATGTAACATCTCATTCTAGTGAAGTTTCATGAAAAGAAAACAAGATGTCAAATCCTCCAGGTCAAAGATAGGCAACAAAATAACTAATCATAAATCAGAGAATGAAGATGAATTTCTTGAATTGTCTACATGTTGAAACTAAGACAAAAATGGCAAAAATGGAAGATGTATATCCACATTTATACAAATACAACCAGGGCCAACAATGAAGTGGATCAAGTGATACAATGTGCAAGCAACCATTAAAGATTCTCAGGGCAAAAACAAAAAAATTCGTCATTGCATATGCAACTGGTAAACGTTTCACTCTAAACTGGTCTACTTCTCTGCTGGTCCACCCCGCCTCTAAGTTGACAGCAAAGTCCCACAGGAGAGCAACCCACCGGCCACCACCCATGACCAGCCACAATCACTCCCTTTCCTACACAACAAAGACCTTTCTCGCACCGAGACCACTTCCTCAACTGAGTCCTCTGACAGTGTCGTATTTAAAGCTATTTTTCAGTATAATATAGTATTTTGTGGCAATATCAATTCAGAAACGTGGTTTACATGGTACAACAAATGATTTTCTTTTTTAACGAAAAGAAATGTTTCTCTTCATATGTGTTTAATTTAGGGAATGAAGATAACTCTTGGACGATCAAGGAAATTTCAACTAAAGTTGGAAGGAAAGAGTAATAAAGGAAAGTCGGCCTCTATACAGGGAAATCTGCAGTTGACATGAAAAAGGGAAACAACAACCCAATATATCCATGATTGCACAACCCTTTCCAAAACCACTTCCACTATTTCTATTTGTGATTACAAAGATAACACCTCCATTCTGTCCTTTATTACTATGTACCAAACAACCAAACTTGTGACCTCACTAGCATCAATTAATTTTAGTTGAGTTGTAACAGCATGTTCCGTAAGGCCTTTAAGTAGTATCAAAGGAAGATCATGAATTTAAGGCTCTCTAGAAGCATCTCTAAAGGGGAAGGGAACTACTGAGTATGTGAGCCCCAACAATCCTTCTATGGCTCGTGGACATAACCACCTAGGGGTTAACATGCAACTCATTGGCAACTCCTAATGTAATGTCAATCCAACACATAGCTTGGGGTTGCAATGCATTGGGCTGAATGAATCAAGTTGTGAACTCACTAACATCTTATTTCTTTTAGTTGAGGGATAGGCACCTGTTTTCATAAAGCTCTCAACCTTCTTGATCTGAATTTAAGCTTTGATAACAGAGCTTCTAATAGTACTTTTGTTCCCAAAAGCACTTCTTTCCAAGAACTTTATCATCAACAAAAGTTGCACATCAGCTCTATAGTTGTGAGAGGTTATTTAAAAAATAAGAACCTTGACAAAAAAAATTAAGCAAGAGCGAATGCGAAGGTTATCAGATCTTTGCTCGGAAAAAGCCATTTGGTGAGGTATCAAGGAGTTCTAGGACTTGACAACAGCACGGGATGCAGTTGAACGAAGACTACATCTCTTATCATGTTTTATAAATTTCTTTTATTTTGTATTTTATGTGCAACACTTTTCTTACTTTTACTGTGATTTGTACTACCAAAAGTAATAACTATCTTTAGGATTTTATTTGGTACCTTCACTGAACAAGATCACGTCTTACCAATCAAAAGTAGACTTTGCAAACTAACAGATTCGACTTTGGACATTTGTTATATACTGATAGTCTTCTTATCCTCAATATTTTGTGATGCACATCTCAAACATGTCTATATCTGGATTTAGAAGCTCAAAAATAAATTTAGTGGAGACACAAACGGTGCTCAAGAAAACAGTAACAGTTATGATTGAATGAGATTGTTACTTTCAAGAAGTTTTCCAGTCCTTTTTTTTATCATTCCTCCAAGTATTTTATAGGTATAGCTCATCACTTTCAATTCAAAATCACACCTATTATCTACTCCGTATAAAAAGAAGGCACATAAGAAGTTCAGCAACATGAAAGCAAACCAAGAGAATCATGAATCGCCGAATAAAATCAGCAGCAAAGAAATCAGAAAATCAAGTTCATAACCAAAAATAAATCCAAACAACAGAAGCAAAAATGATTATCTCACTCTTTCACGAATTAGCAATTAAAAGCACACAAACCGGATAGGCCGGCCCGAACGCGATCCCAGTCAGCTTAACCTGATCTTGTAAGCAAATAACGATTCTACAGGTTCAGGAGTACCTTTCTTGGAGAGAACCTGTGGCAACGGAAGGATGATCGGAGGTCACCTTACGGAATCCTTCTCACCGGTCGGTCTTCTACTCTCTTGGAGAAGAAGCACGTGTCCACAACCCAAGAGTCTACGGATTAGCTTGGTGGATGTGGAGGGACGAATGGGAGAGAGAGGGAGAGGTGGCGGCTAGGGTTTGGTGGGGCTAGGGTTTGCACATGAGATCAATCTATTCAAAGGGAGACTCCCCTCCTTATATAGACGGCTCCACCCTAAATCCTAAATGAGTTGTCCAATAGGGACGCGCCATGTGTCAGTGTTTTGGGCAAATTGCTTATTAATCCCTGATTAATCCAATATCTCACACTTGCACAACAGCACGATAACAACATGTCATCTGCTTTTGTGTCCCCGACACATATGCATATATCCCTGATACATACAATCACACAATG
The DNA here is from genome assembly GCA_963682175.1 of Triglochin maritima. Taxonomy (NCBI): domain Eukaryota; kingdom Viridiplantae; phylum Streptophyta; class Magnoliopsida; order Alismatales; family Juncaginaceae; genus Triglochin; species Triglochin maritima. The sequence continues at coordinate 25,097,316 of OY821774.1, read as the reverse complement.
GCAATATGTCACCTCTCTATGTGTCCCCGACACACACGTATACATCCCTGATATATACAACTATTCCTCTCTCCAAGAACGCATCCACAATACGCAAGTCTCTGATCATGTATCCCTGATACAAGACCATATGTGTCCCCGACACATGTACTCTTCCGATCATACGGACAAATGGGTCGTGCGACCGTTGATGCACCTGCAATTTAGGAGTCTCTAACTAGAAACCTTACTAGAAGGCCAGAATGACAACATCCTCAAAAAATAACAATTAAGCAGTCAAATGCACATCACTGTTCCCCAGGTTTACTCAGAAACTTACTTGACATGAACGGTATCTCGATCCCTCGGAAAGAATATCTTCTTGTCCTCAAGGTACTTGCTACTGTATCCAATACAGTTGGACCCAGCAAATACTTTTAGTGCAGTCGAGTCAAACCTTTCCCTTCGCCCCAGACCACCATTACACTCAGAATTGACTCCTTTCCCGAAGATGCCTCTTTAGACCGAATCTCTCATGGTCATAGATAACATCCCAAAGTAGCCACATCAACTCTTTGCTTCATGGTGTCGTCGAAGGTCACTGAGGGCAACTAAATGACAATCAAGTCTTGGACTCACACAGTGAAGGAGCAGGGATCCATCCTTTCACTTCCAAATGGTCGCTCAGCACATGTTGTATGACAAACATGCTATGGTGGATCATACTGCACACAACAGTATGTCTGTCTCTCAACACCATACAAGTCTTAGTCCAGTCGCACCCCCTCTGCGCCTGACCCGAGCTTCATCATTGTCGCCTTAACACCATACAGGTGTTACCTGGCGCCACATGTGATGCTCGCACTTGGCTTCTATAGGTCACATGAATCGTGGGAACATTCATGTCAATCCTCACCAACATAGAGGATCTCATCTTGATTCCTAATCAAGGCGACTGTCCTATCATGAACTACTCTGGATCTATCATACAAGATCTCTTCATGATCAGTCTCATCTCTGCTCGCTATCAAAAGCGCCAGAGGCGAATGCTCGTGTGAGTAAGCATTTTTCAGCTTATTGACAGAATAATATTTTATGCTAGAACAACTATATAAACCAAACAGATATAGTTGAAAGGAAAAACACAATCACTCATAAAAGGAAGTTAGACATGCCAATACATCAAAGTCTGCGTAAGCCTAAGGACTTCACATGAGACACAAACGAGTCCTTAGCTATAGCCTTGGTAAGAGGGTCAGCTACCATAAGACTAGTAGACACATGTCTTAACACAACTTCCTTTCTCGCTATAATGTCCTTCACAAAGTGCTCCATGCTTGGGTTGGACTGGTATCGACTCACCATGCCCACAACATAACAAATGTCTGGCCTAGTACACATCATAGAGTACATGAGGCTTCCCACAGCATTGGAGTATGGAACCTTGTCCATTTTGGCCTTCTCTTCAGGAGTCTCAGGATGCTTATCAAGGCTTAAGTGTAAACCCTTCTCAACAGGAGTGTCGATTGGTTTGCATTTGTCCATGTGGTATTTCTTCAAGATGTTGTTAATGTAAGTCTATTGAGACAATCCCAGAAGTCTCTTGGACCTATCTCTAACTATCTTGACACCAAGGACGTAGCTAGCTTCACCCATGTCCTTCATATCAAATGTGGAGGACAACCACTCTTTAGTGGATTTCAGCAACTCTTTGCTATTGCCAACCATGAGTATGTCATCAACATACAAGGTCAGAATGACAAATTTACCATTGGATTTCTTAACGTACACACAGTGATCTTCCTCAAGCATAGAGAACGCATTCTCTGATATAGCTTGATGGAAGCAAATGTTCCACTGTCTAGACGCTTGTTTTAAGCCATACAAGGACTTGTTGAGCTTGCACACTTTGCGCTCTTGTCCTTTGACTTCAAAACCTTGAGGTTGATCCATATAGATCTCCTCCTCAAGTTCTCCATTGAGAAAAGCAGTCTTTACATCCATTTGGTAAAGCTCTAAGTCCATCTGAGCTACAATAGCTAGTAGAAGGCGGATGGAGGCAAACCTAACCACGGGTGAAAAGGTTTCCTCAAAATCCACGCCTTCTCTTTGGGTGTAGCCTTTAGCTACCAGTCTAGCCTTGAATATATCAATAGATCCATCCGCCTTCCTCTTAATCTTGAGGATCCACTTGGCCCCAATGGCCTTTCGGTTCGGCGGTAAGTCGACCAAGTCCCAGACTCGATTAACTTTCATCGACTCCAACTCTTCCTTTATAGCTTCTAACCACTCTTTAGCATTTGGACCTTCCAAAGCCTCTTTCAAGGTCTCTGGTTCTTGCTCATCGATTACTATCATCCTGGATGATTCATAATCAATTTCTTCTTGAGCTATCATGATGGCCTCTTCCTCTAAGCGAAACCACCTACGAGGAATGAGCCCGCATTTGCTTCGACGCAGATGGATATTTGATGGCCCATCCTCCGTGAGAGCTATCGGATCCTCAGCATTGCTGCTGCCATTAGGATCGACTGGTGGAACCTCATCTTATATAGACGACGCCATGTGTCAGTGCTTTGGGCAAATTGCTTATTAATCCCTGATTAATCCAATATCTCACACTTACACAACAGCACGATAACAACATGTCATCTGCTTTTGTGTCCCCGACACATATGCATATATCCCTGATACATACAATCACACAATGGCAATATGTCACCTCTCTATGTGTCCCCGACACACACGTATACATCCCTGATATATACAACTATTCCTCTCTCCAAGAACGCATCCACAATACGCAAGTCTCTGATCATGTATCCCTGATACAAGACCATATGTGTCCCCGACACATGTACTCTTCCGATCATACGGACAAATGGGTCGTGCGACCGGTGATGCACCTGCAATTTAGGAGTCTCTAACTAGAAACCTTACTAGAAGGCCAGAATGACAACATCCTCAAAAAATAACAATTAAGCAGTCAAATGCACATCACTGTTCCCCAGGTTTACTCAGAAACTTACTTGACATGAACGGTATCTCGATCCCTCGGAAAGAATATCTTCTTGTCCTCAAGGTACTTGCTACTGTATCCAATACAGTTGGACCCAGCAAATACTTTTAGTGCAGTCGAGTCAAACCTTTCCCTTCGCCCCCGACCACCATTACACTCAGAATTGACTCCTTTCCCGAAGATGCCTCTTTAGACCGAATCTCTCATGGTCATAGATAACATCCCAAAGTAGCCACATCAACTCTTTGCTTCATGGTGTCGTCGAAGGTCACTGAGGGCAACTAAATGACAATCAAGTCTTGGACTCACACAGTGAAGGAGCAGGGATCCATCCTTTCACTTCCAAATGGTCGCTCAGCACATGTTGTATGACAAACATGCTATGGTGGATCATACTGCACACAACAGTATGTCTGTCTCTCAACACCATACAAGTCTTAGTCCAGTCGCACCCCCTCTGCGCCTGACCCGAGCTTCATCATTGTCGCCTTAACACCATACAGGTGTTACCTGGCGCCACATGTGATGCTCGCACTTGGCTTCTATAGGTCACATGAATCGTGGGAACATTCATGTCAATCCTCACCAACATAGAGGATCTCATCTTGATTCCTAATCAAGGCGACTGTCCTATCATGAACTACTCTGGATCTATCATACAAGATCTCTTCATGATCAGTCTCATCTCTGCTCGCTATCAAAAGCGCCAGAGGCGAATGCTCGTGTGAGTAAGCATTTTTCAGCTTATTGACAGAATAATATTTTATGCTAGAACAACTATATAAACCAAACAGATATAGTTGAAAGGAAAAACACAATCACTCATAAAAGGAAGTTAGACATGCCAATACATCAAAGTCTGCGTAAGCCTAAGGACTTCACATGAGACACAAACGAGTCCTTAGCTATAGCCTTGGTAAGAGGGTCAGCTACCATAAGACTAGTAGACACATGTCTTAACACAACTTCCTTTCTCGCTATAATGTCCTTCACAAAGTGCTCCATGCTTGGGTTGGACTGGTATCGACTCACCATGCCCACAACATAACAAATGTCTGGCCTAGTACACATCATAGAGTACATGAGGCTTCCCACAGCATTGGAGTATGGAACCTTGTCCATTTTGGCCTTCTCTTCAGGAGTCTCAGGATGCTTATCAAGGCTTAAGTGTAAACCCTTCTCAACAGGAGTGTCGATTGGTTTGCATTTGTCCATGTGGTATTTCTTCAAGATGTTGTTAATGTAAGTCTATTGAGACAATCCCAGAAGTCTCTTGGACCTATCTCTAACTATCTTGACACCAAGGACGTAGCTAGCTTCACCCATGTCCTTCATATCAAATGTGGAGGACAACCACTCTTTAGTGGATTTCAGCAACTCTTTGCTATTGCCAGCCATGAGTATGTCATCAACATACAAGGTCAGAATGACAAATTTACCATTGGATTTCTTAACGTACACACAGTGATCTTCCTCAAGCATAGAGAACGCATTCTCTGATATAGCTTGATGGAAGCGAATGTTCCACTGTCTAGACGCTTGTTTTAAGCCATACAAGGACTTGTTGAGCTTGCACACTTTGCGCTCTTGTCCTTTGACTTCAAAACCTTGAGGTTGATCTATATAGATCTCCTCCTTAAGTTCTCCATTGAGAAAAGCAGTCTTTACATCCATTTGGTAAAGCTCTAAGTCCATCTGAGCTACAATAGCTAGTAGAAGGCGGATGGAGGCGACCACGGGTGAAAAGGTTTCCTCAAAATCCACGCCTTCTCTTTTGGTGTAGCCTTTAGCTACCAGTCTAGCCTTGAATATATCAATAGATCCATCCGCCTTCTTCTTAATCTTGAGGATCCACTTGGCCCCAATGGCCTTTCGGTTCGGCGGTAAGTCGACCAAGTCCCAGACTCGATTAACTTTTATCGACTCCAACTCTTCCTTTATAGCTTCTAACCACTCTTTAGCATTTGGACCTTCCAAAGCCTCTTTCAAGGTCTCTGGTTCTTGCTCATCGATTACTGTCATCCTGGATGATTCATAATCAATTTCTTCTTGAGCTATCATGATGGCCTCTTCCTCTAAGCGAAACCGCCTACGAGGAATGAGCCCGCATTTGCTTCGACGCAGATGGATATTTGATGACCCATCCTCCGTGAGAGCTATCGGATCCTCAGCATTGCTGCTGCCACTAGGATCGACTGGTGGAACCTCATGTTCAACTTCCAGATCATGATCCCGTGGAGTGGCAATGTCCTCATCTTGTTGTTCAAAGAAGTCCACTGACTCTTTGATAGCTCCAGCAAGGGTTGGAAAATCATTTTCCATGAATGTGGCATCCCTAGACTCCAGTTCCGTCCTTCTTTCATTCTCGTCTACCCCGATAAAAACATAACCTTTGGAGAAATCACTGTATTTTACAAAGATACACTTTTTCCCTCTAAGTCATAGTTTTCCATATCGGTGACTAGTAGAATGAATGTATGTCGCGCATCCCCAAGGACGCAACAGACTAAAATCAGGCTTCTGTCCTGTCCATAACTCATATGGAGTTGAGGGAACCGATTTTGTTGGAACTCTATTGAGGATATAGGCAGCAGTCATTAGAGCATCTCCCCAAAACGAAATTGGTAAGCTCGCATGCGCCATCATGGATCTAACCATGTCTAGCAACGTTCTATTCCTTCTCTCGGCAACACCATTTTGCTGAGGAGTATAAGGCATAGTGAGTTGTCTAGATATCTCATTTTCATCACATAACTCCTTGAACATTATGGAGAGATACTCGCCACCTCTATCCGTTCTAAGAGTTTTTATCTTATTATCCAACTGATTCTCAACTAAGCTCATGAATTTCTTAAAAACATTCTAGAGCTTCTGACTTGTGAGAAATAAGATAAATATGACCATATCTCGTGAAGTCATCAATGAATGTGATGAAGTAACTTTGTCCATGTCTAGTACGAACATTCAAAGGTCTACAAATATCTGAGTGAATTAGTTCTAAAGGAGAAGTAGCCCTAATGGCTTTTCCGAACGGTTTTCTAGTTGTCTTTCCAGCTAGACAAGGTTCACAGGTCGGCAATTCAAATTTGGAGCATTCTCCTAATACCCCCTCCTTTGCCAACCTGTTCATCCGGTCAACACAAATGTGACCTAGTCTAGCATGCCACATAACTGAATCATTATTCATGGAACTTTGGCTCATAAAGGCACTAGCGTTATGATTGAAATCATAAATTGCGTCCAACATAATAAAACCGTCAGAAAGAAAAGCATGTCCATAATAAATGTTAGAAAGGTATAAACCCATATCATTGTTCTCAAAAACAACTTTAAAATCATGTCTCATCAAGACAACAATAGAACTAATATTTCGCCGTATAGCTGGTGCATACAACACGTCGTGAAGTAATAGGATCTGGCCACTTCGCAAAGCCACTTTGCATGTGCCAACTCCAAGAACTTCAATGCTAGTGTTGTTTGTCATGTTTATTCGCCTCCCACTTGGAACACGGCGATATTCCACGAAGGCAGAGCGATCCTTTGTTACGTGGTCCGTGGAACCTGAATCCACAATACACACAGGAGAGTGATCAGTGAGCATCACAGAACTAGTCACGTTACAATTCGAGGGATTACACACCGTAATTTCTTTTTGCTCAGTGCACTCACGAGCAAAATGTCCAGTCTTTCGGTATTTAAAACAAGTCACATTAGACTTATCTTTCCCACCTCTGGATCCTCGAGGTCGTTTCTTTTCAGCTTTGTTTTCTGTTTTGTTTGCATTTGCACCCTTCTTGCCTTTAAAACCCTGAGCTCTATCTCTTTTGCGCTTAAAACCTGCACTCCTCCGAGGAGCGCCAGTCTCAGCAGCAAATACTTTAGTTAGAGGGGCTTCCGCATGCATGCGGTCCTCCTCCAGCTCTAGGTGTTTTGCGGCCTGGTCAAATGTCCTGATGTCATTAGCATGAGTCAGATGGACCTTCATATGCTCCCAATTCTTTGAAGGCAATGATCTGATGAGAGCAGACACTTGCTCCTCATCGGTCTTAGCACGACCGGCAGCACTCAGCTCGCTAATCGTGTTTGACATTGCGGTAATATGCTGCCTCATTGTGTGACCTTGGCGCATTTTATACCCATCAAACATAAGCCCAAGCTGACGGGCCCTTGTGACAGAGGTCACTCCGTACTGAAACTTCACAGCTTCCCATAAGGCCTTTGCAGTTCGAAACTTTTCGAACCGTAGTAACAGGTCGTCCCTCATTGAACTTAGAATTGTGATTCGAGCAATTCGGTCTTTCTTTTTCCATGCATTATAAACATCCAAGTTTCTGCGATGTTGCGCAGTATTCCACTCCTCGGGGGAGACATAGATTGGTATATGTTTTCTAACATGTCCTGATCCTCTAAGAGATACTCAATATTACGATGCCACAGATCGTAATTTTTTCATTGAGTTTATCTCCTCGAGTCAGATCAGCGACGATGCTTTTGGAATCAACCATAAAGAATCTAGGACAATCAAAATACATAACGATACATGAGTTCTAGCATAAAATATAACGAGCTACAATAATCATAAAGAATAAACTGACTTAATAGCTATAGCATTCAGACCAAAAGAAAACATAAAGCATTCGATCAAATCCTCATGCAATAGTTAATAAAGCCATTTTACTAATCTAGATATTGAGCTTCATCATGATTTAATGACCCAAAAAAACGTTTCAAATCATGGTAAATCAGCAAATAAAAAAATATTTGCCGCCGGTTGCAAGGTGGTTTACACAAAACACTTCAACCTTGCAACTCCCACTAGGCATGCGAGTTCCCAAAAAAATGGTTTTCAAAAAAACAATCAACATCACACAGATATGATTACTACATTACTTCCATATCGAGCTAATGATCCCCATTAGGGATTTAACCTCGTCGACGGGAACCTGCATGAGTCTTATAGCAATAATATCACAATAATAAAAATAAATGAGCCCCTCGTCTCCTTAGGGCAATTAACAGTCTACAGTCCATAATTATTACAGTCCATAAATATTACAGTCCATTGCGATAACTATTGCAAATGGAAATAAATGAATGAAATTACGCTCATCTCTCAATAAGGCAGTAAATAAAATCAGGAATCATTCATTCCACATAACCACAATCTTTCCATACGTTAGCACAATCCGACGTATGAAAAATACCATAAAGTGTGCACCTCATTCAAACAATAAGGAAGTAATGCATAAGGAAACAATGCATGAATGGGGTACAAAAATAGGCAAACAAACGTGTTAGGTAATGACAACCAATCTCCACAATAATCATTCTCAAAACAGAATTTTTCTTCTTCTTTCCATAATCAATATAACATGCAATCAATAATAATTATGCTACTTCTAATGGAAAGAAAAAATTCGAAATTATATGGTGGAGAACAACACATATTTTTTGCATCAAAGGAAAGCATCCAAACATATTTTTAAGGCAATAAAATTCCAGCCCATAATATCTTTCCAAAAATTTCAGAATTAGCCAATCTTTCCATAATCAATATAAGCATGCAATCAACAATAATTATGCTACATGAAATGGAAAGAAAAAATCGAAATTCTTTGGTGGATGGCAACACATATATGCACATTTCATGAAAAAGAAACATTTCAAATGAAATGCATGCAATCATCCCAAAAGAAATCCGAAATATCCTTAATGAGATTAACATATATGTGCATTTAATCATAAAGGAAATATTTCAAATGAAATGCATGCAATTATTCCAAAAGAAATCCGAAATATCCTTAATGAGATTAACATATATGTGCATTCAATCATAAAGGAAATATTTCAAATGAAATGAATGCTCTCATTCCAAAAAAAACGAAATATACAATATGGTAACTCAATATTCATGTATACATGCTCAAAGATTAGAATAAATAATATCTAACCCTAATTCGTAAAAATCAGGAAAAATAGACATCTTATTTCATGTATACATGTGCATGATTTAGAAGAATCAACATGGAAAATAACTTCTGATTTTATCTAATACATGCACAAAGAATAGAGGTAACAACACAGAAAAAACAGAATTCTGGTCACATCTATGTATGTGCAATGATAGGAGAGCAACATATCATATTGGCTCGAAATAAAATCAGGAAAAATCCATCTTAAACCATGCACATATGCGCAAGAATGGAGGAGCAAAATCTAACCCTAGATGCATGCTCTCATGAACCATAACATGCGCAACATGTAGAAACTAGTCTAAACCCTAATTGCATGTTAGAAAGAAATCAGCAAACATGCACCACTTATATCTCTAAATGAAAGATCATATTATTTCATTTAAAGATCAAAAACCTCTGAGTTTTCATTTCCAGAATATGAAAAAACGAATTTCAAAGAAAAAAAATCATGAACAATCAACATATATAACATGCGCATCATGTAAATAAGCAATGCTGATTTTCTGTTTTTTTCTTTCTCCAAAAACATAACTACCGAATATTTTGTTTTTATCTCAAATCAGATTATCATAAAACAAAAATTCGTCAAGCATGGTGAGGATTCGAAGGTAATCTCATTCCTCCCCCTCTTCCCACCTATACGTCCTGCTTAACCTCAACAATATCCAACTCATCCTGCTTAACCTCAACAATATCCACAGGAATCTCATTCCTCCCCCTCTTCCCACCTATACGTCGCACATCTATAGTCAGCGCAGCCACGGGCTCCGCTGGCGCATACGAAACACTACCCTCATACTCCCAATTACCACCATAACTCTCATGATAACCACCACCGTCCGCACCCCAACCCGTAGAAGTATCAACCAACGCCGACCCACCAGTCCAATCCCCCCCATAGCCCTCATATCCCCCAACATCGCTCCTTTCCTCCACCACCGCCTTCACTGGCACATCGGCCTCGACAATTGACCTCCTCGAGGAGAAAGACGACCCAACCGGGGCCAACCCGAAGGTGTTCTTAGGTGGAGGGATGATGGAGGAGAGGGGTTTGGAGGAGGAATCGAAGACGGGTTTCCGCTTCTTCCTGTCATCTTCGTCGGGGTTTAGGATGGAGGGATTGATGGGGGGCATGAACTGGACGATCTTCTTGGGTTTAGGGGCGGGAATCGAGGAGAAGATGGATGAGGTTGTGGGTTTCGGGGGTGGGAGGGAACTGAAGAAGGGTTTCGGCGGGCGAGGGTTGGGGTTAGGATTAGGGTTACGGTTTTGGGGTTCGTCTTCGTCGGAAGAAGAAGCGTAGTTGGCAGCCAAAGAATCCATGGTGGATTTGGGGCTGAAATTAGGGTTTCCGTGAAGATGTGAATTTAGATCATAATTGGTCGGGGTTGTTTGTTGTCACAATTTTGGAGATTCTGGGTCCGCTCCACTTCTCACCGGCCCAACTATGGTCCGTTTGGGCTGCTACAATGCATTTAGGGTGCTCGGCTTGTTAGTTTACCACGAAAACCATTCTTCTTTTTTGCATTCACTCAGTTACATTCATGGTCGTGTCTTTCCAAAATCTCTCTTTAGATTGTCTTTTTTTTGCCTCTCGTGGTTTCACTTATTAAATAAAAGTTTAAGGTGTTATAGGGAACTACTGTTAAGTCACCACAAAATTACTTAAATCGACTGTATAATTACCATTTTGTCATTCGCAATTCATTTAATACACATTTCGTCTCATCTCTTAAACTAAGGATTCTAACTACGTTTTCCTCACTTTACCAGTACCAACACCACGAAAATGTCTAGCGAAGTGTTTGAATCCGGTGAAATAAGTCTAGCAAAAAAAATTCGTGTCGGCAGGCGACGGCTTACACAAACTCCTGCCTCATAGACGAGGTGCCTAGGTAGGGCGCCTCCCCCATCGGAGTGGTCTCTGGGGGGCGTCCTAGCTAGACACCTTTTTTTAAATTTTTTATGTTGTGTTATTTTAAATTATTTCAGGTTCCGTTGTAAGATTTCAGTGGTGATGAAGTAGATTACAATGAGCTTTTTGTAAGTACACAAGTATTCCCAACAATCGATGACGCGAATAAATGGAGGAAACAAGTTGTCATCGGAGCTCAGGGTTTTTGGTAATATCATCCTATAAATCACAATCAGATAATCGGATGAATTGTTATCTGAGATGCGATCGATAAAATGAAATGGTTGTGGTTGTCTTTTTTGATATGGATATGGATATTGAGGTACGGAAGAACACGAAAAGAAAGGGTTGCGGTTGTTTTTTTTATAAAGGTGGTCGAGCGATGGGACCGTGATAGATGGGTCGTAGTTTCTAATATTACTCATGGTCAGCACAACCACAAACTTGCAGTTTATCCAGAGGGTCACCGACAGATCAGCGGTCTTAGTCCTGGGGCCAAAAAAATTGTTCGTGATATGACTGAGGCACAAGTGTCTGTCCCTTGCCTCATGATATTAAACATATTATACGAAGTAGAAATGTGTCACCTTTGTATTTTATATTTATTTCTTCATCTCTTAAGCTAATTATAAATATATAGCTTAACATAAGTCACATTGTGCACATTTTAATTTCGTTTTATCAAGGGACCCAGTAATATCATCACTCAAGTAAAGAGGGGCAATGATAATCTTTTGAAGAAATTATTTTTTCCAGCATAAGTCATGTTTAACCAACTATTGCATTTATCACTATATTCTATGATAGCTTATGACAATAATCAAATTAAACATTTCTTATGTTAAAAGCGCTCATTCGGCTCTAAAAAGAGTGTATCACTACATCGACTGCAGCTCTGGACACTTTTTTAGACCGCGTCAACGTGACTATTGAAATGCAGCTGACGAATATTCGAAACTTTCTTGAAGAGTCGAGACGTCGAAATTTGACTAACTACAGAAATGCTTTGTATCAGCATATAAATGGTCGAATTTTGCATCACTGCTTGTCGTTATTTTGTGAGGAGTTGCAGAGAATGCAGGGTTTAAGCAATCAAGTTGAATATCGTTGTGGGTGCACTTTTCTGACATCACATGGGATTTCTTGTGCATGTACTATGCACGGTTGTATTGAGTCAGGTGAAGGATTTGTTTAGAGAAAATCCATCCATTCTGGAAAACACTTGTTATTGGAGAATGAGTCCAGATGCCAAAGTTTGTGGATCAGTCATCACAAGACGTTGAGCATTTTCGGAACCTCGTTATCTAGAGCTCGCAAAAAACACTAAGGTACGAGGTCGACCAATGGGAATGTCAACACGTCGGGACCCGAATACCTTTGAGTATGCTGAGCGAAGTCGTGGTCGATCTTCTAGTAGTCGGAGCAGGGGTCGTGGTCGATCTTCTAGTTCGTCTTGATCGTCCGTAAACATGAGTACATGATCTGGTATGACGATATGTTTGTTGTTATTATATTACTTCATTGTTTGTTTTTTCAGTAAACATGTTCTTATAGTTATTATATATAACTTTGCTATTTTTTCATCCTGTAGTGTCCGGACGGATTGACGCTGATAACTTCTCATATGTTGATAGACTGTCAAGAATCATCTTACCATTTCTAGAGAGGTGGAATGATGTACATGCTGATGGCAACTATGGATTTTGATGTTTTGCCGATGTTTTCCATGGTGGTCAAGACAATTGGTATTATTGTTGTCGTGCGATTTCTAATGAGATAGGGGTGCATCCCATTTATGAGAACGTTTATTATGACGACGTGGTACAAGCTCGTCAGCGAGTTGATTCGGGCGGAGGACCTTGTGGTGAGGATCACTATATGAAGATTTGGTGCGACTTGTTCCCGATTGCCAATTTTTACAAGTGTGCAGTTGTCTTTCTCAGGGGGAACGGATGGTTCGTTGTGTTGGCTTTTTGGCCTTAATCTTATGTTTTGATGTTTTAATCAACCTAATGTTAATTAGAGTAGCACACTCTATGCATTGCATATATATTATATTGTGCTAACCTCTACAGGTGATCAAGACTCAAGAAAGATGGAAATGAAGTCAAGACATGTAATTAAAGCTATATCGAAGACATGTAAACTTGATTTCTTTTGAGTCTTAGGAACAAAGTGTAATTGAGCATACTTGAGCTAAAATCAACTTAATCACACAATAGGTTCCTCATAGAAGTCACACACGAAATTTCACATAATTTGGACTTCAATAGATCACCCAAACTTAGACCGGAAAACACCAAACCTGAACCCTAATTGTCTGCCCACATTCGGTCGACCGCAACATGTCGTTCGGTCGACCGGATGATCAAGTAATCCAGTTTGTGTTTCCCTGTCTAGTTTCGGTCGACCGCACCATATCTTTCGGTCGACCGTTTCAACTTACTGTTCCGACCGTTATTCTTGTCGTATATGCCCAACGGTCGTATTCGTATTAAAACTATATACACCTCCATATACTTAACCAAACGGTCGAACCATTTGCCCAGTTCGGTCGACTGTTTAACCTTGTCAAGAATTCCCTGCTATCGGTCGATACAATTTCGTTCAACCGATCCAAATTTCCCTCTACCGAAACGCTTATTCGGTCGACCGGTAACCCTGTTCGGTCGACCGTTTACTTAATAGACTTAAGTGTTCAGTCGACCTATTCATATTTCGGTCGACCGTATCCTTATCGAACCCAAGCGTTCGGTCGACCGTTTCACTTTTCGGTCGACCGTTTCTGGACAGATTTGCAGCCCGAATTTTCTGCTTTTTGTGCTTTGCACAAAACTCAATTAAATCTTGTCCCAACGGATCTATTCTCTCTAATGCCTATATAAGGAGTTGTAAAACACATTTTAACACAACTCTCCCACTACAAACTTGTCCCAAACTTTAGAGAGAATCCCAAACACTCCAAACCTCAATTTCCACACTTTAGTGATCAATTCTTTAATCCTACTCAAGTGTGCTCAAATTTAGAGAGTGTTGTTCCACTCAACCTTTGTTCAAGAAGCAAGGACTTCAGTGAAAGCCCGAAGTGTTCCTCTCGGATTGTGAGAGAAGAAAGTCAAGCTCGCGAGGTTGTTCGCGGAGTTTGTTTTGTAAAAGGCGTTCTCTCCCGGCCTGGAACGGGGAGTGGTTAGTGAAGACGTAGGCGGAGCTCGCGGAGTCGAGCGGAGCTTACAAGAGAGGACCCGGGTGGGGTGCCGAACGTCTATTAAAACCGACGCGTCTTTGTGGTTTGCATTATTCTTCCTTTACTTGCTTGTTTGCTTTAAAATTCCGCTGTGCATCTTTTCTTGGATAAACAAGTAGGTGATTAGATTAATAGTGATTAGTGGACCCATAACCCACACGATTCTACACGTTGTACCCGTGTATTACAGTGCTACCTTGGGAGAGTCCGTCTACCATGACGAAGCCATGCAGAGAGTTGATTATTTCTCATTTAGAGAGTTACATACATTACATTCGCTTAGAATTAACTGAGGGATTTCCAGTACCTCCTATAGCGACCATGTGGTTTCAAATACAAGACGAGAGTGTGTCTGGTTGGGAAGTGGAGTACGAAAGTAGGAGAGAATATTGGGACAAGTTACGTTGTAGATTTTGATTGTAATGTATTGGTTAAATGGATTTAAGCATGTAAATTAACAAATTTATTAATTATTTTTAACTAATTATCAATTAATATTAATTATTACTTATAAAAAAATAAAAAAATTGGAGGCGTCTCCCTCAGATGCCCACCCCATGGGGAGCTTCTGTGGGAGCCACCCCACTCCTGCCGACGCCCACCCAAAAACAATTTTTTAAAATAAATGAGACATTTTATCAGATTCGAGTACACCGGAGCGCCCGTTTCTTGATGATTATGAGATGAAGAGGGAGTGGTGGTAGGAGAGTGAAATGAAGAGATATATAAGTAGAAATAAGAGAAGGGCAAAACGATAATTCGCACTTGCGATTTAAGTAATTTTGGAGCGACGTTTAGCAGTTCAGTTGTTATAAGTCACAACAACCTAATACAAAAAAACTACTAGGGGAAAGAGATACAGAAGTGTCTACCGCCACTACAAACCAAAGTCACAATGTTGCTGAAACCCCAACCTTAGGAGCAGACTAGGTGTTGTCAGTCAAGATCAAAGTCGAGGCCTAGGGAGTATTGTTGGATTTCGTGCCCTATTACATGTATATATTTTCGAAATTTTATCAACATATAGAATCGAAACATTCATATTTTCTTCGATTTTCATATAGACATGCATTTGTTTGTCCTAATTATTTAATATGCATTAGAACAAACAATTGTAAAGAGGATCATACCTAGAGGTTCTCTAAAACCTCTTGAAGATCCGGAGTTGCTGAGGATGCTTCTCGATGCGTCGGATGCCACCGAGTATTCACCATATTCTAAACAAGATTGGAGAGAGAAAAGCTAGTCTCTCAATCTCCAATAGGGTTTAGAATCTAATTACTAACCCCTCTTTAGTTCCCTTGAGATGAAGATCTCTCAAAACTAAAACTAAACTTAAGAATTAAGGAAATTTCATGGAGAATTATGGAGAGAGAATTTTGCACAAGAAAATAATGAATTAGATAATTGAGGTAATGAGATAAACTTGTATTTATAAGTTCTCTCCATATTACCTATTCATGTGCAACCCCTTGCCCATGATTTCATACAAACGTCCATCTAACCATCCATTATTTGCTAACAAATAATCTTAGCCACGAATTAAATCAATTATGGACCAATTCCATGCCCGATCTAATTAATTTTTAAATTAATTCTGCATAAAACCGTCTGGCCGGTCGACCACTTGCGAGGTCCGGTCGACCGTTTAGACCGAGTTTCGGTCGACCGTTCGACATTCGGTCGACCGTTCGACATTCGGTCGACCGTTCACAACAGTAGAATATTTCATCGCAATGTTCGGTCGACCGACCGATAACTTCGGTCGACCGTTCCGAACATACGAAAATTCCCTGTTATCGGTCGAGACGTGTCCGGTCGACAGTGCACCTATCGGTCGACCGTTTACTGTTGTTCGGTCGACCGTTTGTGCACTGTTCTGCAGAATTATCATATTTCGGTTTAACCCCTACAAAATTTGACATTTCGGGATTAGTAGTAAATTCACAACTTATGTAACATATTATCTTATGTAACGATAAATCATTACACCCCATAATATTTACATCACATATAAATTTAATTTAGATTCTAATTATGTTATTAATAACAACATAATTTTGATTTTGCTTATTCACCACATGTGTCATATTTTCTACATGAAACCCGACACATCATATGAACTCAAAACCCCCATAACTTGTTTCCCAGTTTTGTGGTGTGACTTATGGGAGGATTTAAACTAAGTTGGCAGTGATATTAAGAACTTAATATCACAAGCTATAAGCGGTATCTAGCTACACATTATAGCTCCCAATTAGTTAGATGTCTTAATTCCACTCGAACCAAAACCCGATCCATTTAGTGATGGAGTGCACCACTTGTGTCCGTCCCTTGCCTCATGATATTAAGAATACACACAAAGTAGTATTGTGTCATCTTTGTCTTAGTATTCATTTCTTGATCTCTTTAAGCTAGTTATAAATATGTGACTTAACTCAAATCACATTGTGCACATTATAACTTTGCTTTTATCAAGGGGCCCACTAATATCATCACTCAATTAAGAGGGGCAATGATAATCTTTTGACTAACTATCTTCTCCAACAAAAGTCGTACTCAACCAACCAATGCCTTTAAACTACACTTATCGATAGCTTAAGACACTAGTCTAATCAAGCATTTCTCAAGTGATCGGATATAAGTCTCATATCAAAGGACCAAGGACACAGCAAAATATTAATGACACAGAAACACATTTCTATAATATTTTACTTATTAGGTATATTCAGTATACAAAAGTAATATTTTCCTCTTTTGCGTACCCGTGTTGTCACTCATTTGTAGAGTTACAATGATATATGACCAACACGACAATCTTAACTCGGCAATAATTGTCCCATGTTTATTACCATGATTGCGAATATCTTTTGTTTTATGTAAACCAATATCTTTTAGAGCTCTACGGTTAAGGACCAAGAGTCTCTTCCTTAACACTTCTAAAGACGAATAACATAAACAAGGAACAAAATGATTTCTCATTCAATTCATAATAATTGACATTTAAAAGTAAAACTTTTAGAACACATTCCCTTTCAAGTATACCGAACTCCTCGAAGTAGCAGATACACTTTTTTGGCAAGGCAAAAGGGAGGCTTCGCCTCTAAATTTATTGATTAAGAAAAAGTTTACAACCTACTAGAATCCAAAAAAGTTAAGTTCGCGGGGTATGCTAACATGCATATCCGGCCTCAACACTACATAGGAGTATTACATCACTAAAGGCTTAGTAGTTATTACATCATCGGGTATCGTCAAACTCACACCACGTGGTCTGAAACTGCTCCTCGTTGTCTTTATCCTCAAGTTTCTTGACTTTATCCCAAAGACATCCGACCATATCTTTAATTGAAGCCACTATGTTCGCTGGCTTCTTCTCTCCCTCGAAGACCCTCCGGTTTCGTTCCAGCCAGCACTCATGGATCATGGCACTAAAAGCCCACCTTTGCACCACCTTGTCAACTCGGCTTCCTCACGCGTGGGAGATGCGTGTAGCTTCACCTTCTAGGGATCTTGCTAGCCGAGTGCTCAGCTGCATGAGAAGTAGTGTTGTACACACCTCCTTTATGTACACACACCTCCACAATAAATGCTCTATGTCCTCTTCCACCCTCTCACAAAGGCTGCATACCGGGTCGTGCTTTGCCCCTCTTTGATTCATAAGCTTCTTAGTGAGGAGGTGTCCCCTCATTTCTCTCCAAGCTGTGATAGCATGCTTGGGGATAGCATGTTTGTACCATACCAGCCCAAGTCACCTTTCTCCCCGATTTCTTCACCCACTTCCATACTTCTTTGAATTGTAATGTAACACCCTTCCCTTCTATGTGCTTTGGCTGGTCCATGCCTCCATGAATGCGAGTTTTTGTGATCTTCAAGTGGACTTCCTCTGTCATTGTTGATCGTGGGGGGGGAGGGGGAGGTTCCACTCCCCCTCTCTTATGAAGTAGGAAACTTTAGTGTCCCAAGGCACTCCCAACTCATGGTGAAGTCGATCCCCCCAACTCTCACATTGAAACGGTTCTCCACACCACGGATATTAGAAGAATCGCATCTCTTCCCCACTTCCCAACTCATATTGGATGTGTCGTCGAGCAATGTCGCGAACTCCAAGAATCCCTCGCCATGCCCACGATGATGTTGATGGTGGTCTTGCAAGCCAAATAGAACGTTTTTGAGGTATTTCTGTCGCACACATCTCACCCAAAGGGAACTTCCTTTCACCACCATAAGCCATAATAAGCGAAGGAGGCTCACATCATTCCAAGTCGTTAGTCGTTTCAGATCGAGCCCCCCTTCATCCTTTGGTGTGCACACATCTTTCCACACCACCGCAACCCACTTCTTCGTCCCTCCCCAAATGAAATGAGCCATAAGACTCTCCATCTCTTGCAGCACCTTCCGTGGGATGAGGAAAGTGGAAATCCAGTAAATACTAAGGGAGACAAGCACACTTCTCACAAGTTCCACTCGACCGGCAATGGATAAAAAATTCTACTTCCAAGTGCTAAGACGTTGCTTCACCTTATTCACAAGCGACAAGCAATGAGTTATTCCCATCCTCCCGGAGAATAATGGCAGCCCGAGATAGACCACCGGGAACTCCTTTCGTTCCATATGAAGATGGGCTGGAATCCATGCTCCATGTGGCACATCCCCTCCCATAAATACTTGGCATTTTGACGTGCTAAATTGCAGTTCCGAGCAAGCCGTGAACTCCTCTAGAACATCCTTTATAGCACGAGCATTTGCCTTTGTGGCACTTGCAAACACTAAGACATCATCGGTGAAGAGCAAGTGTGAAACGGGCACATCACCGCAAGATAAGGGCTCAATCTGTGCATCCATGACTGCTTTCTTCACCATCGCACTTAACACTTCCATACACATAACAAACAAGTAGGGTGTCAACGGATCGCCTTGCCTCAAACCATTTCTTGCAACGAACGAGGTGGAGTTGGCTCCATTAACCGGCACTACAAAGGATTCTTTGACACAACTCATAATTAGCCTTCTCCACTTAATAGGAAATCCAAATCGACTCATCACCTCATCAAGGAAGCTCCACGAGATTGAATCATACGCTTTCTGGATATCAAGCTTTAGGCACATGCATCCCCTCCCTTTGTCAAGATGAAGATTGTGGCAAAGTTCATGTGCGAGAAGAATGTTATCATCCTCCCTTTGACAAACGCACTTTGGTTCTCCCCAATCAGCCTTGGTAGCAACCCCTTTAAGCAATTTGCAAGCACTTTGGATGTGAGTCTATAGGTCATGCTTCATAGTGCGATGTGATGGTAATCCTCTATCGATATCGGTGCCTTCTTCTTCGGAATGATCGTAATCGAGGTAGTGTTCCATTGGGCTAACATTTTCCCGCTGTCCAAACAAGAACTCATGACCTTAAACACGTCTTTTTTTATGATGTCCCAAGCGGTCTTGAAGAACTTTGCATTGAAGTCATCGGGGTCCGGTGTTTTGTCCACATTTGCATGTAACACCACCTCTTCTATTTCTTTTAATTCCAGCTTTCATATGAGTTCTCTCCCCTCCGCCAGCAAGAGTTGTGGTAAGAGGATGGAGGGATCAAGGGGTTGTACCTGAAAATCATTAGCAAACAAGTTAGCATAAAACCACCGTAAGGCGTCCCGAATTTCTCATTCCTCCTCCACGAAACTAGATCCTTCACACACTCTCCTCACTTGATTGGTGGCTCTCCTCACTCGAAGTTGCACATGGAAAAACCTAGTGGTCCGGTCACCCTCTTTCAACCACTTCACCCTTGATTTTTTACGGATAAGAGACTCCTCCCAAGCAAGGGCACGCTCAAGGTCCCTCTTTGCTGCCCCTTCGGCAACAGTTAGAGTTTCATCCTGTGGTAGGTGTAGCCTTTCCTTCCTCACCTCCTCAAGGGCTGCCCGGGCCTCACTCACCTTGTTTGTAACGTTTCCAAAGGTGGTACCATCTCCATCCTATAAGTGCCTTCTTTACTTCTTTCAATTTTTCAGCCACACAAAACATGGGCGTACCCATCACAAAAGTAGACCAAGCTCGATCCACTACTCCATAAAACTCCTCGTGCTCCGCCTAATGGTTTTCAAATTGAAACATCTTCTTTTTCTGTCCCTCATTTCCCTCCGTCTTCATTATTAACATGGCATGGTCACTCAGATCCTTGCCATCAACGATGTAGAAGGATTTTGGAGTTGTTAGGAAGGAAAAAAAATGAAATTACAGTTCCGTAGAGTGGAAAATAAATGTTGTTGGGGTGTTAGGTTTGGGTGTTTTAAGTCTGATTAAGTAGTGACATTTATCTTTTTTTATTAACGGTGTTCAGTAGCATTTATCATTTAAGTTGTAATATCTTGAATTTTTTAGTTGAGGTAATAATCAAATATCTTAATGGACTAATTAAGATTATTGGATGATTGTGTGATTTTAGGAGAAGATGGAATTTTGAGAAGAATATAAAGAAGAAAAGATGGAGATTTTGAGGCAAGTACTGATTCGTTATTCTTCAGTTTCATATCATGTCTGTCTCTCTTGATATTCGTAGTTGCATGCATGCTGAGTATCGATGTTGATTTCATTTATATGCATATTATTGCATGGTGGTGTTTCGGTTGACATGTCATGTGACTGTATGTATATTTCTGGCTGAGCCACTTAGGAAAGAGCTGTCTAACGGACAGCGTGGAGCCACCCGAGAGAGGAAAGGGCTGTCTGTCGTTAGTGTGGAGCTACCAGGTGTGCGTCTGACTGATTGATAGATTTCAGAAGCACAGGATGTGGTCGAATCCGAATGGGGGTTCCAGATTGTTATGCATGTATTTTATTTGTGATGCATGTCTCTTGATTATGCTTATTGACTGAATGTCATATTCCGTATTATTTTCCACATGATTATAATTTTGATTGATTGACGGTTGGAACTTGCGGGCTGTCGAGCTCACAATTTGTTGATTATATTTTTCAGATTAATTATGAGCCTATCAGATGGATTTAAATATCAGAGTGCATAGCGGTCAGGATCGTATCTTAACGCACCGGGTTCGGGCAGGTGAGCAGTTGTCCGGGCTCGGGGCGTTACATAAGTAGTTTGGAATTTTAAATTACATTTAAAGATGGTAGAACAGCTTGAAGGTAAAGAAGCTTTCAACGACGAATACAATTGCAAACTTGGTCTCTACTTAATGCACGTAGTTGTGAGTATGTGGAAGCATGACATGTTCTTCACTTGATATAGTAGAAGTTTAAACTTAAATTATGTATTGTTCATGTATGATACTTTGAGGGAATGGAAGAAAAGTAAAAAAGATTATAAAAAAATCTCTAAGGGAGAAAAATGTCTCGTTTCCATTTCCTTCATGTTTGTCTGTTTTAAAAAATTAGGTTTATTTCATATTTGAATTGTAAATATAAATTTATTGCAAAACAATTTTAAAAATCAAGAACATAAATCGACAATGCTAACGCAGAGTTCTAGTAATGAACTCAGCATTGACGTTACCAAATTTGTAATGAACTATATTGCGGAGTTCCCCGAAGACTTACTTTGCTAAATATTTTTGTGAAAGACTTAGTATGCTAATTTTTATTATAATAAATCTATTTCAAAAAATTCACCTCGTTTATATGGTTCAATAATCAGGACTTACATGATCCTCTCAATTAGTTGTTATGGTTAAAATCACACTTGGCTACGTCTATCTTGTTTATCTTCTTTTTTATCAGTGATCAGTGGCATTTATCATTTAAGTAGTTTGAAATTTGAAGTTACATTTAAAGATGCTAGAAAAGCTTGAAGGTAAATAAGCTTCCAATGACGAATAGAATTGTAAACTTGGTCTCTACTTGATGCCCCGTTGTTATGAGTATTTGGAAGCATGACACGATCTTCACTTGACATACTAGAAGTTTAAACTTAAATTATGTATTGTTCATGTATGATACTTTGAGGGAATGGAAGAAAAGTAAAAAAGATTATAAAAAAAATCTCTAAGAGAGAAAAATGTCTCCTTTCAATTTCCTTCAT
Organism: Triglochin maritima; assembly: GCA_963682175.1. Classification (NCBI taxonomy): domain Eukaryota; kingdom Viridiplantae; phylum Streptophyta; class Magnoliopsida; order Alismatales; family Juncaginaceae; genus Triglochin; species Triglochin maritima. The sequence continues at coordinate 25,075,152 of OY821774.1, read as the reverse complement.
GTTTGTCTGTTTTAAAAAATTAGGTTTATTTCATATTTGAAATGTAAATATAAATTTATTGCAAAACAATTTTAAAAATCAAGAATATAAAATGACAATGCTAACGCAAAGTTCTAATAATGAACTCAGCATTGGCGTTACCAAATTTGTAATGAACAATATTGCGGAGTTCCCCGAAGACTTACTTTGCTAAATATTTTTGTGAAAGACATAGTATGCTAATTTTTATTATAATAAATCTATTTCAAAAAATTCACCTCGTTTATATGGTTCAATAATCAGGGCTTACATGATCCTCTCAATTAGTTGTTATGGTTAAAATCACACTTGGCTACCTCTATCTTGTTTATCTTCTTTTTTATCAATGATCAGTGGCATTTATCATTTAATTAGTTTGAAATTTTAAGTTACATTTAAAGATGGTAAAAAAGCTTGAAGGTAAATAAGCTTTCAATGACGAATAGAATTGTAAACTTGGTCTCTACTTGATGCCCCGTTGTTATGAGTATTTGGAAGCATGACACGATCTTCACTTGACATACTAGAAGTTTAAACTTAAATTATGTATTGTTCATGTATGATACTTTGAGGGAATGGAAGAAAAGTAAAAAACATTATAAAAAAAATCTCTAAGGGAGAAAAATGTCTCCTTTCCATTTCCTTCATGTTTGTCTGTTTCTAAAAAAATTAGGTTTATTTCATATTTGAATTGTAAATATAAATTTATTGCAAAACAATTTTAAAAATCAAGAACATAAATCGACAATGCTAACGCAGAGTTCTAGTAATGAACTCAGCATTGGCGTTACAAAATTTGTAATGAACTATATTACGGAGTTCCCCGAAGACTTACTTTGCTAAATATTTTTGTGAAAGACATAGTATGCTAATTTTTATTATAATAAATCTATTTCAAAAAAAATCACCTCGTTTATATGGTTCAATAATCAGGGCTTACATGATCCTCTCAATTAATTGTTATGGTTAAAACCACACTTGGCTACTTCTATCTTGTTTATCTTTTTTTTTATCAGTGATCAGTGGCATTTATCAATTAATTAGTTTGAAATTTTAAGTTACATTTAAAGATGGTAGAAAAGCTTGAAGGTAAATAAGCTTTCAATGACGAATAGAATTGTAAACTTGGTCTCTACTTGATGCCCCGTTGTTATGAGTATTTGGAAGCATGACACGATCTTCACTTGACATACTAGAAGTTTAAACTTAAATTATGTATTGTTCATGTATGATACTTTGAGGGAATGGAAGAAAAGTAAAAAAGATTATAAAAAAAATCTATAAGGGAGAAAAATGTCTCCTTTCAATTTCCTTCATGTTTGTCTGTTTTAAAAAATTAGGTTTATTTCATATTTGAATTGTAAATATAAATTTATTGCAAAACAATTTTAAAAATCAAGAACATAAAATGACAATGCTAACGCAGAGTTCTAATAATGAACTCAGCATTGGCGTTACCAAATTTGAAATGAACTATATTGCGGAGTTCCCCCAAGACTTATTTTGCTAAATATTTTTGTGAAAGACTTAGTATGCTAATTTTTATTATAATAAATCTATTTCAAAAAATTCACCTAGTTTATATGGTTCAATAATCAGGGCTTACATGATCCTCTCAATTAGTTGTTATGGTTAAAATCACACTTGGCTACCTCTATCTTGTTTATCTTCTTTTTTATCGGTGATCAGTGGCATTTATCATTTAATTAGTATGAAATTTTAAGTTACATTTAAAGATGGTAGAAAAGCTTGAAGGTAAATAAGCTTTCAAGGACGAATACAATTGTAAACTTGGTCTCTACTTGATGCCACGTAGTTAAGAGTAGGTGGAAGCATGACACGATCTTCACTTGACATACTTTTAGTTTAAACTTAAATTATGTATTGTTCATGTATGATACTTTAAGAGAATGGAAGAGAAGTAAAAAGATTATAAAAAAAATCTCTACGGGAGAAAAAATGTCTCCTTTCTGTTTACTTCATGTTTGTCTGTTTAAAAAAGCTAAGTTTATTTCATATTTGAATTGTAAATATAAAATTTATTGCAAAACAATTTTAAAAATCAAGAACATAAATCGACAATGCTAACGCAGAGTTCTAGTAATGAACTCAGCATTGCGTTACCAAATTTGTAATGAACTATATTGCGTAGTTCCCAGAACACTTTCTTTGCTAAATATTTTTGTGAATGACTTAGTATGCTAATTTTTATTATAATAAATCTATTTCAAAAAATTCACCTCGTTTATATGGTTCAATAATCAGGGCTTACATGATCCTCTCAATTAGTTGTTATGGTTAAAATCACACTTGGCTACGTCTATCTTGTTTATCTTTTATCAGCGGCATTTATCATTTAATTAGTTTGAAATTTTAAGTTACATTTAAAGATGGTAGAAAAGCTTGAAGGTAAATAAGCTTTCAAGGACAAATACAATTGGAAACTTGGTCTCTACTTGATGCCCCGTAGTTAAGAGTATGTGGAAGCATGACACGATCTTCACTTGACATACTAGAAGTTTAAACATAAATTATGTATTGTTCATGTATGATACTTTGAGGGAATGGAAGAAAAGTAAAAAAGATTATAAAAAAAATCTCTAAGGGAGAAAAATGTCTCATTTCCATTTCCTTCATGTTTGTCTGTTTTAAAAAATTAGGTTTATTTCATATTTGAATTGTAAATATAAATTTATTGCAAAACAATTTTAAAAATCAAGAACATAAATCGACAATGCTAACGCAAAGTTCTAGTAATGAACTCAGCATTGGCGTTACAAAATTTGTAATGAACTATATTACGGAGTTCCCCGAAGACTTACTTTGCTAAATATTTTGGTGAAAGACTTAGTATGCTAATTTTTATTACTTGATATGTGCTGCCAGTTTAGCGCAAAGTTCCTCGGTCTGTGGGGTTGGTCTCAGTGGTCAATGAAAATGCTTATTACTTGATCTGTTCTGCCAGTAAGAGGCCCTTTTTTTTAGGCTGCTAGCTTGACCGGCGGTAGGGGGGTTAAAAGACGGTGCCTGAGCGAAGTCAGATCCTCTTTTTTGGCATCCAATCGACAATATTCTTTGGTTTTCGTACATAACAACTTGCATAAGCTAAGTATAATATTTGTTACAAATCTAGATCCTGCACTTTCATCTCTAGTCTCTAGCTATCATCTATCTCTCACCTACGTCGAATGATTATTCTCCGAGGGTTCGAGGACCCGTTGGTCAAAGGAAGGGGAGGTCCAGATTCTGGGACGGAGCTGTATGACGCGAGAGTGTCACGTACGGTTCCTTTGAGAAGGGTGTGATACCACCACCTATCAGGCCCGACGAACGGTCCACGGAGCTGCATCCCTACTCACCTGGTCCATGCACATCGCTCTCTCCAGGAGGTTGGCCACCTATCCTAGATTTTCCCATTTCCAAGAGGATCCCAGGCTCGATCCGGTTTGATACATTCGAGCGTATGTAAATAGATACTATGTTTACATATGGATCCCTACGTCGTGAAATCCTATTTTATTTAGGATTCCGTTCCTTGAAGCAGCAGTTCAAAAATCGTATCAGTAGTCGCCCGAGAAAACTGGACTTGAGCCTAACGAAAAAAAAGGAGTTCGGATAATTTTGCCCCTCCCCTTTCCCAAAAATAAATAGATCTAAGGACCTAAATCTATTTCAAAAAATTCACCTCGTTTATATGGTTCAATAATCAGGGCTTACATGATCCTCTCAATTAGTTGTTATGGTTAAAATCACACTTGGCTACCTCTATCTTGTTTATCTTCTTTTTTATCAGTTATAGTGGCATTTATCATTTAATTAGTTTGAAATTTTAAGTAACATTTAAAGATGGTAGAACAGCTCGAAGGTAAATAAGCTTTCAAGGACGAATACAATTGGAAACTTGGTCTCTACTTGATGCCCCGTAGTTAAGAGTATGTGGAAGCATGACACGATCTTCACTTGACATACTAGAAGTTTAAACTTAAATTATGTATTGTTCATGTATGATACTTTGAGGGAATGGAAGAGAAGTAAAAAGATTATAAAAAACATATCTACGGGAGAAAAATGTCTCCTTTCGATTTCCTTTGTGTTTGTCTGTTTAAAAAAATTAAGTTTATTTCATATTTGCATTGTAAATATAAAATTTATTGCAAAACAATTTTAAAAATCAGGAACATAAATCGACAATGGTTACGCAGAGTTTTGGTAATGAACTCAGCATTGGCGTTACCAAATTTGTAATGAACTATATTGCGTAGTTCCCCGAAGACTTACTTTGCTAAATATTTTTGTAAAAGACTTAGTATGCTAATTTTTATTATAATAAATCTATTTCAAAAAATTCACCTCGTTTATATGGTTCAATAATCAGGGCTTACATGACCCTCTCAGTTAGTTGTTAGGGTTAAAATCACACTTGACTACTTCTATCTTGTGTGTTTGATACCGCATCCCACGTTTTGCGTTCATCCTTCTTTCAAAAGTAACTACATAGTACACATGAGGTATGTGTCACTCAACCAATGAAGTTACAGTAAGTATGGATTGCATTCATGACAGCAGATCCAACCACCTTACACAAGGGGCAAAAAACCCCAATAGAACATTGAAAACCTGGTTAATTTCATTAATTCCCCCTAATGGTCGTTTCCTATAAGAATCCATGGACTGAGAACGTTTCCTATAACTCTAAGAGAGGTAGTTTTAAATTAACCAAAGAACGAGAAAAATTCGCTTCAACAATTCTTGTGAAAAGAGGGTCATATAGTTTATCTTGGCAGGAAAAAAAGAATAGATGAAGGTTTTTCACTAGTATAGTTTTGCAGAGCGTGCATTACCATCCATATTTACCCTGCGTCTCTTTTTTCGTAAGCATGCCTCGGGAACGCCTCTCTGTGAGCTCCGTCTCCTTCTGCTTCATGTCAAAGTAGAGGGAACCAATCTGATGTTTCCTCTTGTGCAACTTAGAAGGCTTGCCCTTTTGGGAGGACACAGGCTGCACCCAGAAACACCAGTTTCAGTTAGACCAAAAGTAGTTGTGTTTAATGTTGAACTACAATTTTACAGATTGTTGAATCACAATCTAAGCCTTGCCATTGCTTGTAGGAGCAAAAAGAGATTGTGTAAAGATATCAAAATATCAACTACTAATGCAGCAAGCCTAACACATCAAATCTGAGCACATTGGAGATCAAATGGTCAATGCAACATCTCATTCTAGTGAAAGTTTCATGAAAAGAAAACGAGATGTCAAATCCTCCAGGTCAAAGATAGTCAACAAAATAACTAATCATAAATCAGAGAATGAAGATGACTTTCTTGAATTGTCTACAAGTTGAAACTAAGACAAAAATGGCAAAAATGGAAGATGTATATCCACATTTATACAAATACAACCAGGGCCAACAATGAAGTGGATCAAGTGATCCAATGTACAAGCAACCATTAAAGATTCTCAGGGCAAAAACAAAAAAATTCGTCATTGCATATGCAACTGGTAAACGTTTCACTCTAAGCTGGTCTACTTCTCTGCTGGTCCACCCCGCCTCTAAGTTGACAGCAAAGTCCCACAGGAGAGCAACCCACCGACCACCACCCATGACCAGCCACAATCACTCCCTTTCCTACACAACAAAGACCTTTCTCGCACCGAGACCACTCCCTCAACTGAGTCCTCTGACAGTGTCGTATTTAAAGCTATTTTTCAGTATAATATAGTATTTTGTGGCAATATCAATTCAGAAACGTGGTTTACATGGTACAACAAATGATTTTCTTTTTTAACGAAAAGAAATGTTTCTCTTCATATGTGTTTAATTTAGGGAATGAAGATAACTCTTGGACGATCAAGGAAATTTCAACTAAAGTTGGAAGGAAAGAGTAATAAAGGAAAGTCGGCCTCTATACAGGGAAATCTGCAGTTGACATGAAAAAGGGAAACAACAACCCAATATATCCATGATTGCACAACCCTTTCCAAAACCACTTCCACTATTTCTATTTGTGATTACAAAGATAACACCTCCATTCTGTCCTTTATTACTATGTACCAAACAACCAAACTTGTGACCTCACTAGCATCAATTAATTTTAGTTGAGTTGTAACAGCATGTTCCGTAAGGCCTTTAAGTAGTATCAAAGGAAGATCATGAATTTAAGGCTCTCTAGAAGCATCTCTAAAGGGGAAGGGAACTACTGAGTATGTGAGCCCCAACAATCCTTCTATGGCTCGTGGACATAACCACCTAGGGGTTAACGTGCAACTCATTGGCAACTCCTAATGTAATGTCAATCCAACACATAGCTTGGGGTTGCAATGCATTGGGCTGAACGAATCAAGTTGTGAACTCACTAACATCTTATTTTCTTTTAGTTGAGGGATAAGCACCTGTTTTCATAAAGCTCTCAACCTTCTTGATCTGAATTTAAGCTTTGATAACAGAGCTTCTAATAGTACTTTTGTTCCCAAAAGCACTTCTTTCCAAGAACTTTATCATCAACAAAAGGTGCACATCAGCTCTATAGTTGTGAGAGGTTATTTAAAAAATAAGAACCTTGACAAAAAAAAATTAAGCAAGAGCGAATGCGAAGGTTATCAGATCTTTGCTCGGAAAAAGCCATTTGGTGAGGTCTCAAGGAGTTCTAGGACTTGACAACAGCACGGGATGCAGTTGAACGAAGACTACATCTCTTATCATGTTTTATAAATTTCATTTATTTTGTATTTTATGTGCAACACTTTTCTTACTTTTACTGTGATTTGTACTACCAAAAGTAATAATTATCTTTAGGATTTTATTTGGTACCTTCACTGAACAAGATCACGTCTTACCAATCAAAAGTAGACTTTGCAAACTAACAGATTCGACTTTGGACATTTGTTATATACTGATAGTCTTCTTATCCTCAATATTTTGTGATGCACATCTCAAACTTGTCTATATCTGGATTTAGAAGCTCAAAAATAAATTTAGTGGAGACACAAACGGTGCTCAAGAAAACAGTAACAGTTATGATTGAATGAGATTGTTACTTTCAAGAAGTTTTCCAGTCCTTTTTTTTATCATTCCTCCAAGTATTTTATAGGTATAGCTCATCACTTTCAATTCAAAATCACACCTATTATCTACTCCGTATAAAAAGAAGGCACATAAGAAGTTCAGCAACATGAAAGCAAACCAAGAGAATCATGAATCACCGAATAAAATCAGCAGCAATGAAATCAGAAAATCAAGTTCATAACCAAAAATAAATCCAAACAACAGAAGCAAAAATGATTATCTCACTCTTTCACGAATTAGCAATTAAAAGCACACAAACCTGATAGGCCGGCCCGAACGCGATCCCAGTCAGCTTAACCTGATCTTCCCTGGGTCTATCCTTAACCAACTCATCCTGCTTAACCTCAACAATATCCACAGGAATCTCATTCCTCCCCCTCTTCCCACCTATACGTCCCACATCTATAGTCAGCGCAGCCACGGGCTCCGCTGGCGCATACGAAACACTACCCTCATACTCCCAATTACCACCATAACTCTCATGATAACCCCCACCGTCCGCACCCCAACCCGTAGAAGTATCAACCAACGCCGACCCACCAGTCCAATCCCCCCCACAGCCCTCATATCCCCCAACATCGCTCCTTTCCTCCACCACCGCCTTCACTGGCACATCGGCCTCGACAATTGACCTCCTCGAGGAGAAAGACGACCCAACCGGGGCCAACCCGAAGGTGTTCTTAGGTGGAGGGATGATGGAGGAGAGGGGTTTGGAGGAGGAATCGAAGACGGGTTTCCGCTTCTTCCTGTCATCTTCGTCGTCGTCTTCGTCGGGGTTTAGGATGGAGGGATTGATGGGGGGCGTGAACTGGACGATCTTCTTGGGTTTAGGGGCGGGAATCGAGGAGAAGATGGATGAGGTTGTGGGTTTCGGGGGTGGGAGGGAACTGAAGAAGGGTTTCGGCGGGCGAGGGTTGGGGTTAGGATTAGGGTTACGGTTTTGGGGTTCGTCTTCGTCGGAAGAAGAAGCGTAGTTGGCAGCCAAAGAATCCATGGTGGATTTGGGGCTGAAATTAGGGTTTCCGTGAAGATGTGAATTTAGATCATAATTGGTCGGGGTTGTTTGTTGTCGCAATTTTGGAGATTCTGGGTCCGCTCCACTTCTCACCGGCCCAACTATGGTCCGTTTGGGCTGCTACAATGCATTTAGGGTGCTCGGCTTGTTAGTTTACCACGAAAACCATTCTTCTTTTTTGCATTCACTCAGTTACATTCATGGTCGTGTCTTTCCAAAATCTCTCTTTAGATTGTCTTTTTTTTTGCCTCTCGTGGTTTCACTTATTAAATAAAAGTTTAAGGTGTTATAGGGAACTACTGTTAAGTCACCACAAAATTACTTAAATCGACCGTATAATTATCATTTTGTCATTCACAATTCATTTAATACCCATTTCGTCTCATCTCTTAAACTAAGGATTCTAACTACGTTTTCCTCACTTTACCAGTACCAACACCACGAAAATGTCTGGCGAAGTGTTTGAATCCGGTGAAATAAGTCTAGCAAAAAAAATTCGTGTCGGGAGGCGACGGCTTACACAAACTCCTGCCTCATAGACGAGGCGCCTAGGTAGGGCGCCTCCCCCATCGGAGTGGTCTCTGGGGGGCGTCCTAGCTAGACACCTTTTTTTAAATTTTTTATGTTGTGTTATTTTAAATTATTTCAGGTTCCGTTGTAAGATTTCAGTGGTGATGAAGTAGATTACAATGAGCTTTTTGTAAGTACACAAGTATTCCCAACAATCGATGACGCGAATAAATGGAGGAAACAAGTTGTCATCGGAGCTCAGGGTTTTTGGTAATATCATCATATAAATCACAATCAGATAATCGGATGAATTGTTATCTGAGATGCGATCGATAAAATGAAATGGTTGTGGTTGTCTTTTTTGATATGGATATGGATATTGAGGTACGGAAGAACACGAAAAGAAAGGGTTGCGGTTGTTTTTTTTATAAAGGTGGTCGAGCGATGGGACCGTGATAGATGGGTCGTAGTTTCTAATATTACTCATGGTCAGCACAACCACAAACTTGCAGTTTATCCAGAGGGTCACCGACAGATCAGCGGTCTTAGTCCTGGGGCCAAAAAAATTGTTCGTGATATGACTGAGGCACAAGCGAAACCACGTAACATCTTGTTGGCGGTAAAGGAGAAATTCTCAGAGGATAATCCTAATCAGAGACACATTTATAACTTCAGAGAGTACATGAGGATGACGAAATCTGAAAACAGGAATCCCGCTCAGCAATTTCTGCACCAGGCAGTGCAGTATCAGTACTTACAGTGAATTATGGAGGATGAAGAAACTAATGTCGTCACTCACGCATTTTTGGCACATCCGACGTCAGTTCAGTTGTTGCACACATACCCTTTCTTAATCTGCATGGATTCGACGTATAAAACGAACGAGTACAAGATGCATTTGTTCGAGATGGTTGGGGTAACACCAATAAACATGAACTTCCTTGTCGGATATGCGATTATAAAGGATGAGACCGAGTCTATGTAGGATTTTGTGCCTCTATGTATGTATATATTTTTAAAAAAATTATACATGCATACAAGATCGATATTCATATTTTTAGTGATTTCCTGTACATTATTTTGTGTTTATTCCAATATCATGCAAATCTACATATATTAAAATAAACAAAGAAGAGATGATCATACCCAAAGGTTCTCTAAAACCTTTATGAAGATTCGAAGTTGCGTTGCTCGTCGAATCGCCCACCGATCCGCCTCCAAGTGTTCACCAAACTCTAAATAAGATTAGATAAAAAAAACTAGCCATTTCAATCTCTAATTAGGGATAGAATCTACCTAATAACTCATTTATGCTCCTTGAGAATTTAATCTCTAAAAGCTTGAAATTTTTAAGGAATTTTCCGATGGATTAATAGGGTGGTTAGGGAGAGAGAATTTTTTGCATTAATTAAAACAATGAATGAGAGAATACCTATTTATAGGGTCTCCCAAACCCCATATCATGGGCTAACCACTAACCCATGATCTTGTTTTTCTCTCTCTAAAATCAATCACAATTTGACACATAATCATCAACATCCACATTTAACCATAATTGGAGTAATTCTAATACATGATTAATAGTAATTCCTTATTAATTCAGGTAAAACCGTATTAACCATTTTTTGCCTTTTACTAAATTTTGGATTTATATCCAACAAAATTTGATCTTTGGGGTTTTTAGTAAATTCATATATCATGTAATATATTATCATATGTAATGTCAATCATTACACCCCATAATACGTACATCTCATATGAACTTATAAATGATTCTAATTATGTCATTTTCATGACACATTGATTTTATCGATTCACCACATGTATACTATTTCACACGAAATCTGATACATCATATGAATATAAAATCAACCTTCTTGTGTTCCCAGTTTTGTGGTGTGACCTATAGGAGGATCTAAGTCAATTGTCAATGATATTAAACACTTAATATCACCAACTATAAGCAGTATCTAGCTACACATTATAGTTACCCAATCAGCATAAATGTCTTGTTCACTCAAACTAAACACGATCCTTTTGTGATGTAAGGACATCACTTGTGTCCGTCCCTTGCCTCATGATATTAAACATATTATACGAAGTAGAAATGTGTCACCTTTGTATTTTATATTCATTTCTTCATCTCTTAAGCTAATTATAAATATATAGATTAACATAAGTCACATTGTGCACATTTTAATTTCGTTTTATCAAGGGACCCAGTAATATCATCACTCAAGTAAAGAGGGGCAATGATAATCTTTTGAAGAAACTATCTTTTCCAGCATAAGTCATGTTTAACCAACTATTGCCTTTATCACTATAATCTATGATCGCTTTTGACAATAATCAAATTAAACATTTCTTATGTGAAAAGCGTTCATTCGGCTCTAAAAAGAGTGGATCACTACATCGACTGCAGCTCTGAACACTTTTTTCGGCCACGTCAACGTGACTATTGAAATGCAGCTAACGAATATTCGAAACTTTCTTGAAGAGTCGAGACGTCGAAATTTGACTAACTACAGAAATGCTTTGTATCAGCATATAAATGGTCGAATTTTGCATCACTGCTTGTCGTTATTTTGTGAGGAGTTGCAGAGAATGCAGGGTTTAAGCAATCAAGTTGAATATCGTTGTGGGTGCACTTTTCTGACATCACATGGGATTTCTTGTGCATGTACTATGCACGGTTGTATTGAGTCAGGTGAAGGATTTGTTTAGAGAAAATCCATCCATTCTGGAAAACACTTGTTATTGGAGAATGAGTCCAGATGCCAAAGTTTGTGGATCAGTCATCACAAGACGTTGAGCATTTTCGGAACCTCGTTATCTAGAGCTCGCAAAAAATACTAAGGTACGAGGTCGACCAATGGGAATGTCAACACGTCGGGACCCGAATACCTTTGAGTATGCTGAGCGAAGTCGTGGTCGATCTTCTAGTAGTCGGAGCAGGGGCCGTGGTCGATCTTCTAGTTCGTCTTGATCGTCCGTAAACATGAGTACATGATCTGGTATGACGATATGTTTGTTGTTATTATATTACTTCGTTGTTTGTTTTTTCAGTAAACATGTTCTTCTAGTTATTATATATAACTTTGCTATTTTTTCATCCTGTAGTGCCCGGACGGATTGACGCCGATAACTTCCCATATGTTGATAGACTGTCAAGAATCATCTTACCATTTCTGGAGAGGTGGAATGATGTACGTGCTGATAGCAACTATGGATTTTGATGTTTTGCCGATGTTTTCCATGGTGGTCAAGACAATTGGTATTATTGCTGTCGTGCGATTTCTAATGAGATAAGGGTGCATCCCATTTATTAGCACGTTTATTATGACGACGTGGTACAAGCTCGTCAGCGAATTGATTAGGGCGGAGGACCTTGTGGTGAGGATCACTATATGAAGATTTGGTGCGACTTGTTCCCCATTGCCAATTTTTACAAGTGTGCAGTTATGTCTTTCTCAGTGGGAACGGATGGTTCGTTGTACCCGTGTATTACAGTGCTACCTTGGGAATGTCCGTCTACCATGACGAAGCCATGCAGAGAGTTGATTATTTCTCATTTAGAGAGTTACATACATTACATTCGCTTAGAATTAACCGAGGGATTTCCAGTACCTCCTATAGGGACCCTGTGGTTTCAAATAGAAGACGAGAGTGTGTCTGGTTGGGAGGTGGAGTACGAAAGTAGGAGAGCATATTGGGAAAAGTTACGTTGTAGATTTTGATTGTAATGTATTGGTTAAATGGATTTAAGCATGTAAATTAACAAATTTATTAATTATTTTTAACTAATTATCAATTAATACTAATTATTACTTATAAAAAATAAAAAAATATGGGAGGCGTCTCCCTCAGATGCCCACCCCATAGGGGGGCTTCCGTGGGAGCCACCCCACAACGGGCGGCTCCCGCCGACGCCCACCCAAAAACAAATTTTTAAAATAAATGAGACATTTTATCAGATTCGAGTACACCGGAGCGCCCGCGTCTTGATGATTATGAGATGAAGAGGGAGTGGTGGTAGGAGATTGAAATGAAGAGATATATAAGTAGAAATAGGAGAAAGGCAAAATGGTAATTCGCACTGGCGATTTAAGTAATTTTGGGCCGACATTTAGCAGTTCAGTTGTTATAAGTCACAACAACCTAATACAAAAAAAACTACTGGGCGAAAGACATACAGAAGTGTCTACCGCCACTACAAACCATAGTCACAATGTTGCTGAAACCCCAACCTTAGGAGCAGACTAGGTGTTGTCAGTCAAGATCAAAGTCGAGGCCTAGGGAGTATACCGAACTCCTCGAAGTAGCGGATACACTTTTTTTGGCAAGGCAAAAGGGAGGCTTGGCCTCTAAATTTATTGATTAAGAAAAAGTTTACAACCTACTAGAATCCAAAAAAGTTAAGTCCACGGGGTATGCTAACATGCATATCCGGCCTCAACACTGTAGGATTTCTAGTTTAATTGTACATATATATTTTCGAAATTTTTATGCACAATAAAGATCATTCATATATTTTCTACGATTTGTTTTTCATGCATGCATCGGTTTGTTTTAATGATTGTTTAAAACACATCAAAACCAACATTGGGCTCCGAAATTCATACCTAGAAGTTCTCTAAAACTTCTTGATGATCCAGAGATGTTGAGGAAGACGATCGTCGCTTCCCGTTGTGCCGGATGCCTCTGAGTGTTCACCGAAACCCTAAACAAGGTTGGAGAGAAAGGAGCTAGTCAATCAATCTCCAAACTAGCTTAGAATCTAGCTACAAACCCCTTCCTTAGTCTCTGAGATTTCTCCTTCCAAAGACTTAGAAACTTAAGAGAATTTTCGTGGCTTTTGTGGTGAATTAGGAGAGAAAAGAATTAGCAAAAACTTCTAACCCAATTAAGGAGAATAAGGACCTATTTATAGGCTCCAATCTTACTCTCAATCATGGCTATTCTTAAGCCATGTTTTCTTGACATTTTCTCTCACAAACTAATTCCATAATGCATTACATGCATCCACAAAACGTTTGACCAAGTTTGGAGCTAATCCAACCATCGATCAAATTAATCTCTTAATTATCAAAGGCAGAAAATCGATCGGGGTTCGGTTTACCGAGACATACTCGGTTAACCGAATATGTCACGTTCGTATTACCGTGCACTAGACGGATGACCGATTCTTAAGGGGAAAAATTCTCCTTAACCGATCGGACGAACCCACGTCTAAAAACCGAATGTCATTCGGTTAACCGAAAATATCGGAACTGGACACTGTTCGGTCGACCGTTTCTGGTTCGGTATACCGTACCAGAACTCCAGGCACTTTGGTCAAGTTCGGTCAATCAACTCTGACCATCCGTTCCACGTTCGGTTGACCGATCCACAGAACCTTCGGTCGACCGAACCATAAAAGAATTACCGAACTTTTGAAAAAAAAACTTTGTTTGTTTCCGAACTTTTGCCCCATTCTATTGTTTGTTTCCCTTTTGAAAAAAAACATAAAAAAAACGAAAATTTAAAAAAAATTAATTAATTCTTGAAATTAAATTTGGAATTTAAATTTCGAATTTGAATTCAAAAATTGATTCAACCCGGTGCACTCAGATTTGGATTCGGGACTTGAGTAATCGACTCTCACGAGTTCATCTAGATTCCAGTCTGGAACTTAGCCCCCAATCCACCTGTTGCACCACCTCACCCAGATCCAATGGGTGAGAACGTAGTGGACCCGCCTGTTGCACAACCTATAACTCTGAGGGATCGATGCTATCCAGCGATGGCTGCTCAGCCATCGTGCATCGTTATACCCACCATACCGGGTCGCGACTTCGAACTTAAGGCACAATACATGAGTATGTTGCCTAAGTTCACCTCTAGGGAAGACCCATATCTCTTCCTTAGAGAATTTGAGGAAATCTGCTCTCTTATGCAATACCAGCATATCCCTGAGGAGGCAGTGCGTCTGAAATTCGTGCCTCTAGCACTAAAGGACGACGCTAAGAAATGACTATATAGTCTAGCCGAAAGATCTATTAGGAGTTGGGCTGAGTTTGTTCAAGTATTCCTGAAAAAATATTTTCCCAACCATAAGACTATGAGGATTGGGAATGAAATTGTTGCATTCGTTCAGTCTGAGAGCGAGCCGTTCTATTCCTATCTAGAAAGATTTAAGAGTGTACTGACCCAATGCCCTCATCATGGAATTCCAAGATGGCAATTATGCCAAATTATTTATGAGGGATTGACACCCACATCTAGAGTTATGGTAGAATCCGTAAGCCAAGGGAACTTTATGTCAAAATATGAAAATGATGCCTGGACTTTCCTTGAGGATTTAGCTGAAAACAGTATGCAATGGGACAATGCTAGAACACCGCTTAACCCGAGTATTGGATCTAGAATAGCAAGTCAACCCAAACCAGGTGTCTTAGCTGTAGATGCCAACATAGCGGCTGAAGCAAAACTAGCTACCCTTATGCGCAGAATGGAAAGTTTAGAGCTACAAACCCAAAACCGAGTGAATCAAGCCTCGACTATCCCGTGCTCTAGATGTGGTCAGACTGGTCATGTAAAGGAGGATTGTGCGGAATGGGACCAAGTTAAAGCCATGTATAACCATGCTAGAAATGACCCATACACATCAATCTATAACTCGGGTTGGCGTAATAATTCCAATTTCTCATCAAACCAACATGGTCAACCTCCTAGACAACAACCAAACCCATATAACCAAAATAATACATCTTCTGGGTTTAGTAACAATAACGATCATGAGGTTAGGTTGACAAGCTTGGAAAATTTGATGAAAACTTTTATACAAACAACCAACCAGACCTTCCAAAGGCTAGAGACACAACTCAGCCAACTAGCACAAATAGTAGGTGAAAGAGAAAAGGGTCGGTTTCCAAGTCAACCTGAGGTGAACCCTAGATCTAATAATTCATATCAATCCTATCAACCACCTTCAGGAAATAACAACCCTAGACAGGTTCAAATGGTTAATGAAGAAGGACCGTTCCAACAAATAAATGTTGTAGTATCATTACGGTCCGGAAGACAGATTGATAATAATGTGGTAAATCCTAGAATGTCTAATCAATCTAGCCATCAAACTGCCACATATGACCTAACCATTGAACCCGACGTCCAATCTGAAACGCCCACCCCACCTACTCAAGCTGAACCCGTAGCTCAACCTGAACCTGAGCGAGTCTATGTCCCTAAAGCCCCATTTCCCAATAGACTCAAAAAGAACTCAAGTGCACAAATAGAGAAAATCTTGGAAGTATTTAGGCAAGTTAAGGTGAACATTCCACTCTTAGACATGATTCAACAAATACCTGCTTATGCTAAATTCTTAAAAGATTTGTGCACTAAAAAGAGAAAAACAAACGTACCAAAGAAGGCATTCTTAACTACAAACATAAGTTCTATTTTGTCCAACACATCTCCTATAAAATATAAGGATCCTGGATGTCCCACAATTTCATGTGTAATAGGAGATACTTTTATCAAGAAAGCCCTTCTAGACCTTGGTGCTAGTGTTAACCTACTCCCGTACTCTGTCTATGAGCAAATGAACCTTGGTCCACTAAAACCCTCTAAGACAACCCTTCAATTTGCTGATTGCTCTATTAAGAAACCAAGAGGTATAGTAGAGGATGTTTTGATCAAGGTTGGTGACTTCATTTACCCAGTGGATTTTGTCGTACTAGATACCGCACCTGTTGTAAATCCTAACCGACAAATCCCTGTAATTCTAGGCAGACCCTTTTTAGCCACTTCGGAAGCATTGATAAATTGTCGAAATGGGCTCATGCAATTATCTTTTGGGAACTTAAAAGCTGAATTTAATATCTTTCATATTCATAGTGAGCCAGAAATAACATGCAATCAAAGTGATGTTGTGATGAAATCGCGTATCTATAATATTTCTGAATCATCACAAAATCAAAAAGGAAGTAAGAAAAAGGGGAGGAATTCATCTACACACCCACCATCACTCGAGCAAATAAGAGAACCAATTTATGTGAGGGGTGTGGAACCTGTGACTCAGGACTCTCATTGCAACATGGGGAACAATTCAACTGGATACATGCACCAATATGGTGTCATTCAATCCAGTTCTGACTATGGTTGACTTTGAGCAAATTCCACCCTTCCACCGCAGTTCATCAAGGTAATAAGTGCATTTGCTTTATATTTGCATACATTGAGGACAATGCATGATTTAGGTGTGGGGGGGGGGGTGTTTATGTATATATTTATCTATACATCTGTCTTTTATTTCTTAAAAAAATCAATGTTTCATGACATAGCTTAAGATTGAACTGCTAAAACCCGTGTACAAATTGCATTGAGTTTTTGTTCCTTATTATATAGTTCTGCTTGTAGAAATTGTGACATAAATCTAAGTTCCAAAGAGATAACCCATTGCCCTTTAAGACATGTATGCACTTAAATTGGATGAATCAAATCTTTGAAGTGGTTGATAAAAAGCAGAGGTTGAGGAAAATATACCGGGAAGTGTGGACTTCTAATAGCAATTAAGCCTTGAGGAAAATAAAAATAAAAATAAAGGAATAAAGTGAAGAAAACACATTTTGCAAAATGATTACAAAAGCCCAAGCCTTTGAGTCACTGGTCCGTAGGGGTATCTTGAAACCCGGTAACTTGAGTCTACCAGCTCGGGATTATCGACCAAACTCGCTACACGAATGCAAAAGGGTAAAAGTGTCAAAAAGCAAATGTGTTGAATCACGGAAGAAAAGAAAAGAAAAAAAAATAATAATACTCAAGGCCCAAAGCTAAAAGAATGATCCATGCCATGGTTGATCCGAATGATACTTCACCACCAGAGGAGGCGTGCAAAATAATTCAAGTGATAAACATGTGTAGAAGGGTTAGTGGTGTGAATGTTGGAGGAACAAAGACCAAGTCATATTTTTAATGAGTTAGATTTATATAATGCGCATGCAAGAATTCTCAGTGAGATGTATATGGTTGAGGTAGGGATATTGAGAACTATTAATGAAATGTTGATTCAGGATTTTGTGGGTATATCCGCTGAAAACCCTCAGGAGACAACACTCCTCCCCCTTGGCAACAAGGAGGTTTAACGGCTTGTTGCACATGCTAAGTGCAACCGTGATTCCTACGAAAGTGAGTTAGGATTTCCCTGTTTTTATTTTTTCGTATCTTCTGTTTTGCTAGGGACTAGCAAAATCTAGGTGTGGGGGTATTTGATGCATTGCATACATTGCATCATATGTCTTTCATTTAGATTACTTTTACATCAATAAATGCTACTAAGGTATGTGTTTAGTCTTATTTACAGAATACAGGGACTTGAATGCAATTTACCCACATCCCGAGCATAAACGCATGCAAAAGACTCATTTCTATCATAAAGACCAAGTTCAAGATTATCGGGTTACGAATGGAAATGCATCCCAAGCATAAAAGCATTCAAGTCCTAATTGCAAAAAGAACAAGAACTTAAGCACAAAAGTAGCCGGGGACTTAACTGCAAAAAGTCAAGGACCTAATTGCAAATCATGAGTAGCTTTTATTCTCTTGGAGAAAATATATAGAAAAATCAATGTATATCTCCAAATATGTGAAAGAATTAATCCGGAGCTCAAAAGAATGGAAAGAATCAATCCAGACGCGTAAAGGAGGATCAAATCATACCATAAACATTCAACCAAAATCTGGACCAAATCAGAGCATGATGTGCGGCGATTCCGTCGCAGATCACACACACCATGCGGCGATTCCGCCGCCTCCTAGTCGATCCGTGTGCTCCAATTTCGTCCAGTCGTGTCTGGACACGTGTACTTTCCAATATTATACCTAGATCCCTTGTAGCAACTATAAATAGACCCGAGAACGATGTTAGAAGGGTCCTTAGTCTTTGGTGTTAGTTTTTATTCTTAATCTTAGTTTTGTAATCTTCTTTTCATTAATAAAATTCTGTCTTTTATTTCTTACTTTTAGTTTTCTTTTGTAATGTCTCAAGGACCCCTTCTTCCTCCCTCTATGAGTTTCTAACTCCTTCCAAAGGGTGGAGGTGACGGATTAGGGTGAAGAGAAGATGAATGAATGTTATTATCTTAATTTCGTGTTAGTATGTTTTGATTACTTGAGTTTATGTTAAATCATTTATCATGTAATGCTTTATAACTAATATGATTTATTATAAGTTTCTAAATTCTCTAATCTAAACCTTAAATCTAAACCTCCACCCGACAGAATTCACCTCTTTGTTCTTGTTTTAGTTTTAATTGTTCTTGTTTCTTGCTTTACATAATTAAAACCCAAAAATCTCAAAACCAAAGTTATTTCTTCTCTCCTTCTTCTCCTTAATCGAAAATCACATTAAAAACAGAATCTCTCCCTCCTTGTGTTCGACCCGTATTTGCCACGTCTTCATTGACGTCGTGCACTTGCGGTATAAATTTAATTCTCATCATTAAGCATCTCCCTCCACCAACAAATGTCAAAGAGATTCGTTCATTTTTAGGGCATGCCGGATTCTATCGAAGGTTTATCAAGGACTTTAGTAAGGTGGCTAGACCATTGACTGAATTATTAGCGAAGGACTCTAAGTTTGAATTTTCTGATAAATGTTTGGAGTCCTTTAACCACCTTACGAGGGAATTGACGTCGGCACCCATTATTCATTCACCCGATTGGACCCCAACCCTTTTGATATAATGTGTGATGCATCAGATTACGCCATAGGAGCGGTGTTGGGTCAGAAAATTGAAAAGAAACCTCACGTGATATATTATGCTAGTAAAACATTGAATGATGCCCAATTGAACTATACGGTAACCAAGAAAGAATTTCTAGCAGTCATTTTTGCCTTGGAAAAATTTCGACAATATTTAATAGGCACACATGTGATTATTTACACAGATCATGCGGCAATAAGACATTTAGTGAACAAAAAGGATGCCAAGCCGCGTTTATTGCGTTGGATCTTACTACTGCAAGAATTTGATGTCGAAATCCGTGATAAAAAGGGCTGTGAAAATGTAGTCGCCGATCACTTGTCTAGAATTCCTCTTATCCCAGTGAATAACACAACAGTGAATGAGAACTTTCCGGATGAACAGATTATGGCTGTGTCTGGCGAACCATGGTTCGCCGATATAGTCAATTTCTTAGTAACTGGTGTAACCCCGACTGAATGGTCTAAGAATGATCAAGCCAAATTTAGGTCCCTAGTGAAGAATTTTTATTGGGATGACCCATATCTGTTCAAGTATTGTTCGGATCAAATCATTAGGAGATGTGTTCCTGAGGAGGAATTTGCAAGTGTTCTGTCTTTTTGTCATGACCAAGCATGTGGAGGACATTTTAGAGCTAAAAAAACCGCGGCCAAAGTTTTACAGTGTGGATTTTATTGGCCCACCCTTTTTAAGGATGCATTTGCATTTTGTAATTCTTGCTCTAGATGTCAAATGTTAGGAAAAATCTCTCCTAGAGACATGATGCCTCTGCACCCTATTCTCATAGTTGATATCTTCGATGTTTGGGGCATCAATTTTATGGGCCCGTTTCCAATGTCTTTTGGGAAGGAGTATATCTTGCTAGCTGTGGACTATGTGTCCAAGTGGGTTGAGGCTATCCCCACAAAATCCAATGACAACAAAGTTGTTGTCAAATTTCTGAAGGAGAATATTTTCTCCCGATTCGGTACTCCACGTACTATTATCAGTGACCGGGGTACTCATTTTTGTAATCGATCATTTGAAGCTTTGATGAGAAAATATTCCATAACTCATAAGTTAGCTACCCCGTATCACCCTCAAACAAGTGGACAAGTTGAGGTTTCCAATAGACAAATCAAGCAAATTCTGGAAAAGACGGTTAATGCCTCACGTAAGGATTGGTCTGTAAGAATTAATGATGCGTTGTGGGCCTATCGGACCGCTTTCAAGACCAATTTAGGAATGTCCCCTTACCGGTTAGTCTATGGAAAAACGTGCCACTTACCGGTCGAATTGGAGCATAGAGCCCTTTGGGCTATTAAGCAACTGAATATGGATTTATAGGCAGCCAGTAATGCTCGAAAATTGGATTTAGTTGAGCTTGAGGAAATAAGAAATGAGGCTTATGAGAATGCTAAAATTTATAAGGAAAAGACCAAGGTTTTTCATGATAAATCCATCGTTAGGAAATCTTTTTCTCCTGGACAATTGGTCCTTCTCTATAACTCTCACCTTCATCTCTTTTCCGGCAAACTGAAAAGTCGTTGGACCGGCCCTTTCATGATCAAAACCATTTTCCCTCACGGAGCGGTCGAGATCAGTAATCCGGAGAACGGTGAAAACTTTAAAGTTAACGGGCATCGATTGAAGCCTTACTTAAATCGTCCCTCCAATGTTGCAGAGGAAGTCGTGTTTTTACACGCAATTCCTCATTTTGATTAAGTTTTAGTTTGTTTCAAAAAAAAACAAAAAAACAAAAAAAAAAGAAAAAAAAGCTGGTACATAACTTATTTTTCGAGAACGGTGGAAGTACATGACTTATTTTTCTAAATCTCACGTACATCACTTTAGCAGCATTCTATCACCATGGTGTTTCCCGAGAAGAACTTCCACCCGTTGCTTGTTAGTGATCAATATGGCACCCACTTTTACGATGAAATCATAGCACGGAGTTGGAGCTACTTGGTCCATAATAACAATTATGTTTACTGCCCTAGCTTAGTGGAGGAGTTCTATAGCAGTATCACTGACATGAACCTGGACAGTGGGTACATTTTACTGAATTGGAGAAACAAAGTCTGGGCGATTGCCCTCCACATCATCTCCAACTTGACTGACATACCACAAGGGGCCTCCACTTTGCCATCTGAGGAAATCAGTTTCTATCGGTCACTCATGGGAAAAGATTGTGTGCTTAGCCGTGATCGGGGTATCAAGGGCACATCCATGTACCAGAATGTCTTTACAGCATGTAGGTGGGCGTGCCAAAACGTCACGAGTAATACCTACAACACTTCTTTTCGCACCGTTGAGATGGGCATCGTTCACTCCCTGATGACCCGTGATCACACTTACTGTATGTGCCGACGGCTTCTGACCACCATTGAAGAAGACCACCAACGCAGCTCCCAACCTCTGCCATGCCTTGTCACCACTATCTGCAAGCACTTCATGGCCTATGAGTCTTTCTGGGTGTACGAAGCTGACGTGCTCCCTTGTACGGTGGAACGAGAGACATCCTCCTATCGTGGCACTATAGCGGACCTGTGGACACCTCCAGAAATGGAGGATGCTATGCAATCAAGTGAGTCATCTGAAGACTCCGCAACATTCTGGGCTCAGTCAACCCCAGAAAACTCTGACGAGCATAGGTCCTGAATGTGGGACGGGATGAAGCGCCTCAATAGCAAACTGAACAAAGCACTCTCCGACCGTGGAGAGTCATCATCCCGAAGGCAGTAACTTTTTTGTGCATTTCCTATATTATTTAATTTTTGCATACATTGGGGACAATGCATAAAATCGGTGTAGGGGGGTGACTAGTTATCTAGCTATCTGTTTCATTTTTTCTCCAAAAAAAAATCAATTTTTCATGACATAGCTTAAGATTGAACTACCAAAACCCGAGTACAAATTGCATTGAGTTTTTGTTCCTTATTATATAGTTCTGCTTGTAGAAATTATGACATAAATCTAAGTTCCAAAGAAATAACCCATTACCCTTTAAGACATGTATGCACTTAAATTGGATGAATCAAATCTTTGAAGTGGTTGATAAAAAGCAGAGGTTGAGGAAAATATACCGGGAAGTGTGGACTTCTGATAGCAATTAAGCCTTGAGAAGAAAAAAAGGAATAAAAGTGAGGAAAGCACATCTTGCAAAATGATTACAAAAGCCCAAGCCTTCGAGTCACTGGTCCGTAAGGGTATCTTGAAACCCGGTAACTTGAGTCTGCTAGCTCGGGTTTATCGACCAAACTCGCTACACGAATGCAAAAGGGTAAAAGTGTCAAATAAGCAAATATGTTGAATCACGGGGAATTATTACTTTAAGATACTCAAGGCCCAAAGCTAGAAGAATGATCCATGCCATGGTTGATCCAAATGATACTTCACCACCAGAGGAGGCGTGCAAAATAATTTAAGTGATAACATGTGTAGAAGGGTTAGTGGTGTGAATGTTGGAGGAACAAAGACCAAGTCAGAATTTGTATGAGTTAGATTTATATAATGAGCATGCAAGAATTCTAAGTGAGATGTATAAGGTTGAGGTGGAGATATTGAGAGTTATTAATGAAATATTGAATTAAGACTTTGTGGGTGTGTCAACTGAAAACCCTCACGAGACAAAACTCATCCTCTAAGGAAACTTAGGGGTTTAAAGGCTTGTTGCACATGCTAAGTGCAACCGTGATTCCTACGAAAGTGAGTTAGGATTTCCCTGCTTTCATACATATAGTTTTCATGTTTTGTTTTGCTCGAGACTAGCAAAATCTAGGTGTAGGGGTATTTGATGCATTGCATACATTGCATCATATGTCTTTCATTTAGATTATTTTTATATAAATAAATGCTACTAAGGTATTGTTTTGAGCAATTGTGCAGAATTCAGGAGTTACAATGCAATTTACCAATATTCGAGCTAAAACGCGTGCAATGGACTCAAATAGATCACAAAGACCAATTAGCTAGAGATTCAAGCTCAAGTTGAAATCCAATTGATTGCATAAAAAGCCAGGGACCTGATCGCAAATTAGAAGGACTAAAAAGTTATTTTGGAGAAGTATTCAAGAAGAAATTAAATTTGGATCTCAAAAGATATGCAATAATCAATTCAGACGCGTTGAGGCCATCTAAAACATACCAAAAACACACCCGCAAAAGCACAAAATGATCTGAGCCATCCATGCGGCGATTCCGCCGCATCTGACGGTCAATGTGTGGCGGAAACGCCGCACGGTGTGCGATCTGTGCCCCCGGATTTCGTCCAGTCGTGTCATAGCACGTGTTCTTCCTTATTCATACTTAGGGTTCCTTGTATCGGCTATAAATAGCCCCGAAATTATGTTGTGAGGGGAACTTTTTGTATTCCGTTCTATAGCAATAAAATTCTGCCCATTTATTTCTCCATTGTCTTTGTCTTTCGTAAGCTTAGTTTTAGATGAATGTTTCATGTTCTTAATTCCAGTAGAGTAGAGTAATTTAGTTGTTCTTTATTCTTCTCTTAGAATAATTTGTTGCACGCTTAGAATAATTGCATTTGTTTTCGTAGATCGTAGTTTAGTATAATATTTCCCTTTTTTTCGTAGTCTCTCGATGATCTCCATGACCCCTTCTTCTCATCTTCTCCCCATGGGTTTCTAAAACCTTCCAAAGGGTGGGGGTGACGGATTTAGGGTTAGACAAGAGAGATCGTTTTTATTTTAATTTCTTGTTAGTGTTTTGATCATATGAGTTTTTGTTAAATCAATTATCATATGATGCTTAATATCTCACTTGATTTATAATAATTTTCGTGATCCCTAATCTAACTCGAAGATTCATAACTCCCACCCGCTGGACTCTCATCCATATTTGTTTTCTTTTTAGTTTTTGTTGATTTAGAAAATTGAAAATCAAACAAAAATAACAAGGCTCCAATCAATCTTATTTCTTTCTCTTTCTTTCCTTAACCAAAAATCACAAAAATAACAAAGTGTTCTCTCTCCTTGTGTTCGACCCGTACTTGCCGCGTCTTCATCGACGCCGTGCACTTGCGGTATAAATAAAATTCTCAACATTAATCATCAAAATTAAAATTAAAGGGCCACAAAGCCAACAATCTCCCCCTTTTTGATGATGACAAACTAATGTGAAATTGTGTATGTGCTCCCTCTATCAATATGCAAAAGATATGATAACTCCCCCTTACTAAATGCATGAGTTTCACATATTTGATTTAGGCAGGTTTTATCCATTGTCCCCCCCCCCCCCCCCCCCCCCTTGACATCCATAAAAAAGAATGTAATAATCAAAGTTTGTGACAAAAAGACACAATATGTAAATGAAATAAGATTTCTTTAAAATGGAAGATAAGGCAGAAAGCCGATACAAAAACAAACACACCAAAGCAAATGACAAATGAAACAAACATGATAAACAAAAATAAGCAAACAAGCAACAAAGATAGTCTAGTTGTCCGACTTGTTCATGTCTCGAAGAAGCTCCATAATTTCATGTTGGGAGTCGAGAAATGCTTGACGAGAGTCTCCAACCACACAAATTTGATTGTTGATCTCGTTGAGCGAGTTCGATGTCGCCAACTGAAAAGATTGGAAGTCAGAGGTGAGGTCTTGAATTCCTTGATAGTTACGATTCACTAAACTCCGAACTTCATGGATCTCATCACAATTCCGGTCCAAGAGCTTCTCGTGACGATAGGCCCACGCTGGTTGGTTCCATTGAGCATCGGTACCGGATGGCCATTCAGGACGAGTGTATCTCCGTAAACCACAAGTCGAGCTAGGATCCCAATTTGGATTCACCTCTACATCGGATAGAGGAGGAGACCAATGTGGAGCTTCGGTTGAGATTTCATCATCCTCATTTTCAGAGGAATCATCTTCCATTTCTTCTTCTTCTTCTTCTTCTTCACGTGCTTGATTCCCCGAGCGCATCCATTTGAGTGTATATTTGTCGATGACCGTCTTGGAGGATTTGAAAATATCACGGTAAAATTGGATGTTGAAGTGATCTATGACCAGCAAGATTAACATAGGAAAAGGGAGAAAGTTGCGCTTCTTCCGAGCAATGTAGCACATATGGTTGATGATGAATAATGGCCAATTAGTGCGAGTACCGGTAGAGAGATTAAATAGGCACTTCATCATTTGATGGCCAAGGTCGTCGTTGTGTCCTTTGCGCACAAAAAAATTGGTGGAAATGAAGCGACAAAGAATACGCCCAAGAACCAGAAGATGAGGAATGACAAGTTTGCCATCTTGAGGAACATCCGGTCGAGTCACCTCCACAAATTGACCCATAGAGCTACAAACGTTTTCCCAAAAGAGGTTGCAAATATCCTCGCCGGCACTCGGAACTCCGGTGATCTCCGAGAGAAGAGATGCAGTGAGAGTGAAGGAGATGCAATCAATTTGGGTGGTAAGCGCTGCTTGAGTGCCATCAAAAGCGGTAGTCTCCCGGAGATTGGCATAGAATTGATGACAAGCTTCCGCGGAGAAAGGGACCAGAAGTTTGTCATGAAAGAAAACTCCAAGGTGATCAACAACGAGATAGGTGAAGAGACCAATCGACTTGAAATCTTTGATAATGATCTTCCGCTCCGGATTTGCACCACTAATAGTGTAGTAGTGATCCTTCGCCTTAAGATTGTAGAAGATGTCGTTGTTGAAGGGCCGTAGATATTCATCGACGGGTTCGTTCGCCGGATTTGTAGAAGAAGGTATGTCGGGATTGAGTCTTGTCTTCTTTGCCGGAGGAATGGGTTTCTTGCCCTTCTTTGTTGTCGGTTGTTTGGTTGGTTCCGCCGTCTTCTTGGATGCACAATTTTTTCTTGGTCCCATGAATAAGATTTGAGGAAGTGATGAAACTTTTGTGATGAGAGAAATGAGAGGATGTTGGAATTTGCTTTGGGGATGATACAAATGGAAGAGGGGATCCAAATATATAGAAGGTGCAAGATTTGAATCTTAGAAACTCGTGTCAAACGGTCATCCATAAGTGTCTCGGATGACCGTTGGAACAGTTCCAACGGCTAGAAAAAAGAACAACTCGGTCGACTGAACAGGTTTCGGTATACCGCAAAAAGGATGACAGTATGTGAAGAAGTTTACTGGATCTTGATAACGGATGACCGACCTATGCACGGTCGTCCGTTGAGAAAAGGATTGGGAAGTTCAAAATAGCCACAATAGTCATCCGATTCAAAATCAGATACCCAATAAATTCGAAAAAGATCCGTTTAAAAAGGGGTCAACAAGAAAATTCAAAAAATCACCCATACAAGTCGGTCGTCCGAGATATATTCGGATAACCATTGGAACGGGAATAGGGAAGTTTTCTAATTTTAGCAAATCAAACGATTCAGTCCACCGGATAAGTAATGGTGTACCGATCATGCGAGTCCAGACCAAGTCCAGAACCTTGTCCAGGCACCATTCGGTTAACCGAACGAAGTTCGGTCATCCGTCCTGTGCGGACAGATCACAAAAACAAGCAATTCAAGCAATGATTTTTAAGCAAGGGAGATGAATTAAGATATTTCTTTAGCACTACACATCCTTAGTTCTTGTCTAATTTTATCAAATTGATCAACATTTAATGGTTTAGTAAAGATATCCGTTAATTGATCATTGGTTGAAATGAATTGCAATTCAATATCACCTTTAAGAGCATGATCTCTACAGAAAATGATGACAAACATCGATATGTTTATTTCTTGAATGAAGAATTGGATTTTTAGATAGATTTATAGCACTTGTATTATCACAAAAGATAGGTATTGTATGAAACTCAAGTCTCAAATCCTTGAGGTTTTGCCTCATCCAAAGAATTTGTGCACAACAACATCCGGCGGCCACATACTTGGCTTCGGTTGTTGAGAGTGCAACACTATTTTGCTTATTACTAAACCAAGAAACCAAAGTTTTGCCTAAGAATTGAAATGTCCCACTAGTACTTTTCCGATCGGATTTGCATCTGGCATAATCGGCGTCACTATAGGAAATGAGATCAAAAGATCGAGTCTTGGGATAAAACAATCCAAAATCACTAGTAGTTTTCAAATATCGAAAATCCTTCTCAATGCATGCATATGAGATTCTTTATGACTAGATTGAAAACGAAAACAAAGGGAAACACTAAACATGATATCGGGTCTACTAATAGTTAAATAGAGAAGTGAATCAATCATACCTTGATATTTTTAAATATCAACTTCTTTGCCTTCTTCATCTTTATCCAATTTCAAGCTTGTGCTCATTGGAGTATTGTGAGGTTTGCTATGTTCATATCCAAATTTTTTGAGTAGTTCTCTTGTGTATTTGGTTTGGTTGATGAAGTTTTCCTCCGAGGATTGCTTGATTTGGAGTCCAAAAAAGAAGTTGAGTTCACCCATTAAGCTCATTTCAAATTCACCTTGCATAGACTTAGAAAATTCTTGGCATAGAAAATCATTAGTAGAACCGAATATAATGTCAACAACATATATTTGTACGATTAATATTTTTTTATCTTTGGTCTTAGTAAATAATGTGGTGTCAACTTTCCCCATGGTGAATCCGTTTTCAAGCAAAAAAGGTCTTCAACATTTCATACCAAGCTCTAGGAGCTTGCTTAAGCCCATAAAGAGCCTTCTTAAGCTTGAATACATGATCCGGGTATGTTTCATTCACAAAACTGGGTGGTTGTTTAACATAAACTTCTTCCATTATAAAACCATTCAAAAATGCACTTTTAACATCCATTTGAAAGAGTTTAAAATCCATGTATGATGCATAGGCTAATAACATTCTAATTGCTTCTAATCGAGCTACCAGAGCATAGGTTTCATCAAAGTTGATGCCTTCCTCTTGGTTGTAACCTTGAGCGACCAATCGAGCTTAGGTTTAATAGTACATCCCAATAGGGTTGTTTCTAACCACTTGCCCGGATTCATCAAGTTTTTTTTCAAAAAAACCACTTGGTGCCAATTACCGTTTGATCATTATGTCTCGGAACAAGCTCTCAAACATCATTACAAATGAATTCGTTTAACTCTTCATGCATAGCTATTAACCAAAATTCATCATCACATGCTTCTTCTATTTTCTTAGGTTCAAGTTGAGATATAAATGCATAAGAGTCACATACAACAAGAGCATTAAACCTGGTAACAATTCCTTTTGATACATCACCAATTACAAGATCCTTAGGATGATCCTTCTTATATTGTCAATCCTTTGGAAGCTCTTGTTTTTCTTGAGATGTCTCATTGGGTTGTTCTTGAGTTGTTATATTTTGAATATGGTCAATAAGTTCATCATCAAGGTTAGAATTATCCTTATATGGTTCTTCTTGAAAGTGAACATGCATGGATTATTCTACACAACTAGTTCTCTTCTTATAAACTCGATATGCTTTACTCATACTAAAAATATGGCTTCATCGGATTTAGCATCAAATTTGTCTAAATTATCCTTGGTATTCAGAACAAAACATTTAGAACCAAAAGCTTTGAAATAGAAAATTTTTGGGGGTTTGCAAAATCAAAGTTCAAAAGGAGTTTTGTTTAAATTTGGTCGAATCAAAACACGGTTAAGAATATAACAAGCCGTGTTAACCACTTCACACCAAAAATGCTTTGGTAATTTTCAGAAAGCATTGTTCTTGACATTTCTTGAAGAGTTATTCTTCTTTTCAACTATCCCATTTTGTTGAGGAGTTCTTGGGAAAGAAAAAGTATGTTCAATACCATTAGAATCACAAAATTCCTCAGACCCTTCATTTTCAAATTCGCCACCATGATCACTACGAATTTTCAAAATAAAAGATCCTTTTCTCTTTGAATTCGTTTTGTAAATTTTTCAAATTCCTTGAAAGATTCATTCTTGTTTGCAAGAAACAAAACCCAAGTAAATCGAGTAAAATCGTCAATGATGACAAATGCATATCTCTTGCCACCTAGACTAAAGGTTCTAGATGGACAAAAAAGATTCATATGAAAGAGTTCCAAAGGTTTTGTAGTGGAAACCATGTTAATTGGTTTGAAAGAACTTTTAAATTGTTTTCCAAATTCACAAGCATTACAAAGCTTCTTTTTTTAAATTAAATTTGGGCAATCCTCTACCAAGTCAAATTTAGCAAGTTTATGAAGTTGACTCATACTATTGTGGCGTAACCTCTTGTGTCATAACCAAAATTCGTCATTTGAAGCAACTAAGCATGTTTCCTTAGAGAATGAGTCAATTCTATCAACATGCGCAACATAAACATTTCCATATCTATAGCCTTTGAAAATGGTTTCCAAACTAGATTTAGAAATAATGTGTACAATATGTTGATCAAAGAGCACTAAGAATCCTTTATCGGTTAATTGACTCACACTAAGAAAATTATGTTTCAAACCTTTCACAAGAAGAAAATTTTGTATTTGGGTATTAGAATTATTACCAACATCGCCGATGCCAATAATGTGACCTTTAGAATTATCCCCAAATGTGACGGTTCCATATTTCTTTGATTTCAATGTTTTGAACATGGAGTGGTCTCCCGTCATGTGCCTCGAACATCCGCTATCTACGATCCACTTCCCTTCTTTTCCACTTACATTCAAGGAAGAAGAAGATAATTTTACTACCCATATCTTTTTGGGTCCTTTGGGGTTATCTTTCGGTACCCAAACATTTGAAGAAAAAATCTTTTTGACTACACCATTTAAACCATGCACAAAATAACTCTTAGTGTTTTTATTTTCATTCATGTATCCTAAGCCATACTTTTGTAATGATTGAATTTGACTACCAAGTAACATGTCTAGCATCTTCTTTCCTTTTGTGAATTTCTTAAGATCAATTCTCAATTGCTTATTACATTCTCTAAGATCATGTATTTCTTTAGCATGAGATTCAACATTGAGTTCTTTTAAGCTTTTATTTTTCCACACACAATCTTATCAACTTCATTTGACAATGATTCATTTATACAAGCTAGATCATGATTAACTTTCCTAGATAATTTACTTTTATGCCTCAATATGTCACATTTTTCAAGCAACTCATGAAAGGCATCAAGTAAGTCATCATATGAGTTTGATTCATGAGTTGAGACTACCTTTTTTTCTCCATCTTTGATGACATTGCAAGTGTTGGGTTCGTCTTGCTCGCTTGATGAAGATGCACTACCTAATTCTCCTTTGACTTCTTCTTGACTAGAAACATAGATGAGCTTCTTCATTTTCCGACTCACTTGAAGAACTGGAGGATGAATCAGATGATCCATCCCAAGTTGCCTTGAGGGCCTTTTGTTCTCCTTATATTTCTTCTCTCTTCTTTTGAATCTCCTTTCTTTTTCCTCATTCTCTCTTCTCTTTTTCTCTTTTCTTTCCTTGAATTGGATTAAGGGACAATGTTTCTTTATATGTCCAACTTTATCACATCCATAGCAAATAGGACCTTTTGAGCTCTCTCCATCATCCATTCTCTTTCTTTGAAATTTCTCTTTCACCCAACGCTTCTTGAATCTCTTAACCATCATTGCATGTTCTTCATCACTCTCCTCGTCGTCCGATTTTTCAGATTGAAAGTTAGCCTTGAGAGCAATAACTTTTTCTTTCTTTTTTGAGCTCTCCATCTCTTTTCTCTCATTCATTTGAATCTCATAACCCATAAGGCTTCCGATGAGATCCTCCATTGACAATGTATTGAGATCTTGAGCCCCTCAATGGCGGTTGTCTTTTTCTCCCAATCGCTTGAGAGAGATCGAAGAATCTTCCGCACCTTGTCACCTTCATTCACCTTCTTACCAAGATTTTATCAAATTGTTAGTAATCTTGGTGAAGCGAGTGTTCATCTCGCTTATACTTTCACCGGGTTGCATAGAGAATAATTCATATTTATGCACAAATATATCGACTCTAGTTTCTTTCATTCTAGATGATCCTTCATGATGAGATTCAAGTAATTTCCATATCTCATAAGCGGTATCACATCCGCTAATCCTACCATATTCTTAAGTATCCACTCCACAAGCAAATATGTTCATGAGTTTAGCATTCATCTCGGCATTAGAAATTATTGGATCGGTTAATGTTACTAATTGTTCACTAGTGGATGGAACATATTTACTACCAAGAAATATCCACATTTTTAAGGAAATTGATTGGATGTAGATTCTTATTCTATTCTTCCAACGTGCATAATTATTTCCGGTAAGCAAAAGGGGTCTAGTGGTAGATAATCATTCTCTAAGTTGATTAGTGTTACTCTCCATGGCTAAATGGATTAGATGAGTAAACATATCCTCTGATACGAAATGTAAGTTGATCGATCACTAATCGAGAGGGGAGTGAATAGATTATGTCCTAATTTTCTTAAACAATTGCACAATTAAAGTAATAAGAGAAAGAATGCAAATCACAAGATGACTCCGGAGATTTATGGAGGTTCGATCATACCACCGTGATCTAGTCCTCTCCTCAAGTTCTGATAGATCATCTGATCCCTACTTGAGAATTCACTAATATCTTCATTCCAGGTCGAAGATAAACCCTCTTACAATCGGAGCCTTGCGAACACCCTCGCCTTGCTAGGATCTCCTCTCACAACCCGAGAGGGTGCTTCCTCAAAGCTTTACAACACAATAGAAATTGAATGAGGTTGTTGAACTCTAACTTGAATGCACTCAACGATTGGAATTAAGCTTGGAGTGAATTTAATGGAAGTTTGAGAGTTGGTGGAGCTTTGAAGTCTTGAAGATTGAGAGCACAAGAGTAGGATTGATTTTTGGCAAGTAGAGGAGTGAATGTGTCTCTTAAGTTAACTTATATAGCTTTCAAAAGAAATAGAGCCGTTATGGTAAGTTGGTGAGGTTTGGACCAATAAGAAACAAGATGTGACTTAAGCTCGGGCAGAATTCAGGGCAAATTCAGTCGACCGGGCACCAACGGTTGACCGACTATAAGTCGCATAACCGTTCACCAACTTCCAGTAACTTTTTCCTAATATCGAGAAATTAAATTCGGTTGACCGAGAACACTTTGGTTCACCATTCCAATTGGACAGTAAAGAATTGTTGTGACTTGGTGATCATGTTCGGTTTACCATGGCAAGGTTGGTTGACTGATACATGTGCGGGTTTTCTGCTGGCATTGCTTGGGAAATTGGTTTATCAATAACGGTCGAAATTTTACATGGAAAAGAGCTATTACGTTGTGATTGACAATAAGTCTTCTGTAAACAGAAGGGTAATCGGTAGACCGATATGGACGTTTCAGCAGTTGTTGCTAAACGACAAAAGATAAGTCTGTTGGAGTTAGTTTGTGCCACGTGGGCCAATAAGATGAAGTCGCTTAGGCCAAAAGACACAAGTGAAGTTCGGATAACCGATACCCCTTCGGTACACCGAATAGAGATAACCAGAGAAATTTCGAAGCTACTGAGGATAAGGAAACAGTTGACCGGATAGAAGTCAGTAAACCGACACACGGATTCCAGGAAGATCAAGTGTTTACTGACACTAAGGAGACGGTTGACCAGGTATGGTTCGGTGCACCGAAACAGGGATTCCCGGAAGATCAAGTGTTTAATGACTCAAAGGAAACGGTTCACCGAGGGTAACTCGGTCATCCGTGGTGAACAAGTTTGACCGAGAGGCAAACAGTCGACCGACAGAGTCGGGTTTATCCTTTTGTGCATCAAGTGTACATTTGATCATGTAACTCAAATAAATAGAAAATTACATATGCTTGATCTTTGATTACAAGTCTTGAGTCTTGATCTTGAAGTTGATTAGTCCATTGGTTTGATCACCTACATTGTTAGGAATACACAATATCTATGCAATTTGACAATATGATGTGTGTGATGTTCTAATTGAAGTTGTGCATAATATTAGTTTGTTAATCATAAAAATTAAGATTAAAGGGCCAAAAAGCCATTAGAAGGGTTTCACTCAAATTAATGGAATTGACTATGATGGAACTTTTTCACCCGTTTCCATGTTCAAATCTATTCGGATTATGCTCTCTATTGCCGCATTTCATGATTATGAAATATGGCAAATAGATGTCAAAACAATATTCCTTAATGAGAACTTGGAGGAGGATGTGTACATGGTATAACCATAAGGTTTTGAAGATCCAAAGAATAGTGAGAAAGTATAAACCTTATACGATCCATTTATTGATTAAAGCAAGCATCAAGGAGTTGGAACAAACGTTTTGACGAAGAAGTCAAAAAGATTAACTTCGTCCAAAGTAAGGAAGAACCTTGTATATACAAGAAGGTCAGTAGGAGTCGCGTAGTGTTTCTGATCTTGTATGTCGATGACATACTCCTCATTGGAAATCATATCCCTTTGCTAGAACAAACGGGAAGTTCATTGAAATCTGCACATTTTCAATGTAAGACATGAGTGAGGCTCAATACATATGGGAATGAAGATATATAGAGATAGAACCCGTACACTCATTGGTCAAAGTCAACGTATATACATTGACAACGTCTTGGAGAGGTTCAATATGAACAACTCCAAAAAGGCAATGCGGCAATGAGTATGGGTGTGCAACTCAAGAAGTCTCAACATGCAATATCACGTAAAGACTTAGAGTACACGAAAGACATTCCTTATGCTTCAGCAATAGGATCGATCATGTATCCGATGACTTGTACAAGACCCGATGTCTCGTATGCTCTAAGCGGACAAACCGTCACCAATCCAACGCAGGTCCTGATCATTGAACTACGGTCAAGAGTATTCTGAGGTACCTTAACCAGACGAAAGATAAGTTTCTTATTTATGGATGGCAAAGGGATCTAGTAGCCGAGAGCTACTCGGATGTGAGTTTCATGAGTGATCCAGAAAATCGGAGGTCTCAATCAGGATATGTCTTTCTTCTGAATTGTGGAGTCGGGAGTTGGCGTAGCTGGAAATAGACCACTACAACCGACTCAACCACTGCTTCAGAAGTGATGGCTATCACTGAAGCAAGCAAGGAAGGAGTGCAGATTAAGAAGTACTTTGAAGAGCTTGGAGTAGTTCCCTCGAGTGAGGGACCTATAGAGTTGTTTTGCGACAATAGTGCGTCTATCTCGCAAATCAAGGATCCTAGACCACATCACAAGGTGAAGTACATGGATCGTAAGTACTTTGTCACCCGTGATTTCATCGACGAAGGCAAAATAAATTTATTATGGGTGGACACAAATAGAAACACAGTTGATCCATTCACCAAACCCTTATCTCAAACCAAAGGCGAAATGCATTTTGAGTTCATGGGTTTGAAGAATCATGTAGAGTGGCTTGATGAGTGAAATAAAGGGTTACCCTATTATTATAGTTTTATACATTGTGAATGTATGTGAAAGAAAACTTTGATAACAAGTGGGAGATTGAAAGGAATGTATTCTAAAAATTTACTTTTATATGTCTTTTATTATGAATTGAATGTATAAACGTTTTGTTCCTTGATTAATGTATTCATCTCTTAGAAGTGTTAAGGAATAGACTTTTGGTCCTTAACCGTAGAGCTCTAAAAAATCATGATTTACATAAATCAAAAAGGGAATTCACAATTATGGTGATTAACATGGGACATTGATTACGGAGTTAAGATTGTCATGTTGGTTAAGAGGATATTGTAGCTCTACAAGTATTTAACAACATGAGTATATGAAATGAAAAATGTTTTATTTCACATATTTAATTTACCTAACAAATTAAACATTATGGAATTGTGTTTGCGTCATTAATGTTCATTGTGTCTTTGAATCCTAAGATATGATATCTATATTTTTTCACATGAGAAATGTATTGTTTGATTATTATCAAAAGTTGTCATTGAGAATAGTGATAAAGATAATAGTTGGTTATACATGACTTGTGCCGGAAAATGAAGATATGTCAAAAGATTATCATTTCCCCTCTTGACTTGAGTGATGATATTGTTGGTCCCCTTGATAAAGAAAAGTTATAATGTGCACAATGTAACTTATGTATAGTTACATATTTATAATTTGCTTCAGAGATAAAGAAATGAATATATCATACAAAGATGACATATTTCTACTTTGTATAATATTCTTAATATCATGAGATAAGGGATAGACACAAGTGATATTTCACATATCACTAAATGGATAATGTTCTGTTCGTGTGAGCAAAACATCTTTGTTAATTTGGTAACTATAATGTGTTGCTAGATTACGCTTATAGTTTATGAAATAATATGTTTTATATCATTGCCAATATAACTTAGATCCTCCTATAGGCTACACCACAAAACTGTGAAATAAGAAATATGATTTTACATTTTATATGATGTATTGAAATACATGTGGTAAAATAATAAAATCAATATGTCATAATAACGACATAGTTAGAATGACAAACAAATTCGTATGAGATGTATATATTATGGGGTATAATGTTTTGACATTATATATGATAATATATTACATTGTATAATGTGATCCACAACATTATAACATACAAATTTGCTAAAACCCCAACACTAAAATTTTGTTGGATGTTAATCTAAAATTTGTGAGAGGCAAAAACAGAGGAAAATGGTAGACTGTTTCGTGCCCGGTCGACCGAGTCTTCGGAACGGTTGACCGGTTGGAGTTCGGATGGACGCACGGTTCGATCTAAATTATCAAGAGCGTTTTTGATAGTTGAACGGTCGACCGATGCAAAACATAGTTCGACTGAAAATATCAGGGACTTTTCCTTGTAGGATTTCAGTCGACCGTTTGGCTTACGGTCCAACCAAAATCTTCAGAAGGTAATCGATCGGTTGACCAAATGGGAGTATCGGTCAACCGTTTGCCCAGGATTTTGCTTGAATTAATAAGAGAATTTTTCTGACATGGGCTAAATTTGTTCCAACTTGGTCAAAGGAGGTTGTGGGATTATTATGTTTTGAAATATGATTGGTTTAGATGAGCAATTAACAAGGGATCATGTGTAAGTTGGTTACACATGATGGGGATTGAGGATGCCCTATAAATAGGTCCCTCATCACTCCTTTGTTAGGACAATGCAATATTCTCCTCTCTCCATATTTTCTCCACATAATCCATCCGAAAATTCCTTAATTGAGTGCTTAAGAGATTAAATACTTTGGAGCATAGAAGGGTTATTAGCCACATTCAGGAGAAACTATTAGTAGGCATCTTAACCACGTACTGCGAGTTGTCCCAATGGACCCAAGAGAGGTTGGGGAACGGGAGCAGGAGCGACAACGATGATCATCCTCAGCCATCAAATGACAGTCACATTGAGGGCAGGTATACTCCTGGAAGCCCATCTTTCCTGTGTTCTTGTGCCTCGACCGTCCTACATGTTCGACAAATGAAGGAGAAATGAGTGGATGATAAATGTTCGAGTATTGATTAAATGACAAAAGTTGGAAAATCACCTCGGTGGGCTCTCCTGGCGGCCCGTTCCTCCCTTGCCATTTCTAGAATTGCAAGGTGGTGGAGAAGGTTCCGAATGAGGCCCTTGTGTTGGGCGAAGCACCGTTCGACCATGCCGAACAGAGACCTCATAGTATGGGTGGCGTACTCCTCAGGTATGAAGTACGAGCATGGCGGCGAGATGGTGAACTCGACGATCTACGGTAACATCAAAGGTTTGAGAATGACACATTAAAAAATGCGAAACAGTAACAGGTTAACCAGATCCTTCCCGCACTAGAGCCACAGACGATATGCCCAGCGTGGCGGAAAACCTAGACTTTGGCGGGGATGTTGCAGAAACATTGAGGCCGCAAGATCGGGTCAAGAGGAGCACTACCAATGCTAGCCATCATCGTAGGAGACAGCAAAACCAACTCCTCTCTAACCGTAGCTACAAAAAAATCGAAAGAGTTGGGCGGAGAGAATGAGGTCGCCATTAGGACAGAAGGCAAACTTAAGGAAGAGATGTGGGGGGGGGGGGCAAATCCGTATTGTTAGACGACAAGACATTTTGGAGAACCGCTACTGTCGCCTTAGTACAACAACTTTTTAAAGCTCTTGCGTGAGAAACTGCTTTTCATGGGGTGAGAGAAGATTGAAGTGAACAATGGTTGCTTTCAGGGGTAAAAACCCTTTTGACTAAAACATCCAAACGGACCAGAGAGACCTTGAGATCACTCAGATGACTTGAGATCACTAGTGCGGAATACTTAAGATCTCAAGGTTACAAGCCTTTGACTTGTTGGTCTTGATAAACATTTTCTTATGAAGATACTATCTTGGAACATTAGAGGTTTGGGAACATGTCGTAAGAGACGAGTTGTCAAAAATATAATTAGAACTGGGACCGGATTTGATCCTAATACAGGAAACCAAGTTAGAAGTAATTGATAGTGCCCATCTCAAATTGATGGGGGGATCTTTAATTGATAATTGGGCCTCTCTTCCGGCAATTAGGGCATCGGGAGGTATTCTTATCGGGTGGAAAACCAACACTCAAACTCAAGTGACTCAAGAACTAAGACGATATTCAATCTCTTTAACCTTTGAAAATGCTAACTTTCGTTGGTTATTGGCCCTTGCATTCCATCAGAAAAATGGGAATTTATTGCGGAATTAAGTAGCCTAGTTCCAACAAATGGAATGGCCTGGGTAGTGGGAGAAGATTTCAATTTAACTAGATCAGAATTAGAAAGAACTTCCCTCAACGTACAAAACAGTCAACAACGATTGTTTAAAAACTTTATTGAGCAGAATGCTCTTATTGACGTGGGACCATCCAATTTGAAATAAACTTGGACAAACATGCAAAATCTTCCTATATGGGCTCGACTAGATAGATTCCTCATCTCTGAAGAATGGGAGGATAAATATCCTCTCACTATATGCTTGGGTCTTCCCCGGCCTACTTCCGATCACATTCCACTCTTACTAAACACAAATTGCGATCTGGGTGGGAGGAAATACTTCAAGTTTGAAGATAGATGGTTGATAGATCCTACGATTCAGCCAATAATACACAACATACTTCATGAAAATAAGACAAAAAATCTTTATATTGCTCTTCGCTTGATAAAGCAGAGGATTAAAGATCACCTAAAAAATAATGGAGGGGAAAATCCACAAAAAAAACTAAACAAATTAGAAATGAAACTATTTGAATTAGATCAAAAAGACCAAACTCACAACCTCAACATTGAGGAACAAAGACAGGCAAAAGAGTTTCGTCGCGAACATGAAGTGTCGTTGGAAGAAATTGAAAGCTATTGGAAACAACGATCGAGGGTGCAATGGTTGAAGGAAGGGGATCGAAATACAAATTTTTTCCATCGCATCGTAAACAATCGAAGGTGACAGAATACCATCCTCTCCCTCAATATTAATGGACAAATTTCCTTTGCTCAACCACGTATTGTGGAAGCCATAGTGTCTCACTTACGAAACTTATTCAATGGCCCAAAATGCCTTAAAGTCCCAATTATATGGGACCATATGCTTCCATCTAAGATAGATTACCCTTCCAATTTAACCGAAGTTTTTCAAATAGAAGAAATAAAAAGGGCGGTCTTTATCCTACCTCCAGGGAAAGCACCGGGGCCAGACAGTTTCAATTTAAACTTCATACAACAAAATTGGAGCGAAATCAAAGGACACATTTTAAGCTTGTTCAGTAGGCTACATGCTAATCAAATAACCAAACAAGAGTTTGCAAAATTCAACCATTGCTTCATAGCATTGATCCCTAAAAAACTAGGAGCCGAAGCGATCAAAGATTTTAGAACGATTTCACTACTATTGAGTGCATATAAAATATGGGCAAAAGCACTAACTACAAGACTCTCAAAATCAATCAATCCGATTATTCTGCAAACCCAAACTGTATTTTTACGGAATAGACAAATTAATGACACAATAATTGGGGTACAAGAGATTGCACACTACCTGCATAACAAAAAAGAACAAGCGATAATATTTAAACTTGATTTTGAGAAGGCTTTTGACAAAATTGAATGGGAGTTTCTACTTGCAAATATGCAAGGTTTAGGAAGTCCAAAACTCTGGTACGACTGGATTGAAATGTGCATAAGTAGTCCACAGCCTCAGTACTAATCAACGGTAAACCTGAAGGATACTTAACGAGCCAAAATGGCCTTAGACAAGGGGACCCTTTATCTCCCTTGTTATTCCTTATAGTCACAAACTTTCTAGGACACATGCTCAAACTTGGAATAAATAACAACATTATTCATGGTATCCAGTTGGGAACCGGAACCGAGCAAATAATGAATATGCAATATGCAGATGACACTATGCTCTTCTTAAAACCAGAGGAAGAAAATATTATAAACATCAAATGTATCTTGACCATTTTCGAGACAATATCAGGACTGAAAAATAATTTTGAAAATGTATAAGTAGTACACACGTGACTACTAGCACCATGAGCAGATTCCAAAATATATTGGGATGTGACATAGGTGGTCTTCCTTTCAAATATTTAGGAATTCCATTATCCCCAATTCGTGAACCTAGCACAATATGGACCCCACTCCTCAATAAAATGAGGAACAAAGTTGGAAGTTGGAAAACAAAAAATCTTTCATTGGCTGGAAGAGTGGTTATGATAAATTCTGTCCTAACACCAATAGCTTCCTATTATCTTAGCTGCATGTCAACACCAAAAAGAATAATTAAAGAAATAGAACAAATTCGTAGGAATTTTCTTTGGAATAATGCAGCGACCAACTCGCCGGTTAAAAACCTCGTAAAATGGGACAAAGTATGTACAAGGAAAAAATGGGGAGGACTTGGAATCATAAATATCCAAAATCATACTTTGAACTTGCGTCTGAAAAAATTATGGGAACTTCTATCTGGAAAGCAAAACTTATGTCAAATGATAATAAAAGACAAATATCAAGATTGCAACCACAAGTTGGGAATCTTACCAAATGGGAAAAAATGTTATCACCATATTGGAGAGACCTCATAGAATATATCCCACTCACAGCAAAATTGAAATTGGAAATAGTGGCTCAACGTTATTTTGGTTTGATACTTGGGTTGGTGATTGTGCTTTAAGTACTTGTTGGCCAGACATATTTCACCAAGCCAAACATCCTACCATCACAGTTGAGAACATGTGGGGTAGAGGATTGGATGCAACATGGATGAAAAAAAGATTTAAAGGAAATCTTACGGATGAACAAATGACACGCCTATACTCAACATTAATTACCTTCTCACCAAATGAAAATCGAGACATAAGAATGTGGAAATTAAAAACTAATGGCAGGTTCACGGTGAGAAGCATGTATAATGTTCTAAATAAATGAGAAATAAAATATCCTTTAATGAAAGAAATATGGAGGTCCAAATGTCCACCAAAAGTAAGTTTTTTCGTGGTTACTTCAGGAGAATAAACTCCTCACTCGTAATAACTTGATCCGGAAAAAAGTTCTGGTATGCCCTTTATGTCCATTATGTGGAATTGAGGATGAAACAATCAACCATATTTTCTTTGATTGTGATTTCGCTAGCAGGTTTTGGGACGTTTGTGCGGGTATTGATATAAACCTACAACCAAACAATAATATTGAATTTCGAAGGCTCATTCGTAATCGTCTTGATTTGGATAATGATTCTTGGAACTGCTTGATTAATGCTTTTTTTGGACGATCTGGTTGGCGCGTAATAATAGAATTTTCGGGGTTGTACAAACTTTTTCTCCCAACTCATTAATGTATGTTTTGATTTGCTCGAAAATTGGACAGGCTCGCTCAAAAGAAGCGGTGACATCTTGCAGCATGAAACCCAAAAGAAGGCTCGTGCAATAGCCATACCAGCATTCCAAGCAGTAGCACTACCAACATCACCAACTAGCCAACAGGTGCAGCCAATACCAACCACCGCACCCATGATTGTGACTCCACTGATGGCACCAGCTCCGACTTGT
The DNA here is from genome assembly GCA_963682175.1 of Triglochin maritima. Classification (NCBI taxonomy): domain Eukaryota; kingdom Viridiplantae; phylum Streptophyta; class Magnoliopsida; order Alismatales; family Juncaginaceae; genus Triglochin; species Triglochin maritima. The sequence goes on along the minus strand of OY821774.1, from coordinate 25,033,927 downwards.
GAGGAGCTTGAATACACACAACCCACTTCCGAAGAAATTGAGGAGATACGACGGGTGGCTATTCTAGAGGAGGAAGCCCAAGAGTGGCTTGGCTTGGTCCCGTTGGAATTTGAAGTAACGAAAATCAATGAATCCTAGGCACCTGACAAAGGAGCTTCAGGAAGGTGTTTGATGCTTAAGAATTGGTGATGTGGTTGATGTTGTTTTGTTGGCTAGACTATTAGTGATCAAACTCTAGGTTCTTCCAAGGTTTGTGGATTTTTTTGTAATTTCTATGAAATGTTGTGGTTATAAGACTCTAAGACATTTTAATCTAATGAAATCACCGCTTATAAAAAAAAGGGAAATGTTTGTTGAACGCAGGGCGTCACGGACGCGCTCTACGTGGATATCCATGTCAGCCCTTATGTGGCCAAAGCATGAATGTTTTTTTGTTTTTTCTTCCTGATGTCCACTCAAATCACATTAAATGTGTTTCAACTCAGCACGTTCTCTCTCTCCACCCAAATACAAATATGATGACACTCTTTCTTTCTTCTTCATTCTTTCTCTCCAGAATAAATCACCATTTCTAGCAAGATATTATGTCGAAGAAGCGTCTGATGCCGACTCCCAGGATTCTTCAGAACGTAAGCAGCGTGAATGGGACGGTGCGAAGACTTCCCGATGTTCTTGTCAGCGTTAGCATCTTGAATGTGACGATCCGGTGGTGAAGACTTCGCACCACAACATCTTTGCTGCATTGTTGGGGTAAAATATACAGTGGGAGGTTTGTTGAGTTTGTGCGGGGGTGGCAGGGGGCGGCAGCCCCTGCGGGGGACGTGAGTCCCCCCCGCAAAGCGAGCGGACAGAGGGAGCGCGCTTTGCGGACGTTTTTTTGTTTTGACATCATATTATTGCATTACATATATTGATTCGTTTATTCCGACAATAATGAAGCCATATATTATTCCGGACTGCAAATACACTTATTCCGGACTGCAAATACACTTATTCCGATTCCAGACAGCAAATACACTTATTCCGGACAACAAATCCACTTATTCCGGACAAACTTTATGTTCCGTTTCTGGACACACTTTATTCTTAAACCGGACAACAAATACACTTATTCCGGACAACAAATACACTTATTCCGGACAAACTTTCTGTTCCGTTTCTGGACACACTTTCTTCTTATTCTGGACAACTACACTTATTCCGGACTGCAAATACACTTATTCCGGACATCAAATACACTTATTCCGGACAACAAATCAACTTATTCCGGACAAACTTTATGTTCCGTTTCTGGACACACTTTATTCTTAAACCGGACAACAAATACACTTATTCCGGACAGCAAATACACTTATTCCGGACAAACTTTATGTTCCGTTTCTGGACACACTTTCTTCTTATTCTGGACAACTACACTTATTCCGGACTGCAAATACACTTATTCCGGACATCAAATACACTTATTCCGGACAACAAATCAACTTATTCCGGACAAACTTTATGTTCCGTTTCTGGACACACTTTATTCTTAAACCGGACAACAAATACACTTATTCCGGACAGCAAATACACTTATTCCGGACAAACTTTATGTTCCGTTTCTGGACACACTTTCTTCTTATTCTGGACAACTACACTTATTCCGGACTGCAAATACACTTATTCCGGACAGCAAATACACTTATTCCGGACAACATATCAACTTATTCCGGACAAACTTTATGTTCCGTTTCTGGACACACTTTATTCTTAAACCGGACAACAAATACACTTATTCCGGACAGCAAATACACTTATTCCGTACAGCAATATACACTTATTCCGGACATACACATAATGTAAACAAGACAAACACATAATGTAAACTGCACACACACATAAAGTAAGCTAGACAAATTAAGTTGATCCAACGTAAAACTTAAAAAAAAAATTATTATGATAAGTGTGGGCTCTGCACGAATAATGAGACTGCACGATGTCCTAGGGTCTGCACACTGTCTTATCTGTGTATTGGGAAATGAATCGTTCAACTTAAAGAACCGGCGTTTTTTAAAAAGAACAAAACGCGCGAAGAGAAATTTCGCTGACTGGACGCTGACTCTAAGAAAAATATCTGAGCTGTACAGATCCACGTAAGGCGCGTCCGTGACGCGCGCGTCCGTCCATCACGGCTCTAAAAAACCAAGAGAGACCTTGTTTGGATGCCTTTCCCCTTCCGGCGAATGTCTTGTCCAGGTGAAATACCCGTGTTGCCCTTCCCCGGGAGCAGGCGAACTTTCCCTGAGCACCCCCCCGTTCTATTCCAAATGCCCATCGGAAATGCAGGTTCCTCTCCCACCGCCGTTCCCCCGTGGAGGAACCTCCCGTTGTTACTGTGATTTTGAGGCGGAAATGCAGGCTCCTCTCCCACCGCCATCCCCCCTTGGAGGAACCCCCCGTTGTTACTATGATTTTGAGGCAGTGCGGTCCGAGTTCCATGCGATCTACGCGAAGATTCAGTTCTACTACCACTACCCGTTGGAGTTTGTGTGAATTTTCCTCTTTTACTTCTATTATTTCGGTTGCCAACATCTTCAAACTACTCCGGATCTTCCACATATTGTTGGTTCCTCTCAAGTGCATGTTTCATGTTTGGTAAGAACTACTAATCGACTCGCCACCTTCTTTCCTACAACAGGTCAAGGAACGCCTGAACATTCACGAAGACGTGCTTGCATTCTACGACTCTCGTTTTGCGGAGCTAGAGAGGACGCTGTTAGCCATGCAGGACCGCCAAGCTCGACCTCACTCTGGCCCGCCCCCTTCATCTTCATGTTTGTTTTAGTAAATGGAAAATGGATTCGTGTTAACAGTTAAGTTGTTTATCTGATCCAGCTCGTTTGATGTGTATGAACGGTCAGTTGGTTCATGCCTAAGATGTTTGTACAAGTTCATGATTTGTAAGAGTAATTTTATATAACTACTTCATGAATGGTCGTGAATGGCTTTCTTGTTTTGGTTTGTGTTGGATGTGTACCACAATTTCAATTTGTTCATGTTAAGATACGTTTTCTATTTATCAAGTTGTTCCAATGCAATTGTATTTATTAATCCCATTTCAATCGACCGTATGCTACTTAAATTTATCCTCCAATGTATGTTAGTTGCAATACAGTGGTTTCCACTGAAGTAATTTATTGATTCTAATTTGAAATGGTTAGTAAAATTCTGTTCCCAGCCTTACCTTGCATCCTTACCTTACTGAGTTTGAAATTGAGAGTGCAGATCAACTACAAGAACTTTGTCCGTCCAGGTGAATCAGACAGCCTCCCAAAGGGAGGACTTAGAACTTAGAAGTGGATGCACTTGCTTAACGAATGCAAAACGTCACCGTAGCAGAGGATGTAATCCACAACGGAAGATCAGACGATGAGTTCATGTATAGTCCGAAGATACAGGTGTACACCGGTCATACTTACGCCTGGTCTACTGGAGAAGAAGGATCACCTATAAGCCCTGCTCATGATGGACCTATATGGAATTACGCCACCATCTAGTCCTGATTAGTCCAGGTAGTGAATTGGTGTTACAAAAATTTGTCGTTTACTGCTACCACGACACTTGTTGCTAAGTTGCTATTAATATCACAAGTAATATGACAACCTTTTGTAACGTCCAAACCTTTACTGCTACGCAATTGTCGATCGGTACTTCTGTAAATGTATGGTATTGGGACATGCTACTTCAACGTTTGTTAGACTTATGATTTTTTTTAAAGTTATGGATTAATTGCCTTATTGTGTTTGCGTTGCTTCGATTAATACATGCTCGTGGGGTTGACGACAATTTGCTGCTAGGGCTGTGCATCCAGTCCGGATCGGATTGGATTTTTATCCGGCGTCCGGACCGGACCGGACCGGTTGGATTTGGTCCGGTCCAGGACTGGTTTTTAACCTTAAAAATATAAAAAAAAAACAAAAAACGGACCGGACCGGACCGGTCCGAAACCGAATTTTGAGAAATGTCCGGACCGGAACCCGGACCGGTTGGTTCCGGACCGAACCTGGACCGACCCGGGTTCTGCACACCCCTATTTGCTGCTATGGAGTAATATTTTGATGCGAGTATGATGCACTTATGAAGAGAGTGTCATTTGGTGTCCACCATGGTTGTACTCGTATAAGTTCATATTTGCTGCACTTTTTTGCTCTTTATGTGCTCTGTATCGAAATGGTGTCAAATTAAATATGTATTTATGATAATAGGCATCTTTGTCTAGTAGAGTCATAATTAATTTATAATTTTTGAAGTGGTTTCAATTCATTAATTTATGGGGAAATAAATTAAATGGTCAAAGTAGGAAAATCAAATGTTACATAAGGTCAATCACTTACATGTAGTATGAAGGCCAAAATATATATTATATTTTATTATATTTTCAATTTTACCCTTAAAATACCCATATCCTCACAATCTTACATTCCAAATAGAATCACAAAATCTTCCCCATTCCCACGTTAAATCCCAAACATTCTAACCCACCGACGACCCCGCCCTTACCTTCGGACTATCGTTCCCGTTCGATAAAAACAAGCAAGATTGTTGGTGAAAACAAGTCATCTTGTTTGGTAAAAACAACTCAACTCATTCGGTGAAAATGACCCAGCTCGTTTGTGCATCTCGCAAGGATAGGTGTGTGCGTCCCAGCTATTTGGGGGTAAAAAACCAGCTCGTTTGGTGGAAAAAACATCTCAACTCGTTTTCTGTTCCTTTAAAGCAGCAATCCTCCATGTCTTTTATGAACCCAATAGGTTTCTAATTTGGATATATATTTAAGTGAAAGTTTTGCGTCTCGAAAGTGTTTTTGTAACGAGTCTTGAATCGCCTTATTTGGATATCAGAGAAAAGATTATGCACAAATTATTGAAGATCTGTCGATTGTCAAATTTCCAAATAAGATGTCTTGAGACACTTTTTTCACCATCGTATCATCGGAAGTTGACAAGTTGTAAGAGAAATGAATATGCGTTCCTTTCAATTGTCTTTCCAATCAATTTAAAATCATTAAATTCCGTATTTGGATGTAGATATTATGAATAAAACGACTGATACATCCCAGCACGGGACTGGTGGATTGAATAGAAATAAACGAGCTATAAAAATCACAAAATGAGCTGGATCGCGCGGTTGAAACGACCCCAGTCGTCGACGAAATGATCTGGGTCGTTCGGTCAAATCGACTCTGACTCGGGTCATTTGACGAAACGAGTCTGTCCTACTAGGGACGCTAGTGTGTTCCGCTTCAGACGAGTCTGTCCTAGCTCGTTTTACGTTCTCTCAAATCAGCCTTATTTCAGCTTATTTTACACAAGAAAACGATCTCGCTTGTTTACCACAAAAAAACGACCCCGCCTATTGACCTCTAGAAAACGACCCAACTTATTCAGCTCAAGAAAACAACCTAGGTTAGTTTGTACTAGAAAACGACCCACGTGACAAACGTCCACAGTCCCCAACAATTTTCATGTTATTTCAATTTGTTACCTTATCAGTCTCGTGAATTAAGCTCGTTATATTCTTTAAAATCATGCAGCGAGACTGACTCTTCCCGAACCGAGACTAAATCATCCCGAACAGGTGTCCATGCATCAGGATTAGGACCATTTGCGTCCCGAGCGGGACACTTGCGTCCCCAGAAAGTTTGGTGCTAAGGACGACTCTGTCCCCAATAGGGTCGAGTCGGTCCCGTCTTTCGTTGGATCAGGATGCCAGTGTGGCTCCTTCGGTAATAAACTACGTCCTTCGTGGGATTGGTGCGTACCGTATGGGAAAAAATGAGCAAACTTGTTTGGAACAACGAGCCAGCGTCGGAACACACGCACCAGTCCCGAACTTGTGTTTTTTACAATTCCGACAAATGGAACAATTCACTTAACAAACAAAATTGAACAACATACTAAAAGGTCTAACACTCTCTTGAATATGTTGTTAATTAAGTTGTCTCATATTAGCCAAGTTTTTAAAGAGAAGTATTTTTTCCAGAAAAAAGATTGTTGGACGTGTGCGTCACGAACTCCTACGTTGAACCGACGTGGGGGCAACGTTTTCCGTGCAAATGGATTTTCATTTAAATGGGAGGCACAACATTCTTGGAGACATTTACTTTCCATTGCAACGTTTTATTTTCCAAATGCATGGTAATGTTTACTTTCCAAATGACAATCCAATTGTTCAGGATTGTCCAATTTGTTCAGTCCGTGTCCACTCAGTCCAACCTTGGACATGGTTCTAGACACGATTCTCAGACAAATGGTACATCACGTGCAGGTCTGTTGCGTCCCATCTTGTTTGGTGGAAAAATGACCCAACTCGTTTGTTGAAAATGACCTAGCGTGTTCAGTGAAAATGACCTAGGTCGTTTGGCTCATTTGTTGAAAACAAGTCAGCTCGTTTGGTAGAACGACCCAACTTGTTTGGTTATTTTTACAACTCGTTTTTCTTGATTCAATGTGTCCATGTAACAAGTTGGGTTGTCATGTCTCAATGTTCATGTGCATACAAGTTAACATGTAATAAGTTGGTTTGTGATATTTTCAACTCGGTTGTCTTGATTGAATTTGAATCTAAGAACGGTGCCATAAAGTTGTTTAAAAATATATGATTTTTCATAACAACGCAAATAATTCAGAAATTGAACACAAATTCACTTTAGAAATTAAATTTTACTACATATTAAAGGTCTAACAATCTCATGAATATTTTGTTAATTAGGATGTCTGATTTTGGACAAATTTTTAGAGAGAAGTATTTTTTTGGAAAACGATTTTCACGTAAATAGGAGGCACAACATTCTTGACGACATTTATTTTCCATTGTCACGTTTTACTTTCTGAATAGATGGTATTGTTTACTTTCCAAATGACAGTCCAATTGTTTAGGATTGTCCAATTTGTTCAGACCGTGTCTAGACTCAGTCCAACCATGGACACGGTTCTAGACATGATTCTCAGATAAGTGGTACGCAACACACACGTATGTTGTGTCCCAACCTGTTTGATGAAAAAAATGACTCAAGTCGTTAGTTGAAAATGACCCAGCTCGTTTGGTGAAAATGACCCAGCTCGTTCGGCTCGTTTGGTAGAACGTCCCAACTTGTTTGGTTATTTTTACAACTAGTTTATCCTGATTCAATGTGTCCATGTAACAAGTTGGTTTATTATGTCTCAATGTTCGCGTGCGTACAAGTTAACTTGTAACAAGTTGGTTTGTGATATTTTCAACTCGTTTGTCTTGATTGAATTTAAATCTAAGAATGGTGCCATAAAGTTGTTTGAAAATATCTGATTTTTCATAACAACACATATAATTCAGAAATGGAACACAAGAAGTTCACTTAAGGAATTAAATTGTACGCATATTAATGTTGTAACACTCAAAAATAACCATCAGTAATTGTATATGTTGTTAATTAAGTTATCGATTGTAGAACAAATTGTTTCATGTCCTAGAGAGAAGTACCTATATTTTTTGTGAAAACGAGTCAGGTTGTTAATTAAGTTGCAACGACCCAGATCGTTTTGACCAAACGACCCAGTTCGTTTGGTGAAAACAAGGCAGCTCGTTTGGGGAAAAAGACCCAGTCGAAACCACCCCACACCCAAACCCCACCGGGACGGGTAAGTCCCCTCTTGGGATGAGTAATTTTCACTCGACACCCCACCGGAATGGGTAAGTCCCCTCTTGAGCTTGATCATTTTGACTTAATTAACAACTTGCGTAGTTTAAAATACTTCTCTGTAAGACATGAAACCTTTGTCCAACACGAGACAATTTAATTAACAACATATCCAATTGAAAATGGTTGTTTTTTAGTGTTAAACAATTAATATGTAGTTCGATTTAATTTGTTAAGTGAATTTCCAATGTTCCATTTGTGAATTATTTGTGTAGTTAGGGAAAATCATCTTTTTTGAAACAATCTTATGTCACCGTAGTTACTATCACCCGACCCAAACCTTTCCCCATAGACTCAGTCTCTATCCTAATCCTTTAGATGCACACCCTAGCCAAACCTGACCCCATTTTCCCGAGCAGGACAGACTCAACACAATGCAGGTCACACTTCTGTCTCAAGCGGAACACTAAAGTCCCCCAGGTCGGGTCAGTCCTTTCTCCGGTCAGTCTTGCGGGACGGTGACATTGATTGTGGCTCACACCACAGGACAAGACAATTACGTAATTGTCGGTTAATTCTTTGCTATTATCGAAAACTGAAAATTGAAGTTAATGGTAACATGAGAATTGAGAAACATAACGGAAGAGGATTTGTGTTGCTTAGGTAAATCCTGGACGAGGCATTCATACGGAGAATTCAAACACTTACGCATTTTACGTTTGAATACTTACGTTGCAAACTTTTTTATGATAGGATAACATTGTTTAAAATAATATCATCTGTGCTCATGAGACATAAAATGATCAGCAGGCCACTCAAACAAAGAAACATCAAACCCTTTACGTACTGAAACACAAAACACAAAACAGACTACAACATAAACTAATAATTACTAAAGGTTGTGCTTCTTGACTCCGTCCCTAAATGGAGCTCCTACTTCGTCATCTGCTTGCATACCGTGCTGGCTTGGGTTTCCTGGACGACGAGGGTGGTGCTCCTACTTCCTCATCCTCCTGTTTAATATGATCATTGGTATAGTACAACAAGTCTAACGGTCAAATGACATGTGTAGACGGTCGACCGAAAAGGTCACGTTCGACCAGTCGAGCTGTTTAAATCACTATTGGATAATTGATCATTCAGTCGAACAGAGGTGGTTCGGTCAACCAAATTTGCACAGGCAGTATTGGTTTGTGTTTAGTGATTTCCGGTCTAAGTGTGGGTGATTTATTAAAGTCCAATTGATGTTAAATTTTGGCAATTAGATCCGGGCCTAACCATCAACAACCAAATCGGGTTCATCAAACATCAAGAAATCAAGCCAGAAACGAGCCACTGAAATGCAGACGCGATCCAAGACAACCAGACCTCCAATTGGTGGCTTCACACCACCAATCAGCGGTCCAAATGGCTGCAAAGCATGCATGTCTTAGTCTGGTCGTGGATCATGTTGTTTTATGTTCATTTATAGTATGCTTTTAGTTCTACATCGGGGGATTGTCCCTGATTACCTTTTTCTATGACTATAAATAGAACTCTTCCTCCTCCTTTGTAATACATATCCTATCTTGGTGGTCATTCTCTCTACTAGGAGTAAAGCCTTGGAGAAAAACTCTGGTGGAGAGAGGCTACTTGTAAGGTGAGTGAGCAATAAAGAATGTTTGTTAGTTTTATATTGTCTCTTTTCAATTCTTGCATGCTTAGTTTAATTTCATTTTTCTTAATGAGTAGGGAGTAGTTCCATCCCCCGTTGGGGGTGGAGGTGATGTAGATTGTGTGCTAGTGATGGGTTCTTTTATTTGTGCCATTTTATATGCTTAATGTAGATATATACTTGTAGCATGCTTAAATTTGTATTAGATGAGATAATGTCCACACTAGGTACTTATCTCATGCTAGCTTTAGAGTTTATCTTGTTGCTTGTAATGGTTTGATGGGAATGACTTGTTATGTATGGATTCATGTTTGGTGCACATTCACATGAATGATTTAGGTTGTATGTAGGATTGATTGATGCTCTAATGGCCACACTAGGTACTTGTTGCATGCTTGATATTCTAAAATCAACCTTAGCTTTATGTGAGATATGCATGTTCAAGGTTTTCCATGTAGTGTTGTGTATCCTACACTTGGATTCTACACTAGCTTCTACTTGTAAGCCTCACAAACTACACTTGTTCCTAATTGAAATGAAGACCCACTCACACACACATACCTACACACCTCCACTCCATGGGGGTTTAGTTTAATTGTTAGTTCATTCGTAGTTTAGTGTAGTTAGCAAAATCAGACACTTCTTCTCCTCTTTTCCCACTTGCCTTCGGAAGAACCAGAGTCGACACACCTCTCTGTGGATCGACCTGTATTTGCCACGTCTTCACCGACGCCGTGCACTTGCGGTATTTTAAATGAACACATCAACTTTCGAAATCGTGTTGGTTTTCCTCCTCTTCAACTCGTGAGCGGGAATGGTATTTGAGGGTACGTGACGAATGGATTTTCTTGGTAATAACGCATTGGGACAAGACATGTATTAATTGAGAGAATCAATACATCAAAACATATAGACATTCACAATCCGAGAAAGATTTTCAAATATCACATGGAAGCTAATGCACTTCACTTAAAGGAGTTGTGACGCACCACTGCTGCGCGACGTGAGTTCTTTTGTGAAACAACCCAGGTCCTTTGTATGTTTTGCAATATAAAAGACGTAGTTTTTATAGGCAATTGAGTATTTTGTATATATTTACGTAATGTTTCATTTTGTAGCGTAGAACGCGACTTGTCTTTGTAATATATTATCGTTCTACGTCACCGTCCCGTGAGGGGACTGAGTTGTTCCAAGAGGGCTTACTCGTCCGGATTGTTGGGACTGAACTTGGAGGATTATGTCAAACTTCCTGGGTATCTATGTCACTGACGAGCAGAGGGCGAAGTCGTTTGTTTAGGGACTGCAGAGGGGGATGTGGTCAAAGGTGTTGATTCGTATGACTCAAACTCTAAAGGAGGCTGTCAAGTGTGCTACTCTACTGGAAGCTCATTATTTAGAGGTTCAGTTTGACGGGAAGCGATCGTTCGATGCTTTTTGCGGGCCATAGGACAAAGGGAAGCAGAGTGGCAGATCGTCGAAGCAGCCACGTAGAGACAAGAAGAAGAATCAGAAGTCTGGAGGTGGGTCGTGTGAGAATTATGACAGGGCACATGCTACGAAGGACTGTTATACACGGATTGGAGCTTGTCTGGGTTGCGGCCAGGTGGGGCACTTCATGCGTGAGTGTCCGCAGAAGAATACTGGAGCACTGGGTGTAGGCAGTAGCAGGGCAGGTGCTGCTGCGACTCAGGGCAGGACTTCAGGTCGATAAGGTCGCAACTCAAAGTCAGGCAGGGCAGCTGGACTTGTGTTCACCATCCAACCAAAGGACACTAGGTAGGTGAATGACATCATTGAAGGCAAAATGCTTGTTTCAGGTCTTGTTGCGAAGACATTGTTTGATTGTGGAGCCACACATTCCTTCATTTCGAAGGGGTTCACAACCATGGTGGATAGGGAACTGGTTGAGCTAACTTTCACGCTAAAAGTCAATATGCCGGTGGGTGACATACTTGCTGTGTAGACGTATCTTCTGAGGGTGTCGGTGGTTCTGGGAGATCAGGACTTTCTGGCTAACGTCGTGGTGTTGCCTTTGTCAGATTTTGACGACATTCTCAGAATGGATTGGCTTTCTGATCATAATGCGTGTGTTCACTGAAGGGATAGAAAATGATGATTTCCAAACTGAAGGGACATCTGTTAGTGGTCAAGGGTGTCAAGGTCAGGGATGGTCGCGTGGTGGTCTCTGCTTTGATGGCCCAGCGGTTGCTCGAGAAAGGTTATCATGCGTTCCTGGCCAGTTTTGTGTTGATCGGGCGGACTACTAAATCTTTGGAGGAGATAGAAGTGATTTTGGAGTTTCTTAATGTGTTTCCTGAAGACATCCAAGGGTTATCTACACCTCGGGAGATCAAGTTCTCTATCTATCTAGCGTCAGGGACGACACCTATCTTTAAGGCACCGTATTGCATGGTTATGGCGGAGTTGGTGGAATTGAAGGATCAATTGCAAGAGCTTCTGGATAAAGGTTCCATCAGACCCAGTGTTTCTCCTTGAGGATCTTAGTGCTATTGGTGAAGAGGAAGGATGGTTCGATGCGGATGTGTATCGACTACAAGATGCTGAACAAGGTAACAATCAAGAATTGGTACCCCCTATTGAGGATTGTTGACTTATTCGACCAGTTGCAGACGACAAAGATGTTCTCCAAGATAGATTTGTGGTTTGAGTATCATCAGCTGAGGATCAAGGACGAGGATATTTAGAAGAGAGCGTTCAAGACGTGCTGTTGTCACTTTGAGGTTTTGGTGATGCCTTTTGGATTGACCAATGCGCCTACAACCTTCATGGACATGATGAACTGCGTGTTCAAGTCTTTTCTGGATCAATTTGTGATTATCTTCATGGATGATATTCTGATTTATTCTCTAGATAGGGAGCAACATGAAGAACATCTGAGGACTGTGCTGGAAATTCTGAGGAATGAGTAGTTGTTCGCAAAGTTCTTGAAGTGCTAGTTCTGGTTGGAGCAGGTGGCATTTCTTGGGCATATCGTGTCGAAGGATGGCATTATGGTGGACCCTACGATGGTAGAGGCTGTCTTAGACTGCATGGCACCAACAATGTGTCGGAGATTAGGAGCTTCGTTGGACTCGCGAGTTATTACTAGTGATTCATCTAGTATTTCTTCAAAATTGCCGCACAGTTGACGACACTGATCAGGAAGGGAGTGCAGTTCGAGTGGTCACGGAACTCTAAAGAGGGTTTTCAGGAGTTAAAGAAGAGATTGACCTCAGCACCGGTGTTGACACTAGCCCTGCCACCAGTTTCCACCATTTAAGAAGGTACTAAACCAAGCTGAGTTGATCTGGAGGCTTTGTTATTTAAAGTGACGCATCTGGGACTGACTTGGGTTGTGTGCTTATACAACACTATAAGGTGTGGCTTATGATTCTAGGAAGCTAAAGGTGCATGAGAAGAATTATCCAACGTACGACTTGGAGCTTGTAGTTGTGGTTTTTTCCATGAAGATTTGGAGGAACTAATTGTATGGGGAGCAGTTTAAGGTCTTCACCGATCATCAGAGTCTGAAGTACCTAGTCTCATAGAAGGAGCTTAATATGAGGCAACGCTGATGGGTAGAGTTCATCAAGGACTATGACTTCACCATATTTTATCATCTAGAGAAGTTGAATTCTGTACTGGATGCTCTTAGCAGGAAATGGGAAGGTTCAGTTGCTCACTTGAGGGTCCATGAATGGATGCTATTAGAGGATGGGGTAGGTTGGCATCCTTTTGTCGAAGATCCCAGTTGAGTAGAGTTGGCTAGCTTGTTAGTTGAGCTGACCATCATCTAGAGGATTGTGGAGAGGCAGAGTGAGGATTCGGAGTCGAGTTCCTTGCTTCAGGTGGCCGGGGCAGAGGGGTCTGTATTTCAGATCACAGTGGATGGAGGTTTGATATATCATGATCAGTTGTGGGTTCCGAATGTGGATGGACTGAGGCAGGAGATTATGGACGAAGCTCATGCCTCTAGGTACACCATTTATCCAGGGAGTAGGAAGATGTATAGGGATCTGCAGTGGAGTTTCTGTGGAAGGGGATGAAGCGAGACATGTTGAGTTTGTTTTAAGGTGTTTGGTTTGTCAGCAGGTGAAGATCGAGCACCAATGTCCAGCATGCACGATGTAGAGGATCGTGCTTCGAGAGTGGAAGTGGGAGCACGTGACTATGGATTTTGTCACAGGTTTGTCGAGAACCAGTCATTCACATGATGCTATTTGGGTGATTGTGGATCGTGTGACCAAGTTAGTTCACTTTCTTGCGACTCGTATGACAACATCATTGGAGAGTTTGACAAAGCTCTACATCTTAGAGATAATCAAGCTTCATGGATAACCGGTATCCATCCTTTCAGATCGAGATTCCTATTTCACTTTGAGGTTTTAGGAGAGCTTGCATATGGCATTGGGGATGAAGCTAAAGTTTAGAACGACATTCTACCCTAAGACAGATAGGCGGTTGTTTAATCGATTAAGTTTAGACCGCAAGTGCACATCCGTCGGTGAAGATGGGGCAAGTCCGGGTCGATCCACGGGGACGCGAGTAGCTTCTGGTTTGTCCGAAATCAAATGGAGAATAAAGGGAGAAGAGATTTGATTATGTTAAGCTAAACTACACTAAACTAGTAAGTAACAAATGAAAAGAGGCAACTAGCGATGGATTAAAACTAAACTAAGAGAGCTTAATAACTAGGCTAGAAATTAGGAAGAGAAACCCATGAGGGGTGGAGTAAGTGTACACATGCAATAAGATGGTGAAGAATGCATTCAATAGGAATAAATGTAGGTTATGTTTTCATGCATAGGAAGTGTCTAATGGATATGATAAAACTTATCAATCCAATCACTAACCTAGTTGATTAATGATTGAACGTTTTATTAATTACCACAAATGCACGACCACGTTGAAGCGATGGCAAATACGGGTTGATCCACAGGGAGGTGTGTCGAATTTAGTTTGTTCGAAGGCGAGTGGGAAAGAAAGGAGAGAAAAATTGATTACACTAAACTACACTAAAGTGTAAAAGGAAATGGACAATAAGCAATAAAACTAAACCCCATAGGGGGTAGAGAAAAGAGTGAATACAAAGATATGTGTATGGGTGTGTGTGTTCAATTAAGCTCATCAAAACATGTAGTGCATGAAAATCATAAAACTAAATCCAACTTTGCCTCCACATGAAATAAGATAAGATCATATCATTAAAACATACAAGATAGTAATTGGAATGAAGCTAGATGAACTCAAGTATAAAGACCAAACCCCACTATGGCTCTACCTGAAATAAGATTTACCCAATCATTAAAACATACAAGACATTAATAAAGGTAAGGGCAACAAGAGCACATACACTACAAGACATGTTTCCTTTATCAATTCCATCCATATCCTCACCTTATCATTCCCCATAAAATAGGTCCACTAATCTAAGCATAAGCTAAGCTTCATTCAAGAGCATTAACATATCAAAGACAAGAGTGAAATCCCATTAGATGGTTATGGAAATCATATAAGGCTCAAGGGATTAAGATAACACACACCTAATACACCACATGATCATATCACATATTTCTCCACCCCCCAAATGGGGATGGAACTACTCACTAATCATTACACCACAACCTACATTAAAATGAAACATTCTACTGAAATGAAATTAAACTAAGCAAGCAAGAAATATTAAAGAAGCTAAAAGGACATAAAACTAAAGAAGCATGCAAGCATATGAAAGGAAATTAAACTAAGAAAAAACAACATAACCAAAAGAAAACATCTATTATTACTCACTCAATTACAAGTAGCTTCTCTCCACCAGGGTTTTTCTCCAAGGCTTTAACTCCTAGTAGAGAGGATGACCACCAAGAGAGAGATGGGGGTACAAGAAAGGAGGGGGAGTTCTATTTATAGCCATAGAAAAAGGTAATCCGGGAGAATCCCCTGGTATGGGACTAGACAAATACAAAAAATAGACTAAACACACTCTAATATACGACCCAAAGAAATATTAGCGGATCCGGAGCAACCCGGACCGCCAATTGGCGGTCTACGGGGTTTGGATCCATCTGGTTTTTTTTCTGGGCTTTTTTGGATGGATTTGTTGGTCTTTGATGCATCTACCTAGCTTGCTGGAACTCCGATCAGAATAGATTGCCAAAATACTCCCCATGATGGTGTGGAGTATTCTTGTTTGCTCATTGGTCCTTCTATCTTGCATTCAGGTCCTTTGATCTTGCATCTTAGTCCTCGAGCTCTCAACTCAGTCATTTTTCCTTCTTTTAGGTCCTTTCATGCATTTTCTCTTCAAACCTCTTTATTTCTAAAAGTCAAACATAAAGCTCGTTACGTAGCATTGTTTAGGTGAAAGATAATGGATATAAGATACAAATGTAAGCATGAAATGATGTCAATCAATTAACATTCACATATACAAGTTGGTTATTTCAGAACCTAAACAAGTATGGGAGGTGTCTAATAGTTGTGGTAGAACTCATCAAGTGAAGTGTTCTACTCTAAACAAGCAAGCATACATTCACATTTATCAACACATTTCAAAATAAAGCATTAATTTCCATTCTTTATTGCATGTATAAACATCATCTACACCCCCAAAGGGGGATGAAACTACTCACTAATCATTAAGCTAACTATTATGTTAAGAGAAGAAAACATGTTAACTACATCTACTAAGATCAATGAAAAGAAATTAAGCTAAGCATGCAAGAAACATAAAAGAGACAACATAAACTACAATTTTTTTATTTAATTTCAGACTCACAATACAAGTAGCATCTCTCTACTTGAGTTTTTGCTCCAAGGCTTGACTCTAAGTAGAGGGATTAGCCACCAAGCATGTAGTAGATTACAAGGGAAAATGAAGAGTTCTATTTATAGTGATAGAAAAAGGTAATCTGGGACAATCTCCCGATGTGAGACTAATTGCATACTATAAATGGACATAAAACAACATAATCCACGACCCGACTAAGACATGAATTCTTTGAAGCCCTCTAGACCGCTGATTGGCGGTCTGGAGTAGCCAACTGGCAGTCTGGATGTCTTTGATCGAGTCTGGATTTTGGTGGCTCGTTTCTAACTTGATTTCTTGATGTTTGATGAACACAATTTGGTTGTTGATGCTTAGGCCTGGATCGAATTGCCAAAATACTCCCCATGATGGTGTGAAGTTTCTTGATTTGTTCATTGGTCATTTTGGTTTACATCCGGGTGATCATTTAAAAATTAACAATTTTTTTATGCAATGAGGCATAAGTGTAAATCTTAATTCTAACATTCATATGACATGTTTTAAAACATTTAAAACTATAAAACAATCAATTAGAATTACATCAACAATACTATCGAAAAACTCGAAAGAGACATAAAACATGAATTGTTTCAATTGATGATGGTAAACTAAAATTAATTACATAGTCTAATCATTGAAAATATAGACTAAATGTTCTGATACCATAGTAGGATTTCGTGCCCCTATGTATGTATATATTTTTCGAATTTTATACATGCATGCAGGATCGATTATCACATTTTCGATGATTTTATGTACATTATTCTATATACTATTTTAATACAGAGTAATTTACATATATATTAAAATAAATAGAAGAGGATCAAACCAAAAGGTTCTTCAAAACCTTTATGAAGATCCGGAGTTGCATTGCCCGTCCATTCGCCTCCAAGTGTTCACCAAGCTCTAAACAAGATTAGAGAGAAAGGAGCTAGCCAATCAATCTCTAAATCAAGTTAGAATCTAGCTAATAACCCCTGTAAAGCTCCTGAGAATTTAATTTCCAAAAACATGAATAATTGAGAGAATTTTTGGATGGATTAATGGGGTGGTTAGGCAGAGAGAGAATTTTTGCATTCAATGAAAGAAGTAGGGAGAGGAGACCTATTTATAGGCTCTCCCAACACCGACATCATGGGTTATCCACTTACCCATGATCGCTTGCTTTTCTCTTCCTTAAACCAATCACAAATTGACATATAATCATCCTTAAAACGTTTGACCATAATTGGAATTAATCCAACCCATGATCAACAATAATCTCTTAATAATTCTAGCAAAATCGTGCTCACCGGTCGACCAAAATTGCCTACTGGTTGACCGACAGATAGTTAATTGTAGTTTCAGTTGTACCATGAAACCGAACGGTCGACCCATCACATGCTATCAAAACTACTGTGATTTTTTGGTCGGACTACATTTCAAGTCGATCGACTGATTACTACTAATAAGAATTTGCGGAACCTCCTATCGAGTTTTGGTCGAACCACGACTTCTACCGATCGACCGATCAATCCCAAAAATAGTTCCTAGAATTTTTTGGTCGACCCATGTGTCCTTCCGTTCGACCATTCACATACGCAACAACTACTGTGAATTTCCGGTCGACCGGTCTCCAAAAACATTCGACCGTTTTGTCCAATTTTTGCCTTTATCAAATTTTGAATTTATATCCAAGAAAATTCGATCTTTGGGGTTTTTAGCAAATTCATATATCATGTAACATATTATCATATGTAATGTCAAAAAATTACACCCCAAAAAACATACATCCTACATGAGTTTATTTATGATTCTAACTATGTCATGTTCAAAACATATTGATTTTATCGATTCACCACATGTATACTATTTCACATGAAACTCAATACATCATATGAATATAAAATCAAACTTCTTGTTTCCCAGTTTTGTGGTGTGACCTATAGGAGGTTCTTAACGATATTGGCACTGATATTAAACACTTAATATCACAAACTATAAGTGGTATCAAGCTACACATTATAGTTACCCAATTTGCAAAGATGTCTTGTTCTCTCAACTAAACACGATCCATTTAGTGATATTAAAGGAACATCACTTGTGTCTATCCCTTGCCTCATGATATTAAGAATATTATACAAAGTAGAATTGTGTCACCTTTGTATTATATATTCATTTCTTGATCTCTTAAGCTAATTATAAATATGTAACTTAACACAATTCACATTGTATACATTATAATTTCGCTTTATCAAGGGGCCCACTAAGATCATTACTCAAGTAAAGAGGAACAATGATAATCTTTTGACGAACTATCTTTTGAAGCACAAGTCGTGCTCAACCAACTATTGCCTTTATCACTATGCTCATTGATAGCTTTTGACAATAATCAAATTAAACACTCTCATGTGAGAAGACATAAGTCTCTTATCTTGGGATTCAAGACACAGTGAAACATTAATGACACAAAACACAATTCCATAATTTTTCACTTGCTAGGTCTATTCAATATATAAAAGTAACAATTTTCCTCTTTTATATACTCACGTCATTAAATATTTGTAGAACTACAATACTCTTTAACCAACACGACAATCTTATCTCGGTAATTAGTGTTCCATGTAAATTACCATGATTGTGAATAACTTTTGATTTATGTAAACCATTATCTTTTAGAGCTCCATGGTTAAGGACCAAGAGCATCTTCCTTTAACACTTCCAAAAGATGAATACATTAATCAAGGAACAAAATGTTTGCACATCCATTCATAATATTTGATATATAAAAGAATACTTTTAGATCATATTTCCTTAAGTAAAGGGACCTAATACATGGATGCCTATTATGGACGAGTCTGCTATGAGTGGGACGATTAAGTCTCTTGACTGTTTCATTCAAATCATGTAGGAAACTACTGTGTGCCTCCATGACAGGGAACTTCTAGCACTTCATAAGAGAGAACTTTTGACACATACTTCTGAAGATAGTGAAGAGTCTCAATTTGATCATGTCGTCCTTTCGCAGGATGAGGCAATCCGTTAACTGGACGATATCTCCACCCCCATAAAATCTTGAAATCTTAGCGCATTTCCCGTAATAATTTTAAGAAAATATTCCCCATCCCCGTCCTCTTCCCCCTTTCTCCCCGACACACTCTTTCCTATTTCTTATTCTGTCGCTGCTGCCCCAACCAATCCATCTCCATGTTCTTGTCCGACGTCCCAGTGGATGTCCACCAAAACATTGGCTTGGTCTAGGTACGTTATTTTCTACTACTTGCCCGAGCTAATGTTGAGTTTATTGTAGGGTTTACAACTATTTTTCTGGTTACATTCCTCGGTTTTGATTGAGCTTACATTTTATGCATGCCCTGCCATTTGGGTGTATGAACAAGAGCCTAATTCCATGTGCATAACCAACAAAAGCTTATTTTTTAACTTAACCAGTTATCGATCAGACTACATCAATTAAATTATGGATGCTACTTCCTTTATTGTCCGCTTCTTGTATAGATGTTATGTTGCCAATTGATATTTGTAGTCCATTTAATAATGATTTGTGTTGGTTTTCGAGCTCGATCACTGGCAGTTGAATGTTGACAAATAGGTTCAGCAATATGAGTGGTCATTCGTCGAAACATTACCAAAGTTGTTTGGTCCCTTATGACTGCTCCTGTCGGGGTGTATAAGGCAGCACAGATGCATGTTCAAGAATAAAATGTCACGGGGTCGCTTCCTGGCTCACAACTAGTCCACCTTTCTGAACCAGGAAATGACGTCAGATCAAAGAAGGCGCAATGGACTATGGAACGCCATGCCATATTCCTCCGGTTGTGTGGTGACGAGGTTCGTGTTGGAAATAGGTGTTCATGAGTACTTAATGAAATTGGAAAGAAGAACCTCCAACTAAACTTCAACCGGGAAACCGATTTGAGATACACACATCTACAAGTGAAGAACCACTGGGAGATCTCAAGAAAGAAATATGCAATATGGAAGTGGTTGCAGTCACAAACTGGCTTAGGGTGGAATGTCGGGCGTAAGACAATTCAAATGGATTACTCGTGGTGGACTGAGAATCAAAAGGTAATTGCCTATCCGGTTGTTCATTAATATACCACCATGTTTCCTAATGTACGTCTTTAAATATCGAGTCATGTGTTAAATGTTTGCAAATGTTTTAACTATTTTCTAATGTTTTAGATGTTTTCTAAAATATTATTTTGGGTTGTTACATGTGCACTATGGTCTGATGGTTTTCAGAGATTTGTCGTTAGAATTTGGAGATGAGATGAAGATCATCTTCGAATTAGGTTTGGCCAATGATCGGGTCCCATTCAATCACTTAAAAAGGGATGCTAAGGAAGGATTGTACATTGGGATAAGTCGGTCCTCACATAACAACAACCAGGAAGCATATAAGGATGACAAGGGATCCGAAGAATCTGATGCAATGGATAGTAACAATCCATCACTCAAAACTCGCAATCCAAAAACAACGTAAATAGGAAGAAGCACTGGATGACTATTCTATATTACCGTTATTTGGGTGACCGCATCATGGGAGCTAATGGAACAGTTAAAGACAGGGCATGTTATCAAGCCGACATTGCCCATCCTCTTATACTATGCATGCAATTGTTCCGGGAGTGCAACTTCCATCCCGGAACAAAGGAGTGGGTGGATGCTGCATCTATGTTTGAAACATACTCCAAAAAGGAGATATTCATTGGTCTTGAAGATACAGAGAGTCGTCGGCTTTGGCTCACCCGGGAGCTTAACAAGAGTGACAAGTAGAACTAACTTCGACTAATCCGAAACTCCTTGTAGAATGATGTGTGTTTTTATATCTTCCAAACATTTGTTTTCCATTATGCAAGATATGTAATGAGAACCAATCGTGAAATGTGATGTATATCAACGATTCAGAAAAACACTTCCCATGACAGGACAATTGAGTTTGGCTAGGGACGACATGTCATTATTATGCGAAGAGACACAACCTTTACCGTATAGGACACAACCTTTCATTACAGGGTATATGCAGAGACAAAACCTTTCCTTATAGGGTCTATAAACTCATCCGACATAAGTGGGTTACTAAACAAAACTAAATCATAATTTAAAAATTAATAAATATGAGACTATGAGACCCGATTCTGTCCAGTCTAGAGGTGTCCAGAATCGTGACCATTCCGGACACACACTAACTTGTTCGGAGCTAGATTCGACTCATTCTGGACAAAATAAGTCTAGATTGCACTGATTATGGACACAATGGAAAAATTCACAACGGGCTCGTGTCCAGTTTTTGTTTGTCCAGACAGTATCTAAAAGTAGTCCAATTCTGGACACGTTCCAGTTCAGTGTGTCTAGAAATGGACAAATTCTACACACGCTCTCGACACATTCGGGTCACACAAAAATGGGCATGTGCCAGTCCGAACTTTGTCCAGAATGAGTCTGGATTCTGGCCAGAGGTGTACAAAATTGTTACCATTCTAGACACGCACCGACTTTGGACTTCTAAATGACTCCTCGAATCTCAAAATTGAGTTTGGAAGCCAAACTCCGCTTCACGTTTCATCCCAAACTGCCTAAAAACTGCCTCAAAAATGGTGTAGTAAATAGTTATTGAAATTTCCGTAGGGTTTCATCTGTCCCGCTCGGGACGCAAGTGTGCCACTAAAGACGACTCTATCCCCCATTGGGTCGAGTCAGTCCTACTTGGGACGTACGTGTCCCAATCAGGATGCAAGTGTGGCTCGCTCGGGATGGAACTTCGTCCGTGGCGGGATTGGATTTGAATCTAACAAGGTGCCAAAAATTGGTACACATATTAATAAATATTTTTAAAATGAGCCATGTTGTTAATTGAGTTACACCTTTGTTCTTGTAGTAAGTTAATTAAGTTGCAGCTTGTTCTACCCAACTCGTTTTGTAGAATGACCCAGCTCGTTTGGTAGAACAACTCAACTTGTTTAGTGAAAATGACCCAACTCATTTGATTGAATGACCAAGACCAGCATGGGACTGGTGCGTCCCAAC
The DNA here is from genome assembly GCA_963682175.1 of Triglochin maritima. NCBI lineage: Eukaryota > Viridiplantae > Streptophyta > Magnoliopsida > Alismatales > Juncaginaceae > Triglochin > Triglochin maritima. Next base: position 25,011,781 of record OY821774.1, on the reverse strand, counting down.
GATGGCTCGTTGTTCCAAACAAGTTAGATCATTTTGTCCTACATAGGATACACTAGTTGAGAGTTGGAACACACCAATCCCGCTAGGTACACAGTTTCGTCCCATACTTGCATTGACCCACACTTGCATCCCGGTCGGGACACATACGTCCTGAGCAGGACCGACTCGACCCTACGGGGTAGAGAGTCGTCCGTAGAGGTGAAAGGAATGTGTTCTAAAAGTTTTACTTTTATATGTCAATTATTATGAATTGAATGTGCAAGCATTTTGTTCCTTGATTATTGGATTCATCTTTTGGAAGTGTTAAGGAAGAGGCGCTTGGTCCTTAACCGTAGAGCTCTAAAAGATAATGGTTTACATAAATCAAAAGTTGTTCACAATCATGGTAATTAACATGGAACATTAATTACCGAGATAAGATTGTCGTGTTGGTCATCGATTATTGTAGCTCTACAAATAATTGACGACACGAGTATATAAAAGAGGAAAAGATTACTTTTATATATTGAACAAACCTAACAAGTAAAACATTATGGAATTGTGTTTCGTGTCATTAATGTTTTTACTTTACTGTGTCTTGGATCCTAAGATATGAGACTTATATCTTTTCACTCAAGAAGTGCTTAATTTGATTATTGTGAAAATCTATCAATGAGTGTAGTGATAAAGGCAATAGTTGGTTGAGCATGACTAGTGCTGGAAAAGATAGGTAGTCAAATGATTATCATTGCCCCTCTTAATTGAGTGATGATATTAGTGGGCCCCTTGATAAAGCAAAATTATAATGTTCACAATGTGACTTGAGTTAAGTTACATAGTTATAATTAGCTTAAAGTGATCAAGAAATGAATATAATACAAAGATGACACATTTCTACTTTGTATATATTCTTAATATCATGAGGCAAGGGACGGACACAAGTGGTGCACTTACATCACTAAATGGATCGTGTTTTGGTTCGGGTGGAACAAAGACATCTATGCTAATTGGGTAACTATAATGTGTAGCTAGATACCGCTTATAGTTTGAGATATTAAGTGTTTAATATCGCTGCCAATTTGGCTTAGATCCTCTTATAGGTCACACCACAAAATTGGGAAACAAGAGGCTTGATTTTAAGTTCATATGATGTGTCGGGTTTCATGTGAAAATATGACACATGTGGTGGTGAATTAATTAAAATCAATATGTCATGAAAATTTACATAATTAGAATCATGATAAATTCATATGAGGTATATATATTATGGGGTGTAAAAATTTAATATTACATAGGATAATATATTACATAAGATATGAATTTGCTAAAAACCCCAAAAGATCAAATTTTGTTGGAAATAAATCCAAAATTTGACAAAGGCAAAATCGGGGTCAAACACGGTGAACCGTTCATGGTTCGGTCGACCGGGTATCTTCGGATCGGTTAACCGAATAGGGAACGGGTAATCGCAATTGGTTGACCGAAATTGTCTGGAGTGCCTGGACAATCAGGTTCTGTTAACCGAGTGTGCATGGCAACCGAGAAGTAGTATTTTCTGTAGACCGAAGGTGACACAGTCATCCGATGACTATGTCCCAGGAGCGATTATGGTGGGTCAACGGTAGACCGAGTAAAAGACGTGGTTCGTCCGAATTCTTCGAGGGAATTTTTCTCATACGGATTCGGTCGACTGTATAGCTCACGGTGCATCGAACACGTGTTATAACCGAACGGCTCGGTTGACCGAGTTATACTCGGTCCACCGAACAAGAACGATTCTGCCTGAATTATTAAGAGATTAATTAAATCATGGGTGGATTAATTCCAGATTAAATTAAAACGTTTTTTGTGGGTGCTTATATGGACATTAGAGATTAATTTTAGGAGAGAATAAACAAGAGATCATGGCTAAAGAATAGCTCTTGATAAGGTTATTTTGGGAGACTATAAAAGGACCCCTACTCCTACTTGTTTAATACTAATGCAAAAATCTTTCTCTCAATAATCTCTCCCTATTCACCACGAAAATCTCTTAGTAAATTTAAGTTTTAGAGATAAGAATCTCAGGAGCTTAAAGAGGGGTTATTAGCTAGATTCTAAACCTTGTTAGAGATTGATTGGCTAGCTCCTTTCTCTCTAATATTGTTTAGAGTTTGGTGAATACTCGGAGGCAAATCCGTAGACGATTCAACGGGCAACGCGACTCCGGATCTTCAAAAAGTTTTAGAGAACCTTTAGGTATAATTCTACCTTTGTGATTTATTTTAATAAATATAGGGTTGCATGTTATTAGAATAAACACAAAATATGTACATAGAAATGGTTGAAAATATGAAAATCGATCTTGTATGTTGTATTAAAAATTTCAAAATATATACATACATAGGGACACGAAATCCTACAAGCGGTACACTTGCATCCCAAGTGAGATAGACGCGTCTTTACGAGTGTTCCAATCCCTGTACTGCATAATTTTTGAGACAATTTTATTAGGGTTTGGGATGAAAAGTGAAGGGGTATCTGGCTTCCAAACTCGGTCTTGAGTTTTGTGGTGTCATTTAGAAGTCTTTAGTCGGTTTGTGTCAGGAATGGTAACGATTCTGGACACCTCTAGATTGGGCAGAATTGGGTCTCATTCTGGACAAAGTTCGGACTGGCTCGTGCCCATGTTTTTTGTATCCAGATTATGTCAAAAGCATGTCCAGAATCGGTAGAAATCTGGACACACTCAGAACTGGCTCGTGTCCATAATTAGACTGATTCTGGACACTCTCTAGACACATTTTGGACAAACCTAGACCTATGACAGTTGTAAATTTGTCCAATGTGTTTCCAAAATCAGTCCAATCTGGACTAATTGTGTCCACAATGAGTTCAATCTGGACACAAGGCAGTTCGTGTGTATCACGAATGGTCACGTCTGAACAATAAGACCCATCGAAGTATGTAATAACAATGTTAGGTATAACTTGACATTCATTTTAAAAGGTATATCAAAGTTTATGATTTACATCACAAAAGTAATCTAACAAGTCCGTAGAAGTAATCGATGAATAAATTTTACAATGGGCTATTAAATCTGGAATCCCTAAGCAAATGAAAAAACAGGGCGAAACTGTGTCCTTTGTGGGATTGGTGTGTCCCAGTGCTGGACTGGTGCGTACCATGCGGGGCAAGATCAGCCAACCTGTTTGGAACAACGAGCCAACACTAGGACGCACCAGTCCTAAACGAAGTGCCATAAAACGAGCTGGGTCGTTTTCATCAAACAAGTTGTGTCATTCAAGCAAACGACCTGGCATGTTTTCACCAAACGAGGTGGTTCTTTTTCACCGAACAAGTTGGGTCGTCTTCACCAAACTAGCTGAAACTTAATTAAATTACTACAAGAACAAAGGTGCAACTTAATCCAAGAATGATTTTCAAATATCTAATGGACTACACCAAAAGAAAGAGTTGTAATAGTGAAAGGCCACTGTTCTATAAGGAAAGGTTGTGTCTCTTCGCGTAATAATGACCCATCTATAGCCTTTGTGAAATGTCCCATCATGGGATGTTGGACTTTGAATCATCCCTAACTCGTCCCATCGCAGATCTCATTTGTCCTGAACCGAGACTAAATCGTCTTGAATAGGCGTCCATGTACTGGACCCTTTATGCCTGTTCGGGATGATTTAGTTCCGGTTTGGGACAAGTGATTAGTAGCATATCATACATTGCATTCATGTTATATATCCTTTATTTTACCCCATATTTGAGCTACTCGAGTGTTTGTTTGATGTCCTTCAGGGTTTAAACAGTAAAGAAGAGAAGGAAAGAGAAAATGACATAAATGCAAGAAGAATGGACTGATTCGGAAGGTTTTTGGACCTGTTAGTAATGCCCAAGGACTGGACTTGAAACGAAGAGGGACCCAAGTGAAAATCCAGAGGGACCAAAGTGTAAAGAAATATATTGTGTCAAAAATGTCCATAACTTGAGAAGTAAATCAACAATTAAAATCAAATCGGCTCGAGACAATGGACCAGGGTTCAACACTGTGAAAAACACTAAACTTAACATGTTGGAGAAAGTAGAGGCTGATTGGGGCCATTTGATCCGCCAGTGGAGGATCATTTTGCTCCATTTCAGCGACCATTTTGCCCGTGGGTCGGGTTGTCAGGTCAGAGAAATAAGTTACAACTGTCCTATAATGCCCAGATCCATCGAAACCCTTTAATCTTCTATAAATAGACTTGTAATGCCTCCTTTCTTCTTGCTTCCTCCCTCTCCTCCTTAAGTTAGTTTCCTTTCTTGTTTAGTAGAGTAGGCGTAATTTCTTGTTTATTAGAGTAGGTTTTAGTTTCTTAATTAGTAGTGTAGAGGAGGAGAAGATGAGCAACTTTGTAAGCTTTCATTTCAATATAGTATTCTTGTTCTTTACATTGATGTTTTCTATTTAATGCAATTTCCTTCATGTTTGTTGTTTTCTTAATCTAGTTTTCTACATTTCCATTATGGGTTTATGTTGTTCTTATGTTTTCTTTAGTTTAGAGATGAATAAGGAGTAGTCCATCCCCATTGGGCGGTGGAGAAGAAGGTGTTGTGATTATGTGATGTATTAAGTGTAGGTTAATCCTAGCCTTTGAACCACACATGAGTTCCATAACCATCTAATGAGATTTTCACTCTTATCCTTGATGTGCTAATATTGTTGAGTGATGCTTAGCATGTGCTTAGTTTAGAGGGCCTATTTTGTGGGGAATGATGAGGTGAGGATAAAGATCGAGTGGAAGAAGGAAACATGACATGTGCATGTGCATGCATGTGCTCATGTTGGCCTCAACCTTATTAATGTCTTGTATGTTTTAATGATTGTGTCAAGTCTTATTTCATGTGAAGACATAGTGGGGTTTGTGTTGACTTTTTGGCATTAATCTATGTTTTGATGATTTAATCAACATAATCTTAATTATAATCAATGTAATGTAGCACACATATTGCATAACATATATATTGATTTGTGCTAACATCTATAGGTGATCAAGACTCAAGGACGAAAGGAATTCATGTAAAGACATGTAATCAAGCTAATGAGGACATGTAATTTTACTTATAATTGAGTCTTAGGAATCTTTGTGTACTTGAGCATACTAGAGTTCAAAACTACTCACTCTCTCTCACACACACACACACACTAGGTTCCTTATAGAAGTCACACACAAAATCTCATAACATTTGGACTTCAATATGTAACCCAAACTTAGACCGGAAAACACTAAAACTACACACAAACACACTAGGTTCCTTACAGAAGTCACACACAAAATCTCATAACATTTGGACTTCAATAGGTCACCCAAACTTAGACTGAAAAACACTAAAACCTAAACCTGAACTGTTTGACCAAAATCTGTCGACCGAACGAGTTCTCTGTTCGACCGATTGGATTAGTTAATATGTTAGCCAATAGTACTAAATCGGTCGACCATTTTGAACATTTTGGTCGACCGTCTACACATGTCATTTGACTGTTAGACTTGTCGTATTATACCAACGGTCGTATTCACTTTTTTATCCATACCCCAAAAATAAAAGTGACCACCGGTTAACCGTGGACCTAATTTCGGTCGACCGAACATGAACGTTTTGACAAATCCATAGAGCATGTTAATTTCCGGTCAACCGACCCAACCTTTTGTTTGACCGAACATAAGCCCCCAAAGTGGCTCTTAGTTTTCGATCAACCCTTTCACTCTTTAGTTCAACTGTTTACTTAATTTATAGCCTATTCGGCTTGACCGTTCTTGATTTGGTTTGAACGTTTCCACTACTTTGTGGAAATGGTCGACCAGTGTACCCATTTCGGTCGACCGATTGTGTCCAGAACTGTGACATGAACTTTTCTATTTTGTGTTTCTTACATATTCTTTCACCACACTCATCCCCAATGGCCATGACACCTTAGGAGCTTATAAATAGAGGATTGAACAGTTGTTTAGACATCTCTTCCACACACAATTGTTCCATACATTAGAGAGAAGTCTACAAATCCCAAAATCTCGAAATCACACACTCTAAGCCTTAAACTTCCAAACCTTTGATCATATCCAAATCCTACTCAAACTGTGCTCAAGTTAGAGAGTGTGTGCCACTCAACTTTGTTGTTCAAAGAAGAAAGGACTTTAGTGAAATCCCAAAGTGTTCCCTCTCGGGTTGTGAGAGGAAGAAATCGACGAGGATTGTTCGCAAGTTTGTGGTGTAAAGGCTTAATCTCGGCCCGAAACGAGATTGATAGTAAAGAGGTAGGAAAAGCTCGTGGAGTCGAGCAGAGCTTGCAAGAGAGGAAGTAGGTGGGAGACCGACCACTATAAAAATCACCTTGTCTACTTGTGTGGTTTGCTTGCTTGTCTCTACCTTTTTAATTCCGTCGCTTAACTTGTTTAGGAAGAGAATCAAGTGTAAAATTGATTAGATAATTAGGGCCATACACGATCCTACAGTTTGCTCATTTTACATGTGCTCATATTAGCCTCATATCAATTATTGTCTTTGTATGTTTTAATGGTAATGTTTTATCTTATTCCATGTGGAGACAAAGTTGGATTTGGTTTTATCGATTTCATGTATTACATGTTATTGTGAGCACAAATGAACACACACATACACATATTTTCATTTCTGCATTCTTTCTCTACCCCCTAAGGGGTTTATTTTTATCGTTTGTTTTCTAGTTTCATACGCATTGTAGTGTAATCTGACCTCCTTTCCCTCTCTTCTTTTCCCACTGGAGTATAGGGAATTCCGACTCGCATGCGCTCCCTGTGAACTCGACCCGTAATTGCCACCACTTCACCACCACCGTGCACTTGCGGTATTATAATTGAATTAATCAACGAGTCAATCTTGTTGCACGATTTTAAAGAATATAACGAGCTTAGAGTGTGTGATAACATATTGAAATAACATGCAAATTGTTGGGGACTCGGACGCTTGAGTCCCGTGGGTCATTTTTAGTACTAACTAACCTAGGTTTGTTTCTTGAGCTGAATAAGTTGGGTCGTTTCTTGAGCTGAATAAGTTGGGTCATTTTCTAGAGCTCAATAAGCGGGTTCGTTTTCTTGTGGTAATTAAGCTGGAACACAAAATGAGCTAGGACAGACTCGTCCGGAGTGGGACACACTTGTGTCCTGAGCAGGACAACTTCATCTCGAGTGACCATGCTCATTTTTTCGAAAGACCCAGGTCGTTTCAACCAAACTATCCTGCTCGTTTGGTGATTTTTACAGGTCATTTATTGATTAGTAGCATATCATACATGACATTGATGCTATATATCCTTTATTTTACCCGAATTTTGTGCTACTCGAGTGTTTATTTGTTGTGTTTCAGGTTAGGTAATAAACAAAAGAAATGAAGTGAAAAGGACCTAAATGCAAGAAGAAAGGACATTATTGAAGCATCCTAGACTTGTTTGTGATGCTGAAGGACCCATCTGCAATTCAGGAAGGACCCAAATGAAAACCAGAGGGGCCTGCATGAAAGGAACACAATTTTGGTGCAAAAATCCCTCTATACCATGATCTTCAAGAGTATTAGGGAAATTAAGATCAAACGAGCTCAAACTACCAAACCTCGAGTGTACCCCACGTGTAAAATTAAGAACTTAAGTTTCTACAGAAAATTAGGGCGGATCAGACTCAAATAACCCGCCATAGGTGTATTTTAATCAGCCACTGACCGATCAATTTATTCCAAACACTCCCTAATTTCTTTCGTGGCTCGAATGTGTTTATTTGAGTGCACCAGACCATATAGAAATTGATTACAGTTATCGGATTGCTCCCATATTCATCTACACCACTCTTTCTTCTACAAAAAAGCAATGTTTTCCTACCTTTCTCATACTACTCCACTTCCAGATTAGAGTAGGTTAGTTTTTACACAATTAGGCTACAAGAAAAGGAAGGTGGATGAAGGTTGTAACTCACATTTTCTTTAATCTTGGGTTGGATCCAAGTTCCTCTGTTCTTTAGCTTTATTTCTATGCAATTATTTTTACATTTTGTTTGTTGATTTAGTAGTTTCCTATTCTTGCCATGTTCAGTGTAGATTTCTTGCATTCCATGATTGTTGTTATGAGTAGAGAGTAGATCCACCCCATTTGGGGTGGACTATGTGTGGTAGATCCACCTCAACAACTCCTTCCCTCTTCCTCGACCCAGCAACCTCTTCTTGACCCTAGCAGCCTCCCTCTCCCCCTACCCAACCCCAACTGGCCTCCCTATCCTTCTCCCGGGTAGGTCCTTCCCCATGAGACCTCCCCTCCTCGGCAACCCCCTTCCCCGCGCGGACTTCGCTTCCTGGAAGCCCCTTACCCATACGGCCTCCTTTCCCTAGTAGCCCCATTCTCTGCCAAGTATGTGCCTACATTTTTAAAACTAAAAGATCCCATTTTGTCTACATTGATGTTTAGATACTTCTGTTTGTTGTTGAAATTTTGTTTGATTTCACATATATTTGTTGCTGATACTACGAAATTTGTATGTTTTTCTATAAATATTATTCATTATTAATTTTTTCCTATAAAAAATAGTATAATATGTATTCATTTAATTATTTGGATATAGTGATGAATAAATTTTTATTTGTAATTGTTGTAGTGCCATAGACAAGTTGGAAATGCTGAATGTGGTTACTACATAATGACTTATATGGAACAAATTGTCTGTTTGGGATTGGAAGGTGGAGATTTACGATAGGTATTTGCGATATGTAACTTACATGTTAGGTTATAACGGTTTTGTTATATTAATTATTTAAAAATAATTTTTTTGTAGATTTTTGAAGGAAACCCTCCACTATTTTGGCAAGAGGAGATAGATGGAACACGTGAGAGGTGGTCTTCTTACTATATTAGTTGTATGCTTGTAAACTGGGGTTAATTGTTAATTTTATATGGCTTAATACTTGTACAATGTTAAGGCTAGCTTGGTAAAACATTTTTCAATAGGCTTTATACTTGTACTTGTTAGCTTGTCGATAGATATTGCTTTGTCATGATTCATGAGCTTGTCTGCTGAATTCTCCAAGGGGGGCTCAAGGTTTGCTGTTGTAGTTTTCTTTTAGTACAATGTCTGGGGTGTTATTCAGAATTTGTATGTAAAAAGTAGATTATTCAAATTTGTTACACAACATATCAGATTTGTCTCTGTAACAATACTTTGAAGAATGTGGTTTCTGAATGGAAGAACAAAAGGTTAAGCATATGTGCATGGTAGTTGGTTGTTTGCCTATGTTGTAGTATTCATTTGGTGGATTTTTGGTTACATATATGAGTCTTGATTCTTTGTTGGGAAGAGATCAAGATGTATCTTTCCTTCTGTGTTGAATTAATGATGTAGGGAATGCATGTGAATGTTGCTGGATTGAATATGAATGTTGTAGGGTTTGAGTGTGAATTACAGGCATCAATTGAATAATAATAAAAACCCTACAACGTCTGTTTTTATAAAAATCGACGTTGTAGGGGTCTACAACGTTGATTTTTATAGACAACCGACGTTTTAGGGGGTCCACAACGTTGATTTTCCATGAAGCTGCCGTTTTACGGTATAAAAAAATCAAAAATTCAAAAAATGGATAAGGGGTCTTCCACATCTGTTATGGTACACCTCCGATGTGATAGACCCCCACTATCACGTTGGTTTTGTTCTAATCTGATGTGGTAGTCAGGGTCTATCACGTCGGTTTCACACCACAACCGACGTGGTAGTGGTATAAAAAAAAATTTGATAATGGGTCAACTACGTCGGTTCTGCTTGATAACCAATGTGATAGACCCCCACTACCACATTTGATGTTAGACTGACGTGAATGCGTACCCGCATATAACGTCCCCCACTTACCATGTCGGCCAACGAAGGTGGTCAACCCGACGTTGTACCCCCTTAATTTCCGAAGTTATAGGCCATTTTTTCCCAATAGTGTGGTCATTTTTAGTATAAAATCGGCTTTTGTTCATTCAAGGAAGCTATTGCAAGAGATGAAGTGTATCATGATCCATTTTGTATGGGGTGCTTAAAGAAGTTCATATCAGTTTCATGGAAAGATGTTTGTATTCCAAAAGGCAAAGCTGGACTTGGGCTACAATGTATGGGAATGATGCCAGTTTATTATGCTTATTTTTGCTGGTTGCTTGTCAGGATGCATCTTTATGGGCTAATTGTATGAGGAGTAAGTATTTGAGAAGTATATCTATTTGGTTGACTATACTGTCGTCGACTTGCTTCTGGTCATGGAGAGGTATTCTCCACATTCGGGAACTTGCTCGTCAGAAATTCTATTTTAAGATGTGGGATGGAGTTGGTGTCAAGTTCTTTGAAGATCCTTGGTATGGTCTGCCTCCCATTTTGGAGACTAGGGGTCCACGTCAAAAGTGTGATATGGGGGTTCTGATTGATACAAATGTCATTTACATTTTTGATAATGGAGAATGCCGAGTTCCTATTCTTCATTCCTATAACATCATGCAACTATGGCCAAGTAATCAATCTATAACATTTTTCTAGAGGAATGGTGAGCTCACTTAGGTTAGTGAAAATTCCACCTCACTTTGATTAAAGTTACTTGGTAGTGGGTATAGAAATGTTCACCACAAGTTCATTGGGCAAAGGTGGTTTGGCATAAGATGAATGTTCCTAAACATGTTATTCTATTATGGAGGGCAATGAGGGGGCGTCTCATGACGCGTGAATTTCTTAATGGGCGAGGCATTACTATTGATACTCTTTTTCCCATTGTGTTCTAATGAAAATGAGATGATGGGCATCCTTTTTGGGAAAGTCCTTTTGTTCAATAGGTATGGAATGCAATATTTGTAAAGCTAAATGTGCAAGGTGAGTATTGGGGTTTTAAGTTCAAAACTGCAAGTGCATGACCACGTTGAAAGTTGTGGCAAGTATGGGTCGTGTCCACAAGCAGCGAGTGTGGGTCGTTGACGACCATACTCGAGTGGGAGAAGAAAATGAAGATTGAGTGTATTGAAACTTATTAATGATACGCAAATCGACAAAAGAAACCTAATATGACTAGTCAATTAGGAGGTGGATAATGCATGCAAAAGTGTAGATGTGGGAAACATGTGTGAATAATTAAGTGCCACTGCTGGAAAATAAGGGTATTATGTTGCCATCACTACGTTGGAATGCGAGAATCCAACGTAATATTAGGCGGACCACGTAGGCAGCTTAAAATCTGACGTGATGTTAGACATACCACGTCGACCAACATATATTCGACGTTCACCGAGGTGGTTTGTTGGCTTATCACGTCAGATAGTTTATGACCAACGTGAATGTTCACATTACCACGTCGACCGTTATATGTTCGACGTGCACCAATGTGGTTTTAGACTTTACCAGGTCGGTCGTATTATGTTCACTGAAAACTGACGTGGTGGACATACGTATCCTTGAAAGGGCATACGTGTACTTTCAACGAGATACATATCCTCTATTGACCGAATGCCTTTCGGTTGTCCAAACTGCTGATTCTAGTTAGAGGTTTCGGTGGAGCGAATTGTGTTCGATCGTTCGGATAGTACATTACGTTAGGGATTAAGCACATCGTTGCTTAGGTTAACCGACATGGTAACCTCTATATTTTTTTAGTAAATTCTAATATTGCGTTGTCATATTTAATATTCAACCCAAAATCACACACAAACTAACAAACCTAATTATGAGCTAGGCGCGTAAACCACCATTTTCTTCCCCATCCCCCTTGTAAGCTCCACCCGACCGATCACCCCTCCCTCTTGTCAGCTCCACCTGACCAATCAGCCTTTTCAAACTGACCAACCCCGACCATATTTTTTATATCCAGCACTTGCTCATGAAGGTACAATCATTGCTTCAAATTTTTAAAGGGAATTTAATGACTAACTCGTTTTAATTAGTTACTAGGGAGCATATATCAAAGTTTTGTTGTTTGAAATTTATAATGGAATGGTAATTTATGGACTCAAAATTGAAACTTTTAAAGGATCAAGACTTAGGAGGATATGATCCAAGATGTTGCCGACAATTATTGTGATAAACCAAATGTACCTGGAAGTCTACTGTTGAACGTTTTAATTTAAACCGCAAGTGCACGGCCGCATTGAAGCGGTGGCAAATACGGGTCGTCCTCAGGGAGGTGAGCAGCCTCTCGTTTGCGCGAAAGCAAGTGGCGAAAAGATGGAGAAGAGAGTGGATTATGCTACGCTACGCTACACTACACTACGAAGTATGAAATGCGAAAGAAAGCAACAAACGATTAACTAAAAACTTAATTAAGAATGAAAGAAGAGTGCTGGAATTCAGAAATGGAAAACCCCTAAGGGGTGGAGTGAGTGCACACATGCAAAGAGGTGGGTGTTGAACACATTCTTTAAGCACAAATAAAGGTGGTGTTATCATGCATAGGAAGTGTCTAAATGTTATGGAAAAACCTATCAATCCATTTACCATCCAAGTTGATTAACATTTACATATACAAGTTGTTTATTTCAGAATCTAAACAAGCAGAGGTGTCTAATCATTTTGGCAAAACTCATCAAGTTATAAATTCTATCCTAAACAAGCAAGCATACATTCATGTTTTATCAACACATTGGAAAAAAAGCATTCATTCCATTCTCTAATGCATGTATGAACATCTACTCCACTGTAATATCCTTAATCCTTCTTCAGACTAATCATGTTTTGGCTTTGATTAGGTGCTTAATTGGGTGGTTTAAGATGGAGGGCTGAGATTGGTTTGGTTTGGATGAGATGAGATGGATTGTGGTGATTTGGGGAGAAGGGTTTATATGGTGAGTGTTTGACTCTCTCCCTCTCTCGCGTTCTCTCTCTCTCTCACCGCTCAAACTCTCTCCCTCTCTCTGATCAGACCTCCGGTGCGTGGAGGAGCTCGAGCCGTGGGGTTCTGAAGGCGAGGCAAGGATCGGACGTTCGCCGGTGAGGGTAGATCGTCGTTCGGTTGGTTTTCGCCGGAGGAGGTGTTTTGCGAGGAAAAGCTCGCCGTCGAGTCTTCGAAGGCTTCTTCAAGTCTTCAAGGTATGTCAAGCTTTACTTTGATGCTCACTTATGCTTTGGTGGGTGTTGGGGTGGTCGACGGTAGGCCGGAGGGCTCGTCGGACCCGTGCAGCAGCGTTCTGCACTATAATCGGTCGAGCGGTGGCATGGTTCGGTCGACCGGTTGTAGAGAAATTTGGGCGGAAACCCTTGCACCGGTCGAACGATACTCTTTGAGTGGTCGACCGGTGGTACGTTTTATCAAGGGAATCTTGCTCTGTGTGTTTTCGGTCGAACGGGACCCCTTTGCCCGTCGACCGAAAGCACTGTTGTATGTCGGTTGGGGGCGTTGACCATCCAAACGGTCGACCGCCTTGTTGACTCGTTCGAACGTTGGTGCATATTACTGTGGCACGAGTTTTTACTGGTCGATTTCGGTCGAACGGGACCCCTTTGCCGTTCGACCGATTAACAATTTTGTTGGTTGGGTCAGTCCTGCTGAGAGGATTCGGTCGACTGGTTGGGAGATTTCGTTCGACCGTTTGGTACGGTTTTGTGTGTTCTTGTGTTGTGAAGCCAGCTCGAGATGGCAACGGATCTCCGGCCCTAGTGGGGTGACTGGTGCCGGCCTGAGAGTGGTTCACGGGTGTTGTTGGGCCAGCCCAAGAAGGCAACGGATCTCCGGCCCTAGTGGGGTGACCGGTGCCGGCCTGAGGGTGGTTCTCGTGTGGGGCCAGCTCAAGATGGCAACGGATCTCCAGCCCTAGAGGGGTGACGGTGCCGGCCTGAGAGTGGTCTTCTGGACAACTCAAGATGGCAGCGGTACAGAGGATACCGACCTGAGAGTAATCCAGCGGTGCCTGGGGCACGTGTGTGTGTTGACCGAGGATATTTCCGGTCGTGGTGCCTGGGGCACGCGTGTTGTCGCCGAGGGAGTTTCCGGCAGTGGTGCCTGGGGCACGTGTGTGAGGGTGGGGCTAGAGGACCCGTGAGACCCGTCACTGTTTGGTGTCTACTGTGGTAGGGAGAGAGTTCCCGGGGACCCAGTGAGACGTTGATTGTCTTTTGCACTTCATATCATGCATGCCTTAGATGTCTATTCATTTATTGTTATAGAGGTTTGGCATACGGGGTTTCCTCTCGGGAAACTTAGGCATATTCATGTTTTATGTCAGGTCATAGGCAGCATTAGGAGGTGGTGACCGAGGAGGAGCGCTTTCGGGGCCGGATCCTGCTTTCTTGGTTTTTGAGGTCCGAGTGATTACATGTACATTTTCCTTATCTTTTGTTGTAATCACACTTTTGTAAACTCTCAGATATATATTGTATATATGTTGGTGCACCAGTTGACCTTTTTCTTTGGTAATATCCTCGGGTTATGTTTTATTAAAAAATTAAATTTCTTCCGCTTTCGAGGATGTTACAAATTGGTATCAGAGCGGTATGTTCCGACGCACTTGTCCAAAGAAGCCACCTTAGATGTCTTTTAGATAGTTGCATTTTAGAGCATACATCCATAATCATCTGATTTTCAGTTTTGTTGTCTCGTGTGTAGATGCCTCCGAGACGCAAGAGACTTCCCCCACGTGGCCCGAGTACCAGTGAGGAGACTGGCGCCATGGATTGGGCGGAGGAGCACCGGATGCTCTTCGACACTGTGCAGAGGCTGGGCGTGCTTTTAGATCGTCAGTCTGGCAGAGAGGAGACGACTAGGGTAGGGGCGGTGCACGACCGGTTTATGCGCCAGCATCCACCTACTTTCGACGACAGAGGAGATGCTGAGGCTGCCGAGGACTGGGTTTTTAAGATCCAGGAGATCTTCCAGGCGATTGGGAGTCCACCAGAGAGTATGGTGGGATTGGCCACGTATGTGTTGGGCGGCGAGGCGTCCAACTGGTGGAGAACCACGACTGCAGTGGTGTTTCCGGGCAGGACAGATGTCAGCTGGGATGAGTTCCTCGGGGAATTCAATGAGCAGTACTTCCCAGATCATGTCAGGGACGGGAAGAGAGAGGAGTTCATGAACCTCGAGAAGGGTGAGATGTTATTGGCGGATTACGTCCGGAAGTTCAACGCTTTGGAGCGTTATTGTCCAGAGTTCTGTGTGACCCCGATTCAGAGGGCGAGGAAGTTTATACGGGGGCTTCGGAAGCAGCTCCGTACCCGTGTGACTTACAGCATGCCTCAGACCTTAGCAGATGCTGTGAAGTTCGCGACTCTCATAGACCAGGACTATCAGGAAAACTATGCAGAGTCCAGGAGGCCCCAGGGAAAGAGTAGTGGACATCCAGGAGCTCCACTGGCAGGAAATCCGGGCAAGAGGCCCCGGATTGAGGAGAGTGGTGCACGCCAGCCTGAGCCGTGCAGGAAGTGTGGCAGAGCCCACCCAGGTCGTGAGTGTGGGAGCCGTCCTGGAGTTTGTTTCAGTTGTGGCCAGCCAGGCCATTACGCCAGAGACTGCAGGAGCGGACCAGGCGAGTCCAGTTCTCGAGTGAGACCTCCGGTAGCAGGTAGAGGCGGAGGCCGTCATCCTTTTTCACAACCTCAGCAGGGACAGAGGATCGGACGAGTATTCACCATTCAGGCAGAGGAGGCGAAGGACGCCAGCACTGTGGTGGAAGGTACGCTCTTGATTTCTGGGTTGGTAGCCAGAGTGTTGTTTGATTGTGGGGCCACGCATTCGTTCATTTCTGAGAGATTTGCGAGTGTGTTGGGCCGTACCCCTGCGATGTTGACTGCCACGTTGGAAGTCAGCACACCCTTGGGTTTGGTGGGCACTGTGGGGAGCTTCCTCCCCGGCGCCACGATTGTTTCGGAAGATCAGGAGTTTCCTGCTGACCTGATCTTGTTGCCGATGGAGGATTTCGGTGTTATACTGGGGATGGATTGGCTATCCCAGTATGATGTTCGAGTGTTGTGCCGGGAGAAGAAGATTATGATCCCGAGGAATGGGCTACCTGATTTGCTGATCAGGGGGAAGAAAGACAAAGGTGGTCGGGTCGTAGTGTCAGCAGTGAGGGCACGGAAGCTGCTTGAGAAGGGCTGCAGCGCTTTCATGGCTACCTTGGTCGTTCCAGATCCAGAGACGAGATTGTTGGAGGACATAGAGATTGTCCAGGAGTTTGCTGATGTGTTTTCAGATGTTTCTGGTTTGCCGCCTCACAGAGAGTTGGAGTTCGGTATTGATTTGGTGGCTGGGACCACTCCACAGTCGAAGGCTCCTTATAGGATGGCACCGGCTGAGTTAGTTGAGCTGAAGAAGCAGCTGCAGGATTTGTTGGATACTGGGTTTATCCGCCCCAGTGTCTCGCCTTGGGGAGCTCCGGTACTCTTTGTGAAGAAGAAAGATGGCTCATTGAGGATGTGCATCAACTACAGGATGCTGAAGACAGATGTTCAGAAGACAACTTTTTGGACGAGGTACGAGCACTTTGAGTTTCTGGTGATGCCGTTCGGGTTGACGAACGCGCCTGCAGCTTTCATGGATCTGATGAACAGGACGTTCAGTCAGTACCTCGATCGATTCGTGGTGGTCTTTGTAGACGACATCTTGGTATATTCACCGGACATAGAGCAGCACAGGGAGCACTTGCGGATCGTGCTTGGCATTCTGAGAGATCATCAGCTGTTCACCAAGTTTTCGAAGTGCGAGTTCTGGTTGGACAATGTCGCTTTCCTTGGTTACATTGTATCTGGGGCTGGGATATCAGTGGATCCAGCGAAGGTGGAGGCAGTGACTCAGTGGAGAGCACCAACGAGTGTGACGGAGATCAGGAGCTTTGTTGGATTGGCGGGTTATTATCGTCGATTCATCAAGGACTTCTCGAGGCTTGCTTCACCTTTGACGGCACTAACGCAGAAGGGAGTGAAGTTTGTTTGGTCCCAGAAGTGCGAGGACAGTTTTCAGGAACTGAAGAGTCGG
This sequence comes from Triglochin maritima, assembly GCA_963682175.1. Taxonomy (NCBI): domain Eukaryota; kingdom Viridiplantae; phylum Streptophyta; class Magnoliopsida; order Alismatales; family Juncaginaceae; genus Triglochin; species Triglochin maritima. The sequence continues at coordinate 24,994,843 of OY821774.1, read as the reverse complement.
TTGACGACCGCTCCAGTTCTGACTCTTCCCAGTGGCAGTGGAGGTTTTGTGATTTATAGTGACGCATCTGGTGTGGGGTTGGGTTGTGTACTGATGCAGCACAGTCAGGTGGTTGCTTATACGTCGAGGCAGTTGAAAGTACACGAGAGGAACTACCCCACTCATGATTTGGAGTTGGCGGCAGTGGTTCACGCACTGAAGACCTGGCGTCATTATCTGTACGGGGAGAAGTTCGAGGTTTTCACGGACCATCAGAGTCTGAAGCATCTGTTTTCGCAGAAGGAGCTGAATATGAGGCAGCGTAGGTGGCTTGAGCTGATCAAGGACTATGATTTCACCATCTCCTACCATCCGGGGAAGGAGAATACAGTCGCAGATGCCTTGAGTAGGAAAGTGGAAATTTCAGCTGCTGGTTTGTGTGTTCAGGAGTGGAAGCTGCTCGAGTCTTTGTCAGAGTGGAAGCCATTCTCCACGGACTCTGAGGGCGCAGTGATAGCTGGACTGAGAGTGGAGCCTCAGATGGTCACGAGTATTGTCCAGGCTCAGAGGGCTGACGAAGATTTAGCTGGGTTGTTGCAGTTGGTTGCCAGAGACGGATCAGATTTCAGTATAGGGGTTGACGGAGGTCTGAGATTCAGAGGCCGAGTCTGGGTACCCAATGGGGGAGAGCTGAAGAAGGAAATCTTGGAGGAGGCACACAGGTCCCGTTATTCCATCCACCCGGGTAGCACGAAGATGTACAAGGACCTTCAGAGGAATTTCTGGTGGAAGGGGATGAAGACTGAGATAGCGGAGTTTGTTGGCAGATGTCTGGTTTGTCAGCAGGTGAAGATTGAGCACCAGAGACCCGCGAGACCAATGCAGAGGATAGATTTGCCAAAGTGGAAATGGGAGCATGTGAGGATGGATTTCGTCACCGGGTTGCCGAGGACGAGGAGATCTCATGACGCGATTTGGGTGATAGTTGATCGACTGACCAAGTCGTCACATTTTCTGGCAATCCGGACCACATTACCCTTGGAGGACCTGGCTAGGCTGTACATTGATGAGATAGTTCGTTTGCATGGGGTGCCAGTTAGTATTATATCTGATCGAGACACCAGGTTTACTTCCAGATTTTGGGGAAGTCTGCAGCAGGCTCTGGGGACACGGTTGAAGTTTAGTACAACATTTCACCCGCAGACAGATGGGCAGTCAGAGAGGACGATCCAGACTCTGGAGGATATGCTGAGAGCTTGTGCGCTGGATTGGGCAGGGCACTGGGATGAGCATCTACCGCTGATAGAGTTCGCCTACAATAACAGTTATCATTCGAGTATCGGAATGGCGCCGTACGAGGCTTTGTACGGGATACCTTGTAGATCGCCAGTGTGCTGGAGCGATGTAGGCGAGAGACGGCTGATCGGGCCTGAGATTGTGCAGATGTGTGCCGAGAAAGTTGATGTGATCAGGCAGAGATTAGCGACAGAGCAGAGTAGGCAGAAGAGCTACGCAGATCGGCGTAGGCGAGTGTTGATGTTTGAGGTAGGCGATCACGTTTTCCTGAAGATTTCACCATCTCGAGGAGTGATGAGGTTTGGGAAGAAAGGGAAGCGCAGTCCGAGGTACGTCAGGCCGTTTGAGATTCTCGATCGGATCGGAGAGGTTGCCTACAGGATTGCGTTGCCGCCGCAGTTTTCGGGTCTTCACGACGTCTTCCACGTTTCTATGTTGAGGAAGTACGTAGCGGATCCTTCTCACGTGATTCAGTTAGAGGTTCCGGAGATCCGTCAGGATTTGTCTCTCGAGGAGAGACCTGTGGAGATCGTGGATCGGATGGACCACCAGCTCAGGAGGAGGACCATTCCGATGGTGAAGGTCAGTTGGCAGCACCATAGTGAGCGAGAGGCTACTTGGGAAGTGGAGGAAGAAGTCCAGAAGGAGTTCCCGGAATTGTTTGGTGAGTTTTGGTCCTAATTTCGTGGACGAAATTCTTTTAAGGAGGGTGGATTGTAATATCCTTAATCCTTCTTAAGACTAATCATGTTTTGGCTTTGATTAGGTGCTTAATTGGGTGGTTTAAGATGGAGGGCTGAGATTGGTTTGGCTTGGATGAGATGAGATGGATGGTGGTGATTTGGGGAGAAAGGTTTATATGGTGAGTGTTTGACTCTCTCCCTCTCTCGTGTTCTCTCTCTCACCGCTCAAACTCTCTCCCTCTCTCTGATCAGACCTCCGGTGCGTGGAGGAGCTCGAGTCGTGGGGTTCTGAAGGCGAGGCAAGGATCGGACGTTCGCCGGTGAGGGTAGATCGTCGTTCGGTTGGTTTTCGTCGGAGGAGGTGTTTGCGAGGAAAAGCTCGCCGTCGAGTCTTTGAAGGCTTCTTCAAGTCTTCAAGGTATGTCAAGCTTTACTTTGATGCTCACTTATGCTTTGGTGGGTGTTGGAGTGGTCGACGGTAGGCCTGAGGGCTCGTCGGACCCGTGCAGCAGCGTTCTGCACTATAATCGGTCGACCGGTGGCATGGTTCAGTCGACCGGTTGTAGAGAAATTTGGGCGGAAACCCTTGCACCGGTCGAACGATACTCTTTGAGTGGTCGACCGGTGGTACGTTTTATCAAGGGAATCTAGCTCTGTGTGTTTTCGGTCGAACGGGACCCCTTTGCCGGTCGACCGAAAGCACTGTTGTATGTCGGTTGGGGGCGTTGACCATCCAAACGGTCGACCGCCTTGTTGACTCATTCGACTGGCGATTAAAAATGACTTAAGTTGGTCCGACCGCGAGATGCTTCGGTCGACCGTTGCACTATGTAGATTTTGGGGTTTGGTAATGGTCGTTTTCGGTCGACCGGTGAGTTTGGGTTGTTCGACCGTTGAAGCATATTACTGTGGCACGAGTTTTTACTGGTCGATTTCGGTCGAACGGGACCCCTTTGCCGTTCGACCGATTGACAGTTTTGTTGGTTGGGCCAGTCCTGCTGAGAGGATTCGGTCGACCGGTTGGGAGATTTCGTTCGACCGTTTGGTACGGTTTTGTGCGTTCTTGTGTTGTGAAGCCAGCTCGAGATGGCAACGGATCTCCGACCCTAGTGGGGTGACCGGTGCCGTACTGAGAGTGGTTCACGGGTGTTGTCGGGCCAGCCCAAGAAGGCAACGGATCTCCGGCCCTAGTGGGGTGACCGGTGACGGCCTGAGGGTGGTTCGCGTGTGGGGCAAGCTCAAGATGGCAACGGATCTCCGGCCCAAGAGGGGTGACAGTGCCGGCCTGAGAGTGGTCTTCTGGACAGCTCAAGATGGCAGCGGTACAGAGGATACCGATCTGAGAGTAATCCAGCAGTGCCTGGGGCACGTGTGTGTGTTGACCGAGGATATTTCCGGTCGTGGTGCCTGGGGCACACGTGTTGTCGCCGAGGGAGTTTCCGGTAGTGGTGCCTGGGGCACGTGTGTGAGGGTGGGGCTAGTGGACCCGTGAGACCCGTCACTGTTTGGTGTCTACTGTGGTACGGAGAGAGTTCCCGGGGACCCAGTGAGACGTTGATTGTCTTTTGCACTTCATATCATGCATGCCTTAGATGTCTATTCATTTATTGTTATAGAGGTTTGGCATACGGGGTTTCCTCTCGGGAAACTCAGGCATATTCATGTTTTATGTCAGGTCATAGGCAGCATTTGGAGGTGGTGACCGAGGAGGAGCGCTTTCGGGCCCGGATCCTGCTTTCTTGGTTTTTGAGGTCCGAGTGATTACATGTACATTTTCCTTATCTTTTGTTGTAATCACACTTTTGTAAACTCTCAGATATATATTGTATATATGTTGGTGCACCAGTTGGCCTTTTTCTTTGGTAATATCCTCGGGTTATGTTTTATTAAAAATTTAAATTTCTTCCGCTTTCGAGGATGTTACATCCACCCCCCAAAGGGGATGGAACTCCTCACTACACATTACACTAATTATTAAACTAAGCAAAGAAAGCATATTAACTAGGTACTAAAACTAATGAAATAAAATTAAACAAAGTAAAACAAGAAACATAAAACAAACAACATAATAAAGAAACATTTATTAAAGTGACTCACATTTCAAGTAGCATCCTCCTACTTTAGTGTGTGCTTCAAGGCCTCACTTCTAGTAGAAAGAATAGCCACTTAAAATATGGAGTGCTTACAATAGAAGGTGAAGAGTTCTATTTACAGCCAAAGAAAAAGGCAATCCGGGACAAACCCCTGATGTGGGACTAAACAAATACCAGAAATAGACTAAATACACACTAATACGCGACCCACCAAAATCAGAGAGGATTTGGGCCAAAACAGTCCGCCAATTAGCGGTCTTGGACCGCCAATTGGCGGTCTATATGGTTCGGATCCCGCTAAGTTTTCTTCGGGGCTTTTCGGGATGTCTTTGGTGATCTTTGATGCATCTACTTTGCTTGCTGGAGCTCCGACCCGAATAGAATTGCCAAAATACTCCCCATGATGGTGTTGAGTATTTTGTTTTGCTCTTTGGCCCTTTGGTCTTACGTTCAGGTCCTTCTCCCTTGCATCTCAGTCCCTATATCTCACAATTCAGTCCTTTTTTCCCAGCTTTTGGGTCCTTTTATGCTTCATCTCTTCAAACCTATTTATTCCTGAAAACTAAACATAAAACTCGTTACATAGCATTGTTTAGGTGAAAGATAATGGATATAAGATGCAAATATGAGCATGAAATGATGTCAATCAAATACCCCCACACCTAACTTTTGCTAGTCCCGAGCAAAACAAAGAAAGGAAAAGCATACGAAAAAAATAAGAAATCCTAACTCACTTTGGTAGGAATCACGATTGCACTTAGCACGTGCAAGAAACCGTTAAACCTCCTTGTCGCCAAGGAGGAGGAGTGTTGTCTCCTGAGGGTTTTCAGCGGATATACCCACAAAATCCGAACAAGATGCATTAATCAATTTTGCTACACGACTCGTTGGACTTATTTTGTCGATCATGGGACGCGGTAATACTACGGGTCGACTCTATATGGGTAATCAGTCCACACACCTAGCCTAATGAACCATTCGAGAAAGTTAATTATGGACTTAAGTGAAAGACATGGGAAACCTTAACTTCTGAATGTGATACAATGTGTAAAGTCCATTTTGGTTCTTATTTCACACTTTTTTTTCTTTTCTTTTTTTTTCTTTTTCTTTGGAGCAGTTTATTGGTTGGTGTTTGATTCTCCTAGGGTCAGGTTTGGTGCATCCTTGCCTATGAGGGCTTACACTATCACGTACACCTTCCCCCAAATCTCCACATAGGGCGATCCCTACCACCCGTGTAACGGGAGTTCGGTCGGTGCATCCCAAGTCAGATGACTCGAAAGCACCAGGCACAAAGTCCCCTCAGACCTACTTTCCCGAGTGATAGGAGCCGTGCGAGAAGAGAGAACACCACTTATTTATTTATCTACATGGGAACCAAAACCCCTACACTTAAGTTTCACAAAAAGAGATTAAGGGCCCTTGACTACGACAAACTTCATTATACTAACAGACACGAATTATTGACTCACTAGGTTCAGGGTGGACTTCTTTAAATGTTTGAGTACTGGAACCCTATGATTACACGCCCCCCGAGGGAAAAACGAGGTGCATCCTGATGACTCGATAAGACCTAAAGCCAGTAAACTAGATATCCTAATGCATCAAGTTCAAGACAATTTTGGGAGCTTTCTTTTTACTTTGCCTCTCAACGGTTTTTGCACATGCTAAACACACGCAAAACCCAAAAAAACATTTTCTTTCGCAAACACATGAAGATTTTGAAAGAAATGTGAAAATTTTAAAGCACTAGGCAAGCACAAGAAGACAAGTCACCCAAGGATCATGGCGAGCAGATATATCAATGTTAAATGCGGCACACTAACATGACCCTAACAATGCACACAAAAGAAAACAAAAATCAAAAGAAAAGACTCGACTATGTACACACGTAAAGCACCCCCCCTACACCTACTTCATGCATTGTCCTCAATGAATGTGAACAAGATACTACATGGATTTATGCATGAAAAAGAATAGATCTCACCAACGTGAAGTACAAAGGGAAGTTCATGGTCATGTTGATGGATACAAACCCGAATTCCCTTAAAACATGTGAGATACTGAAGAAGGGAGACAAATACGTGAAGAAATGGGGCCCAAGTACACAAGGGTTGGGGCCCACAACAATCAATGCTCGCTCATGGAGTCTTTTATTACACACTTCTTTTTTTCTTTTTTCTTTTTTTTCTTTTTTTTCGATTTTTTACATGATATATACAGCAACAACGATATTCTCATAATCATTTGGTCAAGGAACATCTGTTATGTCCCTAAACCGGATTAGGATTGGATTAGGGTTAAGTGAGGTTTGACTTGGAGGAGAGAGGGAGGTACGGTGTGTTGTGAGGTGAAGTGATGGAGGTAAGGTGGGGTGTAAGGGAGGTATGGTGGGGTGTGCTTGGGGTGTAGGGTTTGGGTTTTATAAACCAAGCAAACACCATCTTTTCCTTCTTTTCCTTCTCTTCCTTCATTCTCACCAAACACCCACCTTCTTCCTCAGTGGCTCGAGCTCAGGCGGAGGAGGTTACATTGGCGTGAGGCTTGCGGAGGTTGACGCGCGAGGAGGATCACCGGAGGCAACGGAGGCGCGAGCGAGGCTCCGGCGGGTTCGTTGCGTTTTCGAGGTATGCCGCTCATTAGTGTGATTTTGTTGCTCACCCTCGTGGGAGGGTGTTGTTGGTCGGTCGGGGGAGGTCGAGGACCTCTTCGGCGACGCGTTTCTTCGTAAAACCTCGGCTGGCGCGAGGTTGAAGACGACCAACGGTCGACCGGTTCCTTCGGGCGGTCGACCGAATGTAGTGTTTTTGCCCGACTTTAACCTTCACCGGTCGAACGATGCCTTGTGGCGGTCGACCGGTAGTGCATTATTCCTGGTGAGTTGGGACGTTCTGTCTGTTTTCGGTCGACCGGTTCCTTGGGTCGTTCGACCGGAACTTAAGTGTACTGAGTAGAATTGCATGATTTGTTCGACCGATTTCTTATTGTGTTCGACCGGTTGTATGTTGTTTGACCGTTGGAAGTTTGCGTTCGACCGATTATATGACTTAGAATGATAGGTTGACCCTGTCTGTTTTCGGTCGACCGAGACCCCTGAGTCGGTCGACCGATAGAGTGGAATTTAATGTTGACCAGACTCCGGATTTTGACCTCGTTCGGTCGACCGGTTTTAGGCCTTTGTTCGACCGTTGGGGGGTTCTGTTTTGAGCGCAGCGGTAGACCGTTTTAGGAGTACGGTCGACCGATTCCTTTCTGGAACCGGTCGACCGAATCACCTCTTCCGGTCGACCGTTGGGGCCCTGGACAGAATTCCTGGTTCCCCTTTCGAATGCCAACTTTGTCCACGGAAACCCGTGTCCTCGCCTTGTACGTGAGCCGGGAGGTGACGGTGGGCGCATGATGCGTGCCTACCCAGGGACCGCCGTTGGGCAGAGTGTGGGTGTTCGGGACGCGTCACCTCCGAGTATGGACCGTGACTTGAGATGATTATTGGGCACTTTGTAGTATAGCAGGCCTGAGGGATCGCGGATCCCAGTGTTGTGCGGGCACGTAACTGGCGTTGGGTGAGGTGACTACCGGCCCACGGGCTACGGAGGTCGCTGCCCTGCTTTTATAGCGGCGCGGTTGGTGTTTGCGGTTCGAGGAGCCTGATGACCTGGCAGACTTCGGTCTGGACCGTCCGATGCTGTGCCGGACGTTGTGATGGACCACCGATGCTGTGCCGGTGATGCCGCCGATGCTGTGCCAGCGATGATGATTGTTGGGCCGAGGCTGTGCCGGCTATGTTGTTTTCCTCGGCTGGGCACCTACCGAGATGATGTTGTTATACCTTCCGGGCGACGGCCCCGTTGGTCCCTGTGGCCCCGACCACTGAGATTTACAGATCTGTTTCTATCGGCGCGTAGACGTGACAGAGGCTCCCTGCCGAACCCTTGAGTAGTGTAGCCGCGTGTGGGGGGTGCGATGTCGCGGGCTGCTAGACTGCATGTGCCTGCAGTAGGTCTCTTCGGGAGACCCGATGATTGATTGTCGGACTGATGTCCTGTTTTACCCTTCGGGGGAACTGTTTTCCATTTCTGTTGATGCCATGACATGCTACTAGTATGATAGGTTCATTATGTGATGCATGCATATAGGTGAGTTGGCATACGGGGTTTCCTTCTGGAAACTCAGGCATTGTTGTTGCATCTTTTTCAGGACCGCAGTAGGTCCAGGTGGGTGGTGACCGAGGACGGAGCGCTTTGGAGTCGGATCCTCTTCGGCAGTTGCTAGACCGTACGACTACATGTATTCTATTTCATTGTATCAGTATTGTAGTTGTACTTCTTTTGGAAACTCCTTGTATTTTGGGTGCACCCGGATTTATATATTTATATACTAGTGACGTTCCCGCTTGAGTTGTCTGTTATGTTGGTTATATTGAAATTTTTAAATCTTCCGATGTTTCGGGACGTTACAACTTGGTATCAGAGCGGTCGATTCCTGTGTCTTCGTCTAAAGAACCACCCTTAGGAGTAGTGCTAGAGGCATGCATTATTTTTCTTGTAGCTCTTGCATGCATTGTTGCTTATCTGTTGATTGTTGTGGTGACAGATGGCACCTAGGCGTGTGAGGAGTTCTCCACGCGATCGTGATCCCAGTGACGACACTTCAGGTGCTCAGTGGGATAGACTGGGCGAGTTTCTGGAGCGTCAGGCAGCTCAGAGCGCCCAGGGCGGAGTGGGAGCTGAGCACGATCGGTTCATGCGTCAGCACCCACCGACTTTTGATGGCAGGAGGGCCCCAGAGGTTGCAGAGGACTGGGTCTTCAGGATGGAGAAGATCTTCCGTGCTATTGGAGTAGCACCTGAGAGGATGGTGGAGCTGGCCACCTATGTGTTCGATGGCGAGGACGCCAACTGGTGGAGGTCCACGTCCACAGTGTTGTTCGATGACTGTGCGGATATCAGCTGGGAGGAGTTCTTGGAGGTGTTTCATGAGCAGTACTTTCCCCAGCATGTCAGGGATCAGAAGAGGGAGGAGTTCATGTCGCTGGAGCAGAAGGACATGACACTGACGAGCTACATCAGCAGGTTCAACGCTTTGGAGCGTTACTGCCCTGAGATTTGTGTGACCCCAGAGCAGCGGGCGAGGAAGTTCGTGAAGGGACTGAGACAGCCGCTTCGTTCTCGGGTGATCAACAGCATGCCGCGGACCCTTGCAGATGTGGTAAAGCATGCTACGATCATCGAGCAGGACCAGAGGGAGTGTATTCAGGAGGCGCGGAAGGCACCAGTGAGCACCGGGAGCCGAGTAGCTGGTCGTGGAGCAGGGAACCCGGGCAAGAGGCCCAGGTTTGATGGAGGAGGAGCACGTCAGTCAGGAGCGTGCACTTACTGCGGGAGGTTCCATCCAGGTCAGGAGTGTCCTCGTCGGACTGGAGCATGCATGGGTTGTGGTCAGATGGGGCATTTTGTCCGTGATTGTCCGCAGAGGCAGGGAGAGCCGAGCAGGAGGCCAGGACCACCAGCAGTAGGCAGAGGCGGAGGCAGCCGGTCAGTTGTTCCATCGGGCCAGAGCAGGAGGACCGGGCGAGTCTTCACTATCCAGGCTGAGGAGGCTAGGGACTCCAACACCGTCGTGGAAGGTACGCTTTCAGTTTCTGGTTCTGTAGCGCGTGTGTTGTTCGATTGCGGCGCCACTCACTCCTTCATTTCGGAGAAGTTTGCTGGCGAGTTGGGTCGGACCCCTGTGCTGCTGACTGATGTTTTGGAGGTCAGCACGCCCATGGGTGAGGTGGGCACTGTGGGGAGCTTTTTCCCCGGCACCACAGTTGCTTCGGGAGACCACGATTTTCCGGCAGATCTGGTCATGTTACCGATGGTGGACTTCGACGTCATACTGGGGATGGACTGGCTGTCCCAGTACGACGTGCGGGTCTTTTGCCGTGAGAAGAAGATTCTGATTCCGATGGAGGGCATGCCAGATGTTCTGATCAGAGGTGCGAGGAGCAGAGGGGGTCGTCTGATTGTGTCTGCGGTTAAGGCACAGAGACTGATACAGCAGGGATGCAGAGCGTTTGTGGCCATGCTGGTAGTCCCTGATCCTGAGACGAGGACGCTGGAGGACATAGAGATTGTGCAGGAGTTTCCGGATGTGTTTCCAGCAGAGATCCCAGGGTTACCGCCGCACCGAGAGATCGAGTTCAGCATCGAGTTGGTTGCGGGTACGACACCTCAGTCGAAGGCACCTTATCGGATGGCACCTGCTGAGTTGTCAGAGCTGAAGAAGCAGTTGCAGGAGTTGATGGAGTCCGGGTTCATTCGACCGAGTGTTTCTCCATGGGGAGCGCCTGTGCTCTTCGTGAAGAAGAAGGATGGATCGTTGCGGATGTGCATTGACTACAGGATGCTGAATAAGGTTACCATTCGGAACCGGTACCCTTTGCCCAGGATTGATGATTTGTTTGATCAGTTGCAGACGGCGAGAGTGTTCTCGAAGATCGATCTGCGTTCGAGTTATCACCAGTTGCGGATCAGGGAGGCGGACGTTTAGAAGACAGCCTTCAGGACGCGGTACGGCCACTATGAGTTCTTGGTGATGCCATTTGGACTGACGAATGCGCCTGCAACATTCATGGATTTGATGAATAGGACCTTCCAGCCGTACCTTGACAGATTTGTCGTGGTATTCGTGGATGACATCTTGGTATACTCGCCTGACAGGGAGCAGCATCGAGAGCACCTGAGGATTGTGCTTGGCATCTTGAGGGATCAGCAGCTTTATGCCACGTCCACGAAGTGCGAGTTTTGGTTGGATCAGGTGGCTTTTCTGGGGCATATTGTGTCAGCGGATGGGATATCGGTGGATCCGGCGAAGGTCGAGGCTGTGACTCAGTGGAGAGCCCCGACGAGCGTGACAAAGATCAGGAGTTTTGTAGGGCTGGCAGGGTACTACAAACGGTTTATCCAGGATTTCTCCAGACTTGCATCGCCGCTGACAGCGTTGACGCAGAAGGGCGTCAAGTTCGTGTGGTCCCAGAAGTGCGAGGACAGTTTTCAGGAGCTGAAGAGGCGATTGACGACAGCACCTATTCTGACGCTACCGAGTGGCAGTGGAGGCTACGTGATTTACAACGATGCATCAGGGATAGGCTTGGGTTGTGTTCTGATGCAGCATGGGAAGGTGGTCGCGTACGCTTCGAGGCAGCTGAAGGTGCACGAGAAGAACTACCCGACTCACGATCTGGAGTTAGCAGCTGTAGTTCACGCGCTGAAGACCTGGCGGCACTATCTGTATGGCGAGCAGTTCGAGGTCTTCACCGACCATCAGAGTCTGAAGTATTTGTTCTCGCAGAAGGAGCTGAATATGAGGCAGCGCAGATGGCTTGAGTTCATTAAGGACTACGACTTCACCATTTCCTATCATCCGGGGAAGGCGAATTCGGTTGCAGATGCGCTGAGCAGGAAGGTGGAGGTTTCAGTTGCGAGTCTGTGCCTCCAGGAGTGGAGGTTACTCGAGGCTTTGTCAGAGTGGAGACCGTTCACAGAGGGCTCAGAGGGAGCAGTGATTGCTGGGCTTCGGGTGGAGCCGCAGACTGTCTCACGGTTGGTTCAGGCTCAGCAGGGGGATGAGGAGTTAGCTGGTCTGCTACAGTTGGCTTCCAGAGATGGATCAGATTTCGGTGTGGGGGTTGATGGTGGTCTGAGGTTCAGGAGTCGGATCTGGGTGCCGAAGGTTGATGGGCTGAGAGATGACATCATGGAGGAGGCACACAGAGCTAGATACACCATTCATCCGGGGAGCACGAAGATGTATAAGGACCTGCAGCGGAACTTCTGGTGGAAGGGCATGAAGAGGGATATTGCAGAGTTTGTGGAGCGATGCTTGGTCTGCCAGCAGGTGAAGATTGAGCATCAGAGGCCAGCAGGACCGATGCAGTGTATTGAGCTTCCTGAGTGGAAGTGGGAGCACGTGACGATGGATTTTGTCACAGGATTGCCGAAGACGAGGAGATTCCACGACGCGATTTGGGTGATAGTCGATCGACTGACCAAGTCGGCGCATTTCTTAGCGATCAGGACCACGTTGCCTTTGGAGGGTCTAGCTAGGTTGTACGTGGAGGAGATAGTCAGGTTGCATGGAGTACCAGTGAGCATCATCTCCGATCGAGATCCTCGATTCACTTCCAGATTTTGGGGGAGTCTGCAGCAGGCTTTGGGGACGCGTCTGAGATTCAGTACAACGTTTCATCCGCAGACCGATGGTCAGTCAGAGAGGACGATTCAGACCTTGGAGGATATGCTGAGAGCATGCACGCTGGACTGGGCAGGGCACTGGGATGAGCACCTGCCGCTGATAGAGTTTGCCTACAACAACAGCTACCATTCGAGTATTGGGATGACACCGTACGAGGCGTTGTACGGGAGGCCTTGCAGATCACCGGTATGCTGGAGTGATGTGGGCGAGAGGCAGTTAGTGGGGCCAGAGATTGTACAGATGTACTCAGAGAAGGTGGATGTGATCAGGAGGAGGCTGGCCACAGCACAGAGCAGGCAGAAGAGTTATGCTGATCGACGCAGACGGGTGTTGAGTTTTGAGGTGGGCGATCACGTGTTTCTGAAGATTTCCCCAGCCAGAGGTGTGATGAGGTTTGGGAAGAAGGGGAAGCTCAGTCCGAGATATGTTGGGCCGTTCGAGATCCTCGACCGAGTTGGAGAGGTTGCCTACCGGATTGCATTGCCGCCACAGTTTTCGGGTCTGCATAATGTCTTTCCATGTATCGATGCTGAGGAAGTATGTGGCAGATCCGTCGCATGTCATTGAGATAGCAGTGCCCGAGATTCAGCAGGACTTGTCGCTCGAGGAGAGGCCAGTGGAGATTGTGGACCGGATGGATCATCAGCTCAGGAGGAGGACCTCTTCGGCGACCTCTTCGGCGACGCGTTTCTTCGTAAAACCTCGGCTGGCGCGAGGTTGAAGACGACCAACGGTCGACCGGTTCCTTCGGGCAGTCGACCGAATGTATTGTTTTTGCCCGACTTTAACCTTCACCGGTCGAACGATGCCTTGTGGCTGTCGACCGGTAGTGCATTATTGCTGGTGAGTTGGGACGTTCTGTCTGTTTTCGGTCGACCGGTTCCTTGGGTCGTTCGACCGGAACTTAAGTGTACTGAGTAGAATTGCATGATTTGTTCGACCGATTTCTTATTGTGTTCGACCGGTTGTATGTTGTTTGACCGTTGGAAGTTTGCGTTCGACCGATTATATGACTTAGAATGATAGGTTGACCCTGTCTGTTTTCGGTCGACCGAGACCCCTGAGTCGGTCGACCGATAGAGTGGAATTTAATGTTGACCAGACTCCGGATTTTGACCTCGTTCGGTCGACCGGTTTTAGACCTTTGTTCGACCGTTGGGGGGTTCTGTTTTGAGCGCAGCGGTAGACCGTTTTAGGAGTACGGTCGACTGATTCCTTTCTGGAACCGGTCGACCGAATCACCTCTTCCGGTCGACCGTTGGGGCCCTGGACAGAATTCCTGGTTCCCCTTTTGAATGCCAACTTTGTCCACGGAAACCCGTGTCCTCGCCTTGTGCGTGAGACGGGAGGTGACGGTGGGCGCATGATGCGTGCCTGCCCAGGGACCGCTGTTGGGCAGAGTGTGGGTGTTCAGGACGCGTCACCTCCGAGTATGGACCGTGACTTGAGATGATTATTGGGCACTTTGTAGTATAGCAGGCCTGAGGGATCGCGGATCCCAGTGTTGTGCGGGCACGTAACTGGCGTTGGGTGAGGTGACTACCGGCCCACGGGCTACGGAGGTCGCTGCCCTGCTTTTATAGCGGCGCGGTTGGTGTTTGCGGCTCGAGGAGCCTGATGACCTGGCAGACTTCGGTCTGGACCGTCCGATGCTGTGCCGGACGTTGTGATGGACCACCGATGCTGTGCCGGTGATGCCGCCGATGCTGTGCCGGCGATGATGATTGTTGGGCCGAGGCTGTGCCGGCTATGTTGTTTTCCTCGGCTGGGCACCTACCGAGATGATATTGTTATACCTTCCGGGCGACGGCCCCGTTGGTCCCTGTGGCCCCGACCACTGAGATTTACAGATCTGTTTCTATCGGCGCGTAGACGTGACAGAGGCTCCCTGCCGAACCCTTGAGTAGTGTAGCCGCGTGTGGGGGGTGCGATGTCGCGGGCTGCTAGACTGCATGTGCCTGCAGTAGGTCTCTTCGGGAGACCCGATGATTGATTCTCGGACTGATGTCTTGTTTTACCCTTCGGGGGAACTGTTTTCCATTTCTGTTGATGCCATGACATGCTACTAGTATGATAGGTTCATTATGTGATGCATGCATATAGGTGAGTTGGCATACGGGGTTTCCTTCTGGAAACTCAGGCATTGTTGTTGCATCTTTTTCAGGACCGCAGTAGGTCCAGGTGGGTGGTGACCGAGGACGGAGCGCTTTGGAGTCGGATCCTCTTCGGCAGTTGCTAGACCGTACGACTACATGTATTCTATTTCATTGTATCAGTATTGTAGTTGTACTTCTTTTGGAAACTCCTTGTATTTTGGGTGCACCCGGATTTATATATTTATATACTAGTGACGTTCCCGCTTGAGTTGTCTGTTATGTTGGTTATATTGAAATTTTTAAATCTTCCGCTGTTTCGGGACGTTACAACATCAAATGAGAACATCAAGTCATAAGGACCAGAGACATGCCGAGATGGGCAAACTTCACCGGTACTCTGAGGTGTCATGAGGGGTGAAAGGTCAAAGCTGAAAGGCTCGAACCCCTCATGATATTGGTTGGGTGTGGGCAACAAAGAATGAAGTTGTGTTGCCTCAGTAGGGTTTAGTTGCTCATTGAACAAAACCCTCCAACCAATAGGCAGGTGCATCGGAATGAGTTCCTCAAGCTCATTCGATGGATGCAGCAGACCTGCATCACTAAGAATGGGGCTTCTCCCCAAGTCATCCAACAAGGACCTCCCACCATCATTTAGATCATCAAACATAAGCTCGGTCATAGGTGGGTCCTTGTTGGAGTCAATATGAAGCTCAAATGGTTCAATGGCCATGGAACATGAGGTAGAGACGCCTTCTGGTATAGGCATATGATGAGGTGTCTCACTCTCACTAGTACTCTCAACTGAATCATGCAACGAACACTCCTTTTGGACATTTATGTTTGATGTCAGCTCACTCTGTTGCATTGCAAAGACAGGCAATGAGTTTTCGCTGGGCCCACAAACATTCTTAATGGGTTGCCTTGGTATTAGGGGTGTTCGTTGATTTGGTGGTGCTTTCTCCATTTGGCGGATGAGATTTAGATTTAAAGGTTGATCCATGGGCTCCTGTTGCCAACCAGAGTTGAACACATGAAACTCGGCACTCATGTTACCGAATGAGAGCTTCATGAGACATTTCTACAATTAATCAAGGCGTTGCAAGTTGCCAGAAATGGTCTACCTAAAATCAAAGGTAATTGAGAGTGGGTGTTCGCAACAGGATTGGTACCGAGGACAACAAAATCGACTGGAAATATAAAATCTCCAACTTTGATAAGCACGTCCTCGATAATCCCCTTTGGAATACGAATGGATCTATCCGCCAATTGGAGGGTGATCTTAGTTGGTTTCAATTCTCCCAAATTTAACTGTTGATAAACAGAAAATGGGAGGAGGTTGACCGCTGATCCTAAATCAAGCAAAACATTACGCATGCTAGTGTCCCCTATCGTACACTGAATAGTAGGACACCCAGGGTCCTTGTATTTTGTGTAGGCAGGATTGGACAAAAGTGAGCTTACATTTGCAGCCAAGAATGCTTTCTTAGGAACACGGTCTTCCTCTTGGTTGTGCAGAGATCCTTCAACACTTTGGCATATTGAGGTATTTGTTGAATGACATCCAACAAGGGGATGTTAACCTTAACTTGTTTAAACACCTCTAATATCTTGTCCATTGTGTCACTCTGCTTTTTGGATAACCTACTTGGATAAGGAGCTTTTGGCAGGTAGGTTTTCTGCAGTGCGTGAGAAGGAAGCCTTGGTGTATTACCCTCACCCTCTTCTTCACCACCATTCCCACTGAGGGGCTGCATAGATGGTGGTGGGTGTGGCAAGGAAATGTGATTGTCAACCTGCTTTCCATTCCTTAAGGTCACAATGGAATTGACATGGTGAACAGGTTCCTCCACATGGTTCACTTGCCTCCCCCGAGGTACCACATTCTCATTTTGCACGTGTTGTTGCTGGTACATACGGGGGTTAGACTCAGGCTGGCTAGGAAAAGACCCTCTCTCTCTTTCATGTACAGACTGAGCCAATTGGCCCATCTGAAGCTCTAGAGATTTGATGGTCTGCTGATTTGAAGTGAGAACTTGACTTGTGGATGACATAAAATTTTTCACAGAGTTCTCAAGTCCACGAGTCAAGTTCTCAAGCGAATTTAACCGGGTTTCAAAGTTGTTAGAATTTGGGAAACCTGGTTGGTTGGTGCTTGGAACTTGGGATGGCTGATATGAATGAGCATGCATGAGAGGTTGGTGTGGTTGATTAGGTGGTCGAGAGGAGGTTGAAGGACCACCCGGGGCATTATTTTGGTTCCATAAAAAATTGGGGTGGTTCCTCCATCCAGAATTATAAGATGATGAGTATGGGCCATTTCTAGCTCTGTCATAGATGACGTTGACACATTCCATCTCAGGAGGAATGGACGCACACTCGCTTTCTATATGACCTATCCTACCACATGAATGACAGGGAACTCGACCAGATGTGGACATGTGAGGTGCACTTTGTTGGTTTTGGAGCTCAATCGAATCCATACGGCGCATTAAAGCCGCCATGCGTGCCTCGGTGGCCGTAGTGGTATCGATAGCAAATGCGGCACCTGATCTAGTCGAGTTTGCATTCGCGATCCTTGCTCCTATACTAGATGATGCAGGTGGTTCCCTTACACTCTCCCATTGCATTGTTTTCTCAGCAAGGTCTTCTAGGAAAGCCCATGCCTCCCTTTCATCCTTTCCCAAGAACTCTCCTTGAGACATGGACTCAAGGAGCGTTCGGGACGGGATGTGAAGACTCTCGTAAACAATTTGACAAAGACGCCACAACTCAATGCCATGGTGAGGGCATGAGGATAGTAGCTCCTTGAACCTCTCTAGATATGCATGAAATGTCTCGGTCTCAAGTTGATAGAACGAATTGATTTCGTTCCTCAATTTTTTAGTCTGATGATTTGGAAAGTATTTCTTGAGGAATGCAGATTGAAACTCATCCCAAGTCCTAAAGACATTCGCCTGGTTGCTGTACAACCACTTCTTGGCATCATCCTTCAGCACGAAGGGGACAAGCCTAAGATGGATGAAGTCTGTGATAAGTTGTTGCAGCTTGAACATAGCACAGACCTCCTCAAATTCCCTGAGAAAGATATAGGGGTCACCTTTCCCAGTGAAGTGAGGGAGCATGGAAATAAACTGAGGCTTAACCTCAAAATGGTTCCCATTAGCCTCTGGCAATATGATGCATCATGGTAGAGTAGTACGACTCGAGTAGCATCGATCACGTAGAGGTATGGGAGCGACAACTGGAAGCACAGGTCGAACAGGTGGGTCCAGCAACTGCTCCTCCTCACGGAAATTAGCAGCCATTGAACCCGGACTGTGTGCGACACGAGAGGAGGAAGGTGTCGAGAAATTGATGACCGAAGCCGGATTGACAACGGTCCTCGTCAAACGACCACTCTCGTCTCGTGTCCACGAAAGCATGCACAAAGGTGCACACACACCAAAACCTTTTTTTTTGGTTTTTTTTAACAAAGAATGTGCGTAGAGGAGAAGACGGGGGGACACAGGAGAGAAAGAATGACTCAGGAGAGAAGGGAAGAAGTCCTTATGCTACGGCGGATGGGTCCAAGTAGAAGCACACAAGCAAACAAGGCTCAAGCAATCCTAAGGTCGCTATAGGTCCTTACAGCTAGACGACGCCTAACTGCGAGGTCACACGGCCTCAACACGCCTCACCTCCCTACGACAAGGACCACAAAGCCCAGCAAGGGAGCCAAGCTCCGGAGATCTCGTCTCTCCTATTATCGACAAAGTGGGCAACACCGATCAGGTCATGACGGTCGGGACCGGTTCACTCTCCTAATGCGCCCGAAGTCCTTAGGGCCAATGTCTACTTGATTAGTGTGGTTTTTGGGGCGAAGGAAAGGGTGATGAAATCCCCCACCTTATCTTTTATGGGACAGCCCCTCCTTAGTAGCGTTTTGGAGTCCTAATCTAGGAATCAACTCTCCAAACAAACGCTCAACTCACACTTGTTTCAATGCACTTCCTACTAACTAATGCATGTTCATACGAAATGCATGAATGAGAGTAGAAGGTGCGTACCTCACGCCTGCACTCAGCAACTGAAAATAAAGCTAAAATGAAAGACAATCTATATGCCTAAGTCGCATACATGATGTATGACCTAAACAAAAGAATGCCTAATCTTTTGCTTTGTGTTTTAGGGTCCAAGTTGCTTAAGGGAAGTTGATTATTAATCTGGGAGCAATCTAAGAGTCAGAACATGCAAAATTGAGTCCCAGATTACTAGATCAATTAGAGCAACAACACAAAGAAAATAGAAGATGAACAGAGCTCACTAGACCGCTGATTGGCGGTCTGAAGTGCCCAGTTCGTCTTGAAATTTCTCCAGTAGCCTCCCCTTGCTATTCCTAGTCTCTTGAAACAAAGAAAAACTACAAAACACAAATTAAATCCACTCGAATTGTCCAAACAAGAGTCTGGACTGGCACCTCCCCGACAACGGCGCCAAAAACTTGTTGAACGTTTTAATTTAAACCGCAAGTGCACGACCGCGTTGAAGCGGTGGAAAATACGGGTCGTCCTCAGGGAGGTGAGCAGCCTCTCGTTTGCACGAAATCAAGTGGCGAAAAGATGGAGAAGAGAGTGGATTATGCTACGCTACACTACACTACGAAGTATGAAATGCGAAAGAAAGCAACAAACGATTAACTAAAAACTTAACTAAGAATGAAAGAAGAGTGCTGGAATTCAGAAATGGAAAACCCCTAAGGGGTGGAGTGAGTGCACACATGCAAAGAGGTGGGTGTTGAACACATTCTTTAAGCACAAATAAAGGTGGTGTTATCATGCATAGGAAGTGTCTAAATGTTATGGCAAAACCTATCAATCCATTCACCATCCAAGTTGATTAACATTTACATATACAAGTTGTTTATTTCAGAATCTAAACAAGCATGAGAGGTGTCTAATCATTTTGGCAAAACTCATCAAGTTATAAATTCTATCCTAAACAAACAAGCATACATTCATGTTTTATCAACACATTGGAAATAAAGAATTCATTCCATTCTCTATTGCATGTATGAACATCTACTCCACCCCCCAAAGGGGATGGAACTCATCACTACACATTACACTAATTATTAAACTAAGCAAAGAAAGCATATTAACTAGCTACTAAAACTAATGAAATGAAATTAAACAAAGTAAAACAAGAAACATAAAACAAACAACGTAATAAAGAAACATTTATTAAAGTGACTCACATTTCAAGTAGCATCCGCCTACTTTAGTGTGTGCTTCAAGGCCTCACTTCTAGTAGAAAGAATAGCCACTTAAAATATGGAGTGCTTACAATAGAAGGAGAAGAGTTCTATTTACAGCCAAAGAAAAAGGCAATCCGGGACAAACCCCCGATGTGGGACTAAACAAATACCAGAAATGGACTAAATACACACTAATACGCGACCCACCAAAATTAGAGAGGATTTGGGCCAAAACAGACTGCCAATTGGCGGTCTATATGGTTCGGATCCCGCTAAGTTTTCTTCTGGGCTTTTCGGGATGTCTTTGGTGATCTTTGATGCATCTACTTTGCTTGCTGGAGCTCCGACCCGAATAGAATTGCCAAAATACTCCCCATGATGGTGTGGAGTATTTTGTTTTGCTCTTTGGTCCTTTGGTCTTACGTTCAGGTCCTTCTCCCTTGCATCTCAGTCCCTAGATCTCACAATTCAGTCATTTTTCCCAGCTTTTGGGTCCTTTTATGCTTCATCTCTTCAAACCTATTTATTCCTGAAAACTAAACATAAAACTCATTACATAGCATTGTTTAGGTTAAAGATAATGGATATAAGATGCAAATATGAGCATGAAATGATGTCAATCATCTACTGTCTGACAATGAAAAATCTTTGTATCCAGCTTGCACCAAGTTCAGTAGGTTATCCACAGTTTTAAGGTTGTATACCTTGAAAGTAGCAAACGGTTGCAGTGATGTTGGTTTCGCTGCCCTACTGAAGTTCTTGAAAGAGATTCTTCCAGATAGAGACAAGCTTCCAGATCATACCTATGAGGGTAAAACGATATTGTGTCCTATGGGGATGCAGTATAGGAAACACATGCATGTACTAATGATTGTATACTCTATATCGGTGACTCTGAAAAACCTGCATTATGGTTATGTTTGTAATGTCTCATGGTACAAACAAAAGAAAAATATGAGTGCTCATGAGAATGGAAAACTACAAGGTTGCCCTGCAAAGGTGATGTGGTATCTTTCGAAAATTCCAAGGTTGAAGCGTTTACTTGCATATTTTGAGGACTCGAAGAACCTGATATGGCATAAAGATCGAGAGACAACAAATGTTCAGTTGCTTAGGCATCCTGCAAATTCTCCCTAGTGGTAGAAAATTAATTTCGACTTCCCGTTATTTGGTTAGGAAACCAGAAGCTTCAGACTTGGTCTTTGTACAGATGGAATGAATCATTATGGTAGTTTGAGTACCCTTCATAGTTTGTGGCATGTTTTGCTTGTTATTTACAATCTCCCATTGTGGTTAAGTATGAAACGCAAATACATGATGTTGCAGTTAATGATTTTGGTTCCAAAACAACCAAGAAACAACATCGATATGTACTTGAGACCCTTAAGTTGACCAAAAGACATTGTGGGAAGATGGTGTGCAAGTTGATATGCCTATCAACAACAATCATTTACTATGCGTGCAATGATCTTTGGCACAATAGATGACTATCCGACAAAGCATGTCCATGTTGTGAAGAGAACACATGTTCTTTGTTTTTGCATAAGAAAAGGGAGGTTGGCCTCCAGAAATTTATTGCTTTTTTGGTAAGTAATACATTCCTTGTATTAGATACATATAACTAATGAAAAAGAGCAAGCTAATCTATAGAGACAACAACGCAAAAGAAACCAAAAAAATCAGGCGATAAACGCCAAGCTAGTGCAAGCGAGTGTCGGTTGTAGATAGTAAACCCTAGATCCCCGTCCGGTCACTACACTATGGCCCTAAGCAGAGCATTTACCGAGCACTTGGTCCAATAGTACATCAAGCCAATAAAAGGGGACCTGTAGCAGATTATTTGCGTCATGTCCAAACAATCTCAAAGGAGAAGAACTCCGGAGCTTCAGTAGCCTTCTTCACACGGGGGGCCCTCACCCTCATAACCTGTGAAACATCCATGCACAAATCCTTCTAGCTTCTTCGTTCAGCACAGAAAGTTCTATAATTTTGCTCCGCCCATAACTCATGTATCGTGGCAACAAAGGCTACCTTCGTCCAAGCCTTCATAACCCATGTGTGGGTCCTATATTCCCGTTCAGTACGCTCGATTTCATTTATAATATTATCTTGACAATTTACGGAGAGCTTCACTCTAGAGTAAATCTCCACCCAAACCCACCGAGCAAATTCACAACCTAGAAGAACATGGTCATTTGTCTCCGCTTCCAGCTCACAAAGATGACAAACCAGACACCCCATAATATGCATGTTACATTGCTGCATTAAGTCACGAGTGAGGAGGCACCCATGGGTAGCCTTCCAAAGAGTCATTGCATGCTTAGGAACACGATCCCTGTACCAAACGAAGCTATGCCAAGCAGTAGGGGCGGGAGGGTCAGCAACAAGTGCCCAAGCATGCTTCATCATAAACTTCTGTCCAGCAGCACCCCCGTCCCAAATCAACTCATCAGCAACCCCATTCGGTGAAATAGCTGTGATTTGCAGCCAAAGTTGTTGCATCTGCAAGGAGCGAGGGGGAGGGAGAACTCAGCAGCCATCACGAATAAAGAATGACACTCCTATGTCCAACCGATAACCTCCCATATCATATATGAGGTGGTCACCCTAATGTTCACAAATCACCAGTCTACCTAACCATGGATCTTCAAAAAACCGAACCGATTCCCTACAACCAATTTTGTACCAGAATTTCGTACAAGCGATCTCCTAGACACGGAGGATCCCCTTCCAAGCCCATGAGCAAACCGAAGGTGGCCGCGTCACCCATATACTCTTGCCTCGTAGGTACTTGTGACACATCCATCGAGCCCATAGCGAGTCATCATTGGAAATAAGGACCCAGAACAAACGAAGCATCCCCGCATCATTCCATTTGATTAGACTACGTATCCCAAGCCCACCAGCCTCCTTTGGTAGACAACAGTCGCGCCATGAGACCATCACCACCGGTTTTGATGTACCATGACCGCAAATAAAGTGACACATAATTTGCTCGATTTCATGGAGTACCTTCCGTGGGAGCAGGAAAGAGGAGCTCCAATAGACGCTAAAAGAGGCAAGGATCGATCGCACAAGCTCAAGTCATCCAGCCATGGAGAGAAGTGCTTTCTTCCACGTACCCAACTACCCTCGTAGACCTGCTTTGAGATGCAGGAATTGAAAAGAGGGAGGCCCAAGAAGGTGACCGAGAGGTCAACTTCCTGCATACATAGGTGTGCGCTGATCCAGGCCTTGTGGGTGGCCTCGACCACCAAAGAAAAGTTGTCTTTTATCCGCATTGAGGTGGAGCCCAGATTGTTGTGTAAATATCTCCATAAGAGTTCTGAACGCCACCGCGTTTTTCTTTGAAGCTTTAGTAAACACCATGAGATCATCAACGAAGAGTAGATGAGAAACAACCACCTCGCCCATGTGCATAGGCTTAAGCACACCATTAAGGACAACTTTACGAAAGGAAGCACTCAGAATTTTCATACAAAGAGCAAAGAGGTAAGGTGCGATCGAGTCCCATTGTCATAGTTCGTTGCTGGCCCAGAATGGCTCAGAGAAGGACCCATTAACCAATACAACAAAGGAGGCATGAATACATGTACGGATCCACTTACACCATTGAGCTGAATAGCCAAAACGTGCCAGTACATGCAATAGAAAATCCCACGAGATATAATCATACACCTTCCGGAGATCAAGCTTCATACACATTCACCCTTCCCCTTGCTCATGGTGCAAGCGATGGCAAAGCTCGTGCGCAAGCAAGATATTGTTGGAGATGTGCCAACCAGGAATGAACACACTTTGAGAAGGGCTCATAAGACGCCCAAGAACCTTCTTCAACCTATTCGCAAGTATCTTAGTGATGAAGCAGTAGAAAAATTTACATAACGAGATGGGCCTCAAGTCGTTTACTATCTGGGGTGACCTCTTCTTTGGGATGAGAGTGATGCTCGTCTTGTTGAATTGTTTGTGGAGGCCCTTGCCAGCCATGAATGCATGAATGAGACGAAAGACATCTTGTTTAAGAACCGCCCAAGCAAAGCGAAAGAACATGGCATAAAAACCATCGGGTCCTGGTGCTTTGACAACGTTCATATAGAAAACCACATACTCGAGTTCCTCCATAGTAATCGGGCCATCCAATATTGCACTCTCCACAATAGAGAGTTGGGGGAGGTGAAGAGTTGGATCTATAGGGTGCACCTGCACATTATTGGAAAACAAGTTAGAGAAATGATTTCGAAAGGCATGACGAATGTCATCCTCCCCCTTAATGGTGACTCCATCCTTCTCCACCACACGGATCGTGTTAATAGCTCGCCTTGCCCTCACGGAGGAGTGAAAAAAGCGCGTATTGGAATCTCCCTCATTTAGCCAACGAACCCGAAACCGTTGCCAAGCAAAGGACTCCTCTATGACCAGGGCATCCTCAAGTTGATGCCGCTTCTGCTGTAGGAAGGCATGACAGGCAGAATCATTCAGATGTCCGTCCATATCAGCACGAGCCAACTCCAGGTTAGCCCGGCCCCATAAGGTAAAAGATTCCAAAGGACCAAACCAAGCACGACTCCAAGAGGTGAAGGCTGCCCTGGTCTAGTTCAACCGGTGGGTGAGTCGAGCCATCCACATGAATGTTCCACGCAGCCTTGACCACGGTCATAAATTGTTCATGCTTTGTCCAAGCATTGACTAACCGAAAAAGGTCCACGTCTAGGTCTGCCCACCTCTTCAACATGCCCCACCAAGCCCCAATGGTCGCCAAGGTCCCGTTCGACTAGTGTGTACGATAAGTCCTAAAATTGGTGTAACCATGCACCGGAGTTGAGGGCACGATCAATTCTCGTCGCAATGCGCCCCGGCCCTTGGGAGAATTCGTCCACGTATAAGAACCACTTGTGGTTGGCACCTCCAACAACATTGCCTGATCAATACAAACATTAAAGTCCTTTACCGCCCATACCGGGATACCAAGACCCCCTCCTTCTCGTGGGGATGGCGCACCACATTGAAGTCGCCCACCACCAGCCACGGTGTGGTGTCTTGCGTGAGGGGCCCAATCCTGCCCAAAGGTCATGACTCTCCCTAGCATCATTAGAAGCATACACAAAGGTCACAAGGAAAGGAATTTGAGAGTGTTTCCATACCCCTCTCATATGAATGAACTGCGTGGAAGTGATAAGGGGCTCAAGGTCAACATGACTGTCATCCCATGCAACAAGAATTCGGCCACCACCACCCGACACACAATTTGACGCCCAACTCGCCTTAGGCCACATTTGGCCAGCAAAGGATTGTACTCGTTGTGGCTTTAGTTTGTGCTCTAATATGCCCACAATTTCCACATGCGTCCTGGATATCTTGTCTCTCAAGATACGTGTGCGTCCAGGTTTATTCGTGCCATGTACGTTTCATGAGAGGATCTTCATTGGGGAGAGACGTGAAGGGAAGGTCCATTTGATCCCATTGGCTACCCCGGAAGGAGTAGGAGAGACGTGATGGAGCTCTAGTGATCCACGAGGAGATACGTGGTGGAGGGGTGATTTCAGAATCTCAGCACTGATAGGCTATTTCCGTTCCCTCCTCCCCGGAGATGCATCTCTAGCCACCATCTCCGGTGTACTCCTTCTATCAGCAGCTCGCTCCCTTTGGCGTTTCTGTTGCACTATGCGCCATTCTTGCGACGCTTCCTTGTTTGGTTTCAGATTGGGCTTTCGTGAGGTTGGGCACCACGACTTTGGGTGTCCAAAGGAAGCGCAAAAGGTACAAGAGGGGGGCTTCCACTCATATTCAACAGTGAGCTCGTCCTCGTGTCCTTCCTCATCTCGGATAGTGATTACATTTGGAAAAGAAAAACCCACCGTGATCTCCACGCAAACCCTTGCAAAAGCAAGCTTCCAGCAGGCCGCAATATCCTCGTTCATGTACAAAGGGCTTCCAATAACACTCCAGCAAGTTCCAGGATCGTAGGTGACCAAAAACGTAGATTAGGCTCTGGAAATCGTACCCACACAGGCATAGAGGCCACCTTCTTCCTCTCGAATCGGAATTCAGTTGTCCACTCTTGTAACACCAAAGGGGACCCACGAATTAACCATGGCCCCCTTCTAATGCATGCTTCTTGTCCTCCCCGAGTGTGAACCAAAAAATAATAAAATTATTCTTCTTCCAAAACGCCTCCAAGTGGCCCAAGATCTTCCATATTTTCTTCAAGTGAGTGACCAACGTAGGGAGATGTGGTTTGAAATCCACGAAGTGCCCTACAAACATGTTTGCCCACTTCTTGGCCGTCTTTTTTACAACCTTGCTGGAATAAGTCCAAAACCTCTTCTCGGTAACCTCAGTAGGAGGGACAAAGTGGAGGGTCTTAGGCGCTCTAGTGGTTGGAAGAAATTGGTCAGCCCACACACGAGGCTCCCCCACAAACGCATCTTGATGGTGACGTCGGGAAGGAGTCATGGACCTTGAACAGGAGGCAGTCCGCCTCCTAGAGCCCTCATGGGTCCCCTCGAAGATGAGAGGGGCACATGGAGCTCCTTCCAAATCAGAAATCTGAGACATTAGAGAAAGAAAAAGAGAAGAAAGAATAGTGGAAAGGGTTTGGCGACTAGGGGAACCCTAGAATTGCTAGAGCCCCATTGTTCCTCAGAGCCCCTAGATTTCAAGAATCCCCTAGTCGGCTGAATATAAGAGAACGCGTGTTCCTTGCAGCTAGCCAATGGTGGTAAGAAGGTGTTTCTTGGTCATCAGAGATTCCTTCCTATAAATGATACCTATCATAGATTGAAGAAGACATTCAACGAAAAGCAGGAATATAACGAACCACCCAAAGTAATCAGTGCCAAACAAACATATGAATTTGTGAAGAACATTAAATGTGAATTCGGTAAGCCTTACGACCACAGAAATGGTAAGAGCAGTTGAAAAAAGAAATCCATATTTTTTGACCAACGTTGATGACAAACTTTAGAAGTTAGACATTGTATAGATGTCATGCATGTATAAAAAAATATTTGTCATAGTTTACTAAGAACTCTTCCTGGTAAGACAAAAGATGGTTATCAAACCAGACTTGATTTGGTAGAATTTGTATACGAGAAAATCTAGCACCAGAGGATAATGGGACTCGTAAAGTTTTACCACCAGCTTGTAACACATTGTCCAGAAAAGAGAATATAACTTTGTGTCAAAGTCTACATAGTGTCAAAGTACCGTAGGGGTATTTTTCAAATATTAGTAGTATGGTTTCGATGAAAGATTTGAACTACTTTGTTTGAAATCTCATGATTGCATGTATTGATGCAACAACTTCTGTCTATTTCTATTTGATTGATATTGCCGACACACGTCTAGCAAACAATTATCAAGCCTTGTTTATTCTTTAACAAGATTTATAGGAAAGTACTTGATCTGAATTACTTGCATAAGTTGCAGAATGAAGTGGTTGTTACAATATGTCAATTGGAGATGTACTTCCCCCCATAAATTTTTGACATCATGGTGTCTTTCGTGGTTCATGTAGTCTGAGAAATTAAATTAGCTGGTCTGGTATATCTATGAGGTGGATGTATCCTCTTGAGTGTTATACATGTGTGTGTTGAAGGGTTATTGAGTTTCGTAATGAGTACCTAACTCATACAAAAAGTGTTGGAGTTCCTAAGAATGGTCATGAAGACAGGGTTGGAGGTACAGTTACACGTGTTGCAAAGTTGATAAGTCTAGAGCACAAGGATCTCTTTAAGGCCTATGTTTATGTGTTGTGCAATTTCAATGAAGTTAAGCCTTTTCTAGAAGAGCACACGTCCCTAATGAAGGAATAACATCCTACATGGAATGACCAACAAAGAGTTAATGCTCACAATAAAACATTCATGTATTGGTTCAGGAAAATAGTGTACAACTGTAATGTTTCTGAGACTTTGAAGTGGTTGGCCTATAGGCCTAATTCTATTATCACATCTTAGAGTGGTTACGATGTCAATCGATACACCATCTACACCAAAATGGAAGATGACAAAAGCAGAATGCAAAATAGTGGGATCAATTTAGTTACTGAAGCTTTTCATATCTCTAGTTTGAAAGATTAAAATCCTATATATGCAAAGATGGCATACTATGGTCAAATTGCAGATATATGGGTGTTGAACTTCACCTAATTCATGTGGTAGTATTTAAACGCAATTGGGTGGATTGGGTGGACAATAACAACGACCTTCGGGTGGACGAGTTGGGATTTACTTTGGTGAACCTTAACCAACGAGGATTCAAGGAAGAACCTTTTATTTTGATGTCTAAAGAAAAATAGATTTTTATATAGTAGACCCCTGCGTAATCACTGGTTGGTCAGTTTAGAAGGAAAATGACAAATTATTTCTCAAGACGATGTCAATGATATTGAAGAAATTCCCCCATTTTCAACACAAGTACTTCAATTGAAGCCAGTCGATGATGATAGAAATGTTGATAAATTACTTATTCGGAGGATCATGATGAAGGAATATGGTCCAAAGGTCTTGATAACAAAGAAAGAACAAGAAAATCTTAACCTAGGGTTTTATTAGTTTATGTTAAGAACTAATGAGTTAATTGTGTTATGAACTGACCCAGCTTACAATGTACATTGAGTTTATTCATGTTTTTTTATTCTTAAGATATTCATAAGAAAACATATTTTTCCCAGAAATCAATTGTAAAAAATAAATGACATAAATGCCTTTTAAAGAACAAACCAGTCCATTAACAGAAGTGTCCTTTAAGCGGAAAGGACACTTTTTTGAGTTTAGAGAATAGACAAGTATGTCTTTCAAAGGACACCTTATTTGGAGGCAGAAAGAATTTGAACCGTCTTTCGAGTTTCAAAGACAAATTCGTGCTTTGAAGGACAAACCAAACATTTAACGAACACACTTGTCCTTTAAGGACCCTTTCATGATAATGAACAGACAAGTACTTTAAAGGATATTTTTGGATATAAGTGTCCTTTAAAGCATAGGCTTGTGGTTTAAAAGAACTTTTTCTAGTTTTAAAGAACAGAACAATTTCAAATTTATAATTTGTTTCCTTAATTTAGAATTACAAAAAGTGCATATAATTATGGTTAACAAGATTCCACATCAATTTTCTGCCATCAAAAATTGTCTTTTGAGGTTGGAGTCCCTAAGCAAATACATTGCGATTTTGCCTCTGACTTAGTGCAAATATTTGATGTCCATTTTAGCTCTAGGATGTACGTCTAACAATAAGCATTTTATCCAGTGAAAGACATACACTCCACAATCCTCGCTATCGGGTGCATGGTGTTGGCACTTTTCCCCTTCATAGGGCAGTTTCCAGTCGATGTTAAAGTAGGTTCTCCAAAATTTTGCCATTATTACCGCACATTGTTCATGGACACACACTATTGTTGGATCAATATCTTTATCAACCCAAGGAAGACTATAGAGGTGTATTATTTGTTTAGTTCTTCCGTCCACAGTCAGCAGTGTCTAATGGTCTTTGTTTAACAACGGTTTTGCAATGATTGTATCCTTTGGATCCCATTTTTTTGGCTAAGGCTAAAAATAACTCATAGCAATTGGCCTTCATAGAAGAGGTTGTCGGGTAGGTAATGAAAATCACTTACCTTTGGTAGCATCCTAGCTTTTGTTTTTGCTCCAACACAACAAGCAATGCGTCTATTAACTGTCCATTAAAATAAGTACAAATAACTAGTCATTCCAGTGGATTAACCCAAAACTCGATTCACAACAAAGAAATATACTTATGTCCGTTGATAGATCTTTGCCTTTGGTGATAGATCTTTTAGGTTTACTAACCCCTCCCCATCCTTTGACCACACGACTTTATCCAAATTTTTCCCCGATGTTAAAATAAGAAGCACATTTTTTTCCCTCAATTGTCAACCCAGTCATGACTTTTAGGTTGGTGTTTTTATTTGTTTGTGTGGGTCAGTTGGCTAGGAAGTTTTTGTTTGGAGAATTCACTTTGTCTGAAATTTTATTTGCATCATAATTCAACCTCTCCAACACAACTGACTCTTCTGTAATTTGTTCTCTTTCTCTTTTCTTTTCTGTGACGTTCTTCTTTTGAACCTTTTTTTCCTGTTCAGACTTCTTAGTCTTCTATTTTATTACCTCTCCTTTTTCTCTTCTTCTTCTTCTTCTTCTTCTTCTTCTTCTCTTCTTCTTCTTCTACCTGTTCTTCCTTTTCTTTTCTTCATTTTTCCTTTTTTTCTTTCTTTCTTCTTCATCCTTTTTCTTTTTCTTCTCCACTTCTTCCTATCTTCTTTCTTCCTCTACTTTTTTCGGCCTTGATTCTTCATCATTCTCTTTCTCCTCCTCATCCTTCTTCCTCACTTCTTTTCCACCCAAGAAGGATAGATTCATCGTTTTGTTCTGTTAAATATCAAGTAAGATGATTACTAAAAGAGTTGTGGTTAAAAGGACACATATGTCCTTTAGAAGACAAGACTGTTATTTGAGGACACGTTGACAAAAAAACCTTTAAAGGACAAACTTTGTTTTTAAAGGACACTACGAGCTTAAAGTACATACGTATCCTTTAAAGGACTTGGTTGTGGGTTTGAAAGAACATACCAATTCATTGGTGTAGATCAATTATGTGGCTTCAAACTGGGATGTTGAGGCACGTTCAGTAGGTGTTCTTAAGCTCTCATCTCCAAGTTATTTGTTTCTTTCCCCTACTCGAGACTGTGGATCTATTGGTGTGTATTGGATACACTCTGGAAAAACATCTTTTGTCTTTTCCACATTATTTTTCCAGAATTGTATTTGTTTTGCATTCTCCATTGCTTTATATTTCTAGAACATTGTTTATTTAGCATTCTCAACCAATTTTTTATTTAGATCTTTGTTGGTCTACTTTGCCTTGAACCACCTCAATTTCATTTTTGTGAAGTTCACCTCATCTTGTAGTGGATCTCTCAGGATTTCGTGTGCTCCAATAGTTATTGCTTGAGGCTCTGTGTCTAATGTTTCTCATTCTTTGCTCCCTGGTGCTACAAGGGTCAACCTGTTCGTTAACCTCTCCTGTTTGTACATATTAAGGTTGTTCTAGCTCTTCTAAATGTCTGACTTCCACATGTCCATTGGCTATTTTTGAACGGTGATGTCCTATCTTTCCAATTTTTTCAACATCTTCCCTGACCCAAGCAAAGAGCTCCATCAATTGTTAACTTCTCTCACAACCATACCTACAACAATATGTCGATATTTGGTCTCACGAAAACCTATTAAAAACATAAAATGTTTTGGAAATATTTCAAATTTGAATTATTTTTTACATGAAGTATACCTTCACATCCATCAACGTTCCCCTTCTTTGGGGTAAGATTGCTTGAAGATTTCCTTTTCTTCAGTTCTATACATGCCTTTTCTATGCCAGCATGTAGGAACTCAAAAATCACCTCTGCCCAGGCATACTTTCTCATGTCTTCCAGTCTTTTGATAGAAGACATGTACCATTCATTGACTTTATTTGTGCCATCGTAAAATAGGAATGTAGTAAAAAGAAGATAGATCAGTAGTTTGACGTATCCAATATCATCTCCCCTTTCCCTGGCCTCCCTCCGTTGTATTATTAATTCCTTCTTATCCAGTCTCCGACCAGCTTATTTTGTCAATTGCTTTTTACTTATGTCGACATGCATTCCTCCATTTTCCAGTCCTAATATGACTGCCCCCATCAGTGTTGTTGAAATTCCGGAGTTTATTCGCTATCCTAAACCCACCTTCTTCTACCTCAAAATTTTCAATCATGAAGTCAAGGAGGTCATTATCTACAGTGATTCTTTGCATACTCAGGAATTTAGCGAATAGAGTCTTCTGGAATATTGTCGGTTGGTTTTTGTAATGAGTGAAAGCTCGTTCTTGAATGGTTCTCACGTACACTTCGACGGTTGAAAGTAATTGGAAGTCTGCAATATAAACATTTTCATTCATTAGTGCAAAATGGCTTAAAAGGACATACCGGACCCAAATAAGGTGTTTGTGCAAGAGAATCAGGTTGAAAGTGGATTATGTGAGTCAAAAGGAAAGCAATTGAAAGCAGAATCTAGCAGAATTTAAATTCTGTTTGACAAAATTCAGTTGTTTGTGCCTGTACCTGGAATCATATGGAATTCAAATTCTGTTGTTTGTGCATATCACTGGAATTTATTATAAATTGTAAAAACAATGTAATTTTGTTATTGTTCTTTACAATATGTGAAGGAGATAAATGAACATTAAACCAAATACAAATAAATAATATAAGAACACAAACACAATTAAATTAAGGATAATGTTTTAATCCTGTCAAATGTAATTAAAATTAAAATAAAATTCAATTTTTTTCCCTCAGTTTGCTCCTTCAAGAAGAGTTATCTTCCTGTCAGGTGCAATGTCCATAAGAGAGAGGTGTTAGTCTCATTCTATGAAACTCAAATGACAAACGAAAAAATACAATTCAATTTTAAATCATACATAGAATTCAAATTCCTTCACCAACCCAGATTCAACTTAAGGAAGTACCAAACACAACAAATTAACACCAAAGGAACATATTAAAGTATTAAACCCATCAACATAAATACCTATATTTAAGGGAATTCAGGAAGGTAATATGCCACATGCGTATTAGACCTTCTTCACAAGAAAAGTACAAATACGCTTCTTGTTATTTGTCAAGGAATATAGACATACCACAACCAAATACACTCTTTGTAGATAAATAAAGGTTTATACCAACCAGAGTACGTCACCGTAGGTGGCCGGAAGGGATAAGCAAAGGCTGGAGAGGGTGGAGGTAGGAGATCGAGAGGGCTGAAGAGAAGGTGTCACCACAGTGGATGAGGTAGGGTTGGAGTGGGTCAGAGGGGTGGGGGGGGGGAACTTTACTCCAAACCCTTCATTTTCAATCCCCTAACCCTAAACCCAAAATTTTCAATTTTCCAAGATATGCACAAACATATGGAAAATACTGGGTCAAACCGTCAAAGGGAAAGCATTTTCTTTCCATTGGATTCCAACCGTAGAAACCCCCCTTAAGAGGACAGAACCCGACTATGAAAGGACACAACCTCCACTGTTTAAAGGACATGCCCTAGCAAACTTAACACGACCACACCATGGTGGTCGAAAATGACGATGGTGTTTTCACGACTACCAACTCACATGCTTTCTACCGCTAGTACTCGAAACTTCGATGTTTTGGACTTCCATGTTTGATGTCATTTCCTCGATTTTGGTTTTTTGTTGGGGTCAGAAGACTTGGAAAGGCAGTTCTTTGAAAAGTTACAGACCTATTTTGTTTAATTGAACGAATCATTCCCACCACATCATGGCAAACCGCAACTAATTCCCACTCTATTACAAAACCAATTTGGAATTGCTTTGATGTGGCTAGGGAGTGGTTGACGTGGTTGGCTTGTTCACTCTATAAGGGAACTATTTCCTACTCTATCAGAGAATGAATTTGCTTAAAAAATCCAAAACAAATCCTCAAAATTGGTTGACGTGGTTGGTGAGTGGTGACATGTTGTGTCCATGTACAATCCTCTTGCAAGCATCTGTTTGTATCAGTCCACGTATAGGGCAACCCTTTTGAGTTTTAAGGAACAGACTTGTGTGCTTTAAAGGACATACGTATCTTTTTAGTGTTAATCGTGTTTGTCCACTACATCTATATAGTTCAAATATCTGTTTATTAATTGTGTTACAAGTTACAACATTAATCGTGTAGAATTTTTCCAATCCATGTTTCTGAAGGTCTTCATTTGCTAAAAAATCCATATTCTTCTTTAACTTCTTGTTGCATAAAATCCTATATCGTCTTCAATTGACCATTCGAACATATAACACAATATTTACCGAATGCATTTGGTTGTCCAAACTTGTGATTCTACTTAGGGTTTTAGGTGACCAAAATGTATTCAGGCGACAACGTAAGATAGGTTTCTGATGCTTTCCAATGAAAAGGAAAATTAGGCATGGATTCGGTGCACAAAGAAGTTAAACAACCCCCTCCATGGACGTTCGTTCAAAGATTCCGTAAGCGAATTTGGAGTTCACTATCCACACATTTCAGAGGACCAACTTGTTGCGGTCGATCGAGGTGCTAAGAATTTAGTCATTAGAGTTCCCCAATGGTTATCCGCACCATTAATGGACGATCATTGGACGCGAATTTCCCAATTCTCACTTGATGTTTTCTATATAAATAGGTTTTCATTCACTCTTTCTTCATTATCCATCTTTTCTATAAATATTCTAAACTCTTTCTTCTTGTCAAAGTCTTCCAATCCCTACTATCTAAACCACTTTTCAATGGCTCCTCAGAAGGTTCTTTCCTCAGAGAAAGTGGTAACCCCGACTAAGATATCAACTGAGAAGAAAAGGATGAAGCCGGTCCCTCTGGCAAACCAAAGTCGTCTTAATCCCGACATCCCATCCACGTCGACGACATTGGCGGAAGAAATTCCCGAAGAGTTCTTCCCTTATTCGCCATCCTACGTCTTCATCCACCAAAAAGTGGAGTGACACTTTCTATCGATTAGCAGTGCCAACCATATTCTGGGGCGGAAGATTGTAATTAACGTTCTCAAAGAAATTGACCTCTCAACTTTTCTCACCAAAGATCATCTGGGTGATTTTTTTCCATAACAAGCTTCCAGTGAAATTTTCCTTCAAAATTTTATGCCAACCTTATAGAAATCACCGCTCAATATGACACTTAAAAGGCCCTCACATCCAAAAACAACAAATTTCTTTCACTAGCACTACCTCACTACATAGGGAAATCACCATTCTCCCAAGTGCAGGGAGATGACATCTACAACTTGGCTTGGGATGAGGTATGTTGCTCCATCGATCAATTCGTTGATGTAACCAATCCAAGAGTTCCACCACAACTACGTCACTCATCTAGCAATCATTGGTAAAGCCCTTTGCCAATTCATCTCCTAGACTCTTTACATTTGCAAATGTCATCAAGATGAACTCGGTCGTGAAATGATTAAATATTTAAAAAGTCATTTGCATGGATTTTTTGAATTTTTTGTTGTTTTTTGGATGTATGGAAATTTAATATTAAATAACATAGATAACTTTAATTGGTTTAGCATATGTAGCCATGATCTTTAAAAAAAGATCATCCTGGTTATCTCTCTCTGCGACGTCAACTTTTTCTCTTCACAACCACGTCAATTGTGGCAGGGTTTCCGACAGAAGAATCATGATTTGTGGATTCTTTAAATCATTAACAATTTGTGATTTTAGAAAAAAGAGGAAACCATTTATTTCCAAACAAATGACGACACACATCTATCGAGTCCAGGACGTAACGTGGGTGTCAAGCGTTGGACACCTACATCTCCAGCACTGGACACAACCAGAATTGGACAGGCTTCTGGAAACATTTTAAACACACTTTGGACAAACTCTTAATTGGCATGTGTCCATATCTGGACAAACTCTAAACTGGCTCGTGCCAAGGTTTGGTCAGACTTTGGACACACATTGAATTGGCTCATGTACAAGATTGGACTAGGTACTGGACATTTTGGACACACTCTGGATACTAATGAATGTGTGTCTAGAATGTGTCCAATAGCCAGTCCAATCTTGGACATGAGGCAGTTTAGAGTTTGTCCAGAGTGTGTCTAGAATGTATCCAGAATGGGTTGAGCAACCAGTCCAATCCTAGACACGAGTCAGTTTAGAGTTTGTTCAGACCTTGTCCATAATGTGTCAAGAGTGTGTCGAGGTTTGGACACGAATGGATGTGTTTACAAAATGTTTCCAAATTCCTTGACATGAGCTAGTTTAGAGAGTATCCAGATTGTGTCGTGAGGGTGTCCAAACCTGGACACAAGCCAGTTCAAAGTGTCTAGCGATCAGTCCAGATAGTGTGAAGAGTGTGTCCAACAGCTTTTCCACAGTGCGAGTTATTAAAAAAAAAGAAATCATTCATTTAACTCTTCAACGTAAATTGTGTCCCTTGTGGTTCCTTATAGTTTTATGTTTGTGGTTTAACATTCGACTTATGCTTTTGAGATACTAACTCTGACCTTTTATTCGTTGTAGACATCCTCTTTATTCCTGAAACTTAAACGTAAATCTCGTTTGATAGCATTGCTTAGGCTCAAAATAGAGGATATATGACATGTATATATGCATGATATGACGACACTAATCAAATACCCCTACACGTAGTTTTACTACTCCTGAGCAAAACAACGAAAAGAAAAACAAAGAAAGGAAAAACAAATAGAAAACAAGATAAGTTCTAACTCACTTTCGTATGAATCACAATTGCACTTAGCACATGTAAGAAGCTGTTAACCTTCTTGTGGCCAAGGAGGAGTGTTGTCTCTTGAAGGTTTCTAGTGGATATACCCACAAAATACGAACATTGATACACTATTCAACATTGCAACACAACTTGATGGACCTACCTTTGTCGGTCATTCAACATGGTAATCCTATAGGCCGACTCACTATATGTATCTAGTCCACACACCTAGCATAGGGAACCATTTGTGCATGTTTATTAAGGACTTAAGTGAAATACATTGGCAACCTTAACATCCTCAAGTGATACAAGTGTAAAGCGCATTAAGGTTCTTATTTGTATTACTAATTTTTTTCTCTTTTTTTCTTCATTTCTTTTCATCATTTTTTTAAAACTAGTTGGGGTTTAATTCTCCTAAAGTCGGATTTCGTGCATCATTGCCAGTGAGGAATTATACTATCATATACACCATCCCACAAATCTCGACATAGGGTGATCCCTACCACCCGTGTAATGGGAGTTTGGTCGGTGCATCCCAAGTCAGATGACTTGAAAGCACCAGGTACTAAGTCCCCTCGGACCTAATTTCCCAAGTGATAGGAGCCGTGCGAGAAGAGAGAATACCAAACTAAATTATTTGTTATCTAAATATGAACCAAAACCCCTATACTTAAGGTTTCACAACAGGAGTTTAGGATCCCTTACTACGACAAACT
Organism: Triglochin maritima; assembly: GCA_963682175.1. Lineage (NCBI taxonomy): Eukaryota > Viridiplantae > Streptophyta > Magnoliopsida > Alismatales > Juncaginaceae > Triglochin > Triglochin maritima. The sequence continues at coordinate 24,958,225 of OY821774.1, read as the reverse complement.
TCCTTGTACTAACAGACACAAATTATTCGACTCAGTTGGTTTAGTGTGGACTTCTTTATTTGTTTGAGTACTGAAATCTTACAAGTAGATAAGACCTAAAGTCAGAGTACTAAATATCCTAATGCATCATGTTCAAGTCAATTTTGGGAGCTTCTCCTTTGATTGCCTCGAAACGGGTTTGCATAAGCTAAACACATACACAAACCCCACAACATTTTTCTTTCGCAAACGCATCAAGTTTTGTTTTGAAAGAGATAGAAAATGGAGATACTTCCTCAACATCGGACTCCGTATCACCACCCTCCCCACAAAGGGACTGCATAAATGGTGGTGGCGGCAAGGAAATGTGATTGTTGACCTGATTTTCATTTCTTAAGGTTACAATGACATTGACATGGTGAACATGTTCCTCCACATGGTTCACTTGCTGCTCTCCATGTACCGAACTCTCATTTTACGTGTGTGGTTGCTGGTACATGCGGGGATTAGCCTCAGTCTGGCTTGGCAGTGTCCCTCTCTCATGTACAAACTGAGCCAATTGGCTGACTTGCACTTCCAATGCTTTGACCGAACTTTGCATGCTCTGCATGAACACTTGAAGGGTTTGCTCTAGAGTAGAGACCTTCAAGTCATCCTATTGTGGTCGACTCTGACTAGAATAACATAAGGGTGAGGCCTTAGGAGGTTAGTAAGTATAGGGTTGACACCTTTGATGTGGGGGTTGGTAGGTCACTGATGGGCATGGAGGGTGATAAGGTGGGGGTTGAGCTTGAGTGGTTGAGCTCTGACCGTGGTTTCACCATCCTGGGTTGTAGGACTGATTGTAAGGGGGTTGTTACGGGGCCACTGTTGATATATCGCATTTGCATGCTCAGTGTCTCTTGAAGCATAAGCACATTGTAAGTCACTATGTCCCGTAAGTCCACACCTACCACAAGCGGGAGTAGCGACCTGAGCTACAACAGCTCGATCCAACTCTAAACTCTTTATCCTACGCATGAGATCACTCATTTTTGCCTCAAACACGATAGTTGATTCGACTTGGTATGATCCAGCTGGACCAGAAGACATGGCGGGTTTTGACTCTCTCATGGTGTCCCATTGAAGGGTATGTTCAACCATTAATTCAAAAGTATCTGATTGATCGTTTTATATTTCTACCGCAAGTGCACGGCCGCGTTGAAGCGGTCGCAAATACAGGTCGTCCACTGGGAGGTGTGTCGACACTTGGTTTGTTCGAAGGTGAGAGGTAAAAGAAAGAGAGAAAGGATGGTTACACTAAACTACACTAAGATGCAAAAAGGAAATGAAGATAAGCAATAAAACGAAGCCCCAAAGGGGGTAGAGAAATAACGTGAACATAAAGAAGTGTGTGTGTGTTCATTAAGCTCCTCACAACATGTAGTGCATGAAATCATAAAACTACATCCAACTTTGCCTCTACATGAATTAAGATAAGACTACATCATTAAAACATACAAGACAATAATTGGAATGAAGCTACATGAACTCAAGTATAAAGACTATACCCTACTATGCCTCTACATGAATTAAGATTTCACTACATCATTAAAACATACAAGACATTAGCTAAGGTAAAGGCAACAAGAGCACATACACTACAAATTGTGTTTCCAACATTAACTTCATCCATATCCTAACCTTATCATTCCCCATAAAATAGGTCCACTAATCAAAGCATAAGCTAAGCTTCATTCAAGAGCATTAGCATATCAAAGATAAGAGTGAAAACCCATTAGATGGTTATGGAAATCAAATAAAGCTCATGGGATAAAGATAACACACACTTAATACACTACATGATTATATCACATATTTCTCCACCCCCCAAATGGGGATGGAACTACTCACTACTCATTACACTACTGATTAGACTAAGTAAAGAAAACATTTAACTAAGATACTAAAATTACTAAACAAGAAATTAAACAAAGTAAAGCAACCCACACAAAACAAGCAACATAACAAGACAAGATTAAAAGAAACAAATAAACTTTTATTAACAATGACTCACATTGAAGGTAGCATTCTTCTCCACCTTGAGTTATTGCTTCAAGGCTCACTCCTTAGTAGAGAGAATGCCACCAAACAATGGGTAATTACAATGGAAGGTGAAGAGTTCTATTTATAAGCATGGAAAAAGCTAATCGGGGACAATCCCCCGATGTGGGACTAAACCAATACCAAAAATAGACTAAGAATACACTAATACAAGCCCAGCGCAAATCTTAGAGGATCTGGAGACATATGGACTGCCAATTAGCGGTCCAAGACCGCCGATTGGCGGTCTATAAGCTTTGGATTCATCTGGGATTTGTTGTGGGCTTTGCTCCAGGTCTTTGTTGGTCCTTGATGCATCTACGTGGTTTGTTGGAGCTCCGACCCGAATCGAATTGCCAAAATACTCCCCATGATGGTGTGGAGTTTTCTGGTTTGCTCTTAGGTCCTTCTGTCTTACGATCAGGTCCTTCTGTCTTGCATCTTGGTCCCCAGGTCTCACAATTAAGTCCTTTTTCCTGCTTTTGGGTCCTTTCATGGCTCTTCTCTTCAAACCTCTTTATTTCTGAAAACTAAACATAAAACTCGTCACGTAGCATTGCTTAGGTGTAAGATAATGGATATAAGATACAAATATAAGCATGAAATGATGTCAATCAGTATCCCAATCTCATCAAAGGGTTTCATTTGGAAATCACCCTCACACATCGACTCCAATAATGTGCAGCTGTTATAGTTGAGGCCCTCATAAAAAATCTGGCACAACTGCCACAACTCAAGTCCATGATAATGGCAATGCAGGAGAAATTCCTTAAACCTCTCAAAGAAAGCATGAAATGATTCAGTCTCAGTCTGATACATTGGATGTATCTAGTGCCATATCTGTTGAGTCTTCCTTTAGAGGAAGAATCTCTTTAGAAAGACGGTTACTAATTCATCCCAAGATTGAATCGAGTTTGTACATCCTTCTTTGCATTATCCTTCAATGTGAAAGAAATCATCCTCAACAAGATGGAATTCTCATCAAGTTGTTGAAGCTTGAACTTGGAGTGTACCTCCTCAAATTCACGTATAAAGATATATGGATCTTTCTTATTGGTTATGAAGGTACAAACCGGTGATTCACGTACACCCCAACTTACGGCAAAGTCCTACATGATACCATCGCAAGCTGGGCACACCCGTTCTGTAGCAAAATGATAGTGTGCACCTCCAGGTCTTATCTTACGCTAGGCCTCTCTACATAGAGGTCTTTCCATTAGGCTCGTCGGCCCCAAACTAACAGTGCCATATTAATTAAATTTCAAAAATGCACATATAAAGCATCTAATTCACATAAACATATATAGACAATCATAATACGACCACTGTAAAGACTATCCTATGAGTGTCCACCAAAAACCCATACGCATGATAGCATACACAATAAGATAACCTTCATGCACATCTACATGGGAAGAAGTTCATGATTATAGCATTCACATATATCGTAATTATACAAGACATGATCTCGATAATAAGACTAGCTACAGTCATGAGAATTTTGTCAGAAGATGTCAAAATATATAGCAATAATATACATGCATGCACCCATGTTTTAGACCTTTCATAAATCAATAAAATAAGTAACAAATATCAGGAAGAAACTAAATATATTCATGCAATATAGGAGTAGCAAAATTAACAAAAACATGCAAACAACACGAGAGGTTTCATCCAACCTTTCCCGGATGCGTGGTCAGCAGAAAGGTGGTCCTGGTCAGACCTACGGCTTACATACTCACAAAACATGCCCAACAAACTCGTTCCATCACCAGCCCTGACGCGTCGAGGCGAGTGCACCCGCAGGAGCACATCGCACAAACCGTGTGCATGAAGTTTGTGGCTTGGTAGGATGGGGTGTGGGTCAGTTGGAGGCACCCATGGGGACTCACCCCCGTGCACTACCTCTGAACCATCAACTCTAGACAGTAGGCAGCAGCCGTACTTCCATCAACCAGCATTAACCTTGCCTTAATCATCAAGGAGCTCACACACGTGGAGACACACTTGGTTGCACTGCCCGCATACCCAACGCTAGCCTTCCCCCAACCTCTCTAGTTGCTGGCCCCTATGAAACCTGAGAAAACCAGACCTGGACAAGGTTTGAAGCCCCCCAGCAAAAGGTCCAGCCGGCCAACCATGGAGCGGAAGCAAGAGCTGTAGGCATGGTTAGCCCGTGGCTGGTGAAGCTTTCTCCATAACAACCCCACCAACCAAGCAACCGTCACCCCAACCCCAGGCCAATGCCCCAACTCACTCTCATACCCTTGGCTCAGGGGCAAACTGAGTTGAAGCAATCGACGTGCTTTGGATTGCTGAAAACCGTCTCTTGTGCAAGCTGAAACGTGTTGCACTTAACTCGCCGAAAGTTGCTGCTATCGCCGGAGTTGCTGCCTAAGGACTTGCCTGATCAACTGGAGAGGGAGAGAGAGAGGAGGAGAGGGGAATTGGTGTGTGAGGTGGGAAGGTGAAGGTGTGCCAAAAATGGCTTGGGTTGCCCACTTAGACCCACACGTCCCACTTTCCAAATCACAAACCAATCATGCGCACCAAATCATACCAAATCCCAATTAAGAATGATATCACAATCCCCAACCAAATTCTCCATACGTAAACCTTCCTAATTGTTGGGAGAAATACCACGTACCTTCCCTGCAACAGCCCCAAACTAGGCCCGAAAATATCAGCCCAAGATGTGCCCATGATCACACCACATCTTCTTAGATCCGCAAGATCTTGCAATATCTCTCCACATGCTCCCACCGAATTATTCTTCCCAATTAATGAGATTTGCATCCTGGATTTCTAACTCATCAATTCCAAATGCACCAACCCATGTAAAGAAAAAAAATCAAATCCAACGCCTCACATGCCCAAAGTAAAACCGATTAAGCCTAGTTGCACAAGCGCCCAATGCGACACACCCGCTCGACCAAAAATGAAACTTTTCCCCAAATGGAAACTTCTCCCAAAAAGGAAACTTTTCGTCAAAAAAGAAACTTTCCCCGAAGAGTGATTTTCCCCGAGAGTAACTGTTCCCGAAAAGGATACTTTTCCAGAAAATGGAAACTTTCCCACAACAAGTACAAATACCAAAACGCAAGCAAACAACATAACAAACCATCACACAAGTATAAAGGATGAAAATGGACTTTATTATGGTATCAGGAGAGCGGGTCTTATAGTAGAAGCCTAATCTAGCAAACACGACCTAAACAAGCTTAGGCTGGCCATGGGTCCTTTGACTAGACGACGTCTAACCGCCACTCTTTGCACTCCCTAATGCCTCACCTCCCTTTGCCGAAGGTCACAAAGTGGAATGAGAAAGTCAAGACCCGGAGGTCTCGAAATTCTCAAAATAACTAAGCAAACAACGACGTTCAGGCCATGACGTCGAGGATGGGATTGTCTCCTAAGTGCGCCTGAACCCCAGGGACAATATCTACTTGATTTTAGATTAAGGCATTGGATTAAGTGTAATTTTTGGGGAAAAGGACGGGATGTTGTAATCCCCTACCTTATCTTTAGACTATAGGTGGTTCCCCTTAAAGACATTTTAAATCCTTAATCTGTCAAGCAACTCACCAAACAAACACTCACCTCACTCTTATTCCAATGCAAGTCCTACTAACTAATGCATGAATGAGGGTAGGACATACGTACCACACGCCAGTGCTCAACAAATTAAAGTAAAGCTAAATGAAAGGCAAGCTACATGCCTAAGTTAAGTACATGATGTATGACCTAAACAAGCAATAATGCCTAATCTTTTGCTTTGAATTTTAATGGCCAAGTTAATTAAATAGGGGATTGAGTGGTTTATTGATTTATCTTTGAGCAATCTACAGGTTCAGACATGCAAAATTGGGCTCCTGGACAACTATATTATTAGAACCAACAAGCAGAACCAAATAAGAGGCAAAAATTGCTCACCAGACAGCCAATTGGCAGTTTATGGCCGCTTATTAGCGGTCAGAGTAGCTCCTGCTTCATCCAAATTTCCCCTTGGATTTTTCCCTGATCCTTAGACGTCCTCAAATAAACCAAAGCTAAAAACAAAAGATCAAATCCACTCGAATCGTCCAAACCAGTGTGTGGACAGAGCACCTCCCCAGGAACGATGCCAAAAACATGTTTCGATTAAGCTTAAACTGCAAGTGCACGACCGCAATGAAGCGGTGTCAAGTACGGGTCGAATCCACAAGGAGGTGGGTCAACTCTGGTTCCTCAGAAATCTAGTGGCAAATAAGGGTAGAAGTGGTTTGGTTACACAAAACTATGCTACACTAAACTAGCAACTAACAAACAAGAAAGATAACAACTCAATATTAACAATAGTTAAACTAAGCAACTAACAAAGCAGGAAGAAATTCAGTAAGGAAAACCCCTATGGAGTGGAGTGTGTGTACACATGTAATAAGGTGATGAAGAATGCTTTCAATATGGCACAAGTATAGATTATGTTTTCATGCATAGGAAGTGTCTAATGGTTGTGGAAAAACCTATCAATCCAATCAGTAGCCTAGTTGATTAACATGAGAATAAACAAGTTGGTTATTAAGAACCTAAACAAGCGTGGGAAGTACCTAATGGTTATGGAAAATTCTATCAAGTTGAGTATTCTCATTTAATCAAACAAGCATACATTCACATTCATCACATATTGCAAAAGATAACATTTATCCCATTCTTCATTACATGTATCAACATCATCTCCACCCCCAAAGGGGGATAGAACTACACACTACACATTAAGCTAACAATTATACTGGGAAAGAAAGACATTTTAACTAATTATACTAAGATTAAGAAAACAAGACTCAGCTGAACATGTAAGCATTAAAAGAGACAATATTAAAACAAAACTAGGAAGAATTATTTTATTTACAAGACTCACATTACAATTAGCATTCTTCTCCACTTGAGTTTTGCTCCAAGGCTTACTCCAAGTAGAGAGCATGACCATCAAGCAATGGGTAGATTACAAAGGAGAAGAAAGTTCTATTTATAGACATGAAAAAGGCAACTGAGGACAATCCCCCGATGTGGGACTAATGAAACATTGCCAGAGTAGACATAAACGTATAACCCATATCCGGGAGAAACCGGGTCGAATTCTGAGAAAAATAGACAGCTTATTGGCGGTCTTGGACAACCAATTGAAGGTCACTTTTCCCGGATCCGACCCATTTTCAGATCATCTTTAATTCTTCAATTCTTCACAAGGGGTGCACTTGGAGCGGTTATTGGAGTTTATATGTAAGACCCGCTCGCCTGCAACACTATTATGTTTTATTTATCCTTATGCTTGATTTTGGATCATCCTTATGTTGTTGTATGCTTCATGTGATTTTGGTTATGTTTTGGAAAAGTTATCTTCCGGGGAAAAGTTTCCTTTTTGGGCGAGTTAAATTGACTCGTAGGCGGGTGCGACCCGTCGGGCGGTTTTCTAATCGATTGACTTGATCGGGTAAATTGGGTGTGGTTTACTTGGTTATTTCGTCCTTGCTTGGTGTGTGGGGGCGTGTAGGGTTGTTTGGGCTGGACTTGATGATGCGGAATCCTAGTCAGCAAGGGGGAATCCATTTTGGTGTGCAAACATTTGAATTATCATGTTTAAGGCATGTTTTAATGGGAGGATATTTGCAATCACTAGTTTCCTTTTTCTCTTCTTGCTTGTAACAAAACCCCCCTCTACCCTAGCCGTGCCTTCCTGTTCCCCACCTCCTCCCACACAAAAATATAAACTTCTCCTCCCTCTCCAACTTCTGGACCAGCAGCTACTCCGAGCAGCAAAGGGAGCAACATGTAAGGTGTCTTGGCGGGTGAAGGATGCAGCAACTCCCCTCCGGCGATCTTCTGGCACCAACAACCTCCCTCTCAGGTATGCTCCTGGCCCTGTAGTGTAAGGGGAAGTAGGGAGTGTTGGATGGGGTTTAGTCCAGCACTAGTGGGCTGGTCGGTCTGAGGGTTGGGGTTGCACAAGTGAAGATCTACCCGATAGGGTGGACTGTGGTGCACTCTCTGAATTTCAGAGGCTAGCTGGGCGTCCCTCTCATCATCATGACCCTCACCTCAGGTTTTTCCTCAGTAGTTTGAGAAATAAACCGGATGGGAGGAAGTGGGGTTGTGGGGAGCACGTTGGGAAGGGTGCTTGCATGCATGCTTGCGTGTGGTGCAACTATCCCTTAGTCGTTCAGTTGTGATGATTGAGGATTTGTGGATGGTGTTCTTAATGCTTGTGTTATGCGATTTCCTATGATATGTTACCGATGTGAGACCACATGATTGTGCATCATTTCGTGAATTATGTTTATAGCTCATGAATCATCATGGATTTCAGATCTTGCACCTAAACGTGATCTAGCTTTTATGTCCAAATAATATTGCATCATCAATTTGAATGTTTAGATAAGATTATCATGTCTGATTATATTCCTGTAAAGACTAATCCTTGTATAGGTTCAGATTTGTAAGTTCTCTAATACACCCCATCTGAGCATAAGTCACATATTCCAATCTAGATGTTAATGCAATCGGTAGAATGGAGTGTGTCGATTTCGTAATTTAGTAATCGGGTTCATTGCGTCCAGCAGTAATGACACCTTGTATATGATCTGATTTTCATATACCTCTACTGATTACATTGTTATACTCTAGCATGAATTCAAATCAGAACTCATTCATGGCTTATGCAACTCACCACCTCATCTATAGTATAGTAGCCCCTTGTGTGCAAGTGTTTATATATATATATATGTATATATATATGTATATATATATATAAATATGTATATATATATATATATACCCGTATGGACTGTGAGATTATAAGCATATTTCATTAAGTCATGTTACTGTTACATACTTGTCTATTTCCATATCATTGCCGATCATGTTTAGAATTGTAAGAAGTAATGTGCATATGTCTGAAATGGAATGTTCATGCAATTAAATGCTCATGATGTTTCTTTGTGATATCCCTTGCTGTTGCACATGTTCTATCTCCTGTTCATGTATGTAAGCTTCGGATGTGATTTACTATCGTGTGGTTATGTAGTGAACATGTTGGACCCTTAGGATATCAGACCTTATAACTCTATATCATGACCCGTAGACGAATTGATTAGTTGTCGTGTTGATTACTTGATTCCATTCACGTTTGCTTGCTGTTGTGAGTGCATTTTGATTTCTGATGGCAATGTTATGATTCCAGATTGGGATGTTCTGATTCTGATTTGTTTGGGGGCTATTAGGAGGGTATCCGGATACTCTTCCTTGAGATTGTTCCGCATACTGTAGCTACATTAGATCTTAGATGCTTAATTGCTTGGATTGCATTTGATCTGATTAATAATTATGGGCACGTTCTGTTTTCTGGGCCGACGGGCCACGAGTGGGTCCTCTAGCTTCAGAGGCCATTCGCATAAGACCTTCACGTCTGGAGGTCAGGCGTAAGATAAGTCATGGGCATGTGTGCTGCCATTCTGTCTCAGTGTAGATGATCCCAAGTTCGCGATGACACCATGTAGGTTTATTTCCGCTAATTGGGACATTTATCCGGCGCACCGCTTTGTGCCGAGCTTTGGGTCATTGTCGAGTGACCGCCTCTGACCAGTGGGGCTGGTGTTCTTGTTCCTTGCACGGAATGTGTCTGGTGTGCCCGGCTGACCCAGCTTATGGAGTTGTAGCCTTTTGTTTCATTGATGTTGTTCTGTTCTGTTGTGTTATGTTTTGATGCTTGTCTTAGTTAGACTTCATGCATAGTTCTATTATTGTTTGGCTGGGGCATACTGGGTTCTCTTAATTGAAAACTCACGCATTTGTTAATGCGGTGCTTGCATGTACTTAGGTTTCCACAGAGCCGACTGGACGAGTGTTGAAGATTTTGTACACAAGGAATACGTCGACCAGAGTCTTGATGTCTGTCTTACTTCTGCTTATGGTTATTGTATTTCCTATGAGACTCAGATATTGTTGTTGAACTTTTCTTATATGGATAATTTATTTCTTTAGTTATTCTTGTAATCTGTCTATCTCTGTATGTCCTTTATGTCTTGTCGAGTCATCTTGTTGGTTCGTCTTTTGTAACTCCGTCGGTCGTCATGGAGGTCTCTGATCGCGACACTTGCAGTCTTTCCCAGGGTGCGTACCCGTGGAATCGGAGGTGTTACATTACACCCCAATCTAATTGCCAAAATACTCATCATGATGGTGTGGAGTTTCTTGATTTACTCATTGGTCCTTTTTGTTTACATCTAGATCCTTCCCTCTTGCTTCTTAGTCCATAAATCTTGAATTTCGGTCCTTTTCCATGCTTTTAAGACCTTTTTGAGTCTCTTCTTCTTAAACCTATTTATTCCAGAAACTTAAACATAAGACTTGTAACGTAGCATTGCTTAAGCTAAAAATGAAGGATATAAGACACAAATATATGCATGCTATGATGTCAACCAAATACCCCCACACCTAACTTTTGCTAGTGTCGAGCAAAAGTTGCATTCGTAGGAATCACGGTTGCACTTAGAATGTGTAGAATCGTGTGGGTTATGGGTCCACTAATCACTATTAGACTAATTACCTACTCGTTTTATCGATAGAGTTATATGCAGCGGAATTTAAAAACTAAAACAAGCACGAGTAGGAATAATGCAAACCACAAAGACGCGTCGGTTTTTATAGAGGTTCGGCACCCCACCCGGGTCCTAGTCCTCTCTTGTAAGCTCCGCTCGACTCCGCGAGATCCGCCTACGTCTTCACTAATGATTGACATCATTTCATGCTCTTATTTGTATCTTATATCCATTATCTTTCACCTAAACAATGCTATGTTACGAGTTTTATGTTTAGTTTTCAGGAATAATTAGGTTTGAAGAGATGAAGCATAAAAAGACCCAAAAGCTGGGAAAAAGGACTGGATTGTGAGATCTGGGGACCAAGATGCAAGGGAGAAGGACCTGAACGCAAGACAGAAGGACCTAAGAGCAAAACAAAATACCCCACACCATCATGGGGAGTATTTTAGCAATTCGGTTCGGGTCGGAGCTCCAACAAGTCAAGTAACCGCATCCAAGACCAACAATACCATCCAGGAAAGCCTCCAAGAAAGCCCAGACGAATCCGGACCCTGTAGACCGCCACTTGGCGGTCTGGAACCGCTAATTGGCGGTCCAGGTGGATCCGAATCCGTTTAGCTTTTTCTGGTGTGTGTGTATTAGAGCGTTCTTATTCTATTTATGGTATTTGTTTAGTCCCACATCGGGGGATTGTCCCGGTTTAGCTTTTTCCATGGCTATAAATAGAACTCTTCACATTCCATTGTAATTACTCCATGCTTGTGGCCATTCTCCCTAATTGAAGTGGAAGCCTTGAAGCAAGAAACTCAATAGGGAGATGCTACTGGTCTTGTGAGTCTTCAATTAATAATTTTTTTTTGTTTTGTGCTTCTTTTATTGTTGATGCATGTTTTAGTTTAATTGTCTTTTATTAAATCTAGCTTAGTTAATATGCCTTCTTATTTTAGTGTAATAGTTAGGGTAATGTGTAGTGAGTAAAACCACTCCCCTTTTGGGGGGTGGAGATGATTATCATATATGCAATTAAGGAAGGAAGGATGTTTATGTTAAAATGTGTTGGTTAATATGAATGCATACTTGCTTGTTAGAATAGAACACTTCACTAGATGGGTTTTGCCATGATAAGTAGACACCTCCCATACTTGTTTAGTTTCTTAAATAACCAGCTTGTGTTTATGAATGTTAATCAAAATAGGTTAGTGATTTAATTGATGGGTTTTGCCATGATAAGTAGACACCTCCCATACATGCAAACACTACCTACACTTGTGCCTATAGGAAGATATGTTTGCCTCCTTATTGTGTATGTGTAGTCACTCCACCCCGTAAGGGGTCTCTCTCTCTTACTGATTTCTCCATAGTGTCAAGTTTCTCTAGCTTAGTTGAAGTATCCGTTTGTTTTGTTTCCTTCGCATTTGCTTCTTCGTGTTACCATAGTTTAGGTTAGCATAAACAACTTTCTTCCATCTTTCTTTGCCACTTGATTTCTGATAAGCAAGAGCAAGCTCACCTCCCTGAGGACGACCCGTACTTGCCACCGCTTCATCGCGGCCGTGCACTTGCGGTAGAAATATAAAACGTTCAACAAGTTTTTGGCGTCGTTGCCGGGGAGGTGCCAGTCCAGACTCTTGTTTGGACGATTCGAGTGGATTTAATTTGTTTTTTGTAGTTTGTCTTTGTTTCAGGAGATTGGGAATAGCAAGGGAAGGTGTCTGGAAAAATTTCAAGGCTACCGGGGCACTTCAGACCGCCAATCAGCGGTCTCAGACCGCTAATCAGCGGTCGGGTGAGCTTAGTTCACCTTCTAATTTTTTGTGGTTGTTAGACTAATTGATATAGTAATCTGGGACTCCATTTGTGCATGTTCTGACTCTTAGATTGCTCCCAGATTAATAATCAACTTCCCATAAGCAACTTGGACCCTAAAACTCAAAGCAAAAGATTAGGCATTCTTTTTGTTTAGGCCATGCATCATGTATGTGACTTAGGCACTTAGATTGTCTTTTATCTTAGCTTTATTTTCTGTTGCTGAGAGCTGGCGTGAGGTACGCACCTTCTACTCTCATTCATGCATTTCGTATGAACATGCATTAGTTAGTAGGAAGTGCATTGCAACAAGTGTGAGTTGAGCGTTGTTTGGAGTGTTGATTGCTAGATTTAGGACTCCAAAACACTACTAAGGAGGGGCTGTCCCGTAAAAGATAAGGTGGGGGATTTCATCACCCTTTCCTTCGCCCCAATAACCACACTAATCAAGAGCCTAATTTTAAAATCAAGTAGACATTGGCCCTAAGGATCTTGGACGCATTAGGAGAGTGATCCGGTCCCGACCGTCATGACCTGATCGGCGTTGCCCACTTTGTCGATAGTAGGAGAGACGAGATCCCCGGATCTTGGCTCACTTGCTGGGCTTTGTGGTCCTCGTTGTAGGGAGGTGAGGCGTGTTGAGGCCGTGTGACCTCGCAGTTAGGCGTCGTCTAGCTGTAAGGACCTATAGCGACCTTAGGATTGTTTGAGCCTTGTTTGCTTGTGTGCTTCTACCTGTACCCATCCGCCGTAGCTTAAGGACTTCTTCCCTTCTCTCCTGAGTCATTCTTTCTCTCCTGTGTTCCCTCGTCTTCTCTTCTACACACATTCTTCATTTGAAAAAAAAGAAAAAAGAAAAAGAAAAAAAAGAGAGTTGTGGTTTGTGTTTGCACCTTTGTGCATGCTTTCGTGGACACGAGACGAGAGTGGTCGTTTGACGAGGAGCGTTGTCAATCCGGCTTCGGTCATCGATTTCTCGACACCTTCCTCCTCTCGTGTCGCACGTAGTTCGGGTCCAATGGCTGCTAATTTCCGTGAGGAGGACCAGTTGCTGGACCCACCTGTACCACCTGTGCTTCCAGTTGTCGTTCCCATACCTCTTCGTGATCGATGCTACCCGAGCCGTACAGCTCTGCCCTCATGCATCGTATTGCCAGAGGCAAATGGGAACCATTTTGAGGTCAAGCCTCAGTTTATTTCCATGCTCCCTCATTTCACTGGGAAAGGTGACCCCTATATCTTTCTCAGGGAATTTGAGGAGGTCTGTGCTATGTTCAAACTGCAACAACTTAGCACAGACTCCATTCATCTTAGGCTTGTCCCCTTTGCGCTTAAGGATGACGCCAAGAAGTGGTTGTACAGCAACCAGGCGAATGCCTTCAGGACTTGGGATGAGTTTCAGTCTGCATTCCTCAAAAAGTATTTTCCAAATCATCGGACTCAAAAATTGAGGAACGAAATCAATTCGTTCTATCAACATGAGATCGAATCATTTCATGCATACTTAGAGAGGTTCAAGGAGCTACTATCCTCATGCCCTCACCATGGCATTGAGTTGTGGCGCATGTGTCAGATTATCTACGAGGGTCTTCACATTCCATCTAGAACGCTCCTTGAGTCCATGTGTCAAGGAGAGTTCTTGGGAAAGGATGAAAGGGAGGCATGGGATTTCCTAGAAGACCTCGCCGAGAAAACAATGCAATGGGAGAGTGTGAGAGAACCACCTGCATCATCTAGTATAGGAGCGAGGATCGCGAATGCAAACTCGACTAGATCGGGTTCCGCATTTGCTGTCGATTCCACTACGGCCACCGAGGCGCGCATGGCGGCCTTAATGCGCCGTATGGATTCGATTGAGCTCCAAAACCAGCACGATGTATCTCATGTGTCTGCATCTGGTTCAGTTCTATGTCATTTATGTGGTAGGATAGGTCATATAGGGGGTGAGTGTGCATCCATTCCTCCTGAGATGGAACATGTAAATGCCATCTATGATAGATCCAGGAATGGCCCATATTCATCATCATATAACCCTGGATGGAGGAACCACCCTAATTTCTCATGGAACCATAACAATGCCCCAGGTGGTCCTTCAAACTTTTCTCGACCACCTAACCGACCACACTACCCTCCCATGCATTCACAGTCTCATCAGCCACCCCAAAGTCAGAATACCAACCAACCAGGTTTCCCAAATTCTAACAACTTGGAAACCCGGTTTAATTCGCTTGAGAACTTAACTCGTGGACTTGAGAACTCTGTAAAAAACTTTATGTCATCCACGAGTCAAGTTCTCACTTCGAATCAGCAGACCATCAAATCTCTCGAGCTTCAGATGGGTCAGTTGGCTCAGTCTGTACATGAGAGAGAGAGAGGGAGCCTGCCTAGCCAACCTGTGGCTAACCCCCGTGCTCAACAGCACTCGAACATGCAAAATGCAAGTTCAAGACCACAGGGGGGGCAAGTGAACTACGTGGAAGAACCTGTGAACCATGTTAATGCCATTGTGACCCTGAGAAATGGGAAGCAGGTCAACAACCACGTATCATTGCCAGAAAATCCATCTGTGCCACCCCTTTGTGGGAATGATGGTGAGGAAGAGGCCGAGGGTGAGAGTAATACACCAAAGCCTCCTTCTCCGGCTCCGCCCAAGACATACCTACCAAGAGCTCCTTATCCTAGTAGGTTGTCTAAGAAACAGAGTGACAGTGTGGATAAGATGATGGAGATATTTAAGAAAGTGAATGTCAACATTCCTTTGTTAGACATGATTCAACAAATACCTCCATATGCAAAATTCCTGAAGGATCTCTGTACAACTAAGAGGAAAACCAATGTCCCTAGCAAAGCCTTTTTGGCGGCTAATGTGAGTTCGATCATCTCGAACCCAACATACATAAAATTGAAGGACCCGGGCAGTCCAACAATTTCATGTATCATTGGGGACTCTCGCATTAACAATGTTTTGCTAGATCTAGGGTCGGCGGTTAACCTCTTACCTGCTTCTGTGTATCAACGATTAAGCCTAGGCACTCTCAAGCCTACGAAAACAACTTTGCAGTTGGCTGATCGTTCGATCAAAGTCCCGTTGGGGGTCATTGAAGATGTCCTAATCAAGGTCGGTGATTTCATATTTCCTGTTGATTTCGTCGTCCTTGAGACCGAACCAATTAAGACTACCCACTCTCAGATTCCATTGATTTTGGGTAGACCATTTTTGGCAACCTCCAATGCCCTGATTAATTGTAGAAATGGTCTCATGAAGCTCTCATTCGGTAACATGAGTGCCGAGTTTCATGTGTTCAACTCTGGTAGGCAACAGGAACCCATGGATGAACCTTTAAATCTAAATCTCATCCGCCAATTGGAGAAAGCACCACAAAATCAACGAACACCCCTAACCCCAATGCAACCCATTGAGAATGTTCGTGGGCCCAGCGAAAACTCATTGTCTGTCTTCGCAATGCAACAGAGTGAGCTGGCCTCGAACATGAATGTCCAAAGGGAGTGTTCGTTGCATGATTCAGTTGAGAGTACTAGTGAGAGTGAGACACCTCATCATATGCCTATACCAGAAGGTGTCTCTACCTCATGTCTCATGGCCATTGAGCCATTTGAGCTTCATATTGACTCCAACAAGGACCCACCTATGACCGAGCTTATGCTTGATGATGTAAATGATGGTGGGAGGTCCTTGTTGGATGACTTGGGGAGAAGCCCCATTCTTAGTGATGCAGGTCTGTTGCATCCATCGAATGAGCTTGAGGAACTCATTCCGATGCACCCGCCTATTGGTTGGAGGGTTTTCTTCGATGAGCAATTAAACCCTAGTGAGGCAACACAACTTCATTCTTTGTTGCCCACAACCAACCAATATCATGTCGGGTTCGAGCCTTTCAGCTTTGACCTTTCACCCCGCATGACACCTCAGAGTACCAGTGGAGTTTGCCCATCTCGGCAAGTCTTTGGTCCTCAAAACATGATGTTCTCATTTGATGTTCCTTGACCAAATGATTATGAGAATATCTTGGTTGATGTGTATATCTTGTAAAAAAAAGAAAAAAAAAACAAAAAAAAGAAAAAAAGAAAAAAAAAGAAAAAAAGTGTGTAATAAAAGACTCCTTCAGTGAGCATCGATTGTTGTGGGTCACGACCCTTGTGTACTTGGGCCCAATCTCTTCACGTATTTATCTCCCTTCTTCAGCTTCTCACAGGTTTTGAAGGAATTTGGGTTTGTGTTCATCAACATGACCCTGAACGTCCCTTTGTACTTCATGTTGGTGAGATCTTTCCTTTTTCATGCATATCTACATGTAGTATCTTGTTCACATTCATTGAGGACAATGCATGAAGTAGGTGTGGGGGGGTGTTTTACGTGTGTACATAGTGGAGTCTTTTCTTTTGATTTTTTGTTTTCTTTTGTGTGCATTGTTAGGGTCATGTTAGTGTGCCGCATTTAACATTGATATATCTGCTTGCCATGATCCTTGGGTGACTTGTCTTCTTTTGCTTGCCTAGTGCTTTAAAATTTTCACATTTCTTTCAAAATCTTCATGTGTTTGCGAAAGAAAATGTTTTTGTAGGTTTTGCGTGTGTTTAGCATGTGCAAAACCGTTGAGAGGCAAAGTAAAAAGAAAGCTCCCAAAATTGTCTTGAACTTGATGCATTAGGATTTCTAGTTTACTGGCTTTAGGTCTTATCGAGTCGTTAGGATGCACCCCGGTTTTCCCTCGGGGGGCGTGTAATCATAGGGTTTCAGTACTCAAACATTTAAAGAAGTCCACCCTGAACCTAGTGAGTCAAATAATTCGTGTCTGTTAGTATAAGGAAGTTTGTCGTAGTCAAAGGCCCTTAATCTCTTTTTGTGAAACTTAAGTGTAGGGGTTTTGGTTCCCATGTAGATAAGTAAATAAGTGGTGTTCTCTCTTCTCGCACGGCTCCTATCACTCGGGAAAGTAGGTCTGAGGGGACTTTGTGCCTGGTGCTTTCGAGTCATCTGACTTGGGATGCACCGACCGAACTCCCGTTACACGGGTGGTAGGGATCGCCCTATGTGGAGATTTGGGGGAAGGTGTACGTGATAGTGTAAGTCCTCATAGGCAATGATGCACGAAACCTGACCCTGGGAGAATCAAACACCAACCAATAAAATGCTCCAAAGAAGAAAAAAAAGAAAAAAAAAGAAAAAAAAAAGAAGAGTCAAATAAGAACCAAAATGGACTTTACACGTTGTATCACATTTAGAAGTTAAGGTTGCCGATGTCTTTCACTTAATTCCTTAGTTAACTCTCACGAATAAGTCATTAGGCTAGGTGTGTGGACTGATTACATATATAGAGTCGACCCGTAGTATTACCGCATCCCATGATCGACAAAATAAGTCCAACGAGTCGTGTAGCTAGATTGATTAATGCATCTTGTTCGGATTTTGTGGCTATATCCACTGAAAACCCTCAGGAGACAACACTCCTCCTCCTTGGCGACAAGGAGGTTTAACGGCTTGTTGCACGTGCTAAGTGGAACCGTGATTCCTACGAAAGTGAGTTAGGATTTCTTGTTTTTCGCATGCTTTTCGCTTTCTTTGTTTTGCTCGGGACTAGCAAAAGTTAGGTGTGGGGGTATTTGATTGACATCATTTCATGCTCTTATTTGTATCTTATATCCATTATCTTTCACCTAAACAATGCTATGTTACGAGTTTTATGTTTAGTTTTCAGGAATAATTAGGTTTGAAGAGATGAAGCATAAAAAGACCCAAAAGCTGGGAAAAAGGACTGGATTGTGAGATCTGGGGACAAAGATGCAAGGGAGAAGGACCTGAACGCAAGACAGAAGGACCTAAGAGCAAAACAGAATACCCCACACCATCATGGGGAGTATTTTAGCAATTCGATTCGGGTCGGAGCTCCAACAAGACAAGTAACCGCATCCAAGACCAACAATACCATCCAGGAAAGCCTCCAAGAAAGCCCAGACGAATCCGGACCCTTTAGACCGCCAATTGGCGGTCTGGAACCGCTAATTGGCGGTCCAGGTGGATCCAAATCCGTTTAGCTTTTTCTGGTGTGTGTATTAGAGCGTTCTTATTCTATTTATGGTATTTGTTTAGTCCCACATCGGGGGATTGTCCCGGTTTAGCTTTTTCCATGGCTATAAATAGAACTCTTCACCTTCCATTGTAATTACTCCATGCTTGTGGCCATTCTCCCTAATTGAAGTGGAAGCCTTGAAGCAAGAAACTCAATAGGGAGATGCTACTGGTCTTGTGAGTCTTCAATTAATAAAATTTTCTTTGTTTTGTGCTTCTTTTATTGTTGATGCATGTTTTAGTTTAATTGTCTTTTATTAAATCTAGCTTAGTTAATATGCCTTCTTATTTTAGTGTAATAGTTAGGGTAATGTGTAGTGAGTAAAACCACTCCCCTTTTGGGGGGTGGAGATGATTATCATATATGCAATTAAGGAAGGAAGGATGTTTATGTTAAAATGTGTTGGTTAATATGAATGCATACTTGCTTGTTAGAATAGAACACTTCACTAGATGGGTTTTGCCATGATAAGTAGACACCTCCCATACTTGTTTAGTTTCTTAAATAACCAGCTTGTGTTTATGAATGTTAATCAAAATAGGTTAGTGATTTAATTGATGGGTTTTGCCATGATAAGTAGACACCTCCCATACATGCAAACACTACCTACACTTGTGCCTATAGGAAGATATTTTTGCCTCCTTATTGTATATGTGTAGTCACTCCACCCCCTAAGGGGTCTCTCTCTCTTACTGATTTCTCCATAGTGTCAAGTTTCTCTAGCTTAGTTGAAGTATCCGTTTGTTTTGTTTCCTTTGCATTTGCTTCTTCGTGTTACCATAGTTTAGGTTAGCATAAACAACTTTCTTCCATCTTTCTTTGCCACTTGATTTCTGATAAGCAAGAGCAAGCTCACCTCCCGGAGGACGACCCGTATTTGCCACCGCTTCATCGCAGCTGTGCACTTGCGGTAGAAATATAAAACGTTCAACAACTAACCACTCCCCGTTCCGGGCCGGGAGAGAACGCCTTTACACCACAAGCAACGCGAACAACCCTCGCTTGCTTGAAATCTTCCTCTCACAATTCGAGAGGGACACTTCGGGCATTCACCGAAGTCCTTGCTTCTTTTGACAACACTTGTAACTGAGTGAGATTCACTCTCTAATTGAGCACAACAATTGCTAGTATGATGATTGATGAAGGATGTGGAAATTAGGCTTTGGATGACTAATTTGGAGCTTGGAGGTTGTGGAAAATCTCACTATAGGTTTGACACTTTGGAGTTGTGAAATCTTGTGGAAAACTAAGTGTGAACCTCTATTTATAAGCCCCTAAAGATTTCTAGCCGTTTGGACAAGATTTGATTGGGGTTTGTGCAAAGCACACAAAATAGAAAATCGGATTCAGAAATCTGTCCAGAAACGGTCACCGAAAGGTGTATCGGTCGACCGAACCCTTGAGTAAGTTAATGGATCGGTTGACCGAACATAGGTACTGGTGGACCTAACACTTAATTTCTATAAGTCAACGGTCGACCGAACAGGTACCGGTCGACCGAACTACAGGGTTCGGTAGAGGAAAAACTCGATTGGTTGAACTAAACTTGTGTCGACCGATAGCAGGTAGATTTTACCTAATCGAACGGTCGACCGAACAAGGTATTTTGTTCGACCGGTTCAAAAGTATTTGGGGGTGTATTAAGAGAAAAATGTGTATACGACCGTTGTATAATACGACAAATATAACAGTCGTATTATTACCAGAAATAGCAAACGAAACGGTCGACCGAAGGTCTACCGGTCGACCGAATAAGTCTGGGTAAACGGTCAAACAGAAGTGTGATCGGTTGAACTGATTGGTCTGGTATAACAAATATTGTGTATAATCGGTCGACCGAAAGGTGCATGGTCGACCGAACTCAGGCAGACTTGCGACCAATGTTTTAGGTGTTTGGGTGATCTAATGGAGTCCAAATGTTATGATATTTTGTGTGTGACTCCTACAAGGAACCTAGTGTGTGAATGCATGCATATTAGCTTAAGTTATGTTCAATTCACATAAGTTCCTAATACTCAAAGAAAGGTAAAATTACATGTCTTCAATCCTAGCTTGATTACATGTCTTGACTTGATTTTTCTTCTTTCTTGAGTCTTGATCACCTGTAGAGGTTAGCACAAAGCAATATATATGCAATGCAATATGTGTGCTACTCTACATGATCATAATTAAGATTAGGTTAATTAAATCATCAAAACATAGATTAAGGCCAAAAAACCAACAATCTCCCCCTTTTTGATGATGGCAACCTATATCTTAATTCTATCTAAATACATGAAATTTGTATATGTAAACTATGCATATTAATGCTCCCCCTATGGATGTGCATAGTTTTTGTTCAATTTTATGCCAAATTCCAAGTTACCCCCTTAATTATCTCTCCTCCTTTGACATCCATCAAAAATAATAATTATTTAAGACTTTAAGCATAGAATTTGGATGTCTTGTAATGAAGTTGCTCCCCCTAAATTTTGCACTTCATTATTCTAATAAAAGATATAACATTTAAGCTCCCCCTATCAATAAGGCTAAATTGAAATAATGAGTATGATAAAATTTAAGTTCAATTAAGTTTCTTCTTAAGCCTTATTCTAACATCCATTTAAAATTTGACAATTAAAATCAATGGATGTGATAATTGATTTGCAATGAATAGGGTATATGATTTGCAATGAATTAAATTATATGATATGTCAATTAAGCATATGAAACTAGATTAGAGCTAATTTAACATGAATTGTATAGATATGAATTTTATACCAATGTTGAATTCGAATTTAGCTCCAATCTCATTTGGTGATGCAACCGGATTTGAATTTGACTCTTGAGCTCACCCGGTCACCACCAATCTCCTCCTCAAGCTCCTACAA
The DNA here is from genome assembly GCA_963682175.1 of Triglochin maritima. Taxonomy (NCBI): domain Eukaryota; kingdom Viridiplantae; phylum Streptophyta; class Magnoliopsida; order Alismatales; family Juncaginaceae; genus Triglochin; species Triglochin maritima. Next base: position 24,936,823 of record OY821774.1, on the reverse strand, counting down.
GAGTAGATTTAGGTACCCAAACAACTTTGGGTCCTTGAATGTTAGCTTTGGGAACCCAAACCATTTTGGTTTTGGGAGCCCACACACTTGAGGAACTATGGTTTACAACTAAGTGCTTTCCATTTAGAGTAGTGTGAGATACATGGTTTTTCAATTTTGCATTGTATCCTAACCCATGTCTTTGCAAAGATTGTCTTTGACTACCTAATAGCATGTTTAGCATCTTAGTTCCATGTGTGAATTTTTCTAGATCTTTTCTTAATTGCACATTGCAAGCTTGAAGATCTAATTGTTCACAATCTATAGGTGTTGCTTTTAATTTATCAAACTTTGATGCATAATTTTCTAGTTTAGCAACCACCTCATTCTTCTCATTCATGCATGTTTCAATTTGGCTTTGGAGATCTTTGATTAACTTTCTAGCATTCTTGTTTTTATCACAAATGATCTCATATTGTTTAACTAAGTCATGGAATGCATTTTGACGCTCATCATGTGTATAATTTTCATTATTTGCACTAGAGTTTGAGCTATCACTATAATAAGACTTAGTTGAGCATGAATTACTAGAACAAGAGTTAGAATCTACCTCACTTTGATCTTCAATAGCCATGAAGCATGAGTGAGCCACTTCTCTTCTACTTTGCAAGGAAGAAGACGATGATGATGGTGATGAAGAATCATCCCATGTAGCCTTGTGTGCTTCCTCCTTCCTTTCTCTTCTCTTGCTCTTCTCCTTTTCTTTTCTCCTCTCCCTTCTCTCCTTTTTCTTCTCCCCTTCTCTTCTCTCATTTTCACTCTCCTCCCTCTCTTTTTCTTTTTCTCTTTTCTCACTTCTTCTACCTCTTCTTTCATTCTTTTCTCCCTTATCCCTCTTGAGGTATTTGAAGAAGTCTTGGGCAAGGACCTCAATGTCCTCTTCTTCCACCCTCCTTGGCTCATCAAAATTTGCAAGTAATGCCACCACGGAGTTTTTCTTTGAAGCTTCCTTCTCTCTTCGATGACTCAATTGGAGCTCATAGGCCATGAGATTTCCAATGAGTTCTTCCATCTTCAATTTTGAAAGATCGTGCGATTCTTCGATTGCCACGACCTTGTCTTCCCAATCGTTGCTCAATGACCGGAGGAATTTTCGAGTCATCTCTCCTTCATTTATCCTTCTTCCAAGAATCAAAAGAGAGTTAGTGATATCGGTGAAGCGAGTGTTCATTTCGCTTATGTTTTCACCGATTTACATAGAAAAAATCTCATATTTATGCATGAGGAGACTAATGCGTGTTTCCTTAGTTTTACTATCCCCCTCATGGTGCATTTGAAGTCTATGCCATATCTCATGTGCACTTTCAAATCCTCTAATCCTATTATATTCACCCTCATTAAGGCCACAATACAAGATGTTCATAATTTTCGAATTCATTTCGATTTCTTTCATTTTCGGCCTTATAAGTGAATCTAATTCATCTTCTTTAGGGGGTGTGTATGGATTTTGGAGAAACATCCAATACTTAAGGTCATTTGATATTAAAAAGATTTTCATCCTATTTTTCCAATAATCATAGTTTGACCCATTAAGCAATGGAGGTCTAGTAGTGCATAATCCTTCTATGTGATTAGATGATGTAGAAGCCATGCTAAAAAATACGATTAAGTATAAGAATTTAGCTAACAAGGCTCTGATACCAAATGTAGGATCGTGTGGGTTATGGGTCCACTAATCACTATTAGACTAATCACCTACTCGTTTTATCGATAGAGTTATATGCAGCGGAATTTAAAAACTAAAACAAGCACGAGTAGGAATAATGCAAACCACAAAGACGCGTCGGTTTTTATAGAGGTTCGGCACCCCACCCGGGTCCTAGTCCTCTCTTGTAAGCTTCGCTCGACTCCGCGAGCTCCGCCTACGTCTTCACTAACCACTCCCCGTTCCGGGCCGGGAGAGAACGCCTTTACACCACAAGCAACGCGAACAACCCTCGCTTGCTTGAAATCTTCCTCTCACAATCCGAGAGGGACACTTCGGGCTTTCACCGAAGTCCTTGCTTCTTTTGACAACACTTGTAACTGAGTGGGATTCACTCTCTAATTGAGCACAACAATTGCTAGTATGATGATTGATGAAGGATGTGGAAATTAGGCTTTGGATGACTAATTTGGAGCTTGGAGGTTGTGGAAAATCTCACTATAGGTTTGACACTTTGGAGTTGTGAAATCTTGTGGAAAACTAAGTGTGAACCTCTATTTATAAGCTCCTAAAGATTTCTAGCCGTTTGGACAAGATTTGATTGGGGTTTGTGCAAAGCACACAAAACATAAAATTAGATTCAGAAATCTGTCCAGAAATGGTCGACCGAAAGGTGTATCGGTCGACTGAACCCTTGAGTAAGTTAATGGATCGGTTGACCGAACATAGGTACTGGTCGACCTAACACTTAAGTTCTATAAGTCAACGGTCGACCGAACAGGTACCGGTCGACCGAACTACAGGGTTCGGTAGAGGAAAAACTTGATCGGTTGAACTAAACTTGTGTCGACCGATATCAGGTAGATTTTACGTAATCGAACGGTCGACCGAACAAGGTATTTTGTTCGACCGGTTCAAAAGTATTTGGGGGTGTATTAAGAGAAAAATGTGTATACGGCCGTTGTATAAGACGACAAATATAACGGTCGTATTATTACCAGAAATAGCAAACGAAACGGTCGACCGAAGGTCTACTGGTCGACCGAATAAGTCTGGGTAAACGGTTAAACAGAAGTGTGATCGGTTGAACTGATTGGTCTGGTATAACAAATATTGTGTATAACCGGTCGACCGAAAGGTGCACGGTCGACCGAACTCAGGCAGACTTTCGACCAATGTTTTAGGTGTTGGGGTGATCTAATGGAGTCCAAATGTTATGATATTTTGTGTGTGACTCCTACAAGGAACCTAGTGTGTGAATACATGCATATTAGCTTAAGTTATGCTCAATTCACATAAGTTCCTAATACTCAAAGAAAGGTAAAATTACATGTCTTCAATCCTAGCTTGATTACATGTCTTGACTTGATTTTTCTTCTTTCTTGAGTCTTGATCACCTGTAGAGGTTAGCACAAAGCAATATATATGCAATGCAATATGTGTGCTACTCTACATGATCATAATTAAGATTAGGTTAATTAAATCATCAAAACATAGATTAAGGCCAAAAAGCCAACAATCTCCCCTTTTTTGATGATGGCAACCTATATCTTAATTCTATCTAAATACATGAAATTTGTATATGTAAACTATGCATATTAATGCTCCCCCTATGGATGTGAATAGTTTTTGTTCAATTTTATGCCAAATTCCAAGTTACCCCCTTAATTATCTAATAATGTAGGATCGTGTGGGTTATGGGTCCACTAATCACTATTAGACTAATCACCTACTCGTTTTATCGATAGAGTTATATGCAGCGGAATTTAAAAACTAAAACAAGCACGAGTAGGAATAATGCAAACCACAAAGACGCGTCGGTTTTTATAGAGGTTTGGCACCCCACCCGGGTCCTAGTCCTCTCTTGTAAGCTCCGCTCGACTCCGCGAGCTCCGCCTACGTCTTCACTAACCACTCCCCGTTCCGGGCCGGGAGAGAACGCCTTTACACCACAAGCAGCGCGAACAACCCTCGCTTGCTTGAAATCTTCCTCTCACAATCCGAGAGGGACACTTCGGGCTTTCACCGAAGTCCTTGCTTCTTTTGACAACACTTGTAACTGAGTGGGATTCACTCTCTAATTGAGCACAACAATTGCTAGTATGATGATTGATGAAGGATGTGGAAATTAGGCTTTGGATGACTAATTTGGAGCTTGGAGGTTTTGGAAAATCTCACTATAGGTTTGACACTTTGGAGTTGTGAAATCTTGTGGAAAACTAAGTGTGAACCTCTATTTATAAGCTCCTAAAGATTTCTAGCCGTTTGGACAAGATTTGATTGGGGTTTGTGCAAAGCACACAAAACAGAAAATCGGATTCAGAAATTTGTCCAGAAACGGTCGACCGAAAGGTGTATCGGTCGACCGAACCCTTGAGTAAGTTAATGGATCGGTTGACCGAACATAGGTACTGGTCGACCTAACACTTAAGTTCTATAAGTCAACGGTCGACCGAACAGGTATCGGTCGACCGAACTACAGGGTTCAGTAGAGGAAAAACTCGATCGGTTGAACTAAACTTGTGTCGACCGATAGCAGGTAGATTTTACCTAATCGAACGGTCGACCGAACTAGGTATTTTGTTCGACCGGTTCAAAAGTATTTGGGGGTCTATTAAGAGAAAAATGTGTATACGACCGTTGTATAATACGACAAATATAACGGTCGTATTATTATCAGAAATAGCAAACGAAACGGTCGACCGAATAAGTCTGGGTAAACGGTTAAACAGAAGTGTGATCGGTTGAACTGATTGGTCTGGTATAACAAATATTGTGTATAACCGGTCGACCGAAAGGTGCACGGTCGACCGAACGCAGGCAGACTTGCGACCAATGTTTTAGGTGTTTGGGTGATCTAATGGAGTCCAAATGTTATGATATTTTGTGTGACTCCTACAAGGAACGTAGTGTGTGAATGCATGCATATTAGCTTAAGTTATTCTCAATTCACATAAGTTCCTAATACTCAAAGAAAGGTAAAATTACATGTCTTCAATCCTAGCTTCATTACATGTCTTGACTTGATTTTTCTTCTTTCTTGAGTCTTGATCACCTGTAGAGGTTAGCACAAAGCAATATATATGCAATGCAATATGTGTGCTACTCTACATGATCATAATTAAGATTAGGTTAATTAAATCATCAAAACATAGATTAAGGCCAAAAAGCCAACAGAATGTGCAACAAGCCATTAAACCCCCTTGTCACCAAGGAGTAGGAGTGTTGTCTCCTGAGGGTTTTCAGTGGATGCACTCACAAAATCCGAACATATGCATTATTCAACCTAGCAACATGACTCGATGGACTCATTTTTGTCTATCATTGGTCTCGGTAATTCTACCGGCTGACTCTCTATATGTTTTCAGTCCACACACTTAGCCTAATAAATCATTCATGCAGGTTAATTAAGGACTTATGTGAAAGACAAGGGCAACCTTAACACCCTCAAGTGATTCAAAGCGTAAAGTCCATTAAGGTTCTTATTTGCATTACCATTTCCTCTTTTTTTGTTCATTTTTTCTTTTTCTTTTTCTTCTTCTTCTAGTTGGTGTGTAATTCTCCCAGCTTCAGGTTTCGTGCATCATTACCTATGAGGACTTTCACTTTCACGTACACCTTTCCCTATATCTCCACATAGAGCGATCCCTACCACCCGTGTAATGGGAGTTCGGTCGGTGCATCCCAAGTCAGATGACTCGAAAGCACCAGACACTAAGTCCCCTCAGACCTAATTTCCCGAGTGATAGGAGCCATGCGAGAAGAGAGAATACCTAGTCACTTATTTTTTATCTACACATGAACCTAAACTCCTACACTTAAGGTTTCACAAAAGAAGTTTAAAGTTCCCTAACTTCCGACAAACTTCCTTATACTAACAGACATGAATTGTTTGACTCTTTAGGTTCAGGGTGGACTTGTTTGTTTATTTGAGTATGGAAACCCTATGATTACTCTCCCCCCGAAGAAAAACCGGGGTGCATCCTTTCGACTATATAAGACCTAAAGCCAGTGTACTAGATATCCTAATGCATCATGTTCAAGTCAATTTTGGGTGCTTCCTTTTACTTTGCCTCTCAATGGTTTCGCACATGCTAAACACACGCAAAACCCACAAAATAGTTTGTTTCGCAAACACATGAAGATTTTGTAAGAAATGTGAAAATTTAAAGCACTAGGCAAGCAAAAGAAGACAAGTCACCCAAGGATCATGGCAAACAACTATATCGATATTAAATAGCACACTAACATGACCCTAAGAATACAAACAAAAGAAAACAAAACAAAAGGAGAAAGACTCGACTATGTACATACGTAACCCCCCCCCCCACTTACTTCATGCATTGTCCTCAATGAATGTGAGCATGATACTACATGGATTTATGCAACAAATAGAAAATATCTAACCAACGTGAAGCACAAAGGGAAATGCATGGTTATGTTGACGGACACAAACCCAAATTCCCCTCAAAACCTGTGAAATACTAAAGAAGGGATACAAATACATGAAAGAAATGGGGCCCACAACAATCATTGCGTACTAGTGGATTTTTTTTTGTTTTTGTTTTTATTTGATATACAACTATGTACAAAAATAAGTTCCCATCTTCATTTGTAAAATACATCAAATGGGAACCTCAAAAGTGGGCCAAAATACTCATGAGCAAAAACTTGATTGAATCAGTTATATTACCGTAAGTGCACGACCGCGATGAACGAGTTGAAAGTACGAGTCGAGTCCACAGGTAACGCGTGCGAGTCTACGTCTACAATACTCTAGTGGGGGAGAAGAAGAGAGAGGGATGCAACTGTAATTAAACTACGATGCGAGTGAAATAAAAAAACGATAAAATAAATCCCCTTAGGGGTTAGAGAAAGAATGCGGAAATGAAAATATGTGTAGTGTGTGTGTTGAATTGTGCTCATCATGAAATGTAATACATGAAATCCATAAACCAAATCCAACTTTGCCTCAACATGAACTAAGATAAAACTTTATCATTAAAGCATACAAGACAATAATTGAAATAAGGTTAATGTGAGCACATGTAAAATGATCACATCCAACTTTGTCTCCGCATGAAATAAGATTTCACACAATCATGAAAACATACAACACAATGATTAGGATGAGGCCAACATGAGCACATGCATGCACATGTCATGTTTCCTTCTTCCACTCCATCCTTATCCTCACCTCATCATTCCCCATAAAATAGGCCCACTAATCTAACCACACTGCTGGAAAAAAGGCCTATGATGTTGGATAATATGGGGGTACATCGTCGGGTTGAGCACTTTCCACGACTGACGTGGTACGTGGGAGACGTTATAATGGTGTACTCTTTAACGTCGGTTGTTACAACCGACATGGTAGTATGCTATATAACATTGGTCATAGTTTTAACCGCAATCGGCATGATAAATCAACGCGCAAGTGGGCTCCTCAATATCCTACCATGTCGGTCATCATATACGATCGACGTGGTAGGGTCTTTAATAAAAACAAAAAATAATAATAAATTACCTACAATGTCAGTTGTTTTATAAAACCGACGTGGTAATATGGCATCTATCACGTCGGCCTTTTTATATGACCGACGTGGTAGGGACGTTAATATATATATAAAAAAGAAATATCCTACAACGTCGGTGCTTTTAAGAACCGACATGCTAGATTGTTTACAACGTCGGTGTTGCATAAAGGCCGACGTTGTAGGATATTTTCTTTAATATGTTTAATTTTATTATTTGTTTGATACCTGTATTTCAGACTCAAACCCTGCAGTTTCAATCAAACATTCATATCTATCAAACAAGTAATTCACAACATTCATTTCTATCACAACATTCATATCATGCCTACAAATCTATCAACATACAATTCACAACATTCATATCCATTAAACAAGTAATTAATTCTCACAACATTCATATTCAGTCCAGCAATAACAAATTCATATCTATCAAATGCACAACATTCGTATCAGCATACAAATCCATCTACTTAATACAACATACAATGAACCATTAGTTTTTACATTTTCGTTTTCGTTTTTTGCTCATAGGGTCCTCGATCGATATTCCTTCATGATGATCATCTCAGATAATTAAGTTGTCAACAGTTTTGTTGTCATCGAGCGATTTAAGTTCAGGTACCTTTGCAAATGGGGGAATTTCTCCAATCTCATTAGCATCTTCTTCAACCACGATTTCTTGTTTTCGTTCTAAAACTACCGAGCATTCATTATCACACGAGTCTTTTACATAAAATATATGTTTTTCTTGAGATGCCAGAATGAAAGGATCATCCTTAAAACCTTCTTTTTTAAGGTTCACAAAAGTAAACCCCAAATCATCGACTTGAAGACCGTTCTTATTGTCCACCCACTTGCATTTAAATACCGCAACATTGAATTTAGTAGAATTCAGCTCCCATATTTCTTTAATATGACCATAATAAGACATATTGACATATATGGGATTTCTATCTTTCGAACTAGATATGTTCAACGATTCACCTACCAAAGTGACCCCCCTATTCTGCAATGTGCTTTTCTCGTCCTCCATTTTTGTATAGAAAGAAAAACCATTGATATCGTATCCATTATAAGATGTCACTTAGGATTTGGTCTATGTGCCAACAACTTCAAATTTTCAGAAACTTTACGGTTGTATATAGTTTCCCTGAACCAATCAATGAAAGCCTTCTTGTGAGCATTAATTACTTGTTGATTAGTCCAAGAAGGATGTTTTTCCCTCACTACGGTCATGTGGTCATCCAAATAAGGTTGGACTTCATCAGAATTGCACAACACATATGAATACTCTTTAAAGAGATCCTCACCTTTCGGACTTGCCATCTTTGGGCAACACGTACCTTTACCTTCAATCCTATCTTCATGTCTGTTCTTAGGAAGTCCCACACTCTTAGTATTAGCCAACTACTCATTACAAAACTCAATTACCTCTTGAGGTATGTAACCTTCAACGATGCTCACATCTGTCCTTTGTCAATTCTTACAATAATCTTTCAACTCAAGCATATAACGCTCAAATGGATACATCCACCTCAAAAATACCAGACCGAGTAGCTTAACTTCTCTAACCAGATGAATCACTAAATGAACCATAATGTCAAAAAAAGACGGCAGAAAGTACATCTCTAACTAACATATTATAACAACTACTTCATTCTGCAACTTATCCAAATACTTTGAATCAATTACTTTGCTGGAAATCTTGTTGAAGAACAAACAAAATTTGATAATAGGATGTCTAACGTGTCTCGGCATTATCGATTTAATAGCAACAAGTAACAATTGTTGTATCAACACATGACAATCATGAGACCTCAAACCAAGTAGTTGCAAATCTTTAATTGATACAAGACTACTAATATTTGAAGAATACCCCTGCGACACTTTGACACCATGTAAACACTGACACAAAGCTAATTTCTCCTTTCTGTCCAAAGTGTAACAAGCTGGTGATAAATATTTATGAGTACCAATACTCTTTGGTGCTAGTTTTGCTCGAATACCAAGTTCAAGTAAATCAAGTCTGGCATTATATTCATCTTTAGTCTTACCCGGTATGTTAAGAAGAGTTCCTAACAAACAGTCATAATCATTTTTTTCGACATGCATCACATCAATACAGTGTCTGACTTCTAAAGTCTCCCAATAAGGAAGGTTAAAAAATGAATTTTTTCTTCCACCTACTCTTATCATTTCCGTGTTTGTAAGGCTTGGCGAATTTGCACTGGATGTTCTTCACCCGCTCAAGAACTTGTCTTGCACTGATTTCCGTTGCAGGTTCTTCAAATTCATGCTTCCTGCTAAATGCCATTTTCATTTTACGATACGAATGACTCATAGGAAGAAATTTGCGATGACCAAGACTGCCATGCACAAGCTTCAAAGAACATGTGTTTACTTCACACATAGGACATGCTTTGTGCCTTTTCGCAGAATAGCAAGACAGATTTCCAAATGTAGGGAAGTCATTAGTTGTGCAAAATATCATTGCACGCACTGTAAATGACTGTTGACGGTGGTCCCACACTTGCTCGTCATCATTCCACAATTTCTTCAAGTCGTCAATTAGGGGAGCCAAATACACATCTATATAATTGACTGGTTGATTTGGACCATAAATCATTAAAGACAACATCATGTATCTATGTGTTCTGCTTAACCATGGAGGTAGATTGTACATCACTAGTAGAACAGGCCACGAACTATGAAGGGTACTCAAACTCCCGTAAGGATTCATTCCATCAGTACACAGACCAAGTCTTAGATTTCTGGATTCTTGACCGAACACTGGAAAATCTGAATCGATCTTCTTTCACTTCGGAGCATCTGATCATTCGCTTTATCACGATCTACGTGCCATGTCAGATTCTTTGAATCCGCAGGGCAGCCAAATAAACGTTCCAACTTTGGAATGATCGGAAGACACCACAACACCTTCGTAGGCGGCCTTTGTACTGGTATATCATCACTTACATTTTTCTTGTGTTTATACCTTGACGCGTTACAAATCAGACAACAATACAGATTTTCATATTGGGTCCTATATAACATGCAATCATTACGACATGCATGTATTTTCTTATTATGCATACCCATTGGACACAAGATTTTTTTTGCCTCATATATACGGTCTGGAAGTTCGTTGTTTTCGGGAAGAATTTCTTTTAACAACATAAGTAAGGCAGTAAAACTAACATCACTACAACCGTTGGAGGCTTTCAAGGTATATAACTGTAACACTACAGAGAATCTACTAAAATCATTGCAACCCCGATACAAAGGTTTTTCATTGTCTGACAATAAATTACTAACTACTTGTGGTTTATCATCAAAGTTTTCGGCAACATCTCGAATCATATCCTCTAATCGATCATCATCATTAACATCTTTCTGTGAAGGACTATAACTTTCTTTACGTATTTCATTCTCACCATGCCATATCCAACGCGTATAACCTTCATCAAAACCTTTTTCAAACAGATGAGCCTTGATTTTTATTACAACTCTTAAGAACATGTTAAGACACTTCCTACATAAACAGAAGATCTTTCCTTCATTTCTAAAATGCGCATTCTTTTCTGCAAACTCTAGGAATTTATCAACCCCGTACTCATACTCATCACTCAATTGACATGTAAAAATCCAATTTCGATTCATTTTTTTCTACACAACAACTCAAACAATCGTGATATAAAATGAACCCAATATATAGTAATTTTAAAGTAACCCCTGCCTATTAACACAAAATTAACCAAATCCAAAATCACCAGCAGAGATGTTATATTCTTAGATCACTTAGGAATTCGGATATGGAGGAAATCTGATGTGGTAGACCCATTATAAATTTTTGGTCGAACAGTTGGATAAATTGGATGTGAGTTACATTTTTTGTGCAGGGTTTGAGTCTGAATTCAAACCATCAAAACACAAATTTGATAATGGGTCTACCACATCGGATATGTTAGAAATCCGACGTGGTAGACCAGGATATGGTAGACCTAAATTTGGGGTATGATGGTTTTAATTCAGACTCAAATCCCTTGCACAGAAAATGTAACTCACATCCAATTTATCCAACTATTCGACCCAAAATATATAATGGGGCTACCACGTAGGATTTCCTCCATGTCCGAGACGTGGTAGAGACATGTATGACGTCAGATATGGAGGAAATACCACATGGTAGACCCATTAAAAATTTTGGGTCGAACAGTTGGATAAATTGGATGTGAGTTACATTTTCTGTGCAGGGGATTGAGTATGAAATCAAACCATCAAAACCCAAATTTGATAATGGGTCTACCACATCGGATATGGAGGAAATCCAACGTGGTAGACCTATTACCACGCAGATATGGAGGAAATCCGACGTGGTAGACCCATTATCAATTTTGGCTTTTGATGGTTTCAATTCAGACTCAAATCCCTTGCACAGAAAATATAACTCATTTCTAACCTTCAATATATTCATATACAATCAAACAAAAAAAATTTACAACCCATTTTAAGTGCTCATGTCCAACACAGAAATGTAACTCATATCCAACAATTAACTCATTTCCAACCTTCAATATACTCATATACAATCCAACAAAAAAGTGTAACTAATATACAACATCCATCCCCTATTTAAATACAAAATTTTAAGGACTGTGATTATACTGTATTTTGTAATATACGACTAACAAAGTAAGCAGACCACCTCTCTCGTGTTTCATCTATCTATTCTTGCAAAAACGGTTGAAGGCCAGGTTCAAAAATCTACAAAAGCAAATTATATTTTTAAATAATTAAAATAACCTAAAATGTTGAGTTACATATCGAAGATACCTGTCGTAAATCTCATTCATCCAATCCGAAGTTGACAATTTGTTCCATATAAGTCATTATGTAGTAACCGCATTTATTATTTCGAACTTGTTTACGGTACTACAACAATTACAAACAAAAAAATCTTGATTATATCAAAACGATGAAATGAATGCAAATTAATGGTTTCATGGTTTACTTTAATAATGAACAATTTTACCTTCATGGTATGCCAAGTAGTTAGCTTCTTCTTACTCCTTGGACCCAACATTTTATATAAATCCATGGCTCTGTCAAAATTACACAAATGGTCAGGTGTTTTAATCAAATATGCAACTATTAAAAAATTAGTTAATAAATTTAAGTTAACTATACTAAAAGTAACTTACAAGTGAACAATATTCTTCAAGGATTTCCTTGGTTTATCTGAACCTAGAGGATCAAACCAATATGCAATATTAAGACTAGGAACCAAAACGGCCAACATCCAATGATCACTGTATATCAATCATGTTAAATAACTTTATTATACTCCCTAAAACTAATATAATAAGTAATATAAAGTATAATGAAATACTTACGCCTCCCAATATGGTGCTACAAAAAACATTCTTCTCCATTTTAGACATAATCATAGCAATCTTTGGCGGTCTATTGTCTTTGCTTGAATTGCCTAGAAACATGAATATTTTGGGACACAAATAACATATTTTTCCTATGGGGACATTCGTAGAGAAGCCTTTTCAAAAATAAATATATAATACCTAATATCAAAGAATTTGTACTTGTCAAAATTAATATAAAAAGGACAAAATGACTTACTTGATTTGAGCTTGGATGATTGTTATACACAACTTTTCCATCCTCAAAAATTGCAAGACATCGGATATTATGACATACAACGCAGATCCGATGGCATCATTGGTCATTTTTCCTGCAATTTCTTTAATTATCACACTTTCAACATAAAAATCATCATCCTTATGTCTTATGAAATTGTATAACATTTGACAAGTCTGAGGAAATTGTCTCTCCTCAAATACAATTTGAGTTTCAGATTGCTTGGATGTTGGACCTTCAACCTTTTGAAATTAAAAAACTATATTATTAGAACTCCTTTACATGATTACTATATATCAACCATTTAGGAAATTATTAAATTTAAAATTGATACCTTTGCATTTATTTTAATTAATGAATGATGTCATTGCAACACCCATCCTTCAGCATCGCCCACCGTTTAAACTTCAGATTCAGGAATTGGTAGGAGTGTATCACCACAGACAGATTTATCCAAAGTCACCTTCAAATTCTTGGATTTAATTTGTTCACCATGATGCAACTTTAGGGTGTACACCTTCCCATATGCTACAACTCGCATATCTGGATTATACACAAATAGTTCACATTGGGCTCCATCCTATAAATTTCAAAACAAATTTATCACATGCAATGCAAAGAAAAATAGCAAAGCGAAAAATAAATACTTATAATTTGTAATTTTACCTCAAAATGGCCAGGTGTGTCCTGCTCAGATACTTCTTGGGGGAACACCTGTGGAGGTTGTACACTGGAAGCAGTACAGGGGGTTTGAACATCTATGGCAATATCGGTGGAAACCCCAATGTTTTTATACAAACTTTTCCCCAGGTTTTCCAAGCAATGGATCTTCTCGTCACATATCACGTGATCAACTTGGGAATGACTTCGTGAGGATGATGATGACCCAAAATACTGACGTACTCCTATTCAACTACCTACACCGCGTATTCGCCTAGGATGCTCCTGCTTACCCAAGGTTGTGGACATTATAAATTCTACGTATTAAAAAGATTGAGTATGTAATACCATAAATTCTGGAGAAAGTTTGGTTCTTTTGAACTCAGCCCATGTCGTCGGTGAAATGAAACTGTAAGTAGCACAATGGTCACGGTCCTTATATTCCGCAAAGATAAACATGTATGTGAGCTTTGTTTTAATGTCTTTCACCGGTTACCAACATAGGAAAACCACTTCTTCATCAACGCTTTAGTTGATTCAAAAATGAATTTAGCCTACAACCAAAAAAACACATGAAAATTAGAATCAATGATAGAGCAAAATTTTAAATAAAACTAATAATCAAATACATACCATTATATCCTCCCAAATTTGTTCTTGTAGAGAAGAATCAACTTGTGACCAATTTTCAATACAAATATCAACCTTGGTTCTAGCGACAGTACCCAAATAAGCAGGCCAATAATTTTTTATTATCTCCGATCGGTTCTAAGAGACGATCAAAGTCCAAAGGTAATGGACCTTCACGTTTTACTTATTATTGAAACTCTAACATAAGAGTTGGTCCACATGGAGGAACCAAAGTCGAGGCTTCATCGCCATTATGGGGGTGGTTTTCTAGCTGGGAGCCATTAATCTGAAAGAAGACAAAAAAATCACGACAAAACAATCCGAAATCTACTTCGACAACAAGTGTAAATCATTTCCACTGTTGCAAATAAATTTTATCAATTCATGTCCAAATTCACCATCAATGTCAGAAAAAAATCAGCAAATCTCAGCCCCAATTCAGACTAATATTAAATACCAGATTTCAGCACAACTAAAATCAGAACTCAGCCCAAGGTTCAGCACAAATTCGACTAAAATGTGGTGATCAAAATGCAACAATAACAAATGCAGCACAAGACTAAAATGCAGCACAACAAATGCAGCACAAGACAGAAAGATATTCAACATGAATTAAATATCAAAATGCAGCAAATTCTGCCGATAAAAAATTCTGATTGACTTGTCAATTTACTGTTCACTAACCAGAGCCATCGATTTCGACTTGATTTCTTACTTCCATAAACCAAACTATTAACTCTTAATTAGGATGCCAAAATCAAAATTTGAGGGAAGTAGCAGCACTATATAGTTCTTAACAATCTAATAGGAGTCTAACAAACCACAACAATCACAAAATCCAAAAGAAATAAGATTGTGCCAACACAAAAACAAAATTTACATATTAAATTATATTCGGTTGATAAAGAAATGGATTTTATGGTTTGTATATACCTGAAGGCCTGGAAGGGGACGTCGCGCGGTTAAGGGGGTTGCCGGAACGGAATGGATGGGGACGTCACACGGTTAGGGTGTTCTAGTCGGCGTAAGGGTTTTGTGTTTGTTGAATTTGGCATAAGGGTTTTGTTCGGGTTTATGACTACTCTTCCACGTCGGCTTAATTAGAAACCGACGTGGTATGGTGTGTATTATTTTACAAAGAACTTTTAATAATGACACATCCACGTCGGATTACTTAAACACCGACGTGAAAGACACGCTACCACGTCAGCGTACGTAATCCGATGTGGTAGGGTATTAATTTTAAAAAAAGAAGGAAAATGGACCCTTCCACGTCAAATTAGGTAACAACCGACGTGGAAGTCACCCTACCACGTTGGTATTGTAAATCCGACATGGTAGGGTATAAATTATCGGACACTCTTACGTCGGATGTCATGACAGACGACGTGGTACGGTGTCTCTAACGTCGGTGTTGTAATGTCTTACGTGGTAAAGCATCTTCCACGTCGGTTTGACAATATCCGACGTGCTATGGTCAACTTGGTAGACATACTTTCCAGCAGTGTCATGTGCTAAGCATCACTCAAGAGCATTAGCACATCAAAGATAAGAGTGAAAATCCCATTAGATGAATATGGAACTCATGTGAGGTTCATGACAATAATAGAAATAAACAAATATGTTCACATGCATAATGACTCAAATCCAACTATGTCTCGACATGAAATAAGATTTATCACAATCATTACAAAACATACAAGACCTTAATTTGGATAAAACCAACATGAGCACATGCATGCACATGTCTTGTTTCCTTCTTCCACTCCATCATTATCCTAACCTCTATCATTCCCCATAAAATAGGCCCATTAATCTAAGCATGTGCTAAGATTCAATCAAGAGCATTAGCACATCGAAGATAAGAGTGCAATCTCATTAGATGGTTATTGAAATCATGTAAGGCTCAAAGGATTAAGATTAAAATGCACACACTACTACATCACATGATCAAATCACCTTCTTCTCCACCCCCCCAATGGGGATGGACTACTCACTACTCATCTCTACACTAAATAAAGCATAAATAACTTGAACCCATAAGGGAAAAGGAAGAAAATAACACACTTAAGCAAACAAACACATGAAAGAAAATTGCATCAAAAGAATGACATTAAAGAAGAGAACAACATTTACTAACTTGAAATGAAAATATTACAAAGTACTCTTTTTCCTCACACTAATGAGCAGTAAAATAAAACCTAAAACTAATGGAAAAGCAAGAAGACGAGGGAGTGGAGGGATTACAATGATATATATAGACTAATACATGGTTAGGATGAATCTAAACATAATCGGATGACTCTAAATCACATCTGATGATCCGGGAATGCTCTAACCCGAATATCCGACCCACAACCAAAATTGGAGGTCATTTGGACCCTTTTGATCCGCCAGTGGCGGATCAAATAGGTCCGATCGAGCAACGATTTTGGCTTCTACTTTGTTTCTTCAGTTGGCATGTGGGGTCAAGTCGTGGTCCATTGGCTCGAATTACATTGATTTTAATTGGAGAAATACTAATTTATTCAAGTCATGTAGCACAATATTTTGTCCTTTACCATCAGGTCCCTTCAAGTTTTTAATTGGGTCCTTCCTGATTTACAATCCAGTCCTTCTGCGTTACGAATAGGTCCAGATGTCTTCAATTTAGTCCATTCTTGTTACATTCAGGTAATTTTTGCTCCCTTCCTCTTCTTTATTACTAACACCTGAAACACTACAAACAACAACTCAAGTAGCACAATAATGGGGTCAAATAAAGGATATATAGCATGAATATGATGCATGATATGCTACTAATCAAATACCCCCACACTTTCCTTTTGCTAGTCCCGAGCAAAATAAAGAAAGAGAAAAATGGAAGAAAGGAAAAACATACGAAAAAAAAGAAAATGTAACTCACTTTCTTAGGAATCACGGTTGCACATAGCACGTGCAACAAGCCGTTTAACCTCATTCTCTCTAAGGAGGAGGAGTGGTGTGTCCTGAGGGTTTTCAGGGATATACCCACAAAATCCAAACATTGATGCACTATCAACCTAGCCACTCCACTTGTTGGACCTATTATTGTCGATAATTGGACACAGTAATCCTACCGGCCGACTCTATATATTTATCCAGTTCACACACCTAGCCTAACCAATCATTCATGCAAGTTAATTAAGGACTTAAGTGAAAGACATGGGAAATCTTAACATCCTCAAGTGATACAAAGTTTAAAGTCCATTAAGATTCTTATTTGCATTACCATTTCTTTTTTTCTTTTTTTGGGTTTAGTTGGTGTTTAATTCTCCCAAGGTCAGGTTTCGTGCATCATTACCTATGAGGAATTACACTATCATGTACACCTTCACCCAAATCTCCACCTAAGGCGATCCCTACCACCCGTGTAACGAGAGTTCGGTCAGTGTATCCCAAGTCAGATGACTCGAAAGCACCAGTCCCAAAGTCTCCTTAGACCTAATTTCCCGAGTGATAGGAGTTGTGCGAAAAGATAGAACACCCTACTTTTGGCTTTTAGGCTGTAATCCATGTTTTGATGATTTAATCAACCTAATCTTAATAATAATCAATCTATAGTACCGCAGACATTGCATAACATATATATTGCTTTGTGCTAACATCTACAGGTGATCAAGACTCAAGGAAGATAGGAACTCAAGTCAAGACATGTAATCAAGCTATTGAAGACATGTAATTTTGTATTTCCTTTGAGTCTTAGGAATCTATGTAATCTTCAGCATACAAGAGTCAAATTCCATTCACACACACACAAAATCTATTTTGTATTTCCTTATTGCAGTCACACACAAAATCTCAGATCATTTGGACTTCAATAGGTCACCCAAACTCAGACCGAAGATCACTAAACCAAACCTGAACTGCCTTTGCCAATTCGGTCGACATAACCCTCCTGGGTCGAACGATTGATCTTTTAACCAATTGATTTTAAATACTCGACCGGTCAACTGTGACTTTTTTTGGTTTACTGTCTACACTTGTCATTTGACCGTTAGACTTGTCGTATTATACCAATGGTCGTATTCACATTTTTACCGTACCCCAGAAATACCTTTGACAACCGGTCGACCGGGGACCTAGTTTCGGTTCACCGAACTTAGACATCTCTTGAACTCCATAGTGCTAGTTTTTATCGGTCGACCGAATAAACCTTTTTGTTCGACCGTCTATCCCTGGAATTTCCTGGACAATAATTTTGGACTACCTAATCGGTCGACCGTTCCACTTTTTGTTCGACCAATCACTTAAGTTATATCCCTGTTCGTTCGACCGTCCCTTGTTCGGTCGACCATTTGTTTCTGGAACTATCTGGATGCGTTTTCTGAACAGAATCTGGTCGACCGTTTCACCCGTTTCGGTCCACCGAATATAACCAGAATAGTGATATGTGCTTTTTTGTTTTGTGTTTCTCACACATTCATCTACCACTTTTGTCACAATGTCTACAACAGCTTAGGCGCTTATAAATAGAGGATTGAACACATTGTTTTGACAACTCTTCCACACACAATTATCCAATACATTAGAGAGAAGTCTCCCAATCCTCAAAGTCCTAAAACATACTCTCCAAGCCTTAAACTCCCACATCTTTGATCATATCCAAATCCTACTCTAAGTGTGCTCAAGCTAGAGAGTGTTGTTCCACTCAAGTTCATTCGTCAAGAGAGTAAAGGCTCCGGTGAAAGCCCAAAGCATCATTCTCGTATTGTGAGAAGAGGATTTCAAGCTAGGCGAGGGTTGTTCGCTAGCTTGAAGATTGTAAGGCGTCGTCTCCCGGCCGGGAATGGGGAGTGGATAGGGAAGTCGTGAGCGGAGCTCGAAGTGTCGAGCAGAGCTTTCAAGAGAGGAAGTAGGTGGGAGGCCGAACCTCTATAAAAATCCCCGTGTCCATTGTGGTTTGCAAATTTTCCTAATTTACTTGCTTGCTTGTTTAAATTCCGCTGTGCATCTTCGTTTGCTAAGCAAGTAGAGATTAAACCTTAAAATAAATTAGATTTAGTAGCCCATAGCGATCCTACATTTGGTATCAGAGCACAGGTGCTAAATTTCATCTACTTAATCGTAGTTTAGCATGGCTAGCACATCTATTCATGTAGAGGGTTTATGCACAACGCGACCTCCTTTTCATAATGGATCAAATTATGACTATTGGAAAAATAGAATGAAAATATTCTTGATTTCTAATGACCTTAAGTATTGGATCTTCATCCAAAACTCATACACCCCACCAAAGGAAGAAGTGTTAGCCACTCTAACTAGAACAAAAATGAAGGAATATGAAATGAACTCAACTATCATGAATATCATTATTGTGGTTTAAATGAGGGTGAATATAATAGTATTAGTGGATGTGAAAGTGCATATGAAATATGGCATAGACTTCAAATGCATCATAAGGGTGATAGCAAAACAAAAGAAACTAGAATTAGTCTCCTCATGCATAAATATGAAATTTTCACTATGCAAATCGGTGAAAACATAAGCAAAATGAACACTCACTTCACGGATATCATTAATTCTCTTTTGGTTCTTGGAAGAAAAATTAGTGAAGGAGAGATGACAAGGATGTTCCTCCGGTCACTCAACAATGATTGATAAGATAAGGTCGTCGCAATTGAAGAAGCGCATGATCTTTCCAAATTAAAGATGGAGGAACTCAATGGAAACCTAATGGCTTATGAACTTCAAATCAAATATCGAAAGGAGAAAGAAGCCTCCAAGAACAAACCAACCTTGGCATTACATGCAAAATTTGATGAGCCTAAGAGAAGAGAGGAGAATGAGGACATTGAAGTTGTTGCTCAAGACTTCTTCAAATTCCTCAAAAAGGATAAGGAAGAAATGAGAGAAAGAAGAGGAAGAAGAAGTGAGATGAGAGAAAAAGAAAAGGAGAAGGAGGAGAGCGAAAATGAGAACAGAAAGGAGAGAAGGGAGAGGAGAAGAGAAAAGGAGAAGAGCAAGAGAAGAGAAAGGAAGGCGGAAGCTTACAAAGCTACTTGGGTTGATTCTTCATCACCATCATCATCCTCCTCCTCCTTGCAAAGTAGAAGAGAAATTGCTCACTCATGCTTCATGGCTATTGAGGATGAACAAAGTGAGGTATTTTCTAACTCTTGCTCTACTAGATCAATTTCTTGTTCAACTAAGTCATATTCTAGTGATAGCACAATCCCAAATGCTAATGACGAATTATACACAGTGATGAGCTTTAAAGTGCATTTCATGATTTACTTAAACTATATGAGATCATTTGTGTAAAGAACAAGAATGCGAGAAAGCAAATAAATGATCTCCAATGCCAAATTTAGATAATCATGAATGAGAAAAATGAAGTGATTGCTAGACATGAAAAACATGCATTAGAACTTGCTAGTCTAAAAGAAACACCTATACATGATGAACAACTAGATCTTAGAGCTTTTAATGAACAATTAAAAAACGATCTTGAAAGGTTCACAAATGGAACCAAAATGCTTGACATGCTTCTAGGTAGTCAAAGACAATCTCTAGATAAACATGGTATAGGATAGAAGGCTAAATTGAAAAACCATGTTTCTCATACTACCTTAAATGGCAAGCATTTGTTTCTTAATCAAAGTTCCTCAAATGTGTGGGCTACCAAAACCAAAATGGTTTGGGTTCCTAATGCTAATGTTCAAGGACCCAAAGTTGTTTGGGTACGTAGATCTACACTTGTAGGTACTTGAAGAAGGATGGGAGATCGGTAGTGACTGGGTAAGCTTGAAGAGTCAAACTCGAAGCCGGTTGCACTATCGAAAGGAGATTGGAACCAATTTGCGGATTAAAGTTTGGTAAAATCTTCAATCTTCTTCATTTATGAATAATTGATTCTACTCTAGGACATTGTGAATGCTTAATTGTCATATCTTCTACTCATTCAATGCATATCTTATGAATTTGAGAGTAAAACATCACATGCTTATATGATCATAAATTGATTGATGTTTAAAAAAAGGAGAATAAAATTGAACATAATTGTCATATCATGTCCATATTGATATGGGGAGCTTCATGAAAATCTTTATCACGAAAGGGTAACAAAGTGCAAAATTAAGGGGATCAACTTCATTACAAGAACTTTGAGGAAGAAAATGAATTCATTGCAAATTTTTGATAGATGTCAAAGGGAGAGAGAATTAGGGGGTAACTGGAAATTGGATTGAAAATTGAACAAAAACTATGCAGACTCATAGGGGGAGCATTTATATGCATAGTTTACACCTCTAAATTTCAAGTAATTAAGATATAGGTTGTCATCATCAAAAAGGGGGAGATTATTGTCTTTGAGGCCTTCATCCATGTTTTGATTATTTAATCAACCTAATCTTAAGAATAATCAATGTAGAGTAGCACACACATTGCATAGCTTATATATTGCTTTGTGCTAAGGGCCCCTGATTACGATAAACTTTTTTATACTAACAGACACGTATTATTCGACTCACTAGGATCAGGGTGGACTTCTTTATTTGTTTGACTACTCACCCTCGAGGGAAAACCAGGTGCATCCTTATACGACTAGATAAGACCTAAAGCCAGTGTACTAGATATCATAATGCATCATGTTCAAGTCAATTCTAGGAGTTTCCTTTTTACTTTGACCCTCAACGGTTTTGCACATGCTAAAGACACGTAAAACCCCACAAAACATTTTCTTTTGCAAACACATGAAGATTTTGAAAGAAATCAAAATTTTAAAGCACCAGGCAAGCAAAAGAAGACAAGTCACCCAAGGATCACGGCAAGCAGATATATCGATATTAAATGCAACAAACGAACATGAACCTAACAATACAAACAAAACAAAAGAGAAAGACTCGACTATGTACACAAGTAAAATACCCCCCACACTTACTTCATGCATTGTCCTCAATGAATGTGAGCATAATACTACATGGATTTATGCATGAAAAAGAAAACAATTTACCAACGTGAAGCACAAAGCGAAGTTCATGGTCTTTGATTGGCATCATTTCATGCATATCTTTGTATTTTATATCCATTATCTTTCACCCTAAACAATGCTAGGTAACGAGTTTTATGTTTAGTTTTCAGGAATAAATAGGTTTGAGAAGGAGAGACTATAAATAGCAAGGAAAAGGATTGAATTGTGAGACCTGGGGACTAAGATGCAACGGAGAAGGACCTGAACGTAAGACTGAAGGACCAAATAGCAAAACAGAAAACTCCACATCATCATGGGGAGTAGTTTGGCAATTCGATTCGGGTCGGAGCTCCAATAAACAAAGTATATGCATCAAAGACCAACAAAGATATCCAGAAAAGCCCGCAACAAATTCAAGACCGATCCAGAACCAATAGTGTTAGACCCTAACCCCAGTTTAAGGCTAATCCCATGATTAGTGGAGGGATTAGCATGGGGAAGAGGTGGTGAATAGTGAGCTGGTGATGGGTGATGGAGTAGGGGGCCGGTTACTGTTGGGTTTTGTTGGTTTTGAGGAGAAAACCATCATCTCTCTCCATTTTCCTCTCTTCTTCCTCAGTCATCCCTTCCTCTCACTGTTTCTTCTTCTCTTCCGGCGACCAGGAGGCGTGGAGGTTGCTCCGACGTGAGGCGCTGAGGTCGATGTGCGAGGAGGCGTGCATGCGGTCGCGGATCGGAGGTGGTGTCGCGGTTTCTCCGGCGGGCGTCGTTGATCACACATTTGAGGTATGTCGGCTTCTTAGTGTGTTTTATTGTTGCTCACCCTCATGGGAGGGTTTTGTTGGTCGATCGGGGGAGGTCAGAGGCCTCCCCGGTGACGAGAACGACGTAAATCCTCGGCTGGCGCGAGTTGAAGACGACCAATGGTCGACCGGGTCCCTTCGGGCGGTCGACCGATGTAGTGTTTTACCCGATTTTAACCATCACTGGTCGAACGATGCCTTGCGGCGGTCGACCGGTTGTGTATTTGTGCTGGTGAATCGGGGCTTCCTGTTGTGTTTCGGTGGTCTATAGTGAGTATGTGACGTATTGTCGTCTTACTCTATAGTGAGTAGCAGACCTGAGGGATCACGGATCCCAATGCATGTGACGCATGGCTCGTGGAGCATGATGACCCTGCAGACTACGGTCTGGACCCGCCCGATGTTGTGCCGGACGTATGTACTACTGCCGATGTTGTGCCGGCGATGCCGCCGAGGTTTGTGCCGGCGATGATGGTGCCGACGATGTTCCGGCTTGTGGTTGTGCCGTCCGATGTTGTGCCGGACATATGTTTTACCGCCGATGTTGTGCCGGCGATGCCGCTGATGTTTTGCCAGCGATGATCCCCGATTGGGCACCTATCCTGAGATGTTAACCGACCGGGCTACGACTCTGTCGAAGGTGGTGTTGACCACGTGGTTCCTTGCACGGAAGTGTGGACACTCCTCACCGATCCCTTAGGCTCGAGTAGTCGCGTGTGGGGGGACGCGTCGCGTACTGTCTGTAAGACCGTATGTGCCTACGGTAGGTTTCCGAGGGAGACCCGTTGTTGTTGTTGCTGGACTGATGTCCTTGTGGACCCTGTTGAGGGTCGTTGTTGTTGGACTGAGGTCCCGTTTACCCTGTTGAGGGATTTGATGCATTGCAGATATGACATGACATGCTACTAGTATGATAGGTTCATTTACCGTACTATTGCATGCATATAGGTGAGCTTGGCATACGGGGTTTCCTAATGGGAAACTCAGGCATCGTTGTTTGATTCATGTTTCAGGACCGCAGTAGGTTCTGGCGGGTGGTGACAGTAGGCGCACATATTTTGGGGCCAGGATCCTCATCGGACTCTTCGAGGTCGTCGTGATTGCTTTATCTGTCTTTTCATTGTATTGTTGTAATCACGTCTTTTGACAAACTCTGTTGTATTATTGGTGCACCGACTGTTGATTTATTCGAGTAACATTCTCATGATGATTTGATGTGAGTAATCTCTTGATTGTTTAAAATTTTAAATTTCCCCTGTTTCGGGATGTTACATCTTACTATCAGAGCGGTCGGTCCCTATGTGTGGCTCCCAAAGAAATCACCCAGTGTAGTAGTGTAGGTTGCACTTTACATTTACCATGTATTCATGGCTGATCTTGAGTTGTTTGTTGTGCCAGATGCCTCCGAGATGTGCGAGGAACGTCGCGAGTGAGTGCGTTGCCAGTGATGGCACTGAGGGCGCTACATGGGATAGGTTGAGCGAGTTCCTTGTGCGTCAGGCAGCGAGGGCAGAGCAGACATGGACATGTGCGGAGCATGATCGCTTCATGAGGCAGCACCCGCCTAGTTTCGACGGCAGGAGTGACCCTGAGGCTGTAGAGGACTGGGTCTTTAAGATCCAGAGGATTTTCCAGGCGATCGGTTGTGTACCGGAGCGGATGGTGAGCCTGGCCACCTATGTGCTGGATGGAGAGGCAGCAAACTGGTGGAGGACCACATCTACTGTGGTATTTACTGACCGAGTTGACGTGAGTTGGGAGGAATTCCTTGTGGAGTTCAACCAGCAGTTCTTCCCGCAGCACGTCAGAGACAGGAAGAAGGAGGAGTTTTTGGCCCTCGAGCAGAAGGAGATGTCCTTGGCTAGTTACATCAACAGGTTTAACGCCCTTGAGCGTTATTGTTCTGAGACCTACGTGATGCTGGAGCAGCGTGCACGGAAGTTCATCAAGGGGCTGAGGAAGCATCTCAGGTCGCGTGTGATTACCAGCATGCCGCAGACCCTGGCGGATGCGGTGAAGTACGCGACTCTCATCGATCAGGACTACCAGGAGAATTACCAGGAGGCGCGGAAGCCGCCAGTGAGCACGGGAGGACGTGCAGTTGGACGTTCCACCGGGAACCCGGGTAAGAGGCCCCGGGTTGATCGAGGAGGATCATGCCAGTCTGGTGCGTGTGGTACGTGTGGGAGATTTCATCCGGGTCAGGAGTGCCCCCGACGTACAGGAACATATTTGGGATACGGTCAGATGGGCCATATCATCCGAGATTGCCCGAGCAGGCAGGGCGAGACGAGCAGGAGGCCAGGACCACCGGTCTCAGGGAGGAGCGGAGGCAGCAGGTCCGTCGTTCCGCAGAGCCAGACCAGGAGAGTAGGTCGAGTCTTCACCGTCCGGGCTGAGGAGGCGAAGGACTCCAACACTGTTGTGGAACGTACCCTTGTCATTTCGGGTTTGGTTGCTCGTGTTTTATTTGATTGCGGCGCCACGCACTCCTTCATTTCGGAGAAGTTTGCTGGCGAGTTGGATCGGACCCCTGAGCTACTGACTGATTTGTTGGAAGTCAGTACACCCATGGGTGAGGTGGGCACTGTGGGGAGCTTTCTCCGCGGCACCACAGTTGTTTCGGGAGACCATGATTTTCCGGCAGATCTGATCTTACTACCGATGGAGGACTTCGACGTCATACTGGGGATGGACTGGCTATCACAGTACGATGTGCGAGTCTTTTGCCGTGGGAAGAAGATCCTTATTCCGAGGCAGGACGCGCCTGACGTGTTGATCAAAGGGACGAGGAGTAGAGGAGGTCATCTGATTGTGTCTGCGGTTAAGGCACAGAGGCTGATACATCAGGGTTGCAGTGCGTTCGTGGCGACTTTGGTTGTTCCTGATCCTGAGACGAGGAGGCTGGAGGATATAGAGGTCGTACGGGAGTTTCCAGATGTGTTTCCTGCAGAGATTCCTCGTTTACCGCGACACCGAGAGATCGAGTTCGGCATTGAGTTGACAGCTGGCACGACACCCCAGTCGAAGGCACCGTATCGGATGACACCTGCTGAGTTGACAGAGCTGAAGAAGTAGTTGCAGGAGTTGATGGACTCTGGTTTTATCCGACCGAGTGTCTCGCCGTGGGGAGCGCATGTGTTGTTCGTGAAGAAGAAGGATGGGTCATTGCGGATATGCATCGACTACAGGATGGCGTCAGGAACCGATACCCCTTGCCCAGGATTGATGACCTGTTTGATCAGTTGCAGACGGCGAGAGTGTTCTCGAAGATTGATCTGCGTTCGGGTTATCACCAGTTGCGGATCAGAGAGGCAGATGTTCAGAACACAACCTTCAGGACACGATACGGGCACTACGAGTTCTTGGTGAGGTCCTTTGGACTGAAGAATGCACCTGCAGCATTCATGGACCTGATGAATATGACTTTCCAGCCGTACCTCGACAGTTTTGTTGTGGTGTTTGTGGATGATATCTTGGTGTACTCGCTTGACAGGGAGCAGCACTGGGAGCACTTGAGGATTGTGCTTGGCATCTTGAGAGATCAGGAGTTGTATGCCAAGTACACAAAGTGTGAGTTTTGGTTGGATCAGGTGGTGTTTCTGGGGCATATTGTGTCGGCAGATGGGATTTCAGTGGATCCGGCGAAGGTTGAGGTTGTGACTCAATGGAGGGCCCCGACGAGCGTGACTGAGATCAGGAGCTTTGTGGCACTTGCTGGGTATTACAGACGGTTCATTCAGGACTTCTCCAGGCTTGCTTCGCCGTTGACATCGTTGACGCAGAAGGGCGTCAAGTTCGTTTGGTCCCAGAAGTGCGAGGATAGTTTTCAGGAGCTGAAGAGGCGACAAACGACAGCATCGATTCTGACGCTACCGAGTGGCAGTGGAGGATACGTGATTTACAGTGATGCGTCAGGGGTTGGCTTGGGTTGTGTTCTGATGCAGCACGAGAAGGTAGTGGTGTACGCTTCGAGGCAGCTGAAGGTACACGAGATGAACTACCATACTCATGATCTGTAGTTAGCAGCGGTGGTTCACGCGTTGAAGACCTGGCAACATTATCTGTATGGCGAGCAGTTTGAGGTCTTCACCGATCATCAGAGTCTGAAGTATTTCTTCTCTCAGAGGGAGCTGAATATGAGGCAGCGCAAATGGCTTGAGTTCATTAAGGACTACGACTTCACCATTTCCTGTCATTCGGGGAAGGCGAATTCGGTCGCAGATGCACTGAGCAGGAAGGTTGAGGTGTCAGTTGCAAGCTTGTGCATTCAGAAGTGGAGGCCACTCGAGACATTGTCAGAGTGGAGGCCGTTCTCCGAGGGCTCTGAGGGAGCAGTGATTGTTGGGCTGAGGGTAGAGCCGCAGACCGTCTCGCGTGTTGTGCAGGCTCAGCGTGGTGATGAGGAGTTAGTTGGTCTGTTACAGTTGGCTGCCAGAGATGGATCAGACTTCAGTGTGGGGGTTGATGGTGGTCTGAGGTTCAGGAGTCGGATCTGAGTACCGCAGGTTGATGGACTGAGAGATGACATCATGGAGGAGGCACACCGAGCGAGATATACCATCCACCCGGGGAGTACGAAGATGTATAAGGACCTACAGTGGAACTTCTGGTGGAAGGGCATGAAGAGAGATGTTGATGAGTTTGTGGGTCGGTGCTTAGTCTGTCAGCAAGTGAAGATTGAGCATCAGCGACCAGCAGGACCGATGCAGTGTATAGAGCTTCCTGAGTGGAAGTGGGAGCACGTGACGATGGATTTTTTCACAGGGCTGCCGAAGACGAGGAGATTCCACGACGCGATTTGGGTGATAGTCGATCGACTGACCAAGTCGGCGCACTTCTTAGCGATCAGGACCACATTGCCTCTGGAGGGTCTAGCTAAGTTGTACGTGGAGGAGATAGTCAGGCTGCACGGAGTACCAGTGAGCATCATCTCTGATCGAGATCCCAGATTTACATCCAGGTTTTGGGGGAGTCTGCAGCAGACTTTGGGGACACGACTGAGATTCAGTACAACGTTTCACCCACAGACAGATGGTCAGTCAGAGCGGACGATCCAGACCCTGGAGAATATGCTGAGTATATGTGCAATTGATTGGTCAGGACACTGGGATGAGCACCTACCATTGATAGAGTTCGCCTACAACAACAACTACCATTCGAGTATTGGGATGGCTCCGTACGAGGCCTTGTACGGGAGGCCTTGTAGATCGCCGATATGCTGGACTGATGTGGGCGAGAGGCAGTTGGTGGGGCAAGAGCTCGTACAGATGTATGCAGAGAACGTGGATGTGATCCGGAGGAGATTGGCCACAACACAGAGCAGGAAGAAGAGTTATGCCGATAGACGCAGGCGGGCGTTGAGCTTCGAGGTCGGTGACCATGTGTTCCTGAAGATCTCCCCAGCTCGGGGAGTGATGAGGTTTGGGAAGAAGGGGAAGCTCAGTCTGAGGTATGTCGGACCGTTTGAGATCCTAGACCAAGTCGGAGAGGTTGCTTACGGGATTGCATTGCCACCGTAGTTTTCGGGTCTTCACAACGTCTTCCATGTATCGATGCTGACGAAGTACGTTGCAGATCCAGCCCACGTGATTGAGATTGTGGTACCAGAGATACAGCAGGACTTGTCCCTCGAGGAGAGACCAGTCGAGATCGTTGATCGTATAGATCACCAGCTCAGGAGGCAGACCATTCCGATGGTAAAGGTCAGGTGGCAGCATCACAGTGAGCGCGAGGCCACTTGGGAGATCGAGGAGGAAGTCAGAAGGCAGTATCCAGAGCTTTTCGGTGAGTAGTTCGCTTTGATTTCGGGACGAAATCCTTTTAAGACGGGTGGGTTGTTAGACCCTAACCCCAGTTTAAGGCTAATCCCATGATTAGTGGAGGGATTATCATGGGGAAGAGGTGGTTAATAGTGAGCTGGTGATGGGTGATGGAGTAGGGGGCCGGTTACTGTTGGGTTTTGTTGGTTTTGAGGAGAAAACCATCATCTCTCTCCATTTTCCTCTCTTCTTCCTCACTCATCCCTTCCTCTCACCGTTTCTTCTTCTCTTCCGGCGACCAGGAGGCGTGGAGGTTGCTCCGGCGTGAGGCGTGGAGGTTGCTCCGGCGTGAGGCGCTGAGGTCGGTGTGCGAGGAGGCGTGCGTGCGGTCGCGGATCGGTGGTGGTGTCTCGGTTTCTCCGGCGGGCGTCGTTGATCACACATTTGAGGTATGCCGGCTTCTTAGTGTGTTTTATTGTTGCTCACCCTCGTGGGAGGGTTTTGTTGGTCGGTCGGGGGAGGTCAGAGGCCTCCCCGGCGACGGGAACGACGTAAATCCTCGGCTGGCGCGAGTTGAAGACGACCAACGGTCGACCGGTTGTGTATTTGTGCTGGTGAATCGGGGCTTCCTGTTGTGTTTCGGTGGATCGTCCCTTGTTTTGGGGTCGACCGGAACTTAAGTGTACTTGAGATTTATGCACGTTGTTCGACCATTTTGTGTATATCGTTCGACCGTTATATGACGTAGACTATTAGGATGACCCTGGTAGTTTTCGGTCGACCGGGACCCCTGAGTCGGTCGACCAAATAGTCTTTGGCGATTTTGACCAACTCCGGATTTTGACATCGTGTTCGGTTGACCGGTTTTAGACTTCTGTTTGACCGTTTGGACTTAAGTGACGCGCAGAATAGTTCGACCGTTGTAGACTTTTGGTCGACCGAACCTGTTGGGGACGGTCGACCGGTTAGGCTTTTTCGGTCGACCGTTTGTGTGCAGAACTGAAGTCCTTGTCCTGTGATTGTGTCAACTCTGTCCACGGAAACCCGTGTCCTCGCTTAGAGTGTGAGCCGAGAGGTGACAGCGGGTACGTGCTCGTACCGCCCAGGGACCGCCGTGTGGAAGAGTTTGGACACTTGGGTCGCGCCACCTCCGTATTGGACGTGGTGTGACGTGTTGTTGTCTTACTCTCTGGTGAGTAGCAGACCTGAGGGATCGCAGATCCCAATGCATGTGACGCATGGCTCGTGGCGCATGATGACCCTGCAGACTACGGTCTAGACCCGTCCGATGTTGTGTCAGACGTATGTTGTACCGCCAGTGTTGTGTCGGCGATGCCGCCAAGGTTTGTGCCGGCGTTGATCGTGTCGACGATGTTCCGGCTTGTGGTTGTGCCGTCCGATGTTGTGTCGGACGTATGTTGTACCGCCGATGTTGTGTCGGCAATGTCACTGATGTTGTGCCAGCGATGATCCCCGATTGGGCACCTATCCTGGGATGTTGACCGACCGGGCTACGACTCCGTCAAAGGTGGTGTTGACCACGTGGTTCCTTGCACGGAAGTGGGGACGCTCCTCA
This sequence comes from Triglochin maritima, assembly GCA_963682175.1. NCBI lineage: Eukaryota > Viridiplantae > Streptophyta > Magnoliopsida > Alismatales > Juncaginaceae > Triglochin > Triglochin maritima. Next base: position 24,906,589 of record OY821774.1, on the reverse strand, counting down.
CCGAACCCTTAGGCTCGAGTAGTCGCGTGTGGGGGGACGCGTCGCGTACTGTCCGTAAGACCGTATGTGCCTACGGTAGGTTTCCGAGGGAGACCCGTTGTTGTTGCTGGACTGATGTCCTTGTGGACCCTGTTGAGGGTCGTTGTTGTTGGACTGAGGTCCCGTTTACCCTGTTGAGGGATTTGATGCATTGCAGATATGACATGACATGCTACTAGTATGCTAGGTTCATTTACCGTACTATTGCATGCATATAGGTGAGCTTGGCATACGGGGTTTCCTAATGGGAAACTCAGGCATTGTTGTTTGATTCATGTTTCAGGACCGCAGTAGGTTCTGCCGGGTGGTGGCAGCGGGCGCACACATTTTGGGGCCAGGATCCTCATCGGACTGTTCGAGGTCGTCGTGATTGCTTTATCTGTCTTTTCATTGTATTGTTGTAATCACGTCTTTTGACAAACTCTGTTGTATTATTGGTGCACCGACTGTTGATTTATTCGAGTAACATTCTCGTGATGATTTGATGTGAGTAATCTCTTGATTGTTTAAATTTTTAAATTTCCGCTGTTTCGGGATGTTACAAATAGATCGCCAATTGGCAGTCTTCGACCGCCAATTGGCGGTCTGTTTAGCTCCGGATCCGTTAATCTTTGGCGGGCATGTGTATTAGAGTGTGTTTATTCTATTTCTGGTATTTGTTTAGTCCCACATCGGGGGATTGTCCCAGATTATCTTTTTCTATGGCTATAAATAGAACTCTTCACCTTCTATTGTAACTACCCATTGCTTGGTGGCATTCTCTCTACTAAGGAGTAAGCCTTGAAGCAAAAACTCAAGGTGGAGAAGAATGCTACCTTCAATGTGAGTCATTGTTAATAAAATAATTGTTCTAGTTTCTTTTAATCTTGTCTTTTAATCTGTGCATGCTTGTTTAGTCTTTCCTTTCCTTTTAAGCTTCTTTAATGCTCCTTTCTTGCTTAGTTAAATTTCCTTTCAGTATAATGTTTTATTTTGTTAATGTAGGTAGTGTAATGATTTGTGAGTAGTTCCATCCCCTTTGGGGGTGGAGTACATGTATGTACATGTTATGTAGTTGGTATGAATGCTAGATATTATTGTTTGTGAGAGATATTGGTATGCTTGCTTGAATTAATAAGAACTTTACTTGACGGTTTCTGCCATAGTTAGGTACACTCCATGCTCGTTATGTTCTTAATAACAACCTTGCATTGCTCATATTAATCACCTAGGTTTGTGTTGTAAATGATAGGTCTTGCCATTAGGTACTTCTTATGCATTAACAAACACTAACTAAACTTGAGCTTCTTGTATGCATTCACCACCACACTTATTTCATGTGCACACACACACTCCACCCCTTAGGGGTTTTAGATTCCTGATTTCCACCTTATCTTTCTTCTTAATAGTTGCTTATCTTAGCTTAGTTAGTTCATTTCATGTTTTCAATTCCTTACTTCTAGTTCATTAGTTTAGTGTAGTTAGTTTAGTGTAATCAATCTCTTCTTCTCTCTCTTTACCACTCGCCTTCGCACAAACCAATAGTCGACAAACCTCCCTGTGGATCGACCCGTATTTGCCACTGCTTCAACGCGGCCGTGGAATTGCGGTTTAATATAAAACGAATCAATCAGTCTTGTGGATGGACATAAACCTGAATTCCCAAAAACATGTGTGATACTTAAGAAGGGAGACAAATACGTGAAAGAAATGGGGCCCAAATACATAAGGGTTGGGGCCCACAACAATCAATGCTTACTTTTGGAGTTTTTTTCTCTCTCGTTTTTTTCTTTTTTTTCCTTTTTTAAACTATGTACAATAATGGGCTCCCACCTTCATTCGTCAAGGGACATCAAATGGGAACCTACCATCTCTTGAGCCCGAAATGCACCTGCATGGGCTTGCAACATAAGAAACAGGAGGAACATTGAGAGGTTTATGAACCAAGGATGATGGTTCATGCCTCTCAAAACCAGGGTCAGTGAAAGGATATGGAAACAAATATGTTCCCCTTCCATGACAAAGCTGAGGGTCATCATTATATACCCTCCAACTGACATTTGGGTGCACCGGGACTGTTTCCTCCACACAAAATGACACCCTAGACTTATTACCCAGATGGCAAAGTCCAGAAACAGAATTGTTTGACCACCTGACACCCTTATAAGCATTGTGGTCGTTTGATGCCTATTGAGAATGAGCAAGGTAGGAGCATGCATGAGAGGTGAATCTTTGTCTAGTTTATTGAACAGTAGGGTATCAAGTGGTTGATTATTAACCCACATGGGGTCCTCAACAGATACAGAGTGAAGAGTAGGTGGCCCAGACGCCACAAAAATGATATCTTGTGGCTCAAGAGCCACATGATCGAATGGATGTGACTCAAAGGCCAAATGATCACAAGATAAGGCACCTTATTGTGCCTGCCTAGTTGAAACATCTTCAGCACCATCAGGATCTCTATCGAACAACTCTCTGAAATACCAGAAGGTGACTTCAACGTCAATCACATACGTGTCGTGGATAAGGTTGATCTCAACAGGGTCATCGAAGGCACCTGACTTCTTCCCTATGATGAAGATGTTGAAATCAGCGCACTAACTACCATATGTCAAATGCATCAGACCATTACGACAATTGATCAAGGCATTGGAAATCGGTATAAATGGTTGCCTCTAAATAACAGGAATTTGTCTAAGTGGGTTTGGCATAGGTTTAGTATCATTAACAAAGAAATCAACTAGATAAATGAACTCACCCACTTTGATCTGAAGATCTTCCACCACGCCCCTCAATTTCTTCATCGACCTATGAGCCAGTTGAAGAGTGATTTTTTTTTGGGTCTCCAAGACGGAGGTGGACGTAGACCGAATTCGGTAGAAGATTGACAGATGCACCTAGGTCCAATAAAGCTTGATGTATTGACACCTCACCAATCACAAAAAATAGTAGGGAAACCAGGGTCCTTGTATTTGACTTGTGTGGGTTGTGCCAACAATGAACTCACAGTTGCCGCAAGAAAAGCTTTCTTGGGAACATGGGTTTATATCTTTTTGGTGCATAAATCCTTGAGATCCTTGGCATAAGGTGGCACCTATTGAATAACCTCCAACAACAAAATGTTCACCTTAACTTGTCAATAGATCTCAAGCATCTTGTCATGCTGATTCGACGTTTTCTTTTTTAGGTGCTCAGGAAAAGGCATCTTCACGGCATGCGTGTCTTGCGAAGGAATCTCAAACTTTGATTCCTTCGACACATGATGAGACAATGGAAACTCAGGGTTCGGCCCCATTATCGAAATAAACGTAGAAGGAACCTCAAGATCAAGCTCATTCGTGGAAGCATTTGTTAAAGGAACCTCAGGATCCGGCTCCGTCATAGCAGTTGCATGAACTTTGCATGCTCTACATGAATTCTTTAAGGGATTGATCAAGAGAGGGGTCCTTAGGGTCAACCCACTAGGGAAGTTGAGATTGGTTAGAATAATCCTCTGGTGAGGCTTGAGGAGGTTGGTGAGTGTGGGGTTGAGACCTTTGATGTGGGGGTTGGTAGGTCGTCGATAGGCATGGAGGGTGATTAGGTGGGGGTTGAAGTTGAGCATGCAAGCTCTGATCGTGGCCCCCACTAGGCCCCCAAGAAAAATTAGGGTGGTTTTGCCATCCCGGGTTGTAGGAGTGACTGTATAGGTCATTACGGGGCCTCTGTTGATACATTGCATTTGATGCTCAGTATCATTTGGAGCATAAGCACATTCCAAGTCATAATGTCTCGTAAGTCCACACCTACTACAAGTGGGAGTAGTCACCTGAGCTACAGGAGCTCGATCCACTTCTAAACTCTCAATCCTACGTATAAGAGTAGCCATTTTCGTCTCAAACCCTATAGTTGACTCAACTTTGTATGATCGAGCTTGATCAGAAGACATAGTGGCTGGAAGCTCACTCATGGTGTCCCTCTCAAAGGTACGTTCAGCCATTAATTCAAAAATATCTCATGCCTCATCAATGAGTTTCATTTGGAAATCACCCTTACACATTGACTCCAACAATGTGCGGGTGTTGTAGTGGAGGCCCTTAATAACAATTTGGCACAACTACCACAACTCAATTCCATGATGAGGGCACTACAAGAGAAGGTCCTTGAACCTCTCAAAGAAAGCATCAAACGGTTCAGTCTCAGTCTGATACATTTGATGTATCTGGTGCCGTATTTGTTGAGTCTTCCTTTGAGGGAAAAATCTCTTCAGAAAAACGGTCACTAAGTCATCCCAGGACCGAATCGAGTTTGACCAGAGGTTGTACATCCGTTTTTTCGCGTGATCCTTCAACGCGAAACAAATCATCCTCAACCCGGATTCAATCCTCGTCAAGTTGTTGAAGCTTGAACTTGGAGCATACCTCCTCAAATTCACATATAAAGATATACAGATTCTTCTTATTGGCCGTGAGGGTAGGAAGCATGCTCACATATTGAGGTTTTAATTCATAGTTGTTCCCGCGAGCAGGTGGGAGAACTATGCAAGATGGTTGCATGACCTGAACAGGATGGGTCCGCTCCCACAGAGTCATCGGTCTATCCCGTCAAGCTAATGGTGGTCGTGCACCAAGAACTTGATCCTGACCGAATCCATTTTCCTCCCGAGTTGGAGGATGAGAAGGAGGTCTACGTGGTGGTGGGAGAGGATCGAGGTATTCATGTATGGAACCCGGTCTCCCCCATGTCCATGAGACGACTCAGCCTCATGTCCCAAAGGAACTCGAGGCAGAGATGGGCGATCACCTAGGTTGTCCATCTCCAAAAAATGCACTCTCTCTAGTCTAGCACTCTCACAAGAACGAGCCCAACCTCGCATAAAACGCTCGACTCGACTCTAACAACACACAATAGAAAGTGTAATCAGAGGAGGAGACTACATGAAGAATATAGAGGAGGAGAAGACTCAAATGAGAGGGGAATCCCTAGAACTAGTCTAGCTAGTGGATGAGGGTAGAAGCCTAGTCTAGCAAGCACAACTCAAACAACCGAAGGTCATTATAGGTCCTTACAGCTAGACGATGGCTAACTGCGAGGTCATGCGGCTTCAACACGCCTCACCTCCCCACAATGAAGACCACAAAGCCCAGCAAGTGAGCTATGATCCTAAGATCTCGTCTCTCCTGCTATCGACATAGTTGGCGACGCCGATCAGGTTATGACGGTCGTGACAGGATCACTCTCCTAATGTGCCCGAGTCTTAGGGGCCAATGTCTACTTGATTTTAGATTTAGGGATTTACTTGAGTGTGTTTTTTGGGGTAAGGAAGGGGTGATGAAATCCCCTACCTTATCTTGAAGACTATAGTTGTGCCCCTTAAAAATGTTTTTAAAACTTAAGCTAACAAGCAACTCACCAAACAAGCACTCACCTCACTCTTGTTACAAGGCACCTTACTAACTAATGCATGATTTAAACATGCATGAATGAGAAAATGGGAGCATGTACCTCACGCCAGCAATCAACAACAAGAATTTAAAGCAAATGAAAGACAATGTGCATGCAAGGCTTACAAATGATGCATGACCTAGATGGCAAATAGTCTAATCTTTTGCTTTGAGTTTTAGAGTCCAAATTTTCTTAAGAAGGTGTCATGCAAGCCAAATTAATTATTAACACTAAAATAGAGCATGCATGGGATCAATAGTGACTGGAAACAACTGATAATAGTCAAAGGAAGCTACACTTGAAACATATGTCTAAATACACAAACCAAAGCAACCAGTGGCGGATTAAAATCTACTACTCGCGGATTTTCTAGGTATTATGGTCTGTCCATTAAACCCCAATTCTGTCCATTAAAATTGAGTGTGTCCTTTATTCCTTTAAAGCACAACCTCACCATATATAACTTCTTATAAAAAGGGCATCTCACGTCAGCTGTGGACATAATATTCAGCATGTTATACATATTTCATTATTAAAAAATAGAACATGGTAAAAAAGGATATCCACGTCGGATTTATCTTACATTGATAATTGAATCAGTTTAATTACCGCAAGGGCACGATCGTGTTTAAGCGATGGCAAGCGCGGGTCGGTCAAAAACAGAGCGTGCGTGATTCGGAGTCGTGATACTTGAGTTGGGAATGAAAAGGAGATTAAGGTCGAAACTACACTACAATGCAAAAGAAATCGGAAAAAATGATCAATGAAAACTAAACCCCTTAGAGGGTAAAGAAAGAATGTGAATATGAAAATGTGTGTTGTGTGTGTGTTCAAATGTGCTCATCAAAACATGTGACACATGAAATCCATAAAACTCAAATTCAACTTTGCCTCCACATGAGAAAAGATAAAACATTATCATTAAAACATACAAGACAATAATAGAAATGAAGCAAATATGTTCACATGCATAATGACTCAAATCCAACTATGTATCCACATGAAATAAGATTTATCACAATCATTAAAACATACAACACCTTAATTTGGATAAAGCCAACATGAGCACATGTATGCACATGTCTTGTTTCCTTATTCCACTCCATCATAATCCTAACCACAACATTCCCCATAAAATAGGCCCACTAATCTAAGCATATGCTAAGCTTCAATCAAGAGCATTAGCACATCGAAGATAAAAGTGAAATCCCATTATATGGTTATGGAAATCATGTAAGGCTCAAAGGATTAAGATTAAACACACACACTAGTACATCACATGATCAAATCACTTTCTTCTCCACCCGCCAATGGGGATGGACTGCTCATTACTCATCTCTACACTAAAGAGAGCATAAAAATAACATGAACCCATCAGAGAAAAGGGAGAAAAGAACACACTTAAGCAAACAAACACATGAAAGAAAATTGCAGCAAAGGAAAGACATTAAAGAAGAGAACAACATTTACTAACTTGAAATAAAAAGATAACAAAGTAGTCCTTCTTCTTTTCACACTAATTAGTAGCATAATAAAACCTAAAACTAATGGAGAAGCATGAAGAAGATGGAGAGGAGGGAATGCAATGATATATAGACTAATACATGGTTAGGATGAATCTGGATATAATGGGGCAGCTCTAAATCACATGTGATGATACGGGAATGCTCTAACCCGAATACCCGATCGACGGCCAAAATTGTAGGTCCTTTGGACCCTTTTGATTCACCTCTGGCGGATCAAATAGGTCCAATCGAGCTGCGATTTTAGCTTCTACTTTGTTTCTTCAGTTGGCACGTGGGGTGAAGTCTTGGTCCACTAGCTCGAATCACTTTGATTTTAATTGTAGAAATACTGATTTGATTCAAGTCATGTGGCACAACATTTTGTCTTTTACCATCAGGTCCCTCTTTGTTTTTAATTGGATCCTTCCTGAGTTGCGATCCAGTCCTTGTGCATTACAAACAGGTCCAAATGTCTTCAATTTAGTCCCTTCTTGTTACATTCAGGTCATTTTTGGTCCCTTCCTCTTCTTTATTATCTAACACTTGAGACACAACAAGCAACAACTCGAGTAGCACAATATTGGGGTAAAATAAAGACAATATAGCATGAATATGATGCATGATATGCTACAAATCAATTGATTGAATGCATTTCGGTTGTCTGAAGAATCTGAATTGGCGATTCTGGTTATTGATATTAGTGGACCGATATGTGTTCGGTCGTGGGTGTAACACATTTTGGTGAACCAACAGATTTGCGGTAGACCACATACGATTAGTTTTTGCCCGTTTGTTGCTTTCCGTCAATGTTTCCAACCTCAAACGATGTGAAAGGAAAAGTAAAATTGGCCTGGCATTGATACCTAGGTCTGTGACCAAAGTGTGTCCAGCCGGCAGTCCAATTACGGTTGTGTCCAGGTCTAGACATGCAGTTGTCCAGCACTGGACACCCATGTTACATTGAGGACTTGATAGTCTAAACCAATTAAAGTTATATATGTTATTTAATATTCAATTTCCATACATCCAAAAACCAACAAAAATTTCCAAATTCAACGATGGGTTTTGGTTTCTTTTCGACCTCAAACGTTTAGAAAGAACACAATTTTTTGACAACTATTAAGAGTCGTAATGAAAGGACACAACCTTCCATTATGCCATTATGGTATGCAATTCTACGAAGAGATTCAACCTTTCAATACAACATCTATATAATCATAGGTTGTACTATATTCCATTCATACTTCCTAAACCCGATTGCATTCGTAGTCCCAGTTGTGTATTCGATCCACTCAAAATAATGGCCTTCCAACGCAATTCCATCAACGACTACACTAGTGCTGAAGAGAGTACATAACTGGTGGACAAATATGGGGAGGTTGTCTAATCGTTGAAATACTGAGAGTTTCACGTCTATCATATCGCACATGCATGTGCAATTTCGAGGATCCGGAGTTGTAGTCCAACACCCCAAAAAAACATAGCAAGAAGTTCTATGTCTATGGCTCCTCGGAGCCAACCCATTACTGTCGGTACGTCGTCTGGGACAATGAAACATCAGCACCACCGGTGGAGAATCCCTACGAGAGCATAACGGACCCATGGATGCGGAAGCTTTTCTGGAAGCTTGAGATGTTGAGTAAGACCCAAGAGATAAACAAAACCATCTTTTGGGCTTACAGGCGACATCTTATTGAATCACTCTCTTCCAATTGACTTGGAAGGGATTTATAATTTGTTGTGTGTGTTTGTATTTTTGTTTTTGTTATTTTTTATGTTTGTGTTTTTGTTTGTGTAATTAATATATATCTATGTTCTCTGATATGTGTGGCATTTTTCATTATCAATATAATAGTTTTGTATATGATAAATAGATTTCTGATACGATTTGTAGTAATCTGAATTATATTTTTGGTTGTATGGAAATTTAATATTAAATAACATATGTAACAATATAACTTTACTGGTTTGTGCAAGAAATCCAATAAAAAGATCATATCACATCTAGATATGTTAACTTGTGGATAGCCATACATGCAACACCTTCAACAAAATCTTGTCGACTCCTTCTCCAAGATGATGTCTGATTGGTGGGCAAGTGTTCTCGCCAACTCCTTCTACAGGTAGGAAGTTAGTGCTCTCGGGGACTAACTCTTCAAGATGACCACCCACTTCGGAGGATGCACTAGTGATCTGGATTGTGGTGACAGGAGTGCGGCTGAGTCGAGAGACGCCTCCAGTCAGTTTCTCGTGCATGTAAACAACACCACAACTATAGTAGTGGAGCTTTAGAAAATCATCGAATGGAGGGCGGTGTCAAGAGCCTGAAAGTCGGGCTCCTCCCCCAGTGATACCAACCTCTCCTGAAGTTAGTCGGGATCATCCATGCGGAGTCGCATGTTGTCCAACCATAGGAAAATTAAGTAGGGCATAGTCACTAGATCTTCATAAACAAAAAAGACATAATGGGGGATTCCTTACAAAACAAAATTGACGTGTGGTGGGAGATAGGGGCCATTTCAAGAAGTGGGCTTTCGGGGGGAGGAAGGACATATTATACCATGGGTTTAGGAAGTATGAATGGAATACACTACAACCGATGATTTTACAGAAGGACTGAAAGGTTGAGTCTATTGGGATACCATGAACTGAAAGGTTGTCTCCTACCATATCCACTCCCAATGCAATAAGCCGCCAAAATATGTATCATCATATTAGCGATTGTGCTTTTTATCGTGAGACGTGTTTCTCAATAATCATAAATTGTCTCTCCATCATAAAATATTTACTTCAGTTACTAATACTAAATAAGTTTCGAGCTAAGTGGCACACATCATACTTACTTCACTTCATATTTTACCCTCACTTCATATTTTACCAAGACTGAAATGGACCACCTCTAACTGTCTTAAAAATAGTCCATTATTCATTATCCAAAAACAAAAAAAATTAAGGCCATTAAACGTCGCCCTTACAATATTACCTCACCGCACTATGGTACTCTCTGACGTGTGATGCCCTTTCTAGCCTTCTAAGGTATAATTACAAGATCTATGAATTAAACACCCTACAACACATGATTTTTATAGGTCGTGTAATGAAAGGTTGTATCCTATAACAGGTATCATAAACATATGAGATTGCCAAGAGAAGTTTATTAGTGTCATGTCATGCATATATCTAGATCATATATCCTCTATTTTAAGCCTAAGCAATGCTATTGACGCCGGGTAGAATTATGATGGATTCTACAAGCATTTGACACTCCTGACTACAAGAGAATTGAAGAGACAAACACCGAAATGAGCTAAAACTATCTCTGATTTTTGTGTATTAATTCAAAACGAAAATTTATTCTTCTCTTGACCTACAAGCCAGGTCTTATAGCCTTTCATCTTTATAGGAATTAGGAAGTTAACCAACAAGGCAACTTCTTTGATTTGCATCGAAATAAAACAAATAATAGCAAAGGAAATAATTAACTACCGAATTAACATGTCTAAGGAACTAAAATTCAGGAAACCTTCCATAAACCTAATTGGAAACAACTTGAATCACAAGTGCGGTTGGAGGGAAACTTCCTTGCTGACTTGGCTGGGCGGTTGCAAGGAAACTTCCTTCCTGACTAGGCTGGAAGGTTGGAAGGAACCTTCCTTGCTGACTTGGCTGCCATTTTCGGAAGGTGATGGAGAATGATCCTTTGCATGATCCAACGGCTCCATCATTAGAGATCTAGCAGCTCATTCATTAGTCACCCCTGGTTGGAAAGAACTCGTCCTCGAGTTCGCCTCAGCTTCCCCCTCGTTTCCGAAGTACGGGCTAAGATGCTTCACATTAAACACATCAGCGGTTTGTAAATGCTTTGGTAGAAGCAACCTGTAGGCGTTATCATTGATTTTCTGAAATATCTCACAAGGCTTGACCTTCCACTTCTTGAGCTTGTCGTATTCTCCAACAGGAAACCGATCTTACGTTAGGACAGCCCACACGAAATCACCTTCCTTAAAAGGACTTGACGGCGATGACTATCTGCATGGCTCTTGTATTTGGTGTTGTTCTCATGGAGGGCTTGGTTCACTTGTTCATCAATGTCCTGAGGGTGTGTAGTCATCTTATCAGCCTTGGGGTGCAAACGACCAATACGTGGAATGGGCGCCAAATCTAGCACACCAGAAGGATTAAACACATAAACAATTGCAAATGCGCTCAGCTCGATGGTCCTGTTTGTTGATCAGTTATAAGCAAACTCTGCTTGAGGTAAGGATATGTCCCACTGCTTAGGTTTAGTGCCCTCCAAACAACATAGGAGATTGCCCAAACTTCGGTTGACTACTTCGGTTTGGCCGTCCATCTGAGGATGGTATGCACTGCTGAAATTTAGACGAGTCCCCAATTTTTCCCATAAACTCTTCCAGAAGTACTGATGAACTTGGTGTCACGATCAGACGTACTCGAGTGTGGAACTCCGTGCAAATGTACAAACACGATTAAAGCCTAGTCTTTTAAACACGATTAAAGTAATCGAGTGAGGAACTCCGTGTCTTTTGAAGCACATTAGTCCGTTCTTTAAAACTCCTTAAATTAAACCACAAGCTTGCCCTATACATGGACTAATACAAATGGATGTTGTCAAGATGACTGTACATGGACACCATGTGTCCATACTCACTAGCCACATCAACCAATTTTGAGGATTTGTTTGATTTTTAAGCAATTTTTTCTCTGATATAGTTGGAAATAGTCCTTTGATAGAGTGGAAAATAGTTGTGGTTTCCCAAAAAAGTGGTGGGAATGATTCGTTCCATTAAACAAAACTAGGCTAAACCACAACTTTTCAAAGATTTGCCTTAGTTTCAAAAATAAACCGTAAATCTTCCTCAGCCTCGCCGACCCCAACAAAAAATAAAAACCGGAGGAATGGCATCAAACATGGAAGTCCAAAACATTGACTTCTTTAGTACCGGTGGTAGAAAGTAAATAAGTTGGTCGCCACGAAAGTGTCGTTGCCATTTTCGACCACCAGAGTGTGGTCATGTTTTGTTCGTCGGGATCTGTCCTTTAGACAGTGGAGGTTGTGTCCTTTCACATTCGTGCTCTATCCTCTTAGGTGGTGTTTCTATAATTGGAATCCAATGGAAAAGAAATTGTTTTCCCTTCAATGGTTTATCCCAGTATTTTCCCTACGTATGTGCATATCTTAGAAAATTGAAAATTTTGGGTTTAGGATTAGGGGAGTTGAAAAATTAAGGTTAGGGGAGTTTGGGGTTTAAGGTTGTGAAAATAGATATGTTACATTGATGGAGCAAACTTATAAAAAATTATTGAATTGTATTTTTAATTTTTGTTACATTTGACTGGATTAAAACATTAACCTTAATTATCTATGTTTGTGTTCTTATATTATTTATTTGTATTTGGTTCAATGTTCATTTATCTCCTTCACTATTTGTAAATACCAAAAACAAAATTTCATTGTTTTTACATTTTACATCAAATTCCACTGATATCCACAAACAATTGAATTTGAATTCCATCATATTTTAGTTACAGGCACATCGACAATATTTCGTGAAACAGAATTTAAATTCAGCTAGATTCTGCTTTCCATTGGTCTCCTTTGGACTCCCAGAATCCACCTTCCACCCGATTCTTGTGCACAAACACCTTATTAGGGTATGGTCTGTCCTTGTAAGGCTTTTTGCTCTAATAAATGAAAATGTTTATATTGTAGAATTTCCATTACTTTCAGCCATCGAAGTGTACGTGGGAATCATTTGAGAAGGAGCTTTCACACATTACTGACAACCAACAGACGATATTCCAGAAGACATCGGTCGTTAAATTCCTGAGTATGGAAAGAATCACTATAGACAATGACATCATTGACTTCATGACTGAAAATTTTGAGGTGGAAGAAGGTGGGTTCAGGATAGGGAATAAACTCCTGAATTTCAACACCACCAATGTGGCAGTCATATTACAACAGGAAAATGGATGAATGTCAGTCGACATGAGTAAAAAGAAATCGACGAAATGAGCTGGTCGGAGAGTGGATAAGAAGGAATTGAACATAAAACTGAGGGAGGTCAAGGAAAGAGGAGATGGCATTGAATACGTCAAACTACTGAGTTGTCTTCTTTTTACTATATTCCTATTTTGCGACGGAATGGTACATGTTTTCTGTTGAAAGAATGGATGACATGAGAAAGTAGGCCTGGGTAGAGGTGGTTTTTAAGTTCCTGCATGCTAGCATAGAAAAAGGCAGTATAGAACTGAAGAAAAGGAAATCTTTGGGCAACCTTACCCCAATGAAGGGGAACGTTGATGGATGCGTAACTATATTTCATGTAAAAAAATTAGATTTAAAATATTTGCGTAACATTTTATGTTTTAATAGGTTTTTGTGACATCAAATATTGACATATTGCTACAAGTAAGGTTGTGTGAGAACTTAACAATTGCGATGCCAACGCCAAGCACCCAATAGTGAGGATTGTAGAGTGTATGTCTTTCACTGGATAAAATGCTTATTGTAAGAGTACTCATGTACATCCCATAGCCAAAATGGATAGCAAATATTTGTACTCAGTAAAAGGCGAAATGGCAATGTATTTGTTAACCGTAATTACATTCAATTTTTGTATAACATATTACATCTCTTGAAATTGTAATTGTTTGAAATTTTAAATTAAGGCAAAAAATTATAAATTATTCGGTCCTTTAAAACTTGAAAACGGTCCTTTAAACCACAATCTTGTGCTTAAAGAACACATATCCAAAAAATGTCCCTTAAATACTTGTATGTTCATTATCTCAAAAGTGTCCTTAAAGGATAGGTATGTCCGTTAGAGGTTTGGTTTGTCCTTTAAAGCACTAGTCTATCCTTGAAACTCGGAAGATGGTTCAAATGGGTGTCCTTTAAACGTGTTTCTTTTAAAGCACATACTTGTTCGTTCTCTACACTCGAAAGGATCCTTTCTGCTTAAAGGACACTTATGTCTCTCAAAGCACGAGTCCGTTAAAGGATGGGTGTGTCCTTTAAAGTACTTGTTTGTTCATTATCTTGAAATGGTCCCTAAAGGATTGGTGTGTGTCCGTTAAAGGTTTGGTTTGTCCTTTAAAGTATGAGTTTGTCCTTCAAACTCAAAAGACAGTTCAAATTCTTTCTGCCTCTAAATAAGGTGTCCTATAAAGGATAAAGCACATACTTGTGTGTTCTCTAAACTTGAAAGGGTTTTTTTCCGGTTAAAGGACACTTATGTCCCTCAAAGCACGAACCTGTTGAAGGACATGTGTGTCCTTAAGAGGGCACTTATGTCATTTAACGGACATGTCACATCGGATTGTAGCCTTAAAATCGATGTGTTATATTTTAAAATTGAAATTTGAGCAAAAATATGTTTTGTAAACTCAATGTACATTGTAAGCGGGCTCAGTTCATCAACACAATTAACTCATGAGTTCTTTACATAAACTAATAAAACACTAGGTTAAGATTTCTTTTTTATTTTTGTTATCATGACCTTCGATCCATATTCCTTCATCATGATCCTCCCAGATAAGTAATTTATCAGTATTTCTATCATCATTAACTGACTTCAATTCCGACACTTATGTTGAAAATGGGGGAATTTCTTTTTTTGCAAAGCAAAAGGGAGTCTTGGCCTCTAATTTTATTGATTGATAAAGTTTACAACCTACGTAGAAAACAAGATCCAAAAAAAGTTAAGTCTGTGGGGTATGCTAACATGCATATCCGGCCTCGACACTACATAAGAGTATTACATCACTATAGGCTTAGTAGTTATATTACATCATCGGGTATCCTCGACTAAAACCATGTGGTCTGAAATTTCTGCTCCTCGTCATCATTATCCGCAAGTTTCTTGAATTTATCCCAAAGACATCCGACCATATCTTTGATTGCAGCCAGTATGTCCGCTGGCTTCTTCTTCTCTCCCTCAAAGATCCTTCGGTTTCTTTCCAGCCAGCACTCATGGATCATGGCACTAAAGTCCCACCTTCGCACCACCTTGTCAACTCGGCTTCCTCGCGCGTGTAGCTTTGCCTTCTAGGGATCTTGCTCGACGAGTACTCAGCTTCTTGCGAAGGAGGAGTGTTGTCCACACCTCCTTAATGTACGCACACCTCCAAAATAGGCGCTCCATGTCCTCTTCCGCCCCCTCACAATGGTTGCATATCGGGTCGTGCTTTGCCCCTCTTTGTATCATAAGCTTCTTGGTGAGGAGGCACCCCCTCATTGCTCTCCAAGCTATGATAGCATACTTGGATATAGCATGTTTATGCCATACCATACTAGCCCAAGTCACCTTTCTCCCCAGTCGCTTCACCTACTTCCACACTTCTTTGATTCCTAATGTAACACCCTTCCCTTCTATGTGTTTTGTCTGGTCCATGCCTCCATGGATGCGAGTTTTTGTGATCTTCAAGTGAACTTCTTCCATTATGATTGATCGTGGGGGGAAGGTTCCACTCCCCCTCTCTTATGAAGTAAGAAACTCTAGTGTCCCAAGGCACTCCCAATTCATGTTGAAGTCGGTCCCCCCAACTTTCACATTGAAATGGTTCTCCACACCATGGATATTGGAAGAATCGTATCTCTTCCCCACTTCCCGCCTCATATTGGATGTGTCGTCGAGCGATCTCTCGAACTCGAAGAAGCCCTCACCATGCTCACGATGATGTTGATGGTGGTCTTGCAAGCCAAATAGAGCAGTTTTTAAGGTATTTCCGTCGCACACATTTCAACAAAAGAGAACTTCCTTCCGCCACCACAAACCATAACAAGCGAAGGACGCCCACATCATTCCAATCCGTTAGTCGTTTCAGACCGAGCCTCTCTTAATCCTTCGGTGGGCACACATCTTTCCACGCCACCGCAGCCAACTTCTTCATTACTCCCCAAATGAAATGACACATAAGACTCTCCACCTCTTGCAGCACCTTTCGTGGGATGTGGAAAGTGGATGTCCAATATATACTAAGGGAGACAAGCACACTTCTCACAAGTTCCACCTGACCGGCAATGGATAAAAATTATGCTTCCAAGTGCTAAGTCGTGTCTTTACCTTATTCACAAGTGACATGAAATGAGTTCTCCCCATCCTCCCGGAGAATAGTGGCAGCCCAAGGTAGACCACTGGGAACGCCTTTCATTCCATACCAAGGTGGGATGTCCCCTCCCATAAACACTTGGCTTTTCGACGTGCTAAATTGCAGCCCGGAGCAAGCCGTGAACTCCTCTCGAACAACCTTTATAGCACGAGCATTTGCCTTTGTGGCGCTTGCAAACACTAAGACGTCATCGGCGAAGAGCAAGTGTGAAACGGGCACATCACTACAAGTTAAGGGCTCAATCCGTCTCACTTAAGACTTCCATACACATAACAAAGAAATAAGGTGCCAAAGGATCGCCTTGCCTCAAACCATTTCTTACAACGTACGGGGTGGAGTTGGCTCCATTAACCGTCACTACAAAGGATGCTTTGACACAACTCATAATCAACCTTCTCCACTTAATAGGAAATTCAAATCGACTCATCACCTCATCAAGGAAGCTCCACGAGATTGAATCATACGCTTTCCGGATATCAAGATTTAGGCACATGCATCCTCTCCCTTTGTCAAGATGGAGATTGTGGCAAAGTTCATGTGCGAGAAGAATGTTGTCACCAATTCTCCTTCCTTTGACAAACACACTTTGGTTCTCCCCAATTAGCCTTGGTAGCAACCCCTTTAATCGATTTACAAGCACTTTGGATGTGAATCTATAGGTCATGTTGCATAACGCTATGGGGCGGTAATCCTCTACCAACCTTGGTGCCTTCTTCTTAGGAATGATCGTAATCAAAGTAGAGTTCCATTGGGCTAACACTTTCCCACTGTCCAAACAAGAACTCATGGCCTTAAATACGTCCCTTTTGATGAGGTCCCAAGAGGTCTTGAAGAACTTTGCATTAAAGCCATCGGGTCCAAGCACCTTGTCCACATTAGCATGTAACACCACATCTTCTAGTTCTTTTAATTCCAGCTTTCGCATTAGTTCTCTCCCCTCCGCCGGCAAGAGTTGTGGTAAGAGAATGGAGGGATTAAGGGGTTGTACCTGAAAGTCATTAGCAAACAAGTTGGCATAAAACCGCCGAAAGGCGACCCAATTTTCTCCCTCCTCCTCCACGAAACTAGCTCCTTCACACACTCTTCTCACTTGATTGGTGGCTCTCCTCACTCGAAGTTGCGCATGGAAAAACCTAGTTTTCCGGTCCTTCTCCATCAACCACTTCTTCCTTGATTTTTGTCGGATAAGAGACTCGTCCCGAGTAGGGAACGCTCAACGTCCCCCTTTGCTACCCCTTCAGCAACGGCTAGAGCAACATCGTGTGGGAGATGTAGCCTTTGCTTCCTCACCTCCTCAAGGGCTACCCGGGCCTCACCCACCTTGTGGGTAACATTTCCAAAGGTTGTACCACTCCATCTATGAGTGCCATCTTTACTTCTTTCAATTTTTTCAGCCACGCGAAACATGGGCGTGCCCATCACGAAAGTAGACCAAGCTCGATCCATTACTCCATGAAACTCCTCACGCTCCACCCAATGGTTTTCTAATCGAAACATCTTCTTTTTCTGTCTTTCTATCCCCTCCGTCTTCACTATTAGCATGGCATGGTCACTCAGATCCTTGCCACCAACGATGTAGAAGGATTCGGAAACATCTCCAGCTATGCATTATTCATAAGTATCTGGTCAATTCTCATCTCAATACATGCAACTCCATCGGAAGAATTTGACCACGTGAACTACCCTCCCGTAGAAGGCACCTGAAGGAGCTGAAGTGCATCAATACACTCATTAAAGTCCATCGTAGTCTCATTTCCAGCAGCACCACAACGCCTCTCACTAGAAAACCGAATGCAATTAAAGTCACCCCCTACTATCCACGGCCTCGAAACCTCCGGTGCCACTAGATGAAGATCTCTCCACAAAGCTCCCCTATCCACATGCCCATTATCTCCATACACTGTCGTGATATCAAACTCGGTCCCATCCATCTTGTGACAACCCTTGAAATTGAGCAATTGTGGTGTTTCAAAAGTAACACGTACATACATTATGTGGTCATTCCATAGCACCAAAAGCCGCCTGGAGTCCACGACCTTGCTATTTGCTATCCATGCATGAGGCCAAATTGCTCGTTTAAATCTTTCCATCTTCTTGTGCTTTACCTTGTGCTCCATAAGACATACCATGTCCAGGTTTGTCTCCTTTATTCGACCCCTAATCATGAGTGCACGGACGGGTCCACTTGCTCCGTGCACATTCTACATTAGCACATTCATGGGTTTAAAGTCACCCCCTACTATCCACGGCCTCAAAACCTCCAGTGCCACTAGATGAAGATCGCTCCACATAGCTCTCCTATCCACATGCCTATTTTCTCCATACACAACCGTGATATCAAACTTGGACCCATCCTTCTTGTGACAGCCCTTGAAATGGAGCAATTGTGGTGTTTCGAAGGTAACAAGTAGATCCCTTATGTGGTCATTCCATAGCACCAAAAGCTGCCCGGAGTCTACGATCACGGTATATGCAATCCATGCATGAGGCCATAACGCTAGTTTCAATGTTTCCATATTTTTGTTCTTAGCCTTGTGTTCCACAAGACATACCACGTCCGGGTTTGTCTCCTTTATTCGACCCTAATCATGAGTGCACGGTCGGGTCCATTTGCTCCGCATACATTCCACATTAGCACATTCATGGGTTTAAGGTGTGGGGTGACCCCCATGACCTCCATGTGAACTTTTGTTGTTAATCTTTCTCCCGGATTGCCAAAGTGTGGGTGGTGGCGAGTTTGCTTTCTTCAAACACGGTTCTACAATCCCCGCACCCTCACTCTCGTCTTCCCTCTCCACAAAATCTTTATTTCCGAGAATATCATACCTTCCCCCACTAGTATGTGTCATGAGTTTGATGAGGTCCTTGCCTTTTGCTACTCTCGTGGGTGAATCCCACTCCACCTCCGCATTCACCAAGGAAGCTAGCCTGCTTGCACGTTCCTCTTCATTAGAGATGTTCCTCTTGCTCCCTTCAATGACTGAAATTTCGTGTCCCCCGTCTCCTTGTGCTTGTGTCTTCATGTTTGCCTTCATCTCCTCATGCTGAAATAGTGTTTCCTTCAAGAGACCTGCATGTCCCCCATGCTGCCCCTATAGTGTTTCCTTCAAGAGTTGCCTCTTGAGAATTTCTTCAATATCATTGACATCCTCTTGAGAAATAAACTGTCATTTTCCTTCTAAAAGGACCGAGCAGTGATTATCATAGTGCTCTGCTACATAAAAAAAATCTATTTTGCTTATGATGAAAAAATAAAATATTCTTCCTTGAATCTTTGTTTGTTAACGTTCACCAACGTAAATCCCAACTCATCCACCCAAAAGTTGTTGTTATTGTCAACCCATTTGCATAAAAATACGGCCACATAGGAGTTTTATCTTTCGAACTAGAGATATGCAAAGCTTCAGCAACTAAACTTACCATGTTGATTTACATTGTGCTTTTGTCGTCTTTTATTTTGGCGTAGAAGGAGTATCCATTGACAACGTAACCACTATAAGATGTGACAACAGGATTAGACCTATAGGCCAACCAGTTCAAAGTCTCTGAAACATTACGGTTGTACACCAATTTCTTGAACCAATCAATGAATATTTTATTGTGGGCATTAACTCTTCATTGATCATTCCATGTAGAATGTTTTTCCATCATTAGGGACATGTGTTCTTCCAAACAAGGCTGAACTTTGTCAGAATTGCACAACACATAAAAATATGCCTTCAAGAGATCCCTGCCCTCTAGACTTTTTGTGTACCTGTAACACGTGTACTTGTACCTCCAATCCTATCTTCGAGATGATTCTCAGGAAGTCCAAGACATTTTGTGTGAGTTATGTACTCATTATAGAACTCAATAACCTCCTAGGCTATGTAGCCTTCAACAATGCTAGCATCGAGCCTCTTTTGATTGTTACAATAACCCTTCAACACACCCATGTATCGCTGGAAAGGATACATCCACCTCAGAAATACCGGTCCAGCTAATTCAATTTCTCGGACCATATGAACCACCAAATGCACCATGATGTCAAAAAATGGTGGGGAAGTACATCTCCAACTGACATATTGTAGCAATCACTTCATGTTGTAAATTATCCAAGTAGTTCAGATCAAGTACTTTGTTGCAAACCTTGTTAAAAATGAACAAAGTTTGATTATTGCATGTCTAACGTGTATCGACAATATTGATTTATCTTCTCTTTTCTGGACAATGTGTAACAAGTTGGTGGTAAAAATTTACGGGTCCTCTTATCTCTTGGGCTAGAATTTCTCATATACCATGTTCTACTAGATCATGTCTAGCTTGATAACCATCTTTTGTCTTACCATGTATGTTCAGAAGAGTTCCCAGAACACTATCACAAATGTATTTTTCTACATGCACGACATTAATACAATGTCTAACTTCTAAAGTTTGCCAGTAAGGTAGGTCAAAAAATATGTATTTCTTTTTCCAATTACTCTTAAAATTTTCACGGTCATAAGGCTTTCTGAATTCACCTTTCATGTTCATCACAGGTTCATATGCTTGTTTGGCACTGAGTACTTTGGGTGGTCAATATATTTCTGCTTTCCGTTTAATGCATTCCTCAATCTATAGTAGGTATGTGATTGACATCTTATCATGCATATCTTTGTGTCTTATATCCATTATCTTTCACCGAAACAATGCTATGTAATGAGTTTAATGTTTAAGTTTCAGGAATAAGTAGGTTTGAGAAGGAGAGACAATAAAAGGACTCAAAAGAAAGAAAAAGGACTAAGTTGTAAGACTTATGGACTGAGATACAAGAGAGAGGTACCCGAATGCAAAACCAAAGGACCAATGAGAAAATGAAGAAACTCCATACCATCATGGGGACTATTTTGGCAATTCGATTCGGGTCGGAGCTCCATCAACCAACATGGGTACATCACACATGAAGAAAACCATCCAGGAAAGCCCACACAAAATCCCAACCGAATGCAAAGCTTGTAGACCGCCAATTGGTGGTCTGGGACCGTTGATTGGCGGTCCAAGTTGCTCCGGATCCGATGCGGTTTAGTCGGTCGTGTATTTAGTCTAATTCTGGTATATATTTAGTCCAATACCGGGGGATTGTCCCAGATTACCTTTTTCTTTGGCTATAAATAGAACTCCTCCTCCCTTGTATTCATCACTCTCTTTGTGGCCATCCTCTCTACTAGGAGTAATAGCCTTGAAGCAAAAGCCCTGGTGGAGAGAGGTTACTTGTATTGTGAGTTTGAAATTAAGAAAGTTTTCCTTTAGTTATGTTGTTTCTTTCTTAGTTTAATTTCCTTTCATATGTCTTGCATGCTTCTTTAGTTTTATGACCTTTTAGCTTCTTGAATATTTCTTGCTTGCTTAGTTTAATTTCCTTTCGATAGAATGTTTCATTTTGTTAATGTAGGTTGTAGTGTAATGATTAGTGAGTAGTTCCATCACCATTTGGGGGGTGGAGAAATATGTGATATGATTATGTGATGTATTAGGTGTGTGTTATCTTAATCCTTTGAACCTTACATGATTTCCATAACCATCTAATGGGATTTCACTCTTGTCTTTGAAATGCTAATGCTCTTGAATGAAGCTTAGCATATGCTTAGATTAGTGGACCTATTTTATGGGGAATGATGAGGTGAGGATATGGATGGAATTGATAAAGGAAATATTACTTGTAGTTGCATGTACTCTTGTTGCCTTTACCTTGGTTAATATCTTGTATATTTTAATGATTGTCTAAATATTATTTCATGTGAAGGCATAGTTGGGTTTGGTCTTTATACATGAGTTCATTTAGCTTCATTCCAATTATTGTCTTGTATGCTTTAATGATATTGTGTTATCTTATTTCATGTGGGGGAAAATTTGGATTTAGTTTTATGATTTTCATGCACTACATGTTGTGATGAGCATAATTGAACACACACACACATACACATATCTTTGTATTCACATTCTTTCTCTAACCCCTATGGGGTTTAGTTTTATTGCTGAATTTTCCATTTCCTTTCGCATTTTAGTGTAGTTTGATCATAACACCTTTCTTTCCTTTCTTTCTCACTTGCCTTCGAACAAACTAAAGTCGACACACCTCCCTGTGGATCGACCCGTATTTGCCACCGCTTCAACACGCCCGTGCACTTGCGGTTAATTAAATTGTTCAATCAGTATGATTTACAGGAAGGAATCTCCAATGACAAAGACATACAGTCTTACCGCCATGCACTAGCTACAAGGAACACTTATTCTTTTCACAACATGGACATGCTTTGTGGGGTTTCACAGAATATTCTGACATATTACCATATGTCGGAAAGTCATTTATTGTGTAGAAGATCATCGCACGTATAGTAAATGAGTGTAAGTTGTCGATAGGAATCCCACACTTGCTCACCATCTTCGCACAATGCCTTTAGGTCAGCAATTAAGGGTCTCAACTACACATCGATGACGTTTCCCTGATGTGTGAACCCAAAATCGTTAACGACAACATCATGTATATGCGTTTCATGCTTAACCACGCTGAGAGATTGTATAGCAAGCAAAACATGCCATGAACTATGAAGGATACTGCAAGTACCATAAGGATTCATTTCGTCAGTACACAGACCAAGTCTCAAGTTTCTGGATTCCTCACCAAATAAAGGCAAGTCAGAATTAATTTTCTGCCACTGAGAGAATTTGCAGGATGCCTAAGCAACTGATCATTCGCTATCTCCCGATCTGCATGCCATATCAGGTTCTTCGAGTCCTCAAAACATGCAAACAAATGCTTGAACCGTGAAATTATCGGAAGATACCACAACACCATTGCAAGGAGACCTTGTAGTTTTCCATTCTCAACATCACTCATATTTTTCTTTTGTTTGTACTGTGTGACCTTACATACATGACAATAATGCAGGTTTTCAGTGTCACCCATATATAGTATTCAATCATGAGGACATGCATGCTTTTTCTGAAACTGCATCCCCACAGGACACAATATCTTTTTAGCCTCATTTTTACGATCCGGAAGTTTGTTGCTAGCTGGAAGAATCTCTTTCAACAACGTCAGCAAGGCAGAGAAACTGACATCACTTCAACCGTTTGTTGCTTTCAAGGTATACAATCTTAAAACTGCAGACAACCTACTGAACTTGGTGCAACCTGAATATAAAGGTTTTTCATTGTCAGACAGTAGACTACCAAGTACATCAGGGTTATCACAATAATGGTCAGCAACATCTCGGATCATTTCAACTACTCGGTCAGTATGATCACCTTCTTTTTTGGTGCCTATTTCATTTTCAGTGTGCCATATCAAC
This sequence comes from Triglochin maritima, assembly GCA_963682175.1. NCBI lineage: Eukaryota > Viridiplantae > Streptophyta > Magnoliopsida > Alismatales > Juncaginaceae > Triglochin > Triglochin maritima. The sequence goes on along the minus strand of OY821774.1, from coordinate 24,883,197 downwards.
GTGTATATCCTTCGTCAAAACCTTTCTCAAATAAATGAGCTTTTATCTCTTTTACATCTCGTAAGAATGTCCTAAAACAACTCATACATGGACATAAGACCTTTCTCTCATTTCTAGCATTTGTATTCTTTCAAAAAAATTGTAGAAATTCATCACCCCAACCTCATACTCATCACTTAATCTACTAACGGAAATCCATTTTCAGTCCTCAATTTTCTACACCTCAAGAGGAACAATCTCAATGTAAAGATAGATATAAATTTTGATTCTTATTCCTTTAAAAGTTTCAATTTTGAGTCCATAAATTACCATTCCATCATAAATTTCAAACAAAACTTTTATATATGCTGCCAGGAACTCATTAAAACGGGTTAGAGTAATTAAATTTCCTTCCAAAAATAAAAGCATTGATCGCACCTTCATGAGCAAGTGCTGGATGTAAAAAAGATGGTAGGGGCTGGTCAATCTGAATAGGCCGATATGTTGGGTGTAGCTTACAAGGGGGATGGGGAAAGAAACTGAGGGTTTGTGCGCCTAGCTTGTAGGTTTGTTAGATTGTGCGTGTGATTTTGGGTTGAAAATTAAATATGACAACGCAGTATTAGAATTTACTAAAAAAAATTAGAGTTTACCTTGTCGGCTAACCTAAGTATTAACGTGCTATCTGGAGGACCGACACAATTTGCTCCACCAAAACCGTTAACTAGAATCACCATTTTGGACAACCAAAAGGCATTCAGTCAATAGAGGATACGTATGTCATTGAAAGGACATGTAAGTCCTTTAAAAGACTCATATATTGACCCTATCAGTTAACCTAAGCAAAGACGTCGTTAATCCCTATTTGGACGTAACGTAGTATTTGGACGACCAAACACAATTCGCTCCATCGAAACCGCTAACTAGAATCACTAGTTCGGACAACCAAAAGGCACTCGGTGAACACATGATACGTATGTCCTTGAAATGGAACATATGTCCACCACGTCGGTTTTCGTTGAACATACAACGACCGACGTGGTAAGTCTAACTTCACGTCGGATTTTAAGATGCTGACGTTGTCTACCTAATACCACGTCATATTCTCGCATTCCGACATAGTTCTCACAACATAATACCCTTATTTTGCAGCAGTGTGAATTTTTCATGCAAAACGAAATAAAGAAAAGTAGTATTAATTAGATAAGCACTGTAAAGAAAGGAATTAAATTAAAAGAAAATTTGGATAATAATTAACTAACCATTGCGTTTTTCCAAATTAGCTATTTTAATGAGTCATCCACCATTGACTACTTGGAAATAAAAATACGTCTTTGCTTCTTGTTAGAGTAGCCATATAACTTATCCAATAACCTTTGTTTTCTTTGGTGGGCTCCAAGTAAGAAAGAATTAAAAAAACAACTGACGGATGCCAGGAAAAGAGGAAATGACAAAAAATACGTCAAACTACTAATTTGTATTCTTTTTTCTACATTTATATTTTATGACATCACAAATAGAGCGAAGGAATGGTACATGTCTTTTGTTGAAAGAATGCAAGACATGAGAAAGTATGCTTGGGCAAAGGTAGTTTTTAAGTACCTAGATGCTGGCATGAAAAGGCCAATGAAAAACTAAAGACAAGGAAATCTTCACCACCTTGACTCCCAGAGTCAATAGATGGAGTTCGGTTCTTGGGTCAGGGAAGATTCTTAAAACAATGGAAATGCAGGGCATCACCATCCAAAAAATAGTTAGTAGACAAGTGGAAGTCAAGCACTTAAAAGAGCTCAATAAAAAGATAGAGCAATGGAGAATGCAAAAGATGTCACTCCAGAGTGTACCCAATACACACCAGTAGATCCACCTTCTCCGGAAGGGGAAAGAAACAAAGAACTTGGAGATTAGAGCTTAAGAACACCTACTGAAGTGCCTCAATATCGCAGTTTGAAGCCACAGAGTTCTACATCATTGTAATGGTATGTTGTTTTAAACTCATGACAAACTCCTTTAAAGGACACATATTTCCTTTATACTCGTAGTGTCCTTTGAGCTCGTAGTGTCCTTTAAAAATAAAGTTTGTGTTTTAAAGAACTTTTTGGTCATTTAAAATTAGAAAGTGTCCTCAAATAACAGTCTAGTCTTCTAAAGGACATATTGTCCTTTAAAGGATACATATATCCTTTATACCAATAGTGTCATTTGAGCTCTTAGCGTCCTTTACATGATTTGTCCTTTAAATTATTATTGTCCAATTAAATTGAATTTGTTCTTTAAAAAAATTGGTCAAAAAGGGACACCTGTGTCCTTTTAACCACGACTATGGTAGTATTCATCTTACATGATATTTAACATAACAAAACTATGAATCTATCCTTCTTTGGTGGAGATGAATAAGGGAGGAACGTTGAGGAGGAGAAAGAGAAGGATGAAGAGGAAAGGCCGCCAATGAGCTGTCACAATTGGTCTGATGCGACCCAATATTGCACGTCTACTTAAATTCTTCAATTCTCCACGTGGGTTGTGCCCTGGTCAGTCATTTGAGTATGTGTCAAAATCTATTTGTCAAAATGCTCCTCATGATGGTGTGGAGTTTCTCGGTTTGCTATTTGGTCCCTCCGGGCTTACGTCCAGGTCCTTCCCTCTGGCTGATGGGTCAGTCATTTTTTGCTTCATTTAAGTCATTTCTTCTTATGTTTCAGTCATTTTTCTCTTCAATTCTCTTCTTTATTATCTAATACCTGAAATATAACAACAAACACTCGAGTAGCCCAAATTGGGGTAAACCTTACTAACTAATGCATGCTTCATTGACCTGATGCACCTTACTAACTAATGCATGCGTTAACCATGCATGTAGAATGGAAGAACACATGTACCTCACGTCAGCAATCGACAATAGAAATGTTAAGAAAAGAAAGACGAATACGTGCATGGTCTACAAATGATGCATGACATAGATGGTAATCAATCTAGTCTTTTTCTTTGGGTTTTATAGGCCAAGTTGTCTTAAAGGGGTGTTCATGCACATTTAATAGGTTCTGACAATAGTATTAAGCATGTACCGAGTGCAGTAGGAGACTAAAACAAATTAAAGCAAAGCAAGAAGCATGAGACAAAAAATTACAGTCAACGACGCACCAGATGATCCTCCAATGGTGGATGAAAATCCACTAATGGCGGATTGAGTTGGGTTGCTGGTTGTGCGCTTTCTGCTTAATGCTCTCCAATCTTGTGCATTCTCCTGCAACCCTAAGCCCCTGCATATCGATCCAACATAAAACAAAAATACCAAAATAAATGAAAGAAAATCCACTCAAATATTTGACACGACAACTGAAACTTACTCCACAGCAATGGCACCAAAAACATGTTAGGGATTTTAAGTTCAAAACCGCAAGTGCACGGTCGCATTGAAGCGGTGGCAAGTACGGGTTGTGTCAACGATGAGTGAGTGTGTGGGTCGTCAATTACAATACTCGAGTGGGGGAAGAAAATTAAGGTTAAGAGTATCGAAATTAATTGACGAAGGCGACGCAAATTTACTAGTCCTGTATGAGGTGGAAATGAATGCAAAAGTCCAGATTTGGATTCTTGTGTACCATTAAGTGCTCATGACATGAATAATATGGAAATCTCTCATGGACATAATCCTAAGTGTGTCTCTACATGGATTAAGATTAAGAATCATCATTAAAACAAACAAAACACTAATCAAGATAAGGCCAAAGAAAACAACAAGATTACATGTCAATCTTAACTTTTTATCCACTCTAATCTTATCCTCCCTTCATCATTCCCCATAGAGTGGGTCCACTAACCAAAGCATGTGCTAAGCATCCATTAGGAGCATTAACACATACAAGGCAAGAGTGAAAAATCCATCAAAATAGCTATGGAAATGATTTGAAGCTCCAAGATTAAGATTAAAACACACGAATCTAACATTCACACTTTATATCATTCTCCACCCCCCAATGGTGATGGATTACTCTCTAATCATATCCATAAGAAAGAAAACAACAAAAGAAAAACAACACATGAACAAGTAAAGAAAACTAACTCTAACCAAAGCAATGGATAAAAATTGCATCAAATGAAAGAGGAAAACATAGAGAACATGAAACTAAAACTTGATTAAAGAAAAGAAAAATTACAAAATGATGTTTCTCTTCTCCTCCACTACACTGCGAAGCAATAAATAAAACTTACTCTAATGAGAGAGAAGAAGGAAGAAGAAGAAGTATGGAAGGATTAAAGTGTATTTCTAGAAGATTAGTGGGTCTGGATAAATTTGGTCACGTGGATGGCTACAAATCAGATTTAGATGCTACGGAGTATTCCAAACCTGATACCCGACTCGCTAGACAAATTCGGGCTTTAAATGCCCAACTAGATCAGCAAAAAGGTGGATTTGGATCACTAATGGCGGAGCATTTGGGTCGATAAGCCTCCAATTTCACCTGCAGCTTTAGTTAACCAATTTACCACGTGGGGTGTACCTTGAGCCTTCGCTTCGAGCCTATTTCGTCTTAATTGTTGAATTACTCCACGTTTTCATGAGATTATGGACTTTTGCGACCAACATATTTTCTTTTCGATCAGGTCTGTTTGGGTTTTCACCTACATCCTTCCTAACATGCAATACGGTCCATGAGCATTACAAACAAGTCCAGAAAGCATACGACTCAGCCCTTTATTCTTGCATTTAGGTCATTTTTGCTTGCTTGCTTGCTTTCTCTCTCTTCTTTATTACCAAAATCCTGAAATGTAAGAAGAAAATACCCAAGTAGAACAAATATAGGGTAAAATATAGGATATATAACATGAATACATTTACATAGATTGATTTTCTAGCAAACCAATCTAACGTTAAAAAAATTCTAGGAAACTGAACTAAAGCTGAATCCATTGGAAGTGAGTTCTCCAATGATATGTCGGCTCCAAGCGAACCAAATAATATGGTTGAGCTCCATAGTCTATCGGCTTCTCGCTAGCACCCGGTGGATTATGCATCCCTAGGGTCCACCAATTATGCAATCTTCATCATTGCTGGAGTAGTGATCATATTGTGTTTGAAGGCCATTTGTTGGTGATGGAAACAAACTGAAATGGTAATGGATATGGGAGTAAGAAGGGAATACTGAAATATCACAAGCCACTAGAGGAATTTATAGACCCCAAATGATTGTACTGAAAGGCCGCATCGAATCACATTAATATTTCCACACGTTATATGTCGATATTATTTTTCTTTGGTGCAACCTTCTATTTCTTGGAATTTTTTTGAAACGTTTCATTTCATTGGATTTAAAGCACAAATTTTTCCATTAAAGGTCACTTATTTATTTAAGGGGCAGATATGTTCTTTAAAGGACTGATGTATCCTTTCTAGCATTATTGTTTTTATCACAAATGATCTCATATTGTGCAACTAATTAATGAAATGCATTTTGAAGCTCATCATGTGTATATGAATCATTTTTAGAGCATGAGCTATCACTAGAATATGATTTACTAGACAAGAATTAGATCTACTACAACAAGAGTTAGAAGCTACCTTACTTTGTTCATCTTAAATAGCCGTGAACCATGTGTGGTCAACCTCCCTTCTACTTTGTAGAAAATATGATGATGAAGGTGATGAAGAATCATCCCAAGAAGCTTTGTGAGCTTCCATCTTCTTCTCTTTTCTCTTGTTTTTTTCCTTTTCTCTTCTCCTCTCCCTTCTCTCATTTTTCTTCTCATCCTCACTCTTCTCCTTTCCTTTTCTTTCTCCTTCATCTCACTTCTTCTTCCTCTTCTTTCTCTCATTTCTCCCATATCTTTATCATCTTGGAAGCTTCTTTCTCCTTTCAATGGTTGATTTAGAGTTCATAAGCCATGAGGTTCCTGATTAGTTCATCCATTTTTAGTTTGGAAAGATCGTGAGCTTCCTCGATTGCAACAACGTTGTCTTCCCAATCGTTGTTGAGTGATTGGATGAACTTTCTAGTCATTTCCCCTTCACTAATCTTTCTTCCAAGAACAGAAAGAGAGTTAGTGATATCGGTGAAGCGAGTGTTCATTTTTCTTATGTTCTCACCAATTTGCATAGTGAAAATTTCATATTTATGCATGAGGAGGCTAATTCTTGTTTCTTGTGTTTTGCTATCACTCTCATGATGCATTTGTAATCTGTCATATTTCATATGCAGTTTCACAACCCCTAATCCTATTATATTCACCCTCATTCAAGTCACGATAAAGAATGTTCATGATAGTTGAATTCATTTCATATTCCTTGATTTTAGCCCTAGTTAAGGTGATTAATTCTTCTTCCTTAGGAGGGTTGTATGGGTTTTGAAGGAAGATCCAAAACTTAAGATCACTAGAAACTAAGAATATTTTCATTCTATTCTTCCAATAGTTATAGTTTGACCCATTTAGCAAAGGTGGTCTAGTTTTGCATAATCATTCTACATGATTAGATGATGAAGATGTTATGCTAAAATACAATTAAGAAAATTAAATTTAGCACCTATGCTCTGATACCAATTGTTGGGATCGATGACCCCTAATTATCTAATCAAATTAGCTTAATTCTCCACTTGATTCAATCAATAGATGCAGCAGAAACAATAAACAAACAAGTAGTGAATAGAGAATGCAAACCACAAGACACGAGAGTTTTTACAAAGATTCAGCCATCGGCCTACGTCCTCTCTTGCTAGGTCCACTCGATCCACTGAGCTCCGCTCACATCTTCACTATTCAATCTCGTTCCGTGCCGAGATTAAGCCTTTACAAAGCAAGCCTCGCGAACAACCCTTGCTAGCTTGAATTCCTCTTCTCACAATCCGAGAAGGAGCACTTTGGGCTTTCACCAAAATCTTTGCCTCTTGACAACAATTTGTTGAGTGGATCACAACACTCTCTAGCTTGAGCACACTTTGAGTATGATTGGGAATTGATTAAAGGTGTGAAATGTAGGCTCTTGAGTGTAGGATTGGGAGTTTTAGGACTTTGGGATTTCTCTCTAGTGTATGAGACACTTGGAAGTGGGAGAGTTGTGTAAATAAGGTCCTATTTATAAGCTCGGAATACAACTATTTATAAGCTCCTAAGGTTTTATAGTCGTTGGGGATGAATTGATTTCTTTGTGTGAAAGATACACAAAACAGAAATGAAGTTCTACAATTCTGTCCCCAAACGGTCGACCGGATTGGGTAGAATGGTTTACCATTTCCTTATGTGTAAGGAAACGTTCGAGCCACAATAAGCTTCGGTCGAACAAGGTTGGTTTATCGCTTAAGTTATCGGTCGACTGAAAGTGGGGCGGTCGACCAAAACCAGGGTTTTGCTGGGGTTGAAGGATATATCGGTCGACCACAAAAGGAAGGTCTAGTCGACCGAAATTATAAGGCACTTAGGGTGCGTTGAAACATCATGATTCGGTCAACCGTTTCTAGGTCCACAGTCGACCGGTAGCTATTGTATTTTGGGGTAAGATGAAAAATACAAATACAACCGTTGTAGAATATGACAATGGTAACGGTCGTCGAAAAAATACGGTGACCGGTCGTCCAGAATGTCAAAAATGGTCAACCAAACCAAGGTTAAATTATGCACAAGTAAATTCAGTCAACAAGAACAAGATCGGTCAACCGTCTTGGTGCAAACAGATCTTATAGGCTTGGTTGTCTATGGAATTGGGTTGGCTATTCGAGTTGGATTGATATGGAAATTTTTATGTGACTTCTATAGGTTTCCTAGAGTCTATGTCAATGGATTTTAACTCTTGTATGCACAAGTTTACCTAAAATCCTAAGACTCAAAGTAAAGGCAAAAATACATGTCTTCAATAAGTTTGATTACATGTCTTGACCACAATTCCATTCTTCCTTGAGTCTTGATCACCTATAGATGTTAGCATAATACAATAGATGTTCTATGCATTTTGTGTGCTATAGTACATTTGATTGTGATTAAGATTAGGTTAATTAACTCATCAAAACAAGGATTAAGGAAAAAAAGCCAACAAAGTAGACATGGATTCCCACTTCCCAGTAGTGCACAAACAACCCCGATGATTGATTATTTTATCAGTTTAATATTGCAAGTGCACGACGTTGATGAAGTAGTGAAAAGTACGGGTCATACCACAAGGAGTTCTGTGTATCGTTGTTCCCACCATACTTGAATGGGGATGAGAAAGAGAGATTGATGGTATCTAAACTAGTATAGTTTTGTATGTTCTAAAGAGGGACTAAATAACAACTAATAAAAAACTAGTCCCATGGGAGGTGGAGAATGAATGCGAAAGTGTAGATGTGTGATACATTTTGGTCTACAATTAAACGCTAATGACATGCATAACATGGAATTCTAATAATCCCACAATCCTAAGTGTGTCTCTACATGGATTAACATTTATCACCATCATTAGAACATACAAAACACTACTCATGATGAGGACAAAGACAACCACATGATTATATGTTTAATGACATAAAGAACATAAAATCCACAATGATCACAACCCCAACTATGTCTCTACATGAATTAAGATTTAACATTATCATTAAAACATACAAGACATTAATTAAGATGAGGCCAACAAGAGCACATACTCCCACATGCCATCCTTATCTCTTTACCCACTCCAACCTCATCCTCACCTCATCATTCCCCATAAACTAGAGTGAGGAACCCTAAACCTCATCAAAGGCAAGAGTGAGGAACCCATCAAAATGACCATGGAAATCATGTGAAGCTCCAAGATTAAGATTAAGACACACACTAATCTCACAACATTCACACTTCACATCATTCTCCACTCCACAATGGGGATGGATTACTCACTAATCAACATATTAACCAATGAATCAACAACATAAAACACAACACATAACAAAGAAGACCAAATCTAACCAAATCAATGGAATAAAAATTGCATCAAATGAAAGACAAGAACATAAAGAACAAGAAACTAAAACTTGATTAAGAAATGAAGAATACAAAGTTTTCCCCACTTCTCCTCCACTACACTACTAAGCAAGAAATTAAAACTTACTCTAGTAAGAAGGAAAATGAAAACTACTCTACTAAACAAGAAATAAAACTAACCTACGGAGGAGAGGAAGGAAGAAGAAGGGAAGGAGGCATCGTAAGTGTATTTATAGAAGATTAGAGGGTTTAGATGGATCTGGGCAAAATATGATAGTTTCAAATTAGATTAGGATGTTGCCTATTTCTCGGACTCGACGCACCAGAGAAATTTAGGGTTACACCGACCAACAGACTGGTGTGCTGGAACGAGGTTAAGAACCTCGTTATGCTTGCCCAACATGTCAGCACTATAGGAGAACTGGTCATCACCGACGCTCATTAACCGTCGGTGTACATATCCATCTGTCGGTGTTAAATTACACCGACAGATATACATCCGCCGGAGTTAGTTCTGTCGGTGTACAATTACATTGATAAATGCATCAGCGGAAAAGTGTTGTCGAAACAATTTTTGGTGCTAATTTTCTTGCCAATTTTTTTCATGGTTTTCGTCAGAGAGGATAACACCGGGGGATAGGCACCGACGGATCGTCCGTCGGTGTACTTGCCCGATGGAACTATTCGTCGGTGTAGGGACACTAAACCATATATTCGTAGGTTCTTATCCGACAAATGAGGGTATACACTGACAGATAAGTACTGTCAGTCTAAGTCTCGTCGATGAACTCTAACGGATATCCATCGGTGTAAACTCGTACCAGAATTTGAAAAGAACCAAATGTGTTTCATTCATCCACAACAACACAAATATTCTTCCACAAACATTCTTCCACAACCATTCTTCCACAACCATTCATATACATTTAAGAATGTCCTTGCGAAACGTGAAGGATGAGAGGATGAAGGGGAATATGCAAATGAGGAATATGGAGATTCCGCCCATAAGGCTCTTTTTCAGCGAGAGGTTGGGAAAAAAGGAATGGGAGAAAGGTTATGTCTCCACCACCTCCGGTGGATCTTGAGGTACACTCACCACAACCCGAAGCATTTCGTGCAATTCGAGAGAAGGGGAGGGAACAACAAAAGGCAAACCAAGCCGGTATGGGACGAAAGTCCCATATTGCAAAGATGTGAATGTCCTTGTATGGAATGTGCACGACGCAAATCTCCCTGGCCGTCCGCACATGATTGAGAGATGAATAAAGGAGTCCAAAGCGGATATTGTGTGCCTCGTTGAACATAAAGTTAAGCTTAAGAAGTTGGATCGATTTTGGAAAGAAAATTGGGGGCATGAGTGGGCATCCAACAACTTGGTGATAAACTTCGGTAGAATTCTTGTGTTGTAGAATGAGCTTAAGGTGGACCTTCGGGTAACTTATGAAACCACGCAAATGTTGCAGCTTGAGGGTAGGGAGAAGAGAAATGGGGAAAACTTTACATTAACGGCGGTCTATGCTGAAAATGGGCACGTGGAGCGGAGGTCACTTTGGGAAGACATTGGTCAAGCCACCCCAGCGAACTCAACGCCTTGGCTGGTTTGTGGTGACTTCAATTGCATCAGAATGAGAAGAGGGGAGGTGCAGGTTTCAACATGGTTACCATGGATGAGTTCATTGCTTGTGTGGATAGACTTCAACTTGTGGAGGTCTCGTCTACCGGTGGTGAATTTACGTGGTCCAATTCTTTGCATGGGGAGTCATGCATTGAGACGCGTATTGATAGAATTTTAATGTCCCATGCATGGTTATAGGCCTTTCCGGATTCATTCTATGTCGTGAGGGATAGGGACTTCAGTGACCACTCGATGCTCATCACAGCTATGGAGAAGGAGGGACCTAAGAAGAAGTGTATGTTTTGGTTTGTGAATTTCTAGGCTAAACATGAGATGTTCAAGGATGTGGTGGAGGCGTGGGCCATGAGGGTGGAGAGAACTCCCATGTTTAGATTGATGGCGAAGCTAAATGTGGTAAAGAGGCGCTAAAGAGGTGGAGTGAGGAGACTTTCGGGAATGTGGAACAGAAGGTAGGTGAAGCTCAGCTTCGGCTTGCGGAAATCAGAAAACAACAGGAGGAGAATCCAAGAGATGAGGCACTATTACAACGTGAGGATCTTTGCAAGGAGGACCTGGACCGTGCCTTGGTAAGGGAGGAGGCATTATTGAGACAGAAATCAAGGGTTCGATGGTTGCGCCAGAGTGACCAAAATTCCAGATTTTTCCATGCTTCCCTTAGAGTGAGGAGAGCCACCAATAATGTGAGAAGAGTGAGTGAGGAAGGGGTGGTTCTAGAGGATGAAGAGTCTATCTGGCAGGCCTTCTGGAGGTGTTATTCTAATTTGTTTGCGAGGTTTTCAGGTAAAATCTATTGACCCGATGTTATCTCTTCCAAAGGTGGTTCTAGATATGAAGGAACTAGAAATGGTGGTGAAGCATTCCAACGTGGACAAGGCACCGGGACCGGATGGCTTCAATGCAAAAAAAAATCAAAGCTTCGTGGGACTGTGTGACGAGAGACCTCTTCAAAGATATCGACTCCTTCTTGAGAAGTGGAAAGCTCCTGAAATAAGTCAACTACACATCTATCACAATTATGACAAACAAGACAACGCTCGCCTCGGTTGATGATTACCGACCCATTTCATTTTGTAACATGGTGTATCGCTTCATGTCAAAGATCTTAACGAATCGATTGAAGGTACTTGATCAACATCATATCGTGCATATATTTGTGTCTTATATCCTCTATTTTTTAACTTAAGCATTGATACGTAACGAGTTTTATGTTTAAGTTTCAGGAATAAAACCAGTGGGAAGAAGAGACACAAAAAGGGCCTAAAAGCAAGAGAAAGGACTGAAATGTGAGGTTTATGGACTAAAAAGAAAGAGGGAAGAACACATATGTAAACCAAAAGGACCAATGAGCAAATCGAGAAACTCCACACCATCATGAGGAGTATTTTGGCAATTAGATCCCAGCCTAAGCTCCAACAACCAATGCGAGTGCACCAAACATGAAGAGATCCATCCACAAAAGGCTCCACCAAAGCACAACCCGATCAACCCATTCCAGGCCGACATTTGGCGGTAGGTTTGGCTCCAAACCCGATTAGGTTTAGTCAGATGTTAGATTATTGTGTTTTATGTCCATTTATGGTATGCGTTTAGTCCCATACCGGGGGAATGTCTCCGGTTACCTTTTCTATGGCTATAAATTGAACTTTTCCTCCTCCTTTAGTGGAGAGATGCTACTCTCTTGGTGGCCACTCTCTCTACATGGAGTAAAGCCTTGCAGCAAAACTCTAGTGGAGAGATGCTACTTTTAATCTGAGTGAGCAATAAAGAATGTTTTGTTAGTTTCTTGTTGTTTCTTTTAAATTCTTAAATGCTTAGTTAATTTTATTTGTTTTAATCTTCATAGAATTAATTAGCATGTTTTTTTTCCTTAATATGAATGTTAGTTTAATAATGTGTGAGTAGTTTCATCCCCCTTTGGGGGTGGAGTTGATCTTTATACATGTCCTGTAGAATGGAATGAATGCTATATGTTGCTTTATGTGATAAATGTGAGTATATTTGTTTGAATTAAAGAGAATTTTTAAATTGATGGTTTTTCCCATATTCATTAGGTACCTCACATGCTTGTTTAGGTTCTTAATAACAAACTTGTTTATGCTCATATTAATCAACTAGGTTAGTGATTTGGATGATAGGTTTTGCCATTAGGTACTTCCTATGCATAGCAACACTACCTACACTTGTGCTCTATTTAATGCATTCATCACCACTTATTTCATGTGTACACACACTCCACCCCTTAGGGGTTTCTCTTCCAGAATTACAGCTTGCTTTATTAGTTAGTTTAGTTTCATTATTGCTTGCTTTCGTCGTCTTTGTTTCTTGCTTACTAGTGTAGCGTAGCATAGTTTAGTTTAGTGTAATCACTTCTTCTTCCTCTCTTTTCCCACTTGCCTTAGAAAGAACCAGAGTCGACACACCTCCCTGTGGATCGACCCGTACTTGCCCCATCTTCACCGACGTCTGTGTAGCTGCAGTTAAACTAAAATATTCACATCAAGTTTTCGGCACCATTGTCGTGGAGGTGCTCTGTCCAGACTGGTTTGGATGATTCAAGTGGGTTTAATCTTTAGTTTTTAGTTTTTATTTATTTCAAGGGCATCTCAGCATCTAGGGGAAGCACCAGGAGAATTTTTAAGAAGAGATAAGCTCATTGGACCGCCAATCAGCGGTCTGGGACCGCCAACTGGCGGCCTGGTGAGCTTGGTTTGCTCCACAATTTCTTCTGGTTGTTTTTCTTTCAATCTAGTTATCTGGGAGCTCAATTTGGCATGTTATGACCAGTAGTTTGCTACCAAATCAATTAATAACTAATCCCCCTTTAATCAACTTGGCCACTAAAACCCAAAGAAAAGATTAGGCATTCTTTCTTGTTTAGGTCATGCATCATATAATTGGCTTAGGCACGTGGTTTGTCTTTCATTTTGCTTTACTTTCAGTTGTTGAGCATTGGCGTAAGGTATGCATTTCCTACTCTCATCCATGCATTTTGTATGACCATACATTAGTTAGTTGGAATTGCAATGAAACAAGTGTGAGTTGTGTTTGTTTGGAGAGTTGATTTCTAGATTAAGACTCCAAAACGCTACTAAGGAGGGATTTTCCCATACAAGATAAGGTGGGGGATTTCATCACCCTTTCCTCAGCCCCAAAAATCACACTAATCATTGCCTTAATTATAAAAGCAAGTAGACATTGGCCCCTAAGGATTTCAGATGCACTAAGAGAGTGATCTAGTTGAGACCGTCATGACCTGATCGGCGTCTCCTGTCTTGTTGATAGTAGGAGGTATTGGTTCTATGGATCTGGTATCAGTTGCTGGGCATTGTGGTCTTCGATGTACGGAGGTGAGGCATGTCGAGACTAGTGATCTCGAAGTTAGGTGTCGTCTAGCCTAAGGACCTATAGCCATAAGCTATTTGAGCCGTGTTTGATTGCTTGTCCTCTACCATCACCCACTACCTACACTAGCGCTAGGGATTCTTCATTTCTCATCTGAGTCTTCTCCTCCTCTATATTCTTCGTTATAGTCTCCTCCTCTGATTGCACCTTCTGTTGTGTGTTGTTTTAGAGTCAAGTTGAGCATTTTATGCGAGGTTGGGGTTGTTCTGGTGAGACCGCTCGACTTGAGAGAGTGCATTTTTCTAAGATGGACGGTCTAGGTCATCGCCCATATCCACCTCGAGCTCCTTTAGAGTGTGAGGCTGAGTCGTCTCATGGAGATGGGGAGACCGGGTTCCGTACAAGGATTACCTCAGTCCACTCCCACCCCGACGTAGACCTCCTTTTCCTCCTCCTCCAACTCAGGAGGAAGAGGGATTCGGTCAGGATCGAGTTCTTTGTGTACCACCAACTTTAGCTCGACGAGATAGACCAATGACTTTGTGGGAGCGAACCCTTCATCTTCGGCCTGTGAAACCTTCTTGCATAGTTCTTCAACCAGCTCGTGGGAACAACTATGAACTGAAACCTCAATATGTGAACATGCTTCCTACCTTCAATGCTAATAAGGAGTATCCGTATATTTTTATAAGTGAATTCAAGGAGGTATGCTCCATGTTCAAGCTTCAACAGCTTGACGAGGATTCAGTCCAGTTGAGGATGATTTCTTTCACGTTGAAGGATAACGCGAAGAAATGGATGTAAAGTCTCCCAGTGAGCTCTATTCGGTCTTGGGATGACTTTGTGACTATCTTTCTGAAGTGATTTTTCCCTCAAAGGAAAACTCAATAGATACGGCACCAGATACATCAAATGTATCTGACTGAGACCGAATCTTTTCATGTTTTCTTTGAGAGGTTCAAAGACCTTCTCCTGTACTGCCTTCATCATGGACTTGAGTTGTAGCAGTTGTGCCAGATTGTTTATGAGGGCCTCAACTACAACACCTACACATTGTTGGAGTCGATGTGTCAGGGTGATTTCCAAATGAAACCCAACGACGAGGCGTGGGACACTTTTGAGTTAATGGTTGAACGCACCTTTGAGTGGGATACCATGAGAGAGGCACCAGCCCCTAGGTCTTCTGGTCGAGCTAGATCATATCCAGTTGAGTCAAATATCGCGTCTAAGGCAAAATTGGTTCCTCTCATCGGTGGGATTGAGAGTTTAGAGTTGGATCGAGCTCCTATAGCTCAGGTTGCTACTCCCGCGTGTAGCAGGTGTGGACTTACGGAACATGATGACTTGGAATATGCTTACGCTCCAAGGGATACTGAGCATGCAAATGTGATGTATCAACAGAGGCCCGTAATAACCCATACAGTCACTCCTACAACCACGGTTGGCGAAACCACCCTAACTTCTCTTGGGGGCCTAGTGGGGGCCACGGTCAGAGCTCGCACGCTCAACATCAGCCTCCACCTTATCACCCTCCACGCCCATCGGTGACCTACCAAGCCTCACATCAAAGGTCTGAACACCATATTCACCAACCTCCTCAGGCCTCATCGTCGGGTTATTGTACCAAAACTCCACTACCCCAGCGGGTTTACCCAAAGGCCCCTCTACTGATTAGACCCTTCAAGCGTTCAAGCAGAGCATGCAAAGTTCTTTCAAAGCTTTGGAAGTGCAAGTTAGCCAGTTGGCTCATCAGTTCGATGAACGTGAGAAGGGTTAGTTGCCAAGTCAACCTGTGGTAAATCTGATAGGTCAACCTGCTCAGGCTAGGCAGAATGTGCATAGATTTGAAGAAGGTCCCTTCCAACATGCAAATCTTGTCCATACCTTAAGATCAGGAAGGGTTGTTAACAACATTGTGGAAATGCATGCATCGAACCATGTTGGTGACTCTTACGAGGAGTGTCGTGAGTCTTTCAAGGAACCCAATTCTGAGAGTCCTCCTCGTGATAGTTATGTCCCCAAGGCATCATTCTCTCATAAGTTGACTAAAAATATGATGAGCATTGGGAAATCGTTGAAGTACTTAGGAAAGTCAAGGCGAACATTCCATTGTTGGACGTTGTTCAACAAATGTCGTCGTACGCCAAGTTCCTTAAGGACCTTTTTACCGCTCAAGAGGAGAACAAATGTTCCCAAAAAGGCATTCCTGACCGCCAATGTGAGTTCGATATTTACACAACCCATGCAAGTTAAATACAATGACCTCGGTTGTCCAAATGTTTCTTGCATGATGGGTAATGTGACAATTCCTCAAGCGCTATTGGATTTGGGAGCATCTGTGGACCTCCTGACCAACTATGTATATGTTAACATTGGAATAGGCGATCTTAAGCTAACGAGGACCACCCTCCAGTTGGCTGACAGATCCATCAAGATTCCACAAGGAAGTGTGGAGGATGTCCTTATTAAAGTGGGTGAGTTCGTATTCCCAGTAGATTTCATCATCTTAGATATTGAACCTGTCTCCAACCTACATGGACAAATTCCAGTGATCCTTGGAAGGCCATTTCTGGCAACATCTAATGATTTGATCAATTGTCGTAATGGCTTGATGAAGTTATCTTTTGGAAACCTCGCGACGGATTTCAACATCTTTAATCTTGGTAAGCAACCTGGGATCTTTGACGATGATGTCGGAGCCAATTTCATTCAGGACATGGATGAGCTTGAGTCATTGGGCATGTTCGACTCACATCAACATATTATTAAGGTGCCTAATGACCAGGTTGCGATTGGAGATGATTTTGAGGAATCCGCCGGTGAACTTCTAGATGAGGAGCCACATATGGGTGCTTGCTCCTCTTACCCTGTGGCCCTTCAGTCGCTTGAAATTAACTGTGAATCCAACAAGGACCCACCTCTGGTCGAGCTTAAACCTCTCCCCGATAACATTAAATACATTTTTTAGGGGATAATGAGACCTTGCCACTCATTGTTACTTCTGATCTTGCAAAAGATCAAGAGATTGCCCTTAAAAAAGTGCTCTTTGTAAACAAAGATGTTATCGGGTGATCCTTGAAGGACATCAAAGTTATTATCCCTGGTATTGTTAGCATCAGATCTACATGGAAGAGAATTCTAGGGACCGTCGGGACCCACAACAAAGATTAAATCCTGTGCTGAAAGAAGCCGTCCGAAAGGAGGTTCTGAAGTGCTTGGATCATGGTATAATCTATCCTCTCTGTGATAGTCCATGGGTAAGTCATGTCCATCTGTTTCCCAAGAAGTCAGGCGTGACGGTTTGTTGAGAATGAGCATAATGAGCTTATACCAACACGCTTGCAAACTGGCTGGCGAGTTTGCGTTGATTATCGCAAGCTCAATGCAGCAACGCGGAAAGATCATTTCCCGTTGCCATTCATTGATCAGATGGAAAGGTTGGCCGGACATGAGTATTATTGTTTTCTTGATGGATTCTCCGGTTACAACCAAATTCCCATCGCCCTCGAGGATCAAGAGAAAACCACATTTACTTGCCCCTTTGTCACATTTGCCTACCGTCGCATGCTCTTTGGGTTATGTAATGTGCCGGCAACGTTTCAAAGGTGAATGATCAGCATCTTCTCCGATATGGTAAAGTGTTTCCTTGAGATCTTCATGGATGAGTTTTACATATTTGGCGCTTCCTTCGATGAGTGTCTTCGTCACTTGATCCTTGTCCTCATGTGATGCCATGAGAAGAACCTCACTCTCAATTGGGAGAAATGTCACTTCATGGTGAAGCAAGGGATTGTACTTGGACATGTGGTCTTAAGTAGGAAAATTGAGGTTGACTCCACCAAAGTAGGTCTTATTGCTAATATCCCATCACCACATAATGTGAAGGATGTCCGCGCCTTTTTGTGGCATTCTGGATTCTATCGGTGGTTCATTCGGGATTTAGAAAAATTGCCCGACCTCTCACCACCTTGTTGGCTAAGGACGCCATTTTTGAGTTCACACCGGATTACCACCATGCTTTTTTGACCTTGAAAAAAGAGCTGATTTCGGCTCCCATAATTAAGGCATCGATGTGCACTGAACCCTTCGAGTTAATTTGTCATGCATCCGACTTCTCTGAGGGAGCAGTGCTTGGGCAACGATCGGACAAATTGCCCATGTGATCTACTATGCTTGTAGAACACACAATGATGCCCAATTGAACAACACTATGACCAAGAAAGAATTCTTGGCGATCATATTCGCTTTGGAGAAATTCTGATTGTACTTGATTGGCTCCCTCGTGATTATCTGTTCTGATCACACAGCCGTCAAGCAGCTCATGGCGAAGAAAGATGGAAAATCTCGACTCTTGAGATGGATCTTGTTGTTTCAAGAATTTGATCTCGAGATTCGGGACAAAAAAGGATGTGAAAATGTTATAGCGGACCACTTGTCTCGTGTTGAGTCGACCAACCCATAGGACCATATTATTAATGACAAATTTCCTGACGAGCAATTGTTAACGATCGAATATAACCCTTGGTTTGCCGACATTGTAAACTACCTCATGATCGAGCAACTTCCTGTGGGTTGGTCAAAATCTGACCAAACCAAATTTAGATCTTATATCAGATTCTTTCACTGGGACAACCCCTATCTATTCAAATATTGCTCTGACCAAATTTTCAGGTGGTGCGTCCCAAATAACGAGTTCCATAGTGTGCTCCATTTTTGGCATTCTGAGGCATGTGAAGGACACTTTAGAGCAAACAAACCTGCCACCAAGTTGATCCAATTTGGATTTTACTAGCCTTCACTTTTCAACGATGCTTACGACTTTTGTAAGCAATGTGATAGGTGTCAGCATCTTGGCAGGATCAATCAACGTGATATGATGCCTTTGCAAAATATCCTTGTCGTCGACATCTTCGATGTGTGGCATCGACTTTAAGGGTCCTTTCCCGAATTCGTTCGGGAATGTTTACATTTTTATGTTCGTTGACTATTTGTCTGAGTGGATTGAGGTTATCCTCACAAAGACCAATGACAACAAGGTGGTCACCAAATTCTTAAAGGACATTTTTGAGCGATTTGGTACTCCTCGTACCATAATCAGCAACAGGGGTACCCACTTCTGCAATTGCTCCTTTGAAGTGCTTATAAGGAAGTATTCGATCACCCACAAGCTTGCAAACGCATTCCATCCGCAAACTAGTGGGCAGGTCGAAGTCTCTAACCGTCAATTAAAGCAAATCCTTGAGAAGACGGTTAATTAATGATTGGTCGACTAAACTGAATAACGGGTTGTTGGCTATCCGCACCACCTATAAGACCAATTTGGGTATGTCCCCGTATCGGGTAGTGTACAGTAAGGCTTGGAACCTACTCGTCGAGCTTGAGCATCGTGCTTTCTAGGTGATCAAGAACCTGAATGTGGATGTTAATCAAGCAGGGGTGTAGCATAAACTCGACATCGTGGAATTGGTGGAGCTACGCAATGATACGTATGCAAATGCCAAATTTTAGAGCCAAGATGTTTCACGTTGGTGAGATCTTTTCTTTTTCATGCATAAATCCTTGTAATATCATTCTCACATTCATTCGGACAATGCATGAAGTATGTGTGGGAGTATTTTACGTATGTACATAGTCGAGTCTTTCCCCTATTGTTTTGTTTTTTGTTTTGTTTGTATTGCTAGGGTCATGTTAGTGTGCTGCATTTAATATCGATATATTTGTTTGCCATGATCCTTGGGTGACTAGTCTTCTTTTGATTGCCTAATGCTTTAAATTTTCCATTTCTTTCAAAATCTTCATACGTTTGCGAAAGAAAATGTTTTATGGGTTTTGCGTGTGTTTGGCATTTGCAAAACCGTTGAGAGACAAAGTAAAAAGGAAGCTCCCAAAATTGACTTGAACATGATGCATTATGATATATAGTATACCGGCTTTAGGTCTTATCTAGTCCTATGGTTGCAAACCGGTTTTCCCTCGGGGGGAGAGTAATCACACAGTTTCAGTACTCAAACAAACAAAGAAGTCCACCCTGCACCTAGTGAGTCAATAATTAGTGTCTGTTAGTATAATAAAGTTTGTCGTGGTCAGAGACTCCTAAACTCCTGTTGTGAAACCATAAGTGTAGGGGTTTGGGTTCATGTGTAGATAAGAAATAAGTGAGCAGGTGTTCTCTCTTGTTGCACGACTCCAACCACTTAGGAAATTATGTCTGAGGTGACTTAGTGCTTGGTGCTTTCGAGTCATCTGACTTGGGATGCACCGACCGAACTCCCGTTACACGGATGGTGGGGATCGCCCTATGTGGATATGTGGGGAAAGGTGTACGTGAATGTGTAATTCCTCATAGGAAATGATGCACGAAACCTGACCCTAGGAGAATTACACACAAACTAGAAAAAAGAAAGAAAAAGAAAAAGAAAAAGAAGAAGAAGAAGAAGAAGAAGAAGAAGAAGAAGAACAAAAAGAGAGAACACCTCCTATGAGGAATTTTTTTCTCTTTCTCTTTTTGTTCTTCTTCTTCTTTTTCTTTCTTTTTTCTAGTTTGTGTGTAATTCTCCCAGGGTCAGGTTTTGTGCATCATTTCCTATGAGGAATTACACTATCACGTACACCTTTCCCCACATATCCACATAGGGCGATCCCTACCACCCGTGTAACGGGAGTTCGGTCCGTGCATCCCAAATCCGATGACTCGAAAGCACCAAGCACTAAGTCCCCTCAGACATAATTTCCTAAGTGGTTGGAGTCGTGCGAGAAGAGAGAACACCTACTCACTTATTTCTTATCTACACATGAACCCAAACCCCTACACTTATGGTTTCACAACAGGAGTTTAGGAGTCTCTGACCACGACAAACTTTCTTATACTAACAGACACTAATTATTGACTCACTAGGTGCAGGGTGGACTTCTTTGTTTGTTTGAGTACTGAAACCCTGTGATTACTCTCCCCCCGAGGGAAAACCGGTTTGCAACCATAGGACTAGATAAGACCTAAAGCCGGTATACTATATATCATAATGCATCATGTTCAAGTCAATTTTGGGAGCTTCCTTTTTACTTTGTCTCTGAACGGTTTTGCAAATGCCAAACACACGCAAAACCCACAAAACATTTTCTTTCGCAAACGTATGAAGATTTTGAAAGAAATGGAAAATTTAAAGCATTAGGCAATCAAAAGAAGACTAGTCACCCAAGGATCATGGCAAACAGATATATCGATATTAAATGCAGCATACTAACATAACCCTAACAATGCAAATAAAAGTAGACAAAATAAAACCAAAGAAAAGGAGAACGAATCGACTATGTGCACACGTAAAACATCTCCCCACACTTACTTCATGCATTGTCCTCAATAAATGTGAGCATAGTACTACATGAAGTATTGCATGAAAAATGAAAGATCTCGCCAACACGAAGCACAAAGGGAAATTCATGGTTATGTTGATGACCACAAACCCGAATTCCCCTCAAAACCTGTGAAATATTAAAGAATGGAGACAAATACGTGAAACAAATGGGACCCAAATACACAAGGGTTGGAGACCACAACAAGTTGTGCTCACTTTTGGAGTCTTCTTTTTTTCTTTCTTTTTTCATTTCATTTTTTTTGAAATATAACTATATACAAATATAAGTTCTCATCTTCATTTGTCAAAGGACATCAAATACGAACCTTAAAAGTGGGTCAATGCACTTTAAAAGGGGTTATCCAAGCCAAATTAATTACTGACATTTAAGCAGAGCATGCATGATGTCAACAGTGGATGGAAACAACTAAAGATAGGAAAGGGAAGCTACTGTAAAAATAGAAATCCAAAATGGCTCACCAGAGCCACGAGTGGTGGATTCAAATCCACTACTGGCGGATTTTTTGGGGATTCTGGTCCCCATACTTCACCCGAATGCTCCCATGCTCCATTGGGTCGCCTTATCCACTTGTGTCCCCTTCCAGTAACCAAATGAAAAAATAAAAGAAAAACCCCACCGAAATGGTGAACTCGACTCGAAAATGACACTCCCTGGCAACGGTGCCAAAAACTTGATTGAATCAGTTCTAATACCTCAAGTGCACGGCTGCGTTGAAGCGGTGGCAAGCACAGGTCGATCCACAAGGATCGTGTGCGAGTCAGATTCACGATACTCAAGTGGGGAAAGAAAAGAAGACTGATGTCGAAACTACACTACAATGCGAAAGAAATCGAAAAAACGATCAATGATAACTAAACCCCTCAGGGGGTGGAAAGAGAAAGCGAATACGAAAATGTGTGTTGTATGTGTGTTCAAATGTGCTTATCAAAACATGTAACACATGAAATCCATAAAACTCAAATTCAACTTTGCCTCCACATCAAATAAGATAAAACATTATCATTAAAACATACAAGACAATAATTGAAATGAACCAAATATGTTCACATGCATAATAACTCAAATCCAACTATGTCTCCGCATGAAATAAGATTTATCACAATCATTAAAACATACAAGAGATTAATTTGGATAAAGCCAACATGAGCACATGCTTGCACATGTTTTGTTCCCTTATTCCACTCCATCCTTATCCCTATCTCATCATTCCCCATAAAATAGGTCAACTAATCTAAGCATGTGTTAAGCATCACCCAAGAGTATTAGCAAATCAAAGATAACATTGAAATCTCATTAGATGGTTAAGGAAATCATGTGAGATTCAAATGTAGGATTAACACACACCTAATACATCACATATTCACATCACCTTCTTCTCCACCCCCAAATGGGGATGAACTACTCTCTACTCTCTACTCATATCTAAACTAAAGAAACCATAAAAACAACATAAACCCATAATGCAAATTAAGAAAAACAAGATTAAGCAAACAACAACATAAAAGAAATTGCATCGAAGTAAAGACATTAATGTAAAGAACAAGAACTAAACTAGACTAAGAA
This sequence comes from Triglochin maritima, assembly GCA_963682175.1. Lineage (NCBI taxonomy): Eukaryota > Viridiplantae > Streptophyta > Magnoliopsida > Alismatales > Juncaginaceae > Triglochin > Triglochin maritima. The sequence continues at coordinate 24,860,375 of OY821774.1, read as the reverse complement.
ATAAAAATACAAAGTTTGCTCCTCTCCAACCCCCTTATTCACACTACTAAAACATGAAACTAAAACCTACTCTAATGTGGGAGAGAGGAAGAAGAAAGGAGGCACTACAAGTCTATTTATAGAAGTTTAGAGGGTTTGGATGGATCTGGGCATAATCGGATGGCTGTAAATCAGATCTGGAGGTCCTGGAATGCTCTGACCCGACAACCCGACCTGCGGCCAAAATTTGAGTGCCAAACTCTTAACCGGGTCTGCCAGTGTGGATCAATTTTCTCTGATCGATTCCAAATTTTAACCACGGCTTTAGTTCACATAATAAACACGTGGGGTGTGCCCGGAGCTGGTTGTTCAAGCCCGTTTGGTTTTAATTGTAGAATTACTCCTCAGGTTCAGGAGATTCTGGACTTTTGCAAGCAACAGATTTTTCTTTACACTTAAGTCCCTCCGGGTTTTCACTTGAGTCCTTCCTGAGTTACAATTCAATCCTTGGGCATTACAAACAGGTCCAGAACCTTCCAAATCAGTCCATTCTTCATGTGTTTAGGTCATTTTCTCTTCATTTCTCTTTGTTGTTGCCTAAACCCTTAAACACATCAAACAAACACTCGAGTAACACAAACATAGGGTAAAATAAAGGATATATATAGCATGAATGCAATGTATGATATGCTACTAATTAGACGAAAAATACGTTGCAACCTTTCTATCCTCGGAGAAAGCGCCTACACCCAATCTCACTGGTACGTTGGGTCAATAATTTCTCTAATTAGAGTTTGAAAAGGCAGCTCGGTTGAGTTGTTCTCTCTACTTAACTCTGTTTTATTGTTTTGCCTGCATGGAGTTGTTAATTTGCTTTATTTTGATTGTAAGGAACTTGATAATCGACATGTATACCCTATCGTTATGCAAATTATTATTAATTGTATTAAGAATTACTAGATCCTTACCCTTGAATTAACCAGAACCAATCATTTTGAAAATATTGTTTATATAAAAAATGTTAGTACATATTTGAGATTTAACTAAAAAATAAGTAATTCTTCCAAAATAATGTTAAAGGCGTTATTTAAGCGAAAAAGAGACGACACCTACATTGTCGAAACCAACACAACCACCATGTACATATTCCACCATTGTTGGCGTTCCATTGTTCTCAACCCCAAAGACACTCCTAGCACACACTTAATCTCTAGTTCTTTTTTTATCAGATCTAGTTAGGGCTATCAATTAAGTTCTGCTCATGATCGGTAGATCGCTCGATGTTAGCTCGATTTTGCTTGGATCGTGGCTCAGATCAGTTAGTAACAAGCCGAGCATGAGCAAAGAAATCTTCTCGACAAGCTAAAGAAGCTGAGCACAAGCAGATTCCGCTCACTCGATGCTCATTCGATACTCGCTTGGGGCTCGCTCAATTATTGCTTGAGACCCTATTACTCTATCCAATTACCCAATTAACCCGAATACTCTATCAAATTTTAGAATTAGCAAACTCATTTAGCAACCCATTTACAAAACTCATTATCCATTTACCCTACCTGCAAAACTCATTATCCATTTACCAAACTCAATAACCCATTTAACAAACCAAACCCAATTACCCAAATCTCTCAACCCTCCCAAATTGCAAACCCTCACCTCACACCCAAATCAAATCCTAACACATCCATTGTTGTCCTATTCTCCTCATTGACGGCTTGTGCTCGCTCTTGACCTGCTGGTAACGTTGATCCCCCAATGCGCAATGTGGTTTCTCCTGCTCTGTTGCTTGATGTGTTTTTTGTTGTTGTTGTAGTGATCAGAGGATCTACGCGTTCGCCACTTTCTTGCTGGTTGGATCAACTTTCTTGCTTCTGGTATGTCGTTCGTGCTCCGTAAGTAGTGATGCCAATGGAGGTTTGTGTTAGAACTTTGAAGGTTGAAATGTTTGGATGACTTTGGAAAGTTAGTTTGACGGTTTAGTTGTGCTTTGGACGGTTGAAGTGGATGCCATTGATGTTCATTTCTTTTGTTATCATATGATGTGGACTAACTCATTTTATTGGGATGGCTGTTAGGATCTATTATGTTAGTTTATTCCCACATTAGGTGGAATTAGATGATGTGCTTATATGTCCCTTATTGTCCACACTCTGCTCAAGTTTTGTTTTTCCTTGTATATGTATGAGAAAGTAAAATATACAAACAAACTAAGATAAATTTGGGAATCATTTAGACATTAGGTACATTCCAATTGATAGCATTTTGAATCTTAATTTGAGGTATTTTTTAATTTCTCGTCACAAGTTCTAGAGAACTCATTAACTTGTTCTTCCTTTTGGTTTTGAGGTGATGGATGTTGCCCCTTACACTTTAACGAATACACGTATATTTTTTCATTGCATATTAGTTGAACCTCTATTACATGAAAAAATATGGTTTTACACATCAAAATATATAGGTAATAAATCGTTTGAAAATTTATGAATCCAGCACTGTTTGTACATCAAGCTGACTTCGAAGCGCAGATTCGGCCGTTATTGCGTCACCAAGTGTAAGTATAATATATTTACTAGTTTAGTTAGCAACTACTATTATATTTGTTTTAAGTGACATTATTAAGGCCATGGATTCTTTGCTCATCATACTTATTTGGTTGAAAAAGACAAAATTGTGAAATTCCCGGATGATAGCATGATTACGCCAATTTGAATGTAAGATTTTTTCTCTCAAGTTCAATAATAATTTCCTAATTATTATGTTGTAGGTTGTTTAATTTTGTTCTCAACAAATACAATGTTGTCTTACTACTTTGTGTCATTTCATACGTTAGGGAATAGACCTTCAACGCATTCGAGGACTAAGTTGTGGCCAAAGGCTTTAGATGCATTGTCAACAATGCAGGTGTTAAGCATGTTCAAATTTTGTTGTTTACTTTAGGTGTATTTTTCATATTTTGTTTGATTTTAAGATTGTGTTAAGCAAGTCGATGATCTTATATGTTCGTGATGTTTTAAAGGTTATAAGCAGATTATTGGGTTAACAAGCCACTTGCTAACAGAGTCGAGCCGTGCACAAACAGAATTTTTGGTTCGAAACCCCTAACGAGCGAGCAGAGAACAAGATTCTTTCCTTATCGAATCGATCTCAAGCATGCCCAGCTCGCTCGTTTAGAGATCGATTACACCCGTAGTTCCTGTTCATTACCTCTCACATATAACTAGTCACTTCTTTCTAACTATTTTTCTTTCATTATCCCTCATTCCTCTCTGACAGCAGCACTATAAGTACACTTTTCTCATCAATGCAAGTACATTGCTCATTGTTTGCAAGACATTTGCTAGTGAGCTAGAAACCTACGAGGCAACATCCTTCCTAGCAAGAATCAAATGTCATCTAAATTTATGATTATATTAATATAATATGGTTTAAAATAAGAAGCCCTTTTAAAAGCTAGGAAATTAGAAACGAATACTAATAATTAAGTTGTGGATTTCATCCAACAAGAGGTCTATGTTTACAAGTATAACATCTACCGGAAAGAAAAGAAATAACACCCAGCCATTATCCAAAATTAAAAGGGCCCCAGAATAACACCAAAATCAAACTGGCCTCAGAAGCCTGTCAATGGTTATTTCCAACTTCAAATAAAAAAATCGTGGTTAATTCAATATGGTGATCATATGCAACACCGCCCCCACCCCCACACAATATTAAGTCCTCAAAAATATCAATGAAATTCAACATTTGACAAGAAAGCAAACCTATTAACCTGTGTTTTCCTCAAATTATCATCGTCATTCTTCTGAAATTACAATAAGCGTGTCCACGCAAACTTGATGCCACCATGTAAAATGCACGCATCACCAAGGCATTGTTCCTAATTGACGTCTCACTTTAACAATAACCAGACTTAATAAAAAATAAATACTTTGATCACATAAGAATGAAGAGCGTATAAAGAATGGCTATACTGAAAGAATACTGCAAAAGGCGTCTTCTTGTGATTTTCAACACAAATAAGCACATAGTCTAGCAAATGATACACTCAACAACACACTGTCTCCTCTCCACCGCACACAGTTTCTTATTGTAACATCCAAACTACAAAAGGACGAGAAGAAGCTGAATTCAATAATACCAATTATAACATAGATCAGTTGCACAAATACTCTTTAGTTTCGTACCTGTGATTGACAATGTGGAAGTCCGTCTTACCCTCCATTGCAGGTCTTATGGAAACACCCGATAAAGTATTAGAGCTCTCAACAGAGAATACTACCTTGCATGTAAGTTCTATTTCTCCACCCTTTCCAGCATCCTGATCAACCGGCATCCGTGCTCTTAGTTTTCCCGGCAGCCCCTTAAGAGGAATGGTTGGAACATGCCACCTCAGTTCTTTCTCCTCCCTACTCAAGAAGGCTTTGGGAGAAACCGTCAGTAATGCCGGGTCAACTGGCAACTTCACAACAAAAGAAACATCGTTGAGAGGCTGAGGCAATTCCGGATTCGAAGCATACTGTATCATCACTGAAAGTAATGTTCCTGTGTGACGCTGAACCAGTCGGACCCTCAGAGGAATCGGAGTCAACCTCGGCTGCAAACTGTACTTTAAAACAGGAAGACGATCCTCTGCAGCAGGTGTCCTGACATGGAATATACCATTTCCAAGATTACTAACGCAGGAAGTCTGCATTGCAACTCTCTTAACAGCTGGAGTGCTTTCAAATCGGAAAGGAAACTCAGTTTCCTTCCCCTCATCCTTCTTCGGTGGAATTGTTCTTAAATAAACCACACCTTGCAAGGCAACCCGTGCGAGCAAAGATTCCCTGAATTCTACACTGATCTCCTCCAAAATATGCATTTCTGGCCCCTTCATTTCCGCAGTTTTAGTTACCAGATCAGCAAGTGTCCCAGCAGCACCTTTTCCTGCAGCCGCCATCGCAGCACTTGGTCCCGAAACAAGTAACTCAACACCACCCAAACCCTGAGGCTTAGGAGCTTTTTTGGTCGTAGCAACAAACTCAGACGCATCAAGACCACCACCAAACGCATTGTCGAACCCTTCGAAAGCTTCCGAAAGTGAGGCCTCCTCATTACTGAACTCGATCCCACCATAGTCCCCTTCAAAGCCCTCCACGCCAACAAATGTAGATTTGGTAGCAGCTGCAGGAGGGAGCGCAGTAACATCCAAACCAACAAGTGCGAGTGTCTGGTCCGTAACTGCAGATCCATCCTTAGACTTCTTGAACCTGCCAACCAATGCTTCCTCCGGCGGCTTATTGACAACCTCGCTGGCAGAAAACGGATCCTTCTCCGCAGGGGATTCCTCCTCCACAGCATCAGCTGTCTTCTCCTCTTCCCCAGAAACCTGAACCGCGGCCGGCGCAATCACAGCGGCGATCTCATCCCCAGCAGCCAAAGTCTCCGCTGGGAGCTCAAACGACGCTCCAGAAAACGCCTCAAGCGTCGACCTCCTCTCCACCGCAAACGCCTCCGCTCCACCGGCCCACGTATCCCCCCCACGCACCCTACTCTCGGAATCCAACCCGGAATGCACCATCTTGGCAATACTCTCCCCGTGAATCGAAGACAGAATCGCAGACAACCTCACCGCACCAACCCCCCGTAACACAATATCTAGGGCCATGTAGATCTCGGGGTATTTCCGATGGAGCTTCTCAGGGGTGACATCGACGCCACGGCAGGCAGCGACAATGACGCTCACGGCCTGGTTGACGGTGTTGATACAATCGAAGATGTTGGTGGAGGGGTCGGCGGAGGTGGTGATGCCGAGGACGTAGACGCCGTTGACGAGGCGGTAGACGATGAGGTACTTGGACTCGAGTCCGACAACGACCTGGCCGCTGGAGGCGGCGAGGGGGTCGTCGCCGAGGGAGGAGTCTGGGTCGTCGGAGGGGTGTTTGCGGGAAAAAGAGAGACGGGTCTGGCGGAAGGCGGTGAGGGCCACGATGGCGCGGGCTGGGGGGAACCATTCGCGGGTTTGGAGGAGGATGTCGGAGCCGTTGGAGGGTTGGAGGGATAGGGCGAGGCACGCCATGGGTACGGATCTAGGGTTTGGAAATAGTTAGTGGTGGGCGGGGTGTGGAAGTACGGGCGACATCAAGTGCAGGTGGTCTGACTTGATCGGCTGAATCTCGTAGGAGGGGCCGAGAGCGGAAGGGGAAAGGTCAAATGGGGTTGTTTGGTTTCGGCTGTGGGCTTTGGGGCGCGTCAGATTATTCGTGGTGATATGGAAGGAAAATATAACTTTTCATGTTTAAAGCGTGTTAAAATCGAAAAATATGTTTATATTCTACTTTTTTTTTCAAAATATTCCTGAATAAACCATGGAACCATTCCTGATTGACATCGTTTCATGCATTCATTTGTATCTTGAACATAAATAATGTTACGCAACGAGTTTTATGTTTAAGTTTCAGGAATAAACATGTTTGAGGAAAAGACACATAAAATGACCTAAAAGTATGAAAAAAGACTGAGTTGTGAGACTTGGGGACTGAGATGCAAGGGAGAAATACCTGAATGTAAGCCCAAAGGACAAATGAGCAAATGAAGAAACTCCACATCATCATGAGAAGTATTTTAGCAATTTGATTCAGGCTTAAACTCCAAAAACTGACTTGGGTGCATCACACAAGAAGAAATCACCCTAGCAAAACCCACCCAAAATCCAGACCGGGTCTCGACTTTGTAGACCGCTGATTGGCGGTCGGGTTGGCTCCGGATCCGACACGCTTTCGGGAAGAACATGTATTATGGTCGTTTATATCGATTTCTGGTGTTGTATTAGTCCCACATCGGGGGATTGTCCCTGATTACCTTTTTCAATGACTATAAATAGAACAACTGGCCTTCCCTTGTAATCTACTACATACTTAGTGGCTATTCTTTCTACTTGAAGTGGAGCCTTAGAGCAAATACTCAAGTAGGAAGATGCTACTTGTATTGTGAGTCTGAATTTAATAAAAGTTTCTTTGTTATGTTGCTTCTTTTATGTTGCTTGCATGCTTAGTTTAATTTCATTTCAATAATCTTAGTAGATTTAGTTAATATATTTTTCTTTCCTAGGATAATAATTAGTTTAATGAATAGTGAGTAGTCTCATCCCCTTTGGGGGTAGAGTTGATGTTTTATACATGCAATAGAGAATGGAAATAAATGTTTTGTATGAAATGTGTTGATAAACATGAATGTATGCTTGCTTGTTTAGGATAGAACTTGTAACTTGATGGGGTTTTGCCATAACTCTTAGACATCTCTCATGCATGTTTAGGTTCTTAAAAACTAATTTGTGTATGTTAATGTTAGTCAACTAGGTTAGTAATGGAATTGATAGGTTTTGTCATAATCATTAGACTCTTCCTATACATGAAAATGCAACCTACATTTGAGCTTAATGCTTGCATTCTTTACCATCTTCTTGCATGTGTATACTCACTCCACCCCTCAGCGGTCCCTCTTCCTGATTTGCACTTCCACTTTAGGTTCTTTTGATTTAGTTTGCATCGTTAGTTGTTGTTTTCCTTCATATTTCTTCTTACTAGTTTAGTGTAAGTTAGATTAGCATATCCACAACTCTTCTCCCCTTTTTTGCCATCTGATTTCGGTCAAACCAGAGGCTGCTCACCTCCCTGCAGACTACCTGTACTTGCCCCGTCTTCACTGACAGCTGTGCACTTGCGGTCTAAATTTAAAACGATCAAAGAAGTTTTTGGCGCCGTTGTCTGGGAGGTGTTAGTCCAGACTCTGGTTTGGACGATTTAGGTGGATTTAATTTTTTTGTTGTAGTTTTCTTTATTTCAGGAGACTCAGACGCTCAAGGGAAGGCAGCTGGCGAAGTTTGGAGGCAAACAAAGAGGTTCGGATCGCCAATCAGCGACATGAGACCGCCAACTAGTGGTCTGGTAATCTTTGTTGCCCTTGTAATTTCTTTGGCTTGTTGAAATATCTGAGATAGAAATCGGGCTCAATTGTGCATGTTCTGACTTTTTGTTTGCTCTCAGATTAATAATCAATCTCCCTTTAAGCAACTTGGACCATAAAACCCAAAGCATAAAATTAGGCATTCTTGTTTGCTTAGGTCATGCATCATGTACTAGACTTAAGCACGTAGATTGTCTTTTATTTTAGCTTTACTTTCAGTTGCTGAGCGCTGACGTGAGGTACGCATTTCCTACTCTCATTCATGCATTTCGTATGAACATGCATTAGTTAGAAGGAATTGCATTGCAACAAGTGTGAGTTGAGTGTTTGTTTGGAGAGTTGATTGCTAGATTAGACTCCAAAACGCTACTAAGGAGGGGTTGTCCCATATAAGATAAGGTGGGGGATTTCATTACCCTTTCCTTCGCCCCAAAAACCACACTAATCAAAAGAGCCTAATTTTAAAATCAAGTACACATTGTCCTTAAGGATATCAGGCGCATTAGGAGTGATCTGGTCACAACCATCATGGTCTGATCGGCGTCGCCCACTCTGTCGATAGTAGGAGAGACGAGATCTCTGGATCTTGGCTCACTTGCTTGGCTTTGTGGTCCTCGTCATAGGGAGGTGAGGCGTGTTGAGGCCGTGTGACATCGCAGTTAGGCATCATCTAGTTGTTAGGCCTATAGCGACCTTAGGTTGTTTGAGCTTGTTTGCTTGTGTGCTTCTACCGGTACCTACCCGCCGTAGCATAAGGACTTCTTCCCTTCTCTACTAAGTCATTCCCTCTCTTCTGTGTCCTCCCATCTTCTCCTTTACGCACATTCTGTTTTAGTTGTTTAAAAAACGTTTTGGTTCGTTTGTGTGTACCTTTGTGCATGCTTGTGTGGGCACGAGACGAAAGTGGTCGTTTGATGAGGCATGTCATCAATCCTACCTCGGTAGTCGATTTCTCGACGTCTTCATCTACTCGTGTCGCACACAGTCTGGGTTCAATGGTTGCTCATTACCGCGAGGAGGAGTAGTTGCTGGACCCACCGGTCCCACCTGTTCTTCCTGTTCTTGCTCTCATACCTCTCCGCGATCGATGCTACCCAAGCCATACCACTCTGCCCTCATGCATCGTATTGCCAGAGGTGAATGGGAACCACTTTGAGGTTAAGCCTCAGTTTATATCCATGCTCCCTCACTTCACTGGGAAGGGTGACCCATATATCTTTCTTAGGGAATTTGAGGAGGTCTGTGCTATGTTCAAGATGCAACAACTTAGCACAGATTCTATCCATCTTAGGCTTGTCCCCTTTGCACTGAAGGATGATGCCAAGAAGTGGTTATACAGCAACCAGGAGAATGCCTTTAGGACTTGGGATGAGTTTCAATTTGCATTCCTCAAGAAGTACTTTCCAAATCATCAGACTCAAAAATTGAGGAACGAAATCAATTCGTTTTATCTGCATGAGACTGAATCATTTCATGCATACTTAGAGAGGTTCAAGGAGCTACTATCCTCATACCCTCACCATGGTATCGAGTTGTGGTGCCTGTGTCAAATTGTTTACGAGAGTCTTCACATCCCGTCTCGAACGCTCCTCACTCCATGAAAGGGAGGGATGGGTTTTCCTAGAAGACCTCGCTGAGAAAACCATGCAGTGGGAGAGTGTGAGGGAACCACCAACATCATCTAGCATAGGAGCGAGGATCACAAATGCAAACTCGACTAGATCAGGTGCCGCATTTGCTATCGATACCACTACGGCCACCGATGCGCGCATGGCGGCCTTAATGTGCCGTATAGATTCGATTGAGCTCCAAAACCAACACGATGTGTCACATGTGTCTGAATCTGGTCCAGTTCCCTGTCATCTATGTGGTAGGATAGGTCATATAGGAGGTGAGTGTGCATCCATTCCTCCTGAGATGGAATATGTCAATGTCATCTATGATAGATCCAGGAATGACCCATATTCATCATCATATAACCCTCGATGGAGGAACCACCCTAATTGTTCATGAAACTATAACAATGCCCCAGGTAGTCCTTCAAACTTCTCTCGACCACCTAACCGACCACACCAACCTCCCATGCATTCACAATCTCATCACCAACCCCAAGCTCAAAGCACCAACCCACCAGGTTTCCCAACTTCTAACAACTTGGAGACCCGGTTTAAATCTCTTGAGAACTTAACTCGTGGACTTGAGAACTCAGTAAAAAACTTTATGTCATCTACGAGTCAAGTCCTTACTTCAAACCAGCAGACCATCAAATCTCTCGAGCTTCAGATGGGCCAACTTGCTCAGTCTGCGCATGAAAGAAAGAGGGAGTCTTCCTAGCCAACTTGTGGCTAACCCCGTGCTCAAGATCACTCGAACATGCAAAATGCAAGTTCAAGACCGCAGGGAAGGCAAGTGAACTACGTGGAAGAACCTGTGGACCATGTCAATGCCATTGTGACCCTGAGAAATGGGAAGCATGTCAACAACCATGTTTCCTTGCCACTAAATCCAATTGTGCAGCTCCCTTGTGGGAATGATGGTGAGAGAGAAGCAAAGGGTGAGAGTAATACACCAACACCTCCTTCTCAGGCACCGCAGAAGACCTACCTGCCAAAAGCTCCATATCCTAGTAGGTTGACTAAGAAACAGAGTGAGTGTGGATAAAATGCTGGAGATATTCAAGAAAGTGAATGTCAACATTCCTTTGTTAGACATGATTCAACAAATACCTCCCTATGCAAAATTCCTGAAGGATTTATCTACGACTAGGAGGAAAACCAACGTCCCTAGCAAAGCCTTTTTGGCGGCTAATGTGAGCTCGATCATTTCGAACCCAACGTACGTAAAATTGAAGAACCTAGGTAGGCCAACAATTTCATGTGTCATTGGGGACCCTCGCATTAATAATGTCTTGTTAGATCTAGGGTCGGCGGTTAACCTCTTACCAGCTTCTGTGTATCAACGATTAAGCCTAGGTGAGCTCAAGCCTACAAGAACAACTTTACAGTTGGCTGATCGTTCGATCAAAGTCCCGATGGGGGTCATTGAAGATATCCTAATCAAGGTTTGCGATTTCATATTTACTGTTGACTTTGTCATCCTTGAGACCGAACCAATCAAGACTACCCACTCTCAGATTCTATTGATTTTGGGTAGACCTTTTCTGGCGACGTCAAATGCCTTAATCAATTGTCAAACTGGACTCATGAAATTGTCGTTCGGGAACTTGACCACGACATTCCATGTGTTCAATATGGCTAGGCAGCCGACATCTTTCGAGGATCCATGGAAATTAATCTTATCCGGGACATGGAACAAGAAATAGAAGAAGAGTACCCCCTGATTCATGAAAATCTAAATGCTTACACCATGGATGATTTTGATCATGAAGATGACGGGGGCGAGTTGAGCAATGATGTGCATGCTATTCAGTACATGCGAGCTCCTCCTATCTTACATCTCGAGCTAGATATCACGCATCACCTTGAGGAGCCACTCACAGTTGAGCTTAAAGAACCCCCTAAGGAACTGAAACACATTTTTCTTGGTCCCGATAGGTCATTTTCGGTGATTATTTCATCGACGTTGACTGATGATCAAGAAGAACGTCTGATTCAAGTCTTAAGGGAGCACAAATCAGCCATTGGGTGGTCCTTGAAGTACATTAAAGGGATAAGTCCCGACGTCGTGTAACACCACATCTTTATGGAGGATAAAGCCACGACCAAGTCGCAACCCACAGAGGCATTCAAATCCAGCCATGACAGACGTAGTTAAGAAAGAGATCATCAAATGTTTAGATCATGACATCATTTTTCCCATTTCGGACAGTGCTTGGGTAAGTCTTGTCCAGGTTGTGCCCAAGAAGTTGGGTATCACTGTTGTCCAGAATGACAGTAATGAGCTTGTACCCACACGACTTCAAACTGGGTGGCGAGTTTGCATTGACTATAGGAAGTTGAACGCGGTCACGCGTAAGGACCGCTTCCCTCTAACTTTCATCGACCAGATGTTGGAGAGACTCGTTGGGCACGCCTATTACTGTTTCCTTAATGGTTATTCGGGGTACAATCAAATCCCAGTTGCCCCTGAAAACCAGGAAAAACCATGTTCACCTATGCTTTTGGGACGTTTGCTTATAGACGGATGCATTTCGGACTATGCAATGCACCGACAACATTCCAACGTTGCATGTTGAGTATCTTTTTCGATATGGTCGAGAACTTCCTTGAGATTTTCATGGATGATTTATCAGTTCATGGCACCCCCTTTGATGAGTGCTTGTACCACCTGAGCCTTGTTCTCAAGAGGTGTTCGGAAACAATCTTAGCCCTTAATTGGGAAAAGTGTCATTTCATGGTTACAAAAGGCATCGTATTGGGTCACGTGGTATCTCGTGATGGTATCGAGGTGGATAGGGCAAAGATTGAGCTTATTTCTATGCTTCTGCCACCCACCTTGGTAAAAGAAATCCATTCATTCCTTGGACACACTGGTTTTTACCGGCGGTTTATTAAGGATTTCAGCAAGATAGCTCGCCCCTTGATGAGTTTGCTTGCTAAAGGTACCTATTTTGAGTTCACACCCGAGTGCATGACTTCATTTGAGTTTCTGAAGCATGAGTTGACCTTCGCTCCTATTATTAAGGCACCGGTGTAGACTCTAGCTTTCGAGTTGATGTGTGATTCATCTGACTATGCGATAGGAACAGTTTTGGGTCAGAAACTCGACAAATTGCCTCATGTGATCTACTATGCAAGTCGTACTCTCAATGATGCCCAACTCAACTACTCCATTATTGAGAAAGAGTTCCTCGTGATCATATTTGCGTTGGAAAAATTTCGCCAGTACCTCATTGAGTTGCAAGTCATCATCTACATTGATCACTCAGCTCTTCACTACCTTTTGTCTAAAAAGGATGTGAAACCCGTCTCGTGCGTTGGATCTTGTTGTTGCAAGAGTTCGACCTTGAAATACGAGACAAGAAGGGATGTGAGAATGTCGTGGCAGATAACCTCTCTCGCATTCCAGTTGATCTTTCACCGGATCCACCAGTGAACGAGTTCTTCCCTTATGAAAACCTTATGGCAATAGGCTCACCCCCTGGTTCGCTGACATTGTGAATTATTTAGTAACTGGGGAGGTACCGGTTCATTGGACTCACAATGAGAAAGCAAAGTGCAAGTCGTTAGTCAAGCACTTCTATTGGGATGACCCCTACTTATTAAGTATTGTGCCGATCAAATCATAAGAATGTGCATTCCTAATGACGAGATTCAGAGCGTCTTGTCCTTTTGCCATAAGGAGGCATGTGGTGGGCACTTTGGTGCCAAGAAAACTGCTGTCAAAGTGCTCCAATGCGGCTTTTACTGGCCCACGTTGTTCCAAGATGCTTATGCAGTTTGCAAAGCATGTGATAGGTGCCAACATGTGGGCCGCATTGGAAGACATAATATGATGCCACTGAATCCTATCTTAGTGATCAACATCTTTGATGTTTGGGGAATTGACTTCATGGGTCCTTTCCCCGTGTCCCAAGGTCACACCTACATTCTTGTGGCAGTTAATTATGTGTTGAAGTGGGTTGAAGCAATCCGCACTCGCACTAACCATCGCAAGGATGTGATCAAGTTTCTTAAAGAACACATCTTCGCGAGGTTTGGGACACCTCGTTGTATCATAAGTGATCGGGGGACACACTTTGTGAACCGATCCCTCGAGGCATTGTTGAGGAAATATTCCATCACGTACAAGTTGGCCACACCTTATCATCTCAAACCAGTGGCCAGGTGGAAATTTCCGACCGTCAACTCAAGCAAAATTCTTGAGAAAACGGTTAATGCTTCAAGGAAAGATTGGTCGGTCAAGCTTAATGATGCATTGTGGGATTTCTGCACTGCATTTAAAACCAAACTTGGCATGTCCCCCTACTGGCTAGTTTATGGCAAATCTTGCCATGTTCTGGTAGAGCTTGAGCACCAGGCATTATGGGCAATCAAACATCTTAACATGAGTCTTGATGTTTCTGGTGCCAATCACAAGCTAGACCTCAATGAGTTGTAGGAGTTGAGAAATGAAGCGTATGAGAATGCCAAGATTTGCAAGTCTCGCACTAAAATTTTCCATGACTGCTTGGTCCGAATCAAAACCTTTACGGTGGGACAAAAGGTCTTGTTGTATAACTCTCGCCTCCACTTGTTTCCGGGGAAACTTCGGAGTCGTTGGTATGGGCCCTTTATTGTTTAAACCGTCTCCCCTCATGGGGCGGTTGAGATTCAGAACCCAAGGAATGGGGACGTGTTCATAGTTAATGGACAAGCCTCAAACCTTACTTGGAAGGGATCACGACAGAGGTCGAGGCAGAAGTCGTGTCTTTACATGAACTCCTCGCAGATGTGGTCACTTGACGTGATCCATCACTTCAGTTGGTTGTATATATCTTTTATACAAAAAAAACAAACAAAAAAAGTGAAAAATAAAGAATAGAAAAAAAGAAAAAAATAGAAGTGCCTTTTGGATATTTTTCCTTTTTCCTTTGTTAAAAATGTATTTTCATTCCCTACCAATCATCCACCCAACGAAAACGCGTTTCTCTTCTCCTGGCCGCCCCCACCGAAATCCGTCTCCCAGATCTTGCAACCGGACCGCTAATCAGTGGTTTTCCACCGCCAACCAGCAGTCTGTTGTGGAGATTTGCTCTTCTGTCTTCGTCGGGTCGTATGTGTTTGTGTCTTTAGTTGGTTGCGTTTGGTTGAGAGTTTGTTTACTGCTGGAGTCGATGTGTTGTGGTCTCTGACCCTCTTGCGTTGTGTTCGTCGTCTCCGCCGCGTGTTCCACCGTTAAAGCTCGCCAAGGTAGGTGCAAGTATGGCCAGCCCACATTTAATTCCAGAACTTAATTTTGCCTTCCTGATTCTTGAGTTCGGAGAACCCTTCTACGATAGAATCGTAGCCAAAGGGTGGCATTATTTATTGTATGAGGGTGATGAAACCATGTACGTAGAACCTCTCGTACATGAGTTTTTTACTACACTTGAGTATGCCCAGACCGGACAACTCGAGTTTATTGTCACTCTTAGAGGGGTGAAACACACCATGACAACCCCAATTCATCTCCGACGCGACTGGGATCCCCTTAGTCGATGACCTCGTGTCCACCCGTGACATTAATTTTTACCGATCTATGCTTGGGTATGGGCAACCCATTTCATCGCATAGGGGAATACCTACTGCGCACATCTACTCCAATGTGCACATTGTAGCCTGGTGGGTGTGTAGGAATGTGTTGGGCCAAGAGACGACCTCTACATTCTTCACACCTAGTTTGCGAATAGTGTATAGTCTCATGGATGGTTCACCTCACTGCATTTGTCGAACGTTGTTCGACGTTCTGGTGAACGCTAAGCTTAAAGAAATACACTGTTTGCCTACTCTGGTGACCAAATAGTGTGGCATGTTGGACATCCCACGATTTGAGCGCTTGCTGTGACGCCAAGGCACCGACCTCAAGGTTGCAAAGATACCTCGTCATTTCGCCATTGCCTTCAAGAGGCATGGGTGCCTGATTACATGGAGGAGGATGTTAGAGCCAGTTCCCCAATCTCATCTATGAGTTCGGGAATGCTCTTTAACACTGACATTTCTGAGATGGTAGTTGTGCAGTAAAACATCATTTTAGCCAAGCAAAACCAGAAAATTTATAGGAAATTGTCGGCTCTTAAGCGAGGTACCTCTTCAGGCACCTCTGGCCGTCGTCATTAGTCTGGTACACCATATCCATGCATTGGCGCCATTTTTCCATACATTGAGGACAATGCATGGATTAGGTGTGTATGGGGGGGGTTCTCATGTTTGTACATATTTTGTGTGTCGTTTGTTTTATTTTGTTTTTCTTTTGTTTGTATTGCTAGGGTCTTGTTAGTGTGCTTCATTTAATATTGATATATTTGTTTGCCATGATCCTTGGGTGACTTGTCTTCTTTTGTTTGCCTAGTGCTTTAAAATTTCCACATTTCTTTCAAAATCTTCATGTGTTTGCGAAAGAAAATGTTTTGTGGGTTTTGCGTGTGTCTAGCATGTGCAAAACCATTGAAAGGCAAAGTAAAAAGAAAGCTCCCAAAATTGTCTTGAACATGATACATTAGGATATCTAGTATTCTGGCTTTAGGTCTTATTGAGTCGTAAGGATGCACCCTGGTCTTCCCTCAGGGGGCGTGTAATCATAGGGTTTCAGTACTCAAACAAATAAAGAAGTCCACCCTGAATCTAGTGAGTCAAATAATTTGTGTCTGTTAGTATAAGGTAGTTCGTCGTAGTTAGGGGCCCTTAAACTCTTTTTGTGAAACTGTAAGTGTAGGGGTTTTGGTTCCCATGTAGATAAATAAATAAGTGGTGTTCTCTCTTCTGGCATGACTCCTATCACTCGGGAAATTAGGTCTGAGGGGACTTAGTGCCTGGTGCTTTCGAGTCATCTGACTTGGGATGCACTGACCGAACTCTCGTTACACGGGTGGTAGGGATCGCCCATATGTGGAGATTTAGGGGAAGGTGTACGTGACAGTGTAAGTCCTCACAGGCAATGATGCACGAAACCTGACCCTGGGAGAATCAAACACCATCCAATGTAATGCTCCAAATAAAGAAAAAAATAGTCAAATAAGAACCTTAATGGAGTTTACACAATGTATCACTTTAAGAAGTTAAGGTTGCCCATGTTTTTCACTTAAGTCCTTAATTAACTTTCACGAATGATTCATTAGGTTAGGTGTGTGGACTGATTACATATATAGAGTCGGTCTGTAGCATTACCACGTCCAATGATTGACAAAAATAAGTCATTCGACTCGTGTTGCTAGGTTGAATAATGCATCTTTGTGGGTGTATCCGCTAAAAACACTCAGGAGACAACACTCCTCCTCTTTGGCGACAAGGAGGTTTAATGGCTTGTTGCACGTGCTAAGTGCAACCGTGATTCCTACAAAAGTGAGTTAGGATTTTCCTGTTTTACGTATGCCTTTTCCTTTCTTTCATTTTTCCCTTTCTTTGTTTTGCTCGGGACAAGCAAAAGTTAGGTGTGCGGTATTTGATTGACATTATTTCATGCATTCATTTGTGTCATATGCATTATCTTGAACCTAAACAATACTACTTAACGAGTTTTTTGTTTGAGTTTCAGGATTAAACATGTTTGAGGAGAAGAAGCATAAAATGACCTAATAGCAGGAAAAAAGACTGAGTTGTGAGACTTGGGGACTGAGATGCAAGGGAGAAGGACCTGAATGTAATCCCAAAGGACCAATGGGAAAATTAAGAAACTCCACACCATCATGAGGAGTATTTTAGCAATTCAATTCGGGCCTAAACTCCAAAAACCGACTTGGGTGCATCATACAAGAAGAAATCACTCCAGCAAAGCCCACCCAAAATCCAGACCGGATCCGGACTCTGTAGACCGCTGATTGGTGGTCGGGTTGGCTCCGGATCCGACACGCTTCGGGAAGAACATGTATTAGGGTGGTTTATATCTATTTCTGGTGTTGTATTAGTCCCACATCAGGGGATTGTCCCTGATTACCTTTTTCAATGACTATAAATAGAACTCCTCACCTTCCCTTGTAATCTACTACATACTTGGTGGCTATTCTCTCTACTTGAAGTGGAACCTTGGAGCAAATATTCAAGTGGGGAGATGCTACTTGTATTGTGAGTCTGAAATAAATAAAATGTTCTTTGTTATGTTGCTTCTTTTATGTTGTTTGCATGCTTGGTTTAATTTCATTTCAATAATCTTAGTAGACTTAGTTAATATGTTTTTCCTTTCTTAGGATAATAATTAGTTTAATGAATAGTGAGTAGTTCCATCTCCTTTGGGGTGTGGAGTTGATGTTTTATACATGCAATAGAGAATGTAAATGAATGCTTTGTATGAAATGTGTTGATAAACATGAATGTATGCTTGCTTGTTTAGGATAGAACTTGTAACTTGATGGCTTTTTGCCATAACTCTTAGACTTCTCCCATGCTTGTTTTGGTTCTCAAATAACCAACTTTTGTATGTTAATGTTAGTCAACTAGATTAGTAATGGGATTGATAGGTTTTTCTATATCATTAGAGACTTTCTATACATGAAAATACAACCTACATTTGTGCTTAATGCTTGCCTTCTGCACCATCTTCTTGCATGTGTACACTCACTCCACCCCTCAGGGGTCCCTTTTCCTGATTTTCACTTCCACTTTAGGTTCTTTTGATTTAGTTTGCATCGTTTGTTGTTGTTTTCCTTCATATTTCTTCTTACTAGTTTAGTGTAACTTAGATTAGCATATCCACAACTCCTCTCCCTTTTTTCGCCATCTGATTTTGGTCAAACCAAAGGCTGCTCACCTCCCTGCAGATGACCTTTACTTGCTCCGCCTTCACCGACGGTTGTGCACTTGCGGTCTAAACTTAAAACAATCAAACAATTCCCTTTGACTTAACATGGAACAACATCTTTCTCTCTCTTTCTTTTTCTCTTTTCTCTTTCATGTGTAATTCAGCTTAGATTTTTCAGTTGGGAGTGTAGACCAGATTGAGCCATAGTAGGCAATATCAAGCTGAGATCGTCCCCACTGAGTGCGTCGGACCTGTACTGGAATGCACAAGTTGTTTTACTATTCTTGTAGGAAAAACCAGTCAACAAAGAAAATGGGTAAGTGAAATTGTTAAAAATTAATGTGGGTGTTACTTGTTGCATTTTCTTTCAATTTTCGAACAAATCTATCAATGTCATGATGTGTTTTCTTGGTTTGTTCAAGTTTTGTTTGAATCTGCCTTTTGTGGGGTAGTTGTGCTTGATCGAGCTCGATACTACTTGAGGATACGTGATAGATTTGCTTAATAGTTGCAATTATTTTAGGGTTTGATCGAGTTCGATTGTACTTGACAGCACGCGATAGATAATGTAGGTAGATGTGTATGCTTGATAGTTATACTTGGTTCTGGCTCAATATGTGTTCGATAGACACCCGATATACACTCGATGGGTTATCATTAATATTCTGGATTCCACTATTTTGATTTTTTTTTCTCGTATCAGGTTCGACTATTAACGTATTGGCTACATAAAATGGTGTTTGGGAAATGGATGGTAGAGATTGGTTTTTCAATGGTGGCAAGAGCAAAAGTATCACGATAGAAAATGATGTAACGTAGTTGCAATTGCTTGAAATTTTGTATAAAGCATTTGATGTTGATAAGTTAAAGTATGAGCTCACACTGGAGGCCCCTTACAAAACACTTGGGCAGCCATATAAACCTGTTGAAATCACAGATGATTCTAACGTCTATTTCTGTCTCTCATATATTGTAGTACAGGATTCCTTTATCTGTGTCTCTAGTTAAGAAGAATTCACTTGTAGAACCATCACCCAATTCTAACTTTAATAAAGAAGTTAGGAGTCAGGTTGGACTTTTGTTCCTCAAACATATCTCATGGCCACCGGAGGTCAGATAGTTGTTCCTGGAGTTGAAGTCCCCCACCAATTGAATGAGTATGAGCCCTATGTGAATGTCGTTCTTGCTGTGAACTTAAGTGGCGAAGACGGAAATTGGGAAGAAGATTCAAAAGGAGATAGTAAAGAAGAATTGTCACTCCCACACGTACAACCCCTAACGGTAAGACACCCACAATCCGGAAAACTCCAGCAAACCAAACACATAGGACCAGCAGCAGTCGTCTAAGTAGAATGGAAAATAACACAGGAAGAAGTTCTCAATTCATTTCACTAGAAGATAGCAGAAGTTGGAATGCTCCAATGTTAACAAGAAAATATATATTGGATTCTTGTCACACTCATTTAACCTCTGTCTGTGAATCATCTGGAAAATTCCACTTTGGTAAGACTTTCAAAAGCAATGGGGAATTGAAAACCAAAGCTACTCTCTTTGCAATCAAGAATAATTTTGAGTTTGTAATGAAGAAGCTACATTGTAGGTGTGGTATATTACCTACAAGGATCCTAATTGTGGTTGGAGATTGACAGGCCAAAAATAAGTGCACTCACCCATGTTTGAGTTTACTGTCTTCCATAATGTACATAATTGCACATTGGAACTCAGACAAAAAGACCACCGACAAGCAGCACCTTGGGTAGTGATTGACCAACTAATCAAGAACAAATATGTCAGTGACGGTACTAGCTACTTGGCAAAAGACATAAGGGAGGATATGAAGGAACAATACGACATAAATATGAGTTATGAAAAGGCGTGGAGATGTAGAGAGAAGTCACTTACGTATGTGAGGGGGACACCAGAGGAATCTTATTCAAAGTTACCTACGTACATGTACATGTTGGAGCAAAAGAATTTAGTCACAATCACTCATTTTGTCACAGAATATGGCCACTTTATATATTGCTTCTTCTCTCTTGGAGCTTCAAAAAGGGATTTAGATGATGTCGTCCTGTGATATGTGTCAATGGCACATTCTTGAAAACCAGAGACGGTGGGTACATGTTATGTGTTGTTGCATTGGATGCAAACAACCACTTGTATCCTATTGCGTTTGCACTGGTGCACAGTGAGAATCACAGCTCTTGGACCTATTTCATGAATAAATTTAAGGAAGTCATTGGGGACGTCAAGAACCTAGCTTTTATATTGGACAAGCATAGAAGCATTATTCATGCTTTGGAGATGGTGTTTCCAGATGACTATCACGGTGCATGCTGACACCACGTTTGTATGAATGTGGTTACAAAGTTCTAGACAGATCATTGTCATGAAAAGATGTGGTGTGCAACATTCGCATTCCAAAAGTCAAATTTCCACAAGCACTTTGACAAGATAAAAGAAATTAACCCTACCTTAGCAAAATATCTTCATGACATCGGTTTTGATAAGTGGACTCGTTCTTACTTTCCTAAGAATCGATACAATTTAATGACCAGCAATTACGTTGAAAGCCTGAACAACAAAACTAGGGAGGCAAGAACATTGTTAGTCCTGACTTTTGAGGACTACATTTGATTCGCACTCCAAACATGTTTTTGTTAACGACGAGTTGCTAGTGAGGCGAGCACAACAAAATTGTCACCTCTTATGGAGCATGATCTATCTAGGATAGCTGACAAAGCAAGGTTCTTGACAGTCCACAACTTTAATTAGTTTGTGTTTCATGTGTTACATCGATATGGTGATAGTGAGGTTGATTTGATGACAAATGAGTGTTCTTGTGGCATGTTTCAAATTTTTGGAATACCTTGTGTTCATGCGGTTGCTGCAGCTCTTGATTGGGGGGTCAATATCTACTCTCTGTGTTCCCCATTTTACACCACTGAGTCGTGGAGAGGGACATATAAAGAAACAATTTACCCTTGTGATAACGAGGATGAATGGATTGCTCTTGATGACATAAAGAATGTGCAAGTAAAAGTGCATGTTGAAAAATTCAGTTGGTCGTCTGAAGAAGAAAAAAGTAGGAAGGATAAAGAGAAAACATCTATCATCTCTAGGGTAAGTTGTGGTCAAATCGTGCAAGTGCAGTAGATGCGGTGGAAGTGTACATAATAAGAGGGGATGTAAAGTTAGACTATAAAGTTTACCTTTTTTAAATATTATGCTCTATAGGCTCGATACGAGCTCGATATCGATTGATGATTGTTTTCCTATGAGATTGATCTTCATTCAGATTTGTCATGTCCTTGTACCTCGATACGAGCTCGATGGTAGCTCGACGATGATCGATGCTTTATGACTAAACGAACATTCTTAGTGTTGATTTTTTATTGTTTTGCTCGATAGGCTCAATATCGATCAATGATTGTTTTCCTATAAGGTTGATGTTCATTCAGATTTGTTCTATCCTTGTACCTCGATATAAGCTCGATAGTAGCTCAACGATTATCGATGTGTTATGACTAAACGGACATTCTTAATGTTGATATTTGTACTTGTTATGCGCGATAGGCTTGATACGAGCTCGATATAGATTGATGATCATGCATATATTTGTGTCTTCTATGCTTTATTTTTAACCTAACCAATGCTATGTAACAAGTTTTATGTTTAAGTTTCAGGAATAAAACAAGTGAGAAGAAGTGACACAAAAATGACCTAAGAGCGACACAAAGGACTGAATTGTGAGATTTATGGACTGAAATGCAAGAGGAGAGGACCCAGATGTAAACCAAAAGGGCCAAAGAGCAAATCAAAAAGCTTCACACCATCATGAGGATCATTTTGGCAATTAGATCTGGGCCCAAACATCATCAATCAAATCGGGTTCACCAAACATGAAGAAATCAAGTCACAATCCCAAAATCAGACCCCATCAAGCAAATCTAGACCACCAATTGGTTGTCTCAAACCACTAATTGACGGTCCATTTGTCTCCAAATGACACATGCTTTAGTCGGGTATTCGATTAGGTTGTATTAAGTCCATTTATGGTATGCTTTTGATCCCATACAGGGGATTGTCCCTGGTTACCTTTTTTCGTGCCTATAAATAGGACTCTTCTTTCTACTTTGTATTTACCCATTGCTTAGTGGCAAATCCCTCTACTTAGAGTCAAGCCTTCAAGCAAAAACTCAAGTAAGGAGATGTTGCTTGTAATTTGAGTCATTTAATAAAAGAATTTTTTGTTAGTTTAATGTTGTCTCTTTTATCTTCTTGCATGCTTAGCTTAATTTCGTTTCATTAATCTTAGTAGACTTAGTTAATATGTTTTACTCTCTTAACATAACAGTTAGGTTAATGATTAGTGAGTAGTTGCATCCCCCTTTGAGGGGTTGATTACTAGCATATCATACAATGCATTCATGCTATATATCCTTTATTTTACCTCATATTTGTGCTACTCGAGTGTTTGTTTGATGTGTTTCAGGTTTAGGCAATAAAGAAGAGAAATGAAGAGAAAATGATGTAAACGCAAAAAGAATGGACTAATTTGGAAGGTTCTGCACTTGTTTGTAATTCCCAAGGACTGGATTGTAACTCAGGAAGGACTCAAGTGAAAACCCAGAGGGACTTAAGTGTAAAGAAAAATATGTTGCTTGCGAAATTCCAGAATCTCCTGAACTTGAGGAGTAATTATACAATTAAAGCCAAACGGGCTTGAACCAACAGCTCCAGGCACACCTTACGTGTTTAATATGTGAACTAAAGTCGTGGTTAAAAAATTTAGGCGATCGGACAAAATTGATCCTCCAGTGGAGGATTAAAAGCCGCCACTGGCGGATCCAGTTACGCTTTTCGCTCTCAAATTTTGACCGCGAGTCAGGTTGTCGGGTCAGAGCATTCCGGGACCTCCATATCTGATTTACAGTCGTCCTATTATGCCCAGATACATCCAAACCCTCTAAACTTCTATAAATACACTTGCAATGCCTTCTTTCTTCTTCATTCTCCTTCCCCCATTAGATTAGGTTTTTGTTTCCTGGTTTGGTAATGTAGTAAGGGGGTTGGAGAGAAGCAAACTTTGTCTTTTATTTTCTTAATCTAGTTTAGTTCTCGTTCATTATGTTGATGTTTTCCTTTGATGTAATTTTTTATGTTGTTGTTTGTTTAATTTAGTCTTCTACATTTCTTTCATGGCTATATTTTCTTTTCATGCTTTCTTTAGTGTAGAGATGAGTAGAGAGTAGTCCATCCCCATTGGGGGGTGGAGAGGAAGGTGATTTGATCATGTGATGGATTAGTGTGTGTTAATCTTAATCCTTTGAGTCTTACATGATTTCCACAACCATCTAATGGGATTTCACTCTTATCTTTGATGTGCTAATGCTCTTCAGTGAAGCTTAGTACATGGTTAGATTAGTAGGCCTATTTTTATGGGGAATGATGATCGAGGTGAGGATATGGATGGAGTGGAAGAAGGGAACAAGACATGTGCATGCATGTGCTCATGTTGGCTTTATCCAAATTAATCTCTCATATGTTTTAATGATTGTGATAAATCTTATTTCATGTGGAGACATAGTTGGATTTGAGTCATTATGCATGTGAACATATTTGCTTCATTTCAATTATTGTCTTGTATGTTTTAATGATAATGTTTTATCATATTTCATATGGAGGCAAAGTTGAATTTGAGTTTTTTGGATTTCATGTATGACATGTTTTGATGAGCACATTTGAACACACACTACACTACACATTCATTTCCATGTTCTTTCTCTACCCCCTAAGGAGTTTAGTTTATTGCTTATTTTCTGATTTCTTTGGCATTGTAGTGTTGTTTCGACCTTAATCTCGTTTTCTTTTCCCACTCGAGTATCACGAATCTGACTAGCGCACGCTCCCTATGGATCGACCCGTGCTTTCCACTGCTTCAATGTGGCTGCGCACTTGCGGTAATTTTAACTGATTCAATCAGGGGTGATGATGTACATATATGTTTGGATGTTTGATGAATTTTGGATTGTGTAAACATGCATGTTTGTATGTTCATTGGGGGTATTTTAATCATCTACATGTTGGGGGATTTTGATTGATTTTGCCATAAGATTTAGACACTTCCTATGCTTAGTTTCCTCATGTTTATTGACTGAAATTTCCTGTCGAATATGCTACATGTTAGTTAAGTTTTTGTATTTGTGGTTGCTTGCTTGATTGATTGAAGAAACTTTGTTTTGATGAGTTTTGCCATAACATTTAGACACCTCCCATGTTTAGCTTTGTTCTTCACATGAGTTTATTGTTTTTTATGAGTCTTGCCATACCTTTAGACACTTCTCATGCTGAGGCTAATCTTATCATAATCAAGTAATAATTGCCAATACGTTGTGTGAAGGGACTGATAGGTTCTGCCACATCATTAGACACTTCCTATGCATGAAAACACACACAGCTGCTGGAAATGAGGTTGCAAGAAGGAATTTAGTGATTGTATTGATGCACTTCAAAATCTTGAGATGCCATCAACGGGAGGTGTGTTCACTTGGTCAAATTCATCCGATGGAAGTGCATGTATTAAGATGAGGATATATCAGATTTTAATAAACAATGCATGACTTAAGGTGTTCCCAGAATCCTTCTACATTGTTGGTGAAAAGGACTTGAGTGATCATGCAATGCTCATCATGATGACAGAAGGAAACGGAAAGGTGGAAAAAGAAGATGTTTAGATTTGAAAATCATTGGGCCGAGCATGAGGAGTTTCGTGGGGGTAGTAAAAAGAGCCTGAGCTACGTCTGTGAGGGGCACTCCGATGTTTTGTGTGGTTGCGAGGTTGAATGAAGTCAAGAAGGTGCTTATAAGTTGGAGTGGAACTTCAATGGAATGTGTTCTAAAAGTTTTACTTTTATATGTCAATTATTATGAATTGGATATGCAAACATTTTGTTCCTTGATTACTGTATTCGTCTTTTAGAAGTGTTAAGGAAGAGGCTCTTGGTTCTTAACCGTAGAGCTCTAAAAGATAATGGTTTACATAAATCAAAAGTTATTCACAATCATTGTAATTGACATGGAACATTAATTACCGAGATAAGATTGTCGTGTTGGTCATCGATTATTGTAGCTCTACAAATATTTAACGACACGAGTATATAAAAGAGGAAAATGGTTACTTTTATATATTGAATAGACCTAGCGAGTAAAACATTATGGAATTGTGTTATGTGTCATTGATGTTTTACTGTGTCTTGAATCCTATGATATGAGACATATCTTTTCACATAAAAAGTGATTAATTTGATTATTGTCAAAAGCTATCAATGAGTATAGTGATAAAGGCAGTAGTTGATTGAACATGACTTATGCTGGAAAGGTAGCTAGTCAAAAGATTATATTTGCCCCTCTTAATTGAGTGACGATATTAGTGGGCGCCTTGATAAAGCAAAATTATAATGTGCACAATGTGACTTGAGTTAAGTTAGATAGTTATAATTAGCTTAAAGAGATCAAGAAATGGATATAGTAGAATGGTGACACATTTCTACTTTGTATATATTCTTAATATCACGAGGCAATGGATCGATACAAGTGATGCACTTACATCACTAAATGTATCGTGTTTAGTCCGAGTGGAACAAGACATCTATGCTAATTGGGTAACTATAATGTGTAGCTAGATACCACTTATAGTTTGAGATATTAAGTGTTTAATGTCGCTGTCAATTTAGCTTAGATCATCCTATAGGCCACACCACAAAACTAGGAAACAAGAAGATTAGTTTTGAGTTCATATGATGTGTCGGGTTTTGTGAGAAAAATGACATATGTGGTGAATCAATAAAACTAATATGTCACAAAAATTGACATAATTAGAATCATGGATAAATTCATATGAGGTGTATATATTATGGGGTGTGATAATTTAATATTACATAGGATAATATATTACATAAGATATGAATTTGCTAAAAACCCGAAAATATCAAATTTTGTTGCATATAAATCCAAAATTTGACAAAGACAAAATCAGTGTCAAAACGGTCAACAGTTTTGGGTTCGGTCGACCGGGTTTCTTTGAAACCGTCGACCGGGCGAAGATCGGATACGCGAGTGGCCGACCAAAATTGTTTGGACGTGGTCAATAGGATCAGTCGACCAGGCGTAAATGGTCAGTCGAAGCAAAATATCCAGGGTCTATCTTGGTATATGACGCTCGACAGATACAGAAACGGTCGTCCGAAGAAATCTACCAGGAGAAATTTTGGTAGGGAAATGGTCAACCAAAGCGAGACGTGGTTTGACCAAATTTTCCAACGACTCTGAGTCTTGCATATTCGGTCAACCGTTTGAAAATTTTGGTCGACTGATCAACGCGATTTCTGCCTGACTTATTAAGAGAATAATTAGATCATAGGTTGGATCGATTCCAGATTTTGTCAAACGTTTTTAGGATGCTTATATGGCTAATTGGGATTAATTTTAGGAGAGAAAAAGCAAGAGATCATGGCTAGAGAATAATTCATGATGTGGGTGTTTTAGGTAGGGGTGAACTTCGGTCCGGGACCGGACCGAACCGGACCGGGCCGAAGACTGAAATTTTCGGAAGCCCGGACCGAATAAATTCGGTTCGGTCCGGTTCGGTCCAAAACCCGAATTTAACCCTTAAAATTTCGGTCTTTGACTGGACCGAACAGAACCGGACCGGACCGAAGACCGAAATGCCGTGGTCTCCCGGACCGAAGATCGGACCGAAAAAGTTTGGTCCGGACCGAAAAATTCGGTTCGGTCCGGACACCCGGACTAAACCGAATTTTGCTCACCCCTAGTTTTAGGAGCCTATAAATAGGTCCTTTCACTCTACTTGTTTAATACACTTGGAGGCAAATCAGAGGGCAATTCGACAGGCAACGGAACTCCGGATCTTCAAAAAGGTTTTAGAGAACCTTTGGGTATGATCTCTCTCTTTTGTTTATTTTAATATGTGTAGGATTGCATGATATTAGAATAAACATAAACATATACATAAAATCAATGAAAATATGAAATGGATCATGTATGCTTGTATTATTTTTTTAAAAATATACACATACATAGGGACACGAAATCCAACAGAACTACCTTTGGAAATGTTACCCACAAGGTAGTAGAGGCCCACAAAGCTCTTTAGGAGGTGAGGAGGCGAAGGATGAACCTCCCACAAGATAATGAACTCTCCCTTGCTGAAGGGGCAGCAGAGGGGGAACTTGCTCGTGCTCTTGCTTCGGAGGAGTCCCTTATCTGACAAAAGTCATGGGTAAAGTGGTTAAAAGTAGGGGAACGGAACACTAGGTTTTTCCATGCGCAACTTCGAGTGAGGAGAGCCACCAACCAAGTGAGAAGAGTGGGTGAGGGTGCTAGCATCGCGGAGGAGGAGGGAGAGATCCGGGATGCATTCTAGCGTTTTTATGCTAACTTGTTTTCTAATGATTTTAAGGTGAAACCCCTTAACCCCTCCTTTGTCTTGCCACAACTTCTACCGGCGAAGAGCGGAGAGTTAATACGAAAGTTGGGCATGAAAGAACAAGAATATTTGGTGCTAAGTGCCAATGTGGACAAGGCGCCAGGACCCGATGGCTTCAATGGAAAAAAATTCAAGGCTGCATGGGACATAATAAAGAGGGACGTGTTCAAGGCCGTGGGTTCTTGCTTGGATAGCGGGAAGGTGCTGGCCTAATGGAACTTCACATCGATCACGATCACCCCAAAGAAGAAGGCACCAACTTTGGTGGAGGATATTCGACCCATAGCGCTATGCAACATGACATATAGATTCACTTCCAAAGTGCTTGCAAATTGCTTGAAGGGGCTGCTACCACGAGTCATTGGGGAGAACCAAAGTGCTTTCGCCCAAACGAGAATTGGTGACAATATTCTTCTTGCACACGAACTTTGCCACAACCTTTATCTCGACAAAGGGAGGGGACACATGTTCATAAAGCTCGATATCCGAAAAGCGTATGACTCCATCTCATGGGACTTTCTAGATGAAGTGATGAAGAAATTTGGATTTCCGGATAAGTGGAGAAGGCTCATCATGAATTGTGTGAAGGCATCCTTCGTGGTGGTGATAAATGGAGACAACTCCACACCTTTTGTGGCTAGAAACGGCTTGAGACAAGGTGACCCATTGCCCCCTACTTGTTTGTCATGTGTATGGAAGTTTTGAGTGAGATGGTGAAGAAGGCATTCATGGAAGGAAATATTGCACCAATAACTTGTGGAGACGTTCCCGTGTCACATTTTCTCTATGCCAATGATGTCCTATATTTTGCAAGGGCCACCAAGGAGAATGCTCGAGCCATTAGAGTCGTCCATTAAGGAGTTCACGGCTTGCTCGTGGCTGAGATTCAATGCATCAAATAGCCAAATTTTTATGGGAGGTGAAGTGCCACATGGAGCATGGATTCAAGCACACCTTGGTATGGAGGGCAATGATTTCCCATTGATCTACCTTGGGCTGCCCTTATTCTCCGGGAGGATGGGGAGAGCTCATTGCACAACACTTATGAGTAAGGTGAAGGCGCAACTTAGCACTTGGAAGCAGAATTTTTTATCCATTGCTGGGTGGGTGGAACTTGTAAGAAGCGTCTTCGTATCCCTTAGCATATATTGGACGTCTGCTTTCCTAATCCCACAAAAAGGTTTGCAAGAGATGGAGAGCCTTATGTGCCACTTAATATGGGGATGAAGAAGAAGTGGGCTGCAATAGCTTGGAGAGATGTATGCATGCCTAAGGATGAAGGAGGCTTTGGCCTAAAATGGGTAACGGATTGGAATGATGTGGGCCTACTTCATTTGTTTTGGTTTGTGGTGGCGGATGGAAATTCTCTATGGGTGAAGTGTGAGTGCCGTAAATACCTAAAGAATCGTTCCAGTTGGCTTGCAAGACCACCCTCCACCTCCTCATGGGCATGGAGAGGGCTCCTTTGAGTCCGAGACATTTCTAGACGGCATATCCGATATGAGGTGGGAAGTGGGGAAAGGATACGTTTCTTCCAATACCCATGGTGTGGAGAACTATTTCAATGTGAAAGTTGGGTAGAACGTCTACACTATGAATTGGGAGTGCCTTGGGACACTAGAGTTTCATATTTCATAAGAGAGGGGAGTGGAACCCCCCCCCCCCCCCCATGCTTGACTATAATGGAGGAAGTTCACTTAAGATAAAGATGACTCGAATCCATGGAGGAATGGCCCAGCCAAAGCGAATAGATGGGAATGGTGCTACACTTGGAATCAAAGAAATGTGGACATGGATGAGAGAACCACGAAGGAAGGTGAATTGGGCTGGCATGGTATGGCATAAACATGCTATTCCCAATCATGCACTCACGACTTGGAGAGCTTTGAGGGGGCGCCTCCTCACCAAGAGGCTCATGAATCAATGAGGAACCAAGCATGACCCGGTATGCAGCCTTTGTGATGGGGAGGAGGGGGACATCGAGCACATATTTTGGGGGTGCACATACACAAAGGAGGTATGGACAGCACACCTTGATCTCATGTAGCTCAGCCCTAGGGTTGCAAGGTCCCTAGAAGGCGAGGCTACATGCATCTCACATGCGAGAGGAAGCCGACTTGACAAAATGGTGAGACGGTGCGCTTTCAATGCTATGGTACATGAGTGTTGGCTAGAGCGGAACCAGAGGATATTCGAGGGAGAAAAGAAGAAGCCGACAGACATATTGGCTGCTATCAAAAATATGGTCCGATGTTTGTGGTATAAAGTCAAGCAACATGCAAAAAACGAAGAGGAAGGGCACAAATTTCAGACCACGTGGAGCTTGTATAGCTAATACATTATTGATCTAATGTTCAACTACCAAGCATATATTGATGTAATACGTAGCATGTAGTGTAGAGGCCGGGTATGCCTGTAGCATACACCCGCTGACAAAGCATCCATTTTTGTAGGTTGTAAACAACTCTTAGTTAATAGAATTAGAGGTTAAGTTTACCTTTTGCTTCGCAAAAAAAACACATGACACACACACATACAGACTTACATGCATCATTCATCACTTATTTCACTTGATATGTGCACACACTCCACCCCTTAGGGATTTTCTTCCTGAATTCCAATCTATTTGTTAGCCTTTTAGTTTAGTTTTAATCAATTGTTAGTTACTTTCATTTGCATTTGTTACTTACTAGTTTGGTGTAGTTTAGCTTAGTATAATCAAATCTTTTTCCCCTTTTTTATCACTTGATTTTGGACAAATCAGAGGCTACTTACGTCCCCGTGGATCGACCCGTACTTTCCACCGCTTCATCGCGGCCGTGTACTTGCGGTTTAAACTTAATATTCACATCATTCCCTATGAGGTTGATGTTCGATAAGATCTTTCCTGTCCTTGTACCTTGATACGAGCTCGATGGTAGCTCGACAGGGATTGATGCTTTATGACTTAACGAACATTCTTAAGGTTTATTTTTTATTGTTGTTCTCGATAAGCTCGATACGAGCTTGATATAGATCAATGATTGTTTTCCTGTGAGGTTGATGTTTGATCAGATATGTCCTGTCATTATACCTTGATACGAGCTCGATGGTAGCTTGACAATGATCGATGCTTTATGACTTAACGAACATTCTTAATGTTCATTTTTTTATTGTGCTCGATAGGCTCAATATGAGCTCGATATATATCGATGATTGTTTTCCTATGAGGTTGATGTTCGTAGGTCTGTCCATTCCTTGTACCTCGATACGAGCTCGATGCCTTTTGAATTAAAGAACATTCTTATGGTTTACCTTTGTTAAATGTTCTCCTTGATAGGCTCGATATGAGTTCGATATAGATCAATGCTCTATGACTTAATGAATCCTAAGGTTGATTTTTTTATTGTTGTGCTCGGAAGGCTCGATACGAGCTCAATATGGATCGATGCCCCATGCCTTAATCAATCCTAAGGTTGATTTTTTTATTATTGTGATCAGTAGGCTCGATACGAGCTCAACATAGATAGATGGTTTCTCGACAAATGAGATTGACTACGAGGTTTATATTGGGAAAATACAAACATTCACAACATTAACAAACATTCACAACATTCGAACATTAACAAGAATCACATTAACTAATAGAAGATCTTGTCACTTGACTCACTTCAACATTTACTTCATTAACACATTAACAAACACAATAAAAACAAAATATTAACCAAGAAAAGATCTTGTAAAAGTTTGTAAGTAACACATAAACAAATAGATTCAAAACACAACATTAACTAAAACAAATTCAGCAATTTCCTAGTACACCCGGTGTGGTCTTCGAAGACAGGAGGCACTTTAGGTACTAGGGAGGGTGTGTGGTCAGGGATGGGTGTCTCAGCGAGTCAGGTCGCCCTGTAGTTGGGGCGATTGTGCTCCAGGAAAAGGGGGGATGGTGTTAGTGTCTTCGGGGTGGAAACTACACAATTAAAATAAGGAAATACCAGCCGTTATTATAACAACATTAACGTATACCACTTGTAAGTCAAACATAAAGAAATAACAAAAGCACGCCACTATCGATGAGGAGGTCTACCACCGTGTCTTGGATGGCGGCTAAATGGCACTCTACATCGGCTATCATTTGATGGAGTTCCACCAAAGTCTGCTTGACCACCTGGAGTAGTTTCGGGGGGGGGGGGGGGGGGGGGGGGGGGTAGTACTGGGACACAGTGTCACGAACATAAAAGGTGCATCGGTGGTGGTCCGGTGCCTCACAACGGCAGGTCACCTGCACCGCCCATGTTGAGGATCTAACACATAGTCATTGTGCGGGGTAGCTGCACAAGCATAGGAGGTCATCAAGGGGTGAGACCTCGGCAATGTCGTCATTACGCAACATTGTCAGACTTGAATCTGGAGGACAGTGAGCTTGTGAGAAGAAGGCGATGGCAAGCGAAGTGGAATGATGTAATGCCGAATGAATGGAAGGGTATTTTATATTTATAAATGGCGTGACATTTGGAAAGAAGGCTACCAAACCATTGAAAATGCCCTCAAAACTGTGTCATTGAGATTTGTGTAAACTATCAAACTTATATCGAGCTCATCGATCCCATCAAAGAGGACTCTCTTGCTTCATTATAGGCACGCATATCGAGCCCCATTGGTACAATTTTTTACACTTCGGTCATAACTGACGTGACATTTGGAAGGGAAGGGAACTGAACCGTTAAAAATTCCAGAAAACTATACTATTGACAGTCACGTAAACTATCGAACTCACATTGAGTGCATATCGAGCACATCGATCCCAACAATGCGGACTCCCTTGCTTCATCATATTGAGTTCACATCGAATCGCCCATTGCGGAGGACTATCATAACTGAGGCGACGTTTGGATGGGAAATTAGCGCCCACATATCGAGCCAATCTAAATTACAGTTCTCCACCCTCAAAATAGTTCGAATTCCGAACCATCAGAAACCGTGCTGTGAAAAATAGTATTTCTTCAATAAATGGAGGTAGTTATGGAGGGAAAGCAATTTCAATATCAAGGTCTTATGTGTTGGATCGTGTCATTATGAAGGTCCTCTTTTCACATCATATCGAGTACTTAGAGAGAATGTATCGAACCCATCGAGGATACAGTTCTCCGCACTCAAACCAGCCTATCGAGCACAACAATCGAGTGCCTATAGTTGAACTGCCGAACTTTTCGAAATGATATTGATACTATCTGCCTCAGAAATGATCATAATGTTTGCGAGACTATCAAGAAAAATGGTCGAGTACCTATCGTACTCCTATCGAATGTGTCAAACTAATATTGCTACTATCAAGCTTCGTCGGAAAAAAGGGAAAACGGTACGAAATTTACATGGAAGATATATTGGAACATTTGAAATGGAAATTGTTCCATTTCTATACTTCTTTTATAAAATAAAAGTCAGAAACAAGTCCACATTCTAATAAATTACAAAATTAAATTTATAGTTGTTCGTTGTCAAAGTCTGAAATACTGGTAGAACTGGTCGATGGTCCATTTATAACTGAAAGTCGGCATGTTCTGGTATGTGATAGTGGTGAGGGGAAGATTTACCAGACAATGCTCTATCTATTTGATGACGCACATGCCACAATCTCTGCTGCAAAATTAAAAGAATTAACCTTAAGCATATGGGAAAAACATTAACCAACCGAAGTAATCATGAAATGTACCTATTCCAGGTTTGGGGGACCTCCTCCTTTCTCAGATGGTGCCATTCAAACTTCGGCGGTTTACGTCCTTTTAAGAACATTAGTTTGGGGTGATCCTTGAATATCGTGGAAGCCTTCATCAGAGAGGGATGTATGTTGGTTTGGTAGAACTTCCAAAATAATCTGCGTTAATTAGATTTGTCTTCTGGAACGGTTTCTTCAAAACCATCTTTGAAAACTCTGTCTTACAAATAAATCTACCAACCCCTTCTGATGAAGACAATCAAGACGTACATGGGTTCCTTGACATGGAATTTAGTCATGTTCTTTTGCACAAGTTGTTGTTGTCATTTTTTGTTTTTTGCCGAAGTTGTTGTTATCTTTCAGTTTTTATTATCGAGTTTATGTAACCTGTAGATTTAAATTAATTAAAATTTTACTTTTGGAATGTTATTTGTCTTCTACTTTGTGATGCTTATCAACACAATTTCATGAATGAAGAGAATCAGAATAAATAGAATTAACAAGTCACACAAGAATAATCAGTGAAATTTCTGTGAAATAAAATTTTAATCATTTCTAACAATTTTTTTAAATTTTAAAAGTGAAAACATTTGGTCTCAAATTTTAGTAATATTGATACATACAATTATATAAATGATGATATATAAATTTATTTAGTGATTGGTAAAATGTAAGAAATGAGTTGGAGAAAATGAATAGTTGTTTTGACAGCAGAATATTTTTAAAAAGTTCATGTTTCAGAAGATGAATGAGAAAGAGATTGCGGGATACTCAATTACCTCTCAGTGTGAAAAAACTATTGCATATCCCTATTGGGTTTCGTTATGATAGGGCACAACACAACGTTTTATTTGAAGGACACTCAATTACTTCTTTCGAGTGTTTCGTTATCCCTATAGGATACTCAATTACTTCTTTCAAGTTTAAAGGACAAATTCCTTCGAATTTGAAGGACAAACTTGAGCTTCCAAGGACAGACCTTAGCGATCGAATTCATTTCAGTTTTCTAAACTGGTGTATATATTTAGGGAATACGGGGCACTAACATGTTTCAGTTGACCACATACCTGAAAGGCTTCCACTGCTTTTCGTTTTGACCACGAAAATTGAGAAAAAAAGGATAAAAAAAGTAATAGCAAATCTTATGGATTTGGCAGGTTCTCAATTAGTGTCAAAAAACTATAGCATATCCTTTCTGGGTTTCGTTATGATAGGACACAATCTTTCATTAATTAGTCATTACACGACCTACAATATCATAGGTTGTATTGTGTTTAATTCATAGATCTTACCCTATAAGGGACATTTCAAGTCGGTGATATAAGTGGGAACCCATATCCACTTTTCCAGTTTCTTTAAGAAAGGATTTTAGTGTCCTTTAAAGCATATAAGGGTCCTTGAAAAGAACGGGATTTCGGTGCACTCCTTGAATATTTGGAATCCATTATCCATGCACACTTTTTTTCTCTCAACGTTTGAGGTCGGAATCTAAATTCTGAAAGATTAAAACCTTATAGGTAAGCGGTCAATCGAACCCATTTTGGTCCATCAAAACGTGCTACATAGACGATCGAACACATCTCGGCCTCCGTAATCCTCATTAAGTAACAGACTTGTGCTTTAAAGGGCACACTTGAGGTGTAAAGCACTGACTTGAGGTGTAAAGGTGATCATTGTGTTTTAAAAGACATAGGAGTTCTTTTGAGGGCAAGCTTCTCGTTTTAGGACCCTTTCGACTGTCGAGTTTCAAGGACAAACTCGTGCTTTGAAGTACACATCAGTCCTTCAAAGGACAAGCCAACCCTTTAAAGTTTAATTGATGTACATCAGTTTAAAGCACAAATTCTGCTTTAAATCTGATGAAATGAAACGTCAAAAAAATTCTAAGAAATAGAAAGTCGCACGAAAGACAAATAAAACTGACGTATCACTTGAGGACATCTTAATGTGATTGGACGCGACCTTTCAATTATAGGGTCTATAAATTCCTCCCATCATTGTTCATATTTGGGTATTCCCTAGCCTTCTTAGTTACTAGTAAAATGAGACTTGGGATCTCAGCAGGAAATGCGAAGGTTGCAGGAAGCCAGTTGAGCCGTCTGGACCTCCACTATATACTTTTCGAGTGGATCCAGAAAAGTTTAAATATCTCATTGCCTCTAACCGACCCGTCATTGATCCAACAACTGATCCAGATAAGTGCCACCACGAGAAATGAGATGGAGGAAACAGAACAATTGTTTTGACAGTAGAATCTTTTTATAAAGGACAAACATGAGGTTTAAAGGTGAGCATCATGTTATACCCAAGTTGGGTTGTAAATGGGGCAAGTAAATACCCGTATACCTAAGAAAAGAGATTGAATGTCGGCCATTACCATATAGTCCTACGTGGTATGCATCATTATTAAGGAACATAACGTAGCCATCACGAAAAGGAGACCAAATTAGACTACTCTCCCCAATCTCATACGTTTATGACAACAGTCACAGGGCACATCCTTTGATTACACGGCCTAGAAATCATCTGTTGTAGTGTGCTCAATTCATAGATCTTCTAATTATACCCTAGAAGTCTAGAAAGAACATCTCACATCGATAATGGCCTTTTGTAAGACACAGTTAGAGGCGGTTTATTGCGAGCCGTGATGAAAAGACACAACCTTTCATTACAAGTTCTATAAGGGATGAGTCAGGATAAAAGGATGTGAGTCAGAAGAATTTGCAACTATTCCAATCTTGTAATTTTTTTCCTTAAATTTTAATCCTTATCTCAAAAAATTAAATTTATTGTTTAAGTAGTATGAAGTAACCAGATGAGAATCCTATTTGAGTGCAACTTTCAAAGTATGAAACTTATTTAGTATTCCTAAGTGATAGGTTAAACCAAATTAATTATTTTCATCACTAATAGTCAATATATTGATACGTTCTATGATGTATTATTACTTTCCTAATCTATCACAGTAAATATTTTATGACGAAGAAATAATTTATGATTATTGAGAAACACAATGTCACAATAAATTCTAATTATTGAGAAACAATTATTTTCTTCACTAGTAGTTAATTTATTGATATGTTATATGATGAATTATTACGTTCCTAATCTGTCACAGTAAATGTTTTATAACGAAGAAATAATCTATGATAATTGAGAAACACGACGTCGCAATAAATTCTAATAAAAAAGACATCTCACGATAAAAAGCGTAGCTTTAAATATGATGATACATATTTTGGTGGTTTATTACATTGGTTGTCATCATGATGGGAGACAACATTTCAGTTCATGGTATGCCAAGAGACTCAACCGTCCATTCCTTTTGTAAAAACATCAGTTGTAGTGTATTCATTATATTCCTAAACCCTTGTTGTAATCTGTCCTTCCTCCCCCCGAAAGCCCACATCTTGTAATGGCCTCCATCTCTCACCGCACACCCACTTGCTATTGTGATTTGTTGGTGAAGCTCGACCGAGTGGGGACGTCAGAGACCCTGATCCTTGGTTTTTGCCTTCCCCACTCCTCAACTAAGGTGGCATCTTTTCTGCCTTCTTCATCATAAGTTTTTTATATTTTGATTGGTCCTAACTATTAGGATTTATGGCCCTCTAATCACTAGATGAATGCGGAATAGAAACACTAATTGAAGGATTAAGAGAGAAGACAATGCAAACCACAAAATTCGACAACACCAGAGTTAGAGAAGTTCGGCACTGCACCCGGTCCTCCTCGCAAGCCTCACTCGATCCTCTGAGCTCCGCTTACAGTTCCACTAACCGATCTCCATTTCGGGCGGAGATCAACACCCTTTACAACCCCGAGCCTCACGAACAACCTCGACTCGCTTGTGTCTCCTCTCACAATCCAAGAGGAAGCTTCCTCGAAGCTTTACAAGTTGGTGATTCTTTGATATGGAAGTTGAATGACAATCTAACACTCTATACTTGAGCACACTTGGATATTTATATGGAATGGATATGCAAGTGGTGAAGATGAAGCTTTGAGTGTATTTGGAGCTTTGAAGGTTTGGAAAATGAGAGCACAAAGAGTTGATGAATTGAGAGTGTAGAGTTCTGGTTTGTGTGTCTTGTGAGGTGTTTATATAGGCTTCAAAGCTTAGAGAACCATTGGGGAGTTGGTGGAGATATGTCCAATGAGAAGATATATCAATAAGCTCGGGTAGAATTTAGACCAGGTTCGGTCGACCATTTGAAGAACGGTAGTCCGAAACATGATTGATGGATTTGGTAGATCGAATAAGGCTCGGTTATCCGATCACCAACTTCTAGTAATTATTTTGAATCTTGCCCTATTTAATTTTGGTTCACCGAATTGCATTTGGCACCGTTACAAGGTGGACAATAAGACTAGTTGGGCTCTGAATAAACAGGTTTGGTAGACCATGTATACTTCAGTTGACTGAAATAAGAGCATGCTTTGCGCTGACAGTTAAGGCTCAAATAGTATATGTGACACTTACATAAACTATAAATTACTTGATTTAGTTTATCCTTCGTCTCTAAATCAAACAATTCCAAAATCATTTGAAATCCATTAAAAATGATTTTATACATCCATAGTTCAAAATACAAAACATTCGAACCGCAGTTTATCCAATTTCCAAAAGATTTTTTAAGGAAAGATAAATGTCTTTTTCGTTTTGTCAATTTCTTATAAATAATCACTTAATAAAAAAGAAAATTTATATATTAGACATAAGTCTAAATCTTAATTCTAACATACACATGATGTGTTTCAAAACATTTAAAACTATCAAAAGA
The DNA here is from genome assembly GCA_963682175.1 of Triglochin maritima. Taxonomy (NCBI): domain Eukaryota; kingdom Viridiplantae; phylum Streptophyta; class Magnoliopsida; order Alismatales; family Juncaginaceae; genus Triglochin; species Triglochin maritima. Next base: position 24,822,091 of record OY821774.1, on the reverse strand, counting down.
ATCAATTAGAATTAAATCCACAAAATTGTCGAAAAACTCAAAAAAGACATAAAAGATGAATTGTTTCGATTGGAGATGGTAAACAAAAAAATAATTATATAGTCTAATCATTGTTTAAAAATGAACCTGGCTCTGAAACCACTATAAGATTTCGTGTCCCTATGTATGTGTATATTTAAAAAATAATAATACAAGCATACAAGATCGATTTCATATTTTCAGCAATTTTATGTATATTGTTTTGTGTTTATTCTTTTATCATGCAATCCTACATATATTAAAATAAATCACAAAGAGAGGATCATACTCAAAGGTTCTCTAAAACCTATATGAAGATCCGGAGTTGCGTCGCTCGTAAAATCGTTCACCGATCCTCCTCCAAGTGTTCACCAAACTCTTAACAAGATTAGAGAGAAATGAGCTAGCCAATCAATCTCTAATTAAGTTAGAATCTAGCTAATAACCCCTCTAAAGCTTCTTGAGAATTTAATCTTCAAAAGCTTGAAATAATTAAGGATTTTTCGGATGGAATAATATGGTGGTTAGGGAGAGAGAAAATTTTGCATTAATTAAAACAATGAGGGAGAGAAGACCTATTTATAGGGTCTCCCAACACCCACATCATGTGCTAACTACTAATCCTTGATCTCTTATTTTTCTCTCCCTAAAGTCAATCACAACTTGACACATAATCATCCACATCCACATTTAACCATAATTGGAATAATTCCAATACACGATTAATGCTAAATCCTTATTAATTAAGGCAAAACCGTATTAACCGTTTTTTCGCCTTTTACCAAATTTTGGATTTCTATCCAACAAAATATGATCTTTGGGGGTTTTAGCAAATTCATATATCATGTAATACATTATCCTATGTAAAGTTAAATTATTACACCCAAAAATATTTACATCTTATATGAATTTATTCATTATTCTAATTATGTCATTTTTCGTGACATATTGATTTTATTGATTCACCACATGTGTTCATTTTCACATGAAACCCTACACATCATATGAACTCAAAATCAAGCTTCTTGTTTCCAATTTTGTGGTGTGACCGATAGGAAGATCTAAGCTAAATTGGCAACAATATTAATCACTTAATATCACAAACTATAAGTGGTATCTAGCTACACATTATAGTTAACCAATTAGCATAGATGTTTTGTTCCACTCGAACTAAACACGATCCATTTAGTGATGTAAGTGCATCACTTGTGTCTATCTCATGCCTCATGATATTAAGAATATTATACAAAGTAGAAATGTGTCACCTTTGTATTATATAGTCATTTCTTGATCTCTTAAGCTAATTATAAATATGTAACTTAACACAAGTCATATTTTGCACATTATAATTTCGGTTTATCAAGGGGGCCAATAATATCATCACTCAAATTAAACAATGGCAATGATAATCTTTCGACGAACTATCATTTCCAGCATAAGTCATGTTTAACCAACTATCGCCTTTATCACTATACTCATTGATAGTTTTTGACAATAATCAAATTAAACACTTCTTATGTGAAAAGATATAAGTCTTATATCTTAGGATTCAAGACACAGTGAAAACATTAATGACGCATAACAAAATTCCATAATGTTTCACTTGCTAGGTCTATTCAATATATAAAAGTAACAATTTTCCTATTTTATATACTCATGTCGTCAAATATTTGTAGAGTTACAATAATAGATGATTGTTTAATCGTTTATAATACCGCAAGTGCACGGCCGCGTTGAAGGGGTGGCAAATACGGGTCGATCCACAAGGAGGTGCGTAGACTCTGGTTTGTTCGAAGGCAAGTGGGAAAAGAGGGGAAGAAGTTGTGATTACACTAAACTAGACTAACTACACTAAACGAGTAAGCATCAAACAAGGAAAACGAAAGCGATGGAAATTGAAAGCTGGAAATCAGAAATGGAAAACCCCTAAGGGGTGGAGTGTGTGCACACATGTAAAAAGATGTTGAAGAATGCATTCTATAGGCACAAATATAGGTAGTGTTTTCATGCATATGAAGTGTCTAAAGGTTATGGCAAAACCTATCAATCCATTCACTAACCTAGTTGATTAACATTCATAGACACGAGCTAGTTATTTCAGAATGTAAACAAGCACGGGAGGTATCTAAGATGTGTGGCAAAACCCATCAAGTGTAGTATTCTACTCTAACAAGCAAGCATACATTCACATTTACATTCACATATAGGCACAACTTGTTATGTGACACGTCTGTAGCGCACGAAATCATCTTACGTCGAAAAAGTACATTTCTTTCCTAAACAACGGTTATCTTGAATTCTCCAGCCATCGTGTGAGACACAGTTCATACGATCAAAGAATGGGTGTTCGATGACTGAATTCTAAATCGAGACATCATCAGCAAAGATATCTGGAAATTCATTGAAAGTGGGAACCATATCATTGTGAACAATTGCATCATCAACAACGTCGTTCTCTTCTTGCTTTATTGATTGCCCCTTCGCATATATGACTTCTTGTGTCTCAAGAACGACTTCGGTCTCAGAAACATCTTCAGGCCCATCCTCTTCTGGAAAAGATGTCGTGTAGTCCCCCCACACTTCAAGTTCATCCTCTTCATCACTATGTACTTCGCGATGGTCTTGCAATCACCTTTGAACGGGAAAATGCAAGTGGTACAGATTTGGGTCAATTTGTGACAAACCAAGGTCAAGGAAGGAATATGAAGATGAGTCACTCATATGCTGAAACACATGAATGTTGTGTTGCATGGGCTCTAGCTGCAACAACCTCAAATCGAGATCTATGTTTGTAGAAGATTGTTTGTTATCTTCATGGTCGTGACAAATTGTGTGTTCTGAAAGCACTTGGTTTCCGTGTGTTTGTTTCATCCTAAGAAACCACGTCAGTATCATGACAAAGAGATCTACATGTTTCTTGATCTTATCTTTTTTTAACTTTATATAACAAAAATATTTGTTTGTGTTACATCTTAAAACATAAAAAAAACTTGTATGTTGGCTAAATAATAGCATCATTTTTATTTCTATTAATTTCATTCAATGTGCACAAACAACATAATTTGGTTTCCAACAAGTGCCAATGACTTGAACAAACACCATAAATTTGGTCAAAGAAAAATTGGATTCTCTGGATTATGGTTACCTTTGGTTTCCTTACACCATGGAATCCATTTTATGACAGTTTCTTGGGCACAAATAGGCCCTTTGAGCAGTTGTGCCGAGTTTAAGGGAGCATTGTGACGCGCGGGATTTATACTCCGAGGGAACTCTGCATTACAGGTGTCGAGTATCCTTTTTAAAAATGAAGTTGGCATCTTGGATGCGATTTCTGTTTTTTGAAGTCGACTCTTTGGATGTCAGCTTTTCTCCACTCTTAAGACATGAGCACTAACCCCCACCTGGTGTTCGAGTGGTGAGGACCCCTCCTTTGAGGAGTCGCCTGTTCGAATCTCAGGTGCCTCAATACCTCTTTTTGAGAATGAGATCCTTATCCGAGCGAGGGTAGTAAAGGGGGTGGGATCTTAGTTGCTCCGGGGTTTGTAGTATGGTCAGCGTCCAAAGGACGGTGGTCCGGTGATTTCCCCGGTTACCAAAAAAAACTAACATTTCAGGTGCCGAGTATCCTTTGTAAAAATGAAGTTGGCATTTTGGATGCGATTTCTGTTTTCTGAAGTCGGCTCTTTGGATGTCAGCTTTTCTCCACTCTTAAGACATGAACACTAGCTGGTTAAATATTGTTTCGACAAACTCGGCTAGGCAAACACCGAACTCAATGTTTGAAGTGTCGTTCTTCTTATGTGAACTCAATGTTACTACTACTGAGTTCAAATTGTAAGCCAAACTAGTAGTGCAAACACTCTTGTCACGAGTGAAAAATTCTAAGTACCTTTGTAAATATGGCATAAGGATGTCGTTTTCGTTTTTACAGAACTCGACATCTAAGATAGGACATACGTGGTCTAACATGATAAATACTTTTTGGGAGGTCTACTACGAGATTTATTGTAATAAAAAAATATTAATTCAAATAATTTTCCTATATTTTGTCTACATTATACAATGCGGACTTCATGCGGAAAAGGGAAATGAATTTTTAGTTTTGCAAAAGTAGTTCGTAGGCCAATTGAAACAAATTAACTCCAGCAATAATATTACCTAGTAACTCCAAAAATCAAGCCACACTGCACGAGAGAAAATTAAAAAGGTAAAAAATTAAGTTGAAAATAAACATTGTTTCATATCATATTAAATATCAACTATGAAAACACATAGTGAGCTCCGGTATAATAGTTAGTAACAAGTCATTACTCTGATCAAGTTAACATTTTCCACCTGCATTATGCACCAACAATTCTTCTTTCCGATTCTTTTAATACAAATGAAGTCCACTTCAGAATACGTACAATACCTGCTGATTCGCTTCTAAAGTTTCATCTCTATTCGTTCATAATTTCTCAAGCTGTAATAAGGAGTTCAGCTAGAAAAAAGATCCATAAAATGCACTTAGTTTGAATACTTTCCAGGAGGCTATAATAAAAGATTTTCAAGACGATGTAACAAGTTTCGGTTGATTTTCTACAGAGAGTAACTCAGAGCCACTTTTTGTTCACAAGCCCCTTTTGCATGAAAACTAACAAACTACCCAGCATTGCGGCTCAAATGATGGCAAGCACTTTCTGAAAATTATGAAAGCAGCTACGATGCTGCAAGACAGCTTCCAAAACAAGGGCGAGTATATATTTTCAGCTTCTCTCATGTCTCCTGTACATATCATCATCCCTTACCCTTCGACTCGAATACATATTTTTCTCATCAGCCCTCCTGTCTCTTGCATCCTCCCTATGTCTATATGAAGATCTACTCTCACTGCCCCTTGGTCGATCACTCTCATGACCTTGAGAAAACTTGTCTTGATCAACACCAGAACTATGCTTTCCATTTTCTTTGTTTCTGTGATGTCGATGAATATGTTGATCAGCTGATTCCTTTTTGTGGATACTTGCATCTCTGGCTTCATCTCTGCTGTGAGTATCGTGGGTCGACCCTCTCTCCCTATGCTCCCTGCGAACTCTTCCATGTCTGCTACTCTCATACTTCTTTTCATCTTCACTTTTTTGTGATTCTCCAGACCGCCTGTCTGTTGCGTGTTTTTCTCGATCTCTGTCGCTAGACAGCCTGTTTGATTCATGTTTTTCTCGATCTCTGTCACTAGATCCCCTACCTCTGTCTCTCTGGCTATATGTCCGTTCAACATCTTGCTTGTCTACTTTTCTACGATCATCGGAGTGATATTTATAACTCCTGGGATTTGAATCTCTTGAATTTTGATCATAGCCTCTTCGTGACTGCTCTTTATAGCCCTGATCATCTAGCTTCAATTTTTTTCTTCCAATATTTGCTTCATCACCACTATGTGCTTTTCCAAGATGTTCTCCCTCAAAAACCATGTCGTAACTATGACAGTTTTGTGGCCATTAGACAAATGCACTACAATTGTCTTTTACGTGAGAAAATATAATTTAAAATGAAAATCAGACCTTCGGTTAGCATCTCCATGTTGGGTATTTCCCTCTTTCAAAACATATTTCAAAGGCTCCTTCTCACCCTCAGATCCCTGACCACAGTTTTTCGCAATATGATCAGGAGCACCACATTTAAAACAACCACCGCCTGGGAAGTACATAAGATATTTATCAAAATTTTGAAGCAGGCAGAATATAGAAGAGAAATTTGAAGCTGATAGAAAAGCACACAAAATCCAAGTCAAGCACAATTAATTTTTTTGTGATCAACATGATTGAACTCAAGGTACTAAAAAAAGAAAAAAAACAAGACAAAAAAAAACGAACACCAAAGGAGACAATAGGGAACTATAAGGGTAAGCCCTCTAATTTCAAAATAAAGAACAAGATAAAGAGACCGATGCATAATGCTAGAAAATCAACCCTTCAGAAACAAACCAGAACAAGATAAAGAGACCGATGCATAATGCTAGAAAATCAACCCTTCAGAAACAGACCAGAACGTCTCCAACTCCTGCAATCCATTGATTCTCTCTTATTGACATATTCATGTCGGCCTTTAGACTAAATCTGTCAAATATGATTATGGCATATCAATGAATACCAGATCATTTCTATCCGTCCAAATTGTCCAGCAGCAGTGACCAAAGACTCCAGAACTTGCATATCTGTTTCTGAACAACCGGCCCCTTCTATTGATCACAAAAATCATCCGCAATTGATCATGTAATAATATGTTGAAAATAAGGCTGACTGCAGCCAGCATTGTCAAGGCTTTTGAGGCATCAATGTTGAAAATAAGGCTGACCTACAATATCAATGATAAATTGAAACCTTCTTCCTCGGGCTACGTGACTTACAAGATTGACACATGCTCAGTATCTCTCACTTTTTGAGGGAGAATTCAGTTGGGGTCTGACTATGGAACACAGATCACACAGAGAACTGAGTTTTAGGAGCTTTCTGGTTGCAGATCAAAGCCATGTTCCTCAGTGTAGGAGTAAGTTGCGAAAGAAGATAGAGCTTTCAGAGAAAAAGGAAACTTAATGTAAAATAGGTAGTAACATGGACCATCCTGTCGGACAACTTAACGTCAAAAATGGTTTATCAGGAAGATCCAGAATCGTTATGTACCAAGTAATTAGCAATGATGACCTATCTCAATCAGGAATGGTTACCACTGCAAAATTACAATATCATACACCGCATAGAGAGGAAGGGCCAGCCGACCAGCCAATGCTGTTGTTGGATATGCAGGAACTTATAACTCGTTACTTCAAATGAGGTGAAGGATCCAATCTTCACACTTGATAAGAAGGTAAAGCCATAACAACAATGTCCAGAAAGTACCGAGATAAAACCTTCCCTTAACCTAGTAATCCTGCCACCCATCTAGTTCTCTTAGGCCATGTTTGGTTTAGCATAATTGAATTACATGGAATCTAATTGCAAGTATTTAGATTTCACTGCAAAGAATTAAATTCCAGATGATCAAATTACATAATTTGTTAACCCTAGATAATTATCACATGACCTCCAATGTAAGATTATAAATGTCCAAAGTGGTAATCAGAGCTTTAACAAACTTCCAGCAAGGTCAAGAACGAGTTCTAATGCGAAGACAAGTTTCCGTGATGTTAATATCATTGAAACAAACTGGGTAGTGCTACTGAATTTAACCTTCAAGATCTGTAAGAACATCAACAAAAAACCAAGGATTCATTTCAAGACATATAACAGACAATCCAGAAAAACCATGGTTCCCATCAAGTGATAGTACCGACCCGTAGAGATTGTATCCTATGAAACAATAAGGAGAACCAGAGGCTTGTACTTTATTGTGACATTACATAACTCTCCCAACCCAACCTCCCACCATTTTGCAACATTGCAAAGAAAAGCCGACTTTTTTTGGCGGAGCAAAAGGGAGGATGAACAAACTTTCAAAGCCTAAAATGACCGACTAAGTTCACATTTTCACAACTAGTGACAAGGTAAATTAGAGATTTGACTCAACACCTCCATTCACATATTAGCGAAGGATTGGCATTAGAAATTGCTTGATGACCTCACAATAAAATTCAATTTAACAAGTTCTATGTACAAAAGTGACATTGATTAAAAAATTACCTTTATTTTGAGTTTTCTTCCCATGTCTATATTGGCTCCACAACTTGGAGACACTCTGGCTAAAGTCGACATGTATCCTTCGGTCATCAATTAATGTATTATCCATCTGCAATGATTAATTTGTAGCTCTTATCAATTTAACATCAATACATTGCACAGATCAAAATCATTATTGACCCTAAAATTCTATTTGTTCCATATTTCTAAAATGTAACAAAATTTAATGCACATATCAAAGTTAAGATAGGACTAACAATAGGAGCCAAGTCATTCAAGTCCAAAGAGCGGAAAGTATTAATGTTTTGGCATGCAAAAATGATCCTAGAATTACAGTACCGAGCAGATATTTAAAGACACCCATATATTTAAGACATATGTACAGTGTTTGTCTCATACAACGAAATTGATGGAGTACAGTCAGGATTTACGCCTTGGCTCCTGTTTGGGAGAAAATTAAAGGAATTAAAAGAAACCATAGTTCCTCTACACAAAGACATCGAAATCCATATCATTCATCTTAGGATCCTCATCTTGTCATTTCAATCCTTACGTCACAACTCACAACTTTACCCATACGCTCTGTTTGGACAACTTAACAAAAGAAACGAAAAAGAAAAGAAAAGAAAAATGGATTTTCTGTCGTTTGGAATATGGATAACGACTTAAGGAGAGAAAAGAAAAGAAATGGAGAGAAACTCTCAAATACAAAATGTATACCCAACTTTGCCTCCAATTTTGGAGAGAAATGGAGAGAAAGTTACTATTACCCATTCTTCTCGTAATACCCTCAAATGAAATAACACAGTTAAACTAACATGCTCAGTTCTTTTTGTTCTCTCCTTACTTATTTCTATCAAAACAATGGATGAATGGAAAAGACGTACAATTTCTCCTCTTCTTTACTCTTCTCTCCATTTATTTCCTCTTATTTTATTTTCTCCCTATCATTGCTATCCAAACACACTAATGGTATTCATGTTCCCATTCCACTTTATTCATATAACATTGTAATATATGTTTTGACTGATCCTTTTATTTAAAAATAAAATATTCTTGGACTGGTAAAAAAATAGCATATTCTTGGAAGGAACAAATAATAATTTTATCTAAGTACAACATTTCAATGACGCTGGCCACACAATCAAACTACAACCAAATGATTAAGAAGTTAGTTAATAGACACATGATTATCTCGCCAAATCTAATTAAGTACCATTGTTCAACAACAAATTAATACTTCTCCAGTTCTCTGAGCCTTATGATATGGTACGTAGTTTTGTTTTTTCTTCCTTGTAGTATCACTGAAATTGATACCACTACGGCAATTTGGAAGATAGCAGGTATCAATGCCATTGTTTTGAAAACCGGACTGGACCGGTCGGTCCGACCGGTTCAACCGTGAATCGGAGGCCTATCCGGTCCGGTTTGCCCCTCCAAAACCGTTTTTTGCCAAGAACCGGGGTTGAACCGGGGGTTCAACCACCGGTCAGGAGAAAAAACCCAATTATGTTTTTTTATCGGTACCCGATTATGTATTTAGTTATTCGATTAGTACATATCCAAAAAAAACCAAACCCAAATCTATATCCCAACCCTAGAAATGTTGATATTGTAGATGTTTTGAATACTTTTTAAAATAAATATGACTATTGTATCTATAATATATATTTATGACGTCATGCTGACGTCACCGGTTCAACTGGTTCGATTCGGTCCGACCCCGGTTTGGTTCCGAAAACCTTGATCAATGCATTAACATTGAAGGTAGACATTAGAATAACATGAAGCAAATAGCAAACCAAAGCAAATTATGTCTATCTAAATAACAGTCTCACCACCCTTCCGAAAATATACGCACAGAAGAAACAAATTTTGTATTCAAAATATATGAATGTGACCAAAGAGAGGGATGAAACAAAAAAAATCTTTTTTTGTTATTGCCGAGTATCCAAGAATAAACACAATAGAAAACGAAAAAAACAAATTATTTAAAGTAAGTTGATCTCAATAAAGATTCCTGAATGCAAAATTATTACACACTAGCCATTCAAGGTTGTAGTAGTTTATATTACCTATAATATGGTTACTCTTTGTATAATTTATAAGAATTTTCTTGTAGAACAACAATACCAAAAAAATGAATCTTGCTCATACTAACCAACATGCAGTTCAATAAGTATAATACAAAAAAAGATACCTTAAAATATGCCAACTCACAAGACTCCTGGGATTCAAACTCTGGACATGATAGTAAAACAACACTATTAGTAACATTATTTATCAATAGTTATGCCTAGAAAGAAGTATTAAGATTATACGATAGAATTTGAAGATGATTTGCTATAACATATATGAACATTTCACCATTAAAATACATTTGTGCTTGCCACCACACCATACAAAAATATTACTTTAGTATTACCTTATACTATTGTATACAAATCTAAAGCTAACCAAGGAACCAAGATGACTTTTTTAACCTCCAAGAATAATATACAGGGTTGGATATTAAATCATAATATTTAAATGAGCAATTAGCCCACCCTAACTTGTTTGGGATAAGAGGGTTTATTGTTGTAAATGAGCAATTGAACTATATGCAAATACTGAATTGGTGTAAGGTGCAAGACTATGAATATATACACTTGTAAACACAAAATATGCATTTATATATACAAGTACTCAAATATAGATAATTGAGGAATTCATAATTTGTTACTATTTGAGATGACATGTTAGTTTTCGTACACTATTACTCTTAACATATAATTCCATTTGAAAAGGCCCTCAATTGCCAAAAAGTATTTGATAATATCATATTTAGTCATAATATTTAAGGCTATGTTTTGATAAAATGTAATATTATATAACCATATAAATCGTGTGTAGTGTACAAAATACGAATGTATTTCTTTAACAAAAAAATGTTTGCTCTCTCAATTATTAAGAATTTGATATATTCTGCACTAAATTTTTTCTGCGCTTTTAAAGGATCAAGGAAAAGGCAACAGAATATTGAAAGAACCAAAGGAAATGAAGGTTGATGCCATATATGGAAATTAGCATCAAAAAAGTCTTCATTATGTCCATGATCGGGCAACACCTTCCTAAACTACTCCCACTTTCTTTGTGACTAGCCCCTTTACTCACGTCACTCTCTCTCTCTCCTCAAGAGAAAGCCAAAAAAATACCCCAGTTAGCAACCTTCTCCAACCAGCATCTAAAGCAAGAAGACAAAGATAGTTGCTGACCAGACAGCACATATTGGAAGGAGAGGCAGTTCATTGCTTATCCAGCCTCATCTTTGTAGTTCCTTGAGCAAATGCAACTCTCTTAATCTCTACTTCATAAATCAAATATCAACTTAAATTGTTGTTTGTTTCATAATATGAGTAGCTAACTTGTTTTCTAAGGATATGATATCGCATGTATTATATTCTAAATTCTAATGTAATTTGTGCTACCTTAGTAACCGCCACAACTGTATTATATATTTGAGCTGTTGCATATTTAGATTCTAACTTGTGAGGCATAGTAGATGACTTCTTCAGAATCTTTGTGAGATTTGTTGTGTAGGGATTTTATAAACTTGTATGGCTACCTGTTATGAATTTAATAGAGATGTGAATACATGAATTACCCATCTAGGGCACTAGTAATCATATAAGTTGTTTGCGCCCATATGAAACAAAGAGGATGATGTAAGTTGATTGTGCCCTCACTATTTAGTCATGGCAATTGTCACAACCTTAAGATCGAGGATGCCCGAGGGTGCACCATACCGGGCCGGGTTCGTGAGCTTGGAGCATCACAAGGAAACAAGAAGCACACAATGCGAACCAAACGCGAGCGCGCGAGGTGAGCAACGGGGGTAGCCCAAGTACTCCCCTGAGTTTGCAGGGCAAGCACCAAGGAGATTCGAGATGCACGGGCATGCGCACACGCAGGGCGAAGCGTGAGGAAAGAATCGAGTGGCAGGCAGCGGCAAAGCGCGTCCAAGAAGGCAAGTAGCCGAGGCTACGAACATGGAGTGAAAAGCCTAGTCCAAGGACGTGCGCGTAGCACGGGCATGAGGAAGCTATGCTCGGGCGACATGCGCACGCGCGGGGCGCGAGCATGGGCGAGCGAGGCGAAGGCACGGATGTTCTAAAGCCTATAGCGCGATTGGTGGCTTGGAGCGTGAGGAGCGTGGAAAAGCACCAAGGCTTGGAGTCCGGGGACATCCAAGCGAAGGTCAGAATGCATCAGCAAGCGAGGCGCGTGCATAGCACTTGGGAAGTGCAAGAGCATGTACTAGGCATGCCCGGGCAGCACTTAGGCGTGCCATGGAGGCGGGCACGAGCGGGCAATGCTTGGGATGAAGGCGCAGGAGCTTGGGAAGCTAAAGACCAGGAGTCAACACCAAGTCAACACAGTAGACCAAGCGAGGATCGTAGTCAACACGAGTCAACGCCGGTCAACTGGTGGTGGATGGTGCGGGCCGACGAGGACTACCCATGGGCAAAGCAAGGACCGAGATAGGTGACCAGGCAAGACGTGGGCAGCCCAACAAAGGCGTGGAGACCAAGTCAAGGGAGGAAGGGTACATTCATGGAGAAGGAGACGGTTATGGACTTGGTCCACAAACCGAAGGAAGAGGGAGGCGTGGGCTGAATGGGTCAGCCCCAATACACGCATATCTTCCTTACGTGTAGGTATTCGGTTTGGAAAGATTAAAAATCGGCGGTGCATATATTCCTTGGAAATAGGAACCGAAGATGCACATCCTTAAAAATAGGATTTGGTTGTGGAACGGGTCCATAACCGAACGGGAGAAGTGCAAGGGATTTGAACGGGTAAAACCTCACTTGCGCAACTTCCTATTCTTGGGGGACGGTTTTGAAGAGTTTTATTCCAGCAGAATACAGGATGTCTCCCACGTTTTTAGCCAGCCTAAACCGAATGGTTCGGTTATGACAAAGTGGCACCTATGTGTAGGAATTAATCGTGATGGAGGAAGAATTTGGGAACAATTCCTAAGGATTAATTCAGCCACGTTAATTACCAAGTTATGGGGGAGAATAGAGAGCTATTCTCTTGCAACCGAAGGAATGTGGGTTGGGTGGCATCCAACCGTGCTACAAAGTAGGACTTTGAGCACTATTAAAGGGGACGCCTCCCATAGGTTCAGGAGCAGAGAATTCCCATCATAGCGTTTTCAGCATATGTTCCATCAACATTAATTTGAGTTTAGATTTGGGCGTGAGTTTCTTTGAGAGAGACTTGTGAGCGTGAGATCTATTGTAATCTATTTGGGACGTTTTCTTATATATATATATAGAGATTGTTCTGCCATCATCTATCTTTCAGTATTCTTGTGAGGGGAACTTGGGACGTTTGGGGGCTTGGCGTTTTGTGAGGGTTGTGCAACCTTAGTTTCCGCGTGTGCTTGTTGTGGGGGCTATTCCGCTAGTTCCCTACTCTGAGGGTAACCGAAGAGTTGTGCGGTTGTGTTGGTGTTTCTGACTATTCCTTGCGAGGATAGAGCGTTTAGCTGGACCAAAGCTCGAAAAGGTTGGAATTTGAGAGTCTCTAAAGGACTCCTAACATAACCGGTGACAGCAATCTTCTATGTTACTATAATAATAGTATTGTACTTGGTAGTACAAAATAACTGAAATTGATTACTTGTGGACTGAGAAAATTAGGATTTGACTCACAACATTCAATCACTTAAGTTGCTTTTATTCTAGGATTTGGCTCACATAGAATTCAATCACTTAAGTTGTTGCTTTTATTTAGTAGTTAACTTACGAACTAAACCAAACTTGTTTACACAACCTTCATTTCATTATAGTTTAAGTAAATTAAATTTCAATGGACATTCATCCTTGATTTGATCCTTATCCTTGCTAATTTAGTAAAAGAAAGTGTAGCCGTTTTGAGAAATAGAATGCCAGCTTGTAGTATTCCTGTCATTACGATCTAGAGTTTGATGCACAAATCACATCATGTAACTTCAACTTATGGAATGTTCATATCTACTATTGAAATTCACAATGTTCAGGGATCGCCTAGGCGAGCCCGAGCGACTGGGGTTGCCCAGGCGCCTAGGCGGTAGCCTACAACTGGGCGACATTTTATATATATATATATATTATTTAATTATTATTTTCGTTTTAATTAAAAAATTAGGGAAAAATTAGAAAAAAATACAAGAAAAATACAAAAAATATAGAAAAAAACCTTATATGTTTGGCCTTAAAAAACACTTAAATCACTAACTCCCTAGGTATTTATAGGATTGGAAGAGATGAATTGACGTTTAAAATAATAAAAAACGAAAGGCCCAGATTTCATCTCACCAAACACAACTCCTATATATAACCCATCTCCTCAAACCTTAACCCTAACCTCAAAAAAAGTGACGGCTACCCTCTCTCCTCCTAGCACCACCTCCGACGTCGTTGCTCCGATGTCAATAGCGGCTGCAGCAACACCTGCGGCGTCGTTGCAGCACCAACCTCCGGCATCACCAGGGCACTGTGGACTATGTTGTGCACGCACACAAGTTGTGCGGGTGGTCGCCTATGCGGCCACCAGCAAGGGCGGTCGCCTAGGCGTCGCATATTCGCCTAGGCGACCGCCCACCTGAACACTGGTAATTCAAACCATCTATATCCCCCATTGCATTTTTTTGTAAATATTGTTTCTTTCTAATAATTGAATATCTTCAGCACCATCGTTGTTGTAGAATATAATACATGGACAAGTATGAAAAGCTAGTGGTGATTTTTCATCGAAAAACATCGAAAAATTGAGATGCACTAAGGTAAAAACTGAGAACGCTTACGGGTGCACGCAGCCAATTATGACCCGGCCAAGGTGCACATAACCAATTAACAATAATTTATTTACTCTTAACTTGATTTTTTTTATTTGACCTGGCCACGGACAGTGATGCTAAGGCACTGCTTGGTCTGCCGTAATTGGATTCCATGGAATTCAATTCTATGTAATTAGATTACATTCTAAGAAATTGAATTCCATGTAATCCAATACATTGCTTGGTAACATTATAATTCAGGACATAAATCGCAATGTAATTCACAAAATTAATTTGTAATTTAATAGATCCGATAAATGTTGAAAGTGGTATTCAGAGCTTCGGCATGCTTCTGATAAAATCGAAATTGAGTTTGACAGTGTGACAATGTTTCAATTATATGAAATGAGTTGATTACATTGCAATGTAATTGAATTACGACTTCCAAAGGAGAAATTGATTACCTTGAAAGGGGTGCAATTAGATTACCTACGTAATTAGATTACGGAGTGATTACAACATTCAATTTCCTCAACCAAGCAGTAGAATGTAATCCAACATGTAATCTGATTACATTACACCATTGAGTACAGAGAATCAAGCATGACCTAGAATCAATTGAATGAACTATTAGTCCTACAAGGGCCTTTATCTATTTGATGTCTATTTTTTGCCTTAACTTAGTTATGATCGTAACGATCTACAAACAAACTTAATGTTGTGCATGTTGTTATTGCTTTTCAAGTTGTTAATACCTTCACACAACCACCAAAATGCCAAAGATTTGGAATCTGAAGACAAACCAACAAGCAAGCACACAAGTCATATTGGATCAGAAACAATACCAAGGGTCGTTCAAGTCAATGGAAAATTGGCAATAATTCTGATTGGTATAACTTTATAATCTGCAAATGGTATCGATAAAAACTTGTCCTAGGGTATAGGTCATGAACTCCCGAGTCCCAACCAAACCACTAACCTGATGACATATAAACACAACCTCAACGCAACATCTAAAGCAAATGCTTCTAAGACAGTTGGCTAGAGGCTCAACTACAACATGTCCGGCAACATATTATTGCACAACTTAATGATAAAGAAGATATATTATTTTCATATTATTGCACAACTTAATGATAAAAACGATATATCTATAGTACTATCACCAATGAAAGCGTAGCATAAACTTACCAATGAAAGCGTAGCATAAACTATCACCAGTTTTGTAATCACGAATTATGTCAGCTCTGGATAGAAAAGCAAAGTGTAAGCTTACAAGAACATTAACACATATTAGAGATATGTGAGACAGAAAGGAGTACTCACGATACTACATTCCCAAAACGTGAAAAGATGGTGTGCAGATCTTCATCCTGCGATAAACAGATCCACCAGCATCCAGATAAGCAATAGGAGCAATGAAAACATTCTTGCAGGTTTCATCACTCATTTAACTCAATTTACATGACATTTATTCCCACATCTCAAAAAGAAAAGTATATTATAGATGAATTCCTCAATCTTCGAACCAAATAAGCAATAGGAGCAATCACAACATTCTTGCATGTTTCATCACGCATTTAAACCCAAAGTACATGAATTATCATTGATGAATTCCCACATCTAAAAAGGGGGGGGGGGGGGGGGGGGGGGGGGGGGGGAATATCATAAATGAATTCCCCAATCTTCGATAAAGGCTTACCTGTGTAACGGGATTGAGCTTGCAAACAAACAATACATTTTCTGGTGGCTTTATATCTGCATCTGGAATGTCTCCAATCTATGCCATAAAAAACACAGTTGTAAATGAAAATACCATATTTTTTAATATTTTATTTTAATTTTGTAAATAAGGAGGCATTTTTTAGAACTAAGGAGGGATATTGAACTTAATCAGTATATAAAATTTTAGATTGATCAACCGAATCTTACAGTTTCAAGAATAGCCGCATTAGTGTGTGCTTCCTTCTCACGAATGACTTCTTCAAGCTCAGCAATACCTAAAGTTTCCTCCATAGGTACCCAATTATCTTCAAGGCGTTCCTCAGCTGTCTACATGCATGTACCAAGTAAATGCCACATATACCAAAATTATTTACGTGTTGGTACATAAGGAATTAAGGATTCAAATATTGATGTTGAGGATCAACGTGAAGGTTGAGAAATTAACGTCGAGATCTGCCAACCATTGGATTCAACTATGAGCAAGAAAACCATGCAGATTATATGGTCACCAATCACACCAAGTTCACATTTATTATGCCGTAGATATATATAAGCTTTCGTAAAGGTTAAATCGTGATAGTGTTTCTGCCTTTCTTTTCATTACAAGTTAATTTCCTAAACAAAATTAAATCGTCCTTTTATCTATGTGTGTTGCTTCAAAAAATTACAACTTGACCCTTTTTATAAATTAAATTGTATTGGGAATACGAATATGTAATAGAAGACAATGAAAATACACACAATGATAGAGTTGCTAAGTTAATTTTTGAATCAATTTGCGCAAGTGCTATCTAGGCCACACAATGAAATCAAAAGCCATGTCAAAGTTAGGGTTGTAATGATGAATAAAATGAGACTAAACAAGAATATTACATGGTCAGAATACCTCATCGTCTGGCTTCCCTTCAGGTGATTTTTCTGGAATAAACTCAGCCAACTGAGGAGGATCAGAGAAAGGATCATCTAAAATATATGTATGCTTTATTCTGTTAACAATTAGTCATATTAGTTATAACTATTAGTAATTGTTAAATAATATTAAATGTACACAAGCAAGTGAAGATGGAAAGATCACAATCTGTATGAATTAAAGTAGCAATTAATTCTAACATATAAAGTATTCCATTCTTTTACTTCTTACTAAAAATTAACCCCTTAGGATGCAACTACTGCACAAATATATTGTAAATTGTAATGATTATCCTATAAATTCACTTCAGGCAATTACATCACATCAATAGGCTAATCGACATAGTTAAAGTTGCAAATTATTCTATCAACCCAATTTGAACATTCACATCTATATGTGGTGGTAAATTATATGTTCACCTCAGAGACAAAAATATTGTTAATATTTTTTGCCTATGAACCTGTTTATGTTTTTTACCGTCATGGATATTAAAGTAACTTGTGCAAACACATTGAAGCTACATGAACTTGCCAAAAAAGTTCCACCCGATGTAACGCATTCCATGCCTATGAACCTGTTTATGTTTTTTACCGTCATGGATATTAAAGTAACTTGTGCAACCACATAGAAGCTACATGAACTTGCCAAAAAAGTTCCACCCATGTAACGCATTCCATGGCTGGCTAATGCCTTCAACGTAAACATTTCCTCAAGGGCAAGGATTATTAGGAGAGGTGAACTTGTCGCATCCCCCATCCCCACCCCAACGCAAAATCTAGCATGAATGTTGAAACACCCTTACACACAAGCGATTAAACCGTCAAGTAACCATTTTTCTCTAACTTAACTTGACTTACAATTACATCATAGATATGTTCCTTTTGTAGTAAACCTATGATGCCACACTAGAAGATGCAATTTATGAAGGCCAAACAACTGAAAATTTAAATTGCTTAAAATTAGGAGAACAAAGAACATGAATTATCAAATTCAGCAAAATAAAAATTAGTCAGCTATTACATCACTATATAATAAGACAATTGTGGCACCACCTGATATTCTTGTATGGTCTTCCTTTGTCATCAACAAATGCCTCATTTATTTTAGCCAAGGTGTCCAGACCTTCCTCTTCTTCCACAATACCAAATACCTATAACAAAATATTCTTGTTGAATGAAAAACAATTATAAAGATCAAAATCTTGGACCAGAAATATTACAGGGAAGAATGAATATGGAACTAACAGTGTGCTTTCCGTCTAGATAGTCGAGCTCATCACGCAATGTGAAATAGAACTGTCAGAAGAGAGAGACTATTGTAAAAAATATATAGAATATTTTCACAGAATACACCAAGCCCCACTATAACATGTCCTAAACACGGCATCCTTTCGACAATAGTCCCACAAGGAAATGGCATTTTGCACTACTGCCAGAAGTTCCTGTGATATTTAAAATGTTGCATGGGTGCACCTAAGATATGGATATCTAATAGATTCATATTTAAATGAAAATGAGTGTTTGATGAATGTCTTCGTAAAGTTTTGTTTTCGCAAACAACTCGGATTATCACTTTCTCTCTCTAGCTGCTTCCCTTTTCTAAGTGATACATAGAGCAGGAGAATACGAATTTCTAACAATGGACTAAAATATATATTGAACTTAACCACTATGCCACTCATTCTAACGTCATTTGGTCACTCGTGTCTAGACTACGGCTGAACCCCAAATTTAGGGTGTGACTCTAAGGCTACTCAAAAACCATGTTGAGGGCATCATCATCACTATGTTAAAACAAAATTCTTAAAGAACAAACCCCTAAAGTTTGGGCACATCATATTCCAGTTAATTTTTGTTTACACAACCTCCATACCCAGTGGCATAAAAGAACAACTTTTTTGTTTAAATACTATCTCTGGTGAGAAACGAAGAAGTGCTGGAAGCAAAAGAACTTTGCATGCAAGAAATTTTTAACTGTTAGAAAGTTTCCAAACCTGAGAAGCATTACAGTTCTTCCCAGCACTGGCCATAGCTAGAGTTCCCCTTTTAGCATGCTTCAGATCAGGGTGGATCTCATCGTCAAAAAAGCGAGCTTGGTCGCCATAGAGAAATCTACACAAGTTAAATCACATAAATAAACCATATGCGAGGAACTATATGAGATGTTGACTTTACTTTTATTGGAATCATTCAGGATTCTGTTGGACTATATTGGTTATGTGACATAAAAATAATCCAATAAATTGCATAGAATTAAATAAAGGCATTTCATCCCACTATCTAGGTTGTAAATGTTGTTCAAAGTTTTCGAACTACTGACTTGTACAGAGAATCACCTCCTTGACCAGTTCCTGTGCGGTCACCAGTTTGTGCTGTAAAATCCTTTTCAACTTTATGAAACAAGCAACCATTGTAATACTTCATCCTGCATTCAACCAACAAATGTAATAACTCTTTTATGATTAGTCGTAACAGACAAAAGGAAGTAGGAAAAAAACAAAGCTCAACTAAGAAATATTTATATAATTCAGAGTTTAACAAAAAAATATTAAACCTCTAGGTTAATTGACAATGGGTTCCTTCAAAGCCAGTAGAATTGAAAGTCATTACCACATACAAACTAGAGCAAATCAGTGAAATCCCAAACCTAGACTTCCTACAGAAATGGTGGTAAGGTTGAGAGAGAAACAATATGATTTTCAGTTTTTGACAGCCAAAACCTCACTCCACCAATATGTTCAAGGAACTCCAGTTTCATGAAATTTAGTTAGTTCAATTCTAGTTGAAGCAACTCCAGTTAATCCAAATGCAACTGATCACCCAAATCCAAGCCAAAAGAAGAAGAAAAAACAAGTTACACACCAAAAATCCACATAACCACGACAAATTAATACAACAAAACCAAAGTCCACACCGGAAAATCACATAACCACACCC
Organism: Triglochin maritima; assembly: GCA_963682175.1. Lineage (NCBI taxonomy): Eukaryota > Viridiplantae > Streptophyta > Magnoliopsida > Alismatales > Juncaginaceae > Triglochin > Triglochin maritima. The sequence goes on along the minus strand of OY821774.1, from coordinate 24,802,042 downwards.
AATCGGAAAACGGAGCAAAAAGAGAGGTTGAGGGAGAGTAGGGTTCTGACTTGCAGAGCTTGAGGAAGTTCTTGGTGGCCAAGGGGCAGCGGTCGGTGTGGAGGTCGATGACGATGTCGCCCAGACTCGTTACCACCAGAACCGACATCTTCAAACAGGGATGTCGGAGAGACGGAGATCCGGTCGGCAGCAGTGGAAATGTTGTAGGGTTTGCTGGAGAGGAGAGCCACGCATTTCCTGTGGTGGTGTAGACGGGTCGGACCCGGACGGGTTAGGGTCGACCACAGCCGATCCGCTTCAGGATTGATGGGTTGCAAACTTTAACGATGCAACTTAGTAAGGGCATGTTTGTGCACACAAACTCCCAGAAAAATGATTTTCTTGTCAACGTAAACAGAAAAAAATAAAAAGGTTTTGATGCGTCACTCTAAAACATATCATTTTCTAAAATGTCATTCGGTTACGTGTATTTTCTTTGGTGCAACTAAATAAAAGGAATAAAGTCCAGAATGTCATTATGTTTTTATACCGTCACTGTGTTACCTATTTTCTGTTAACTCTCATTTTTTTCGTTTGATTATGCTTAATTAAACAATTATCACATTAATTATCAGAAAAATATTACCTTTCACATTAAAAAAAATCCTTCCCTTCTTCCCACCTCGGTCTCGTCTCCAACCATGAACACCTCTTTCCTCTCCTCCTCCCACTAGTACTCCCCCAAACCCCCTCCAACCCTTCCACCTTCCCTCCTACTCCACCTCCCCACCCTCACCCTCACCCTCGTCGGCCGTAAAATAGGCCATCCAAATTGCCATGTATCCAAAGTCAAAGAATTTATACAAGCATAAATCCAAATCGAAGCTCAAACATAAACCCAAGAGTCAAAAGCAAAGCCACAGAAGATGTGTTGTGCAGATGTCATCGACTCATCATTGCCTCTTATGGAAGGATGGACATATACATGGAGATATGGAGCAAACTGCAAACATAATGATTGGAAAAGCAGGCATAAAGGAGAGGACTCACTTTCAGAATGGGGCAGCCACTTCCAACTTCCTCCAATTAGAAGACCACAATTCTTTATTTTTCTTTGGAGAAACAAAAGTTATTTCAACCATCTCCAGAAACCCACTTGAAGAAAGTAGTACTAAGAACACACATGGATGTCAAAACTGAGGGTAATATTGATGTTCATCTACAATATCTTTGGGTGACTTGTCTTCTTTTACTTGTCTAATACTTCTATTTTCTATTTCTTTCAAAAAAAATATGTATTTGCGAAAAAATGTTTCGCGAGTTTTACTTGTGTTTAGCAGTTGCAAACCATTGAGGCAAAGTAAAAAGGAAGCTCCCAGAATCAACTTGAACATGATACATTGGGATATCTAGTAAACTGATTTTAGGTCTTATCTCTAGTCGTAAGGATGCACCCCAATTTTCCCTCGTGATGAGAGTAATCATAGGGTTTTAGTACTCAAACAAATAAAGAAGTCCACTCTGAACCTAGTGTCTCCTTCTTTTGAAGGAATTCGTGCCTCTTAGTATAATGAAATTTGTTGAAGTTAGGAACCCTTAAACTCCTATTGTGAAACCTTAAGTGTAGGGGTTTTAGTTCATATATAGATAAGAAATAAATTAGTATGATGTTCTATCTTCTCACATGGCTTTTATCACTTGGGAAATTAGATCTGATGGGACTTAATACCTGGTGCTTTCGAGTCATCTGACTTGGGATGCACCGACCTAACTCTCGTGATACGGGTGGTAGGGATCGCCCTAGGAGGAGTATGTATAAGTGATAGTGTAAGTCCTCATAGGCACTTATGCACAAAATCAGACCATGGGAGAATTAAAGATCAACCAGTTTTAACTCCTTATTCTCCAAAAGAAAAAGAAAATGAGAGAAAATAAGAAAAGGAAAAAATACATACAAATAAGAACCTTAATGGACTTTACACGATGTATCACTTGAGAATGTTAAGGTTGTCCATGTCTTTCACTTTAGTCTTTAATTAACTTGCACGAATGGCTCCCTAAGC